>CM057452.1:975087500-976337500 GCA_016271365.2 Neoceratodus forsteri | reverse complement strand
CATCTCAGATGCTGTCCCTAGTAGACATAAAATACAGTCTCTGTGAAAGAACACTTTTAGGAACATTTTGGGCTGTCAAACACTTTCTGTACATTATTGGATATGCTACTATTGTCTTGCATACCTGTCACACCCCAATTTGCTTTCACACAAAGTAAAAGATGGGTCGGTCTCCAACACCAGACTTACCCACTGGTCTTTGCTTTTGCAGGATGGGGACATCAAAGTACTGCCTGATAAAATGCCCTCAGTCTTGGCCTGTGGCCTGCCCTACACAGAAAAGCCCCATGACTGTGCTCTCCAGCCTCCTGACTTACCTGAGCCAGGACCATTCTATCAGTTACACCAGATGCTTTGGAAAATACCGCCATGTATCATATCTTTATAGATGGCTCCACCTCCTATGTAGATGGAGAGCAGGTGGCAGGATTTGGGGTGCTCATTTTAGACAAAGATGGCAATTTCAGGTGCAGTTCCAGGAAATGCATTGTTATCTAATCACATTATGCCAAATTGTCAGCTGTGGCCTGAGATTTGGAGGTCATGCCCTATGGTGACAAGGATGCCATCATCTTTGCAGACTCCAGTTGGGTTTGCTCATCCCTTACTGAGTTTTTACCATTCTGGGAGAAAAATAACTTTACATCCTCTGATGGCACACCTGTCAAATAGAGGGATCTGTTTGTATATATACACACCCTGACACAGCAGTTTACTCATAAATTGTACATCCACAAGGTAAAGGCTCACTGTAAATCTGACCCTTACCATGAATTCAACAATTGAGCAGACTCGCTTGCCAAAGCAGATGCTTAAGGGGGGGAGACATAGAAACATAGAAACATAGACTTTGATGGCAGATAAGGACTGCTTGGCCCATCTAGTCTGCCCATTTCCCTACCTACAGGATAGGCACAGATCCTAGTTAACCAACAGCCTATTTCTTCCTACCCCCCACAAGAATTGCCTTATGTCTACCCCATGCATTCTTGAATTCTCCCACAGTTTTAGACCCCACAACCTCCCTAGAAATCTGTTCCATGCATCCACTACCCTCTCTGTGAAATAATACTTCCTCACATTGCCCGTGAACCGCCCTTCTATCTTTAAATTGTGTCCCCTTGTTCTTGCACGTCTCTTTTTCTGAAAGATGCTACCCTTTTGGACTGTGTTGATTCTTTTATGTCCCCCCCTCCCTTCTTTCTTCAGGGGTATACATATTAAGCTCCTTTAGTCTCTCCTCATACAGCTCTCTTGCAGACCCTGCACTATTTTAATTGCCTTCCTCTGGACTGCCTCCATCCTGTCTATGTCCTTGCAGAGATGGGGTCTCCAGAACTGGATGCAGTACTCCAGATGGGGTCTCACCAACTGTCTGTACAGATGGATAACAACTTCCTGTTTTCTGCTGCTGATGCCTCTTCCTATGCATCCTAGTATAGCCCCAGCCCTCCCTACTGCCTTCTCACATTGCTTGCTAACCTTAAGGTCATCTGATATGATTACCCCCAGGTCCCTTTCTTTTTTGTTGTTGTTACTACCTCCCCTCCATTGTGTATTCTTCCCCTGGGTTCTTGTTTCCCAGGTGCATTATTTTGCATTTCTTTGCATTGAATCCTAGCAGCCATACTTCTGACCATTCCTCCAACCTTATCAAGTCCCTTCTCATCCTTTCCATGCCTCCTTGTGTATCAACCCTGTTGCAGATCTTTGTGTCATCTGCAAAGAGGCATACTATTCCTTCCAGTCCCTCTGCAATGTCACTTATAAAGACATTAAAAAGGACTGGACCCAATACTGAACCCTGTGGTACCCCACTAGTAACCCCTCTTTCTTCAGAGTGGACTTCATTTACAATTACCTTCTGTGTCCTGTTGTCCAGCCAATGTTTTACCCAGGCTACCACCCTGGGACCCACTCCCAGGCTGGTTAATTCAATGTCCATTCACATGGACAATGACTCACCAAATAGCTGTTGCAGCTATAGTAGCCGTTAACACCAGGCAGAAACCAGTACCAGAACCTCCACTGAACCTTTCTGCTGCACAGAAATCTGACCCAGAACTAAAAGACATATTCAGATTCCTGGATAAAGGAACTGAACAACCATTACCTGTTAGTAGTGCATGCAAGAGACACTCAGACAAAATACATTTCTCTAGTGATCGGAATCTCATCTGGTATCGAAAAGAAGGTACAGGTGACAAATTGTGGTTTACACCACAATCTCTGCAAATTGAATTCATCTATATTGTTCATGATACTCCCACTGGTGGGCACCAGGGGGAAGACAACACCTTTCAGAGACTCAAAATTGTCATCTGGTGGCCTGGCATGGCCAAAGATGTAGAGCACTATGTGGACACTGCACAATGTGTGCCCAGAACAATCCAATTTCAGTGAAAAGAAATGCCAGCTTGTTGCCCCAAAGGCAAACTGAACCATGGAATGCAATACAAATCAATTTCTTTGTCCCCTTAACCAACTCCAGCAAGAACAACAAGTATGCAATTGTTGTCACAGATTCATTTTCCAAGTGGGTAGAAGCAGTTCCCACTAAGAGTAACATGGTAAAGACAACTGCCAAGATATTGGTGGATCAGTTGTTCTCCAGGTGGGGCCTACCCTTAAAGGTAGACTCAGACAAGGGAACCAGTTTTATAACTGAGCTGATGAAGCAGACACTCCAACTACTTGGAGTAGATCAGAAATTTCATATCCCTTACCACATTCAATCCTCAGGCCAGGTAGAAAGAGCCAACAAAAGAATCAAGCAAATGTGCAAATTCATCAACGATAATCCCAAGGATTGGGATTGCCTCTTGCCACTACTATTGATGGCAATCGGGGCAGTCTGGTAGTAACTACTCAGTGTGCAACTTTACAAGGTTATGACTGATAGAGCCATGAGATTACCTGAGCATTTGTTGATTGATCTCCATACACCTACTGCAGATTGAGTATCTGTAGACAAGTACGTTGAAAAGCTTCATTATGACATCATGAAGACACACCTGTTCACTACAAATCAAAGGGTAAGGCTCAACAACAAACTAAAGCTCATTTTGGTAAGCACATCAAAGACGTTGACTGGCAAGTTGGAGATCAAGTTATGCTTCTCCAGTACACACAACCAATTTGTTCATGTGTCAGCAAATGGGAAGGCCCATACCCCATTGTCAATAAACTCTGCCCTGCTGTTTATCAGGTCCGAGATCAACAGCAAAAAAAGACCACCGACAAGTGGTTCCATGCTAATCAGCTCAAGTAGTACAAAGGTGACGAAACTTACTTTTCCCAACCTACTTAGGGCAGAATAGGACCCCACACTTAACAATCCTTTTCTGTTTTCTTACAGGTACACTGGCAAGATGGCTATCTTGCATCTCCTCATCTTGGTGGGACTATTACTTCCCCTATGGACTCACAGACAATGTGTACATTTGCTTAGTAAACTTGAACATTCAGCCCCAATGGGAGTTCATCTTAATGTGCCCAACAAAATGATTACTGCTAAAGATTACTCAGACACCTATCTTGATGCTATGGTAGTTGCTCCAGACAAATCCACCCTTTCCATTCAATGGGAAACCGATCTTAATGGCTACATGCTCCCTGTAGCTTGTCTATCCGAAGGTACATTCTGCAGATGGCTCAATACTGACATATTTAAAAATGGTACTCTCTCCATTCAATAGACTTCCACCAGACATACTGGTCGTTATAACCTTTCTGCTCTTATAGATCCTGCTTGGTGTGACCGCTTCCCCTCTGAGGAGTCACGGGCTTTCTGTCTTCATAACTATGTCACTACTGAAGCTCTTTTTCTTTCTGTAGTCCCACCTACCGAAGAAGAAGAAAGGAATGACTGTCCTCCCCAGGAAGAAGGTCCTCCTAGTGGTTTGACTGCCACTTTCCTTTCAGGAGCTCTGATTAATAACGTGCAATTTATGCAAATCCTAGTTATTTTCAATCTCACACATTGGAATATGGCTGAGATTGGTCTCTGTCACATTACCAGTACTTCTAAATTTTACAGTATGATGTTTACAGATATTGTAGCTGCGTACCAAACATGCACTAATGATCATGTTAGTGGCCCCCATACCACTGATCATGTAGGGGTCTTCAGACCTGCACCTCATGCTAAATCTAGACCATGCACTTGGCGTGACACTGCAGATGTAACCATTGCAGCAGGCACCACTTCTGGCCTTTTTGGCTCAGACATGTCTATCTGGAATAGAGCAGATATAGCTGCTATTAATGCAAACTCTTAATTGTCAACAAGCTGTTAAGAATGATATACTACCCCAACTGTTACATGGTGTAGATGATTTAAGTAAGGAAGAACGTTTTACAATTTATAATATGCAGGAAATTGCCAAAGGCTTCAGTGATACTAAAAATAAGATTAATGAACTAATGTTTCAAAATAATAGGGAGGCAGACAAGGAATATATTGCCCATGAACTTTTACGCACCTCTTATGGTTCTTATGTTATTGCCTCTGTTAACAATCTCTTCAGAGACTTGGAAACAGGCTACATTCCAGATCCTATCCATAGAAGAATGGGTAAATGGTATTGTCCTCATTGCAGATCCAGTGGTTGCATTACTATTTGTTTAGCGAATACTGTTAACATTTCTGTGTCTACAGCTCAATACCTTGGATATGTCTCCAGATATACAAACCAAGCCCCTTGCTACTTTACTAAGACCTGTTCCATCCATGATAACATGTTTGTGACATTCACTGTATCACTACCCCGCTTTGATCCTGAAACATCTGTTTTTGATAAACTGGCTGCTATTAATTCCATTGGACATCTTGATGATGACATCTATCATGAAAGAACTGATCTACCCTCATTACTTGTCTACCATGCTGTGCTCCAAGCCTGGGTGGCACCTAGAAACATAGAAACATAGAGGCTGATGGAAGATAAGGACCACAAGGCCCATCCAGTCTGCCCATTTCTTTTTCTACCTTATAAATGCGCCATCGGCCTTTGTTCTTTCATTGGCCTATCTATTCATACTCATCTGTATTGCTTCCTTATGCCTATCCCATCCCTGTTTGAAGCCCTGCACTGTATTCATAGCCACCACTTCCTGAGTTAGGCCATTCCATGCATCCACCACTCTATCTGTGAAAAATAATTTCCTCACATTCTCCCTTAATCGGCCTCCCTCTAGTCTCATGCTGTGTCCTCTTGTCCTGCTCATTTTCTTATATTTAAACATGTTAGACTCTTTTACCTTGTTAATGCCTTTAAGGTGTTTGAATGTTTCGATCATATCACTTCTCTCTCTCCTTTGCTCAAGGGTATACATATTGAGCTCTGTTAATCTGTCCTCATATGTCTTCTGATGCAGTCCCTGCACCATTTTGGTTACACTTCTCTGGACTGCCTCAATTTGGTTAATGTCCTTGTGAAGGTGTGGCCTCCAGTACTGCATGCAGTACTCCAGATAGGGCCTAACCAGTGTCTTGTAAAGAGGGATTATTACTTCCCTCTTACGACTTGTGATACCCCTACTATTACACTCTAACATCCACCTTGCCTTACCTAATGCTTTAGAGGTCTGCTTGGATGATTTCATGTCATTGGTGATGATGATGCCCAAGTCTCTTTCTTCCTTTGTGAATGCCAGCAACTCCCCTCCCAGCCTATGGGTAGCTTCAGGGTTTCTCTTCCCTATGTGCATGATCTTGCACTTCTTTGCATTAAATCACAGTTGCTACTCTTCTGACTATTTTGCTAGTTTATCCAGATCTCTTCTTATTCTGCCTACCCCATCTGGATCATCTACTCTGTTGCAGATCTTGATGTCATCTGCAAACAGACAAGCCTTACCCTCTAGTCCATCTGCAATGTCACTGATGAAGATATTGAAGAGAACTGGCCCCAGGACTGATCCTTGAGGTACCCCGCTTGTGACTTGCATCTCTTCTGACTGTATACCCTTTACCACCACTCTCTGTTTTCTGCCTGTCAACCAGTTTGCCACCCAATTGACCAACTTCTGACCCACCCCACGCCTACCCAGCTTATTTATCAATCTTCTATGTGGAACAGTGTTGAAAACTTTGCTGAAGTCAAGGTAGGTGACATCAGTTGCTCACGCTTGGTCCACCACTCTGGTTACCCAGTCAAAGAAATCTGTGAGATTAGTTTGACAGTACCTTCCTTTTGTAAACCCATGATGTCTTGCATCCTGTGCAACTATGGATTCCAGGTGTTGCAGTATCCTTTCCTTAAGGAGTGCCTCCATAATCTTGCCCACTACTGAGGTATGACTGACTGGTCTGTAGTTCCTTGCCTCCTCCTTGCTACCACTCTTGTGGAGCGGGATCACACGAGCCCTTATCCAGTCTTCTGGGACCTCTCCTGTGCTCAGAGACTCACTAAACAGTTCTGCTAATGGCTCTGCTAGTTCCACCCTTAGCTCCTTAAGTACCCTGAATGTATGCCATCAGGTCCCATTGACTTGTCCACCTGAGCTTAGCCAGCTTTTGTAGGACCCTTTCTTTTGTGAAGGGAGTAGTGCTCACCTCCTTCCCCCTGTGTCCCATTGTTGTGTCAGGAAGGGATATTACTACCTGTGCCACTGAGATGTCTTCTACATTGTGAAACCTGTATGTGGCTACTCTCCAGAACACCTTGATTGGCCCTACACTTTGGGTGAAGAATTGCCATATATCCATACTGATGTTGACAAGGATAATGAATCTGAATCTTTCAAAGCTGCATCTTCTGCACCAGATGCAGAAACATCTAAATCTTGAAGCTACCTGGAAGAGGTACATTGCTTCATTTTATGGCTCACCAACCAGTCTTTCTCTTGCCCCATACGTCTACAGTGATGGAGGGTTCCAACTGTAAGAGTGACTTACAATTCCAATAGGCAGTATTGTCTAGTGACAAATCATAAATCATTTGCTTATGGTCAGAAAACTTGTGTTATTTTAACACAAAACTTCTGTTTTACTCCATAGCAGAAAACAGTCATTGGTCACACTGTGATCACTCCTGTTCCTCTCCCTGAACCAGATGTTATTGATACTGATCCACAATACTTGCTCGCCTTGTCTCAATATTTGTCCATGTCTAATGTGCACATTGACCCTTTGACACTTTCTTTGAAATCTCTTTTAGCTAGAAAGGATTCACATTTGATTTATATTAGCAATAATATTTCCAAAGCTGGTGATCTTATTCATGATGGTGATTTAAGTACTGCTCTATCCAATACTTGGTTAGAAATTACTTTTAAAGCTTTTGTTATTATTCAAGCATTTTAATTGTTTTTCTGATACTAACCCTTTGTTGTCTGCGATATACTCTAGTCTAGGACAACACCAAGAACAACTTGAATTCCTTTACAAGGCTCATGTATCAGGCTTGTAAATGACTATTTAGCTCCATCCCATTAATTACCTGGGATTGTTGCCCCTTCTGAGGCAATAAGGGGGGAATGTTATCCATGGACCAGCACCCCTGATTGTATCCCCACCTTGCAGACAGCAACACATATATAGGTATCTGTACTAACCTTAGGGCAGATGCACTTATCATATAAGCATAAGTGTCAGGATCTGAGTTCTACTCTATTTCTCTAATGCATATTATGCCTCACTATATTTTTATAATGTATTCTGCCACTGGTAGATGTTATCCATTAAATTTTATTGTGTAATTATAAGTTAGGCAACAGTGCTAACTTTAGTGCTTGTGCACAACTGTAACTGCAAGTGAACTTGGAAGCATCACAGACCTTATTTTTCACTTATCTTCTGTAAGCTAAGCAACTCCTCATGTTAGTTAGGATGGCTACTGACACCACCTGTTTTTAGCCAATTGCTTACTTTCCATGTATCTTCTTTAGTAGTTACCATGACAATTATCAGGATATAAGACCCCTTGCAGAACATAGCTTTACTGAGACTAGAGACTGCATCTATGTAGGTAAGGAAGCTGGATACTCTACCAGTCATTACACTGTTGGTTATAAACCTGTATAATTATTATTTGCCAGTAATAAATTACATTTATTATCTGGACACCACTTGTCTGTCATCTCTTCCTTTTTGCAGTTCCAACAAGAACCTTAGAAAGGTAATGTTATTACCCAGTTACAGTATTCAAGGCTTGCCATAATGAAGACATGTGGGAGAATACAGGGTCGCATATAAAAGCATCAAATGACTAAACTACAAAATCTCACTGTGTGCAACTTAGAGGTAAGTTATATAAAATTTCAAGGAGAGCAGGGTAGTTCAATCAAAGGGTTGTAGCTGGTTGGAATACATTACCAGAATCAGTGGTACTAATTAGTACAATGGGTGTTTACTCACCTGGTAAAGGTAATTGTGTTGGTTGACATCCATGGAACTCCAGACATTACCTCAAGGGTTTTAGCCCACCTGATAGGCTAGTGATGCACTTGACCCTAGGATCAGATTTCTTGTATATCCAGGTCCCAGAAACCCTGTTCTGCACTTTGAATCTTCCATAGCTGAAATCAAGGTTAATAAAAGAGCAACCACGGGAAAAAACACTAACCATCCTATACAATAATGCAGACTGAGTCAGTAAGAACATGTGGGCCAACGGCCCTAGTTTTATTCACCTATTAATTCAATCTAGACTCAACCCGTAAGTAGTCAATGGTCAACATCTTGGATGTCCTTAGTAAACTAGATCTTAACTCCCCTTAGTGAACTATGGCTTAATTCCCTTCAAGGTAACTCTTCTGCTTAGTCTTATCCATGTCAATCTGAGCACTCTGTTGGGCAGGTCATGGAGTGCCATGGATGTCAACCAACACAATCACCTTTACCAGGTGAGTAAACACCCATTGTGATTGGATGACCATCCATGGCACTCCAGACATTACCTCATGGGTAGATAAGAAGTAGTACTGTACCCTAGTGAGGGAGACAGAGTGGTCTAGGATTGAGAGGAAGAGCTGGCAGCTGAGAGGACCTGGATGGCAAAAGTGGACTGTAACTTGTACAGGTGCTCCAGTCTACAGTGTCTGGCAAATGTATGAGTGGAAGTCTATGTCGCCACCTTGCAGATATCTTCCGAAGACACGTTAGACATTTCCACCCAAGAAGTGGCCACTGCTCTCATAGAGTGGGCCTTGATACCCTCTGGAGGCATCATTTGTTTAGCCCTGTAGGCTTCCTGGATAGTTCTCTTGAGCAAGCCAGCAATGGTAGTCTTACAGGCGGGGGTACACCTGCGCACAGTACCAGCCTTCTAACTCTTTCTGTTTTAGGAATTCCTGCAGGCCCTCCACAAATACATGTTTTCCCTTCATAGGCAAATTTTGCACAAATGTTTTGGATTCATTGTTGGCTTCCTATAATTTTAGCCACAACACTCTTCTGGCACAGTTAGTGATGGATGTAGCCCTGGCCTTCAGTCTGAAAGTATCCACTGCCATGTCTACCAGGTATTTAGCAGCATCGAGAGTGCATTCTAACAGTTCTGCCTCTCTAGATTTGGGGTTTGTCTGCTCAAGGAGTTTCTTGGGCCAGCAGATCTAGGCACGTGCCATGTAAATGGCTGTAGTAGAGGCTTTGGTAGCCATACCTTCGATTTCAAAGGCCTTTTTCAACATGTCTTCCACTCTCTTGTCTGTGGGGTCCTTTAATGATATGGTTCCACATGGCAGAATTGTTTTCTAACTGAGTGCTGCCATCTGAGGATCAATTTTTGGGGCTGTGCACCAGTTGCTGGTCTTGTCCTCCTGGACCGGGTACATGTAATTCAAGTTTCTCTTGTTTGACATTCTGCTAGGATCTGTGGATTGACACTCTTTGTTGAAAATGTCCTCAATTGCTGGACATACTGGAAATGTCTCCTTGATAGTCACCTTTTGTTGAATCATGGGGTCTAATTTTGACTCTGGTTTGCCCTCTTCGATGTCAAACCCCATAGTGGCCTTGACTATTTTCATAAGGCCCAGAACCATGTCGAACGAGCAAAGTTTAGATGTGAGGGATGGCACAGACTGTGGTTCCATGTCCTCATCATCAGTCTTTGCCCCCTCTTCCTCATCTGGCATCTCCTTGACTGCTCTGGAGTCCAGCTTATGGCTGTCTGGTGCTGGTTCTACATGATACGGATGGTCTTCACTGGTTCTCCCCACATTACCAATTCTATCAGTCAGAAATCTCTCATAAGAAGGCAGAGTTCCTGTCCGGGGAAATTTCTGCCACTCAGAACTGACCAGCTCAGCTATTCAGAACTGTGGACAGATTGTGAAGCCCAACCTGTCTACAGCTCCGTAGAACATTTTCACAATTACAGTGTGATGAGATTGCTTGGTTCTTTGCTGATAAGGTGGCTGACATTAGGTCAGACATCTGTTTGACATGCTCTAAGTGGGATGCAAATGGCCAGGATCGGGTCACTGCCCACTCATCTTCTTGTAGTACCTTCAACTGCCTGGAAATCATGGATGTTATGTGGATTGTCCAAGGGCTGCATCTTACCAGCTGTAACATAGAAACATAGACTTTGACGGCAGATAATGACCGCTAGGCCCATCTAGTCTGCCCATTTCCCTACCTACAGGATAGGCCACAGATCCTAGTTAACCAACAGCCTATATCTTCCTGCACCCCACAAGAATTGCCTTATGTCTGTCCCATGCATTCTTGAATTGTCCCACAGTTTTAGACCCCACAACTTCCTCAGGAAGGCTGTTCCATGCATCCACTACCCTCTCTGTGAAATAATACTTCTCACATTGCCCTGAACCGCCCTCCTTCTATCTTTAAATTGTGTCCTTTGTTCTTGCAAGTCTCTTTTTCTGAAAGATGCTACCCTCTTGGACTTTGTTGATTCACTTGAGGTACTTAAAAGTTTCTATCATGTCCCCCCTCTCCCTTCTTTCCTCAAGGGTATACATATTAAGCTCCTTTAGTCTCTCCTCATACGGCTTCTCTTGCAGACCCTGCACCATTTTAGTTGCCCTCCTCTGGACTGCCTCTATCCTGTCTCTGTTCTTGCGGAGATGGGGTCTCCAGAACTGGATACAGTATTCCAGATGGGGTCTCACCAACTGTCTGTACAGAGGGATAACAACTTCCTGTTTTCTGCTGCTGATGCCTCTCCTATACATCCCAGTATACCCTGGCCCTCCCTACTGCCTTCTCACATTGCTTGCTAACCTTAAGATCATCTGATATGATTACCCCCAGGTCCCTTTCCTGTTTTGTTGTTGTTACTACCTCCCCACCCATTGTGTATTCTTCCCCTGGGTTCTTGTTTCCCAGGTGCATTATTTTGCACTTTTTTGCATTGAATCCTAGCTGCCATACATCTGACCATTCCTCCAACCTTGCCAAGTCCCTTTTCATCCTTTCCACGCCTCCCTGCATATCAACCCTGTTGCAGATCTTTGTGTCATCTGCAAAAAG
The DNA here is from genome assembly GCA_016271365.2 of Neoceratodus forsteri. Classification (NCBI taxonomy): domain Eukaryota; kingdom Metazoa; phylum Chordata; order Ceratodontiformes; family Ceratodontidae; genus Neoceratodus; species Neoceratodus forsteri. Next base: position 976,326,057 of record CM057452.1, on the reverse strand, counting down.
GCATACTTTTCCTTCCAGCCCCTCTGCAATGTCACTGATGAAGACATTAAAAGGACTGGACCCAATACTGAACCCTCGCGGTGACCCACTAGTAACCACCCTTTCTTCAGTGGACTCCATTTACATCATTCTTTGTGTCCTGTTGTCCAGCCAATGTTTATTTTCAGGCTACCACCCTGGGACCCACTCCCAGGCTGGTTAATTTGACTAATAACCTTTGTGTGGGATCTGTCATGCCCTTTAAAGTTCAGGGTTATGTCCACAGCCCTCCCTGGTGGCTGCTTGTTGGTCAGTCGTCTAAGAAATCTATTAGGTCATTGATATGATTTTCTGCTTGTGTACGTTGCGTCTTGATTCTTGTGCTCCACTGACTTGTAGATTCAACTATTTCTTCAGAGTATTCATCACTTTCCCACCACAGAGGTCAGACTGACAGGTCTGTAGTTTCCTGCCTCTGTCTTGGTCCCACTTTTGTGAAGGGGAATCACATCTGCCTTCCTCCAGTCCTCGGGTACCACACCATCCTCCCATGATTTATTAAAAAGAGTAACCAGTGGTTTCATTAGTTCCTTCCTTAATTCTTTTAGAATTCTGGGGTGAATTCCATCAGGACCCATTGCTTTGTCCACCTTCAGTTTTAGGAGTTATTGCAGAACCCTTTCTTCTGTGAAAGGACTGGGATCGACCCCCCTATCAAGAGTGCTTATGTTAATTGGATTAGGCACTTCCTCCTCTTTGTGAATACTGAGCAGAAATATTCGTTCAGTATTCCTGCTTTTTCACTGTCCCTCTGCCCACCCACCTCGCTCATTCTATTCAGCCTCACTATCCCTTCCTTTGTCTTTCTACACTTGCTGATGTACCTATAAAAGGTTTTATCCCCCTTCTTAACTGAGTTGGCTATCTTTTCCTCAGTTTGGGCCTTTGCTATTCTGACTTCCCTCCCTGCTTCTTTCTGCCTTAACTGGTACAGCTCTCTGCAAAGGCCCAAACCAAGGAAAAGATAGCCAATTCAGTTAAGAAGGGGGATAAAAACTTTTATAGGTACATTAGGGAGCAAAGAATGACTATGGCAGGGATACTGAGGCTGAAAAAAGAGGAAGGTGGTTGGGCAGTAAGAGACAGTGAAAAAGTAGGGATACTGAATGAATACTTCTGCTCAGTATTCACAATGGAAAAGCAAGGGGAAATACCTAATCCAGTCAATAGAAGCACTCTTCATGGGGGGGGTGATATTAGTCCTTTCACAGAAGAAAGGGTTCTGAAAGAACTCTTAAAACTGAAGGTGGATAAAGCAATGGGGCCTGATGGGATTCACCCCAGAATTTTAAAAGAACTAAGGGAAGAACTAGTAACACCACTGACTACTCTTTTAATAAATCATGGGAGGATGGGGTGGTACCTGATGACTGGAGGGGTGGATGTGATTCTCCTTCACAAAAGTGGGAGAAAGACAGAGGTAGGAAACTACAGACCTGTCAGTTTGACCTCAGTGGTAGTGAAAATGATGGAATCACTTCTGAAGGAAAGAATTGTTGAGTAGCTAGAGGCCAGTGGGGCACAGGACCCAAGGCAGCATGGATTCACAGCAGGAAGGTTGTATCAGACAAATCTAATTGATTTCTTTCACTGGGTGAGCAAAGCAGTAGACCATGGAGGGGCTGTGGACATAGACTTTAGCAAGGCATTTGACACAGTTCCACACAAAAGATTAATAAACAAATTAGCCAGCCTTGGAGTGGGTCCTAGGGTTGTAGCCTGGGCAAACACTGGTTGGACAACAGGACACAGCGGGTAATAGTAAATGGAGTCCACAGAAGAAAGGAGGGTTACTTGTGGGGTACCACAGGGTTCAGTACTGAACCGGGTCCTTTTAATGTCTTTACAAGGACATTGCAGAGGGACTGAAGGAAGGAGTGTGTTCTTGCAGATGACACAAGGATCTGCAACAGGATTGATATACAAGGTGGGGTGGAAAGGATGAAAAGGGACTTGGCAAGGTTGGAGGATTGGTCAAATGTATGGCAGCTTAGATTCAATGCAAAAAAGTGCAAAGTAATGCACCTGGGAAACAAAAACCCAGAGGAAGAGTACTCAAGGGGGGGGTGAGATACTGATAACAACAAAAATGGAAATATACCTGGGGGTAGTCATGTCAGATGACCTAATGGTGGGTCAGCAATGTGAGAAGGCAGTAAGGAGGGCTAGGAGGATACTGGGATGCATAGGGAGAGGCATCACCAGTAGAAAACAGGAAGTTGTTGGCCCTATGTACAGACAGTTGGTAAGACCACATCTGGAGTACTGTGTACAGTTCTGGAGACCCCATCTCCGCAAAGACATAGACAGGGTGAGGCTGTCCAGAGGAGGGCAACCAAAATGATGCAGGTTCTGCATCAGAAGACATACAAAGAAAGACTAAAGGAACTAAAGATGTATAGCCTCGAGGAAGGGAGGGAGGGAAGGGACATGATAGAAACTTTCAAATACCTCAAGGGAATCAACAAAGTCCAAGAGGGTAGCATCTTTCAGAAAAGGAGATGTGCAAAAACAAGGGGGCACAATTTGAAGATAGAGGGGAGACGGCTCAGGGGTAAATGTGAGGTAGTATTTCTTCACAGAGAGGGATGTGGATACATGGAACAGCCTTCCTGAGGGGGTCATAGAGTCCAAAACAGTGGGAGAATTCAAGAATGCATGGGACAGACGTAAGGCAATTCTAGTGGAGGGTAGGAGGAAGTAGGCTGTTGGTTAACTAGGATCTGCAACTTATCCATTAGGTAGGGAAATGGGCAGACTAGGTGGGCCAAGCGGTCCTTATCTGCCATCAAATTCTATGTTTCTATGTTTTAACCCTTCCCCCAATGCTAGGCCTAGGATCCTCGAGAGCCAGAAGTAGGCTGTGAGAACCATGCAGCCGAAAGAGCATGGGAAAGGCAAGTAAGATCTTCCTAAATGAAAGGAATCCCTTAAAATGGGGAATCTGGTAAGAGAGAGCTGGTACTGTGTAAGGGGACATTCTCCCATCAGTGGGAAGCAGCCACCAAGACACCGAGACTATGCGCTGGGATGGGGAGGAGCGCTATGTGGTGCTCAGCAGCAGGCCAGAGGCCTAGATGAAGCAATTGCTCCCAGGGCTTGAAAAGAAAGACAAGTGAAATGAGCTCGCAGAGTAGAGCTCTCCTTTTCAATTTTTCAGGGTAATCACTAGCCACCTCGTCAGATGTGTATCGAAGAGTAGAGGCTTGGGGAGTTGCTCAGAGTGTGTTGCACTACCGCCAAGGAGGCAGGGAGGTGCAGATGGATGCTAGAGCCATGAACAGACCTGGGAAGGATAAACCCTTTCCTCTTACCGAAAAAACGGGAGGACCGCAGTGCGGAAAACCGCAAATGACACTAAAAACCTCAGATAGTTGAAGAATAACTCGCTAGGCTTGAAATAAGCCAGGTATGGACCCAATAATTTGTAAATAGGCCAGAGGCCAAGCAGGAATGAATTTTTAAAAAACAAACACATTGGTAACCATGAAGAAAAACTTACTGGCTTTAGCTTCTAGCCCAAAAACAACAGAGACTATATCAACAAAACAACACTGGTATAAATCGTTTATAACAAGGAAAAAACACCTTAGAGAACTATATTAAAGTGTAAAACACACACAAAGAAACTGCAGCAGAGATGGTATAATGAATCTGTAGTTTAAGCAATTTAGACAATTAAAAAGGAGAGGCCTTCCTTCCTAGAGTAGAATAACAGGGATCCTGGTGTGCTAGCCTGATCAGATGCAAGATTTAAACTGGAGAGCAGGTGTTTCTGGGACCTGGATATACAAGAAATCTGATCCTAGGGTCATGTGCATCACTAGCCTATCAGGTGGGCTAAAACCCATGAGGTAATATATGGATTGCCATGGATGGTCAATCAATCACAATGGATAGTTTCAAAAAATCACTTGGCACTTAACATGGGTGACAAATGGACATGATATTACCACCGAGAAGTGGCAAGTCCTATAAAGGTGCAGGCCATGGGACATGGTCCAAAATCTATGAATCTATGACACTATGCTGCGCAATCATATGTGACTAATTTAATGTGATATGAGAAATACAGTATTTCCCTTAAAATCAAAATAGTATGATTTACATTGGTTTTCCACACAAATTGTAAATAAAAACCTGCAGATAGCAGAGAGTAAAAATACAAATTTCACAGTTTGTATAAAGCCCTCAGATTTCATAAATCTTCAGAAATGTTAAATTCTGTATCAGACATCAGTGGAATCAGATACAGTGAAGCCTGCCAGGTTGCAACACATAATACTGCAGAATTCTGCAGATTTGCTGCAGGAAATAGTGCATTTTCAGTGGCCATTATTCCCTTTTGTCATGTGGGAATCTGCATCTGCATTTCCACCTAATGCGCTTTAACATTTTGCTTACATGACAAGGATTTCTTCAGATTTAACCACAGTACCAAGATGATGTTGTTCCAGACATGAAACTCAGTCATATCACAATATCACATACACAAAAATCTTTAAGCTAATACTGTATGTGAATATAATATAAATATAAGCCAGTGTCTGAGTTTATTCTTCTGGATCTATGTCATAATGGTGAAAGCCTAAAGGCGATCGCCGTTATGCAGAAGTCAAGAGTGCCGAAAAGTGTACCGGGGACTTTGTTTTTAATGTTTTCTGTGGGGGGCTGTTCCCTCCACAGCCACCAGGGGGCTTTGCCCCCTGCACCCGTCTACTAGAGGATTCTCATCTCCAAGGGGTGCATGTTGGGGGGCAGGAAACATTTAGACAAAAGGTTCAGGCCAGGCGCAACAGAAATGCACCAGCACCCAGACCCAAACCCAGTACCCTGCCCACTGATGCTGGCAACCCACTCACCATGCTAGGGGGTCAGCATGGCAACTGACTGTGGCATCACCCTCCACATCACTCGCTGTGCATGCCTGCTCCCCTGCATGCATACGTATAGCAACAGTATGTCGCTATAGTCGCCAACCCCCTCATCCGGCCACCGTATCCCCTTGGAGCCATTCCTGCAATGTGCTGGGGAGCGGATCGCCATTATTGTTGACTCCATCTCCCCAGCGCCCTCATCATGGGGTACCATTTTTCCCACCATTACATCTAAGACAGACTAATTTGAAAAATTGCAGGTTCTGTTTATTTGCAATTGAAACATTGTAAATAAAGGGGTTGGAATATGCAGTCTAGATATGCTATCCAAGATGGCGGCCACGCTGGGCTGCCATCTGTGAGTTGTTTGTGAGCACTCTGTGAGCACTTTATTTTTGGCTTGGACTATCGTTATCACCTGTTATCGCTTTGCCAGTTATCGTTATCGTTTTGGATTAGTTATTTATTGTTTTATTTTTTTTTCCCCTGTTGTTTTATCGCTTGGATCTGTGTCGCTCTACATATACAGAGAAAGAGACTTGCCTGAAGTGGACTTTTTACTTGTTTGGTGCTTTGGTTCCCCACTGGTTGCTCGTTCGGGCTGCTTCATCGAGCGTGGGCCTCTGGCTGCTCTGTTGGGAGTTTGGTGACTGGTCCTGGAGGTTGGTGGCTGCTGGGTTTGGTGGATGGCCCTGGGACTTGGTGGTTGCTCTGCCTGATGTGACGCTACATGCTGTGTGAGTGAGGGGAACGAGTGACTATGTAGCGATGGAGTATAGTTTCAACTCGGGGGAATAACTGGATCGGACTACAGGAAGGGGTTGATGGCACCATGATTGGAGCGGACCTGCTGGAAGAAGGAAGTGGTTTGCGGGATAGCAGGCGGTGAAATTTTTTGCTCGTTGCTCATTGTTACTGTCTACGGATTTGTGGGTTCTGACTCCCTGGCCCAGACAGGGGAGATGGGTTTCTCTGCTCCGAAGGGTGGTGGGGGCTACTTTTTCTCTCCTAGTTGAGGCAGGAGTACCGCCGGAGGGTGGTCCGGCCTGCCTCTCACAGCGAGGGTCGTGGAGTTGGAACCTGCAGAGGTATATCCAACGTTAACTGCTTATTGCCTGCAGGATTCTGGCTTTTGGTCATTGGGAAACTCTGAATGGACTTTGAACGGAATTTGAACCTTGGGACTGCGCGAACTGGTGAAGTATACTTGAGTATTTCTTTTCTGTAACCAGCGGGTGAGAATTATGGAAAAAAATTAAAACTGAGTTCATTTATAACTTTTTCAGCCTTGTGAGAGGAGACTGATTAAGTGTGGCCCATGCTGAAGTGGTGAGAGCACATAAGTGTGGACATAAAAAGACCTTGGACTCTTGTTTCTTTGTTTATTTTATGTTAGGGGGTTTTTATACAGGTGTAACGCTCCTTCCCCTCGCAGTGGTGAGAGCACTGGGGTTGGGGGGTAGATGGATAAAATATTTTGATAAATTCAAAGTATGAATACTAACATATTGATAAGGTATAATTTTGTTTATTGTTATATTTGTATTTTTGCATTTGAGTGCTGTGTTTTAGTTTTATTTTTATATAAGTTTGTGGGGTTTATTATTGTGGATTGAGGTATTAACTATGTGTTGGAGTGAAAATAGGACGGTCGGGTATTACTCCCCCTTTAGGCTCAGGGACCTTCGTTCTTTCTCCTGTCCTCCCCTGTCACCCGGAGTGTATAGAAGATGTAGGGCTTTGGGGATTGTGAGGGGGAGGAGGAGGGCTGGTGCCGGGCCTGGAGGTGGATTGTGTGGAGAAAATCGGCCTAGTCCTGGCTTCGATAGTCTGGAAGTCTTTAGAGAGGGGGATCTTTCCTGATCCCCTTAAAGAGGCTATAGTTAAGCCTCTTTTAAAGAAATCCTCCTTAGACCCAGATTGTCTAGCAAATTACAGACCAGTCTCTAACTTACCCTTTGTGGGTAAAGTTATTGAGAAGGTGGTCGCAGTACAGTTGGATGATCATCTGACCAACAATATTTATGATTCTCTCCAGTCAGGATTTAGGAAAAGGCATAGTACCGAGATAGCATTTGTTCGGGTACTAAATGACCTCCTAATAGCGAGAGATCATAGGACCTGTTCTATCTTGGTACTTCTTGATCTCTCTGCAGCATTTGACACTGTTGACCATGGTGTGCTGCTGGAGCATCTGCGATCCATCTGCGGATTATCTGGTGTGGTCCTCAGGTGGTTTCAATCTTACCTCGAGGTAGGACTCAGAGGGTGGTGTTGAGGAATTTCTTCTTGACATCAGTCTCCCTATCCTCTTGGTACATGAGGGTTCTATTTAGCACCTATGTTGTTTTGCGGTGTATATGCTGCCATTGGGAGGCGATTATTAGATAATCACAGTTTGGGTTTCATTGCTATGCAGATGACACCCAGCTGTATATGTCTTTTATGCCCGATCAGGATGCTGCCTTTTGGTGTTGATAACTGCCTTGCGAAATCCAGGACTGGATGAATGGGAGTTGGCTGAGGTTAAACCGGAAAAACTGAGGTGTTAGTCGTGGATCGAGGTCGCTGTGAGGCGGGTTTGCGGATGGATCGCCTCAGGCTTATGGCCTGGGGGCGCCCAGCTGACAACCCCAAATCAGCGAATCTTGGCGTAATAACTTTGACGCACCACTTGACCCTTAAATCTCAGGTTTCAGCGGTGGTCAAACTTCCTTTTCCATCTGAGGAATATCGCAGGGTGAAGCACTTGGTTCCTCAGAGATCTTCCAACGTTGATCCACGCTTTACCTCCCCCGCCTTGACTATTGCAACTCCCTGTACCTAGGGCTATCGGGGTTGAACTTCCGCCTGCAGCTTATGCAGAATGCAGCGACAGGTTGATTGACTGGATCTTCTAGATCCAGTCATATAATGCCTGTGTCCCGCTGGACTGCACTGGCTGCCAGTGTTTTGGCGAATCACCTTCAAGGTCGGTTTGCTGATCTATAAAGCCCTACACGATCAGGGACCTACTTACCCTGAAAGAGCCCTTTGCCCCTACTGTCCCTCCCGCCTCCGATCCACTGATGAGGGATTGCTGGAGATTCCCAGGTTCGCTTGAAAACTTCAGGGCTAGATCATTCAGTTTATGGCCCCACCTGTGGAATTCTCTACCTCATCAGGTGCGAATTGCCCGACTGTCCTAAGTTTTAAAGGAGCCCTGAAGACTTACCTTTTTAATATAGCTTTTAATGATTTATAATAAATTAAATTTTTCTTATTTATTGTTTTACGAAATTGAACAGGCGCTTTGGTTGAAGAAAAGCACCTTTTAAAAATAAAGTATTGATTGATTGATTGATTGGTAGGTTAGTCTCAAAAGATTGCTTTTCCTGTTAACCATATAGAGCTCTATTCATGAAGCCAAATGGACATGTTACACACCACATGAGGGATGTGTAGCATGTTACATCTTGAAAATGCATAAACACAATAGGACGTGTGCAACATGAATGGACATGTTACACACCACATGAGGGATGCATAGCATGTTACATCTTGAAAGTGCATAAACACAATAGGATGTGTGCAACATGAATGGACATGTTACACAATGATGCTAATAACCATTTTGTGAAAATACACAGCAGACACATGTATGGGTACAAAAGAAGTGTACACATGCCTATGCAGGCTAGGGCCACTAGTGCACAAATGTGCCATGCTAGTTACATGTATATTTTTTTTTTATGTAAAGTTTATTAACTGGCTAAAAATGCAAGGGCATAGATGCCCATTTTCAAGGGTGATGCAAGATCGTACACACATTTACATATAACAATCAAATTCAATCAACATAGTACAAGTTTTACATAAAGTATGCCTCAATGTATAAAACTAAATGTTCAATCAAAACACGTACAAACAGACTTAATATTTTTGTATCAAAGACTTAAAAAACATTAACAGATTATAAGTTTTGCGTACTTGATTTTATTGGTCTGAACAGATATGATTTTTGACCAAGAGATGTTTTAAAGATTGGTTTACATCGCCTCCCAAGGGCAGAGCTAGTATTACATATACTGGTCTTACTATTTACAAAATCTGTAAAGGCAAATGATGAGGAGGCCATTAATAACCTTTTTAAACTAAGTAATATAACATAAAGATATCTGGGACCAGATTCATAAAACTTTGCAGGGGCACAAACCCAGTTTGTGCTGTGCAAACTGGGTTTTACACCAAAGTGGTGTTCACAAAAGCCCAGTTTGCACCTCCAAACTGGGTTTGCACTGGGGTAAAGGTTTGAGGGGGCCACAATGCAAATTAAGGGGAGGGGACCTGCATATTGGCAAAGTCCCATTCACAAAGCATTTTCTGTATGCAAGGGCTTTTGTGGGGTTCCCTTACATAGAGAAAATACCATCAAAGAAAACCTCCTCTTAACATCCTGCAACCCTAGTGGTTGGTGGAGGTTCTTTGCCCCCCAGTGAGAGCTGGACAATTGTTAAAACAAAAAACAGCTCCATGGTGATCTAGTGGCACTTCTCTGTCCCTGATCACCAATGGCCAACTGTTAATAGTACAAATGATGCCCCTGGTGATCTATTGGTCTTCCTGTCCCTGATTACTAATTATCATCCATTAATAATACAAATGATGTCCCTGGTGATCTAGTGCTCCTCCCTGTTCCTGATCACCGATTGCCATTCCCAACACAGTAAGAAAGATGTCAAAATCTGCCCTGATGGTTAGTGGTAAATCTCCTTGCTGATCATCATCCAGAGCAATCCCAAAGTAAATTTATTCCCTGGTGCTAGTGGTGCCACCACTCCCCCCCCCAGTCGCCAGTCACCAGCTCAAGAAGTGAACATACATATATAAAGATATGTCCTGGCAGTAGTGTCCTCCCTCCCCATGATCTCCAATAGCCAGCAAATTCTAACATAGAAACATAGACTTTGACGGCAGATAAGGACTGCTTGGCCCACCTAGTCTGCACATTTCCCTACCTAGAGGATAAACTGCAGATGCTATTTAACCAACAGCCTATTTCTTCCTATCCCCCATAAAAATTGCCTTATGTCTGTCCCATGCATTCTTGAATTCTCCCACAGTTTTAGACCCCACAACCTCCTCAGGAAGGCTATTCCATGCATCCACCACCCTCTCTGTGAAAAAATACTTCCTCACATTGCCCCTGAGCCGTCCCCCCTCTATCTTCAAATTGTGTCCCCTTGTTCTTGCACATTTCTTTTTCTGAAAGATGCTACCCTCTTGGACTTTGTTGATTCCACTGAGGTACTTAAACGTTTCCATCATGTCCCCCCTCTCCCTCCTTTCCTCATGGGTATACATATTAAGCTCCTTTAGTCTCTCCTTTTATGGCTTCTCTTGCAGACCCTGCACCATTTTAGTTGCCCTCCTCTGAACTGCCTCCATCTTGTCTCTGTCCTTGTGGAGATGGGGTCTCCAGAACTGGACGCAGTACTCCAGATGGGGTCTCACCAACTGTCTGTACAGAGCGATAACAACTTCCTGTTTGCTGCTGGTGATACCTCTCCCTATACATCCCAGTATCCTCGCTGCCCTCCCTACCGTCTTCTCACATTGATTGTCAACCTTAAGGTCATCTGATATGATTACCCCCAGGTCCCTTTCCATTTTTTTTGTTGTTACTACCTCCCCCCCATTTGTGTAATCTTCCCCTTGGTTTTTGTTTCCCAGGTGCATTACTTTGCATTTCTTTGCATTGAATCCAAGCTGCCATACTTCTGACCATTCCTCCAACCTTGCCAAGTCCCTTCTCACCCTTTCCATGCCTCCTTGTGTATCAACCCTGTTGCAGATCTTTGTGTCATCTACAAGGAGGCATACTTTTCCTTCCAGTCCCTCTGCAATGTCACTTATAAAGACATTAAAAAGGACTGGACCCAAGTACTGAACCCTGTTGTACCCCACTAGAAACCCCTCTTTCTTCAGAGTGAACTCCATTTACATTCTACATTAAAAGATTTCTCTGGTGACTAGTAGTCCCACCTGATCACCTGGCCAATACATGCAAAAAAGTATTCCCTTGTGTCCAGTGGTCCCTTCCCCCATCCAAGCACCCACCCTGTATATATATTAAATATCATTCCTGGTGTCCAGGGTACCCCCATTGCAATCCCTTGTAGGAGAAATGCAGTTATTTCCCTGGTGATCTGATGCACCTTCCCCCCTGGCAGGTAGTGTCCCATCACCATGCTCTCCCCATCCCAACCTTCAGCTGCCAACCAGAACAGCCTCCTCTCACCACCACAGCTTGCTGCCGACTGAGCTGTTAATGAATGCATACTGTATACCATATGTACTCATTGAATGACAGCTCACTTAGAGCAGTCAATCACTGTCAATGGGCATGTACTGTACAAAAAGAAAGGCCAGTAATCAGAGATCACGGGGGGGGGGACACTACCACCAGGGCATATCTTTAGATATGTGTATGTTCACTTCTTGAGCCAGCAATCGTTGATTGCGAGGGGAGACACAACTAACACCAGGGGATACATTTACTTTTGGATTGCACGGGCCAGCAATTGGTGAGGGGAGGGAACACTAGCCATCAGGGGTGGTTTTGACATCTTTACTCCTGTGTTGGGGATGGTGATCGGTGATCGGGGACAGGGGGATCACTAGATCACCAAGGAGCTGCTTTTTTTTTTATCAACAGGCTAGTGATTGGCGAAGAGGGTAAGGAACCACTAGCCACCATGGACTGTCCATTTATTTCTTTCTTGGGACAGCAATTGGCATTTGGGGGGGGGACTTTCTAAACTCCTGACACAGACTATGTAAATGGGTCCATAATGGCCATGCAGATGGCCATATAGAGCATTGCATGCCCATTTGGCTCATTTACATTGCTGCTTTAGTGAATAGGAAATTGCACACCAGACTGTGGGGCCATTCTACAGGCAGAATGTCAGGGCAGCGCTAGTGGGGTTAGCAGTGGTTTTACTGGGTTAGCACTATGCTGTCTTGGCCCTATTCATACCTTCGCAGCCGCAAAGCACAGCATACACTTTTGCACTGTGCTTTGCACATTTTTGAGAATCTTGTCCCTGGATTCAAAAGAAAACCAATTCAAAGTATTGTATAAGTTGTAAACATGAGTTATTTTGGAACCAGACAGAGCAAATCAACAAATTGAATTATACAACATTTTTTACTCTAGTAATTAAAGTAGTGATTGGACTAAATGTTTCATTGAATTTGCTTGCAAACAATTGTTTAATCAGTAAAGTTTCCCAAGTCTCGTATGTGCAGCTTTCATGAATCCATTTATATGATTCTCAAATGGTAATGTACAATCAATTGTATATCTGAATTATTTTAAATGTTTTACACTTTCTATTTCAGTTTCCTGACCCCTTCTTTCTAAAATGGGAGAGATGGGGACCTGAGATAGCAATCAATGTCTTGGTCCGATTTCATAGACTGTTTTTGTCACTTTCATTATGGGGTGATTATTCCAAAGCCGAGTCTGAACGAACTTAAAATGAGGCTGCAAGTTAGAATTTATATCATTTTACAAAGGGCAATTTCTGTATGGGACTATGTCATCTGCATAAAAAAACATTGACGAATTAGGTGTTAACAAAAGTAGGTAATTCAAGAAAATATTAAAATGTACAGGTTCCAAACTATAGCCATGTCGGACACCTGTATCTACCTTGACTAAAGAAAAAGAAACTCCATTTGACCTCACCTGGGCCTGCTATAAATTATCCCACTCTCTTCCTGACTTCATCTCTTACAGGGCACTGAGAAACAACTTTTCTAAGGTTGCCCTGGCAGTGATTCACGGCCAACCTCCAGAAAAACCTTAACACCCTGCTAAATTCTAGAAGCTAATCCTCTCCCTCTTCTACCCCCCTCCCCAGTCCGTTCCCCCAGTCTTCATGGTTAATGGTTCACCAGTTTCTGACTCTCTCTGTTGTTGCTCACTACAGTGAGTTCTTCACTTCCTGCAGTGTCCCTTCTTTGCCCCTCCTGGCTCCTCTCCTTCCCCTTCAGCACCCCCTTCTTTCCCTTCCCATCCCTCCTTGGGTTTTCACTTCCCCCCATCACCATCCATGAAACCTTGCTTGCCATCTCCTCCCTCAACCTGTCAGAGTCCAGCCCTAATGGACTGGACCACAAGCTACTCCACCTCTCAGTTTCTGACATTGCATCTCTCCTTACTCACCTGCTCAACATTTCCTTCTTTCTCTGTTCTGTTCATCAGTCCTGGAAGTTGGCCAAAGTTATTTCACTTTATAAAGGGGTAACACCTCCTCCCATGGAAACTTCTGTCCCATCTCCCTCCTCCCTCTCAAAGCTGCAAGAGAAACTTGTCCATTCCAGACTGTCTGACTACCTCACATTCTTCGCTTCCTGTCCCCCTTCCAGTCTGGTTTCTGGAAGCACCATTCCACTGTCTTCTCCCTGCTGTATGTCACTAATTTCACCTTCTCAGGGATGATCAGGGGCACATTATGACTGCCATTGTCTTCACTCTGACAAAGCATTTGATTCAGTGTTCCATCCACTCTTTCTGTACAAGCTGAGCACTGCTTGCCTCTTAGCTCCCTCTGTTGATTGGTTCTGTTACTACTTGAAAGACCGTCAACAGTGAGTACAGGTAGGAGGCATCCTGTCACCTCCACTACACATCCAGTCTGGGGTTCCACAGATCTCCATCCTGGGTCCCATTCTCTTTCCCATTTTCCTGAATGACCTCCTCTCTACCTATGCCACCTTGTATATTCACATGAATACTGATGACACAGTCATCTTCAGCTCTGATCCCTCTACTGCAGCTGTTGAAGACTCACTCCTGCAGAACTTCCACAATGTCCTGCACCGGTTCCAATCTAGCCAACTTCAAGTCAACACTAAAAGAACAGTGTCCATGACCTTTGGTACCACTCAGAAACTGGCCAGATTCATGCTCCCCTCCCCCCTTTTCACTACATTGGATGGCAATGCAGTCCTTCAGGTATCTCTGTGTGTGGCTTGACTGTAAGCTGGACTTCATAACCCACACTGATGCTATCCATGCAAAACTCCATCCCAAACTTGGTGCCCTGTACTGCAACAAAGACTGCTTATCTCAGCAGGTCAACAGACTGCTTATCTCAACAGGTCCACAGGGAGCTTGTTACCCTTGTTACCAAAATGGTGCTCCCTGTGTTCAAGCAAGTGCATGTGGTCTATGGTACCTCCCTCTCCACTTCTATTGCCAGACTGGATACCCTCTGTAGTGCTGTTTGCTATTTTACTACACACTCCCCTCCTCATACTCGCCACTGTTCTCTCTACTCCTCCTTATCCATCCTCCCTCTGCCATCATGTTACCAGGCTCATTGTACCACCTTTGTATCCAAGTACTAGTTTGGTTCCCTTCTACCTATCCTTTCTCCTCAGTTCCCCCTCCTGCTGTTTCCACCATTACAGGGACCATAGCACTTTCACAACTCCTCACCCTTGCTTCTTAGCTGGGTAATCTGCCTTCTCCTATCAACTTCCCTTACTCTAGAATCTACTTCCCTCCTCCCTCTGCCTCTTCACCTCCCCTGGCTCCCTCAGGGGTAAGTTGAAACTCCTCCCTCTCACCCATCTGTTCCTGTTATCCCTCCTCCAGACACCTCCCTGGCCTGAGACTCAGTTGTCCTTGGTCAGCCATTTGACTGGGTCTCCACTACCTGCCTACTGGTTTCATTCCCACACCACTTCTGCACTTTACTCCACCATGGGGTTAGTCACATACCCATCTTACAGGTCTCTCACCTGTTTCAGTACAGTTATTTGCATGCTGCGTATTACAGCTGTTTTATTTTTCACCAGTGCAGGTGTTCCAAATTGTATTGTGACTACACTTTACTATTGTACCAACTTAATTACCAAATGTTTGCTCAGTTGATTTGATATGTTCTATAGTATTTCTACTTCTCCTGTTCCCTTTCTCCAGATCATAACTGGAAATGATCTTTGGCTCAGTGTGCCTCTCCCAGTTGCCAATTGTCAAATAAATAAATAAATAACTGTCTGTGATCATTCAGTTACAGTAAAACATTTTTAAACCAGTCAAATGGAAATAAGGAGAGTCTGATTCACCAGAGCATTGAGAGCAGGCGACCATGGTGAGCTAAGTCAAAAACCTTAGAAAGATCTAGGAATAACGTACCCACCATATCCCCACTGTCCAAGGTCCCACTTACGAAATTAATGAATTCCATTACTGCAGTTAAAGTACTTTGATTTTGGCAAAATCATGCTGAATTGCAGTAAGAACCTGATTTGCCTCAAGAAAATGTTTCAGCTGATCGTATGTTATTCCTTCTAGGACCTTAAATAGTGGGTCCAATAAAGAGATCAGATTGGTGGAGGCCAAAACAATCACCTCCTTCAAACTTGGTTGGGACAAGACATACAGTACATGCAACACAGGGTTGAGGGTGGGGACTCATCTTGAGTAAGAGTTCAGTGCTAGCAAGCATGGCCCAAGAAGGGTCCATGTAAACAAATGGGCAGACTAGATAGACCTTTGGGCTCCTTCTGCCATCACTTTTCTGTTTCTATATTTCTAATTTTTTGCCATGGTGCAATTGCCTAACTTGTTATAAATGAACACCATTGCTGTGTGCTTCCAAATCTGCAGTACCTTGTTTGTAGTCAAAGAAAAATTAAATAATACACTGAGGGCATAAGCCATCAAATCTAACACTAAGGATAACAAATTCAAATCAATATTATTGGGGCTTATTTTTACTTTTGTATTAATTTTAATAAATATTCTAAAGTTTCAACAGTTATCTCTTGGAAATCAAATTCCTGTGCTTTCTGGATATTCATCACATTGGAATCTGTACTTGAGATTCTACGTGCCATTTTAATGGCATTACAGAGATTAACATTCAAAGCCAGAGCAATCTTAAGTGGAGACATTAAATCATCATTTTCAGTGGTGAACAGGGGTTTGGAAATAGTTTCATTCTCTCCCAACAATTTGTTCGGATTGTTCCAGTTCAGTCTCAGGATCATAGAATCATGATTGCAGCCACATGCACAACTTTGCCAGAGGGACCCCTGCCATAAACCCGGCTTGGCAGTTTGCCACACTCCTTACCACTCAGACCATGGAAGTATTTTGTCACAGAGAGGGTTGTAGATGCATAGAACAGCCTTCCTGAGAAAGTCATGGAGTCAAAAACAATGGGGGACTTCAAGAATGTGTGGGATAGACATAATGCAGTTCTAGTGGGGGGGGGGTTGGAGGAAGTAGGCTGTTGGTTAACTAGGATCTGCTCCTTATCCATTAGGTAGGGAAATGGGTAGACTGGGTGGGAAAAGTGGTCCTTATCTGCCATCAAATTATGTTTCTATGAACAACCTTCCTAGTTGGCACCTCACCACTCAGCACCATAGAAGCAGCTCATCAAATGTATTTAACCAGTGCAGGATATTCTGGTAGCAGAATCTTGTTGCATCCTGCAGGACATAAAAGTCTGTCTAGTGTTAGTTGCTTGGAAAATGCACATCATTGACACCCTCATTCCCTCTTCCTGTACCTCAGATGCATATTTACACAAGCAGAAACGTCCATTGTCTGCTCGGTGAACCTCCCAGCCAAGAGCAGTAGCCATCCCCATACTAGTGCAGCTTCTATAGCAGCCATGCAGCAGTCTGCCAGACTGTGCCTCATCCAAAGCCAATGCTTGCACTCCAGGAGTGGTAGCTTATGAGACCACTCTTCAATGTCCTACACAACCACAAACCTACAGTCAAACATGGAAAAATGCCTCCCTACCTATCTGTGCTGTGTTCCTGCAAAATGCTGCCTAGAAAGCAGTACTGACAACCAGTCAGTCAGATTTATCAAAAAAAGGCAAAGGGTAAATGTAGTTATGTTCCAGCAGAACCCTAGGGGAACTTCAGCCTACACAACCGCTGCAGTTACCTGCACAATTACTACAAAGGTAGCAGTGGGTATAGTGTCATGCTCTTACGCTGCCTCATGTCTCCACAGTGTGCAGTCCAGTGAGCCAGCATTCCTAGATCTGGCAAGCAGAAAAGGCCACATGAATGGCCGGCCCGCTGGCGCAGTGGTGGGATTTCCGCTTGCGACGCCGGCGACCTGGGTTCGGGAATGGACCCGGGTCATCAGAGGGCCGGCCGGGGGGAGAAGTATTGAGCGTCCGACGGACTGCCTCTTCTCCGGGAGGGTTGGCTAGAAACCGAGCGGATGGGGGGTTTTCTAGCGGAGGCTAGTGACACCCATGCTGCTGCCGAGCTTACTTAGAGCGGGAGAGGGGCGGACGGACGCTAGCGCCATTGCACATCTCCGCCTCCTCAGGTGGGAAACCGGGAAAACGGAGCTGCCGGCCGCCATGGATGAAGCCCGCCACGGCTTCCGGCGTGCTCCCAGGCCAAGACCCCGACCCAGACCGCTGCCCGCAGCACTGGCTCGCCCTGTGCCGCGGGCCCCGCCGGGGCAAGCCACTGGGTATCGGGGTGGCTAATTGGAAGCAGAAGCGCGAGCTGTCGTGACCGAGCTGATTGGAGGGTGGCAGGCAGCTCGGTAAAAATACAGTGAATTGCAAAAAAAAAGAAAAGGCCACATGAACAAACACCCACCTTTGTGAAGGGGATCCATGCCCATGGCCCTGCCATACATGAATTGGCAGGAAGCAGTGGCACTTTGCATACAGAGCTATGGAGTTATAAGGACCCAAGTAAGCTATTCCTTATGATCCTGAGCCCCCCCCCCAAAAAAGTATGTGACAGTGTTTCAGAATGTACATGGGCTCAAATCAGAGATAGGCAGCCAAGCCTCATAGTTCCTGCATGGTTAGAGGTGCACATTGTAGAGTGGAGACACCACTGCTGCTTATGTCCAGAAGGTGGGGCCTGCAAATTACCCTATAGGAGGACACGATGGCAGGGTCCAATGGAAATTCAGCAATTCTAGGGTTTCTGGCTGGATCCAATACTAGGAGAGCATTCAGTTGTGACGGGGAGCACTCCATTCAGGGTGACATGGCGTCATGTTCTTGTGTACACAGATACAGTCCTCAGTATGGAGCTGTGGTCGGTGGTCCTGAAAGAGACAGCACTGCTGCCTCACATCCTTGGCACCTGCCCCCCCCCCCATGCTCTGGCCGTTGCGCTAATGCCAGATTTGTTCCCTGGTCATTAGCAATTGTCATTGTTCCTCCCACACCACAAAGCAGCCAGCATGCACATATCCCATGTGCCTCGAGGGCTGGCAGGCACACATGTTAATTAGCAGTTTGGAGTAGGGACAGAGTGCTAGTGTTTTAGTGAGATAGTTCTATAGTTCTGCAAATTAGTTTTATTATTGTAAGAGAGGGAACCCAGTGATGAGCTGAGTGGCATGCTCATATCTGAGTAATCTGACACTTTTTATTTAAGGCATCTGCAGTTACAGATTGTTGGGGACTTACTGCTTTGCTGTGGTGGGGTCAGTGAATTCAGGTTTCCAGAAGCAATCAAGTATCCAGTGTTGACCAGAATTGGAGGATCGAGCCGGTGGGGGGTCTGACAGCTATCTATGTCTATAAGTGGGGGGTCTGACAGCCCCGCCTATAAGTCAGCAGAATCACAGTTATCCAATTTGTCAGCTAAGTCTTGGCACTAGCTAGAGCAGGGGAGCGTGGTTAACTTGGATTGGCCTGGCATTAGAGGTCAGATACATCTGGTGGTGTGGGGTGGCATGTAGAGTGGTGACCTGACAGGTTCCATAGGATTCTGCTGCTAAACCACAGCAGAATGAAGAACAAACAAAAGTGGGTTTACTTCAGCAGCCGCTACTGCATGGTTGTGGAGGCATGAATTGCTAAGACTGATTAGTATCCATTCTCTGTCCGTGGAGGTAGACAGCTGAAAGAGCAAGATGTGTATTGGGATCTGAAATGTATTCTGTGGACACTGAAGAAAGGGCTGCAAGTAGAGTACCTGTTTTTTCCATGTGCTTTGGTTGCTTTCTTGGAGCTAATTATTTGCTCTCTCCAGCAGCAGTGAGAGCTGCCTGAGGATATAAAACATACTGTTTTCTTTGTGAGGGTTAAACTGGGCAGGAGCCCACAGGAACTCAGTTCTACCACCTCTTAAAAAATTGTATTACAGTTCCACCACCTGTATCATCTTTCTCCATTTACTACTACAGGAGAGTTCTACCACCTAGAAATGACAGTTCCACCTCCTAGAAATCAAGATGTGAGAGTTCTCCCACCTTAACATTTCCAATGTAACCTCGATCTGGACAAAGACTTTTTCTGGTGCAGTCAGAGACTTGAGTACACAGCTGTAACACTTTATGACATAAACATTGCTTAAAAGCACTGGACAGCTTACAGTTGTGCTGGGTTCTCCTCAACTTTCTGTTTTCAGCTTTCATTTCAGTACAGTAATTGGTTTATTTTAAAGATTTGGGAGGGGAGAAGGGATAGTTGCTAAGGGTCATAGCATAGATGATTGAGTGTCTGTTGGTATGGGTGTGTAGGTTTGTATTTGTAGTAGAATATGTGTGATTCTGGGTTGCATTTGTTTTAGGGTTAGAGTTAGGTTAGTGGGAGGCTGGCACTATGGTGCAGACTCCCTGTTAGGCAGGAGTTCTTATTTTTAAGAGGAATTGTCGGGTAGTGGTTTTGGGTATCTGGTCAAGATTGCACGAACAGAATAACATGGATAACACCTGCATGACCAAAACAGCATGAGTGAAAACAGTTCAGATGTAGGTGTTTTCACTCAGGCTGACTCGGCTAAGAGTTAATTTGTGTACATGCTGAGGGAGCTGGACCAGTGGCTCAATGGGTAGAGTGATGTGCTGTGATGCGTGGGACAGCAGGTACACCAGGATTTGACTCTGCCTGCCTCCTACAAATTTTCTTTTTATTTTCCTGTTTGCTGTGCCTTGAAGTATGATTATTTATATTATTGGAGGGGGTTACAGGGGGTGAAGCCCCCCAGAGTGCTCCGTGCTGTTTTTTCAAGTAGGCGTGTTGCTTCAATGGTTTCCTACCAGTCGATTGTGTGTGCACTATTTTGTATGTCATTGTTACTGGGATGTGTGATAGGTGGTGCTCTGGGCTGTTTCTCTGTGCACTGTGTTGGTTTTGCGGAGTTCTACTGTGCTATTCTGACTGCACTATTTTCATCTAGTTGTATAGTTTTGTGTGACCAGTGGGATAATGTGTGTGGTTCTGGGACCCCTTGGGTTTAGTTACTCCCCATCCCTGCTGCTGGACTTCTGTCCATTTGATGGTCCCCCCCACTAGCAGTGTCATATAGGCTCTGCAGGGAGGTGGGCATCTTGAGGAGTTGGGATGGTAGGGGGTGGGGAGTAGGGGATTCTAACAGGCTGCATTATCAAGGTGGTGAGAACCAGGAGACACCTGGGGTGAAACGAGACCTAGAGAAAGACCAGATGTGTTTGACTCCCATATCCAGGGTTTCCAATGGACTGAGTAGGTCAGCAGTCTCCACTTGCCCCCTTCAGGCAGTATTGTGCAATGTGAGATCAATGGGGAACAAGTCGGCAATTATAATGGCCCTGAATCCCATGGATGATCTGGCTTGCATCATGGAGACCTGGCTGGGTGACGATGCAGGGCCAATTCTGGAGACATTGGTCCTGTCTGGATTCTCCATTGTTCACTGCCTGAGGAAGGATTGTGGGGGGCGGAGGGGTGGCCATCTGTTTTAGAACCGATCTTGACTTCACTGCGCACCCAGTCAGAGCTACCTCGTCATCAGAATGTGTGGCCTTGCATGTTGGTCCAGGTGCAGGTTGTAGGATCCTTCTCATATGCCGGGCTCTAGACCAGGAGAGGGATTTGCTGCAGGAAATGGTAGACTTGGTCACTGAGAGGGTACTGGAGTTGCCCAGATGGTTGGTTCTGGGTGACTTCAATGCCTGGCTTAATGACAAACTCGCAGTTTAGACAGAATTTCCTCCAGCTGATGGACTTGCTGGGCCTTGCACAAGTAGTTATTACTATGACACATCAATGTGGTAATGCCTTGGACTTAATATTCTGATGAAGGTTCGAGTTTAATAACTTCAAGATTGATCCAGTCTGTTGGTCAGATGTGATGTTCACCATCAGGTCCCTCCATTGATGTGCAATCCTGGAAGATATTGTCCATTTCCGCCCTTTAAAGGGGTTATCCTCAATAGGATTTAATGTTGCGATGGACCTCTCATATGTGATGGCTGCTAGTGGGGCAGGATCAGTGGAGGCAAAATAACCTATAACAAGACTGTTATTGTGGCCCTCATTAGTATTGCACCACTTCATATACGACTCAGGACTTCTCACTTAGGATCCCTGTGGTTTGACAGAGAACTTAGGGAGATGAAAGCTATGGGTCAGAGACTGGAATGGTGTTGGCAGAAATCTAGGGCCAGTGAGGACAGACTGATTCTGAGAACTCACTACAGTGAGTGTCATAGGGCAATCTCTCATAAAAAGGCAGCATTTCTGTCTCAGGAGATTGCATTGGGGAGGAACAGACTGACTCAGTGTTTCCAGGCTGTGGACAGGTTATTGCATCCTGCCTGTCTCTAGCCAGTAAAGGCATTTTCATCCACCAGGTACAAGGAGTTCCTTAAGTTCTTCTTCCAACATGGTGTCATCGATCAAGTGTTGGATAACCTCAACTGGGTTGTCATGGCCCAGAATTGCTGAGTGGATTGTCGTTGGAAGTACTCCTGTTTGGGGTGAGTTTAAGCTGGTATCTCTGGAGGAGGTGTGTGAGGTGATCTCTGAGTTGCAGCCCACTTACTGTGAAGTGGACCAGGGTCCAACACACCACCTAGTGAGTTGTGATGGAGTTATGGGCTTGATGTTTCCTGAGATAGCCCAGTTTTCTCTTTTGGAGGTGTCCTTTCTGAGCACTTTGAAGGATGTGCTGCTGAGGCCCCTTCTGAAAATCCATCTCTGGTCCCAGACTGCTTGGCAAATTTTTGGCGGGTCTTTAACCTTCCCTTTTTAGGGACAGTTATTGAGAAGAAAGTGGCTCTGCAGCTTGAGGCAGCACCTCATGGCTGTTAAAATCTATGAGCCACTCCAGTCCAGATTTAGATCTAGGCACAGTATGGAGACTGCATTGGTCAGGGTGCACAATGCCTTCATCAGGGCTAGAGATAGAGGAAAACAGTCAGTTCTCATTCTACTTGATCCCTCCTCAGCATTTGACATATATACAATGGGCTGTTGCTGAACTGCCTTAGGGAGTACTGTGGACCCACTGGTATGGTCATCAGCTGGTTTGAGTCCTTCCTCAGTAGCAGTACACAGAGGGTAGTCCCAAATCCCAAGCTCTGTGTTGTGCTCCAGGGTTGATCCTCTCACCCATGTTGTTTGTAGTGTACATGCTACCCCTGGGTGACATCATTAGACATTACAGTTTAAGTTTTCACTGCTATGCAGATGATACTCAGCTGTACCTGTCATTTTTACCTGGGATGCCTGGTGCAGTTGATGTACTGAATTTATGCCTGATCAAGATCTAGGACTGGATGTCCTTTAGCTGGCTGAGACTAGAAACATAGAAACATAGAAAATGAAGTCAGAAGGGGGCCATGCGGCACATCTAGACTGAACCCGGACTAGACAGGGATATTGGTTATTGAGCTTGGCCTACAATAGAGTGTGGGACCACAGCAGAAATAACTGGCCTGGTGCTTTGTTTCTTTAGTCTGGTGGCCTCCACAAAGGTGAAGAACTTGAGGCATCATTCTAGATGAAAGACAGACATTTGAGGCTCAGGTGTTGTCTGTAGTCCAGAGGGGTTGTTACCATCTCAGAAACATCTTCCAGATTAAAGCCTTGATTCCGCCTAAGGACCTTTCCTCACTGGTACATGCTTTGTGATGTCCAGACTTATCTACAGTAACACTTTATATCTTGAAGTTAGCAGAGGGATTCAATGATACCTGCAGCTAGTGCAGAACACAGAGATGAGGTTACTGAAGGGCCTTCTTTGGTCATGTCATGTGACTTTGCTCCTGCATGACCTGCATTGGCTGTCAATGAGGTGGAGAATCACCTTCTGGGTCATTTTGTTAACCTATAAAGTCCTATCTGGACTGGGCTAGGGCTGTCTGATTGCTCAATTGTCCCCTTCTGCCCTTCTTGCCCTCTCCATTCCTCCAAGGTGAGCCTCCCATCTGTTCCCAGGGCCAGGCTAAACACATTCAGGGATCACACTTTTGAGGTGGCTGGTCCAGTCCTGTGGAACTCACTACCCAGATCTCTGAGGGAGGCTCCCTTAGTGGAGGCCTTTAAGAGTGGCCTAACAGCCTACTTGTTCAGACAGGCTTTTGATCTGAGTTACTGGTCCCCACAGGTTCTCCTGTTTTAGTTATCAATTTTGTTTGAATTTATTTAAGTTATATGTATTTATTCATTGTTGCTTTATCTTTCCAACTTGGTCTTATGTGACTATATACAATGCCCAGAGCCCCCAGGACTGGGTGCTATAGGGGTCAAAGGGAAGTATCCTGTTGTGGAGCACATGCCCATGCAGGCTACTCAAATCTAATTTTGCTGCCATGTACACCATTTCACATAGGCCTCTGCCACGCATCGGAATTGGACTTCTCAGCCTGGTAGACTGGTTTATACCCCATACAGCTGTGCTAGAACTTCTCCCTTCTGTATTGTGTCTGTAGCCTTGTGAATAGGGCCACGTTCCTTTAAACACCTCATTTTAAAGTGCTTCTAGCTACTGTATATTAGTGTCAGTGGCTTAGTAGGTAGCAGGATCACCTTGGGAACATGACGATCAGAAGGCTGTGGGTTCTAGGCCCATACCAAGTACTTGGGGTAATAGTCATAACTGTCACTGCAGTGCAGAATGAGGGAGTGCTGCATTGTGGTGGTGACATCCTTTGGCTGAGACATCAAAGTAAGGACCCTTCTGCTCCTCTCTGGACACTGTCCAGATGGAAGTTAAAGATTCCATGGCACTAATCAAATCAGAGTTGGGGAATTTTTATTTGGCTAAAAATTCAAACTTACAGACATAAGTCATACAAACATCATTTGTGCTCTCAAGTGAACCATACACTTCACAGTATAAATTATTTCAACATCAGTCATATATTGTAAGAAAAAAATTATTATGACCAAGATTATTCATTCCCATTTAGCATAGGAAAGTAGAGTTGGGGAGTTTCCATGGTGCTATGGCCTACATTTCCCCTGTCAATAAAACTGATCCATTTAACCAACCCCCCAGGACACACCAGAAAGAAACAAGTTATCACAGCTTGGTGTACCTTTCCTGGTATAAACACTTACCAATAAAAAAGTAAAATATGTTGACAACAATACTTACAGAGAAAGCATGAATAAAATGTGTTTATTTATTTTATTTTATTTATTTATTGAAAAATCGGATTACAACCCGTTTGATATATTAAAGCATGAATAAAATGCTGTTTTTTTTATACTGGTGCAGTACAAATGTCATAAAAAAAAGGTTTCCAAGCTTAAAGATTTTGTTACATTCTTTGCACCTGTTTCTCCAGAAAATAAAGAAAAAAGAGAGACCACTGCTTTGAATTAAGCTTTTAATCACCTGCATTTTCATTTTTCACTTGTATAAATGCAGATCTTGTGTAGCTGGGTGATGATCCTATCCCCCCTGTCCAAGGCACTGGAAAAGATTGTGGTGGGTCAACTCATCAACTACCTCAATGAATATAATCTGCTATGCGCCAACCAGCATGGCTTCAGACAAAATCACAGTACCACCACTGCCTTGCTGGACTACACGGACTATGCACATAAGGCCCTGGATGAAGACAAACTATTGGGGTCTGTCTTTATTGACCTCACCGAAGTCTTCGATACAGTCAACCACCCCTTGTTACTGACCCAACTGCAAAACATGGGTGTAGTGCCAATGCCCTTTGCTGGTTCCAAGACTACCTGATACAGAGAAATCAATGAGTCAAAATTGGGCAAACAGTATCCAGTGCAAGAGAGGTATCATTGGGGTACCACAGGGATCAATATTGGGGCCCCTACTCTTCAGCCTCTTCTTAAATGACCATCACACAGCCTGCGACATGAAACTCATACTGTATGCAGATGATGCTGTGCTCCTGAGCAGCAGCACATCTCAGGTTGCCCTACAATCTGAGCTGCAGAACTCCTTCTCCAAACTCGAGGACGGGTTCTGTAGTCATAAGTTGCTACTAAACTACAGGAAGACCAAGGCCATGCTTATATCCAGCCCCCCAACAAAAATAAGTACCACCCCCTCATCATCTCCAACTCATGTTGTGAGCCACTGGAAGAAATCCAGTTGTTCAAGTATCTACGGATCGTAATAGATGATACGGTCATGTTTGCACAGCACATTGACTCTCTGGACAAGACAGTGCCAAGATTGGTGTCCTGTACAGGCACAGACAATGCTTCTCTCTGAGGGCCTTCCGCCTCTCAGTCCACAGTTCCATTATATCTACTATTGACTGTGGACTAGTGGTCTATGGGGTGGCAATGGATACAGTGCTCAAGAGGGTTCAGACTGCACTCAACAAAGCCTGCAGACTCACTCTGGATGCTGAGTGTGGCACTCACATCTGTACTTTGTACAAATGGGCAAATTGGCTGTCATCAAGAATCAGAGTCAAATTCCAGGCTTGCACCATAGGGAAGAAGGCTCTAATGGGTAAAACACCACCTTGTGTAGGTAATTTGATCAAGGTGGCCAACTCATTATAGGTCACCAGGGGGAGGACTAGAGGGGCCTTGTCTATCCCCTTCCATCGCACCTCATTGGGGCAATGAGCATTTGCTTACCAGGCCCCACTGTGGATGAATGAAATCCCCAAGCTCCTCTTGGCCACCAGTTGTCTTGCCCAATTCAAAACTGACCTCAAGCAGCACTTAAAGCACTAAGTGCACCAGCCCCTACGTCCAGCCACACCTGCTCTCTATACCCCCTAACAGGTATTAGGCAGGCCTCAGGTATCCCTTCCCTCTGTCCCTTCTCATGACTTGCCTCAGCAAGCAGTTCACGTCATGCTCCTTCAGCACCCACCACCCCCCTTCCACCTTCCCCCAACTCCCAGTCCCGTGAGTTTCCCTAACAGTCACTACTAATGCAAGCTGCCCAACCATGCCCCTTCACACCCCACCATTTACTCTAGCATGTCTTCTCCACTCAGCCTCCCCTCAACCCCCTATTTCTCCCTATACCTTATTGCCCTTCTTCCCCCACCCTTCACCGCCACCAAAGTATCTACCTCTCTCTCATACCTCCTTTCTTCACCCCACTGCCAGCTATCCCTGTCCCTCTGAACTACTGACAAGGCACTTTGTGGCTGCTTATTTCCCTCCCCACCCTCGTAAAGGGTTTTTATTGTTATTTTAACTTTTATCTATGTTTTGACTTATCCTGTAAGTTCTAAATCCAAGCTGTATCATTCATTGTGATGTACCTTTGCTTTCTCCTACTGTACTTTGTTTTGCAATCTATGACATGGAATCTTTGTAAAACAGTTTGCGCTCAAAGGTCTTTTCCGAATGACTAAATAAATAAATAAAAAATACATCAAATTATAAACCTATTACAACTATGTGCTGAAAATAAAATCAACATAATGAAGTAGAAGTAGTCATCAATTTTCTTTCCTGCATATACACAGATGCCAATTTTCTAATGATAGTCAGTATTACTGTAGTCTGATTCTGATTCAGTTGCTGATAAATTGTTACATTGTCTTTGCCACAGGTAGAATTTATTCATGCAAAAACTAAACGTAATACATCATAAACATTCTGGGACTGGAAGTGACCTACGATTACATTCTCATAGATTACATTTTGCTAGTCAGAATCTATCCAAGTGTTTGCTAGCAACTTTGAGAGGGATTTAGCATAGGAAAGCAGAGTTGGAGAGTTTCCATGGTGCTATGGCCTACATTTCCCCTGTCAATAAAACTGATCCATTTAACCAACCCCCAGGACACACCAGAAAGAAACAAGTTATCACAGCTTGCTGTGCCTTTCCTGGTCAAAAAATTTACCAACACAAAAGTACAACATGCTGACAACAATACTTATAGAGAAAGCATGACTAAAATGCTACATTAAAACATGACTAAAATGCTATGTTTATAGTACTGGTGCAGTACAAATTTCGTAAAAAAGAGGTTTTCAAGCTTAAAGATTCTGTTACATTCTTTGCACCTGTTTCTTCAGAAAATAAAGGAAAGAGAGAGACCACTGCTTTGAATTAAGCCTTTAATCACCTGCATTCTCATTTTTCACTTGTATAAATGCAGATCTTGTGTGGCTGGCTGCTGATAGGCTGGTTGGGAGGGGCTTGTTCTGATGCAGCAGAGACATATGACAGCAGTAAAGGCAGCAGCAGCAACAGCAGTCACACAGCCACTGTAGGCAGCTACAGTTCCTCTGCAGTATGCTCATTACCACGCTTTCTCTCTGCAGCTGGTGAGATTCCACAGCATCAAGCTCTTGGAGCTGGCTCTGCATGGGGGCTTGTTAGAGGAGTACCTAACTAAAGAACTGGTTTGTTCTCTTAACTGCTGGAGAAGTGATTTTCGTTCTCTGCTCAGAGGCCACCCTCCTGCTCTTTTCACTGTCAGTTTATTGGAGCTTTTGTCCTTGAGTTTCCCCCCAATCTGTGCTGCATCACTTGCTCTCATTATGTTGTGCTCAGTTCCCTGGTCTGCTCTCCGCCTCTGCTAGGCAGTGGCAGCATGGATGGTGCTCTTGTGACGACCTCTACTGATTCTGTCGGTCCACTGCGGATGGGCATGCTGAGTAATCCTGCTGTAAATGGGCGAGGACATTGACACCCGGAAAATCAACCACAGCTTTCTCCGAGACCACAACTATGTGACTGAAGGTAATGTGCCTCTTGTCCTATGCTTTTCTGCAAGCTCTGAGGTCTGGTTATGTGTACATGTTATAAAAGCAACATAACCATTATGTTCAGTATAGTTTCTACAGGGGATAAATTGCCCCTTTGGATTTATAAAATAGAGTTTTGATCTATAAGATGAATCCATGCAATAAATAAGAGATTTCTAACTACCCTATTACTAGTATACATTTTAATCAAGGACTGGATAGGGTAGAGCACCATTCATACTCAGTCTGGTTCTAATAAAGTATATAGCACCCATAGCTATCAGTCAGAGAGAGGCTGTGAGGATTGTAGTGCAGACAAGTTAAGGTAGTACCTAGAAGACTGGCTGATGCATGGGGAAAATGGCTGTGAGCTAGGTGTTTCTGAGCAAATGCGGCAGATACACTGGGACTCCTTCATTGCCAGTGTGCATACTCATGAAATATTCCTCCTACAAAACAAAACAAACTGCACTGGGAATTCCTAATCCTCTTTAGCCTAGAGGGTGTAACAGTACACTGCAGATATTCCAACAAGTGCATTTTAACTGTGTGGGTTTCAGTCATAGCAGTACTTGGAAATATGAAGACACTGCAGACTAATAGTAGTTGAAACAGAGTCTCCAGATGCTTTCGGCATTTGTATTATGGATCTGACTTAACTGCAGAACTCATTTTTTTCTGAACTCCACATCATATTTCAGAGACTAGCAGTCTTCCCAACTAGCATTATTTTAAATATAGTGAAGTGAACAGCAGAAGATGAGACTGTACATTACTTTAAATGTGCAGTGCACATAGCTGTGACAGCAGGTTTTCTGTCAATAATCCAGCAGACTTTGTTTTTCTATAAATAATGAAAACCACTCAAACTGGCAGTGCAGTGTTTATAATATAATGTAATAAGTCTTCATCAGGTCTTTTCCAGATGCCATTACATGTGTTGTAAAATGTTTTGTGGGTTGTTTGTGTACCTTGTTAAAATAGCCTTTTCTGATAATACTCTGTTTTATACAAAAAGGAAAATACAGCCACACATATATATTGTTTATAAGTCAATACTGATTTCAACTGGAATGTGCAGTCCTTGATGCATATGATGCTTGCTGAATGAAAGAACAGAGTCTGAGATTTAAATCAGCTGGCATGCATGGCACATCAAGTAATGGTGAGTCAGCAATATTGATCCGGATTTTGATTTATTTTTTATTTTATTAAAATTTGTTGACTGGATAGGCCCTCTGAGGCAAAATGTCCCTTTCTCAGTGCATACTCAGAATGAATTACAAAGAGTAACAGAAAAGAGTACATACAGGATCAAAATGCAGAAAAAAAGAAATAAATTATAATGTCGTACAAGCGTGGACAGCATTATTGACCTTCAAAATAAGTAACGGAGGATGGTTATGCCATATATACCTGTTTGCTATTACAAATGATGCACTTACAATTTCAGCGCAATGGCACGTGCTGAAGGTTGCTGCTCAAGCTAGGAATAAGGTTTGCATTGCGGAGCAGGATAAATAAATGGTCTTGTGCCACCACATTTAGATAGGCCAAGGTCTGAGTCTTTCTGTTGACTAATCCATGGACAAATGATGTAGGGACTGGTGCATTTATTGTGTTTCACATCCCAATTTAGCCATTACTGTTCTTAAGTGCATGCAGTTTATTCATGTTTGATATACTGTCTCCAAAATGGTTCTCCACCAGATATGCAATATAATCTTAATCCTTAGTCATGGATTATATTTACTGTTTGCTTTTCTAATGGGTGGATCTTCAGGTTAAAGCAAAATTCACTTCACTGGGTGCAGACATGAAGTGCCTTTTCATTTCTCATGAGTACAATACCAACACATATGCAGTACTATGCAGGAGAGACCCAGTAGTGCAGAAGCTCTAAAATGATTGACGGCCTTTAGGCGCATGAAAAAAAAGACCGTTATCACACATAAGGGAAACATGAAACAGATAAATCAGCAGTTTAGGAACCACAATGAGATTTACATAATTAGTTATACAGAATTCACTTTAGAAGAAGGACATTTGGGTGAGAAGTAGATAGGGTGATAGATATGGTATATGTGGGCCAAATCTTGTGACCAATATGCATTCCTTGTGAGAAATAGGTACTTCTCGTGTGAGATGAGGCATGAGGCTGCAGGTTGAGTGCCACTCACCACAGCACCTAAGGAGTGCCTATACCTAAACCAATGCAACACCATGGAGTTGGTTATTGGACTTACAGACATTTCCTGGTTGGTATTACAATACAAATTGCTTTAGATTTGAACATTTCTTTATGAATGAGAAAAAAATTACTTTGAGAAATAAGGAAATTTAAGGGTATTATTACATGATGTAATACCTGATGGATTGTAGCAATATGGCTTTCTGATCCCTGGATTGTGTCTGAGAGTAAGTATTTGGCTGTTTATGCAAAGCCTAAAAAAGACAAAAGTATGCTTATATGTTTTAGAATACAAAATGTTGTGCTTCTTATTTTTATAAGGTACAGTTGCTACAGGTAGTATAGTTTGTGCCATTCTGCCATCACCAGGAACTGGATGAATCTTTCAGTGATGGCACAACATCATTAGCAAAACCTTCTCCTGAAACTCACAAGTATTATTTGGAGCTTGCTTTCACTAATGAGCTCATGTAGCAGCAGTGATGGACACTGCTGCACCACAGAGAGGCAGAACTGAACATAATGTATACTGGAACTGTGGTACAGCTGATTCTGAGTTTGTTGTTTCAGACTGTGGAGAGGAGGGGTCTAACTTTGCTTTGCTGTCTGCCACCTGCCCTACCCTTTTTGTTACCCTGGCTGCCCTATCCTACTTGTTGATTTTTATGGGATACTCAGATTGACCTTGCCTTGATGTCTGCTCTAACCTAGTTGCTGTGTTCTCTGGAGAGGGTTTGCTTTGCTTTACCCTAAAATGTTTTGCTATTTTGTTTTGTGTGTGGTTTTTTTTTTTGGTATGCTGTGTGCTCTAACCTGCTTGCCACTTTTTTTGGGTGGGGGACTGACATTCTTGCCTGCCATAATATAGTCTTGCAGTTTTTGTTTTGTTTTGTGTGTGTGTGGGGGGATGACTTTGATTTGCTCTCTGACTTGACCCATTTCTGTTATTTTCTTGGGGTTGACTCTGCTTTGCTGACTGTCCTGAACAGATAGCTATTTTTCTTTTTAACTTTTGGGGAGAGGCAATAGTTGTTAGTACTTGAACAGATATTGTATCAGAAATGATTGGACATGGGTATCTCTTTACAGAACCAAACATGTTGTGCAGTGTCTTGGGTTGGTGAAGTACTGTAGATACAGCCCTGTATGGTCATTGTCATGCCAGTGTCTCAGTAGGTTGCATACTCATATTTGGTGTCAGAGGATCAGAAAGTTGTGGGTTCTAGTCCCACACCAGGAAAGTAGGCTAATATGCAGTACTGGCATGACAGAGCTGTATGAGGGTTGCTTCACAACTGAGCTGCCATTCTTCAGACGAGTCATGAAATGGTTGTCCTGTCTGACCATCTCTGGTGTCTGTCCAGAAGGAAGTTAAAGATCCCATGGCACTTATCATAAGAGCAGGAGATTTCCCATGGTATCCTAACCAACATTCTTCCTGAACAAACAAGAGGAAGAGAACAGGTTCACTCACCACTCAGAATTTTTAAATCAGGCTTTTTAAGATTTTATTGAAAATAACTAATACTACAGTTGTGTGGAAGTTTTAAATTCCACTTCTGGTGGAATTCCATGAAATTTCTGACATTCTACCTCATTCCAAAGAATTCCATTGGAAGTGGTTTTCCACCATTCTGGAAGTGTTTGCAGTTTCTTATTTAAACTGCAGATTAGATTTCCATATTTTATACAAAACGTGGACTAGTTTTCCACAGTGTACATTGATTCTTCAATGCAAACTGCAGCAAACCAATAAGCAGTTTACTTTATATTTATTCTACATTCACTGAGAGTTCAAATTTGTTTTAAACTGCCTTGCAGACATAACCGTTTTCTGCTCCATCCTGAAATAAAAATAATTTGATCAAGTCAGCTTGTAGCATGTCTCAATGTATTGTTTTTTAAAGTTAATCCAACCCAAATGTGTATGCAAGTTTTTGATTCAAAATTCCCCTTTGTGTCACATAAATGTGTTCATTCTTTTTAAAATAAATTGGTTTCCCCCTCATTCAGTTACTCTGGCAGTGTATTTACTTATTTTAATATCTGATACTACAGCATGTTAAAATTGCACAATTTCAGAAAGGTGCACCTTTTTTATTTGTGGGAGGTTGTTAGTTGCTGAACAGATAGTCTAAATGTTTGGATATAGGCAGCCAATTGTGACACCAGTGGTCCATGTTTGGGAAGCAACCTGGATCACTGGGGGCTGGCTAGGGGTGGAGGATCAAGCATCCCAGTGGATACTCTCCTCCTCCAGGGAGGGTGGGCAGTCATCTCTACTGCAATAAGGCCACCTGCAGTAGGTGACCACAGGTGGAGGTGTATGGTGGAGCAGCTTAGCGTGAGAGAGGACAATGGCTGGTGCCATGCAATGCATACTTACCTGTATGCACATCAACAGCCCTGTCTCAAGCATCCTATGGGGTTTGTGACAAAAAGAGGAAAACACCAACCAAAGGCAGGTAACTAATCTAGCATCCCGCAGACCCCAGACCAGTGACCCTGGTACCTTCTCTGAATGGATGCTGTTTTTAACATGGTTTGGGGAGCCCTGTTGACTCTGCCTTGGGGGAGGGGACAAGCCCAGGAAAAATGGAGTCCAGGGCAAGTCTGGGAGAAGCCAGATGATGGGGCTGGGGAGGTTGACACAAAAGAAACCTAGATGCAAGATGAAAGGGACAAATAGAGTAACCAAAAGAAGAAGAAATGTTTAATAAGGGCACTGATTTGCAAAATGGAAATTCATTGTGTTCAGCTTTGCATAGTGAATAGATCCAGTACTGTGTGGTCATTGTCATATTGGGGGCTTAGTAAGTTGTATGCTTGTCTCTGAGCTGGGGTCAGAAAATCAGAACATCATTGGTTCTAGTCCCCCAGTTGAAGCTTGTGCCAGTACCAAATAATGAGACTGTTATACACCAAGGGGGGGGGGGGGCTTTGTTTAGCTGCCATTCTTTGAGTAAGGTGTATACCAAGGTTCTTTTTACCAATCTCTGGTGGCTGTTTTAGTGAAAGTTAAAGATCCCATGACACTTACTGTAAGAGTAAGGAATTTTTTCAGATATCCTAACAAACATTCCCCCGTCAATAAAACTAGTACCAGGTAACCCACCCCCAGAACAGACCTGGAAGTAAGTCATCACAGCTTAGTGTGCCTTTCCTGGTCAACACTTACAAACAAACAGGCACAAACTTGTGACATGTTTTGTCCAATCAGAGAAAGAGATAGAGAGAGAGAGAGAAGTATAAAAAAAAAAGTCATGAATATGAAGGGTACTTTTGATTGTCAGACAACTGCTGGGGAATATCATGATATTCTCACTCTAGATAGATGGCAAGTAAGCATTCTTACATTATGTATCATCAGAATAAAAGCCAAACATCATTTGATTCTAAAATGAGATTCTGCACAGAATGTTCAATTTGTAACTTGCTCGAGGCTGCAGCTCATGCAATTCTCATGCCATAATAGAAATCAGATATGATCTTATAAAAATGTCCTGATCCGTGTCCCCTCTGGTGTCACAAGTGGCAAAGTGGGATCACGGACCACTTGTAAAATATGAGGCATATTTTTATTAGGCAACCCAGTAGCCATGCATGCCACTGGTAAATCTGGGGGATTTGCCAAATACCAGCAGAAACAGTACAAGAGAAAGCAATGCACACAAGGATTGGCCCTTACACAATTTTTATTCAGGTATTCTGAATGTATTGAAACAACTGATCAATCAGTATAAAAAAGGCACCACAATAGCCCTAGCACTTTGAGAATGTGTCTCTCCATCAAGGGGCCAATGTATCAATTCACTGAGATCGTGTGATTAAAAATTGTGTAAGTGCCTGCCAGTCCTTCATTGGAGTGCTTCCTCGTGGGTTGTTTGTGCTTATATTTGAATTATGCCCTTGATATTTACAGTTGTTGGAAGTGGAAATTGATTACTTGTACATTATTGTATAAAAAAATATATTTGGAAAACTATAAAGGGCATGCCACATCCTGGCATGTAGTACCACCAGTGCAAAAAACAGAGCAGAAAACAACAGAAAAACCAGGAGCCAGCTACATGAAAAAGTTAGCACTCATGCAGGTGTAAGTGATACAAAAACTCTTTTATTTTAAAGGGAGTAGAAACCACATCATACAGAGATAAAGAGCCACCACAGAACCCAACGTGTTTGTGCACCAACAGCTGCCCTTTTTCAAGGACCTCTAAAAAGTGCAGCAGCTGGAGTGCAAAACATTGAGTTCAGTGCAGGTTCCTCCACTGCGTTATCTCTGTATGCTGTGGTTTGTACTAATGGAGTTTTT
The DNA here is from genome assembly GCA_016271365.2 of Neoceratodus forsteri. NCBI lineage: Eukaryota > Metazoa > Chordata > Ceratodontiformes > Ceratodontidae > Neoceratodus > Neoceratodus forsteri. The sequence goes on along the minus strand of CM057452.1, from coordinate 976,291,704 downwards.
GTATCGCTTACATTTAAAGCAGCAGTGCAATGAAAAATGTTTTTCCAAAAAGCTAGTTTCAGCTACAATTAAGAAAAATAATAGCATACCTGTTAACCCATTACTATGGATGATCAAGAAAGGTTCCTTGCAAGATAGGGCTTGTAACTCCTCAGTTCATTTGGCTGAACAAATGGCAACCAGAAAGGCAGTTTTAACCATAACCCAGTATATAGAATCCTACTGGAAAAGGCATTTTTGAAGGGCATCCAGAACCAAACTGAGCTGCCATGGGGCACAAGTTGGCCTACTGTGCAGAGAAGCAGTTTGGGCTGCTTTTAAAAATCCTAATAACATCAGGTGGGCACCAATCTGACCTATGCCTGGTAGGGAGCCCCTAATGGATTATATAGCTGAGATCTGTACCCTGAGGGAAGCAGGATTTAGACCCTTTTCCACCCCATCGTTTAGGAAGTCCAATATGAGTGGAAGTCCCACAACAGATGGAGAAGTCCCTTTTCTATAAACCACTTCTCAAAAATTGACCTGTGTCTTTGCTATAGGCTGTTTGGGGATTGCCTTCTTGACTGTAACAGGTGCTCCACCACCTTTTGATGGCAGCCCAGGGCTAGCACTGTGTCCCTCTCAGTAAACAGGCTGTCAGGTTGAAGGCCAATTGATTGTGGTGAATTACTGGCCCGTGGCTCAGAAGATCCTGCCAAGCCGAGACAAAAAGGTATAACTATGGACATTGCTTGTTTGAGGCAGTACCAAGATTTCCTCCTTACCAAAAATGGGACTGTACAAAACTGCTCTTCACCAACACCTCATAACTAACAGTTGTGATGGTTTCACTTAACTGGACTCTCTCACAGTAATCTTTTACCATCTTCGCATGCTTCCTCCACTCTATGCCCATTGACCTGACCTCCTCGCTGTATAGCTCTGTCCTATGCCTTGCCCTCCCTTTCACCACTTGTGCCCTTGCCCTCCACCCTTCCCTTCCCTGCCTCTTGCTGCATCCACCTTCCCCTTCCCTTAACCTTTCTTACATCCCTCCTTTTCCCTCTGTTTGACAATGCCATCCAGGCTGTAACTTTCCTCTTGATTCATAGTTTATCCTTTCATGACTCACTGTATGCTGGGATTCTCTGCAACTCATTTATGACTTTTTATATTGTGTTAAGATGTTTCTTTATCCAATATCCAATTGTATGTGTGTATGTCTTCCCCACCATGCTGACATGGAGCCTTTGTAAATTAGCTGTTTTGCACTTAAAGGTTGTAATCCAAGAATGAATAAATAAATAAATATATATAAAATAAGATATCCTCGGCCAGTCTGGAGCTACCAGTACCATCGTTGCTCTCACAGACCAAATTTTGTACAGTATCTTTGGAATCATAAGGGTGGGGGAAAAATATAAGCTCTGTCAAAGTTCCATGTTGCTGATAGTGTGTCCACTTGCTTGTGTCCACTGTGCCCCTTGATCCTGAAAATGAGCGTGGTATCATGGGGGTTGTTTGTTCATGCTGGATGTCATAGGATCAATTTGTAATGGTCCTCACCTGAGCTTGATTAGCTGAAACACTGTGGGGTGAAGCGTCTACTTTACCTGATTTAGCATCTCCCTGCTAAGCCAGTCAGCTTAGGTGTTTGCTTTCCTGGCCAGGTAATTGGCCAATAGGATTTGCAGGTTCTGTTTTGCCCACCTGAGCACTCTTGTGGACTCCCAGTTCATTGAAAGGCTGCATACATTTGCTGTTTATCAAGGTACGTCATCATCACTTGGTTATCTGTTCTGATCAGGATGGAATGACCCCTGAGATTTGGAGAACAAAACTGCAGGGCATGGTACACCACTTAAATCTGCAGTATGTTGACTGGCAGCCTGGTCTTGGCAGGAGACCAAAAGCCCCGAGCCAAATGATGATGACATATTGCACCCATCCCCGGAGAATGGCATCCATGATCACAATCTTGGAATATTGTCGATCCAGTATCATACCTCTCTGTAAGTTTTGCCTGATGGACCACCATATCAAGGCTGAGGTAATTTGGTCCAGCAGATTTATCTTGTGGTGGACATTCTGGGATGATTGGACCCAGGTGCCCAAGAAATATCTCCGGATCAGTCTCATGTGTAGCCTAGCCAATGGGACTGTGTCAGTTATTGCTGCCATAAGACCCATGAGTAGTAGGTAGTCTCATGCTAGACTTTACAGCTGATGTATCTCTGATACATGATTTGTCAGATTAGCAACTTTGTCCTCTGATGGGGTTGCTATGTTGAGGTGTACATCTATGATTGACCCCAGATGGGAAATGTGTTGTGTCAGCAATAGCTGACTGTTCTTCTCATTCAGCACTCATCCGTGTCTCTAGAGACATTGTACCACTAGATCCATACTCCTCTCGTTGCTTGAGCCCTGGCTTTGATGAATCAGTCGTCCAGATATGGTATGACATGTACCCCATTCTTGCAAAGTTTTGCTGCCAGAATAACTAGCGTCTTGGTGAGTACTCTGGGAGCTAACACCAAACAAAATGGTAGACTGTTGTACTGAAAATTATTGTTGCCTATAGCAAATCTCAGATACTTGTGATGTGAGGGCCAAATTGGGATCTGTAAGTATGCATCTTTGAGATCCATCAATGTCAGGAAATCCCCTGGATGTACTGCAGCCAGTGTGGAGCACAATGTCTCCAATTTGAACTTTTTTGTAAGTTACAAACTGATTGAGATATTTTAAGCCCAGGACTGGATGCACACCCCCTGTCTTCTTGGGGACCATGAGGAATAAGGAGTACACTCCCTGGTTCATTTCTTCTGGTGGAATGGGAGGAATAGCATTGTTGGCTATCCAATCAGAAACAGCCATGTATAGTACTTTTCTCTTCTCTGGTCAATTTGATATAAGAGAGGGCATGTGTCTGTGTGGTATGTTCCTGCATTCCAACTCTATTGCATAGCCATGGGTCATGACCTCCCTGAGCCATCTTTTCATCATTCATTGTGCTCACTGAGTGGCAAACTGTTGACGTCTTCCTGCAACTGGTGGATGGTCTGCCATGGTGCACCTTGTCTCATTGTTTGTGATTGGCACAATAGTCTGATTTGTTCCGGGTAGCTTTGTTGGAGAATTTTGGTCTAGAGGACCACTGCCTTGATCCCTGAGTGAATTGAGGGCTTGCCTTTGGCTTGGATTGCCTGAATTTGGGGCAAAAGGACTAGTTTGTGGGCAGGTAGAGATTCTTCTCACCTGATGTTTCATTGTTTCCTACCCTGTCCATGAAAAATGTTGTCCGAGCATCCCCAAACAGGTGAACATCTTTGAAAGGTAACTTCATAAGAGTTGTCTTTGACTCATTGTCAGCCTGCTACAGTTCTAGCCACAGTGTCCTGTGAGCCCTGTCCACCAGCACTGTGACTCTGGTACCAAACCTGAGAGCATCCAATGAAGCATCTGTGAGGTATCTAACAGCTTGTAGAGCACAATCTCTTGCACCCTCAAGTGTGAGCCATCTGGGATATTTTGTGCCATGGCCTCCACCTACCTGAGTAGAGTTCTGCTAGAAAACCACATGGCTGTGTCAACAGAGATTAGCAAGCCAGTGGTGTTGAGATTCTTTTTCAAATTTTCTGTAATTTTCTTGTCCAATTGATATTTTTAAGTCCACAGTGCTCTCAATGTGTATTGCAGTGTGCCTTGAGAGTGCCAAGATGGAGGGTTGACATAAGAAGCCCTGGACCAGATGTCCCTTCTGGTAGTGGAACCTGGGTAGAATTTTCCCACCATGTACATCTCTGGCAGTCTATTTGCTCCAGCGTATCATACTCCCTATTAATGATCAAGTTGATTGCATGACATGAAGGGACATGGGGACTGACTGCTGGCCCCCTTGAGAGGAGGGGGTCACACAGTGCAGTGGAAATAGGAGCTTCCTCTGAAATACTGAGATGCTCCTCACCTTCCTGATAAGTGCATTAATGTTTTCCTCATGATAAACATAGCTGTTATCCTCAGAATAAGAAGCCTGAGGATAGATATTCAGGGACCTTCTGGATTTTTTGGTGGCAGATCCAGTATGGTTGAAGGGCCTTGTTTGTTGATGCTGGTGATTGGGGTGTCTTCAATTTTAGCTCCTCTAGAAAGTGGAATAGCAATTTTACCTGCTCTGCATTCCAGGCCAGAGGTGCTGTTGGTGGAGTGGAGTGGAGGTCCAAGACAATTGCCTCGTCTTGCTGAAGGATATCACAGTCTTGCATACCATTGCCCTCAGTGATGGCGCACATTGTGCAGAAGCACTGTCCCATATGCATCTTGGGCAGTGGAGTCTCACATTCTTTACATTTAGCCAGCATGGTGATGCCTCTTGCAAACCTCTAAAAGAGAGGCAGAAAAAATGGAATGAGCAAGGGATACTGCCTCCTTTTTTCCAAACATGCTTAACATAGTGCCATGTAGTATCATAAGGTGAGCCAGGCCTGGTGGAATGCATAAGCTGCCACCTAAAATGGCCCTGTGAGATTTTGCAGTAAAATGGCCACCAATCTTGAGAATTGAAGTCTATAGGGGCAGCCAGAGTCCCAGAAAACATGGCCACAAGTGTTTTCCTTTCCAAAATGGCAGTTATTCTCATGTGAATTGAGGCACTAGGTGAGTGTTGAATGTGCCCGTAATATGACCACTGAGAACTTGTGGCTCCAAGATGGCTGTTCAAAGATATTGTGGATCCCAATGGGGGACATACAGTCTTGCAAAGCTGGTCCTCCTGTGTTGGAGTTAGAAGGAGAAGTCTCTGCCATAGCGAAAGCCTGTGAATGGCCAGCATTAATTGCATTGAGTGCCATGCCAGCTAGAGGGATTAAGCAGTTGCTGGAGTGCTGACACAGTTGTAGGTGGTGTTCAGTGCAGACAAGGACTTGGGAGGAAGATATAAGGTAGAAATAGGGGATGGCATGCAAGTAGACTGTTACAGCATTTCCCAGCCTAGGAGCAATCCCGATGTAAGCAGCACACACAGAGTACAGAGTTTGTTTCTCCCCCTCCCTCTATCTCTCCCTGTGGCACAGTAATGAGAGGTGTGGATGCTGCAGGAGTGTCCACACCTTCAAGTATCTAGAATATCCATTTCCACCTGATTGCAGAAGGGGACGCTACGGGAGACTCCTTTCATCAGGTATGCTGCCCATGTACAGGATGTCAGGGACACAACAGGAGGGTCTCAGCCCCAGCAGGCCCATTTGATGGTAAAGGTGGGATGCTGCAGGATGGTCCAGCCTGCTTGAGCTGTAGCAGTCTCGGGAGATTTGGAAGCTGCAGATGGTTCCAAAGCAACACATGGTTAGGAAGTCAGTAAGTGAAGGAAAACACAAAAGGTAATATTATGCATTCTGATGTGCTGCAGAAAAATGGACACTGGAGACAGGCTAGTGGGAGAAAGGAGAGAAACAGCAAGCTATTTTTAACCAAATAGCTCAATGTCTGGGAGCAGTCTAGGATCACAACCAATCTCTAGGGATGCACAAAGTAAACTGAGGTTTTCTCAAAGGGTGAGGCCAGCCTCCCTGGGGAGGCCCCAACATGTTACAGGGGAGGCTCAAGCAAATCTGGAAAGGTACTGTATTTAAAATTTTCAGTTTCAGATAGTTTGTGTGAGGGGATAAGGCAAACTGAAGGAGGATAATAGTATTTCAATTTATGCATTTATATACAAATTGGTGACCGGGAAAGGCACACAGAGCCCAGGCTCATTCCTGGTGCACCAGGGGAAGGGTATGGAGTGAATACAAATCAAAATGTAATACAAAATGAATAATATAGTGCCAACAAACAGGAACCATAAACACATAATGAGCGGCAACAATTGACCAACTAAACTGGTGGCAGAACAGCCCAAATAGAATAGTTAAGCACAGAGGTACCAGAAGCAAGAGCAGGAGGGAGTAAAAGGATCCAGAAAAAGCTGCTTAACAGTAGCATAAGTGGGGGAGAGGCAGAGGTGAGTGGAAAGATTATTCCAGATAGAGGGGAAACAGAGAGAGAACGCAGTCTGACCCCGGAGCATATAGGTTGCCAGTGGGTGGTTACAACAAGCTGGATAAAATGAGAGCTAACTACTCAAAGGAGTTTCACTTTATTCCTGATGCACTGTGCAGTGTGCTATTTTTGTATGGGCAGGCCAAAGATTATTTCAATATTTGGGGGAAGCTCAAGATCTTTTCCATGACTTGGGGGAGGCTCACTGTGACAAAGTCTGAGAACTCATAGACTAAGGTGCTGGACTTTGGCCAGTCTGAATTTCATTGGGTCATGCATCATCCTACAGGATGGACAAGGGATATTCTACTGATGATGACTGTATAGTACTATAAAGGGGGTGAAATGTAATTGACATTCCCAGTTTATTTCTTTCTCATTACAATTTGTCTTAAAATGCTTAACACTAGCTACTAATACACAATCACCCTCTTGAGTCCATTGTCATGAACTGGAATCCCCACACTTTCTGGTTATACAGTATACTACAGGTAAACAAATACATTGGTGTAATGAATGTATTATATTCAATTATGCCAGGTAAAATGGCAGTACTAAAACATAAGAACATAAGAGCATAAGAAATTGCTGACAGAAGGAGACTGTGTAGTCTATATAGTCTGCCTGGATTTTCTACCCCCCCCCCCACACTATCAATTTGTCTTGCTAAGGTGACTATATTGTCTATCCCACGCCTGTTTGAATTCACCGACTGTCTTGGCTGTACCATGAATTAAGAGGGTTTGTGACAGACATCATTGCATCACATGAGTCAAGCACTGACTGCTGATCCCAGCACAGGCCTCGACATGTGAGCAATCATTCATAGGCAAAGACTAATGTAAAGTTAGCAGCTGCTCTGTACTCAACCTCCCCCATAATGTCAGTGAGTGTATTCAGCTGCATAGGAGTACTTACTAAGAGGATTCATGAAATAAAATGGTTTTAAAGGACAAAAGAAATGCATAAAAAGGTAGTATCAGCTGGCAGGTTTACTGGCTGTTATATACAAGCTGGCACTGGCTGCAGTGGATGTTATATACAGTAGATATGAACACCTTAACATTTTCAGTGGAGCACACTGTATAAGTAGCTACAGCTCAGGGGTTGATGTGAGGGGGTACTCGTTGGGGGGGGGGGTTGTTGGTGTACTGCTACTTTTTAAAATCAAGCCATACATTTAATATGTGCCTTTAATGCATATAGATCTCAGGCATAGTACTCACACTTATTTTGAACACTTCGACCACTGGTACAGATAACACCAAGCTTTGTTTGTTTTATTTTGATAATCGGGTAATAATCCAAGAGCATGCCCAGTTCCATGGGTTACCCAGGAAAATTTAGGAACAGTAACAGTACATAATAAACATGTGCACTGGCTCCTTCGAATACTGCAACACTGGTAACTATTTTCTACAGCAGAACACTGACTGCAAGCACTGAAGAAAAAGAGGATATAAAATGTATTTGTCTGGGGTTCTTAATTAAACCAATGCCTGGTCATCACAAAGTTAGAAATTTAGAGGACTCTATAGTTTGACAGAGGTGGCACTTGAAAGTTCAAGGGAGCATTCATAGTGAATTAACTAATCAATACCAAATGATGACAAACTGAATAAAATAATTCAATAACATGAGGTACTGAATTGTAAAGTAGCTGAATGTTTGGAGCAAAGGTTCCTAAATATGGCTGCCAACATATGTTCTCATAACAGAACACATACTGATTGACAAGCCTGCTAAAAATTCAATGCTGTCAGACAATATTTGAAAATGTTTGCATTGCCTCTTTTAGAAGCACTTGTTCGAATGATGTCTGCCATTATAGTGATAAAACCCCACTGTAAATTGAATTATGTCAGTACTGTAATTGTAGATAAATCCTAGTAGTTTATGCTACAGCTTGTCTCAAAGAAAGCTCATCTGAGTCCTAATTTAAACAAATATTATGGTCACACAACTTATTTTCACTTTATTTAACCCTAAAATAACTCTTCAAATGTTCCTCCAGTTCGTCTTCCAGTGGCTTATATGACATAAACAAGTGTATATATAGGAAAGCATTTTTTACACCAACAAAATTTGATTAGGTTTTATGAGTCATTAGGATACTACACTGGTTAAGTTGTTAGGATACTACACCAGAATACTAATCTAATGGACCATATCAGAGGGGAATATAGTTTACTGAAGTCTTGTACCTCAGTGTTGTGTCACATTGTTTTATGTGTTGTCTTATTCCTATATGAAAAATATGTCGGCTACTGCTGTCATTGTTGTCTCCCATGCCACTCTAGGAAATAGAATATTTTCATTCTGCAGAAATTTTCTTGGGCAGAATTTACATAACTAAAATATGCATATTTATTGCAAACAGCTATTTTTCTTCAAATTCATAATCACTATAAATTTAGCATATTGTGTTTGTTATTAACTTTGAATCAAAATTGTTTTCGTTTCCACCAACTTGGAGCCCAATAAAATGAATGAGAATTGTTACGTTTTCTCAAAAATATCGCAAGAGTACAGTGCATTGAACACTTCAATATAGTTGTTAAATACTGCAGGTCTTTTAATGTTGGACTGTACTGATTTGATCTTATCTGTATTTGAGGAATTCCATTTTTGGGGATTTGTTTTAAAAGTAGCTATGAACTTGAAACATCTGACATTAAAGATATATTAGAGCTTAAAAAAAGGTAAAAAAAACAAAAAGGTCTGTCATTTTGTGGACCCAGCATTACATTTTGAGAATAAAGTTTCATGTCTGAAACATGTGCCCTGTAAATTAATGCATCAATTAGGGTTCAAATTAATGCCACATAAGTAGGGAAATGTGGTTTTAGGGTTTCCAAACCTAACTTCCCACCCCCAAGCAGAAAGAGGGGAAAAGCATTAAGGTTTTGGGTATCTGGAGTCTTGACAAATCAATGATGGGGTCTTCCTTGGGGTTGTCAACCCAAATGTTCATCTCCCCCCCAGCCCATAGCCTCCTGTCCAAAGCAAAAGGTACAGCTCTAAGCCAGTTCTGCATACTTTTCAAAGGTAGAGAAGTATATCTTCCCACATGTTTTCAATATAATGTGTTGTAGTTTTCTTCATGAAGGGCACTGTGGGCTCTGCATGAAGAAAAGAGATCACATCTGACCTTGTTTACTCATGGGTATTGGGTGGGCATTAGAGTTGACAACCCCATGGAAGACACCACCACTGATTCACCAAGACTCTGGAGATCCAAAACCCTAATGTTTTTCCCTCTTGCTGCTTGGGAGGGGGGGTTAGGGTTGGATACCCTAATGCCATGTTTCCCTACTTTTGTGGCATTAACATGAACCCTAACACTCAACCAGTAACCACTGGAGTCCCTCAAGGGTCCATCCTTGGTCCTCTTTTATTCTGCCTTTTTATGCTGATGATGTGGTCATTTTTACCAGCAGTATGAACCTGGGGATTCTGTAGCAGAATCTCCAAATGAACTTCAACACCATACAAGACTGGTTCTCCTCCAGACTCCTTGTGTTGAATACAATGAAAACGAAATATATGGTTTTCACCACCCACAATAAATCCCCTTCCTCCCAGAAACATTCGATTGCCACCTCATCTGGCACTCCCCTGGAGCAAGTGGCCATATTCAGGCATCAAGAGGTCACCCTAGACCCAACCCTGTCTTCACTGCTCACATTGACATCCTAATCCAAATCATCAATGCAAGGCTCGGCCTTCTTTTCTGCCATGGAAACAGCATCCTCCCTGAAATCAAAAAGCTACATATTAGGTCTTACATTACTAGTCTTATATACTACAAGATAACTGTATACGGCTCTGCAAATGATGGTGAACTAGCTAGAGTCAGATGTGTCTTCAACTGAGCCTGCAGTTTTGCCCTTGGCCTAAAAGGTAACATGCATACATGTGTACTGTACAATAGTCTAAACTGGCTTAATCTTGAATCCTGGCTGTGTCACAATACTCTAATCACTGAATAAAAAGCACTTTATGGCTTTCTGTCCCTAGGCCTTTAATAAGCAATGTTTGGCTTTGTGGACCAAACCCGCACCACAAGGGGAGTAGTACAACATACCATGCTCCTCCCCTGAAGGAAATCTTCACTAGGCCAAGCCAGCTTTTCCTACAGATTTGCCAGAATCTGGATTGGTCTGCCTCCCTCCGTAAAAGCTGATTGCACACTTTCCAAATTTAAATCCACTCTCTTCTCCTCCCTCTCCATATCTGGATCTGCTGATACTAAATTAGATACTGTAAATTGTTATTAATTATGAACTGATCTTAATTGTTTTAACAACATTCACAGCTTGAGCGTGGCAGCACTTAAATCTAGTAGTTAACAAGGTAGTGAATCATAATATATAGCATGCCTTTGTCTGAAATGCTGTAAGCATTGCCCTGCCTCAGTGTTGCACTGAATTGTACATATTAGCCTGTTACTTGTCCTGTTAATGCTGACTCAAAACCTTTTGTAAATAGGCCCTGCATAAAGGGGTTTTAAGTGGAATAAATAAATACATAAAAATAAACTGGTGCATCGATGAAGTTTCTGCAAATAATTGTCTTTCTTTTTGAGATACTGGAATCGTATCTTCATTCATGCAGCTCCCTTCAGGACCTGCATGAGACATGCAAATGTGCAAGGCCAAAGGTAAGAGAGGGAAAACTCCGTCTTTTGAAGTGCATGGTTCTTGCGTGCCCTGTTGTTCTGTGCAGCGATGCAGGCCAAGAATTCATGTGGCTGTCAGATGGGCTGCAGATGCACAGGCTCTATGTTGTCTGCACTTCCATGTAGCTGCAGATACAGATGCACAGGGGAATGAATCCACCTGTCAGCCAGTGCACAGCGTTCTCTGCCACCCATGGGTAGAGATGTGCAGGGCCATATGCCAAGAGAAGAGTTGTCTTCACTATATGCACAATCAAATTTCAGGGCGAGAAACCAATTTAAGTAACAAAACCAAAAATTGTGATGCATAATCAGATTTCAAGTCAAGCAAAAAGTTTTTGCCATGAAATGAAAAATCATGGTTCGCAAACAAATGTTATGCTGAGAAACTAATTTTCTGCTGTGAAAAGAAACATTATGGTGGGCAATCAAATTTTATGTTGAGCAATCAATTTATGTTATGCTATGCAAAATGTTATTCACAATGCAATTTCATGTTGAAATACCAATTCAAGCCCCAGAATGAAAAAAGTGTGATCAGTACTGAAAATGTAATGTCACAAAACCAATTATAGCCATGCAACAGGAAATTATGATCTACAAACAAATTTCATATCGAGCAACCAATTTCCATTTTCACAAGTGCAAGTTATTATCTCAAACCAAAATATGTTTCCAACAGACTTTTTTTGAATTTCGATTAAAAAAATAGTTCTGTAGGTCAAAATTAGTTTTGCGTTTCTCACCATGTGAAACTAGAAATTATAGACCACAATCAAATTTCATGTCCGGCAACCAGTTTATCATGTGCAATGATAAGTTAGGATCCACAGTGAAATTTCATATGGAGCAACCAGTTTTTTTTTGCTGTGAAATGGAAAATTAAGATACAGAATCAAATTTTATGCTGAGAAATCAATTTAAGTCACTAAACCAAATATTCTGATTTGCAATCAAATGTCAAGTCAAGAAAGCAATTTTTGTTGCAAAATGAAAAATCATGGTACGTAATCAAATTTCACGCCAAGAAACTAATTTTCTGCTGTAAAAAGAAGAATTCTGGTGCACAATCAAATTGCAAGTTGAGAAACCAATGTCTGTTGCAAAATGAAAAATCATGGTGCACAATCAATTTTCATGCTAAGAAACCAATTTTATGCTGTGAATCAAAACATTCTGATGTGCAATCAAATTTCAAGTCAAGAAATCAATTGTTTGTTGAGAAATTAAAAATCTTGGTGTGCAATCAAATTTCTAGTTGAATAAAAAATTTTTGTTGAAAAATAAAAAATCATGATGTGCAATCAAATTTCAAGTTGAGAAACCAATTTTCTGCTGTGAAATAACAAAATAATGGTGTGCAATCAAATTTCATGCTGAGAAACCAATTTTCTGCTGCAAAACAAAAAGTGATGCTTGGCAATTGAAATGTGTTTCCAGCACACTTTTTTGAACCACACTTAAAAAATAGTTTTGCAAGTCAAATTTAGTTTTGCACCATTTTAACATTGCAACACAGAAAAGCAGGTCACGATTCCAAAAATGGGAAAGATGTTAACATGGCCAGGAGAAATACGTAAAACATATTTATGAACATGTCTGACTGAAACATGCCTCATAATCTGAACCAGCATGTTCTAATGAGGTAGATTTATATGTTTTTTTCTTTATTATGGCTGCTGTAGTAAGTTTGAATTCTAGTTTGTTACTGAAGTGAGAAACAATATGACAGCTGTCATGTAGTGAAAAAAATGCTGATTTTATGAGCAAAACATTTCTTGAAACTAAAATTGGACTTGTGACACCAAATGTTTGGTGTCGTGCCAGAATGTTGTCCCAAAAACCCTACTGAGCATGCTTAGAACAGACAAAAAACTTTAAAGTTGTAAGATTTACTACGAGGCTTCATAGTCTGTTACCTTGAGGTGGCGATAGTCCCTCTTGGGTAAAATTATAAGTTTTCATGCTGTCCTGTAAACAAGGGAAGGGATCGTAACTCTGGTCAAATTGCTGGCCAGCTGATCCCTTCCAACTTTCCAGTCCACTGAACACACCCCCATGCTCATAGGTGTTGAAACGGGGGGGCCACTTTAGCCATGGCTCTACCACTTTCATAAGTGGCCCTATCAGCTCTTGCAATCATGTTAATTTATTACTAGGGAAAAATTTACCCTTTACATCCTTGGCCCTACCACTTTTCAGACCATTCTGTCACCAGTGCCTACACTGGGGCATTCTGTGACATCCTACCAGGGAGAGCACAGGGACACACCCCATTGAATCCGATGGAGGCAATTTTCAAACCATTACTATACATTTTTAGGCTACCTGTGATGCAAATGAAAGACATTAATAGAGGCCCTATTAGTTGAGTGGTGGCTTTCATTTTTGTCAAAGGTAGCCTGAAGATGTATCCTAATGGTTTGAAAATGTCCCCCATAGGATTCAATGAGGTGTGTCCCCACGCTTTCCCCGGTAGGATGTCAAAGAACATCCTAGTGTGCGGGCATGTTCAATGGACCAGGAAGCCGAAGGGGATTGGCTGGCCAGCAGTTGGGCCAGAGTTATGATCCCTTCTCTTGTTTAAAGGGCAGCATGAAGATTTATAATTTTACACAAGAAGGACTGTGGCCGCCTAAAGGTAACAGGCTGTGAAGCACAATACTGAAACCAGAAATGTCACACCTTTACTTTAAATCCTTATAACTCTGGAACCATTTAATATATTTTCACATAACCTTCCAAAGGCACTAATCTTGCCACAGTACACTCCTACCCTGAAAGTTTCGGGAGAAAATTCCATTCCATGTAGACTGTAGGTGAGAGCAAACCTAAATCCTATGTTAAGTATAGGAATAAAACATTAAGGTCACGTGATGCAGAGCGACTGGTGACAGCCTTTTCTGGAGCTCCCACCCGCCATCCCACCAATTTCTAAATTTGTCCTTTTTTCAGTTCGGGGTTAACGAGGGGCTTTCGTTATATTTAGTCTCCTCTGCTTGGTAGTGCATATTACCCCATTTTCTGTGGATTTCCAGGTGGGAGGAGTGCGATTTGGTAGCACAATGGACGCCGAGATGAAGCAGGCCGGAGTGAGGCATACTCTGCCTACTACACCCGAGAAGAACGCTAAGAAAGCAAGAGCCAGAATTTGGGTCAGCCAGCCAAGTCAAATCCCCTAATACTCGGCTAATCTGCTCCACGGAGGACCGATTTTAAAGAACTGCTCCGTTCATGAAACCCTCCAGGATATAGCTACGGAGGTGAAATCTATCAGAAGTGATCTTGGGGCACTAACACGCAGAGTGGGAGATATGGAGGTGAAAATGGCCTCGCTAGAAAGCTGGAAGGGGAGAACTGACCCGGAGATTGCAAAACTCAGACAACAATTGCACAAACTACAACTCAAGACAGAAGACCTAGAGGGCAGAAGCAGAAGAAATAATATATTGATTCTCGGCCTGCCCAAATCTGAAGAAGGAGGGGATATTATATCTTTCATCCAGAAGCTGCTAAATAAAATAATTGGCCCCACGCCCATCAACCAGCAATACCATATTGAGAGGGCTCATCGCTCCTTAAAGCCAAAGCCTCAGTTGGGTGCCCCACCTCGTCCCATTATAATTAAGTTTCTCAGTTTCCTTGAGAAGCAACATGTGTTGGTTAAATCCAGGGAGCTGGAGTCGATCTATTGGGAAAGGGCCAAGCTTCGCATAACCCAAGACCTGCCCTACGAAACTCGCCAAAGAAGAACAGCATTTCATCCCATTGTGAAGAAGCTTATCGTGGCGGGGATAAAATTCAGAATGAATTACCCTGCTAGACTGATGGTATCCTTGGAGGGTGTCTGGCATCCATACGAAAATCCGGAGCAAGCATTGTCAGACCTCACTATGAAACTCCCCAATCTCTTCAAAGGGGACTGAACCTGCTGTTCTGAACTTTTGCTCCATTGGTTTTTTCTATATACAGAATGACTGTGATGCTTTCTTACCTGTTGATGGTTGTTTGTTGGAGACCGGGGGTTTTGTTTGGGTGGGCCGAGGGCGATGGTTGGTTTGTGGCCTAATAGGCCTGAGTAGGTCCCGGAAGCCTGGGGTCTGGTCCCGAGGGTGTCGAGGGGGGGAACTAACTCCTCAGGTCCTGCGGTTTCTTCCGGTTCCTTCTGAGGTCGGAACAGTGGGTCCTTTCACTGGCTCCTCCGCTCACCATTTCCTTTACTGGGTGAGTCTCGATCTGGGCAATGGATTGGCGGGTCGGGAGGGGTTTGTGTTTTGACCCAGTTTGGGCTGGAAGGATTTCAGGATAGTAGGTAGATGCCATTGATTAGAGCAAATTTTTTTTGCTCCCGCAAGGTTATGCTATTAGTCATAATTTTTCTTAGCTAGTAATAACACGCTGATACAGCTCTTAATGCGGGTTCCTGCAGCTTCTGAGAGTGAATCCATATTTTCCCAGGAACACTGCGCTATGAATAAATGGGCATTATGATTAATTGTTCTTTTGTAACAGTGGGTGGTGGGGGGAGTTTAGGGAGAGGACAAGCACTGGAGGATTTGCCTCATGGCCTTAATAAGGGGAGTGGGGTTATTATGTCCAGGAGCCTCATCACTGGTTATTTGGTTCTATGTAGTTGGGTCTATAGCTCCGGGGGGTTGGTCCCCCATGGATTTGGTCATAGTCTGGGCTGGATTACTCGTGGACATATAACCTTTCGGGGGGGAGGTTCTATTAGCCAGGACTTGGTTTTTGGTGCTTAATTTCTCGTCATCTCGGGGTTGCTGTAAATAGTTTAAGTGGGACTGGGTTAAAGGGGTTGGTATCGGGGGTGGGTCGGAGTCATTTCACTACATGTAGATTGTTATTGGCTATCTTTGCTGTATAATGTACTTATTATTTTGGTACATCTGGATCTTAAGACAAATAGGGTTTGGTACTATGCTATTATTATGTGGGGATGGCGGGGATGAGGGAGTATCTGGAAGGTGTCACTCACTAGTTAATTGGATGGGTATGCCATGGGTCTTTCCCCTTTTTACCTTTTTTCTTTTAACATTTGGCTATGAGGCCTATTAAACTTGCGACTTGGAATGTCAGAGGTATTAGAGACATGGTTAAAAGAACTCAAATCCTGTTAAACTGTTCCCTTCTCGACATTGATATTTTATTTATACAGGAAACTCATGTATTAACTTCTGAGGTCAAAGGGCTATGTCGCCAGGGGTTTACCCAGGTTTTTGCCTCGGAAGGAACTACTGCTAGTAGAGGTGTGGCAATTCTGATTAAAAAGGACATTTCATTTATGGTTGAGGAATGCTCTACAGACCAAGAGGGCAGATTTGTGTTGGTTAAAGGCTTGCTTAATAATACGAGGTAGTTCTGGGGGCAATATATAGTCCAGTGGGAGGAGATCCTAATTTTCTCATGCAACTGGCGGCCAAACTGAGTCGTTTTCTCCCGTCCTTATTCATTTTGGGGGGAGACTGGAATGTCGCCCCAACTCAGGAATTAGACAGAACTTACAGACCTACTAAACCTCCTTCCCCTTCCCAAATAGCTCTCAGCGATTTCATGAACTTAGTAGGTTTATGCTACCCGTGGCGTATATTGAACCCCCAGGGCCATAGTTACTCTTTCTACTCCCAAATACACCGATCCTGGTCCAGGATTGATTATATTTTAATTAGCACCACTCTCTTAGCAAATGTATCCCAGTCAGCTATAGAGCCAATTGTTATTTCTGATCACTCTCTAGCTTGGATCAAGTTGTCCCCAGGCCCACCTGGTCAGAGAGATACTACCTGGAAGCTTAATACACAGCTTCTGAAAGATGACCACATAATCTCACATTTCAAATCCTTGATCCCGTCCTTTCTCGAAATCAACCAGGGCTCCACTACCAGAGGATTTCATTTGGTGTTCTCTAAAATGTTTTATTAGAGGTGAATTTATAAAGTTGGCCTCTAGAAGAAAAAAGCTGAGAGAGGCCAAAATTATTTCTTTATCTGAACAAATTAAGGTGGCTGAAGGTGTTTTTCCTCTCGAATTCTCAAGCAGACCTGGAAGGGCTATGCAAGCTTAGGAATGAATATGAGGACCTGATCAAGGAAAAAACAGAATATGTTATTCTCAAGACTAAAGCACGTTACCTTGACCAAGGGGAAAAACCTGGCAGACTGCTTGCCCTTAGGCTAAGGGAGGCTGAAAATTCAAGGTTGATCCCCACCTTAAAAGTCACCTGATAGTTCACTTAAAACCTCCCCAAGGGACATAAGCGCAAATCTTTGAACTTTTTACAAGGATTTATGCGGCAGTGAGTCCTCCCAGATACCTCACCTGCCGTGGAAAACTTTTAGATGGCATCTCTTTCCTGCTTGCAGAAATGCCATTAGAACTGCTATCCTCTCCCATTACCTTGAATGAGATTGAGGAGGTCATTAGAGGTCTACCTCTGGACAAATCCCAGGTCCCGATGGTTTCCCCAAATTTTATAAAACCTTTAGTAATGAGATTTCTCCTCTCCTTCTCAGGCTGTTTAATTACATTCTCTCCTCAGAGCCCTTGACTCCTCACTGTTGGAGGCTACAATAATCTTAATTCCAAAGCCAGATAAACCCAGCTGGATCCGGCTAGTTATCGACCCATATCACTATTAAATTATGATATTAAAATTCTAACTAAGATTCTTTCTTTGAGAATTAAGCAGGGTGTGCAAACTTTGCTGAGCCCGAACAGGTGGGGTTTGTCCAGGGTAGATCTGCGGCGGATCACCTGCGCACCCTTTCCCATATCTTTCAAGCTGCGCAGGAGTCCCATTCTCCCATGGCGCTAGTTGCTTTAGACACTGAGAAGGCTTTTGATCGAGTTAATTGGGGCTTCCTCTGGTCTACGCTTGGAAGAATGGGTTTCCTAGAGACCTTTATTCGGTGGATTAAAGCTGTTTACCACTCACCCTCTGCCAGGGTTTACTGTAATGGCGTTTTCTCGTCTCATTTTCACTTACATTCTGGGACCCGGCAGGGTTGTCCCTTGTCCCCTTATCTATTTAATTTATATCTGGAACCTCTTATACTCAGTATTAAGGCCTCGCCTCAGATCACAGGATGCGTTATATCCCAGAAAGTCCTGACCCTTTCTGTTTTTGCAGACGATATCCTCCTGCATCTCTCGAATCCTGAATCCTCATTACCAGCTGTATTACAAATAATTAATCAGTTCGGAAGTGTATCTAACTACAGACTAAATCTGTCCAAATCGGTTATCTTCCCTCTTAACCCCCTTACGTTTCAAGTCAAACTTTCACAGTTCGGCATGAAATGGGCTGCGACCTCACTCAAGTATCTGGGCATTTATTTGGCCCGTGACTTGGAGGTCACCAAAAGCTCAATCTAGATGATCTATTGGATAGAATCCAGAAAGATCTTAGTAGATGGGACAATCTACGCTGTCCGTCTGAGGGACGTGTTAACATTATTAAAATGAACATATTACCCCGCATTTTTTATCCCCTGAATCTTCTCAATATTTGGCTCCCTAGAACCTATTTCCAACAGATACACTCTGCTTTATCCAATTTTATCTGGAGAGGTAAACACCCCAGGAGAGCCTTTCTCAAACTTAATCTACCTAAGGATAGGGGAGGTCTCCGCCTCCCTAACTTTTGGTTTTATTATTGGGCAAGCCACTTGGCCAAGCTTGGGCACTGGGTTAGCTCTCAGAAGGAGTGCTACAGCCCCATCTGGTTGGATTTGGAACTTAAGTTGTTGGATAAACATAATCTACGCCCCGCCCCCCCCCCCGTATTTTTTATTACAACTACTCTTCTTTACCGGAGGATATTCGAAACTCGACCATAGGACTTTCCATTAAAATTCTCTCTCAGTGTTGGAACTTCCTTAAAATCCCATACACTAAGGATATGGCACAACCGCTTACTCTCAATCCTAATGTTAAAATTGGTGGTTCACTAATACCCCCAGATTGGCTTCCACAAATTCAGGACCGATCAGTTGAGGACTTCTACTCTCAGGGTTCTCTCCCTCTCTTCTACTAGTTTGCTAGCTGAATTGAATATCCCACAGAAATACATTTTCAAGGTCTTCCAGCTGAGGCACCTTCTAGTGAAGAGTTTTGGGACTGTGAGGGTACCCTCCCAAACCAGACCTTTTTGAACAGGTTCAGGTGTGTTCCAAGCCCCAGGAATTGCCCATTTATACTCCTATTTTTGGTCACTAAATACCCTGATCCTTTACCTGGTTTCAAGACATGGGTCTCTTATTCCTAATTCTCCTATGGCTTGGAGCCAGATTTGGCGTGATATCATATAAATACCTTACATTAGATAGAAACAGGCTTATCCAGTTCTTTATTCTGAACAATTTATATTATGCACCAACTAACTTGGCTAAATGGGGCAGGCTAAGGTCCAATCACTGCACAAGATGTGGTGCGGATGAAGGGAACTTACTGCACATATTTTGGTCATGTTGCAAAGTGGCCCCACTATGGAATACTATTTGAGTTAACATGGATCCAGCTCTGGGTTTAGGGGAGCTATTCTCTGTGGAAATATGTATATTGGGTTGGTACTCGGATATCAAAGTTAAGGAACGTAAATTCCATATTGCCCTAATTTCAGTTGCAGTTAAAAGGTTGGTTTTGAGACATTGGCTGGATCAATCTGATATTTCATATAATGAATGGCTTAAGGAAATATCCTTCTGCTTTAAATTGGAAAGACTAATTGCTAGTTCCTGAAACGCTATGTCTTCCTTTAATCGGAAATCGGGAAAGTTGTACGCGTTATATTTACATTAATCTTTTTTAAGCGCTACCTCTGGCTACCTTACTAGGCCTGGTCTTGTTTTTTCTTTCTTTGAGTTTTTGCCTGTTGCTGGACCCACTGTATTCTGTATCTTCCTATATTGGTTGATCTGAGGTTGGGGAGGACACCTTCCAGGGTGGGTGGGGTGGGTATATGGCATTCTGTTCCAAGTTGATGTCACGAATTTTGGTCTTTTTTTTTTTCAGTCATGTTATAGCTTTGGTTGGCAAGTATAACTCATGTTTGGTTGATGTGAAAATTTAATAAAGAACTTGAATTTCAAAAAAAAAGGAATAAAACATTAAGACGTCTACCAGAGAACGACTTATGGAGATCTCAGAAATTGCACAAGCTGCCATCATGAAACTTTCCACAGTTTTACCCTGCCTCCTAGACAACACATGCAAAATTACAGCTAATTTTGTCAAACACTGCCTAAGCTATTAAGGTGAAAAGTTATGGGTTTCACATTGAACATCCTACTCAACCCTAACTATAGGGGCGCTACCATGCCTCTGTAATATGTACAGTTACTGTGTCTCATGTGGCTATAAGACTGTATTCTCGAGTTCTTTCGGTGAGAGAACTGTGAAGCAAAGTTTAGCAGTACTTGAGAAGAAACCCTTATAACCATAAGATATACAGGAAGCTTATATATACAGTAAACATATTATAAATCACATTAAAGATCTTTATTTAAAACATGGATTTTGAATTTAAAATCAAAATAAGAATATTAGAGAATCATATTTGTGTGAAATGGACTGTGTCAACTGAACACCAGAATTTTAGAGCAATATGCATGAGACACCCTCTTATGGTTCTAAGAGTACCTGGAGTGATTAGAAATAAACAATCCTGACTGGCTAAGAATCATGTCATGATTTATAATAATAATTGTAGCTAGCCACAGATCCATAATCTGTTATTACTATTTGCCTGCTATGGCAGGCTTTATGCCTTCTTTGGGGTGCTATTTTAGAATTACAGACACTGAATTTGTTGTAGTTCCTACCCCCAGGCCCATTATTCCTGAAGCTTCAAACTAGATACTGTGACACTGAGTTATTATATTTTGTTGGAGTGGGGGTACATTACGTTATTTCTGCTCTTTGAAAATCTCTCTCTCTCTCACTATCTGATGTGATCCATTTTTGTTCTAGGGATTACTGTTGCTAGGAGTCTTACCTCCCTCAAGCATAATGTACAATGGTACTAATATGTTATCATGACCCTGTGTGCAGACCCTTGGGTATCAACATATTTTTATGAAACCAGACTGATCATTGCATGTCACTTGTCTGCCAAAACATGTAATGTTCTCAACTCCAGGATAAGCTATTCAGGTCAAAATTCAAATTTTTGCATCAACATTTAATTCCCAGGTCACTCTTGCAAATGGGCAGGACTCTGCGCAAGAGTTAACTTCGTTACCAAATGCACAATAAATAAATATAATGAAGGAAATAAACTTCTGCTGGTACCTTGAAAACCTATCTAAGGTTGCCTCTTTCAGAACTTAATATTTCTTTTATTTCCTTTATTTCCTTCAGGCCATGCTCACCTCCACTCCTTGTTCTCTCTGTTCTATGCCATTCACCAACTGCCCAACCCTGGTCACCACCTAGTTGTAATGGACTCCTCCAAACTCAGCTGACTTAGTCAGGTCACAAGACCAGTTTCTTCCTCACTGTTGCACTCCTCCTTCTTGCCTTTCAGCAGAGTTGTACCTTGCTGACAGAAAGAAAATCTATTCCTAAGTGATGGTACCAAGCAAGGTGTCATACTGTCAGAAGGCCATCAGGGTGTGGGCGGCAATT
This sequence comes from Neoceratodus forsteri, assembly GCA_016271365.2. Lineage (NCBI taxonomy): Eukaryota > Metazoa > Chordata > Ceratodontiformes > Ceratodontidae > Neoceratodus > Neoceratodus forsteri. The sequence goes on along the minus strand of CM057452.1, from coordinate 976,270,355 downwards.
GGCCAACCTCCATGCAGCCACCAATAGGAGGGCATTTTGGGACCTGTTACAGCTCACCCCCTCTTAATTTTTTGTGAGTGCCAGCTGCAACTGCCCTACAGTAGGGGTGCTAGACAACATGAAGTCATCTGCACCACAAATGGCACCTTCACAGAGCCACCCCAATATGTCACTATGAGAACAGCACATCACATCCAGCCCACCAGGGAGAAGAGCACAGATGCTGGAAGCTCTACTGCCAGCCACTGCTCCTGATATTCTAGGCTCAGGGCATGAAGTCAGGATGCCAATGTGCCAGAGCGGTCCTCCATCACTCAACACCATGGAGCCAGCCTCGAATATGACATTTCTCACAAATAACTAAGGGTCTGTTTTATTCCTGCCAGTTCCCATGAGTGGCAGAGACAAGAAGTAGACAACGTGCTGCACAGGTATTACAAGTGACCACAGCCAGTAGCCACTAGCCACAACACTGGGTTATGACTGGTATCAGCAGCTACAATGGTTTAGAATCTCTCTGCTACCTTTGGCCATCACTTAAGGAAAGGAAATCACTGTAGGGGGAAGAAAGTAGGGATATGCAGTATTGTCCACTAGGAATTTATTTATTTTGGGAAGTCTGAATGGGTTGCAACATTTCCATTTCAGTATGATCTTGTTTCTAGCTGATTTTCATTTTATTTCATTTATTAATAATACTGGAAAACCTTGGCAGGCTAAATAGCCCTTTTTCACAAGTGTCCAGTGACATACACTATACTTCTATAGACAATTAAAACAGGATTTCGTTAGTAATAAATTGACATTTTTTTTAAATGTAATTATTTTTCCATGATAAGACAGATACTGGGAGATTATTAAAGCTAGGAGAACTGGAGTGCAAGGAAATTGAGGGATTTGCCCAGATTCACAGTGAAATCCAATGGTTAGAGTGAGATTTGAAGTGGAAGTGCCTATTTTGTCACTTTTGTGCTATAACCTCTGGAGCGCACTGCTTTCCTATACAAAAACCTGCTATTTGCTTTCTTAAAGAGCAGATTGTAAGGGAAGGAAAACCACGCCCCACTACAAAAGCATCTTCTATTGTGGAATACTATATGTGTACCCCTATATGAGCACTAGATAAGGATTTAGACAACCTAAAACTAAAATTCGATTAAAACATGACTTGTAGACAAAAGCTGTGGGTTTTCTAATGGACCATCTTAAGCCTTTATTTCTACACTGGTTGAAACACAGTCTGTTCACATATCATAATATCACGTGAGTGGCTCGGTGCACTCCTGTAGCTCTTCAGTTGTACAGCTGAAGTCACTAGATTAATTTCTGATTACAGATGTAAATAATCAGATGCCAGCCTTTGTTATTGTAAATGTAACAAATTCAGTTAATAAAAATGTGTACCAGGGGACGGGACTCCCTAATGAATTCCTGCAGCATGAACTATGTCATGCAGTTCACTGCTGCCACTGAATTATTAATATGACAGAGACTTTGGACCTGGGTTGTTAAATATTGCACAGCTTGCTGTTTTGTACTGAAAGGTTCACTTTCCATAACAGGGAGAACAGACACATCTGGCCCTCATCTATGAGTGACTGATAAAGATCTGCACAGCATATAAGCTGAAAGACTGTGCTGTGCTTTATAATTGCTAAGAAGGGGCAAGCAAAATTTATTTTTGTTTTATTGCTGTTGCATATATGTTTAAAGCCATACATTTGTGTAACATTGAAATTAAACTTATTTTTTCTTTGTTTGTGAGGGGGTGGCCAATGATTTGTTTAGCAGTGATTGTCATGCAGTATGATGGAGCCATTTAATGTGGACAATCATTGTAAGCACTGAAGATCATTCATGCTGCAACGTGAGGACTGATGCTGCTGCTTACACAACATGACAAGGTCATATGCTATGTCTGTATGGTAGTGCCAGCATTACTACTAAAGTAACAAGGACGTGCATTTATTTTAGCCACATTAATATTTAATTAGCAAAGTACAGAAGGTTACAGAATGGATTAAAAATTGACCTGTAAGGGTTGCAGTTTGAGAACTACATTACTCAGCTGCATGTCAAAGTCCTGCAGCTGGGGAAAATCAGTGGGGGTCTAATCTTGCGGGGGGGGGGGGACTACTGGAATGCCCTTAAGTTACTAGTGCAAAATGCAAGGGTTCGAAGTAAATCTTTATGATTTCCTCATCTAAGGACAGATGCTGAGATTCTAAACTCAAAATGGACTTTCAAACAAAAGTACATTCCACTCTACTTAAAAGGCTAAATAAGCTAATGGGCCAGTTTTCAAAGAGCGGCACAAGCCTTGCCAATGGCAGCTTGCACCACTCGCCGGTGTGCCAGGGACCCTGTGCTCGATTCACTATCAGGTAGGGTTCTGGCACCAAAGTCCCGCAGCTTGAGGCAAAGGTGGCCATGTAGCACAAAAACAGTGCCCCGAGTGGTATGCCACAAGCTGAGAGGCAAACAGGTGGAAGTATCTTGTAATGTAATACACAACATCCAGAAATATATGTGACTATATATATATATACTGTATGCAACAGCAAAACAATAATATAATTAATCCTCAAGATGACACTGACAGGAGGTACAGATGTTTCGGACATTGTGTAATCATACCTAACTGTCATAAAACCATGTATTCTACAGTTGGTACTGTAGGTAATGAACATAATACACCAACAGTCAAACGTAGTACCAGTTCCCTGGGTCCCTATTGCAACTCACAGATCAGCCTTTCTAAACCAATATTATGTATCATATTACAATTTATGGTGAGGAAATACACACTATGCCAAGGCTGTTATGGGGGCATGGGGGGCCAGGCGGGCAGTGGCACATGTTCCCTCCCACTCAGGGAGGCGACTGGGGTTGCACAAAGATCATTAGGTCAGCCCTTGCTGGTCTAACTACACTTGGATGTGAGCCCTCTGGGAGGGTTTACAGAATCCCAGTTTAGGGGATATGGCAGCTTGCATCTGCTATAAGCCCCTAGTGTCCTGATGCACCCAGCAGCTTGGCATAGACCTGGTGCAGGGCTGGTCTAGTGCACTGGGTCCCAGTGTGGTGCAGGGGGCCTTTGAGAACTGCTGTGTGACATAGGCATATTGTGTCAAATTTGCACATTTGAAAATCAAGCCCAATGTCAGAAAATATACTTATAAAAGTCAAATGAACAGATAAAGGTGAGGAGGCAAGGGTTAAGGAAAAGCTTCTATTCCATACACAAGCCAAGCCAAGCCAAAATCATGTTTTCAATCAATCAGTTTGTTTATTGTTTGACAATAACATTGTCTTTACACACTAAGAAAAATCATTAAAAACAGTCTTGCAGTTGTTAAATATACATACACTTTTATAAACATTTTACATACACTTTATGGTTAAAATTGTAGTAATCGTATTGCACTCAATATTTGTTAGACAATATAACAATATTTGAAAATACCTACATATTTAAATATTTCACATCGCACATACACTTTATAAATTACATTATTACTATCATATTGCACTCTGTGGGTGTTATTCAAACAGCTATAGTTTTTTAATGTTCTGTTTTCATTTCCAACAGGAACAACTGTTTGATTATCAATATGTAGTTTTTTTTTGTCTTAATTTTCTTACAAAATGAGGCTAATTTTCCTAGTTCATGTTTTGAGATTCTAGCTCTGATCAGAATTCCTGCTTGTTAAGGTTTGTATGGCAGATCATTGTAGTTTGTGCCAGTCGCTTCAGGTCTTTGACCAATGGGACCTGCAGTTTTAGGGTTTTGGCAAATGCACTATTGCTAGCTGCAGTTGCTGTGATTGTGTAAATGAGCAGCAAGGGGTCAACAATTCCATCTGGTCCCTAAAATTGCTGCCAAAAATTATAATTTGGACAAGAAAATAATGTTTTCCCTTTCGGGAGAGAGGCGACAAAAAGGGAAGAAATATTAGTGAGGGTAAAACTTAAAAAAATGTTTCAAGCAACTTCATAGAATTTAGATGTAGTTTAACCAGTATACGCATCCATTAGGAGAGTTCTCATTAACATCTGTACCACTGTAAGTGACTAGTTTAGGAAACCATTCAGAAAACAGTGCAAATTAATCCATGCTGGAAAATGGGTCTGGAATCTGAACAATTACATCGCTGGTGCTCAGTTAATTCTATTACATAACCGAGGGAGAGCAGTTTTGAAAAATAGAAATGAATCTTGTATAGTTAGCTACTATTGTTAAAGTATCTATGAATTACTCAGACTGAAAGCGGCAGTGCCAGTGCACTAGGGAAATGTCAGTCCCTACCACATTTAATGTAAAAAAGATGCGGTATCTTCTGATTTCAATAACTACTGTAATATGATCATCGAACTGTGCTACGGTGTAGTGTTTGTTTTTTTTCGTTACATTTTTTAAATTAATTTTTTTCTCAAAAAAGGTTTCAATCCCTTTGTTGCTTATCTTTCTTTCTCTAGCCACCGTACAAACTGATAAAATGAATTTCTATAGTCCATACACTGTCTCCATCGCAACAGTGCAATGATATATTCAGGGAGCTGTGCACCACCCTATCAAGTATACAAATGTCGAAAAGGGCTTAGCAATGAAGAAGATCAAGAAAATGAAGAACAATAAGTATGCTAAATAGGAACAACTTAGGAAAGCAGATGTAATAGCCGCATCAATACATTTATTAATGTTAGCTGGCAATTCATTTTTCCTAAAATGTTTTTTTTCCATTAAAGGTGAATGCAATTCTACAAGCAACGACAAAAAAAAAAAAAAATCAAACCCCCTTCATTTACCCCTTTCCAAAGATTCATTTCTGTAGCAATAATTTTAAGTCATGGAACAGATTCCAAAAATCCTTCACTCAGATTGGACAAAACAAGATATCTGACTGTGCATCGTAAAGCCATATATGCACTGCCAGATAAAAGATCTTTTTATGCCCACAAAAACTTTATTGAACAACTAAAATCTGACATTTTATAAGCAGAATAATCCACTATAGGGTGTGTGTGTCTTTGAAGCAATTTCAGTGTACTTAGGGGCATAAGGACACTCAGGGCTTGATTTTCAAAGCCCTACAAATGACGTAAGGTGCCTGCATCAAAAGGACTTGACACAAGTGGCACCTTGCATCATAAGTTGTGGCACCCTTGATTTTCAAATATAGGCTGCATTGAAAACAGGTGGCCCTGTGGCAAACCAGCCATGGGCCACCCCTGCACCCAAAGTGATGATACACCATGTCGAAAAGGGGCTTGTACCATGGTGGGACTACTGCATCCCTTACATCAAGATTTTGAAAGCCCTGCTGTGGCCACAAGTCCCCAGCTGAAGTTAGATCAGCAATGACCTGGTCCAATGGCCCTTGTGCCAGGAGACCCACACCGACCTGGCTGGACAGACAGGGTGCCACAAAGGCATAGACCCTGCCACCAGCTGCACAGGGGGTGGGCAGTGTCCTGGCATGACACATGGCCATCTGCAACCCCCTATGGCAGTCTGTGGTGGCTGGGAGGTGCGGCTGCCTCAGTACTGGGGAGCCTAGTGGGGATTGTGTGGCTGGGACCAGGAGTAGGGGCATGCCCTGGGTGAAGGGTGTGTGGCACATGGGTGGGTGGGTGGCACAGCTGTCTCTGAGGATGAGGCAGCAGTGATCCTGATGGTAGCAGTGCTGGTAAGTCCATCTGCCACATAGATGTTGCAGGCCTTGGCATTCCGTATGCTGCAGAGTGACAAAACTCACTGTTCTGGTGGTCTACATCCTTACCTGCAGGACACAGTGGGCCTGTTGAGCATGGGGCAGGGGATGTGGCAGCCTCTGTCATTCCCCTCTGGTGCTCCATCCATTTGAGGTAAGGCATGGCTTGCAGAAACTCTGGGGGACTTTGGCACCTGGACTTCTGTGGTACTAAAATATGGTGCAGGGTCCACACCACACCCAGAGTTTGCTGTAAGTGGGAGTTTAGCACTCCTTGCACTGATCTAGGGGACCTTTAAAAACTGGGCCCTCAGCCTTTAGCCTTCAGCCTCAAGGCTCAAACATCTGGGGTGTGCATCAAATATTCAGCACAGGGTCTGGTAATCACTGACAAGAATAGTGTCGGCATGGTGCATGCGGTAATAAAGGCACTCTGCTCCTCCCCCCCGGACATAAGGATTCTCACTCCAGAGGGAGCAGACCATGGGAAAATTTAACATTTGTGGGGCCATGGAATATTGTTTCCACAGCCCCTTGTAAAAAAAACACATACGTTTCAATGCAGCAAAGTAGGGAGATTAGAACCCTGGTCTCCATTTCCACTGATTGAGGTGTTTTATGCCCCAGCCCTCCACACCACAGGATCAGCTCAGCCAGCCTTCTGTTCCTTCCTCCTTTTTTCCTTTTACAGGACCATGGACAGTGACCAGGGGAGCGCTTACAGCAAGTGCTGTAAAACCCCACTCGCTGTCCGTGTGAGTGCTTACCAGACTAGCGCCATATAGTGCGGTGCTATTCTGGTAGTGCTCACTTGATGGGCTACCCAAAAATTATATACATGTTGTGGTTTATTCCTTAGTGATTCACTGCAAGGCTATGCGATTGTCAGCTTATATCACCCACTATGGGGTGGCTATTACAGTAGTTCATATTTGTCCTAGTTACAACCTCTATTTCAAGACAATAGCAGCATTCAAAAAAACTCAAAAAGGTAACTGCTGCAACTTTAGGGTGGCTCTGTTATGCCTTTTCTGGTTACTTTAAGGAACTGGGCAAGCTCAGATTTGAACTCCTTTGGCCCAGTTTTCAAAAGGCTGAAAGTTGTACATACTGTATGCAGCAGAAAAGCTGTGCAACAAGGGTTGTACTACTGCAGGCCCTGCAGTATGTATATGATTTTTTTTCTACATGCAGAAGTGTAAAGACTGCAGGCATCCTGATCCCCCTCCCCCCCAATTGTTTTATATTGATGTGCCCCTGCTGGCATCCAACACTGCAAAAGCATCACTTCAGGTGGTGAGGAGCCTTCACATGGACTGAAAACTCCTGCACCATTTCAGCTCCCCACTACTATTGAGTTTTATGGGAGATGCAAGCATTTGTCAATGCCGAATGTTGTCTCACTGGCATTGGTAGTGCCAGAGCTAGAGACACATGATAGGAATGGCAGTGAAGTATTGAAGTAAGAAACCACTATGGTTCTCAAAGGAAGTGGCAGTGAAGGTTCAAGAGAAAAAGAAAGCATTCAGGAAGTACAAGGAATCGCAGCAGGAGCAGGACAGAGAACTGTATCAGTTAAAGCAAAGGAGGCTGGGAAGGCAGTCAGAACAGCAAAGGCCCAAACTGAGGAAAAGATAGCCAACTCAGTTAAGAAGGGAATAAAACCTTTATAGGTACATCAGGAGTAAAGGAAGACCAAGGGAGGGATAGTGAGGCTTAATAAAAGGGAGGGAGGGTGGGCAGAGGGAGAATGTGAAAGGCAGAGATACTAAACAAATATTTTTGCTCAGTGTTTACAAAGGAAGAGGGGAGGTACATAAAACAAACAGTAGTAACACTCTGGATACAGAAGTTGATACCAGCCCATTTACAGAAGAAAGGGTTCTGAAAGAACTCTTAAAACTGAAGGTGGACAAAGCAATGGGGCCTGATGGATTCATCCCAGAATTCTAAAAGAACTAAGGGTAGAACTAGTGACACCACTGACTACCCTCTTTAACAAATCATGGGAGGATGGGGTGGTACCTGAGGACTGGAGGAGGGCAGATGTGATTCCCCTTCACAAAGTGGGAGCAAGGCAGAAGCAGAAACTATAGACCTGTTAGTTTAACCTCAGTGATAGGGAAAATGATGGAATCACTTCTAAAGGAAAGAATTGTTGAGTATCTAGAGGCCAGAGGGCACAAGACCCTAGGCAGCATGTATTCACAGCGGAAGGTCATGCCAGACGAATCTGATAGATTTCTTTGACTGGGTGACCAAAGTAGTAGATCAGGGAGGGGCTGTGGACATGGCCTACCTAGACTTTACAAGGCATTTGACACAGTCCCACACAAAGATTAATATATAAGTTAGCCAGCCTGGGAGTGGGTCCCAAGATGACAGCCTGGGTAAAGAATTGGCTGGAGAATAGGACACAGAGAGTAATAGTAAATGGAGTCCACTCAGAAGAAAGGAGGGTTACTAGCGGGTACCGTGAGGGTTCAGTATAGGACCAGTCCTCTTCAATGTCTTTATAAGCGACATTGCAGAAGGACTGGAAGGAAAAGTATGTCTCTTTGCAGATGACACTAAGATCTGCAACAGAGTTGATGCACAGGGTGGGGTGGAAAGGATGAGAAGGGACTTGCAAGGTTAGAGGAATGGTCAAATGTATGGCAGCTTAGATTCAATGCTAAGAAGTGCAAGGTAATGCACCTGGGAAACAAAAACCCAGGGGAAGAGTACACAATGGGGGGTGAGATACTAACAACAACAAAAATGGAAAGGGACCTGGGGGTAGTCATATCAGATGACCTAAAGGTGGGCAAGCAATGTGAGAAGGCAGCAAGGAGGGCTGAGGGGATACTGGGATGCATAGGGAGAGGCATCACCAGTAGAAAACAGGAAGTTATTATCCCTCTGTACAGACAGCTGGTGAGACCCCATCTGGAGTACTGTGTGCAGTTCTGGAGACCCAATCTCCATGAAAGACATAGACAGGATGGAAGCTGTCCAGAGGAGGGAACTAAAATGGTGCAGGGTCTGCACCGGAAGACATATGAAGAGAGACTTAAGGAGATTAATATGTATAACCTCGAGGAAAGGAGGAGAGGGGGACATGATAGAAACTTTCAAGTACCTCAAGGAATCAACAAAGTCAAGAGGGTAGCATCTTTCAAAAAAGAGGTGTGCAAGAACAAGAGGGCACAATTTGAAGATAGAGGGGGCAGCTCAGAGGTAATTTAAGGAATTGTTTTTTCACAGAGAGGGTTGTGGATGCATGGAATGGCCTTCCGGAGGAGGTTGTGGAGTCAAAATCAGTGGTGGAATTCAAGCATGCATGGGATAGTCATAAGGCAATTCTGGGGGGTGGGGGTAGAAAGAAGTAGGCTACTGGTTAACTAGGATCTGCAGCTTATCCAGTAGGTAGGGAAATGGGCAGACTGGGTGGGCCAAGCGGTCCTTATCTGCCGTCAAATTCTATGTTTCTATGTTCTATGTTTCTACGCCAACCACACTCCCACCCTGTAGAGACTGACAGGCATTGGGGTGTGCCTTTGGGTCATCAGCTATAACGCTCATGCCATTGTACCTCACCATACCCTGTAGACACTGATGAGTGTCATGGTGTGCTTTGGGGTCTTTGGGTGTTATACTTACCCCATTCCATAAGGAAATACCCTGAGATGGGTGCAGTATAGGAGAATGGGGTGAACTTTGTGGTCAAACACTGCAGTGCACACCATGATGCCTGTCACTGGCTGCAGGGTGGGGGTGGAATGGTGTGAGCATTACAGCCGATGACCCCAAGTCACACCCCTGACGCCTACCAGTCTCTACAGGGTGGGGGGTTACAGTTGGAAACCCTAACATCATACTCTTGTGTTGGTATTTTCACTCCAAATTTTCAACATGGGTTTTTTGTGACCCCACCTCATGAAGAGTGGCACAATCAGTTTGTAAGCTAAAAGGTGGTTTTGCACAGAGGCTATACCATTTGGTAACACAGGGATGAAAACACATTTTAGGCAGGAATGTGGAACATGACAAATGTATTTGTTCATGAGGAGGCGTGAAAAATGGCAACATTGAAAATCTGTAGTGAAAAAAATGAAAAATTGGTGAAGTCATGAGCATGCATAGAAACTGCGCAACACACGTCCATAACCCAATTATTTGTGGGAGTTTTTTAGCCATATTTTCAACATAGGTATTTTGGGACCTCCCCTCATGAACAGTGGTGCTGTGATTTTGCTAATGTGTCCCAAAAGGTGATTTCCCACAGCAACCACACCATTGTGCGCCACAGTTGCAGAAATGCATTTGGGGCAAGCTGTGAAAAATGACAGCTGTACTGTTGATAAGGAGGTGTGAAAAAATGCCAGTGTTGAAAATCTGGTGTGAAAATATTGCAAATTTGCATAGTTACAAGGGTGCGTAGAAACTGCACAATGCACGCTTGCAACACAGTCATTTTATGGACTTTCAGCATCAAATTTTCAACATAGGCATTTTAGGACCTCTGCTCATGAACAGTGTCACCCTCATTTTCCTCAAACTGTCCCAAAAACTGATTTTGCACAGCGACCATGCAATTCTGCGCTGGACGTGCGAAAACACATTTCAGCCAGGATATGTAAAATGGCAGCTGTACTGTTCATAAGGAGGTGTGGAAAAATGGCAAGTTTGAAAATCAGAGTGAAAATATTACAAATTCATGAAGTTATGAGCGTGTGTGAAAACTGCGCAACACACGCTCGTAAAACACTCATTTTACGGACTTTCGTCACCAAATTTTCAACATAGGCATTTTAGGACCTCTGCTAATGAACAGTGTCATTGTCATTTTCATAGTGTGTCTCAAACATGGATTTCCCACAGCGACCGCGCGCTATTCTGTGCCAGAACTGCGAAAATACATTTCAGCCAGTATGTGAAACATGACAGCTGTACTGTTCATAAGGAGGTGCAGAACAATGGCAATGTTGAAAATCTGGAGTGAAAATATTATAAATTCATGAACTTATCAGCGTGCATGCAAACTGCACAATGCATGCTCGTAACACAGTCATTTTATGGAGCATCGTTACCAAATTTTCAACATAGGCATTTTTGGACCTCTGCTCATGAACAGTATCACTGTCATTTTCATAATCTGTCCTGAACACTGACATCAAAGGAGCTGTAATTTTTGCACTGAAGGAGCGGGAGTGGCGTTGGAGCAGGAGATTCCCAGCGGCTCGGACTGGGGCAGGCCAGGGTTTTAGGAGCGCGTCAGAGACAGGATGAGCCAGTGGCTGCATTGGCAGCAGGAGAGGTGGAGGAGCGGGATTGCCCGGCGGCTGCAGTTGGCTTCAGGCCAGGGGGTGGAAGGGAGTGAACAGCCAATCGGGAGCCAGGCACAAAATTTGGACTTTCGGCTGGGATTTAAAGGACACGCCCTGCCGCACTTCTGGAACAGACACCAAAGGAGCTGTAATTTCTTCCCACACCACCCACCCTGGCCCGACCTCGACCTGTATTAAATGGGCAGAGGGGGTGGAGCCAAGGAAGAGGAGTGGTCTGACTTTAGTGGAGTTTAAAGAACTTGGATAGAGGTTTTATATAACATTAAGTTTAAAGAACTTGGGTAGAGGTTTTATAGAACATTAAGCAAAGTGTACTTGTTGAGCAGCTGTGATGGGGGGGCTGCTGTGTTGCAGATCACTGGTGCGGGCTCGGTGGTGGATTTTGTGCAAAACATTTGGTTGGGACATTGTAACTGGATAGAGGTTTTAAAGAGCATTAAGCAAAGTGTAGTTGTTGAGCAGTTGTGACGGGGGGGCTGCTGTGGTGCAGATCATTGGTGCAGGCTCAGTGGCGGATTTTGTGCAAAACATTTGGTTGGGGCACTAACTAAGGGTGCAGGCAAGCAAAGGTAGTCTTGATAGGTTGAAGGCACTGATACATGGATCATTCGGGAACCTTTTTTGTTTTGTTGCGAAGGCTGGGAGACAGGAAAAGTATGGATTATATATGGGAATTTGCTAGATAAGTGTTATTGAAAGAGAAGGGGGGACTGACAAAAGATGTATGATAGAATGGTGAAGGAACCTCAAGTTGCTACAGCTGGCATCTTTGGGAGTGTGTTTGGATGCACAGGGTGTGGGTGGCCATGGTACTAGACTAGGCTTGGAAATTTGAAGGTTTCCCAATGTGCCACCAGCTTGCAAAGCTCAGGGAGGAAGTGGAAGGAATTCGGAGACAGCTAGGGGAGTGGAAAAGGAGGTGGAACAGGAATGCCTACAAAAATACATTGGGGGCTGAAACCTAAAGCACAAGGAGAGGAAATGGCAGTACTCTGAGGGAACAGGGGCATCCTGGCAGGAGGAGCCCAGAATGCGGGACTGCTGATAAAACCAGGCATGAGGGTTTGGCAAGGGAGATCTGAGAGAAAGAGATAGTACTGAAAGGGGCCCAAGGGTAGCAGGAGGGAGAGGGTGCCCAGGATCTGCAAGAGTGGGACTGGGAATGAATGTGCAGGAACAGCAAAGAAAGGGAGATGAGGAAACCGTGCGGGAACAAGCCAGGCAGGAAGAAGGGACGCTGGGGATGGAGGCTTCAGCAGGAAAGGAAGTGGAGCGGAGCCAAGAAATGAAGCTCGAAGTACAAGGAACAGAAGGGAAAGCACTGGGGGGGGAGCGAATGGAGCAAAGCACAAGGGTGGGGAGCACCATAGCAGAAGAAAACCAGGATTTGCATCAGGAAGATGAGCAGGATAGAGAGAGCGAAAATTGAAAAGATTCAGAGAAGGAGAAGGGCTGCACAAAGGAACCAGTGAACCAGGAAGGGGCCCAGGGAAGTGAACAGGTGGAGGATGGGGGCAGGAGGGCTCAGGTAGTTTCAGGGGGGGAGATAGCAAGGGAAAGGATGAGGAAAAATTGGGAAGGAGGAGGAGAACAGCAGCAGCAGTGAGGGGCATCCAGGAGGAAAAAGAAGATAGAGTCTTACTAGTAGGAGACTCTATTATAAAAAGAGTTACATGGGGAGAAGGGGAGACAGGGGAAAAAATATGGGTGGAATGCCTGCCGGATATGATGGCAGCCAAAGTTATGCATTGGATCCCCTCGGGGGGAGGGAACTAGATGAGAAAACTCATCTGATCTTCCACATAGGCACAAACGACCTTGCAAGGAGCAGCGTGATGGAGGTGCAGGCAAGCTTTATGGCACTGGCTAGATTCTGCAGCAGCTTGGACTTCAAATCCCTGTCCTTCTCGGAGGTGATACCAGTACCAAGGGCCAGCATGGAGGTGAGGTAAAGGATTGAGGAGTTTAATGATTGGCTTGAGGGTTGGTGTGCCCAGAAGGGGTATGGTGTGATAGAAGATTAGGGTTCAACATGGAGTGGCAAGAGCCTCTATGCCCAGGATAGGCTGCACCTAAGTGGGAAGGGGAAAGCAGTGCTCAAATGCAAACTGGATGATTATGTTGACAGGCACTGCCATTTAAACTAAACAAGGGGAGGGCAGGGGAGCCATGTTGATGAGGCAAGAGGTGGGGAGCAAAAGCCTCACCCACACTGCCAGAGGTAGGGGCAAAACATATAGGACAGGAGGAAACAGGGGAGTGGAGGGTCATGTGTGCAAACACCAGAAGTGTAGGCAGAAAGATCCCAGATCTAACAGCGAAAATGGTGGAGGAGGGCCTTGACATAGTGGGAGTAACAGAAACATGGTGCCACCAGGAACAGGGATGGGAAATAGAGATACCAGGGTAAAAACTGTTCAGGAAAGACAGGATGGAAAAGAGAGGTGGGGGGTTGCACTCTATGTAAAGGAGAGTATCAGGTCATCAGAAGTGCAGGGTAAGTGGAGAGATGCCAAAGGACTCTGGGTCTCGTTGTCGGTGGGGAAGGGGGAGACAGTGCATATGGGGGAGGTGTACAGACCTCCAGCACAGCAGGAATCAGTGGATAGGAGCATGGCTGATGAGTTTGTGAGAATAGTGGCAAGGGGGGAAGTGGTGCTGATGGGGGACCCGAACCTACCAGACATAGACTGAAGCACCCTTTTGGCTGCTTCAACCAGCAGCAGGGAAATATTGGACTCCCTGCAATTGGCCCTTCTAAATCAACTGGTCAGGGAGCCAACCAGGGCAGGAGCAACACTTGATCTAGTCCTGACAAATGGGGATAGGGTAGGAGATGTATCATTGGGGGAACATTTTGGTACAGGTGACCACAACATGGTCAGGTTTAGAATAAGGAACATTGCAGAAGTTCACTGGTCTGGATTTCAAGAAGGCAAACTTCGGGAAAATGGGGGAAATAGTAGAGAGGGTTTTGCAATAGGTGGAGGACTTGACAGAGGTGGAGGCAATGTGGGGGAGGATAAAAGAAGCAATTGTAGGGGCCACTGACATCTGTGCCAAGACAGCGCTAGTAAAAATAAGAGGAAGAGGAAACCTCTGTGGTATAATAGGGAAGTAGCAAAAAAGGTAAGCCCTCAGGAAGTTCAAGAAAACACAAGCGGAAGTGGACTGGGTGAAATACCAGGCGAGCCAGAGAGAAGTCAGGGTAGAGGTAAGGAGGCAAAGGCACAGACAGAGGAGTGAATAGCTAGAGGGGTCAAAAAGGGGGATAAGACTTTCTTTTGTTATGTAAATGAAAAGAGGAAGACTGGGCAGGGGATACTCCAGCTAAAAACAAACGAGGGGGAGCTGCTACAAGGGGACATAGAGAAAGCGGACTTGCTAAATAACTTTTTTTGCTCAGTGTTCAACAAGGAGGAAGAAGATGAAGGCAGCAGAGCAGGAAAAGAAATGGCAGGGTAGGAGAAAGTGGAGACGAGGCCATTTCTCTTGGAGGAAATTGTGGGGGAACTAGGTTGCATGAAGGTGGACAAGGCCATGGGGCCAGATGGGGTGCACCCAAGGGTATTAAGGGAACTTAAAGAGATATTGGCATTACAATTGACTGCACTTTTCAATCAGTCTCTAGAGACTGGGGTGGTGCCAGAAGACTGGAGGCAGGCAAATGTGGTCCTGCTGCATAAGGGGAGGGAGGAGGAGGGAGTAAGTGGGAAATTACTGACCCGTGAGCTTGACATCGGTGGTAGGCAAGCTTATGGAGAAACTAATAAAAGGCAGGATCACCAGCTACCTGGAGGAAAGTGGCCTGATAAATCCAATGCAAGATGGTTTTACCAGGGGCAGGTCCTGTCAAACAAATTTGCCAGAGTTTTTTGACGGGGTCACCAAGGAGCTGGATCAGGGGAGGGTGGTAGATGTGGCTTATTTGGATTTCAGGAAGGCGTTTGACTCCATGTCCCACGGGAGACTACTGTGTAAAATGGCAGGACTGGGTCTGAGGCAGAGTAGTTAAATGGGTGGGAAACTGGCTGGGGGACAGGAGGCAGAGGGTCATAATAAATGGAGTGGCATCCGGAGAGGGCAAGGTCACAAGCGGGGTCCCTCAGGGATCAGTGCTGCAGGCCCTACTATTCAATATATTTGTAGGGGATATTGTGGAGGGCCTTGAGGGAGGTATGAGTATGTTTGCAGATAATATCAAAATCTACAATAGGGTGGACACGCAGGAAGGGGTAAAACAAATGCAGAGAGATTTGGGGAGGCTTGAGGCATGGTCAAGGACATTCAGTACAGAAAAATGTAAAATCATGCATCTTGGCTACAGAAATTGGAAGGCAGGGTACTGTATGGGGGCAGAGATCTAGGATTGATGGAACAGGAAAGGGACTTAGGCATCATTATATCGGGGGACCAGAAGGCGGAAAGGCAGTGCAGGAGGGCAGTGGCTAGGGGGAGTGGGAAGCTGGGATGCATCGGAAGGGGGATCACCAGTAGAAATAGGGAGATCATAATACCCTTGTACACCCACCTAGTTAGACCACATTTGGAGTATGGAGTCCAGTTCTGAGGCCCTACCTCAGGAAGGATGTGGGGGGGCTAGAGCGGGTTCAGAGGAGAGCGACAAAGATGGTCAAAGGGTTAAGCCACCTATCCTATGAAGAAAGGTTGAGAGATCGGAACATGTACTCCCTGGAACAGAGGAGGGAGGGGGGGACATGATCGAGACCTTCAAGTACATTACGGATATAAACAAGGTGCCAGTGAGGAGCATCTTCCAGATGAAGGGAACTCAAAGAACTAGAGGGCATGGCCTGCAGGTGGGGGGGGGAGGCAGTTCAGGGGTAACATTAGGAAATATTATTTCACAGGGGGAGTGGTGGAAAAGTACAACAGACTCCCAGAGGCGGTCGTTGGAGAAGAAACAGTGGAGGGATTCAAAAGGGCATGGGACAACCACAGGGGAGTGTTAAGGGGGGGGCACAGGTCCAAGCAGATAGCTGGACAAATGGGCAGACTTGGTGGGCCTTGTTTTGGGTCCTTTTCTGCTGTCACACTTCTATGGATCTATGAATCTATGAAATTTCCCACAGCAACCACGCTATTCTGTGCCAAAAGTGCAAAAACACATTTCAGCCAGGATGTGAAAAATGACAGCTGTACGGTTCACAAGGAGGTGTGGAAAAATGCCAATGTTGAAAATCTGGCATGAAAATATTGCAGATTTGCGAAGTTATGAATGTGCGTAGCAACTGCGCAATGCTCGCTTATAAAACAGTCATTTTTTGGATTTTTTCCACCAAATTTGCAAGATTATTTTTCAGAGCCCACCTCATGAACACTGGTACTGTCATTTCGTTAATCGGTCCCGAAAGGTGATTTCGTACAGTGACCGCGAAATCACCTTCCGGGGTGAAATAATGCCATGACAGTGGTAGAATTCATGAGGAGTGGACCCAAAAACCCCATGTTGAAAATTTGGTGCCAAAATTCCAAAAAATCCCTGAGATATGCATCAAAATTGAAAAAACCCTATTTATGCTATTATACAGCTTACCAGCATTTCCTCAGTTAATGGTCAGCTTTGAAGACTGCAGACATGTTACGGGTCCACCAAAGATCATTCTGCAGACTCCAGAGGTAAGTATGGGGTGGGGGGTGTGGGAGGAAGGGTGCCCAGAGGGTGGGTGTGGGTTGAGGAAGGGGGGCAGGGAGATGGCAAGGGGCCGCTTTCTTTTTTCACAGCTTTTGAAAAAAAAAAAAACATTGTGGGATGATTTTTCCTTTGCAGGGCATTAGGCATGCTGGGGTTGGCTCCCAGCATGCCACCCAAGTCTTTTTTGGGGGGGAGGAATCTGTAGCTGATGAAAGATTGGGCACCCCCATCGGCACATACGGAGGGGGGGGGTCAAGAGCCGAGGGGGATTGGGCACTCCCTCGGCATGCAGCAATGGGTGGGGGGACACATTATGCAGATGGGGAGTAGGCTCCCCCATCAGCAAAATACAAGGGGATTGGGATAAACGTCAATAGGGATTGGGCCCCCATCGGCAAAGAAAAACTGTTGGGAGGGCGCATGATGCCGAGGGGGATTGGGCATCTCCTCGGCATACATTCTAAATGAGAGAGGGCATGTTATGCCAATGGGGAGTGGGTTCCCCATCGGCACTGTGACAGGCAGCAGCGGCAGTCACTGCTGCCATGTTTCCAGTACATCGGGAGGCATGTTGTGGTCATGCTGCATGAGAGCTTCGCTCTCATTGCAGCTGACTTTTTCTTTGTTCTGATGGCCACATTAGGGATATGTGAGGTCACCGCCTGCTGCTGGCTGATTGGGGAATTAGAGACGCACCTTCTGATGTGTACCCTGCATTCGCCCAACAGTGACCGCGCCTCCAAATGTGCTACCACCACAAGATGTTGGCTGGTGCGCAATCACGCGAGCCAACATAAAAATGGATCAGCTTACAAGACTCCCAAACATGTTTACTTATCCTCTAGCAGTGGACCAGCTACTCTGCACCCCTCATACTGATGCAGAATGCTCAGTGTAAACGGGCCTTTTATCTTATTATGCCAGAGCTCTACTAGTTGAGCTAAATCAACATTCTATATTATATTTGCTCACAACAAGTGCTGATATTGTCATCTAGCCATTATTTGCAATTGTCTTTCAGTCTTGGTTAGTCACAGAAAGATTGTACCAATGATCTCAAATAATTGATCATGTTCACATAAAAATTGCAATGAAGAGCTGTGTGACCTTGTAGTTTGGATGTGATCATGAGATTCTGCTTTCTTCATGGTTGATAGTATGCTATAAGTATAGTCTGCAGTCTCTCCACGAGTGGCATTCTGTAAGTTGCAGGAGGGTGTGACAGGGTTAACACCCTGCCCCTGTTCCTGTGTTGTCTTGGTAGAAATACTACTTTCTGTAACTTGCATTACCTTTCTCAGAGTACGTTGTGAAACTGTATTTCTTTTCTATCTGCAGGATGGCCACCTGTGGGCAATCATTCGACCCTTAGACACTTTCCTATTTCTACCTTTTCCACTTTTCTTCTTAGCATGCTCTTAAATGCACTTATCACATGTGGAAACATTGTAGTGATTTTAGGCCTTAAGGCAGCCTGCAAAAGGTTAAGGCCATTGTCATGGTTGCAGGTTTCTTCTGCCATGTCCCTTTACCATGGATACAATGTGTTCTCCTTACATCTGCTTCCTGTCATGGAAGACGTGTCTAAAAATGAATACACTTCAAGTTAAAAATTGCAGGATCATTCCCCCCCCCCCCGCTACTCTCCTGTCTTCCTCTTACTCACCCTGTTTTACTATAACAGTCCCTCCTATTCTAGTGACAACCCCAGCCTAACCAGCTGCCAACCCACCCCACTTCAAGTCCCCCTGAGACCAATGCAATTTCCACCGATACTGAAGTAATCATCCCTTTTTCAGGGGTGTCATTTTGGAGTAGCCAGGGATTGCGGTTGAGATCGCTGTGATTTTTTTGCAGCCCCTATGATGTCCACTTTATCCCCCAAAATTAAGTTTTCTAGTATTTTTTTCATATAAAATTTAGTGGATAGAGAAGCTTTGCAACCCCTATGATTATACTGAAATGGGCGTTTGCTGTCCCTGTGATTCTGGTGAAATTATGCTACAGCCCCTTGTGGATGAGAAAGGTAGGAGGCAGACATACAGAAATTACATTTTTTTTCCAATTGTTTAACCAGGAGAGAGACACTGCACTGAAAGCTTATTTACAGGTGCAACCTGGGAGCACAGGGAAGTTAAGTGACTTGCTCAGGGTCATACGATATGTAAGTGGGGACTGTGGGATTCAAACCCAGGTCTCTAGATTTGCAGCTTAGAGCCTTAAACCACTGCGCTATACTGCCTCCTCACATTTAACATTTCCATGTGCCTTTTAATAAAGGGAAAGTCCCCTCAGTCTTTTTTTCTGTATGTCTATGTAGCTTGTGGGCATGAACAATGACTCCCTCTCTTGCATCCCTCTATTTTAATCCTAATTTAAATTTAAATGAAGTTGATTCACTCTGTTCTGCCGTAGTGTGAAAACCTGTTTGACGCCATTGCAAAGGTCATGACCACACTCTTAAAGGAAGCATGGGAGTTTATAATGCATGTTTGCACATCAAAGGGACTTCATGCTCAGTGAGTGAGCAAAGAGCTCCTTTGAGTAACAAAATGTCACAAATGCCAGCATCTTTCCAAAAGCATTTTTCGAAATCAAACACACTTTAAACAGAAAACAGGGAACATACTTTGAAAAGTTTGACGACCAGCACAAGACAAGAATACAGGGTCTTCAAAAGACATACAAAGTACTGACTAACAGTATTACTTCTGCTGACTTGTGCATCTATGCATCATCAACTCCCATGATGCCTTGCATGGGTTGTGTCATGATCTTTGCAATGGAGTCAAACAGTTTTCACACCAGAGCAGAACAGAGTGAAGCAACTTCATTTAAATTTAAATTACAATGAAATTACTTCGAATTTATTCATCTATTTCACCAGAAAAAGGCTTCATTGAGCAAGCTCGTTTACAAGGAGGTCCTGGTTAGGACAGCAAAAATGTTAAAAAGTGATGATACAGCATTCAGAGGTATACAAGACACAAGGATATATACACAATTGAAATAAGATTACAGGAATTAAAAACACTAACAGCTGTATTATAGATATAAAGTATACAGAGTACAGCCAGGCAAACAGATAGAAATAGGTTCAACAGTTGTCAGTAACACATTGAGCAACCATCCTGTATAACTAAAACCCAACATATGGGATCAAGGGAAATCAATGTGTAGTTTAGCCACAGTAACAAGCCTCAGCATATATTTTTTCAATGAGTGTTTTAAAGGTGCTAGGTCTGACCAGTGTGGCGAGTTTTAGTGAGGCTTGTACTGAGTTCCATACTGTGGGGACAAAGCAACTTATTGCAGATTTTCTTGCCTGCATGAGTGTTTAGGGATGTCCAGAAATATGCAGTTATCCATTCTAAGTGAATAGTTGTTGTGCAATATATGGAACAGCTAATTTTCTAGCTTCATTAGGTTGGACAAGTAAGCCCAGGTACACAGCTTCAGCAATCTCCTAGTTGTCAAGGAAGGCCTGTCAACTGTGGTGTGCAAAATGCAATGGTGGATCCTGGGACCTAATTCTGTGATTAACCTGAGTGCTCTGTGATAGAGCACATCTAATTTGGCAAGATAGGTGGCTGAGAAGTGCAAGTAGATCAGATCTGCATAGTCTACAGTCGGATGGAAGGTGGCCTGTATCAGGGATTTGCAGGTGTATCGCGGGAAATGGCACTTGTTTCTGAAGAAGAAAGCCAATCTGACCCAAAGGTTTGTGCATAGTGTTTCTACGTGTGTAGTGAAGGATTGCTTGTTGTCAATCCACATTCCTAGATATTTATATTTCTCTACTGCTAGTGAGTGAATCAGTGTTTATGCTTACAAACTATACAGGTATACAGAAAATAGATTGAGGGGACTTTCCTTTCAAAGCAGATGATAATTCAGGTTACAAAAATAAGAAAACAGGCCTTAAATGTAGGACAACATATGTACATACTGGAGCTGCAACAGTCCATAACATTAGAAAGTCTCAAGGCAACAAATACTTCTAGTGTGTCTACTAGGAATTAATCCTTGAGCCAGTTTCCATCCCTAGAAGGTCTCTCTCTCACTATTGGACAGAGTGAGAGTCTATCTGCTGAGCAGAATACCTTATTCCTTTTCTGGCTTGAAAGGAGTGAGCTGAGCTCCCTCATGTTAGCTTGAAGGTGTCTATTATACTCCTCTTGGATCATAATGATCTGCCCCTTCTTCAAACTGGTAAGTATTCAGGCTTCATTATCTCAGTATAATCAGGTTAAGTAGGCATACAATACAAAACACTTGAGGGAAATAGCATTTGGGAAATCCAAGCAAAGTTCCGAGAACTTGCCAGAGTCTGTCGGGATAATGGATGCAACATTTCCTTTTCGGACATATTGCCGGTACCAAAGGCCTCAGTGGAGAAAAAAATGAAGATCACAGAGGTTAATGACTGGCTCAGAAAGTGGGATGAAGGAAGAGAACTGGAAAGGAGTTTGGGAGGATAAGGGACTGTATGCCAAGGACAGACTTCATCTTGCCCTGTTAGGGAAGCAAGTCCTTAAACAGGAGGTGGCTGACTACATTCAAGAAAGGCAGAGTTTAAACTTGTGAGGGGGGGAGAGATAAGGGAGGGGCTGACCAGAAGCCCTCTCCTCCAGATGAGGGGAGTAGCCTTCAATTCCAAGAGGGGGACAGACTGGGGGAGGTAGTTTCAGGAGGAGCAGAGGAAGGGATGGAAGTATAAGGAACCTGGGTGGGGATCGACAAAGGGGATCAGGGATAAGGGGTGGGGGGTGGTGTTAGTAAATGCCAGGAGCTTGGGAAACAGGTTGCCAGAGTTCCAGGCCATGCTGTTCGAGGGGGAGGGGAATGTTGCAGCGGTCATGAAAACGTGGGCCAATAAAAACTATGACTGGGACCTAAACGTATGGGGTACTCTATGCTTAGGGAGAATAGAAAGGAGGGCAGAGGGGGTGGAGTGGCTATGTTCATTAGAGATGACATAGAAATTGCTAGGGTAGAAGAGGTAGAGGGAAACATGGAGGCCTTATGGGTCACCTTACGAACCCCAGCAGGTGGTAAGGTCAAGCTTGGTGTAGTATATAGGCCACTGGGGATGGGTGATGTTCTGGAGGATGGTTTGCTGGACAACATCATTGCCCAGTGTGGACCAAAAGGGAAGGGAGTGGTGTTGATGGGGGACCTTATTATGCCAGGTAAAAACTGGGGAACCATGTCCACTAAGGTGGCCAAGGAGCAGAGGCTGCTGGACGACTTCCAGGATGTGTTCTTAACACAGCATGTGATGGAGCCTACAAGGGAGGGGCATGTCCTGGACTTGGTTCTTGTGGATGGGGATCTGGTAAGGGACCTGGTTGTAGAGGATCCCCTGACTGGCAGCAATCACAAAACTGTCTGGTTTCAAATAAGAATGGGGGGAGGGGTAAAGAGATCTAGGACACTGGCAGTGGACTTCAGGGGGGCAGACTTTGTGGGCATGGGAAATATTCTCAAGGATCACTTGAAGGGGATTACAACAATAACAAACGTGGAAACGAGATGGGAGGTCATAAAATGGGGACTTCATGAGGCAGTCAGGACCTGCGCTAAGGTGAAGCGTAAGGGAGCAAGGTCACATAAACCATGCTGGTGGTCCAGTGAGGTTCAGGTAGCGGTCAGAGAAAAGAAGGCTGCCTACAAAAAATATAAAACAACGAGAGGGATAGGGAAAAGGAAATGTACCATATTGCATCTAGAAAAGTCACCCAGATGGTGCAGGGGGCAAAGTCCAGTAAAGAGCAGCAGCTGGCACAGGGGATATGGGGAGGGGAAAAGGGGTTCTTCCGGTACATTGGGAAGTGGAGAAAAACTAAGGGCCATCTCGGCAGATTGAGATCAGAAGGAGGGTGGGTGGAAGAGGCGAGGGACCAGGCAAAGGTATTAAATGAGTACTTCGCCTTTGTGTTTAATAGGGAGGAGGATGGGATATCTACAAAGCAAGGCACAATGGGGATAGAAGCAGAAGTGAGTGGGATCAGGGGAGCAACAGAAATGGAGCAAGAGGGAGGGAGAGGTACCCCAGGGATGTCACATCAGGATAAGGATAAAAAGGCCTGTAAGGTGGAAGGGACAGATGATGCTATCTCCACTGAAAGGATGTGGTTAGCCCTTAAGGCCCTAAAGAAAGATAAATCTCCTGGGCTGGATGGCATTCATCCGAGAGTACTATGGGAATTGGCAGACATACTGGCTGCACCCCTGGTGGAGCTCTTCAACAGGTCACTTGAGACAGGGAGGGTACCTAGGGTTTGGAGAGAGGCACATGTGGTGCCAATCCATAAAGCGGGGTCTAGGGAAGTACCAGGTAACTATAGACCCATCAGTTTGACCTCAGTGGTGGGAAAATTAATGGATAGTATACTATAGGAATGACTGAGGGTGTACTTGGAGGAGGTGGGAGGTCTGGATAGTCGGCAACATGGGTTTTTGCCAGGTAGATTATGTCAAACCAATCTTGTGGAGTTCTACAAATGGGTAACATAAGAACTGGACAGGGGAAAGCCTGTGGATGTATTATTCTTGGACTTCAGCAAGGCGTTTGACCCTGTCCCCCACAATGGTCTGGTGGGGAAACTGACAGGGTTAGAAGTAGGCCCGTTGATGGTCAAATGCATTAAAAACTAGCTAGCTGGATGCACTCAGAGAGTAGTGATTGGTGGGGAGCTCTTGAACCCTACAGAGGTCAGTAGTGGGGTACCGCAGGGCTCGGTCCTGGGTCCAATCCTGTTTAATGCATACATATTGGACATCAGGGAGGGAATAGGGTGTGAAATGAGTCTCTTCACTGATGACTTGAAGATGGGAGCAGTAGTTGAGTGGGAAGAGGGGAGGTTGGCCCTGCAAGGGGACCTGGACACCCTGGAAAGGTAGTCTCACACATGGAAATAAAATTTCAGTATCACCAAGTGCAAGGTGTTACATCTTGGGCAGGGAAACCCTAAACACAGGTACACCCTGGGAGGGGAGAAACTGGAGGCCTTAACAGGGGGAAAAAGAACTAGTGCTCATGGTGGATGCATGTATGAGTAACTCTGAGCAGTGCAAAAGTGCTAGCATAGCAAACAGAATGTTGGGATGCATCGTAAGGAGGATCACCTCTAAGAGCAGGGAAGTGATTCTGCCACTGTACAATGGACTGATTAGACCACACCTTGAGTACTGTGTACAGTACTGGAGACCACACTTGAACAGGAACATACAGCTCTTGGAGAGAGTACAGAGGAGGGCAACTAAGATGATACGAGGACTAGGGAATTTGAGGACCGACTTGAGGAGCTCTGCCTGTTTTCATTGGAGGAGAGGAGAGACAGGGGGGACACGATTGAGGTCTTCAAGTACCTCAAGGGAATAAATAGGGTAAACATGGAGAGGATCTTTAGACTAAAGCAGGGAGGTGTCACCAGAAGGCATGGTTTGAAGTTGGAAGGTGGAAGGGTGAGGTGGGGAAGAGAAGGAGGTTTTTCACTGAGAGGGTGGTGGATCCTTGGAGCACGCTGCCTGGTGAGCTGGTTCAGAGATCCACAGTAGAGGGCTTCAAGAGAGGGTGGGACAGACACAGAAAGCAGATGTATCAGATGATGGCCTGTCCCCAAGGGGGGTGGGGATGAATGATAGGGGTTTCTGGAACACAAGGGAGGGGGGCCTTGGTACCCAACAAGGGATCTGAGGTTTGAGCAGACTCGCTAGACTGTAAGGCCTAATCTGCTGGCAATTAGTATGTTAGTAGGTTACTATTTATGGGAACAGTTTAAAAAAACAGTAGTTCAAAATGTTACATAAAGGCTTAATTTGTAACATTAGTTAAATCAGACAGTTCTACCAAAACAGGAAGCAAGAGTAAGGGTAACATATTGGACCTGATTTTCAAAAGATGATGCAGGGCTTGCATCAAGCCCGGTGTCAACCCCGATGTTTGACGCAACTGCGCCAAACTCCTTAGTCGCAACTGTGCCCAATTTTAGTACATTTGGCACAGTTGTGTCAGTTTCCACACTTTATGGCAGTTTGTGCCAAATATTGGGCACAAGCCCTGTAAAATGGATCCCCCAAATCGGGCAAGTTAAACCGGGGGGTGCTGGTCTAACTTGCAGCATCTGGTGCAAGGGTTTTGCATCAGGGTTTGATGCAGTCTGCATTTGAAACTTGCAATTGCTGAAATTTTTAAAACAAGTCACTCTTTGCATCAAAATCTTCTGATGCAAGTCCCTTGTGTCAATCCAAGCCCTTTGAAAATTGAGCCCATTGCATCCAAAGCAAATGAACAGGGCAAAACAGCCCTATAATCATGATGACTGCTTTAATTTTTTGCAGGCTGCCTTAAAGCCTACAGTCACTACAGATTTTCTACATATGTGATAACTGCATTTAAGAGCATACTTAGAAGAAAAGCAGAACAGTTAGAGACAGGAAAGTATGAAAGGTTAGAATGATTGCCTACAGGTGGCCATCCTGCAGATGGAAAAGAAAGAAATATTGATGCGCAACAAACTTAGAGAAAGAGATAAAGCAAGGTACAGAAAGTTTTCCGCTTATTTACCTTATAGTTTTATCTAATAGTTTTCCTTACTTTATTTATAACAAGACAACAGAGAAACAGGGGCAGGAGTTAACCCTGTCACATACCCCCCTCTCCATTTGAAAAAGATCCAGTCACCTGTGAAAGGCTAGTTACCTAACATACATCATACTTCAGCAGAAAGGGGGATTGTCCATAGAATATTCTCTGGAGTCTCCTGTCATGTGGTTGTATCCACTTTGCACACAAGTGGAAAATACAAATAATCATTCACCATGTAAAACAAAAGCATTAATCAGTATTTTCATTCTAACAAGACAGTAAATTTTCTATCTCAACACCTGCATCATTTTGCAAATAAAAAAAAATCTGCATTATGATAATGAGAACCAGCTTTATGGACCACACTAAATTTGTTAAGTTGAAGCTCAAGGTACTACTGTGTGATTCTAGCATTTGCACCTTTTGTGTGTTGTATCCTGCATAACAGATTGTGATCATTGACCAGCTTGAATTCTGTACCCCCCAAATAGTACTTGAGTGACTCAGTGGCCCAACTGGTTGGTAGGCATTCTTTATCCATGGTCAAATATCTTGTCTCATGGACATGTAACTTCCAACTTAGGTACAAGATAGGATGTTCCTCCTTATTCATCTCCTGACAGAATACTTCTCCAATACTTAATGCACTCTGTCTGCACCTCAAAAGGCTTGGAGAAATGTGGGCTTTTCAGCACTGGTGCTATACACAGAATAGCTTTTAGTACCCTAAAAGCATCATCACAGGCTGATGATCATGTAATCTTGTTGGTGATATGTTTTTCTGTTAGATCAGTAAGAGTTGTGGCTATTTCAGAAAAATTGGATACAAGCCTCCAGTAATACCCAGCCAAACCCTAAAAAAGGACTTAACCAACATCTTGGTCTAGGGTATCAGATAGACAGTTAGCTACCGCCTCAGTCTTGGAGTCCTCGGACATGACACACTCATACCCCATATCCAGATACCTGGTTCCCTTCATGGCTTTTGCATATTTTGCTGGGTTTATGGTCAGACCTGCTTGCTTAATTGCTTCTAGTACCTTGTTCAAATGCTGTATATGGGTTTCCCATATAGGGCCATAGATGACCATATTATCTAGGTATATGGCACAACACAGGGTATGGGGACTGAGTACCTGGTCCATAAAGCATTGAAAAGCTGCAGGAAAACCATGAAGTCCAATGGGCATTGTATGGAACTGATAGGACCCGACTGGGGTAGCAAAGACAATTTTCTCCTTTGAAGCCTCATCCAAGGGAATCTGCCAATAACTCTTGGTGAGATCCAATGTTGTGACATACTCTGCTCCACCCAGTTGATCTATCAACTTATCTATACAAGGCATAGGATAGCTATCAGACTTTGCAAAATTGTTAACCTCCTGAAATCTAGGCAGACCCATATCCCTCCCTCCTTTTTAGGTACTGCCACCATAGGAGATGACCAGGCACTAGTGGAGGGCTCAGTTATCCCTAGTGTCTTCATTTTCTGTACCTCCTTAATAACTTCTCTTATCGGGCAGACAATAGAGTTTCTGATGAACAGGGTTCGCCTGAACTCTGGTTATGGAGTGACTTACTCCCTGGCTACACCAGGCACAGATACAAAAGTGTCACAGAATTTTCTAAGGATATCATTTGCCACCTAGGATTCTTCTAAGGAGGGGTTTACTCTGATACTATCAACCTGCCTGTCTTTCTCTAGTCAGGTGTATGCCATGTCTAAGTCATGTTCTCCAGTCTCATTTTCAGGGATTATCTTTAGTGAGGGTTCCATCTTCTTCCTTGTAACCCACTGCTTTAACAAATTAGCATGAAAGATTTTATTTTTCCTCCTTTTATGTGGAGTCTTTATTTTGTAGTCTATGGGAACAGTTCTACAAAGGACTTTGTAAAGCTGCTGCGACTTCATGAGAAGTTTGTTGTAACAGAAGCAAAACTAAATCCCCTTCTTGGAACTCCTTCTGTCCCACCTCCATATCATTCTCTTCTTATAGTTCTTTTGGGGCAAGTACACAATTCTGATGAGCACACTCACATACTTCATCAGTTTCTTTCATAGACTGACCAAATAAGTATTTACCTCTTGGTCCTTTTCTGTCTACTCCCAATTGTCTTTCCCTACATCCAGGGGCCCTCTAGGGTTTTTACCAAAAAACAACTAAAATAGAAAGCATCCTGTGGATGATTGGGGCATCTCCTGGTATGCAAATAATAGGTATGGGAGAAAATGATCCCAATTCCTCCCTTCCCCTGCACAAATTTTCTCAACATCCTCTTTAAAGTCTGGTTGAAATGCTCTGTCAGCCCATCTGTCTGAGGATGGTATAGGGATATACATACAGCTTTAATACCCAGTAACCTGTCTGATTTTTTTTTAAGCATCTGGGCATTGAAAATATTGCCCTGGTTGGACATGATTTCTCATTGGATGCCCACCAGCTGAAAATATTTACCAGTTCTGCGTGACTGCTTTTGCAGAAAAAAACATTTGCAGGGACACCTCTTCTAGGTACTTTGTGGCATAGTCACAAACCATTTAAATAAAATGGTTTCCCTTTGAACTTTTTTCCAAAGACCTACTATGTCTATACCAATACGATGATCAAAAGGAGTGGTTACCAATGGGAGTGGTGTTAAGGGAGCCCTGTCCTACTTTCCTACAGGTACCACCAGCTGACACTCACTACATGCCTTGTAATTCTCAGACACAACTAAGTGGATATTAGGCCAAAAAAAAAAATAACAGTGAGCAGCTGGTACAAAGTGCTTTCTCTACCAGCAAGCCCAGCAAGGGATAGATCATGGGCTAGGGCCATCAACTGGGTTCTGAGCTGGAAAGCAACTACCAACTGATCAACCCATTGCTTGGTTTGGAGGGTTTCCACTACCATATACATAACACCATTATGCATTTCAATACAAGGGCACCTTTTTCTGTTTTCATCCCTACCTGCCTATATAAATCTAGCAAGATAACATCATTTTGTTGCACTATACCAGTGTCATTTCAATTTAATACAGGTGGTAATCTCTCTTGCAACTGGTCTTTTTTAGTCTTCTGTAGTCTTTGAGGACATCTTCCTGGCCCTGGGGAAGAAAAAAAACTTTCATCTCTCAAAAGAAAAACTCTCCCCCAAATCAACATCCTTCTGGGCCTTGGCTGGTTAGAATCTGATCACACCAGCTGCTAAATTACCCAGAAGTCCCTCTTGAGTTAGTCCCGAAAATCGGGGAAATCATGGCACAAAACTACAGGAACTGGAAGGAAGGGAACAATACCAGTCACAATATGTTGGGTGTTACCATGTACCTCTCGGGTTAATGTGACTGTAGGATAACATTTAGTGTCACCATGGATGCATGCTGCATTAGTCCCAGGACCTTTCTTGCAGTGTCCAAGTACAACAGCAGCCTTCACTAGGATTTGCTTGCTTCCAGAATCACTAAGTCTTTGTACCATGTTATCCCCTATTCTAACCCCAATCATGTACTGCCCCAGTTTGCTGAAGAAAAGTGGCTGGGCTCCCTCTTCTTTTTAGGACATTTCCTGGCAATATTTCCTACCTCTTGACAGTAGTAACACATCACTTCTACAAGAGGTGTTCTCTCATTCTCACTTTTGAGCTCACGTTTTGGGGCTGCTTAATATCCCATAAAAGGAGAATGTCTTACCATACCAGAAAGTTTAGATGGTCTCGAAGTGGTGTGCTTTCTTGTCGTTTGGTAGTCCTCTACCAGGAGCACTGCTTTCTCATGGGTATCTGGCAATGCTCCTTAACTCAGGTTTGCACACTGGAAGGCAGGATATGGAGAAATTGATCTGTAATCATCAGGTTAATGATGTGTGCTGTGTCTTCCCTTCTGGCCGGATCCTCTTCAGGAACAGTTCTCATAACTGAGTAAAGACCCCTCTTGGTGTATTCACGGATTGGTACTATACCTCAGGGTGCAGAACTTTTGATGATACATTGCCCTAAGATGTCATATCGCTGCAGGACAGTCTTTTCACCAAGTCATACCTTAGTGCATCATTTGAGTCCATGTGACTGTATGCTAGTTGGGCCCTTCCAGTAAGGTATGGAGCAGCTGGATTACCCTCTGGTCCCTCAGCCATTGGCAAGTTTGCATCACTCTTTCAAACTTGGTAAGATACACCTCGATGTCATCATCAGGAGTTAGCTTTATTATTTTAACATCCTTCAGCCTTGAGCTAGTGACCTGTGACCCTCTCCCAGTGGCTGCATCTCCCCCATGCACGGCTCTTAGCAATTTGGTCCAGAGAACTCCTTACCTGACACATTGTTGGTCAGCCTCAATCTTCTTTATTGCCAACCATCCTAGCAATTCAGAGGTGCTCTCCAGAAGGACCTCTGATATTTTCTCATCTGTCTCATCAAATCCTGCTGCCAGCAGGATCACCTCTGCCTTAAGGCCTTTTGGTCAGACCACTGTCATCAGAGGTTTGCCTTTTTCTTCTGCCATCCTTTTAGTCAAGACTCCGAATGCTCTAAGGGGTTGTTGATATTGATCCATGCATGCCTGCTAGGTCCTAGGCAGATACTTACTAGTCACATCCCTCTTTTGCCCAAATGTGCACTAGCATCACCAATCCCACTGCGCACACCAACTTGTGAAGGGGTGAGAAAGGTAGGAGGCAAACATACAGAAATTATGTTTAAGACTCTGATTTACGTGTCCTGTTTATTAAGGCAGCTGATAATTCAGGATACAAAAATAAGAAAATAAGTCTTAAATGCAAGACAGCATATATACATACTGGAGATGCAACAGCCCATAGCGCTAGAAAGTCTCAAGGCAATACATATTTCAAGTGTTTCTACTTGAGGTTAATCTGCAAGGCTGTTTGCTTCCCTAGAAGGTCTCTTCCACTGTTGTCTCTTTCACTATTATATAGAGTGACAGTCTATCTCCTAAGCAGGAGACCTTATTCCTTCTTTAACTTGAGAGGAATGAGCTGAGCTTCCACAAGTCGGCCAGAAGGGGTCTCTTATACTCCTCCTGGATCATATAATCTGACCCTTCTTCAAATTAGTAAATATTCAGGCTGCATTTTCTCAGCACAACCAGTAAAAAAGGCATATAACACTTGAGCATATATGAGAACAGGTTAAAAAAACAATAGTACAAATACAAAATGCTACGTAAAGAGACCATTCACTATTACCACCAACAGCTTAATCTGGTTCTGTAAGTCAGTTTGCATCTGTACACATAGTCCCCTTCCCTTTCCCCCAGGTTGCACCTGGAAATCAGCCACGGCTCAGTGTGCCTCTCCCGGCCACCAACTTTCATATAAATAAATAAATAAATAAAATTAGCTAACATCTGTAACACTGTAACACAAAATAAGCACAAACGGCATGATGGTACAAGTACGTAGTGCACAAATGGTAATACAATACTGCAGATACACTAAACCAGTCTTTCATAGATCACATGCAGGAATTTCTTAACTGTACCAATTATAAGGATACAGTTCAATAATACAGAGGTATGCCTGCCCAATCAATTACATGAATTCACTTAGTAGAATTAGCGAAGAAGGGGATTGGGGGTGATCTGGTATAATGCAACCTGGAAAGGTCTAACAGAATTTGTTAGAAGTGGTTTTATAGGGTAGGTCCCTGCTTCCCCGAACCCAAACAGTCTGGCAGGGAAGTAATGGAACATAGAGGATAATGTGTAGTCTTTAATCCATAACAAACATATGTATTCATCGAGAGTTTGCCGTGGTGACAGTTTGAACCTCAAGAGCATAGCTCAAGAGGTTTGTTGCCATGACAACCTCGAGATGTTTACTTACTCTTGTTATTGATTGTAGATCATACATTGTCTTTTATAGTGTATGGTCTACTATGCGGAGTCAAAACAGTAAAGTTTTTGTTCTTACTTTCATGATTTTTTTAGTCAGAGCCACTGTCCTCTGCCATCCCTCTCACCACCGTGGCTGCTTCCCGTTCAGTGGTGGTAGTGTGAAGCACATGAATGAATGCATTCCATGTTGCTATGCTGCAGTAACTATGTATCTAGTGCAGCATAACCGCTATGATGACATAGCTACTACAACATAACATAGAGGATAATGTATGGGCATCAGTTAACAACAATGTTGCATTCACTTTGAGAGGTTACCATGGCAATTGTGTAAACCTCAAGATTGAAGCTCAAGAGGTTTACTGTTGCCTGGTAACCTCGAGAAGTGAATTCAGCAATGTTGTTAACTGATGCTCATACATTATCTTGTATAGTGTATGGGCTCAGTACACACAAAATTCACTGCTGTAGGCTTACTTTTTTGTTTAAAAAAAATAAAAAAAAGACGTGCTTTCCAACATTGACTCCCCCCAACTAGTCACAATCACTACTGGTCCCTCTCCCAATCTCACAGACAAAATTTTTGTCAAATACATTTAAATATGGCTGCTGTTTGGTACGGGAAAAATATGATTTCCCTTACTTTGTCTGGCATTCTTCACTTTTGGGTTCTTTCTTACTGCTGCGGCCATTTCCTGGAAATGTGGCACATAACTTACATGCATGTGCACCCACGTTCCATGCTGTTGTATCATCAGTGTGACGTCCTCAAGATGGTACAACAACTTGTTGATGTCACATCAATGGTACAACAGCATTATGTTTCCATCAATTTTTATACACAACAGCCCTCTCCCATACACTATAATGCTATTCTAGTAATCAATTTTTATATATAACAATGTTCCACCGTACACTATAAAAGAATTATACCTGGGCATTTTGTAATGTATTCAACACTCCCATAAATCTAGAGATTGTTGCTGTCTACCATGCATACCTACTGTCAACTTCTGCAATCAATAAACCAAATTAACCACTGCCTGCTGCTTAGACAATGTATGGAACAAGGGCTTCAACCACAAGTGGGTTATTGCCTTTTTTGAAGCTAATAGTAAAATATTAAAGGAGTAGTCCACTCAGAATTTACAAAAACATGTTGTGCAGAATGTTTTGATTTGTGTGTGAAGTCCTAGTGTGTCCTTCACTCTGTCTGCTTCTAAGAGTTTTTCCTAAATTAACTTGCTAGCTTTATGGCAGTTTTATGACCCTTGGGGATCTCCATCTCAGCTAAGTTTATTGCTGTCCTTGTTCCTACAATGCATCCTGTCTCAAGTGACAGTGATGTTGCCGAGACCATTGATTCAGCAGAAAGCACTGCTTTACAATCAGTTCACAACAGTAGAGATGGCTATATTTTAAAAACTATGCAGATTTCAGCTTGATAACTATCCTCATTGTAAAGGTCTTTTTGTTGTGAACAATTATGACACTACTTGTATATGTGTAACTTGTATGGTTTACAAGATATTTACATTTGTTGGCATGTCTACTAGAGTGTTCACTCAGAGAGAAATAAAAAGCATCTGCTGCTTGCAAGCACATCTGCATGCATGCTAAACAAACCTAAATATCATGAAAACTTTACAAGCTACACAAAAATTACCAGAAGCAAAGCTGTTCAAAACAAAAAGACCTTTACAATGAGGGTAGTCACTAAGCTGAACTCTGTATAGTTTTTAAAATATAGCCATCTAATTAACCAAATGTCCATGTTTTTTAACCAAATTTACAACTTTAGATGGCAAATATTTTAAAAACTGTAAGGAGTTCAGCTTAGTGACTACCTTCAATGTAAGATTCATTTTGTCCTGAACAACTTTTATGTTGGATTTTTTTGTGTAGCTTGTATAGTTTTTAAGATATTTAGATTTGTGTGGCATGTGGCATCTCTACTGTTGTGAACTGATTGTAAAGCAGTGCTTTCTGCTGAATCTATGGTCTTGGCTATGTCACTGTCACTTGAGACAGGGTGTATTGCAGGAACAAGGGATGTCATAAACTTATCTCAGATGGAGATCCCCAAGGGTCATAAAACTATCATAAAGCTAGCAAGCTAATTTAGGAAAAACTCCTAATAGCAGACAGAGGGAAGGATACACTAGGATTTCACACACAAATCAAAACACTCTGCACAACATGTTTTTGCAAATTCTGGGTGGACTATTCCTTTAAGCAAATACAAGGTGCACTGTGCCAGGCAGGTTGGATGGATTAAAAGTAAAACAGCACAGACTTTCAATACAGTAAGCCTGGATCTGTGAAAATAAGACCAGTTTGTGCATTCACTCACATGCTGCCAGTTCACACAGTACTGGGCACTTCCAGAATATATATGACCATGATCTACATTTAAACAGCCACAATCCCTCCAACAGCATCCTGCCTCTATCCACATAGTTTTGGCTCAAACAGTAGGAGTTAATTAATACCAGTATCTGCATTTCAAAGCAAATGCTCTTCAAGTATTGGAGGAGGTTAGTCTGACTGCTAGAATTGTAAATTTATTCCACTGATCTTCAGAGGACATCTGGTCTATTTCTGAATTCCTCTTACCTAATATACAATATATACAGTGCATTTTATACTTAATGCTAGAAGAGCCTTATACTACAAATGACCCATGAGGTGGGTTGAATTATCTCGCTTATGAATATTCATTAGTATCTGCATGAAATATGGTAAATTATCTGGGAGCCGGGCATGAAATATCAGAACAAACCTGCTTATAGCTAAAATAATCTGCTGAGACAACAATAAACTGGTCTTTTAAATCTGTTTGAAAGTGAGGTCTGCTCAGCTAGCAGGTACAGAGGGATTTCTTTTTTGCCATTTTGTGGATTTAAAGTGTTTGAACAGTTAGAAATAGAAACAATGTTTGTACAGAAGCAAACAGAAACAATAAATTTTTGTGGATTTATAGTGTTTTAACAATAACAAACAGAAACAACAATCAAAATGAATGGCTGGGTGTTCTTTGTTTCTGAGGGAAGAGAGGTCACTCAGCACTGGGAAGTGATTAGAGGGAGGGGCAGGAGCAGCCAGCGGGTATTAACTCACTGATGTTAAAAGTGACCCCAAAGCTTTAGTGCCATAAAGCATGAGTGTGGCATCCTAACTAGGGACATCTGTACAGCATCTGCAGGGCAACACAGGTCCACAGGGGACTCTGCCTAACAGGGACCAGGAAGGTAAGTAGTTAAGGGAACATGGGAAGCTATCAGGGGATAGTAAAAAACTGGAGACAGGGTGAGTATAGTAGAGACTGGGTAGGCCAGAAGGGACAGGATTGGATCCAGGATTTAAACTACTCCTTATCTGAAGTAGGCCCAGAGGAACAGGTGAAGGGAAGGGATAAACTACTCCCTAGTTGGGGTAGACCTACAGAGACAGGTTATAAAGCAGAATTTAAGCCACTACCTATCTGGGGTAGGCCCACAGGTGCAGGTTAAGGGAAGGGGATCTACTACCTTTCTGGGGCTCCATGTCAATTCAGAGAGGCAGCTTTAGTGAGTAACAATTACAGAAACTCAAATACAGCACAGTACATTTCTGCAACGGTAATTATCAGCACATTACAATATCATCGAATATTACTGCAAGCACTTTGCAGCACAACCTGAACAGTTCTGTCATTGCTGCTCCTGGCTTTCTCCTCACATCTGCAACCACACAGTGAGCACCAATACCCATGACATCAGCCACATGTTTGGGGCTACAGGGAATATCAATAACATTGTCAGCTGGCATACACAAGCAACAGCATGCCCCTCTGACTCCTCAAGAACTCCACAGCCATCTTGCATCCTGCTGGTGTAATCCAGGTGAGGTGATGTATGCAGGGGGGCTGCACCCCCCTGGGGGCTGTGCCCACAAACCCCCTAACTTATGTATACCAACTCCGAGACACACTTGGATACTGGGGGTATTTAGCCCTTTCCAGTCTCTGTAATCATCAGTCACTATGATGTGCCACTCGCTATTATTATATTCACTGTATTTGAGTTGCTGAAGTTGCCTCACTATAATTGCCTCACTGAAATGATGTGTTACCCCTTTCTGGGGTAGGCATATAATGGCAAGACAGTAATTAGGCAAGAGGCAGGAAGGGAGAGAGTGGTGAGCTGCAGGGGATGTGGGGATGTGATTTTTTCTAAGCCTACAGTCTGTGAGGCTGGGGGATGCATGATGTGCAGGAGGCTGAGGTTTATGAGGACTGAGGTGCAGTTGCTTAGGTCAGAACTTCAGAAGTTAGTGGTGTGTCAGGGGATGGAAATGGGTGGGTCTGTAAGGGAACATTGGGGATAAGGAGTATGGGGACTAATCTGGCCAAAATGAGGCCATGGGGTAGGGATAATTAGGCTGGAAATGGGACAGGGGCCCAGGGGAGGTGGTGGGGATAATCCAATAGGGTGTCAGGGGGTTCCAGGGTTGTAGCTGCCTCTGCCACAGAGGGAATATTGGGCAAAAGGGGTGGGCTGGAGAATAGTTGTTAGGGGAGGGGGACAAACACCCTTCTGAAGTGCCTGTACAAAACAGATACCTATTACTCAACTCCCAGGAGGATGGTTTCCAGGCTAGCATGGATGGGTACACAGGGGATAAAGGCAACTGGGGCCACAGGAAATCCATAAGGTTATACCTAAAGTGAGCCTTGCAATGGGTGTGGGAGAGTATCAGAAGGAGGCTCAAGGGCTGCAAAAAGGGGAGAAGCCAGCAACAAGAACTAGTAAAGGGAGGACGTCAAATAGGCAGGGAAAGAATTTAGTGCAGGGGGTTAGTATGGGGAGTGGGGAACAGCAGGGGCTGGGACTGAGTAAGGGAGGAGACGATGGGGGAATGGTGGATCAGGAAGAACAAATAGGAATAGGTGGGGTGGGAAAGGATACAAAGACAATGATATCCAGAGGAGATGCACAAAAACCAAGGGAAACTAGCAGAGTTCTGGTAATAGAGGACTAAATTGTGAGCAGAGTTAGATGGCCACAGGGGAGAGGGGACCACACAGAAGGAGTGCTGGGCACCTTCCAGGTATGACAACTGAGGATTATGCCTATAGTGCACATGTTAGTGCAGGGAAAAGGGGGAACATGATGTGATCCTCCACCAGGGCACAAATGATCTGGTAGGCTGTGAGATAGGGGAGATACAGAATCAGTTTAGGGAGTTTGCGAGTAAAGCTAGGGAGGTGTCAAGGTCAGTGGCATTTTTGGAAGTGCTATTGGTACCCAGGGTCAGCTCAGCTAGGATGCTCCAGATTTCCAGGTTCAGCTAGTCGCTAAGGGACTGGTGCAAGGAGGAGGACTTTGGTTATCTGGGAGACTGGAAAAGAGTCTGGGATGAGAAATCCCTGTACTTGCCAGAAAAGCTACACCTCAGCAGGGGGGAACCAGGGTACTGTGTGACAGGTTATTGGAGTACATCATGGACTGCCTGAATTTAAACTGAGCGGGGGAGGACTACTGGGGTGAACCCATAGTTCACAACAGGAGAAGGCAGAAAGAACTCCCCTGAAGTGGAGGAGACAATAGGCAAAAAGGAAAAGGAGGGAGGGAGGGAGCTGGGGAGGGGAAGAGTGAACACAGTGTGGGGGAAATAGGAAGGAAAGGGGAGAAAAAAGACAAGAAGGAGGGAGTTAGTAGGGCAATCAGAGGAAGGAGTACGAATCCGAAAGGGTAATGGAGGGACATGAGAGCTGGAAAATGTTATCCATGAATGCCATGAGCCTAAGGAACAAAATGTATGAACTCCAGGGCATGATGTTGGAGGGATGAGCAGATCTGTTGATGGTCACCAAGACCTGAGTAACCCCAAACCATGGCTGGAATCTGTCTGTTCCAAGATACAGCCTCTACAGGAAGGACAGAACAAAGGGTAGGTGTGGAAGGGTGACAATCTATGTTAGAAAGGAGATAAAGATCACAAGGGAAGACATGGGGGATGGTATAGAGATGTTATGGGTACAGCTGCAGTAAGGGGTAGGGAAAAAATAAGGATAGGGGTAGTGTACCGACTGCCCAGCCAAGACAAAGCCATAGATAGGGAGCTGGAGGATGGGCTTGGAAATGCTGTGGAGTCAGGGAAGTGGTAATAGTGGAGGATTTTAACATGTTTGATGTGGACTTGAGCATCCCACAGGCAAGCAACAGGAGCAAAGCAATCTGAGATGCATTCCTGGATTTTTTTTGACACTGGGGTTGACAGAGTTGACAAGGGGTCAGGCCATCCTAGACTTAATCCTGACAAATAGTGACCACATCAAAAGCATTGGGGGTGGTAATTCCCTGGGAGGGAGTGACCACCAGTCTGTGTAGTTTCAAGTGGACATGGAACATGAAGTGCTGAACACAAAAACACATGTTCTTGACTTCAAAAAGGCAGATTTTGTATGCATGGGGACGGTATTGGGGTAAGATTGAAGGAACTCTGGGAGGACATTGGTGTGGGAGATAGGTGGGCTATAATTAGGAAGGGGGGTCTAGGAAGACACCACAACTTGCCTTAAGAAGAGGAGGAATTCACTATGGTTTACAGAGAAGGTGGGAAGAACAGCAAAGGAGAAAAGGGCTGTTAACTGGAAATACAAGAAGTCCCAGAAGGAAGAGGACAGGGCAAAATATGCAGAACAGCTGAAATCAACTTGCAGGTTGGTATGGCAGGCCAAGATGGAGACAGAACAAAGAACAGCTGAGGGTCAAAGAGGGTGGCACAACCTTCTTCCAATACGTCTGGGAGAAAAGAATAAGAAAGAAATAGTGAAGCTGAGAATGGGGACACAGTGGGTGAAGGAAAAAAGGGAGAAGGAAGAGGTACTGAATTAATACTTCTGCTAAGTCTTCACAAAAGAGAAAGGTGAGCCACTACCACAGGAGAAAATTGGGACAAGTGAAGGGGTAACAGAAATGAGGGAGGAAGCAATAATAGAGGACAGAGTCCTTATAGGGCTCAAGGCACCAAGGTAGACAAATCCCCAGGGCCAGATAGCATGCATCTGAGGGTGCTGGGAAAGCAAGAGGCAGTCCTTGCAGCACCCCTGCCTGCTTTGTTCAACTGTTCATTAGAAACAGGCTTAGTTTCATGGGAGTGGAGGACAGCCAATGCGGTGCCCCTACATAAGACTTGAACCAAGGGTCAAAGCAGGGAATTATAGACCTGTCATCCTGACATCATTTGTTGGCAAGCTGATGGAAATTACCCTAAAGGAAAGACTGTTGAGTTCCTTGAGGTGAACAGGCTAGATGATTGCAGGCAGCATGGCTTCATGACAGGGAGGTCATGCCAAACAAGTCTGATCAACTTCTTCGATTGGGTCACTAGGGCAGTGGCCAAGGGCAAGAGATGGACATTCTGTATCTGGACTTCAGCAAGGTCTTTGACACAGTCCCCCACAAGAGATTGATCAAAGAACTGGCAGCCATGGGGACAGGGGAGAGCTTAACTAGATGGTTGAAAAATTGGTAAGTGGCTAGAACACAGTGAGAGGTGGTGGGGGGGCACTGTGGGGTGAGAAACGTTACTAGCAGGGTTCCACAGGGATCAGTGCTTGGCGCAATTGTATTCAGTGTGTTCATGAATGACACTGGGGACAGTATTAAAGGCAAGATATGTATTTCTGTGGCTCATACCAAGCTCTGTGGGCGAGTGCACACTGTAAAGGATATAAGGGATCTAAGCAGGGGCCTGGCAAGGTTGGAGAGGTGGTCTGGAATCTGGCAGTTGTGGCTGAATGCTAAAAAGTACAAGGTGATGCACACAGGGTGTAAGAACCTAAAGGCCAAGTACAGACGGAGGGGTGAATGTCACAGTCTAAGAGAAGGCGAAAGACCTGGGGATATCAATTACATGCAACCTGAAACCATATATGCAATGCAGAAAGGTAGCAGGGATGGTGAACAGGGTGCTGGATTGCATATCAATGGGTTTCACCAGCAGGAAGAAATAGGTAATTCTGTCACCATAAAGGTTCATGATGCATCTACATCTGGTGCACTGTGTGCAGTACTGGAGCCCTTATGTTATAAAAGACATAAATCAGATGGAGGCAGTGCAGAGGAGGGCTACCAAGATGATGCAAGGGAAATGGGATATCCGGTATGAACAGAGGCTGGTGAACCTGTACATATACTCACTGGAGGAGGGGAGAGAGAGAGAGAGAGAGAGAGAGAGACATGATTAATAATAATAATTCTTTATTTATAATGCGTCTTTCCAAACCAAGGCGCATAACAATCAAAGCAGTTAAAACATAAAACAGCATCACGTTCAATAAATACAAAACATGTCAGCCAACTTCATCACTATAAGCCTTGTTCCACAGGAAAGTTTTTAAAGCCTGTTTGAATCCCCCTAGTCGCGCATTCCCTAATCCAATGGGGTAGAGAATTCCAGAGGGTCGGGGCCATGAACACAAATGCCCAGGCTCCCGCTGATTTTAAAGTCACCCTCGGAATCTCTAGCAACCCCTCATCGGCCGAGCGAAGTGGTCGCTCAGGGTGATAAGGAACCAGGAGCTCTTTCCGGTAGTCAACCTTGAGATACCTTAAAGGCATTAACAAAGTCATAATAGGAGATCTTTTTTCCAGATGTGAGAACAGAAACAGAGCAACATGTAGAAAATGCAAATGAGCCCTGCACAGAGCAGACTCACTAGATCATCAGGCCTTCTTCTGCTGGCCTTTTACAGTATATGTTCATATAAGAATGTGTCCCTTTGATATCCAAAAATGTAAAAACATAGGCCAGGTCTCTATAATTCCAACATCTGTAGGACTTTTTAGTGTCCTATTATATGCAAAATTATTACTGAAATTTCATATAATAACAGGATAAAATCCATAATCATATAACACATTCCAATGGTCTTGTCCTATACAAGATTGGCACTGCGCAAAAACCTTTATGGAGAATATTGTACCACACTTGCATAAATGGAAGGAAAGGAGTTTGTTTTTTTATAGCACCTTTCATACACAATTTACAGTATGCCAAAGTGCTTTACCATCCACAAACAAGCATTTGTCAATGGCCAATGTTGATTGCGTTGGTGTGTTGAGCTCTCTCACTGCCCCTCTGTCACTCGCTCAGTCTGTTTCTTCAGGTGCTGCAGGCTACTCCTTTGTACTGGGCTCCTGCCTGTATTGGCACCTTGTTCCGCCCACTAAGAAATCCGCAGCTGTCCCGATAGAGCTGCATTGAGGTCGCTCACTCCCCCTCTCTCACTCGCTCATTCTGTTTCTCCTGGAGCTGCAGGCTGCCCTTTTGTACTGGGCTCCTGCCTCTGTTGGTGGCTTTTTCTGCCCACAAAGAAATCTGCAGCAGTCCTGACACAGGTCTTTTGGGCCTGCTCACTTCCCCTCTCTCACTCACTTGTTCTGTTTCTGTCAGTGCTGCAGGCTAGCCTTTTGTACTGGGCTCCTGCCTGTGTTGCCACCTTTTTCAGCCAACAAAGAAATCTGCAGCAGTCATGATAGAGCTCCACTGAGCTCACTCACTCCACCTCTCTTACTGCTTTGTTGTGTTTCTCCCGGCATTGCAGGCTCCCCTTTTGTACTGGGCTTCTACCTGCATTGGCACCTTTTTCTGCCCACTAAGAAATCCTCAGCTGTCCCGACAGAGCTCCATTGAAGTCACTCACTCCCCCTGTGTCTCTTACTTATTCTGTTTGTCCTGGCGCTGCAGCCTGCCCTTTTTTATTGGGCTCCTGCCTGCATTGCCGCCTTTTTCTGCCCACAAAGAAATTTGCAGCAGTTACAATAGAGCTCCGTTGAGCTCGCTCACTCCCCCTCTCTCACTCGCTCATTCCATTTTGTACTGGGCTTCTGCGTGCATTGCTGCCTTTTTCTGCCCACAAACAAATCAGCAGGAGTCCCAACAGAGCTCCGTTGAGCTCACTCACTCCCCCTCCCTCACTCGCTCATTCTGTGTCTCCTGCCACTGCAGGCTGCCCTTTTGTACTGGGCTCCTGCCTGCATTGGCACCTTTTTCTGCCCACAAAGAAATCCACAGCTGTCCCAACAGAACTCCATTGAGGTCACTCACTCCCCCTGTGTCACTCACTCATTCTGTTTCTCCTGGTGCTGCAGACTGCCCTTTTGTACTAGGCTTCTGCCTCTGTTGGTGCCTTTTTCTGCCCACAAAGAAATATGCAGCAATCCCCACAAAGCTTGGTTGAGCTCGCTCACTCCCCTTCTCTCACTCGCTCATTCCATTTCTGCCAGCGCTGCAGGCTGCCCTTTTCTATTAGGCTACTGCCTGCATTGCTGCCTTCTTCTGCCCACAAAGAAATTTGCAGCAGTTACAATAGAGCTCTGTTGAGCTTGCTCACTCCCCCTCTCTCACTCGTTCATTCTGGTTTTTCTGGCACTGCAGGCTGCCATTTTGTACTGGGCCCCTGCATGCATTTCTGCCTTTTTCTGCCCACAAACAAATCTGCAGGAGTCCCAACAGAGCTCCGTTGAGCTCACTCACTCCCCTTCCCTCACTCACTCATTCTGTGTCTCCTGCCGCTGCAGGCTGCCCTTTTGTACTGGGCTCCTGCCTGCATTGGCAGCTTGTTCTGGCCAGAAAGAAATCTGAAGCAGTCCCGACACAGCCCCATTGAGCTCGCTCACTCCCCCTCTCTCACTCCCTCATTCTGTTTCTGCCAGCGCTGCAAGCTGGCCTTTTGTACTGGGCTCCTGCCTGTGTTGCTGCATTTTCTGCCCACAAAGAAATCTGCAGCAGTCACAATAGAGCTCCGTCGAGCACGCTCACTACCGCTCTGTCACTCACTCTTTCTGTTTCTCTTGGCACTCCAGGCTGCGCTTGTGTACGGGACTCCTGGCTGCATTGGCACCTTTGTCAGTCCACAAAGAAATCCTCAGCTGTCCCGACAGAGCTCCGTTGAGGTTGTTCAGTCTCCCTCTGTCACACGCTCATTCTGTTTGTCCTGACGCTGCAAGCGGCCTTTTTGTATAGGGCTCCTGCCTGCATTGGCGCCTTTTTCTGCCCACAAAGAAATCTACAGCAGTCCTGATAGAGCTCCATTGAGCTCACTCAGTCCCCCTGTCTCACTCACTCATACTGTTTTTCCCACTGCTGCAGGCTGGCCTTTTCTACTGGGCCCCTGCCTGCACTGACGTCTTTTTCTGTCCACAAAGAAATACGCAGCAGTCCTGACAACACTCCGGTGAGGTCGCTCACTCTCTCGTTCTGTTTCTCCCAGTGCTGCAGGCTTCCCTTTTGTGCTGGCCTCTTGTGTTGGGGCCTTTTTCTGCCCACAAACAAGCAGTTCTGACAGAGCTCAGTTGAGCTCGGTCACTCCCCCTCTCACTCGTTCAATCTTAATCTGTCCCAAACACTGATTTCCCACAGCGACCGTGCTATTCTCTGGCAGGAGTGCAAAAACATATTTTAGCCAGGATGTGAAAAATGACAGCTGTACTGTTCATAAGGAGGTGTGAAAAAATACCACTGTTGAAAATGTGGCATGAAAATATTACAAATTTGCGAAGTTACAAGGGTGCGTGGAAACAGTTGAACACATGCTTGTAACACAGTCATGTTATAGAGTTTTGTCACCAAATTTTCAACATAGGGATTTTATGACCTCTGCTCATGAACAGTGCCACTGTCATTTTCTTAATCTGTCCCGAACACTGATTTCCCACAGCGACTGCGTTATTCTGTGCCACAACTGTGAAACCACATTTCAGTTAGGATGTAAAAAATGACAACTGCACTGCTCATAAGGAGGTGTGAAAAAATGCCACTGTTGAAAGTCTGGCATGACAATATTACAAATCTGCGAAGCTACAAGGGTGTGTGGAAATTGTGCAGCGCACACTTGTAACACAGTCATTTGATGGGCTATCATCACCAAATTTTCAGCATAGGCATTTTAGGACCTCTGCTCATGAACAGTATCACTGTCATTTTATTAATCTGTCCCGGACAGTGATTTCCCACAGCAACCGCTCTATTCTGCGCTGGAAGTGCAAAAACACATTTTGCCCAGGATGGGAAAAATGACAGCTGCACTGTTCATAAGTAGGTGTCGGAAAATGGAAATGTTGAAAATATGGAGTGAAAATATTATAAATTTGTGAAGTTCCGAGCGTGCGTATGAAACTACACAACGCACGCTCGTAACACAGTCATTTTGTGGAGTATCATTACCAAATTTTCAACATAGGCATTTTATGACCTCTACTCATGAACAGTGTCACTATCATTTTCTTAATATGTCCCGAACACTGATTTCCCACAGCGACCACGCTATTCCTGCCTGCAAGTCGAAACCACATTTCCACCAGGATGTGAACAATGACAGCTGTACTGTTCATAAGGAGGTGTGACAAAATGTCAATGTTGAAAATCTGGCTTGAAAATATT
This sequence comes from Neoceratodus forsteri, assembly GCA_016271365.2. Taxonomy (NCBI): domain Eukaryota; kingdom Metazoa; phylum Chordata; order Ceratodontiformes; family Ceratodontidae; genus Neoceratodus; species Neoceratodus forsteri. The sequence goes on along the minus strand of CM057452.1, from coordinate 976,226,792 downwards.
GCAAATTCAGGAAATTCTGGCGTGCATAGCAACTGCTCAGCTGCGCTAAATAAAACAGTCGTGTTTGGATTTTTTCCACCAAATTTACAACATAGGCTTTTTGAGAGCTCACCTCATGAACACTGGCACTGTCATTTCATTAATCGGCCCGAAAGGTGATTCCACACAGTGACCGCGAAATCACCTTTCGGGCCGATTAACGCCATGACAGTTCAAGAATTCATGAGGAGCGGCCCAAAACCCCCATATTGAAAATCTGGTGCCAAAATTCCAAAATAATTACTGAGATATGCATTAAAGTTGGAAAAAAAAACATTTATTCTATTATACAGCTTACCGGCATTTCCTCAGTTCGCGGTCGGCTTTGAAGAGTGCAGACGTGTTCCCGGTCCACCAAAGATCATCGCTCCAAGCTCCGGAGATAAGTATGGGGTGAGGGGGGTAGGCAGGCAGGGTGCACAGTGGGTCATCGCGGGTTGCGGGAGGGGGGCAGGGAGACCACCGAGGAACAATTTCCTTTTTTACAGGGTTAAAAAAAAAACATGTCGCGGGACAGTTTTTTATTTCACAGAGGCATGTGGCACACTGGGGTGGGCTCCCAGCATGCCAGTGGAGTCTTCATTTTTTTGGGGGGGACCATTGTAGCCGACAGGGGATTGAGCATCCCCGATGGCACACAGGAAAGGGGGGGCTTGCTACATTATGCTGACAGAGATTGGGCACCCCATTGGCAGAGAATATATGCAGGGGAGGGGTTTACATAATGCCGATGGGAAGTGGGCTCCCCCATCGGCAACAGAAACATGCGGGCAGTAAAGCCAACAGGGATTGGGGCCCCCATTGGCAAGTAAACACAGGGGGGTTAATATTGTTTGTGAACATGGTGGCAAACCGCTGCCATGTTCACAAACATCATCACTCTGTAAAGATCCCGCCCTGCAATGACTGGTTGCTCCCTCATTGCAGCGGATGGCTTACGCTGCAATAATGAGGCAGCCCCTGATTGCAGCAGCTAAATTGTCACAAATTGGTGGCAAGGTTCCAAACTAGTGTCAGCAGCAGTGTGCCATGGCATTGGGGGAAGCAGGACAAGCCTTTGCAGGCTGTGGGAGCATTGGCCACAACAGTTCCACGCCTTCACAATCTGCTTCTGAGGAAGTTGTCCCAATATGTTTTTTGCACTGCGCGCAATCAGCATAAAATAAAGACAAGTACAGGGATGTCAGATGACTTGTTTAGAGTCACATAGTATGATGGTTGTGAGATTCAGATCTGGGTCTGCTGGATCTCTTGGTTCATAGATTTTGGTTCTCACAACTAGACTGTACTGCCTCCCTATGGATTTTGATTCATAAACATTTTATTTCTCTATTAAATTTTAATTGTCATATAAAATTACCTGTTTTTAATTATCTTTTTAAGTCCGAGAGCTTCAGCTGTCAACTCTTTACTGTTTGTGTGAACTCTCATCTTACATGTGGGCATTTTAATGCTTGAACCACTATCCTTCTAACTTTACAACTATTTGTGTAGTTTTTCCCGCATTAATTAGGTTTCTAGACTCTTGACTAGCAAAAGCAAATGTCAGTTTACAGATCACCATCTTTACAGACAGGTGCAATGGGCCTTACAAAATCTTGACTTTGTATAGAAACCCCAAGGCAGGGTGTGGCATGTAATGGGATACAGTCATGCCTCAGGTGAGTTGTGAGACACAAGGTCAAAGGTCAAGCGTCTCATGTTCCTGAAAATGTTATCTCATAACACACCAGTGCTACAGTTTATTATTGGTATCACACAATGGATCCATTTATTATGTATTAAAAAGTAAAAACATTTTTTACAAATATTTATGTTATTTATGAATTCATACATACATTTATTTTAAATACATACTGTAGTTCTGTTTTGACCAGTAGGTGATGCTTTTTGAAGGACATGGTGTGGAGTGGAGGGATTCATGTAGGTAAAAAAAAGCTGTTGGCAGGGAATTTTTCTTGCTCATAAGTATATGCTTTAATTTAATCACAGGTAAAAAGATGTATCAGCAAATCAAGTTGCTGGATTCTTTCTATCCACTGCGTAATTCAGATTAGTTTAACCAATAAATAACTGTTGTCAGGATGGCCACACTGTCACCCAAAATACAGCACAAGCTTAAAATTATCATTTGTATTTGCATTAGAAACTAGTCATGCCTGAAAATCACATTTATTCTCTTTAGCACTTTATTAATTTATTAGTATTTATTATAGTATTTAGACTGCATTATGATTGTGTTCTGTGCTATTTTATTTACTTATTTAAAAAACTGGTAACTGTCAGGTCTGATGTATTGAGCAGAAGCTCCTTTTCGGGTATGACCTTGTGGACAGAGTTGAAGAGGAAGGCATAAGCAAAAGACAGTTACGGACAGCATGCAAAAATATACAGTATATGTATACAGGTGCAAGAGAGAACAATCTCTTACAATGGTACAATTCTTACAGAGGTACAGAAACCAGGCAAAAGTACTCTTGTGAGATAACAGTAATTATTAAACTGCTAAAAAAAGACAAAACAAAGTTCAATTTGGATTTATTTGTTCAGTTGTTAAACCATTACAAAGTTTTAGAATTACTATACACAGAAATATATAAAAGAACATACCATTACAGGTAAAAAAGAAACTCATTTCGTTAACGTAGCATAACAGTGCATGTCCCCATGTGTGCAACATTACCCAATAAATTAAATGTAGTTCTAAGGTACACTTCCCAAGAAGACAGAGAACACCACAAACAGTTTTTCACTATAACCCAGGGATAGCATTCAAGGAATACCACTGGCAGCATCTGAGCACTCAGTGTTAAAGGAGGCAAGCCCTCAGACAGCATACAATTGGCTTCAGAAATGATTTGGCTCCTGGACCTATCTTGGTATACACCCTGCAATACTTGTTACTTTGAGTCAAAACAGAAACCCACCATATGAAGCAGAGGTCACTTAGTACCAAGTATACTTCAACTCCTGGACCTATTCCTGGTTACACCCTGCCACATCTGTTGCTCTGTGCTTTAATCATAAATTTGTCATGTTGAACACCCATGACTAATGCCTTGGTGCTTATCCAACGAGTACCCCCACCCCCATTCCCACCCAGCGTTACTTTGCTGGAGTAAGCCTCATGTAAGTCATACCCTAAGTACCAATAATAATATTAGGTGCTCCATCTGCCCACAGGAGAGTCTTTTTACAAACTGTAGCTATAATAAATGCTAGCAATAATAAATACTAATTAAAATGCCTGCACTTAAAAATCTTTAAAGACACAGCATGGATGGGTAAGATACACATATACTGTAGAAAAACATTTTAAATCCAAGAGTAGATCATGATACAATGTACAGGATGCAAAAGGCAGCTCCAGTATTGACGTGCCTGAGCATAATGGCAGCAATGTTACAATGTACTCAGAAAAGTGCTTGCTCAATCATTGGCATTAGACTTACTTTATCTTATAGCGTATCTCCTAAATACAATCTTTCTTTACTAGACTATCTTATTTGTATATCAGAAAACTGACGTCTATAAATGTAAAAAGTGAGATCAGACATTACTTTAGCTTTTGTGTTAACTTAATGTTTACTTCATCAAGAATAGGAAAGGACAAAAGTTACTTACATGAGAGAATTCAAAGGTCATCTCCCATTTATCAGTGCTGTCACCTTGTCAGTGTCAGTGGCTCAGTAGGTAGCACACTCACCCCTGGGCTTGAAAGATCACATGATTGTGTGTTCTAGCCCCACACCTGGTACTTGGGGTAATACCCATAACTGACACTGTAATGAAGTGAAAGGGAATGTTTCACTGGTAAGGTGTCCTCCTTCAGATAAAATGTTAAAAGGGCACTGCCAGCTTTGCCCCTCTGTTTTTTTCCCACATCATGTGCATGAGAGACCTTAGCAAAGAACTTGCGCATGCACAAGAGCATGCCACTCATGTGCATGCGCAGAACTTTGGCTCCAGCTTAAAAATGTAATTTGCAGAACTCTCAGTGCTTGATTTGTGTTCAGACCCCAAGAATGGTTTGGAATAACAGAATATACAGGTACAACATGTTTTTAGACTGTGCATGTAAAAAATGCACTTCAGGACAACGCTCGTGGTAGACATGTGTTCTCGACTTGGATGCGTTTCCAGTAGGCATGTGATTTAAGCTCAGACCGATCGGCCAACTAACAATACAAAAATATGCAAAACAGGTAAAAAAGCTTAATTTTCAGATATAGAGGGGCATTCTAGAGTAAGCGTTTGATAGGTGTGCCAAGAAGCACACTACTCAGATGTGGGAAAAAACGGAGGGGCAAAGCTGACAGTGCCCCTTTAAACTGAAGTACCCTCTGTCAATCTCCGGTCACTGTCCAAGTGAAAGTAAAGGATCCCATGGCACTCATCAAAGAAGAGCAGGGGAATTTCCCTGATGTCATTACCAACATTCCTCCCACCAATAAAACAGGTCCATGCAACCCTGCACACAAGCTATAATAGCTTAGTGTGCCTTTCCTGGTCAAAAATTACAAATAAATACATAAAATTTAACAAACCTGCAAGTCAGCCATCTTTGCTTTGCTGAGCCAATGCAAATGTATAACTCTATGATAAAACACTGCTCTGAAATAACATCTCTAAACATGTGACATCACTAATAAATGTCAATTAACCAGTCCTGGAGCCAATTTGCTTAAAAAATAAGGAGTACATACATAATCATATCCCTCTACAATAAAAATACTTCTGAGGGTACACAGGAAGGAGATGATGCTATCTCTTCTGCTAATTAGCCCAGATTGTTGCAAATAAAGCATTACATTGCAAAAATAAGATTTTAAATGATGTGTGAATAGCATTATAATTAATGGGTCTTCCTTTTTGCCAAACAAAAACTGTGGCATTATTTGCCATAATAAAGGAGTGTTTATTACAGCAAACATACACACAGTTTTCCCTCGGTCTGCACATGCACCTGCTGCTCTTCCTCCTGCACCGTTGACCGGCTTGTCTTTCCACAGTAGACAGAACCACCACTCACACTCACCTCGGTGGTAAGAAACCACTGTCAGTAACAAAATCAAGATATTTAAAGCTACTTTCACCTGAGGGTTCAAATAAATGAAAAGGTTTAAATAAATATATAAAAACGACCATGGCGCAGACCTGCACACTCAAACCAAAGCAGACCGTGGCCGCACAGGAGTCAGAAACATCTTTTTTATTTGTAATTTATATAAAAGCTGTGGCCAAAATGAAGACCCAGCAATTATATAAAATAAAATATGGGGTGGTGTGTGTAAACTCGAAGTTTACACACACCCTTGGGGTTAGATACTTTAATAAACCCCTTGTGCTTTCTCTCGGGGTTTATGTAGCATCGAACCCAGGGAGGTGTGTAAACTTCTCGTTACACACACCACCCCATACTTTATTCTATTTATTATGCACCTAAATACATTATATCAATACATCAGACTGCAACTTACTGCTAAGTCCCAATGACCCTGTTAGATATTAGGCTTTCTGCTCCCTTCTTCCATTTCTGTCTTGATGCTTCCATTGTGCTTTTGAGTGGAATAGAATAAAACTATCAACTCAACAGCCCTCCCCAAACTAGCCTCACATTATAGCATGGTCAAAGTACAAATCTATTCAACTCCATTCTGGATTTGGCACTGCAACACCACTGTTGTCCTCCAATGTTCCCCAAAACAACCAGAACAGCTGCCATTGCCACAATGACTCTATGAGTTCCAATTCACCTCTGGTCCTCTCCCCATTACTCTCTCTCAAGTCCCCACCTAACGTTACTCTCCTCACGTTGGGCTCCAGTGCTCTGGAGGACATGCCAGCAACCTATTACTTGTACCAAATCCAGAAGATGAAGTAGATTTCATAGCTGCTGGAAATGGGGTGATATTGTAGCTATATTTTTCCTGTTATGGAATTATTTCCCCCAGGTTCCTTATATGTTTCATCAACTTTTATAGTTAATTGGTGGAGAGGCCTTTCTGGGGTCTGGTAACTAACAGTTCAGTAATAGCTGTAAGCCACTCAACCTACAGAATTGTATTCCAAGCATGTTATTTAATTCATAATATCCATCCATTTTTGTTGAACAGTTAATTTTCATAGTTTTTCCTTTGTATTTGGTTTACAAAGTGTCACCTTCCTTTCTTTGTATGATATTATTGCTTGTCTTTGTTTATATAATTGCTTGCTTACATTTTGGGAATAATGTGTCCCATCTTTAGAGTCAGAGGGCTGACGTGGCCACCACTTAATCCTTTGTAGTGGGTAATGTTGTTTTTTGTTTTGTTATTTTCAGTCTAGTGACTATTTACCTTAAGTCTCCAGTGATATATTTTGACTTTTGGCAGTATAGTGAACAACCTTTTTCCTTAGTTTTGTGAATTTGAAAAACAAGGTTAGCATTCACATGTGGGATTGTATAGCTTCAAACACTTGTCTGCTTTCAGAGGCCGCACTGAGATGAAAAGGTCAAATGTTTGAGCCTTTCCATATACCTGCAGCTCAGTTAGTCTCACCGCTGCAGTATTGTAAGTGCCATCAGCTGAGCCACCTGCTTTCCATGAGGCTTCACTATCGTAGTGGAAAGGCACAATACGAGATGTGACACCACAATCAAACATAGGGAGGAACATCTTCTAGATGATTTCTCTGTGAGCAAGAAGTGGGATACATGCTTTGTTCCTGTGCAGAGTCACCACATTTGGAGTGAAACTTCTGGTGGATGATGTCCACATGCACAGAGAAGCTGATGTGACAGTCCAGCCATACCTCAAGGTAGTTAAAGAAAGAGATGTCCTCAGTCTCTGCACCATCATGGATATGGAGGAAGGGGAGGGGCAAGAGTCTGGATGACCTCTTCAGTGTGTATACTACATTGAGAAGATTCATGAAAACTGTCTCATAAATAAATAAAATGTTTTTATTCCTGAAATTACTTACAATTGTTTGCACAGTATGGACTTAAAACAATGAAAATCAAAGCCAAATTATTAGCATTTTTGTGTCTTATTTCTCTGGAGCTGCATTCTTATCTGTAGTAAAAATGTATTTGCTGCTGCTATCCTGTGTATGAAGAGACTAAAGAGTGTACATTTCTACATACAGACATTGTCAGGTGGCTTCTACTAGAGCAATGTGTTTTTATGGCTGCATGGTTGGAGCCCTGCAGGTGTTTTGGGATTACAAGAAAGAGAGAGAGAGAGAAAGGGGACTAACAGGAAATGATGACTGTGTTCTTCTCTTGAGTACTTTAGAGTGGATATGCGTCAGTGCTTCGGTCCAGGTTATCTCATTTAAAGCTGTGGTCTGTTTCTGTCTTCTGCTTCATTTCCTTTTAGCCTGCCTGCACTACATCTGAACTCTATTTTCATTGCCATCTGTCTCATTTTATCTGTTACAAGAGCTGCCTTTTAAGAACCTAGAGCAATATTAGCCAGAAAAAAAACTTTTACACATCAGTGTGCTAGATTAGAGGAGCAATTAGTTAAAAAATACAACTAAAGAGATAAGTAAACATCCCTGCAATCCATAGGAGGGAGTGGGTCAAATGTCACAGAATGGAATTTTCCTGCAGTAAATTATCTGATAGCTAGTGCTTAGTAAGGATGCATACCTTAAAGAATGGAGGTTTGGGATCCTTTCCTATAGTCATTCAGTTTGCTAATAAAGGGCTGTGGGGCCTATGCATGAATGGGACGAGTGGCAATACACTGTGTATCCACGGCACATAGCCACTCCACATCCATTGTACCCCCTGTGTGGGATGCTCAAGCTGGGGCATGCAGTCCCTATGCACCGATCCCCTGCTGGCACAGACAGCAACATGTCGGGGCAGGTGGGAGTGTGCTGGGATGTGCTAGCACTACAAGCCATGTACCAAGATGAGTAGTGCTGCACACCAGGGTGCATAGGAAGGCACCCATTATGCCAGGGAGACCTAAGCTGTAAGTCCCCTATGCACCTTGTCCCCATGCACATTGGGCAACAGAACATCTCTGCAGCAGGTGGGCATCCCCCACAGCATGGCCAGCCCTGATCCCCTAACCCAGAGGTAGACACACACAAACACACACACACACACACACACACACAATGCTGCCCCATCCCCCTGATGCAGCACCCCCACATACCAGGGCTGTACCTTCATGCCCATGCTGCCTGCCACCTGACACAGTGCTGGCAAGGTTCCTGGTGGGGCAGAGCACACATACAGCCTCCAGGCAGCACACAATCCCAGTCCACACAGTCCTCCCAGTGTTCCCCAGTCACCGGTGGTACAGGCCCCCCACACACACCAATGTGTACCTGAACCACACACCACTCACCAGTGCCCCCCATACACCAACAAGCCCACTGGCAGGTCCATCTGTGCCATGGCTCATGTCAGCCAGTAGCACTGCCCTCCTCACACATCTACAGCTGCTGGCTGTCCAACATCTGCAGGGGCATGCAGCCAATGCATGCCCTGCTGTGCAAGGGATCCACTGAGGGACCCAGGACAGGCATCCAATTGGATGCCCACCCAGGTCCATAGCTCTGCCCCCTCTGCCCCATGTGAACCTGTGTGTCAGGGGGGCAGAGCCACAGCCAGGTGGCCAGCGGTCATGCATGCCACCAGATGTGCACCTGTCTGCAGGTTCAGAGCTCTGTGGGTGGGATACATGCCTGTGGTGTATATCTTCCACCCCTTTGTGCATAGGAGCCAAAGTTTGTTACTGAAAGAAGTATATATTTATTTTGCAAAAGATAGAAAAATATACACCATACTAGTGGAGAACACACTGAGTGAATAAATCATGTTATTTTGGGAAACATATTTTGTTTCACTTAGAAAACCATTTATATAACTTATAACACCATTTATATGACTTAGAACATGTTATTTCCACTTAGAATCTGGAAACGGAATGCAGAGAACAATGGGCCAGATAGGGAACTTACAATGAAAAGAATGGCAGTTTTAAGCTAAAACAAGGTAAAACAGCAGCAAAAACACTATAAATGGTGTGATATGTATCAAACACATAATGGACTGCAGTAGAACAACACATTTATCTCCACGCATAAGTGGTAAGATCTTTATAACTAACTTGTGGCTTTGCCACTCTTGAGTTATGGGTCTTACCTCTCACTAGTGGAGATAAATGTGTTATTCCACTGCAGTCCATTATGAATTCCCTGTATATTCAGTTTCTTGTTGAAATACATTGGGCCCCTAACTAGCTGGCAGTTTCTGACATAACAGTACCAGAATTCTGCTTGAATCCTTTTTTACTAACAGTGTGAAAAGTAAAGACAAAAACCTACTTGCTTCATTGTGCTAATACATATTTTGTTATAAAAGTAGAAAGTAATTACTAACGCATCAAAATTCAATAGTTACAATAATAATTTGTCTATTTTTTAGAAGTAAAGACCTGCCCTTTACATGTCTTTCTGAAAGTAAGTTGGGGAGTGTGTGTTGGGGGGGAGAGAAAGAGAGAGAGAGAGAGAATGTATACTAGAAACAGCAAGTCTACTGTAGGAAATTACAGTCTATGAACTCATCACCCACCAGTTAAAATCAAAACTTTAACACACATACTGTAGTTCAATAAATTAGGCAGCTCCTATATATAAGCATATTAAAAATATGTAAGACCAATGTAGAGTAATGGCCCCATATTAGAAGGTATCAGGCTGCCCCTTAAGTCTCTTTCCTTAGTGCAAATTAGCACAGTTCACTACATTTGCTACACTCAAACATGTCTGGAGCATAGTGCGACTGCCCCAAGCATGTTTGAATATAGCCCCCCAAAGCAATGAGTTCTGGCCAGAGCCAGTATGGCTGCAGCTGAGCTGATGGAGAAACACGGCACTGTCAATGTTGAAGATGGCCACCAGAGCTTTTTGCTCATAAGCGATGACTCGCGCATGCACACTGAACTCCAGTGGCCAGCTCATCTTGAACACAGGGAACTGTGCCATCAAAAAATATCAACAAGACAGTTTTGAACCAGTTTTGTCAATTTCTGACACAATTCGTGAATTATTGGTAAGCACCTCTAATTACAAGAACTTGCCAGAATGGTCATGAAACTGCTCAGTATGGCCTGTTGTAGCTCCCAAGTAGTCAAGAGACAGCAGCCGGACAATTTAGGGTCATTTTGGGTAGATTCTGTCAATGTTCATAAATTATTCGTGAGCTCATCTAATTGCATAAATGTACAAAAATTCCCATGAAACTGCTTAGCATGGCCCGTTCTTTCTCCCAACCAGTCAAGATACTGCAACTGGACAGTTTGGGACCATTTTTCTCAATCTCTGTCATTATTTGTGAATAATTGGTGACCAACTCTAATTACACAGATTTTCCAAAATGGCCATGAAACTACTTAGAATGGCCCATGTTTGTTCCCAAACAGTCAAGAGACTTCAACCGGACAGTTTGGGACCATTTTTTTTTAACTTCTGACTCAATTCATGAATTATTGGTGGGCTTCTCTAATTGAAAAATTTACTAGAAGGTCACAAAACTGCTCAATATGACCCGTTCTTGCTCCCACCCAGTCAAAAGACTACAACCGGACAGTCTGGGACCATTTTTGTCAATTTCTGACACAATTCATGAATTATTGGTGAGCTCCTCTAATTACATGAATGTACCAAAATAGCCACAAAACTGCTCAGTATAACCTGTTCTTGTTCCCAATTAGTCAAGTGACAACAACCGGATAGTTTGGGACCATTTTTTGGACACATACTGTCAATGTTCATGAATTATTTGTGAGCTCATCTAATTGCATAACTGTGCAGTAATTCCCATGAAACTGCCCCATATTGTCTGTTATTGCTTCCAACCAGTCAAGAAACTACAACTGAACAGTATGAGGCAATTTTTGTCAATTTCTGACACAATTCGTGAATTTACTTAAAGAGAATTATTGGTGTGCTCCTCTAATTAAACAGATTTGCCATAATGGCCACAAAACTGCTCAATATGGCCCATTCTTGCTCCCAAATAGTCAAGAGACAGTAACTGGGCAGTTTGGGACAATTTTTGGGCAGATACTGTCAATGTTCATGAATTATTCATGAGCTCATCTAACTGCATATATGTACCGTAATTCCCATGAAACTGCTCAGTATGGCCTGTTCTTGCTCCCAACCAGTCAAAAGACTGCAACTGGACAGTTTGGGACCATTTTGTTGTCAATTTCTGACATTATTCATGAATTATTGTTGAGCTCATTTAATTACAAGAATTTGCCAGAAGGGTCTCAAAACTGCTCAGTATGGCACGATCTAGCTCCCAAGTAGTCAAAAGAAAGCAACCAGACAATTTTGAACCATTTTTGGAGAGATTCTGTCAATGTTCATGAATTATTTGTGAGCTCATCTAACTGCATGAATTTGCTGAAATGGCCTAGAAACTACTCAGTATAGCCTGTTCTTGATCTCAGCCAGTCAAGAGACTGCAACTGGACAGTTTTTGATCATTTTGGAGGCAGATTCTGACAATACTCATGAATTATTTGTGATGTCCTTTAATTGCATGAATTTGTCGAAGAGGTCAAGAAACTACTCAGGATGGCCGGAGCCATTGTCTTCACCACGGCAGGCTCCAATGCAGCAGGAGAGAGAGAGAATAAAACCATAATCAGCACTTTTGCCACACAAAAGCACTACAGTTGCTCTGGGCAGCCGTATCAGCTCTGACCAGATTTTGTTCTTTGAGACATGACTCAGCTGAGAGTGGTCTTTGTGAGGAGCGGAATTTCGTGACCATTCTGGTAAATCCCATTAGATAACAATACAAATCTTTAGTTAGAACCAAAACAAATAATTTTTTATAGGTCTGCAATCTGTTGATCAGAGCCAGTAGGTAATTACAGCATTAGAATCTTTACCATTGTTTTAGGTCGATGTTATGGCAGAAAGCAAACTTAAAGGAAAGTTGAAATGGATTGCTTTATATTCCTCTTACCTCTTTTATGCCTGGTGTCACTGCTGTGACTATCAGTTGCTCACTTGAACTATGAGCTGTAGGTTGCCTCAATTCTAATTCACTGGAATACACTTTTGTGGTTGATGGGGTATATGGTTATGCTCAATAGTAGCATGCTACAGGTATGTGCAGGATGCAATAACAAAAGAGGATTGGGGTAAATAGTTTCATTCTGTATTTAACTGGTGTGTTGAGTTTCTCTCCTTTATTTAATAATGTTTGCCCTTGTTACCACCAAATCTGCCTTCTACCTTTTCCAAAGAAGGTGCCATCCTGCACTGTGCATTGTGCTTTGGAACAGCCACATTTGTAAAGTTCTGCTAACACTAACAGTACTCATTATTTGTCTTGATGTGCTGATTTGCCTACTTGAAATTCCATTCTAATAATTTTGTTAGCATGTTCCAGCATTTCATCATTTCCTCCTGCACACACAGTGTGGGTGATAGAAGACTGAGTGATGACCAGTATTTGCACAGGTCATCCTACAATAAAACCAACTTTCTATTTACTCTCAAATATCAAAACCCCAGCCCTCTGTGAATTCTAGGTGCATGAGAATGGGTTAATGTAAAAAAAATGTAAATTGATATGACTTATTGCTGCAATGCTCCAGTGAGAATAAATGCAGATATGACCTTTTGGATGTGGGCTCTTAGCAGGTGCTGTTTGCACTGTTGAAGCTCTAACTGACAAAAGGAATGACAGGTGCATGACCCTGGCCCCTTTTGATTTATTTAATGGTTTCCACATGGGGATGGTCCTGTTGAGGTAAAACACTTAGTTTACAAGATGGTCCCAGGGGGTTAGGCAGCAGTAAACAATCAAGCATAATACTGTATATGATCAATAGGCAGAAAACAGAGAGTGCTGTGTAAAACTGGTTGGAAATTGGATATGATACAATAAATAGAAGCATACAGAGGTGGAAGGGTGAATAGTCATAAGAAAGACAATATTTATGGTTGATAGGTAGAACAAACATTAAGTGTAGCAAAAAACAAAAATAAAGATTGACACAGTAGCAGCAAGCATTTGTCAATGCTGAATGTTGTCTTGCTGGCATTGGCGTTGGTAGTGCAGTAGTTAGAGAGATGCATAATAGGAATGGCAATGAAGTATTGAACTGACACCAACCCCACCCCTACCTTGCAGAGATTGACAGGCACTGGGGTGTGCCTTTGGGTCATCAGCCATAACGCTCATGCCATTTCACCTCACCCTACCCTGCAGACACCGACAAGTGTTATGGTGTGCCTTGGGGTCTTCAAGCCTTACGCTCACCCCATTCCATAAGGAAATACACTGAGATAGGTGCAGTATAGGAGAACTGGGTGAACTTCGAAGCCAAAGAGTCCAAGGCACACCTTGATACCTGTCAATGGCTGCAGGGTGGGGGTGGGGGTGGAATGGCATAAGCATTATAGCCAAAATCCCATGTCACACCCCTGACGCCTGTCAGTCTGTACAGGGTGGGGCATTATAGTTGGAAACCCTAACATCTCAGGCATTTGTTGGTATTTTCACTCTAAATTTTTAACATGGGCTTTTTGTGACCCCCACCTCATGAAAAGTGACGCTATCAGTTCATTAGCCAAAAGGCGATTTTGCACAGTGACTGCGTCATTTTGCACCACAGGTGCAAAAACACATTTTGGGCAGGATGGGAAAAATGACAGCTGTACAGTTCATGAGGAGGTGTAAAAATATGGTAATGTTGAAATTCTGGAGTGAAAATATGAAAAATTGGTGAAGTCACAAGCATGCATAGAAACTGCGCAACATACGACTGTAATGCAATTATTTGAGAAATTTTTTTAACCAGATTTTCAACATAGGCATTTTGGGACCACCACTCCTGAACAGTGGCACTGTGGTTTTGCTAATCTGTCCTGAACATTGATTTCCCACAGCGACCATGCCATTCTGCACCAGATGTGCTAAAACACATTTTGGGCAGAATGTGAAAAAATGACAGCTGCACCATTCATAAGGAGGTGTGAAGAAATGGCAATGCTGAAAACTAGAGTGAAAATATTAAAAATTCTCAAAGTTATGAGTGCACATGGAAACTGTGCAACACACACTTGTAACAGTCATGTTTGGCAAATTTTTCACCAAATTTGCAACATAGGCTTTATGGGAGCCCTTCTCATGAAAAGTGGCACTACTGTTTCGTTACTCAATCCCGAAAGGTGATTCCATGCCTTGACCATAAAATCACCTTTCAGGACTGAAAAACAAAATGACAGTGAATGATTTCATGAGGTGGGGTCCCAAAAACAAAATGTTGAAAATTTGGAGCCAAAAGTCAAAAACATGGCCGAGATATCCACCTAAGTTGAAACCTCCCCCACTGATGCCGTTATACAGCTTACCAGCATTTTTTCAGTTTGCAACAGGCTTTGAAGAGTGTAGACTAATTCCTGCTCCACCAAAGATCATGGCACCAGCCTCTGGAGGTAAGTATGGGGTGAGGAGGTGTGTGGGGAGGTGAGGTGCACAGATGGTGGGTGCGGTTTGGGGAAGGGGGTACCGCCAACAGCGAGGGACCATTTTCTTTCTTTCTTTCAGGTACTTTCAAAAAAAAAAAGGAACACTGTGGATAGTTTTTTTTCTTTACAGGTGTAAGAAAACAAATGTTGTACACACTGCGGTGGGCTCCCAGTGTGCCCCCATGACTTTGAGGAGTTGATGTTGGCCACACTGGAGTGGGCGCCCAGTGTGGCACACAATGGGAGTGGGCAGGGGCAGGAACATGCCGATGCAGTCAACTTCCAAACACCATGGAGGCACACTGGGGTGGGCTCCCAGTGTGCCACACAATCTTGAAGGGGTATTAAGCATGTCGACAGTGGGATTGAGCACCCCCAAAGTTGGCTTTCTAAGGATTGTGAAAGACAAATGGCATGAGCCACCACCATGTTTATTGAAATGTTTCAACAGGCAAGACACGTAGGGGAGGTGTGTCATCTGTGCCACTGCATGGCAAGCTTGTCTCTGATTGCAGCAGGAAGTTTGTTTCAAGTTGGTGGCACTGCATAAAACTTGTGTCACTGCTAGCATGCTGGCTAATTGGCGAATGAGGGATGCACCTTCTAAAGCGTGCCCCGCATTCACCAAAACCGACATATCTCTGCATTTCTCCTACTACCATCTCCTACTGCCACAAAATGTTGCTTGCGCATGCATAAGACAACATAAAAATAACACAAGGAAGAATAACCATAAAATAAGCAGATGTGCCCAGGAATGTACCTGCAAGGTAAAAAGAAAGTGATTTGTATAGATATGTAGAAGTAGTAGGCCCAAAGGAAACCGGAACATAGGCGGAAACAAGTGAGTCAATTTGTGTTAATATGGTACACACGAAAGGTTTATAATTTACTTCTATCAAAAATGGTATTTTATTGTTTAATCTCCTGTACTAGAATGCCACACCTTTGTTAAAAACTTTGTTAAAATGTTAAAAACTTTTCATCGTGTTATTAAACATTTTCCAGGTGCTATAACTCTGACAGGCCTGGTCCTGAGGGATTTTATGCAAATGTATCACTTATTGTCACAAAAAAGACACCATAGCCAAGTTTCTGGCCCTATTTTAAGACATCAACCATATTACTGACTTGTATATTATGGAGGGATAGTAGTCACACTGTAGGGAACAAAAAGGTAAGGATTTCAGTCTGAAATATATTTTTTTGAGTTATTGATCTCTCCGATAATACTATACCAAGAGGTATAAAACTTTACATTTATTTCTTAACTCACTAATGAGTTGAATGCTATATATTTTGTAGTTTAAATACCATAGAGTGTTGAAGTTACAGAAATGCTTGCTCTGGGACTGGTTGGTTTTGAACCTGCCCCAGAGGTGAGAGACTCTGCTCAGGGGTTTGGTATACTTTGAGGTGTTGTGGGGCCCTCCTCAGTAGTGTGAAACCTGATGTGTGTTGCACTAAGCCCCTGTGTACGAGGGAGGGTAATCTCTGGATACCGTCACACTTAATTTAGTGTGTAAAGAATGGAAATATGGAGGAGCCTCTATAGCAGACATAACTTCCAACCATACAAAAGAAAGAGGACTCTACTCCTATGCTGTTATTTCATTATAATTTTTTTTTTACTTTTTAACAAGTGACAACAAAAACTGTCCACCTACATTTTGTGAAAACACCACTTTATCAAGGAAAGCGGTGGTCATCTACAAATCAGAAACAAACAATTAAAAACAAAATTTAAAGAGAATATCTTCTGTACAAATCAAAGCACCATGAAATGTTCGTGAACAGTTTTTGGTGGCACTTTTGAAAAAAATGTAAAATGAAACTATTATGGAATAAGTAGATGGAGTTGAGTTATTTTCCTTTTGTCTGTTTGGCACTAAGACCCTGCCAGTAGAATGTTTCCTTGAGTAGTGACATGGGATACTTCCCAGCACTGTGCATCCTTGATCAATGCTGTAGGACACTGTCCAGTAAAGAGTCACCTTAAGCAATGGTCTCAAATATTGCCCAGTACTAAACAATCTTGATCAGTAGGGTGGGAAACTTCCCAGTACTGCACAAACTTTGGGACTCTGATCAGTGGTGTGGGATCCTGCCCAGTGCTGAGCAACCTTGATAAGTGGTTTAGGACTGTACAGACATGTTCACGGGAAAGCATTTTGAATGCTATTTCCTTGCCACTAGTGGGACTTTAACAAAGGAGCAGGAGTAACAGGCTTTTCTCTCCCTGACCAGCAACCCTAAATACTTCATGGGCACTAGTCTGCCTTGGGTATGAATGGCTCACCTGTGTTGAGGCTGCCAAAAACTGTCCCACACATTCTCTGCCCTAAAAGGTGCCTGCAAGATACAAGTAGATGTGCCTTCAAAGAAGGTGCTGCTGCACCTGTATGAAACTCAGTCCACACACACACAATATTATAGGACAATAATAGCTTTTTATTAATTATTTGCAGAGGTTTGTTGAGTAGAATGTGGAATGCTTTTAAACTTGATTGAATTATTCTAATGTCTTTAGCACAGGACTCCTATGCAGTGCAACATGCAGTCGGTTCTAGAAATCCTTTCTCTTGCTCTCTCTTTTTCATAGTGCCTGTGCCTGGACTCTTCTCAAAATCTAAATCCCTTCTGTTATCAGAAATAGGAACCCATTCTTTAGGGGTTTTTTAGAATAAATTTTCTCTCTGAGATTCTACCTCCTTAGAACATGTTTTTCAGTCTTCCTCCCAGAACCCTGTGTGTTTCTAATGACACCTTAACTCTGGGAAATAACTGTTGACTCTCTTACCATCTCTGATCTATGGGTTTAAGGGTAGGGTGTGTCTGTTTGTGGATGACACAAAGCTCTGCAACAGGACTGACACACCTAATGGTGTCAACAACATGAGGGAGGACTTGCAGAAGCTGGAAGAGTGGTTGAGATTGTGGCAGCTAAATGTCAATGCAAAAAAGTGCAAGATCATGCATTTGTGGAGGTGCAACAAGGAAGAGGACTCCTACCTGAGGGGAGAACAGTTATCTACCTTTAAGAAGGAGAGGGATCTAGGAGTCATCATTACTGATGACCTAAGAGTAGGGAAGCAGTGCAAGAAAGCAGCACAAAAGGTCAGCAGGATGTTGGGTTGTATAGGAAGAAGCATTTCTAGCAGAGAAAAGGAGGCAGTAATGCCACTGTATAGATCTCTGATAAGACCTCACATGGAGTATTTCACCCAGTTCTAGAAGCTTCATCTCAGAAAGGACATTAACAGGATGGAGACTGTACAGATATGGTCCACAAAGATGGTCCAGAAGCTGTACACAATGCCGTATAAAACCAGATTGAAGGAATTAAATATGTATTCACTGGAACAAAGAAGAGAGAGGGGTGACATAATCAAAACTGTCAAGAATCTCAATGGAGTGAACAAGGTACATGCACAGGACATTTTCCAGGTATATATCACATCAAGGACTAGGGGACATGACAAGAGGCTACAGGGAGGAAGACTTAGAGGTCAATATGAGAGAGTATTTCTTCATGCAGAAGGAGGTAGGTCCATGGAATGGCCTGCCCACAGAGGTCATGGGTTCCAGGACTGTGGGAGCTTTCAAAAGAGCTGGGATAGGCATAAGGGGTTAGTTGAGGCTATGTAACTTGGGGGGTAGGGCTGTTACTGGGCAGACTAGATGGATCCACAGATCCCCATCTGCCAACATAATCTATGTTTCTATGAACTCATTTTTGTTTACAAAATAAACACAGAAGGACCTAAGTTATCTTTCTAAACAATTGTACTGCTTGTGAGCAGCCACATGACTGTGTTAGTGATGTAGCACATCACAGGGGCTCTTCCCAGTAGTATGCAGCCTTGATCTGTGGTGTGGAACCCTGTCCAGCAGAGTATGACTTTGGCCATAGGTGTGAGACTTAACTCAATAGTGTGCAACCTTGATCAGTGGTGTGGAGCTCTTCCCAGTACTTTGTGACTGTGATCAGTAGCATCAAACCATACCCCGTCCAGTAGTGTGCAACCTTGATCAGTAGTTTGTGGCACTTTCCAGTAGTGTGTGACCTTGGCCAGTGGTGTGAGATCCTGTCCAGTAGACTGAGATCTTAATCAGTGGTTTAGGACCCTGCACAGTACTGTGTGAGCTTGATCAGTGATGGGGAAGTCTGCCCAGTACAGTGTGACTTGATGAGTGATACGGGTCATTCACAGTACTGTGTGACCTTGATCAATCATATGGGATGTTGTTTAGTAGAGTTTAACATTTATGAGTGGCATGGAACTCTGCCCAGTAATGTGTGACATTGATCACTGGTTTGGGGCACTTCCAAGTAGTTTATGACCTTGGCCAGTGGTGTGGGACATTGTACAATAAAGTGACATCTTTATCAGCAGTGTGGGATCCTGCCCTGTAGTGTGTGACCTTGCTCAGTGGTTTGGGACCTCATTTGGTATAGTGAGATTTTCATCAGTGGTGTGGGACTCTGCCCTGTAGTGTATGACCTTGATCAGTGGTTTGGGACATTGTTCAGTAGACTAATACATTGGTCAGTGGTTTGGGACCTTGCCCTGTAGTGTGCAACCTTGATTAGTGATGTGGTGCCTTTATAAGAGTGTAAAAACTTGATCAGTAGTGTGTAACCTTGCCCAGTACTGTGCATTCTTACTCAGTGGCATAGGACCCTGCCCAGCAGTGTATATCTTTGATCAGTGGTTTAGGGCACTTCCTAGTAGTGTATGACCTTGACCAATGGTGTGAGATTATGCCAACTGGTGCTGAACTCTTCATATTGGTGTAGGACACCAATCATAGATTCATAGACGTGTTGGTAGAAAAGGACCTTCTTGGCCCATCGAGTCTGCCCAGTCAGTAGCATGAGACCCTGTCTAGTGGTGTGTGATCCTAATCAATGGTGTAGGACCCAGCACAGTCATCTTGTGGACCTAATATTGTAGTCTTACATGACCACACACACAAAAAAAAATAGCAAGTGATATTGCAGAATGCTAGTAATATTTAGACAACTTCCTAGTGCCTAAACTTGCTAAAATTTTATAGATTAGAAAATACATCAAATAACAACAAAGGCATCCCAGAGTGGTGCATTCAGTAGTTTGTCTTAATGCATGAAGATGGTTATTAACTTTTTTTCACTGACTCAAAGATAATGATCATTCAATGAACTGTATTATTCATGTTGAACAGATAATTACACCATTTATTGTTTTTACAATTCTGTGTTTATCTCTTCCATTTCTGGTCAACTCTTATATAGTCAGCCCCAGCCCTGTCATCAGCTTTCCCCAGATACTTACCCCAGCCTCTTGTTCCTTGCCTGTTTCTTGCCCCCCCCCCCATGGTGGGGTTCCCAGAGGTGGCTGGGTCAGGATCCAGTTGGAGGTGGGTGCATGGTCAGAGATGGGGAGCCTGCAGGGGTTTGGCATCATCATTCTGGTAAGAAGATTCCACCATTTTTTCCTCAAGGTCACCTGACTATGCAGTGATCCATGTGTGTGAGTGTGGAGGGACAACATGTACTGTATAAGCATCTGGTGGCATCCCCTTCCACTGCATACATCCACTGCCTGACCACCTAGATTGGCTGGCAGGTACAGTCCCACCAACAGCAAGTCTGGTCCCCAAAAAAGAGCAGGAAATCAATCTTTGTGAGGGAGGGTGAGTACTGAGTTGGAATTTCATTCATCCTCACAACCCCTTGCAGCACAGTGTCAGTGCTGTACTATAGAAAAACTGCTGAGCCTTGGTAATTTGAAATTGGGAGCATGGGCTTTCTTGGCCCATCTTACACCCACCAGCCCACTTCTGATTGGCTGGCAAGTACAGTTCATCCAACAGTGAGTCCAGTCCCCAAGAGACAGTTGCAGGGGAGTGATTGGTTGGGGGAGAGCACGAGTACTGAGCTGGAGTTTGATTCACCCTCATCACCACTTGCAGCAGAATATCAGCTGTACTGAACCAGGCAATAACAAAATTAATAAAGTACTTTATATAGTTTTGATATAGTTTTAACACATTTAAGGGCAAATATATTTCAAATGAATATTAGGACAAGTACATTTTATTTCAAATCCCACCATTCCTCTATTCATGGTCTTTCCTGTATATTACAATGTCAAATAAATACCCTTTTCTAAGTGCATCAATGCTAAAAGTGAATGCAGTGATAGATACAAAAAAATTCAATACTAGAAAAGATCCCAGTTAGCCAGTCAGAATGCAGGTTTATTGGCTGTTTTTTCTGTGATGACTCGACAGTAGACTGAAAAATGGGACAGTGGCTCTACATTTTGATTGCCTAACAATAATGGGACAGTGGTTCTGCATTCTGACTGGTTGCTACATGTGTACTTAGCCAATCAGAGAGCAAGTCCAGTTTGCCCTCCCACTTCAACATATACAACAGCCAATCAGAGACACCTAGGAACACTACAGTATGTTATGAGAAACAGTTCTTGCTTTCTTATTGTCTCCATTTTTTTCTTTTAGTTCTTCCAGTATAATAGCAATAATACCATAGTGGTCTGGGTTTCCTCAGTAATAACCAGACCAGGGAGTTAATAAGCACCTCAGTCTTTGGCCTCGATGTTTAATACCCCTGGTGCAGTTACTGTATTACCTCATAAACCCAAAGCACTATAGTAGTATCGGTATAACACTTATGGATATAACCTTATCATTTAAGCAGTTAGATTAATTTGGTTGCTCATTAAAGATTTTCATTTGTAGACAATGTACAATCCTGCAACATAACATGTTTACTGGATACAATATAAGAAGTATCTAGAAAGACCAGTGGTTTTAGTAGTTTAGTCACTAGGCACCAATAATATAGCAGGAATCAATGATGTTAATTTAGTTGCAATAAAGCCTTGCAATGCTGACTTATGTGCCTCCCTAAGTATCCAATATCATGCCACTTTCGTATTTTTACCTGAAAACATTTTATCATTGTTAAAAATCTTTTTACACATGTAAAAATATTGTGCCGTATATTTGGAAACAAGTGATTCACACGCTGCAGTGTTTATCGGGTTTACTTTTTTTTCCAAAGGCGGGGGATAAGAAAGCAAAAACCCTAAAACCCTAACACATCTTTTCTTCTTCTCACCCTGTCTTTGTTTAAAATAAGGGAACCCAAGACCCTTGTAAATTAGCCTCTTTCCTTTTAAAAAGGTTTCCTTATCATTATTCTATCCGTTTTCAGTGTACTTTGTGTAACTTTGTTACCTCTTACTAAGCAGATCCATAAAAACATGGAAGCTTAGATTGATATTATCTACTTATTTTCTTCACCTACTGTAGGTAATATGTCAAAAATAGAGCTTATCAAGTCCCAAACAAGAAATTAGCACAAGGCCATGGGAGACAAGTGTCCTGTGCCTAACAGGCAGCTTAAATACTGTGAGCATTAATGCATGTTAGTGGCATTTGTTGTCATGACGTGATGACATCAGAGGCTTGGAGTGCTAGTAATCTGAAAGCATGCATAGTGCTAATACTAAGGGGTGACTGCATTTTTTATGATTTGGTCTGTAATATTTTGGGAACAGTATTAGGGGTAGGATTATTAATAAATCATTAGTCAGTTCTTTTGAAAAATCACCTACTGAGACTGGTATTATCAGAAAGCTGCAATCTCTTTTGTAGTTCCAAAGTTTTTCCTTATAAAACTGCCTACTGGGGGCAACGCTGGTGATGATGGAGGCAATGGAAAACAAGCAGGAACTTGGAAGTCCACAAATCCAGAAGAGTATGTCTAAAACTAACTAAATCTAAGAACTACGTAAGCCTGTCTAAAAACTAATTCTGCCTAAATGCCCACATGGTGCAGGGAGCACCCACTCACACATCCTGCCTGGTTGCCTGTAAATATTATGCATTAAAGGTACTGTATGAGTTGCTGAACTGTCAGCCCATGTATCATATCTGCTACATCTTTGTTTGACACACGTTTTGTGTCATATTCTTAGCAGATAGTTCCTGCCTAAGAGGCACCTGATTGTTTGTAAATCTAAACTGGAGGATAAACCTTGGGACTATGAGAACAAACAAAGAAATAAGTAAATAATAGAGCCTGGCTTGGCCAAGGCTGTTTGCTAAGCGGTGCTCAAGATAGTGGGACTAGGCATTGCAAAAGGCATTGGTTCTGATCATCTCAGATTAATACCAGATTATTTTTCATGCATTAAACTATAATTAAATGTAAACAATTTATAATTGCATATGCTAACCTAAAATTCCTGATTTCAAATGCAAACATAGTGTGCCATTTTACATGAGGGTAAACATTTTTATACTTTATATACTGTATATATTTTTGTAATCCCATTCACAGGAGCTGCACATCTTAGCTCCACAACTCCCAGACCTATCCTCCCTTTCTCGGCTACTTTTCTAAATTTATATTTTACCCCATCTCAGCATGACTTCCCCATCACTCCAGACAGACCCAGCCCCATCCCTTTGCATCTCCAGTGCTTACCTCTGCACTCTGGCCTCACAGCTTACCTCCCATGTTAGAGCCTGTCCACAGCCAGTTATCATCCCCCCACTGCTCCAGCTAACATGGTGGAAGACAACCTCTGTGGGATTGGTATGGCTGGTAGCTGAGAGAGGAGCCTGGATGTGCCATCTGTCATGCTGCTCACTTCAAGGATTCTTCTGTTTTCAGGCCCACCACTCTTCCATGTGTGTAGCCAGTGACCACCTGCAGCATCAACCTGAAGGTGGGGAGCTGCTGGCACTGCATGGTCACCCACAGCACTTAGGCAATACCACTTCCCACCTGCAGTTGGTGTTTACAGAGCAGGATGCTCAGCACCCTCCCATTGGGTTTGTTGCACAGTGCCTCCCATAGCACTCCAGATCCCCCCAGCCCAAGTGAGAAGGTCAAGACTGAGTATTGAGCACCAGTCAAATAGTGGAACATCTCTCTACTAGTTGGCAGCACTTGACTGGATCTCTCTCTGGTACTTACTCATCCTCCAGAGAACTCCATGTTTGGGGTCCTAGTTGGTAAAGTAGAAAAAGGATGCGCCCCTACAGATTTCTTATAAATATGAATAACTTGTAATTAGGTAATAAGAGAAAAAAGCCTAGCCAAAAATGTACCTGTGGCACAGTCTCCACAGCATGGTGATTGAGGGTGAAAAAACAAACAAACACTGATGGAAGGTACTTAGGCTGAAAAAAATCAATGCAGAGAAAAAACTGACATGACTCTTCACCCCTTGGCAAAGTGTCCTGTCTTGGACCCAAAGCACCAAGTAACTAGTGCAGTGCTGTCAAATCATCTATTAAACTTGCAATTTAATGAGCAGAAACCCTCTGTGCTGTTTCAGTCACCATTTTTCCTCTACATTGATTTCTTGGCCTGAGTGCGCTGCCTTTTTGTATTTTTCTGTGCCCGATTTATTTCAGTGGCAGCTGCTCCATCTCACAAATACATTGTCTGTGCCTTTAAGAGAGAGGAATCATCTTTTGAGAACAATATCTGATGTTAGTAGAATGGACTTGGGTAGCCTAAACATCAGAGTGGGGCCAGGATGGGAGGGTCTAGCCTGCATGACCCAACTCCTCTTGGACCATGTGACAGCAGCTACTCAGAGGTAGTTACTAGCCCCCTCCAGGGAGGTGTTGTGCATTCCTTGAGGGATGCTCTCAGCCTACTACCTGCCTTACTTGTATCTGTGCTGGTGTTCGGGTAAGGGCTTTCAATTTCTGGGAGGTTGGAGTCATACCTGTTGGGGGTATGGAGACTGTTTAAAAGGGATGGCCTTCACCCTAGCAAGAATGGCACCAAGGTGCTGGGATACAGGTTCGCTCAACACACAGAGAAGAATTTAAAATACAGCAGGTAAGGAGAAAGCAGCACAATTGGGGATAGGCACATTCACACAACTGAGGTGGGCCAGGTGGTCTTCTCCCAGTAATCAGTCAGGCAGTCAAAGCCCACTCCTAATATTAAAAAAAAAATTTGTATTTAGGCAAAAGAGTTTCACATCTCTATAAATTTGGTCAGAATCTTCAGTGTTTCATGGCCTGCACCACTTCATCCATGGTTGCAATGGTTCTGACAAAATATTTTTTTATACATTACAATTCTGTTTAATTCAAGTACATTGTTTTGAAAGAAAGGGCAATTAGGAAAAATTGACACAAGAAAGGAAAGGGTAGATATAGCAGGGGAATTAGGAAAAACAGACACAAGTAGGGAACAAGGCAGGAGTATAGGGAAAGATTCAGTGAGGAGGGAGAGCTCAGTAGGTGTACGAGGAAGTGCAGAAGCAGAAATATTCATTGGCACACAGCTAAGGCTGTCCAGACATCAGAGGGAGGAAACAGGAGGTATGGATAATAATGTGTACTAATGTCTTGAGCCTAAGAAACAAGATTTGTGACCTCCAGGCTACAGTGGTGAGACACAATTGAACATGGTGGCTGTGACATAGATGTAGACAATACACAGAATCTAAAGTGGGAATTACAGGTACCAGGATACACTAGGAAGGACAAGGGAAAAGGGAAGAGGAGGAAGAGTAGTGTTATATGTTAAAGAGTGCATCTTAACCTCAGAAATTTTGTTAATACAAGAAGCCCAGAGGATGGAGACAGAGTCTGCTCAGGTTATTGCAGAGGGGTGATTAGGGTCTGAGTGGTATCCAGGCCTCCAGCAAAGAAGGAGAACATTGACAACATCCTGGGGGGACGAGATCAAAAGGATGGTAGAATTGGAGGAGGTGCTGAATTTTTTGGATATCAGTTTACCTGATGTGGCCTGAAACATCTGAGCAGTGATAAGCACAAGAAGCCAGTAGCAGGTAGAAACAATACAGCAGGCATTTCTGAGCCAGACAGTTATAGACTTCACTAGAGAGGGAACCATTCTGGATCTGATCCTGACTAATAGACAGTTTGAGTGAGGTCTAAGTAGGAGGGCAATTGAGGTCCAGCAACCACAATGTGCTTAAGATTAAACTCATAGCAGATAGTGTCCACTCTAGAATTAAGGTCCTGGACTTTAGAGGGCAAATTAAGGAAAAGTGAGGGCAGTGCAGGGAGAGAAACTGCAATATGTGTCAGCCATAGTAGGCGCAGCTAGCAAATGGGACCTGACAGAAATGGGAATAAAGGAGGTGACAAGTCTATGCATTAGCATGAGGGGGGGAAATTACTGTGGTTTTCAAATGGGCAGTAGAGGTGGTGAGAAAAAAAGGAAGGGCATTGCAAACACAAATCTAGTCAGAGCCAGGAGAACGGGGGGAGGGGGGTCATGTTATAAAAGATGAGGGCAGAAAACAGGGTGGCAAGACAGACAAAGGGGTAGGTTGAGTTAAGACTAGTGGAGAGGGTTAAAGAAGGTGACAAATCAGTCTTTCAGTATATGTGGAATCAGCACAAAACTAAGGAAGGAGTGGTCAGGCTCAAGAATGGGGAGGGATGGGTGGAGGATGACAAGCATAAAGAAAATGTGCTGAATGATTACTTCTGTTACGTGTTCATGGTGGTGGTGGTGGAGAGCATGCCAGAGGAAAGGGACCTAGGGGCCAGCCCAGTGGTGCTGAGGGTTGAGGCGTTGAATGCCTTATCTCATGCCATGCCTGCGACCCAGGTTCGGGAATGACCTCGGCTTGTCAGAGAGACGGTACAGAGAGGGAGCAGGATTGAGCAGCCAAAAGGCAACTCTCCTCTCCTGGGGTGGTTGTTCTCCCTCCCTTGTAGTTCCACTCCCACAGGGTGGAGGTTTGGTGGGTAGTGAAGGTGTGAATGAGGTGGCAGTGTAGAGGGAGGGTGCATGAGAAGTGGTGTGCATGGGCCTCCACACACACATGCCAGGGGCACAGGGATGGGGAGAAAAATGGGGAAAAAAGCCAATAAAAATGTATATGAAAAAACAAAGAAAGGGACCTAGGATGTTAATAATGGAGAACATGAAGACACTAGCCCAATTTAGTAGGGCAGAGGGTAAAGCAAATCAAAGGCTGGGGTGCATATGAAGAGGGCCCTAACAGAAGTAGGAAGGTAATATGACCTCTGTATAGATCCCTGGTTCATTCTCACTTACACTATTGTGTGCAATTTTGGAGTCCACATTTGATAAAGGACAGGGACAAATTAGAGGTGGTGAGTTGCGATCCACCAAAATAATACAGGGGCTAGGGTAAGTCATACAAGGAGCGCTTTGAGGATCTTAACATGTACAAGCTGGAGGACAGGAGAAACAGGGCTACATGATTAAGTCTTTCAAGTATCACTGCAGAATAAAAACAGGGACAGTACTAAGCTGTTCACAGTGAGTGGTAATGTAAGTATTGGGGTAATTCCCTCAAACTGGCGGGGGGGGTAAGAAGGATATCAAGAAGTACGTTTATAGAGAAAGAGTGGTGACAGACTGGAACAAACATCTGGAGGAGGTCACGGGGACTGGAACAGTGGGATGTTCAACAGGGGATGGGACTGAGACATGGGAATAGTATGAATACTGCCAAAACAAAATTTCTACTACGTGGATCTTAGCAAATCTAAAACCGTTTAATTCTGTAAAACTGGCCCCACTTTAAGCCAGTCCTTTACTTAAGGATTGGCTTAATTTTTAGAGCTGTTTGTATATGCTATGATTCATTATAATTGTATTATTTGTATTTGTTACCTGTATTGTTTCAATGTATTATGTTTTATTGTTTTATATAGACCTATCACTAACGAAAATGGATATTTATGCCCACTGTCTCACAAGTATAAAAAATGAAATTAAATTAAATGAAATGAAACACTGACTTATCATTTAGTCACTTACCTGTATATGACGGTAAAATGTATTTATTTATGAGCTTTTGGTAAATGGGTAAGTACACTAGGCAAAGACCTGCCTATTTTCAGGAACGACCTAAGAGAGTACAGATTACAACCATGAAGGATAACAATCACAACAGAACTACAGCAAGAAGTATACATGTATCCATGCAGGAGTAAGCAATTATACAGAGCAGAGTTGTATTATCTACTCAGCGATATCAATTGTACAGAGCAAAGTTGCTGGTCACTACTGTACCATAGAAAACAATTGGCAAACATCTATAAGACATTTAAGTTAAGGTATCTAAGTGCAGCTGCAAGAATCAAGTGTGTTTAGGTAAGAGAACAGGGCTTTCTTGAGCATGGGGTGTGTTTTGTAGCTTTGAATTTGATAGGGAATGGAATTCCAAAATTTAGGAGCAAAGTGGGAGAAAGCTTGTTCACCCATCTTAGTAAATGGTTTTTAAATAAACTGAAAAAAATGATTAGTATTTTGACACGTAAAAGTGCCAATCAGATGTGAAAATGCTTAGCACTTTGCATACACTGATTAGCAACATTTTAAAAAATTATATAGTTTTACTAATGTTGTGTACTGTGTTGTGGACTCACTCAAAAAATGGTTAGCAGTCTACTGCTAAGCATTTCTGAAAATGGTTAGCATTACCCCATTTTGCTCAGTGTTTTGCTATGCTATACCAGTTACTTAATACCCTGTAGTAGAACAATGTGGGACAGAAAGCAAGGCATAGGTAGCTGACCTCAAATGTCTTGAGTTGGTAAAAAATGTTTTGATATCTTGGATTTGTCTGGCTTAATCTTTCTTACCAAGAGCACGCTAATAAGTTAACTAAATCTGTGCATATTCATCTGGGGCAGGTATATCAGTTAAAGTATTGCTTGTCCTTGAATTCTCACAAAGTACTGGCCCAGTCTATTACAGTCCTCCGTTGATTATGGTCTCCCAGTACATGCCTCAGCCTCTTCCTCAGCACACCAATGTGTCAAAGTTCTTTATCATTCTGTTTGTTGCAGTGCCAGTTCTGCACATTGTTAACTCACCGTTGTGATTTGTACAGTAATTTGGAATGGTTCTCTTATTCATTTATTTGAATTTTGATAACTGGTAGGCCCACTGAGACATGCCAAGTCCCTCTTATAAGGGTGACCTGGAACTAGTTACATAAAGTGAAAAATTCACAATATTTACAGAGCAGAGCACAGATAATAAAAAAATAACCATTATAAGAAAATAAATAGCAATGGAGTTATTCATATAGGGTCCAATATTCAGAATTGCACCTGGCAATGGCACAAGTGGTTGCACAGCGCAAATGAGTTCTTCTGGAGCAACAAAGGGATATATTCAAAAGAGATGTGCCATGGTGCATCTCTTCTGAATATAGCAAATAATGTGTGCAGCACAAACACAATGCACAGGTGCATCCCCCAGACAGGACTAAATGCCAGGACTGGGAATGCTCCAGAACAACTGTAGCTGTGCCATGCACAATATCCAGATATTCAGACCTGGATATGCAAATGGAGCCATTATTCATGCATGGCACAAATGGGGCCATTTGCATGTCATTATGGCCCCATTTGCATGTGCTGTGCAGGGCTGGCTAGCAAAATGCACCTGGCGCCCTGCACAGCACATGGTCCCTGTACCAGGGACCACAGTAGTACCCTCACCCCATCCCATAACCACAATCACCAATAACAATATGTATGGATGAACCCTAGTGGTCCAGTTGTTCCCCCATCCATGCCGGTAACACCAATCATGGTAAAAACACATTCGAACCACCCTGGTGGTCCAGTGGTTCCCCCCTCACCACCAGTAACCCTGATCACCATATTAAAATAATGTACAGCACCCTAGTAGTCTAGTGGTACCCTGCTCTCTGCTAGTAACCCCAATTACCCATAAAGTAACTCAAAATGTTTCCCTGGGAGTCTAGTGGCACCCCACCTCCCACTCACACAGGACCCCCAGCCCACCGAGCTCTGCCCCTCCCATCATTGGTGGGCAGCAAACCCAAACACATACCTCCATGGCTGCCCGACAAATGATAGCTTACAGTATCAGCTGCAAGCCCATTGGTCCATGTAGCTATATGGGTGGGTTTGCTGCCCACCGATGATGGGGGGTTGGGTGGGTAGGGGTCCTGGTGAGAGGGGTGCACTAGACTACTAGGAAATGTTTTGATTTACTTTAGGGCAGGGGTTATCAGCAGGCTGGGGCTACCACTAGACTACCAGAAATATAATTTTAAACTGTATGGGAGATTGGAGCTACAGGAGGGGAGGGAAGGGGGGAACCACTAGACAACCAGGGTGCTGTGATTTATTTTAATATGGTGATCAGGGTTACCTGTGGGGAGGGGGGAACAGCTGGACTACCAGGGTGGTTTGAATGTGTTTTCACCCTGATCGGTGTTGTGAGCATGGAGGACGGAACCACTAGACTGCCAGGGAACTACAGTGGTGTGAAAAAGTATTTGCCCCCTTCCTGATTTTCTCTATTATTGCATATTTGTCACACTGGATGTTTTCAGGTCTTTAGACAAAATGTAATATTAGATAAAGGGAACCTGAGTGAACAAATAACACTTGTTTTTTTTTATTTCACTTATTTAATGAAAAAAAGTTAACCAACACCAATTGGCACTGTGTGAAAAAGTAATTGCCCCCTTACACTTAATAACTGGTTACGCAACATTTAGCTGCAATGACTGCAACCAAACACTTCCTATAATTCAATATCAGTCTTTCACATCGCTGTGGAGGAATTTTAACCCACTCTTCCTCATAGAAATGCTTTAATTCGGTAACATTTGGTAGGTTTTCGAGCATGAACTGCTCGAGGTCCTGCCACAGCATCTCTATTGGGTTTAAGTCTGGACTTTGACTAGGCCACTCCAAAACTTTAATTTTACTTCTTTTCGCCATTCTGATGTGGACTTGCTTTTGTGTTTTGGATCATTGTCTTGCTGCATGACCCAACTACGCTTCAGCTTCAGCTGACGGAAGGATGACTGGACATTCTCCTTAAGAATTTTCTGGCACAGAGCAGAATTCATGGTTCCTTTAATTATGGCAAGTCATCCAGGTCCTTAGGCAGCAAAGCATCCCCACACCATCACACTACCACCACCATGTTTGACTGTTGGTATGGTGTTCTTACTGTGGAATGCTGTGTTTGCTTTACGCGAGACATTATGGGATCCATGTTGTCCAAAAAGTTCCACTTTGGACTCATCTGTCCATAGAACATTTTCCCAAAAGGCTTGTGGATCATCCAGGTGCTTCTTGGCAAATGAGAGACGAGCATTTATGTTCTTCTTGGTTAGCAGTGGTTTCCGCTTGCTACTCTCACATGAAGCCCATTTTGCCCAGTCTCTTTCTGATTGTGGAGTCATGAACACTGACCTTAGCTGAGGCAAGAGAAGCCTGCAGTTCTTTGGATGTTGTTTTAGGATCCTTTGAGACTTCTTGGATGATTTTACACTCGCCCTTGGAGTAATTTTGGCAGGCCGCCCACTCCTGGGAAGGTTCACTACTGTTCCAAGTGTTCTCCATTTGGAGATTATGGCTCTCACTGTGGTTCGATGGAGTCCCAGAGCCTTAGAAATAGCTTTGTAACTCTTCCAGACTGATAGAGGGCAACAAAATGTTTTTCTGATCTTTCCAGGAACTTCCTTTGATCATGGCATAATGTGCTTGTTGAATCTTTGTGCTGGCAATGTGACTCTGATGGTAAGGGCCAAAATAAGTGAGGTTTATATTGAGCAGGGCTGGCTGTAATCAAGCCTGGCTGTGTTCAATCAGCTGACTCTAATTATCCCTTTAATTGGGTTGATTTAACTAGGGGGCAATTACTTTTTCACACAGTGCCAGTTGGTGGTGGTTAACTTTTTTCATTAAATAAATGAAATAAGTAAAAAAAAAAAGTGTTATATGTCCACTCAGGTTCCCTTTATCTAATATTATATTTTGTCTAAAGACCTGAAAACATCCAGTGTGACAAATATGCAATAATAGAGAAAATCAGGAAGGGGGCAAATACTTTTTCACGCCACTGTATGTGGATGCTTGTGCACGGTGTTCTCAGGGGGGTTGCCACCCACGGCTGGCAGCTGCTGTGTTGAAAATTGCAATACAGCAGCACGCCTGTGGGTGGCTAGCCACTGAACCATTTTTTTCGGGCTCAACTTTGAGCCTAGGTATGTGGCACATCTGTGGGTTGTGCCAGCAGATGTGCCACACATCCCGGGCTGAATATCAGGATGTGCCACATATGCATGGGCATGCCCCCTGGAGATATGCCACATACATTGTCTTTGCACCCCAGCACATCGAGAATTGCACTGCGCAGTTTCCCCTTTTGAATATTGCCCCATGGCACAATTCTGGGGTTGCACTGACTCAACTCAGTTGCACCAGGTGCAACCCCATTGAATATCTCAGCCTCAAAGTACATCAGATTTGTTACAATCAGAGCATAATGAAAACATACATTCAGCTACAAGTTTCAGGACCACAGTTACGTCAACACATCATTCATGAAAAAAAAGGCAGTTGGAAAAGTACAGGCTTCCTTCTTTCAAACAGAGGGTTATTTATTTTTGCTTAGAATATCGGTAGTGAAATTTCCCGGCCTCTCATTAGATGTACCTTGTGCCAGGGGTTCATTTATGTGCTGAGAGAGAATGGGAAATAACAAGTCACTGTGC
This sequence comes from Neoceratodus forsteri, assembly GCA_016271365.2. Taxonomy (NCBI): domain Eukaryota; kingdom Metazoa; phylum Chordata; order Ceratodontiformes; family Ceratodontidae; genus Neoceratodus; species Neoceratodus forsteri. The sequence goes on along the minus strand of CM057452.1, from coordinate 976,194,687 downwards.
CAAACTGACTGCTTACTTAATGAAATCAAGCAGTGGTTGGCATTTTTCAAAACTGAAAGCCACTATTTTTTCTCACTTAGAGATCAAGAGCCCACTGACTCAGTCACGACAGCGAGTCACCAAATGAGAGCCGCTCATGCCCACAAGTAACATTAAACTTTGACCATTCCTGCTATTATAACAACTAAAAACCCACCTTGCTTTATTTTTCCTCACTGGACTTATGGCCACTGTGCTCCACAAAAATGGGCACTGCATCATTCCTCATATGCCTCTCAGCAGCTCACTACCCCATTCTCTAGCTTCTGTCTTATAGTCCAGTCATGCATTTGTTTCAGTAACCATCTCAATAAAACTAAAGTTACCAAGATATAAAAGTGGTGTTGTACTCAGGTCTGGGATCATACTGGAGCAGTACTGGAGTTGGTTGAAGAAAGGAAAACACCAGTTAAAACCTGCAAAGAAAATCTCCATATTCATATTGTAACTTAGCATTCACAACAGCACTCTCTACTGCCACTTCCAGCAGTGCAGGGGCTACTTTACTAAAAATGCTATTTTTTTAGTAACTGAAGTCTAGTTTTCATTTTTTTTTTTTTATGTCTTTAAAGACTTTCATAAATCTGTGGATAAACCCCACTTTCTAAGCACAATAATATCCTCCAGAGTGGGTGGTATTGGGCTATTCCGGGCCTTCCAGGAGCTATAAGGCCCTCCACCTCTGGCGTGGGCCTCATCATGGGCCTGGGACAGTCTGATACAGCCCAATACCACCCACCCTGTCAGGTACTGTTGCTTGCTTAATCACATTTAAACATTTTTATATTTCAGCTATACTACATTCATGTCTGATTTTCATGAATGTTCCAAATGACATCATATGAGATCTAGACAAACACATAATTTGCATCTCCCTTTCTTTGAAACCTCATTAGGTCAGAGATTGCTCATGCTTTGTGTCATTCAGCTATGGAATGCATTACCTGAATCATTGTTGTCTCTTGGTTCTTTGCATGTGGTCAAGAAATACTTAAAACTTCAATGTTTATATCATTCTAAGTGTACCTGTAATGGCCCTTAACATATTGTGTATTTGTACTTGCAGTCTTTTTACATTTGTATTACTCAGGCCCTCCTTGAAAATCAGCATGTGATGCCCTTGGGGTTTACCTGATATAGATGGACATGCTGGGTTGGGAAGGTAAGGAGGACTCACAGGGACATACTGTAGTCCCCAAATTAGACTGGCTAAAGCAGACTAGAGGGGCCACAAGGCCTTTATCTGCTGTTATTTTGTTGTTTCTTTATGTTGCTATGAGGAATTTCATCACCTCGCTGGATATAAATGGAGGCTAAAACATGGTTAGTAATCTTTGTCTGCGCAGTTTGTAAGTGCTATGAGTGGGTAAATCAGTAAAACACCACTACCATGTGGTATTTTAAAAGGCTATTTGGTTAATTGAAAATGGCCACAAAATTGGGATAACCTCTCGGCCACAACTAGGCTTTTAAAATTCAATAGGTGGGAGTATTGCCTAGAGATTAGAACACCAAGCTTTGAACCTTGAGATCCAGAAAACTGAGCTCTGAAACTTACAACCACCGCATGCATACTGTGTGTCCCTGAGCAAGTCACTAAACCTCCCCATGCTCTCAGGATGCACCTGTAAATGGATTTTGACTGAATGTGCCTTTCCCAGACAAAAAATAAAATCTAAAATTGCCTGATGCCAAACATATCACTTTGTTGCACATTGTATACCTCATGAGTGTGTAAATTCTTTGAAAATCTTGGTCAAAGACATTTAAAAAAGAACATTCTTGATACAGACATTTAATTTCACAGTAGTGCCTGGCATAGCTTTCCTTATGCAAAGTGTTTGTCCAGATATTATATGTAGGACATAGGCTATCTGATGATTAGTATATGTGACAACCTAGGGTGTTGGCCGATTTCTGGGTGCCAGATAGTCAGTGCTGCTGCCAAAGTTGTTCCCCCACCCCACCTTGCATCATAACTTGATGTCTGCTTGTTGGCCATGCCAATATGCATATATACCACTACTAGCTAGTCTGGGGCATGGTGGGGGTTCTATTCAGGGGGCAGACAGTGTTTTCTGTACTTTCACCCCCTAAAACTGCCATTCACAAACAGGCATCACTGTTTGCAGGGGTTGAACTCTTGTACAACATTCATTCAGCATATACTAGTGATTGCACATAGGCTGTGAGAGAACTAATAAAATAAAATGTGACAGTTGCAGGGGTGGGCCCATGGCACTACTGCCAAAGTCATTCTACTCATCCCATACCATGATGGCTGTGTTAATATGTAAAAATATAATTCCCTATCATCCCTGGTTGTCCAATGGCCCTAGAATCCTGTGAATTTATTGCCCTCATCTCTGGCATCCAGAAGATTCCCCTCAGGAGTGCTGTTCCCTTCCAATACTGTTGTCAGTGGTGCCTAACCCTTTCCCCTGCCAGAATGAATATTCCTGCTCACTCTGTATACTTTACAAGATAATGTAAAACAAGCCACTGTTTGCTGCAGCCAACTGTGGTTTGTTTTGATTCTACTTTATTATTTGTAATAAGCTGAAAATACTTAATAGGGATCCTTTTTAAGAAATGGTCATCCCCAGACTTTCCACTGCATTCTCATCTGTTTTAGAATGCCCGTTGTTTGACGCCATCATTTCTGGTAACTGGGCAATTCCAAACATGCACCAAATACTGCTTGTGACATTATAGGATACAGGGGGCCCTTGTGGTAACAAAATCCAAAGTTCCAATATGGAAATATGAAAGAAACAATATAATGAAATGGGACACTTATATAAACAAATATGATACTCAGAATGAAAGTCAAAGGTTAATATTGAGAACATGTGAGAGTAGAGCATTCTGAAGTAAGTACAGTATTTTAACATGTACTGCCTATTAATAGCAGACAGTGAAATAAGGAGTCAGGACATTTTTATGCTGTTCATGTATGTCTGTATTGTTTGGAAATACTCAATAAAACTTTTAACAGAAAAAAAAGAATAGAGTAAGGCAGCAGAATAATTTGAGAAAGTGTGCAACAAAGCATGTCAAACTGTTGCAAAATGCAGCCACTTAAGAAAATTGCCACCCATTCCCTACAATCCAGCAGCACTAGAATGTTGTCAACCACAAGAAGTTTTTTTTTATGCAGCCATAAATCACTAGCCATGTTTAATGGACTACTTCTTTAATTATTCAGAATCTTAAAAAGCTGCCAAAGCAGGCTCAAAACAGGGAGAAGGCATCTTACAAGACAGATGAAGAAGGCAATCTGCTACAGAAAAGGGATATGCGGAAATTATTTTCATTGCAACATTTATTTCTTTCAGTAATTTTGTTGACTGGGTTAGTACAATTGACATCATTGTAATTCCAACAGCAACAGAATATAACATTGCTACCAAATGATTGACATCATGTGGAGATAGCCAGCCTCTTATGTAGCTATTTGTTGATGTTTGAATGTCCCACTTTTATTGTATTTCCCCTTCTGATATTCCCCCTCCTGGTCACACCTGAAAACAACCTACAGCTCAGTGCGCTTTTCACAGTCACTAGTTTCCAAATCAAATATCAAGTTGGCAAGAGTCTAACTTGAATCCCATCACCCTACTTGACCTGACTGTGCTCTTTATCAGTACTAAAAAGCATTCTGGTCAGATTGTCAAAAGGATCTGTCCGACATCTACCCATCTGCCACTATTTCCAACATGGAAATGCATCAAAACTGTCAGGCCATCTAATGGCATCCAAAGCTTGTGAAAAAAAACTGCAATTCTGGCAAAAAAGATTTGAACTTGTTCGCGTCATTTTATTTTGTGACCTTTTTGCTCCAAATGGGTGCATCTCTGAAAATAGTTATGGGGCTGCTCAGATGCAGACACTGACTCAGGCAGAGGTTTGTGTCTGCATCCACTTTCACCCTGTTGAAAATCTCACCCTGTATAGTTTAAAAGGAAATGTTTTTTTTTCCTTTTTAAACATAAAATGGTAATCCTCTTTAAGGTTTTCTTTAATGTTAGGAAATGCTCTTTCAGAAAGCTGATGTAGGCACACATTAGGTATAAGACTTCAGTAGTTGCACATGGGATTATCTGCCCCTTGTTACACTGTTTTGTTCCTCCTTTACATTACTGATCAGACCATGTCTCCGAACCTGCCGGCTATAGATTTTATTTAAAGCATGAATAGCCTGCAGCCCCTAGAGCTAATGTCACTGTAGGTACATAATTTAAAAATGGATGTAACCTAATTACACATCCTGGCAAAATATATGCCTGTTGTAAAATTATTGTAGGTATCTAGGTAGCATTAAATTAAATTTCCCAAGTTGGTCACTTTACTTCAAGGTTTGTGGCATCTTTGAAAGTGCTGATAGGGTTCAAAATCTGTCAATATAGCGTGGCCTAAATCTAGGGGTTGTTTTTGTTTAGTTTTTTTATTGTTTGGTAACCAGGTAAGGCCAACTGGGCACACATCCATTTACAGCACTGGGGAGGTACTGTGACTTGAGTATGCAAGGGGAGGTTGTGGGAATCAGACCTTGGTCTGCCAGGTGTACCAGGCTGCTGTGTATGTTTATATCACTGGTAATCCTACTTTAAGTACCCAGTGTCTGGCTGGACCACCATTTTGATTTCTCGATGTGTATTGATGCCAAACACCATAAACATCACCCCAAGCTTGCTGCACTCTATAGGACCAAAGTGAATATCCTGCTTCCTGACCACTGTGAGATTGTTATAAAGATGATTCTCACTATTTTTGACTATGGTGACATAGTTAACAGTGGAGCTCCCAAATCCGCCCTTTCCTGACTGTACCTCCATTTTCATTCATTTTGCCATTATGCTTTATTCTGTCTCACCCTCCACCCCCATACCCACCACTGCTCATTCTACTCTGCCTTTTCCCTCCCCTTTCTTGATACTAGGTACCCTTGCCATTGTTCCTCGCTATATCCAAGTTCAAGTTTGGTTCCCTTCCCTCCTATCTTACCTCACTACTGCCCTCTCCCCCTCCTTACTCTTACCATCTTTGCAGCAATGCTTCCCATTCCCTTTCTATTCCACCTGGGAAATCTATTGTCAGTCAATCTGCCTTTTCATAGCACTTTCTTAAACTCTGGTCCACCCTTTCCATGTCAGTCTGCTCTGCATCTTCACCTTTCTCTCTTAAGTCTCTTCTTTTAGACTTTTCTACTCTCACTTGCAACTTTTTCTGACCCCTGCCTACAGTATTTTATCACCTCCCCCTACTTATTTTGCCCTAGCTATTTTGCCTCCCCCACCACCAATATGCCTGTATGGGTAATTTCCCCTTGCCTATCAAAGCTCTATTTTACCTACTGCCTGCACCTGTTGTACTGTTTATCTTTACTGTGTCTATGATTATGTTCCTTTTATGTACTGTTGCCGCATATGACTACTATTTAAGTATTGCTGTTAATTATTCTTTATTTCTTCTCCTCTTGTACTATCTTCCATGCCCCTGTCCCCTAGGACACATCAGGAAATGTGTTGTTATCAGCTCAGTATGTCTTTCCTGGTATAACTTTTCAAATAAATGAATAAATAATCTGATAATGAAAAGTCAGCAGCAAATCACTTCTACCACAATAGAGTTCTTTAGTTAATTTGTTCACTGCTAAAGATGAGCCTGAAATGTTTTATGGCCAGTTTTAGAACTAAAAATAAAAATATTTTATCAAGGAAAACCTGTTTGTGTTATATATATACAGTACAGCATCAGATTATGGCACTATATCAGTATTTTTAATAGTATAACAGGATAAATCTCTGTGCCAAGCTCTCCTGCTATTATGTAATGCAGACAAGATCACATACTCTATCTTTTTCCTCTCTTAGGCACATTTACACCAGTGATCGGTCTACTACTTCACTATTCCCATTGTCTCAGAGACCCACATCAAATATGCCTCATTAATATTTGTTAGGGGCAGCTAAAAAATGCATAACTGGACTATGGCTCAACACTGACCCTCCCTCCGTCACAGCCTGGGAGGATACAGTATATGATATCTATAACTTAGAACATATGACAGCCAGAATTCAAAATAAGATCCCTGGATTAATGAACTGATGGAATAGATGGTTTATACACATAGCACAATTTAGATCGGACCAGATACCATAGCTCCTGGGGGGAAGCATGCTATGGCAAGGATCCCGGCGGGTGGGGTCGTACCAGTCCTTACCCTGTGCTACCTGTTCAGTTGGTTAGTTCGGTTCCCCTCTCAGAGACCTCCTATATCCTGTTTGAGAGGAGATTCTGTACATATTTTATTTTTTTGGGGGGGTTCTGGGCCTCTCTCTCTCTCTCCCTAATAAACGTTTTGAGTTTATAAATTGAAAGTGCAATCTGGTTGCTGATGACCTGAGTAAAGTAGTAGATACTAAAGGAAGACCTAGGTGTGTTGTTTTTTAACACACCTATATCAAGATCTATTTGTATACCTGATTATTAATTTTTCCTATCCCATTGAGGTCTGCCGTCATGCTTATTGAATACTATACTTTACACCTGTAACTGACATCCTGTAAACAACAACTGTAATGTCAATGAAGTTAACATCTGAAATAAAAAAACAGTTTTAAAAAAAAGATCACATACTATAATATATTTACTTTCTAATTAGTTCCCTATCTTTTAAGACACTGGTTCAGTGTACAATAATACAGATTTTTATCTGTGAAGCTTTCTTCAAATATAATTCAATGTTGAGGCACTTAGGCACATCCATTTTGCCCCTTGTCCCTGCCTATTCCATCACCACTAACCCTAGTTGGTCATAGGTGTCACTCCCTCCCCATTCCTCTACCTAATATGCTCCTGTGCCTATCCCACACATACTTGAATCTACCCACAGTCTTTACCCCAGCTAGGTTTGAAGTTAACCAGAGCCACTAAGTCACTGTGTGACCCTGACCAAGTCATTGCACCTCTCTGTGCTTCTAGTCATCATCCTCTTTAAACTTTTCTCAATCCTATTTAATCGTCCTGTGGTTGCCATATAACTGATGCAGCAGCCCATGGTTTGTAAATGGCTTTTCAACACAGAGTGCATCGGAAGTGAAAGGCACTATATAAAAACAAAATTCTCTTCCTTCCTTCCTTCCTTCCTTCATTCCTTCCTTCCTTCCTTCCTTCCTTCCTTCCTTCCTTCCTTCCTTCCTCTCCCTATTCAGTCCCTCTTCCTGATATACTACCCTAGTCCTCCACTTAAGAAGAGTAGTTCTACTAATTCTGATCTCTTAGAGGTGGCCTCCTCCTTTCATAATGTTTTCTGTACCTGTACCATTTCACTTTCCCTCTCCTCTCATTCTAATCTCCATCTTCTCTCCTTCCACTCTCCCACCTCCCCTTATGTTTTACTTTACCCTATCTCTCATGCTTTACCCTCCCTGTCTCCCTGTGCTGTTTAGCCTCAACCTTGCCAAGTGTAACAGCCTGGATGGGATTGACCCCAAACTCTTCTATCTCTGTCTACTCCTGATACATACTTTCCAATCTACTATATAATCTGCTTAATCATGACTCTCTGGTGTCCTACTCCCATGATTTTTGAGGTGGAAAAGCATTTCAAGAGAACAACTCAGCTCCAAGATGAACCAGAAAGCCCACTCTCTGAACTGGAACTACAGATGACCCTGTCAAAACTAGCCAGAGGAAAGGCTTGGGGCAGACATGGTTTTACTGTTGACCTGTACCAGATAATGCCTAATGTGAATATCCCTCCCTTCCTATCCACCTTAAAAGAAACTCAGTCCCTTCAACACCTCCCCCAACCACTGGTGAGGCTATAATCACTCTACTCTCCAAGAAGTCCAGTGGTTACTGTGATTGTGCAAACTACTGCCCTATTTCCCTTATCTCTACCCACTCCAAGATTCTGGTAAAGGCCCTAACCACCAGACCACAAAGAAAACCTCCCCACCCTGATCCATCATTCACAAGTGAGGTTTCAGAAATGTAAATCCAGAGCTGACCAACTTAGAATCCTGTTGAACCTCAAACGGTTTGTCAAATCCGTTGACTCCCCAATGGCTGCAGTCCCAGTGGATTTTAAGAAGGCATTCAACTCCACTGAATGGGACTTCCTACTCAAGGTATTGTGGGAATATGACTTTGGACCTTATTTTGGAAGATGGAGCCACACCCTGTACAGTAAACACACAGCTGTGGTGCTCACAAAGAAAACCATCTCTGCCTACAACGAGAAACCAGACAGGGCTGCCCCATGTCTCCCTTCCTCTTTTTACTGGTTCTAGACTCTCACAACAGGAGGCTACTGACCAAAGTTTATATCCAGGGAATAACAGTAGCAAGGGAGCATTACCTACTTCATATCTATGCAGATGACCTGCTATTGACAGTGTGTCACCCTCACCTGTCTCTCCCACACATATTGTATGATCTCTCTTCCTTTGCAGCAGCTTCAGACCTGGTAGTCAACCTTTCTAAAACTACCCTATCAGCCTTACCTCTCTATGCAACAGCTTGTGCTGCCGGGAGTTAGAGATCTCCTGGGCAAGGCAAGAATTGAAGTACTTGGAGTCAGGGTCACAAGTACCTGTCCCATATGGGGAAAGTTGAAGCAGTGCATAGGTTTGTGCTGCCCAAGTTTGCTTATTTGTTCTGCAGTGTTCCCCTACTGTTTCCAGGCAAGCTTTACACCAGAACCAATCATTTTCTCATCCATTTCCTATGGGAAGGAAAGGCCCCCGATTTAAGCAGGGTGAGACTGAGGGCCGCTGATGTTGGGGCTGGGTGGGCCTAGGCTGCCTTGGAGGGAGGGCTACTCCTTGGCGTATCCCAAGGCCTGAGCCACCAAATGGCTCTCTCCTCCGTAGGGACAATACCCCCTCATGGGCTGCACTCAAGATGGAAGAAAGGCAGGCCCGTTGCTTTAACCTGCTGTTAGATCAGAAATCCCTCAAAATGGCCCTCACCCATCCCATCTTGCAAGCTACTGTTCTGACCTGGGACCGCTGCATGGCTCTCACTTCTGTCCCCAAACCCTTACAAACCCCATCTAAGTCCTTCATCTGCCTATGGTGTAACCCCTGCATATTGGTAGGGGCAAAGTTCTTATTTTCACAAGTTGACTTCTGGAAATATCTCCATCTCAGGGCAACAGTCCAGGCTTTGGATAAACACAATTTATTTATTGATTTATGTATTTATTTATTTAAAGTTGGCAACTGGGAAAAGCACACTGAGCCAGGGCTTGTTTCCGGGTGCGACCCAGGGGAGGGGTAAAAGAGAAACAGGTTACAAGTGCAGTACAATATTCACAAATACAAGTCAAAATTCCACAAGTTTAACACAGGGGAGTTGGTGCACTCTGAAGAAATAGCAAAAATTGAGGACACAGTCAAGGTACAGTGAAGCTCGCCAGGATGAAACCCAATTCTGCAGCACTTTGCAGCACACTGCAGCATGCTGCAGCTAGAGTTACTGTAGAGAACAATGTCATTTCAATGGCAATTAGTCCCTTTCTTCATGCAGGAAACTGTGACATTCACTTCTTCCTGGCAGTGTCACATTTTCCTGCATGACAAAAGGAGTTAAGTCCCTTTGAAATTACATTGTTAACTGCAGTAACTCTGCTGCTGCATACTGCAGAGTTATGTAAAAGTGGGTTTCATCCTGGCAGACTTCACTGTACATCATTGCAGCAGCCATGGGTAAAGTAAGTGACCATAAAAGAAATGGGGGAGTCATATTATTTTTTTTTTATTATTTTTTTTTTATTTTAGTCTTTGGTAACTGGGTAAGGCCCACTAGGCACAAATGCCTGGGAGCACTGGGCGGTTAAGTGACTTGCTTAGAGTCACACAGTATGCAAGTGGAGGTTGTGAGAATCAAACTCAGGTCTGATCTGCTGGATGTATCAAGCTTGTTCACACCTTGTTCCTTATGTGGAAACAGGTGTACAAGAAGGGAATGGTAGGCATGAAAATGCAGCCAATGAAACACAGGAAACACAGGAAAATTTCTGCGGCAGGTGAAAGTGCGTAGTAACAAAAAGGCAGCATTTGGAGGACTGAAATAGGAAAAGGGGTATAGAGTTAGGGTGGAAAGCAGGAACAGGAGGACACTGGTAGTTGCCTCATGTAAAATCCAAAGGCAGGGAGATAGGGGGATATCTGGAGATGGGAAGGAAGCAGGTTTCATAGGGAGGGGAGGAGATATGAGAAGGTCACTTGGTCAGAAGAAGAGTGAGGGTGGGTGATAAAGAAGGTGTGGGAATCCCTGAAAATAGCTGAGGTGATGTGGCCCTGATCCATCCCTGCAACGATGGATTCAGTACCCTTCAGCAGGGAGGATACAGTAGAGTGGTGCTGTCTAAAACCTGACTGCAAGGGTGAAAGGAAGTCTGAGGAGTTAAGAAGTTGGCAAATCTGGAACAGACAAGAAACTCCTGGAGCTTAGCAAGTGAGGGTAGGAAGGAAGGCTCATAGTTGCCAGGGGAGGAGGGGTCTTCCCTTTTATGTAGGGGAATACTTAAGAAATTTTCTAGGCCTGGGGAACTATGCAGTTGGAGAATGAGAGGTTAATGATGTGAGCAAGGAGCAGGCAATGACTGGGTCTAAGATGCGTAGAAGCTTAGGGTCTAACTCATCGAGGCTGGACTTGGAAGGGTTGAGGGAAATGTGGGCGAGGAACATTTTGAACATTTCATAAGTCTCACACCACATAAGACTGGCTTCAGAAATGGGTGCTATCCCCACCCAGAGAGGGTTAGCAAACCAGATTTGCACCTCAATTAGAGATGCCAGGCAACCAGTACTGGATTTGGACAGGGTCAAATTGAAACAAGAATAAGTCCATCCCATCTCTCAGGAGCAGTATACAGGGCCACAAAGGTTTGACTAATCCAGAACAAAATTCTGCACAGGTGGCATGTGACCCCTCCCCCCTAAAGCTTTAACACTATGGGCCCACATCATCATTCTAAGCGCTGGTGCTGCTCGCAGCCTGATGTGGCCCTCCTCTACGTTGTCTGGGAGTGTGCACAACTAGACCATTTCTGGAAGAGGGTTCTGACAGACTGCTCAAGTCTGCTGAGGCACATTATTCATGAGTCATCAGATCTGGTGATCTTAGGGGATACGTCTGAGGTTGGTAGCCTCTCCAACCCCTAGAAGAGCAGGCTACTCCTTTTTGCTTTATTGGAGGCCAAAAGGCTTATACCGATGAACTGCTGTCAACTTGCCATCCCCTCTGTCATCATGCGGCACTCTACCTTGGCAAAATTAGCTCTGTCTTTCTCCACTCTGGGTAGACTAGCAGTATTTGCAAAGAAATGGGAGCTGTTCTTGTTTTCTCACCTATGTTCTGTACCTCTTCCACAGCCACATAACCCACCACCACCACATTGTGGTGTTAGAGATACATGATCTCCTGCTGGCTGTTTGCATTGATGTATGCTAGGGTCTAATCTATATCTCACTCCTTTGCAGGGGTCAGCTTTAACCTTTTTTGCTCTAATCAGCAAGACAAGTTGATTCAAAACTGCACTTTCACGGAGGTGGTTGTACTAGTCCTCAATTCTGATCATTGCACATTTATCCTGCTCCCACAATGCTTCCTGCCCCAGCCAAAAAGTAGAAAAATTGTAATGCAATCACGCACAGTGTGCTCCTACTCCATTGTTTTATACCACGGCCCATCTCTCTTTTCCTGCACCACCCCCTCACCACCAAACTGGAAGATCCCACAACTGTAAATGTTTAGTCAAGCAGTCCTAGCTCTGCACACACAATAGCCAACATTATCATGCACCTCATGACACTGTCACACCTACCGGCAGGGCAATGAACAGAGTAAGGCAGAGAAACATACTCTCAGTCCCCAGCCTGTGATCAACCAGAGAACTGCACTTCTGGAAGCTTTCATACAATGTCAAGTGAGCCAGGAGGCAGAATTATGATCTCTTTGGGGAGGGGGCCAGACAGCTGTAGGGGGCTTGGGAAATAGAAACTTTGCAAAATTTTTATTTACATATTGTATACCAGGCACAAATGTATTGATTTTAACGTGCTGTGCCCCAACAATAACAGAAATCTTAAAAATGTTGTCCTTTCTTCAGCTGAGGGGAAGCAATACCCAGGCATGGCTCTTTACCACCTCTTTTTCTATAAATGAGAATCTATGCACCTCAGGAATGCCTATTTTAACCGGACTGCATGGATGGCATTGACTGGCAGGGTCCATTGGGAAGAGTTGAGGACCCCTACACCTGCCAATAATGGCAGCTATCAGTCTATGGATGGTCATTTCAGAGTGTAGTCTTCAGTGTTGTCCAGTGAAAGTATAGATTTGGGAGAGTGGGAGGTGAGATGGAGCAGATATGGTGAGGCCGGGATAAAACCCACCATCTGCAGGGCAGCCTCTGTATACCTCTTAGCATTTTGACTCTGAAATGTTGGCAACAGACACTAAAAATGTAGGTAAATGAGGGGCACTGGTCTTAATAATGTAGGACAAATCATCAGACACATAACAGACAAGTACAGAACACTGAAAACTAGCAACTTAGCAGCACACTACCCTTGATCACAGCCTGGACACTAGTTGAATGCCTCAACAATGGTGTGATGACTCACATTGAGTCCTTTGTGGGATCCCCCTCTTGTATTGGCAGATAACTACGGTAGCTCTTTGTTAATCACACCAGGCCATCTGGAACACTGAGTAAGATTAACATGTGGATTACAGCCTGCTAATATTAGGACTTTTTAACTTTATTCACAGCCATGGAAAACCTGCAGTAGTCAAGACGGACAAGTAGACGATCAGCTCCACTAGTCCTGGTCAATTTGCAGTAGGCTATGGGCTAGTAAAATAATGTTAAAATCAACCCCTGCTCCTTTGTCTTTATTATGACAGTCATGATGTCTAACAACACAGACAAGCCTTGGACTTAGTATTCTCACTGAGGCTCGAGATTAGTAACCTCATGATTGATCCAGTCTCTTGGTCTAATCACTGCACAGTAAGGTTCTTGTCTGACGCCTCCTTCATTATCCACCCCCAATGGAGAAGGTCTACTACTGCTCTTAAAGGGGTTGTCCCTAGCAGGACTCCAGGCAGTGATGGACCTCTCAAGGGTGATGGCTGCTTGTGAGGCAAGATCATGGGAGGTGGTGGTGGTCTATAACAGGGCTATCACCTCAGACCTTGATACTGTCACACCAGTTCATATAGAACCCAAACCTTCTCATTCAGGATCCCCATGGTTCAGCAGAAAGATGAAAGACAAGGGTTGGAGATATGAGCACTGTTGGCATAAGTAAAAAAATGATCCTGGGATTGGGAGATAAACCTTATGAAGAGACTCTGAGAATGCTCAGTATGTATTCCCTGGAGGATAGAAGGGAGAAGGGAGAATATGATTGAGACCTTCAAGTTCCTCAAGGGCATGAACAGAGTAAATACCGAGAGTATTTTCAAACTAAAAGGTGGGAGGGAAGTCAGGAGACCCAGTCTTAAATTGAAAGGAGGCAGATTCAGGAGAGAAATGAGGAAGTGCTATTTCACAGAAAAGGTGGTCACAGGGTGGAACACACTGCTGGATGAAGTGGTATCACTCCAGACAGTGAGTAGCTTCAAGAGAGGGTGGGACAGGATCAGAGGGAGGGTTCAAACCGAAAGCAGACGGGTGGTGGGTGTGAGTGAAACAGGAGGAAAAACAGCGGGGAGGGCCAAGGGGAGGGGGAGCAGCTGCAGGCTAACTGACTCAAGTGCTGCATACTTGAGCAGACTAGGTAGACCATAAGGCCTATATCTGCTGACAATTTCATATGTTAGCATGTGCTTACAGTATGTAAGTCTGAGACCTACAAGGACAGATTGGTTCTGAGAACTCACTACAGTGAGTATCAGAGGGCACTCTCCTGTAAGAAGGCAGCAATCCTGTCCAGTGAGGTTGTAGCAGGGAAGAACAGACTGGCTCAGCTTTTTTGGATAGTGGACAGGCTACTGCATCCTGCCTGTATTCAACTGGCAAAGGCAATTTCATCCAACATGTCAAAGAGTTTGCTCAGTTCTTCTCTGATTGACTGTCCTCAATCAAATCCGGGATATCCACCTGGGTTGCTGTGGCACAGCAGAAGACAGCTGGTTGTCACTGTGGACACTCCTCCTGTATGGGATAAGTTTAGACCTGTATCAGTGAAGGAAGTCAGTGAGGTGATCTCTGTGCTGCAGCCCACATACTGTGAACTTGACCAAGTCCAAAATATCTGCTGGTGAGTTGTGTATGTGTCCTGGGTCCGGTGTTTACTGAGATAGTCTGGTGCTCCTTTTCTGAAGGGTTCATTCTGAGGGCATTAAAAGATACATTGGTGCAGCCACTTTAAAAAAAAAAGCATCTCTGGACCCAGACTGCTACAGTAAGTGAATTATACACCCCCTCTCTAACCTTCCTTTTTTGGGAAAGGTCATTGAGAACACGGTGGCTTTGCAGCTCGATGCACACTTTACAACTTTCAACACCTACAACCCACTCCAGTTTGTTTTTAAGTCAAGACACTGTACAGAGAGAGTGTTGGTTAGGGTGTATAATGACCTGCTCAGGGACAGAGATTGAGGTGAATGTTCACTTCTCATTCTATTTGATCTCTCTTCAGCATTTGACACAGTGGATTATGGGTTGTTGTCTGATTGCCTAAAGGAGTACTGTGGACTTGCCGGCACAGTCATCAGATGGTTTGAGTCCTTTCTCAGAGATGGATGCAATGGGTTGTGATGGGGAATTTCTCCTCACTCCCAATGTCCCTGCTCTGTGATGTTCCCTAGGGATCACTCACTCACCTATGCTATTTGCAGTGTACATGTTGCCCCTGGTAGAGATCATCAGATGTTACAGCCTGGGTTTTTACTGCTATCCAGATGACACCCAGCTGTACCAGTCATTTGTACCTGGGATGCCTGGCACCATTGACATACTAAATTTGTGCCTGGCTGAGATTCAGAATCCGATGTCCTCCAGCTAGCTTAGACGAAACCCGGACAAGACAGAGGTACAAGTGATTGAGCCTGGTCGATGGCAGGGTACAGGGGCTACAGCAAGGATGACCAAACTTGTTCTCAGTTCCTCCCATCCTGTGGCCTGTGCTAAGTCAACATATCTGGGTGTCATTCTGGATGAAAGACTGAAACATGAGGCTCAGATGTTGTTCATTGTCTGGAATAACTTTTACTCTCTCAGGAACATTGCCCGGATTAAAGCCTTCATTTCACCAGAAGACTTGCCCTCATTTGTACATGCCTTTATGAGTAATGTTCTGTGTCTTGGGGTTAGTGGAGGGATCCTATGGTGAATGCAGCTAGTGCAGAATGCAGTGGCCAGGTTACTTATGGGACTTCTGAAGTCTTGCCACGTAACCCTGATCCTGCATGATCTGTTCTGGCTGCCAGTGAAGTGGTGAATCACCTTCAGGGTCAGTTTACTGACCTATAAAGCCCTATATGGACTGGGCCTGGGTTATCCAAGTGAACTCTTGTCTCCATACTGCCCTTGTCACCCTCTCTGCTCCTCTGAGGTGGGTCTCTTAGCGATTCCCAGGGCTAGACTTAAAACATCTGGGGATCGCACTTTTGAAGTTGCCGGCCCTACACTGTGGAACTCACTTCACAGGTCTCTGAGGGAGGCCCCCTTGGTGGAAGCCTTTAAGAGGGGCCTCAAGACCCACTTATTTAAAGAGGCGTTTAACCTGAGCTAATCCTCACTGCCTGTTTTAGTTAACTGACTACTGAATTTATCTGTTGTTTATTATGAATTCTAATGTTTTATTACTCTATTCTGAAATTATGTTTTATGTTTCAAATTGCTGCACAGCACCCATAACCTTCAGGACTGGGTGCTATACAAATACATTTATTACTACCACTAGTGATGTATTCTTGTACCTCTTTGATGGAAAGTATTAATTTGTCAGTGCGCTTATTTGTTATGTGTTAACTTTTAAGCTGTGTTATACACTGCATACTGTGTATTATCCATGTTGAAAACAATAAAATCTTTCATGTTAAACCAAAAAAAGAACAAATTGTGTTTTCTGCCTCCGGGCTGTATATTGGGAGATAACTGTGAAGATGATCCTAACAGCATTTGATTATGTGTATGTGTTATAAAGTGCAGCTTCCAGATCCACCCTGGCCAGAATGAAGCACCTATCCTACTTCTTCTGCCACTTTATCTTAATTTTCTACTACCTCAATTCACTCTTCAGCTCTTCTACTCCCTTCATTTTTCTCTCTGACACTCTCTTTCACTCTACCCTCCCCTTAGACCTCTGACAGGCAGGTCACCCTCACTTATAGATGCATTAGCCTATGGTTTACTTGGTTCTACGTGATAAGTGATCACACAAAGGCGATCGCTGTTACGGTGAATGTACATCGGCGAAAATCTATTTCACCAATGTACACCTCGGCACATGGCAAAAGGGTGCTGGGGACTTATATTTGTCATGTTTATGTGGAGTGCTGTGCACCCTGCACCCACACCCCCCCCCACACTAAATGATTATCAACTCCAGGGGGGTGCATGTCGGGTTGGGGTGCAAATTCAATAAAAACAAAAAACGGGCCAGGTGCAACAAAATGTATGCATGCCCAGACCTGAACCCAGCACCCTCACAGCTGAAGTCTGTGACCCACCCACCATGCCACAGGGCAGCTCAGCAATCTACCACAACACGCTACACAAACCCTCCCTCCCCTTCTGCCATGCTCACTCCCCCACGCGTGTGTATATAGTGACAGAATGTCACTATACAGTACCTGCAGTTGCCCAGCCCATCCAGTAGCCCTCTGATAAGGTGTCACTATTGAGTTGCCCTTTTTGGTGTGTGCTCAATAGTGAGCACCCTTATCACTGGATATCGGTTTACCCTACCATCTCCTCTTCTATTTTAACTTCTCTCCCATCTACTCTGAAACTTCTCCACTAACAACCCACTCATGGCTGTGCCTGCTTCTAATGCTACTTGCTCCCTCTATCTTTTTCCTCCCCGTGCCTCCCCAGTACTTCCACATTTTGCACAGAGCCCCCTACGCCTCCACTCCTCTTCACCCCCATTTTGCTCTCCAGTTTCCTCATGTTGGTATTCCCCCACCTGAACATAATTACTGGCAGTTAATATATGTCCCTGTAAGTGTTAATATCTTGTTGCACATAAGTAGTGTGTTTAATAATTGTTTTCATTGTTACGCATATTCCCTCTGTATTTACCAATTCTATTATGCATTTATCCCTCATACTTTATTATTCTTGTACCCAACTCCCCTTTTCTTGTGACATACCAGGAAACAACCTGTCTGCAGCTCCATGTGCCCTCTTCACCAAATATGCTAAACAAATAAAAAAAAAATCTCAAAACTGATAAATTAAAGCTTTTCCACAATAATTTAACAGACTATTTCCACAATTATTTAACAAACTAGTGCAGTGGCTCTCAACCCCAACTCCTTGCAGGCCTCAAAATGTGGCCACTGGAATTTACTGGTGACCTCACTCCTTATTTTTAACTCCAAGCCCCCATTATACCTCATACTCCCTGATAACAACCGCATAACTCCCCGCCCAGTCAAGTCTCTCTTATTGACAACTCCACCCCCTCCAGTCAATTAATTTATTTGTAAAAATTGTAAAGTAGATACTGTGCAGTTGCAACATCCTGTTTGTTTCTTCTGAACACATTTGTCATTTGTATGTAACTCACCCAATTCTATTCTTATTCATGGTAGTTAATATGCATACATTGTATAACATGTATTGTATTGTGTTGCCACTTGTCTGTTCTTCTTCTACTGCAACTGTTTGAATTGTATACTATAAGTTTTCAATCCAATGTAACCCAATCCCTTGGGCTGCACCCAGAAATGAGCCTTGGCTCAGTGTGCCTTTCCCAGTTATAAACTTTAAATAAATAAATAAATACACTCCTGTTTGCACAGTATACATTAAATCAAGTCACTGATTTTATGTTCACCTGAAATGTATCTCCCATGTTTTTTTAAAGGTCAGAAATCATCTGTCCCATTACTGCCATTATTTGGGCTCTAAAGAGCTCTGTGGCTGGAGAAAATTGTGCTGGTGGTTGCATGTGCCATGGTGGTCTCAGCTAAGAAACAACAACTTAGTGTATGCTGTAATAAATTATACTGCAAAAACTGCTTTTAATTTCTAAATAAAGTTTTAAAACAACAAAGTTCTGAAAAATAGTACAACTAAAAAAAATTTACTGTGCATTCTTTGGAAAATCCATATTAAAGCAAGACCTGAGAACCAACAAAATCTTTTACACTGACAGCTAAAACCCTACCTTGTCAGTTACAGTTAGAAAAGCAAAGGGTAAAATGTGTGGCACAAAATTGTAGTTTCCATTATGTGCAACAAAAGGCAAATGGCTTGTCACCCCTTGCTTCTTTAATATTAGCTATGACACATCTAACACAAAATTGGTATGATACAAGAATCTGCTCAGCAAATTACATATTCATTTGGATGATAAAGCCACCTAGACGGAAGCATACTTCTGATTGTCTAATCAGCATTTTAAAGGCTAGAGTAATTTATGTTAACTTCATTGTGGAAACCACAGTCTGCATTTTAATTGAAGCCTTTTGTAACAAAATTATATAATTTACAGCAGCAAGAAGGCACCTCAGGGGGCAAGTTATCATGAGATAGCATAACCTATGTCATATTGCTTAACTCTCAAACCCGGGAGGCATTTTAGTATATCAAAGGCTTAGAAGTTGAACTACCAAAAGTGAAGATGTTTAGTGCTACATCTTTATAAGATGTGCAGATGTGAAGTTCTGCAAGTCCAGGGGTCAAACAAGTTACTCTCATAGAGTCTCCTGTGTTACAGTATGTTACTTATCATGTCCTATGCAAACAATCAGGGTTTTTAGCGTATTCTTAGAGATGAGTTAAAAACCAAAGCACAGAACAATTCATCTGTCTGTCTGTCTGTCTGTCTATCTATCTATCTATCTATCTATCTATCTATCTATCTATCTATCTATCTATCTATTTACTGGGGATTGCACAGGTCCCAGGGATCATTTTCTGTCACTAACCGGGCTGTAAAGATGGCATAAAATGGTATGGCAAAAAGGTACCTACAGGACAAGAAGCAATAGACATTAAAATACAGCTGAATGGCTAGGCAATACATACAAAAAAGTACAGTACAAGAAGAATTTGGTATCACAAGCAAACTGATGACAAAGGTGTGAGAGGGAAACCCAAGCAATAAATGCAAAAAAAAAATTATTTAATGTACAATATATAAAATTCATGAACAGGCTTGCCCCATAGAACCAGTATACTTCTGCACTTGTAATTAGAGAGGCGTGTCTTTTACATACTGTAGCAGCAACCATTTGCTTTAAGGAAGCAAAAGTCTATAGAAAAATCTCAGTGCAAAAGCAGATATCCCCCTCCAAAAGAAAAGCATCAGATTGTATCCAAACAATATTTTCCACAACATTTGCTACTGGGGAAAAAAAGAGATTTTTCAGCAGCTGTAGTGACTCCTGACCAGCAGTGCTGATTCAGGACTCTTCCTGCAGACCCCTACAGCTGTCTTCAGCTAAAGAATCAGATATGGGGAAGGGGGGCATAAATGACATGTAACAGCATACAGAATACAAAGAGTGCTTTTAAATCTGCAGTCCTGAGCAAATATCTACCATGAATCCAGTTCTAATCCCCAGTCCTCCAGTCTCATACAGTGTAGTTTAAATGAGAATCACCTCCTACAGCAGCTTGCAATGCTCCAAGGTTTTCCTGGCTTATGTCACATGTAGCACCTTGGGTTGTTCCTTCACTGATTAT
This sequence comes from Neoceratodus forsteri, assembly GCA_016271365.2. Taxonomy (NCBI): domain Eukaryota; kingdom Metazoa; phylum Chordata; order Ceratodontiformes; family Ceratodontidae; genus Neoceratodus; species Neoceratodus forsteri. The sequence goes on along the minus strand of CM057452.1, from coordinate 976,174,754 downwards.
GCAAATCCTATAATGTCTAAAAGTTGAAATGATCCTGGTTTCTATGGGATGCCATTAGGGACACAATTCAGAACCTCTGGCTATATACACTATACAGTCTGAACCATACGCTATATATTGAGATGCATACATATTATGGTGAACATGTACATCATATAGTACAATACATACACGGAACCGCATACACTATACAGTAAAATACATACATCATATAGTGAAAAATACACTATTTAAATGCATATGTCATGTATTATACAATGGCAAGAACATTTCCTAGTTTCTGATTGGTTGATACACACCTTCACCGGTGATGTTATCTGAGCATCTCTGTATGAAGGTCCAGCAGCAACATGACCTCAGAGAATAAAAGAAAGAATAAAAAATCACTGCACGCTGTCTGGACACTACCCACTACAATCTTCATTGCTTTCCCTGTCACATTCCCCACTTAAGTGCACAAGCTTTCTGCCATCATCTCACACAGCAGTCACCACCACCCCCAAAACAGTAATCCCTAGGTAAATGTACCGGCATTACCGGAAAAGCAAAATAGATTTTTTTTTAAAGTCCTGTTCTGAAAGCTTCATTGAATGAACGAGTGAGCAAGGGCTTCTTTCAACAGTTAATGTGCAGCCCTTCTGGCAATGCTCGCTCAATTTTCATCTCATTTTGTCTCTCATTTGGACACCTTTGCTGGCCACTAAATATACATCAAAACAGCACACCATACCTAAACCCACATTCTCCCTCTCAGCTCCCTACCACTTTTTCTCTTCTTTGGAAGTCCTGCAACTCACAGCAGCAGCAGGCAGCAAGAGTGGTGATTTGGAGGCATCTCCAAACACTGGTGACTCACTAAAAATGCCATTCTAGTATGATAATCTCCCATAACATTTAAATATTGCAGCAATAAGTACTGGGAGAACTATGAGCGCAATTGGTGGTGGGGGGCTAATGAAGAAAACCACGACCAGGACTGAGAAGCAAATCTAAGAACAATGTACCTAATACACAGACAGTTCTCTCTTGTGGATAAACAGAAAAAGAGGAACTTATTTTTACATAAATATACTTCCGCACACAAAAATCAAGCAAAAGCTATTTTAAAAAAAAAGTTTTCTGATTGTTCTTTATTCTCTTCAAATAATAGCTGTTGTATAATAACAATAATGCACTCCAGGGTGTGTGTCGTGCTAGGGTAACATCACTTCTTGGGTGTTGGAAGCACTCGACCTGCATCCTCATGCCCAACCACCTGAGGCATGATGTTATCCAAGCATGACACACACCTTGTCATGCATTATTGCTTAAGCAAAACACATACATTGTATACTGAAATGCATATATTATATTGTGAAATATCTACTGAAATACATATATTGAGTACTGAAAATCCACATACACTATATAGTGAAACAAATACACTATGAATTGAAACATATACACTACCTATTGAGATACATACACTACAGACTGGAAAATCTACTTACCCTACATACTGAAACAAATACACTATGTCTTGTAACATACTGTATACACTATATATTAAAAAAAATCCATATGCACTATATACTAAAACAAATAGACTACATACTGAAATATTTACACCATCCATTACAATATATACCCCACACATTGAAAATCCAAACACAGTATACTGCAACAAATACACTATATAGTGAAACACATAAACTATATATTGAAATTCATACCTTATAGATTGAAAATTATATGTACACTATATGATAAAACAAATACACTATATAGCAAAACACATACACTATATACTGAAATGTTATACATACAGTATACTATTTACCAAAACAAATACATTTCAAATACAAAGTGCAAAACATACATAATCTTCAGTAAGTATTTGAAATATATTTGCACCTTCAGCACTTTGTGCCTTTTTTGTAAGTACCCCCTTTCGGGCACTGAGCTGCACTTTGAATGCAATACATTAGCACTTTCTGGAGAAGGACTGCTTTGCAATAAAACTGATATTATTTTGCTAGTGATACAGAGTTGGAATAGCTTTCCTACAGGAACTAAGGTCCAACAAAGTGAAGTACAATAAGTCATTTTTAGAGCAAAGTTTATTCTGAATAGTAACCTCTGGCTGCTCCCCGTTTTGGGATTTTCATATTAAAAATGGGCTTAGCCAGTCCGGTAGTGAGCACCAACCCCTCATCTGATTAGCACAAACCTTTAGTTGGAAACTGCCCTAACCCAACAATCTGACAGATCCAGTGCCCAAGCTGACCCATCGCAATACAACAAGATCTATCCTTCTTTCTTTTCCCACTACCTGGGATGTAACTAGTATGTCCATGTAGATGTGGGAGACATTCACGATGGGTCTCGGCCTTCTTATGTCTTGTCTACCTAGTAGTAGCCTAGTAACCTGACTGGTCCGATACCCAATCAAGCCCATCGGGAATAGAAAAAAAAGTTCCTGTCTTCCAAACTACCTGATTTGTGTAGTATGCAACTCAATCTGCCAGGGATTAAAAAAATATACCCCCCTTTTTCTACAACCTAATGTATCCAGTGCCTAACCTGGACAATCAGGGAATAAATAAAAAAAAACTGTCCCCCCTCCTCCAACAATCTGACAGATCCAGTACCAAATCTGACCTGTCAGGGAATTAAAAAAAGTCCCCCTCCCTCCAACTGTCTGATGGGTCCTATGCCCAACCTAGCCCATATATTAAGCCAAACGGAGATGAGGAGGAACAGCAGTAAAGCAGTGAGCGGAAGGTGGAATAGGCAGGATAGTAAAACATAACTTTCCCTAAGCCCATCCACTCAGGTCACAGTGAGGGGCTCAAGCACTGCATGTAATGTTTGGGGTTGCTGCTGCAGTGCTGCTCCTATGACTGCCATGCATGCTGCAGCCCAGCCTGCTGTACATCAGAATGGTCTAATGCCCAGCCTACCCCATCAGGGAATAAAACAAATGTGTTCTGGTCCCACAAACTACCTGATGTGTCCAGTGCCCAACCCAGCACATCTGGGAATAGAAAAAGAATCTGCCCCTCCCCCAACTACCTAATGGGTCCAGTACCCAACACCATCTGTTAGAGAATAAATAAATGTGTGCCTTCACCTCCACCCAACCCCTAATAAGGTCAGGGCTGAACCTGGGCCCTCAGGGAATAAAACAAAATCTGTCCTTCCCTCAACAACCTGACAAACCCCAAACCCAACCCAGCCAGTCAGGGAATAAAAAGAAAATATCTGTATATCACCACCAAACTACCTGATGCATAACCTGTCCCATCAGGGAATAGAAAAAACCTGCCCCCCCCCAACTACCTGACACATTCAGGGTCCAACCCGCACCATCACCGAATAAAAAATATACATGCTGATGTGGAGGACAGAGCTATAAGTGAGTTTGGTGCTAGGGGATGAAACTAATTGCCTGGTGCTGAGTAGACTTGAATAGAGATGCAGTGAAATTAAATTCTGCCGGCGAAGTGACTTTGCATTATCATAAAGCTACACGAAGAGGCCATTGGAAAGTGCTCACTTCACTTTTTTATTATGAATTTGCATTGTTATTCCGCCTTAACGCAAGGTAAGGTGGAATGACAACAATATAGGCAGACCCCCCCCCACACGCACATCACATGGCTTACAGTACTGAAAGTCACATGCTTTAGCCAGGCAGGAAGGAAGTGAGTCATGCAAGCAGATACTTTCACTTTCTCCTTTGCAGAGGTAGAGAGAGGTAGCATTTTGAGTAGGAGAGGAGAGTTTGTGTTAACAAGTTTCTTTCTTGAGCAAATTCCAAAAACCCAAAAGCTTTTTTGAAAGCTAATTCTTTAGTTTTTTTTTTGCACTGTTTTGTCAGTTCTTTTTGGTGACCAATTTCTTTGTTTTATAAGTTTTGCTTTGTGTGTGTGTGTGTGAATGTGTGTGTGTGTATGCCTGTATTGTGTGAGTGTGTGTGAAGGCGCTCGTTGCATTGGAGAGGGAAGGAGTGTTTTTTGTGTGATGGACCAGGGACAGTATGTGGCCCGTGGCCAGAGGGGAGTGCGCATGCATGGGAGGTAGTAGCCAGGTAGCATTGGACCACTCCAGACTCTTTGGTCCTGCCTCCCCTCCTCTGGAAGCAGCAGCACCGCTAGTGCCGTTGCCACATCCACCAAGCCCGCCATCACCACCACCAGCAGTAGCAGCTGCAGGAGCTCCAGCAGCACCACCTCCACAGCAGCAGGTGGAGCCCCAGGTGCCTGATCATGCTGCCGGCACTGCATCTGCCCCTCCTGTGCCTGGTCCCCTCCGCAGCTCCCCAGTTTGGCAGGTTTTCAACTGTGTTGGGGGAGACAGCAGCCTTGTGGTGTGTCTGCTTTGTGGTGTGCAGGTGTGCCGTTGTCCCCGGGGGACATATCTGGGGACTGGGGGCCAGTGCACACATATGTTGAACCACCACAATGTGGAGTGGCAGGCTGCCACTGAACGGGCCAGGCCTCCATCTGCTGACCCTTCTGTGGCAGTGGCAGAGGGTGCTGCTGATGTGCAATGCCACAGCAGGAGGAGAGCCACAGCAGCTGCTCCACCACTCCCACCACCACCACCCCCACCACTGCCACCAGCACCACCCTCACTACCACCACTACCTGGTGTCCCCCCCAACAGTGGACCCCACAATGTCTGCAACTCAGGCAGACATAGCACTTTTGTGGGCCATGGTGGAATAAAATAACTAGAGGGTGGGTGCTGTCCAGTAGCAGGTGGAGCAGATAGAGTGACACCAGTTACAGATTGTGTGGATGCTCCATCTGCAGCTGGAACATCAGGGGATCCTCCATTAGCTTTTCTTTTTCAGCACACCTCCCCCACCGCAGTAGTGTTTTGTCTTTTGTTTATGTTTAATAACAGACAGAGGGAAGGTCACAGTATTAGTTTAAAGGGAAGTAGTCAGCAACAGGAGGTCCTGCCCCCTGCAAGGCTTACCCTCCGGTTAAGCCTTTTAAGTATGTTGCAGCGTTTATCTCATGCCACAACATACTTTATTTTAATAAAGAAAAATCAGTGACCCGGAAGTATGGCGGACGCTATGGGGCTCCATTATGTGTAAAAGTGCAACGGTGATGCACCGTGTGCTTTAATACAAAAGTATTGAAGTGTAAAGTGCATCGCCACCACACCTTTACACAAAATGGAGCCCCCCCTAGCGTCCACCATACTTCCGGGTCACTGACCTTTCTTTATTAATATATCCAAGAAAAATGCCGCAACATACTTAAAAGGCTTAACCAAAGGGTAAGGCTTGCAGAGTGCAGGAGCTTCTGTTGCTGACTGCTTCCCTTTAAATATATATATATATATATATATATATATATATATATATATATATATATATATATATATATACACACACACACATATACAGTCATACATGCTCCTTATTGCCCTGTTATTATAATCCAGTGCCTCAGAAATGTTTAGTTTCTGTTGTGGAGTGGTTGTGGAAAAGCAGGTGTGAGCAGTGAAAGTGATGTGGTAAATTGTATGTGTGCAGCCAGTGTTGTTTCCTGTGTGTGTGTGATGTCAGACATTGTCCAACTTCTTGCAAACATATATATGCTGACTTGTTGCAGTGTTTATGGTATAAAGAATAGAGATAACAATATATAACGTATATTTTATTGTCACCATTATCATCAGTGGACTAAGTGATAAGATATTTTTTCAGAGGTATCTGGCCAGAGTGCACCTTAGTCACATACTGCACACATGACTTTTAGGAGAGCATGTGTTTTTTGTTCCATGATCTCCACAAAGTCGTGTGTGCACTGTGAGTGACTGATGTGCACAGTGACCCAGTACCTCTGAAAAAATAACATATCACTTATTCTGCTGATGCCGATAGTACAAATAAAATATACATCACATATTCTTTCTTATCTTTATTCTTTACATAATGCAACTAGTCACACCATGTATATGTTTGCATGAAGCTGGACAATGTCTGCACATACAGGAAAGAACACCGATGGCACACATGCAGTTTAGCACAGCATACTTGCACTGCTCAGTCCTGCTTTTTGCAAAACACTTCACAAGTCCCGACACAAAGTAAACATTACTGAGGCTCCAGAAATATTTATTTTTTGAAATAGACACTAAAGCAGCAGTGCAACAATCTGGTGAAAATTTTGACCTATACTTTCTTATGATATTTTACATTGCCACTTTGCTTACCTCCTGACTTGTATGATACCATTCTTTCCAGTATTTGAGTCTTTTTTAGTACTTTTTTTCATGTCTGAAATAATAAAAGGAGCACTCCTTTTAATATGATGTGGACCAGGTCTTTGTCAGTATTTTCCGTTGTTTTTCTCCATCAGTAGTTTATATATTACTTCTGTTGTAAAATTAACAGTTATGCAGCAGGCACTGTTTTATGACCTCGCAGAATAATATTTGTTCACAAACAGCTGCAAATAATGATGAAAACTTTGTCAGAGCCATATTAAAAGGCGTGTCCCTTTAATTTTTTCAGACATGAGAAAAAGTACTAAAGCAGACACAACTTGAGAAAAGAAGGGTATCATACAAGTCCAGCGGTAACTAGTGGCTGGCAATCTAAAATAGCATAAAAGGTATAGGTCATCATTTTCACTACATTGTTGCACTGTTGCTTTAATTTATAATTTAGTTATGACATTATGTGCTTACAATCACAACACATAAAATGCAATTATCTTGAGTCCAGAAAATTCCCACGTGCTGACGAAGTGAAATGGGAGCACTACACCACATGCAAAGTCCCCCAGAATCTATTGCGCAGTCACTCATGTGTGCAGTGGTCACACAGAGTCCCCAGAATTGTTCTGCATCCCTAAAATGCAACTGTCATGTGTCCAGAAAATTCCCAAGTGCTGGCGAAGTGAAATGGGAGTGGTACACCACATGCAAAGTCCCCCAGAATTTATTGCGCAGTCACTCATGCGTGCAGTGATCACACAGAGTCTTCAGAAATTTTCTGCATCCCCAAAATGCAATTGCCTTGTGTTCAGAGAAGTAACATAATGTGATGATGATGTCATGACCATGATGTACCGTGTCTTGCCAAACCGTGTGAAGAAGGGCTAATATGTCATGAATCCATTCAGTGTTCCATCAGAAATGATGACCATGACAGAGAACTGTTGCTGGTCCAAAGTATGCTGCGATTCCTGCGAATGTATGCGATACGATCACCTCAACCGGATGGAAGGGTGTCCTTTGTGTGTACACTAATAGTAGCCTTGGTGAGTTGATACATATAGCTATATAAATATATATATATATATATATATGTCTTTTCTAGGTGGGGGGTTGACATATATATACATGTACTCATTGTATTGTTTTGTATTACAGGTCACATACTGTTGGTGTGCACATAGCAGTGCTTGATGAGACATTTTGTCGTTGAAATTGGAAATGGAATACTCTCAAGCCAATGAAGGTAAGTATTTCTTTTTTTGGGGGGAGCATATTTGCAAGTAGGTCTCATTAATGGTTTATTATTTGGTTAACTTCTTCACAGATTTCATCTGCATCCTTCTCCAGTCTGGTAACGAATGGTCATGGTCATCAATTAAAATGACTTCTGCTCATGGCATGTCTGCCCCAGCCTGGGAATGGGGGCATGATGTTGAAGAAGTTCTTTGGATAAGGCAACTATGACACAGCAAAGCATTTGGAAGTTTCTTAAAAAAAGAAATGAAGGATCTATTACAACTTGATTGCAGCAGTAAGGCATTATATTTAAGCTATGGCTGTTCCACCATGGGTATCTGGATTAACATGGATAGCAGGTTGTCCCACTGTAATCATCAGATCACAATTTAATTTAGTACCAGGCTGTGTAACAAATACACTGTGTCACTGTCCCTGAGTCTCAATTCAAGTTACATTTTAAAACCACATCTTGTAAAGTAACACGACCTGGGTCCAACTTTTTCAACACTGTCATGGCTGCACAGCTGCAAATTTGGAATACAGTGCATGATATATTTTTTGTGACTTACATGTCACCTAGTTTATGATTCATCACTTGGATTTGTTGCACTCTTATGAAACAAAAAGGAACAGATTAAATAAAATTGATATACTTACCAGTATGGATTGGAAATCGATATCCCATAGCTTCCTGTAGACAGTACTGCTGATGCCATTGATAAAGACCTTCAGCGATGGAGAGTCATTTGCTGTTAAGCTGTAAAAAAACAAATACGTTGGCCATATGTGTTTGACCATTGTGTTTGACAATTGCAGCTCAGAAAAGCAACACAAAACAAAACACACAGCTAAAGGAAGTTGAATAGCATGAAAAACATTAGTACACATACTCACTTTATAGTTTTAATAGTAAGAAGCCTTGTGCCTGTGGCTGATGGATGTGGTCTCCTGTTCGACTCCCTCTGCCTTGGCATGGTCAATGTAATGGAAAAACATTGTCAAAATGGCACTGGTGGTGGGTGGTGTTGGTCATAGCTGCGGCACATGATGACTTTCCCTCACATCTTCCTTCATCTGGTGGTGGTGGCCTTATAGTGGTGGTAGCCTGAAGGGACACACGGTCACATTCTCTATGGTGGCAGTGGCAAACAGTTGTCTTATAGTGGTGGTAATCTGGGGGCCAGGATATACTGTGCTCTGTGTTATAAATGTGATGTCACATATGGAATTTGAGTCACTATGAGTGGGACAGTGATTTAACTTTATGAAAAAGAAAAAATGTATCATACAAGACATGTGACAGCCTTTTAGCCACTTAAGTTAAAACCTGCTAACATTAACCTCATCATCATTCATCATTATCCTCATAAAGAAAGCTGCCCTCACAGTCTTCTATGTCTGAATTCTGACCACGGGGAACTTCTTTCTCCATTGTGTTATCATCTACATCAGTGGTAGGCTGCTTCATGCTGTCACTGCCACCAGGATGGTCCCTTTCTTTAACATCAGCAAAACCATGAGTATGTCGGGATATGAATACTGGGGTTGCAGTCTGAGCTGGTATGTGCCTCTCATTCATTTTTATGAATGTCAGCAAACTGACATTTGCAGGAGAGAGGTTTGTACGATGATCATGAGCTATTGAATCTGCTAAGCTGAATACCCCCTCGACACTCACACTGGAGGGTGGGCATGTCAGGTACTTCAGTGCCACAGTGGTCAGCTCTGGACATTCACTGACCTTTCCACTCCAGTATAAAAGGGGATCATCGGTGATTGACAGATGCCTGTTTTCAGACACATACAACTCAACCATTCGCTGTGCTGCTCTAAGTCCAGTGGTTGATGCATCACCCACTTCTCTGGAATCATTTATGTCACAAATCCCCACTTGGGACAAAGCCTCCCAAAGTGGGTTAACGCTAGCTGCTTTTGATGACAGACCACCTGGAACTGCAGTCCCCTTCCCTTTACAGGATATACTTGATACTACTCCTCCAGGTTCACGTTCAGCCTGATAATGCTGCTCAGGTTTCCTGACCTTGGCATGTGACTTCTGTGCCCCATGAACCAAGCGCACCAGTTACTTACTGACAGTTTTTACCTGTTCAGGCCCACCCTCCAGTACTGAGGCAATTCCAAGTTTGTATCGTGGGTCCAGCATTGTTGCTATTGTAAAGTTGTCACTACACTGAATGCTCAAGATGTGACGATTCTGGTTGAATACTGTCAGCATGTGTTTCAGCAACACACTGCTAGCCCTGTCTCCGGCAACGTCAAGGCTATGCTGTACATTCACCAATGTCTGCCTCAGCACCCGCAGCCATGGAATTGATTGGCTAATGGAGGCAGACTCACCACTTACTGCTTGTGTGGCATATTCAAAAGACCTCAAGATTGTTATTACAGAGTCCATGAGGCACCACTGTTCAGTCGTCATAGACATGGAGGCCCTGGGACTGTCAAGGCTAGAGTGCATGACAAGATATTCTGAGATGGCTTTGTACCATTCATACAACCTCTCTGCCATGTATAAAGTGGAGTTCCACCGGGTGACAACTTCCAGCTTTAAGTGGTGCTGCGGGAGGCTGTTTTGGTTCTGCAACTACCGAAGCTGGTCATGGGCCTTTGCAGAGCATGAAAAGTGAGACCAGATACAGCATGCAGCTGTCAGCATTTCCTTTATATCAGAGTGCTGCAGAAACTCCTGTACCACAAGATTTAAACAGTGGGCCATGCATAGAACCCAAAAAAAGCCACCATTCATGATGCATTTCACCACATTTAATAGAATGTCACTTGCTATGAACCCAGCTCTCAGGGACAGGGAATTCAACCACTTCTCAGTTTCAGTCAGTCCCAGGTCCAACATGTTTTCACCAGTGTGTGAACAGGTCACAGTGCACAAAGCAATTGTTGCATGCTGTTGAATTCCTGGAAGATTGTTACCACAACACTCCACCTTACTACACTGGTTATTCACACTACCAACAGCACAAGCAACCCCCAGCACCTGTGCCCAGTGTGCAGTTATACACAAATATGAACCCCCCATTGTTTTGCCACTTGTCCACATATCCATACTTAAATGGATGAATGGAGAGGAGGAATGTTGAAGGACATGAATTACTGAGTCTGACACAGTACGGTACAACTCGGGGACAACACAGGTCTAAAAGTATGTCCTAGATGGGACTTCCATTTTGGACAGACACATGCAGCAAACTGCAGGAATCCAGAAATCTCCATAAAGGAGAAGGGCAAAAGATCAATTGCCAGCATTTCAGCTACAGCAGCATTAAGTTCACATGACACTGCATGATTGGGTGGGTAGTTCAGCTTATGCACAAAAACACTCTGTAACATGTGCTGACTTAAATGTTTTACATGGGGTATGATGACAAATGGTTCTGCTCTGCAAATTGCAGGTTGTTGTGGAGTGTGGACGTGTGATGAAGACAGTTGCACAGGTGATGACAAACCCAGGATAGCAGTTATTTTCCCACATTTACCAACAGGGGTTGATGTACCACTTGCACTAGACATACTGCATTGACCACCACCACCACCAAAACTGCTACTCTCACCACCACTGGACAAGACTTCAAAATCATTCTGCTCTTCCACCTCATCATGTCTGTAGTAATCCTCTGCTGTTATTTCATCACTACTGCACACATTTAATTATCTACTTGATGCTACAGTCATGGAAGGGGATAACATGCTCATTATGGTTGTTGATGAGGGTGATCGCCCCACTGTGGTACAAGTATTAGCTGCCATCTTGTGCTGAATCCACAGTGCCATGTACCTATTCTTAAAATGTGTATGCTGTCCCCCTGTGCCCAGATGGCTCCCCTTTTTATCTCGACTCACACGCACCTGGCTAACCTGGCAGATTGCAACTGACTCATCATTTGCATCTTCCACAAAAAAATCACAAACAAGGGATTTTGATCCTCTAGTTTTAACATGTCCCCCCGATGCTCCTTATTGGACTCTGTTTTTATAAGCAATGAAGTGGGGGGTGTGCTACATGATTTTTCAGGCAGGACATGCTTGGACAGCAACTGACCACCACGACTACCTATCATTATTACTGGGTCAACATCATCAACAGAAACTGGTAAATCACAACTTTTTACGGGGGTGGGAATGCAAACAGACCCAGACACAGGCACCCTAAGTTTCTTTTTCTTCAGTTCCCAACAGGGTCATTGACATCATCATCATCATATTCTTCAACATCATCCACATCTTCTGCTTGGATGCTGGCATAGGGACTGCATGTTGCAACCACAGCAACATCATCATTATCAACACCACCATCACCCGGAATTTTTTCACCACACTGTGAATCACTGCATGGCAAATGCATGACTTGAACTGTGGTGGAAGAAATGTCACTTTGTGTGCTACCATTGACATGATGATCAGAATCCTCTTGTTCAGTTACTGAGATGTTACAGGGGAGTATGATATCATCTACACTGTCACTCACTGCCACTGCTTCACACTCCACTATAATTTTGGACACAGTAAACTGGTCAGAAGTGGAACTTGAGGCAGCAATACTCATACCACCACCAGCAACTGCACTGACACCACCAGCTGAGACAACATCCTCTCCTCCAACTACGAGTGAAGCTACTGATTGCACTGTAAAAAAACATTGAAGGAGAAATACCTTTCCTCACATCAACATTGCACTTCTGCAACTGCGTACTACTACTATGCCCACAGACAATCTTACCACTGGCAGCAGTGCCATGGTGAGAAAGAGCTTTGATTGCACATCTCCTTGCGGGCATTTTGGGGCATCAACAGGAATACTCTAAACAAATTTATATTTTGAAACATTCACTCTAGGTGGGGTCCAGGGGAGGGAGGGGTGATGCTGGATGTGAAGCCAAAAAAACAACTGTGGCTTCAGCAACAGATACAGATGCAAAGTCGCAACAAGTTCAATAACACCTTAACTAACCAGTGGTGTTCTCAAGTCACAAACAGTCCAATCTAGAAAAGAATACCTTTTGCAGGTGGGGGGGTAGCACTGACTGCAGATTTCAGCAATGCAAAACCAAGAAAAGATACCACAATGGCTGTACAAAATCACGCAGCTGCAGTGGATAGCAGGTTCACACTGCTGCACCTGCAATTACACTGTGGCACAATAAAAGGTGTATTATTTGATGTCATATCACACACCGCACGCACACACACTCACACACACAATTTGTCTACAAGTAATGCGTAGCAAATTTAAAACTTCAGTAATATGCAACGTATTTTAAACAACCTCACTGCTGCACCTGGTCCAGACCACAACACACACAACCAGCAAAAAAATGAAAGTATTACTGTGTGTACACTAACACAGTCAGTTGTACAAGAAAAATATAACCAAAAAACAAAGAACTCCCTATTTCTCCAATTTAAATCTACCTACACCAGATATGCCCCTCCCCCAAAGCACACTTCCACTTTCTCTCAGTACACAGACTGAATGTTGTACATTAACATTCAAAATCCACACACGAACAATAAATGCTCGATGATATGAGCACAGGAGGGTTTCCCACGATCGATGAACTAAAGTTTCAGCAAAAAAATGACAAAAAAAGGCATTTTTAACAGCTTTTAGAAGGTCTGAATCACAGAGAGCTCTCAGAGCAGACTGTCTCCTACAGCTTCCTACACACACTACCCCGAACTGAGGCAGTGCAGAACAATCTAGAGCCCATGTGACCTGAAATCCCATGAATTACTGCAAAATTCACTTTTGGAGCTTAAAAACAAGGTGAAGTGAGGCGAAGTACATTGTTTTCAAAGTACTTCACCTTAACATTTGGTGGAGTAGTGGTTTGGGAAGGCAGAGTAACGCAAAGTCATTGTCTTCAATGGACTTCGCGTTACCCATTATAACGCGAAGTACTCTGCTTCACATTGCAGAGCACTCCACAAATTCACCTTCACTCTGCAAATCACTCCACAGAGTGAACTGAGGCCACATTTAGCCCATCTCTAGACTTGAACCACTGTGTACAGTATAGGGAGCATTACTGAAAAACAGTGCCATTGTGTCAAAGCCATCCCTGCAGGCACTGTTGTGCAACAACCCTGTAAAACTCACGTTAGAAACATAGAAACATAGACTTTGATGGCAGATAAGGACCGCTAGGCCCATCTAGTCTGCCCATTTCCCTACCTACAGGATAGGCCGCAGATCCTAGTTAACCAACAGCCTATATCTTCCTGCCCCCCACAAGAATTGCCTTATTTCTGTCCCATGCATTCTTGAATTCTCCCACAGTTTTAGACCCCACTAACTTCCTCAGGAAGGCTGTTCCATGCATCCACTACCCTCTCTGCGAAATAATACTCTCACATTGCCCTGAACCGCCTCCTTCTATCTTTTAAATTGTGTCCCTTGTTCTTGTAGTCTCTTTTCTGAAAGATGCTACCCTCTTGGACTTTGTTGATTCCCTTGAGGTGCTTGAAAGTTTCTATCATGTCCCCCCTCTCCCTTCTTTCCTCAGGGTATACATTAAGCTCCTTTAGTCTCTCCTCATACAGCTTCTTTGCAGACCCTGCACCATTTTAGTTGCCCTCGTCTGGACTGCCTCTATCCTGTCTATGTCCATGCAGGAGATGGGGTCTCAGAACTGTACACAGTATTCAGATGGGGTCTCACCAACTGTCTGTACAGAGGGATAACAACTTCCTGTTTTCTGCTGCTGATGCCTCTCCTATACATCCCAGTATACCCCCGCCCTCCCTACTGCCTCTCTCACATTGCTTGCTAACCTTAAGGTCATCTGATATGATTACCCCAGGTCCCTTTCCTGTTTTGTTGTTGTACTACCTCCCCACCCATTGTGTATTCTTCCCCTGGGTTCTTGTTTCCCAGGTGCATTATTTACTTTTGCATTGAATCTCTAGCTGCCATCGTCTGACCATTCCTCCAACCTTGCCAAGTCCCTTTTCATCCTTTCCACGCCCCTTGTGTATCAACCCTGTTGCAGATCTTTGTGTCATCTGCAAAAGGCATACTTTTCCTTCCAGTCCTCTGCAATGCCACTGATGAAGACATTAAAAGGACTGGACCCAATACTGAACCCTCTTGGTGCCCACTAGTAACTGCCCTTTCTTCAGAGTGGACTCCATTTACAATTACCTTCTGTGTCCTGTTGTCCAGCCAATGTTTTACCAGGCTACCACCCTGGGACCCACTCCCAGGCTGGTTAATTTGATTAATAATCTTTGTGTGGGACTGTGTCAAATGCCTTGCTAAAGTCTAGATAGGCCATTCCACAGCCCTCCCTGGTCTACTACTTTGTCACCCAGTCAAGAAATCTATTAGATCTGCCTGACATGACCTTCCCTGGCCAGAACCCATGCTGCCTTGGATCCTGTGCTCCACTGACCTCTAGGTACTCAACTATTCTTTCCTTCAGAAGTGACTCCTGCCACTTTCCCTACCACAGAGGTCAAACTGACAGGTCTGTAGTTTCCTGCCTCTGTCCTGGTCCCACTTTTGTGAAGGGAATCACATCCGCTTCCTCCAGTCCTCGGGTACTACACCATCCTCCCATGATTTATTAAAAGAGTAGCCAGTGGTTTCATTAGTTTCTTCCTTAATTCTTTTAGAATTCTGGGTGAATTCATCAGGACCCATTGCTTTGTCCACCTTCAGTTTTAGGGTTCTTGCAGAACCCTTTCTTTTTGTGGACTGGGATCGACCCCCCTATCAAGAGTGCTTCTGTTAATTGGATTAGGCACTTCCTCCTCTTTGGTGAATACTGAGCAGAAATATTCGTTCAGTATTCCTGCTTTCACTGTCCCTTCTGCCCACCCACCGTTCATTCTATTCAGCCTCACTATCCCTCCTTTGTCTTTCTAGACCGCTGATGTACCTATAAAAGGTTTTATCCCCTTCTTAACTGAGTTGGCTATCTTTTCCTCAGTTTGGGCCTTTGCCATTCTGACTTCCCTCCTGCTTCTTTCTGCCTTAACTGGTACAGCTCTCTGTCCTGCTCCTTCTGTGTTTCCTTATACTTCTGGAATGCTATCTTTCTTCCCTGACTTTCACAGCCACCTCTCTTGAGAACCATAGTGGCTTTTTCTTTCATTTTGATTTGTTTATTTGCTTCACACAAAGGGTTGTTGCCTCTGTGATGGCAGTTTGATAATTCCCCATTGTTGCTCACACCTCCTTCTAGCCTGTTTACTGAGTGCTTTTCTGAGGCACTCTCCCATCTTGCAAAGTCAGCCCTCCTAAAGTCCAGTACCCTCACTTTTGTGGCTTGACTCTGTAGCTGAGTTAACATGAACCACACTGTTTGATGGTCACTTGTCCACAGAAGGCAACCCACTTCTAGATCTGAGATCCTCTCACTGCCCCGTTTGAATACGAGTCTAAGATTGCTCCCTCATGAGTGGGTTCGAAACTAGCTGTCTAATGCCTGCCACCTGTAGGGCATCAAGAATGGCCCTGCTATTGGATGTGGCTGCAGCAAATGTGCTCAGTTAACATCTGGCATATTCAGGTCTCCCATCAACAGTATCTCCCTTTCTCTGCCATTCTAAGAATGCCTTCCATCATATCCTTGTCCATTCCTTCCCCCTGACATGGGGGTCTGTACACAACCCCTGTGCGGATTGTGGTGCCCTTTCCAGTCTCCAAGGTGACCCACAGTGCCTCCTCTCCTCCCTGTTTACTCTTTTGTTCAGTTGCTTTTATCCCTTCCTTTACATAGAGAGCTACTCCTCCCCCTCTTCTCCCTGCCTGTCTCTCCTGTAGGTTATGTACCCTGGTATGTTAACATCCCAGTCATGGTTCTCTGTGTACCATGTTTCTGTGACTGCTATGATATCCAGGCATCCCTCTTCCATTAAGGCCACCAGCTTGGGGCTTGTTGCCCAGACTACGGCATTGGTACTCATTACCTTCCATTTCCTGATGGCCTTACCCCTCTTTGCCCCATCCCTGTCCTTCTTGCCTTTGTCACTTTCTCCATTTACTCCTGCCCTTCTCCTATTGACACCTCCATGTTGGTGTTTGCCACACTTACTACCGTGATTGTTTGGAGGGGCTAGGATTTTCCTGCTCCTTTCAAGTGCCTCCCCCCTTGGCTAGTTTAAAAGCTTGCCAATGAAGCATTTAAACCTATCACCTAGGATCCTGGTTCCCTCCCGGACAGATTCAGCCCATCATGCCAGTATAGGCTTGCATCACTCCAGGTGGACCCCAGTCCCCAATTAAGCCAAATCCTAGGCTCCACACAGTTTTTCCAGCCTGATTGAATCCCTTAGTGGAACACCCTAGCCTCTCCTGTACCATAGATGGGTAGCACCTCCCGAAGGTTGCAGTCGGTGCTACTTGACTAAGGCCCTCCCAATTCCAAAACTCTTCCTGCACCCTCCAATCCTTCTTAGCCAGGTCATTTGTCCCTAAGTGGACAATGACATCCAGCTCCCTCCCCTGTGCAGCTGTTCCGGCAATCCTGAGGATTCGCTCCCTGTCCCTCCAAGCCATGGCGCCAGGCAGGCACCTTACCTCCCTCTCCCCTTCCTTGCCCAGTTCTACCTTCCTAACAATGGAGTCCCCCACCAGGAGTTATTTCCTTCCCCTGCAGGGTCCCCTGCCACCCTCCTGTGGGTCTCCTTTGTGGAGGTTCCCAGCATCCTCCTTGGTCTTCACTGTAGGTGCCTCCATAGAGGAACCACACTTTGCCAGAATGGTGTAGGAATTGTGGAGAGGTTGGATGTGATTCTCATATAACTACAATTACAATAGTGAAACTGGTGGGACACTAAAGCCTACTACAAAAATAAACAAAGATAACATAAAAAATGCAAGACCAGCCTTGTTGGCACCATCCAGATTTTATTTTGATTGTGACCTGGACAGTGTACAGTACGTGGAGGGTGCTGGCAGGCTCTTTGTGTGCAGTTAAAACATGATTCCTAAAAACATTAACTAGCAATGCCCAGGCAGTCTGGGACACTTCCAGGAAGCATTTAAGATAACTGCACACCCTGTACACATCATAGGTACCCCTAATTTGCATGGGCACCTGACTGCAGTTAGCGATCCTGCATAAACAAATTAGTGCCATGCTAACAGATTAGAGCTGCTCTACGTTTGTTTCTTGAAATAGCACCAGCTATACAAACAGGCTGTCAGTGATGCTAATCACAGTTATGATCCCTGCTGTTTAGCTGTCCCCCATCCCCAATTGCTATTCAGATGCCCTGGATTAATAAAATAAAATTATCTCTGGCATCTAGTCCATCCCTAGATCACAAGTCTGAGCTTCCTTCCCATCCCTCCCACTCAGATCAACTCCACCTGCTCCCCACAGTCTCCACCAACTTACCCCAACAGTCTTCTTCCTCCCTGTAATAAAGGCAAGACAGGTCCAGCCCCTCTGCTCACCACCTTGGCCAGCCACCATCTGAGTGACAAGGAGTGAGAACATGCCGGCATGCACTCATTCCCTGTCACTCAAACTGCAGTCGGCCAAGGTGGTGAGGGGGGACTGTACATACCGCAGTAACAGGGAGGTGGCTGCCAGTTGTGGTAGGAAAGGGCCAGCAGGTGGAAGGGGTGGAGGGCACTGAAACACAGATATCACATTCTGCAGCATAGGAGGCAAAGACTAATTTTATTTCTCTCAGGTAGTCTTGAAGTTACCTCACATCCAATTCACATTCATGTAACACCACAGTGAAAAATAACAAACAGGTACAGTCTGCTCATCCTGCATACCGACCAGTTCCCCAGTGTTTCAGCTCTCTAACAAGCCTTCATCATGGGGTGTGGTCAGAGGCATGGCAACATCTTGTTAAATATGTGGTTCTCCAGTGGTGCAGAGGACAAGGCACCAGGATGGAAGATGAAAGGGTACTGGGTTCAAGACTGCCCCCCACCATGTGTATCTATTTTGGGAGGCAGTATAGCGCAGTAGTCTAAGGCTCTGAGCTGCAAATCTAGTGACATCCAGCAGACCAGACCTGGGTTTGAATCCCACAGCTTCCACTTACATACTGTGTGACCCTGAGCAAGTCACTTAACCTCCTTGTGCTCCCAGGTCGCTCCTGTAAAAAAGCTTTCAGCTTAGTGTGCTATACCTGGTTAAACAACTTAAAAAAAAATACCCCATATTCCAGTGATGTAATAAATCACCCTCATGTGGTAGTAGTTTAACTTCACAAGAGTCTCACATATCTTCATTAAAATCTAATACAAAATGTTCTCAGCATCAGTTAAGTTCAGAGCTAAATATTTGAAAAAAGGGAAGGGTTCATTTTCATAGCTCCTCTTTTAGTAAACTGCTGTTTTAACAACAGAGATATAGAAAAGTCAGATTGCAAGGACTCCATCATGTGATCACCCTGTATATGTCCATGCATTCTTTACTTTCCCAGTAACTGGGGATCCACATAGACTGATGAGCCAGCCAAAGGTAGAATTGATCAGAAGGTCATCACTGAAACCTAGCAGCTCAGAAGTTCAGATATAAAAAGAAAAGTCCGAAAAAAATTATTATACATTCCGAAGTAGCATTATTCTATTTCAATACAAACACACAGTGACAAATAACCTATTATTTATTTATTTACTATCTGCCCATCCCTTCTTACAAGAATGACTTGAGGTCCCAGATTTAATTTAAACCACTTGGTTTAATACTTCCTAGTCAAAAAATCCAAGAACTCTCTTTCCTCAGCAGTAAATTTTTCCTATCACCTCTTCTCCTTGGACGAGGTATCATCTTCAGTCCCATGAACTTCAAGTGTCTGGGATCAGATCCATGTTTTTCACTGAAGTGTTTGCTCACTGGGGTATCTTACCTATTACTGATGATCGATCTTACATGTTCTTGGAAAGAGATAGGTGAAGTGGAGAAAATTCACTTCACAAAATATTTTGTAGATTTTCCTCACTTTGTGAAGCTTGACCCCCTAGTGAAGTGGAACTTTGCCCCCCCAAACTCCATGAAATGTGGAGTTCAGCAACTCTGATCCCCCCCCCCCGCCAGTTGCCGCTCCACATAGAATAAAACTTCTGTGGTATCTAGTGGCCTCTGCCCCTTCCCCACTGAGCACAGTCCCAGTGTAAAAATAATATTATTATTATATCAAGCCCTGGTGTCTAGTGGTACCCCCTCCCACCGATAACTGGCCACAATGTAAAAATAATATTATTACTGTATCAATCCCTGGTGTCTAGTGGTCCCCCCCTCCCACCTATCACTGGCCCCAATGTAAAAATAATATCATTATTATTATATCAATCCCTGGTGTCCTGTGGTCCCCCCTCCCACCAATCACTGGCCCCAATGTAAAAATAATATTATTATTCAATCCCTGGTGTCAAGTGGTCCCCCCACATCACTGACCCAATACTGCATGACATATTTCCATTCCCCTCCAGTCAATCCCCCCCCAACGATTGCTGCCCAATGTAACATAAAAAATCCCAGGTGTCTAATGGTCCTCCCCGCCAATCACTGGCCCCAGTTTAAAATAATATTATTAATAATTCAATCTCTGGTGTCTAGTTGTCCCCTTCCCCCATTGCTGATCGCTGGCCCCAATGTAAAAATAGTCTTATTATTAATTCAATCCCTGGTGTCTAGTGATGCCTCCAGACACCAATGGGGGGGACCACTAGAATGGTGTGGTGGTACATTACCTGATGGGGGGGGGTCCACTAGACACCAGAGAATTGGCAACATTTGGGGATGGGAGAGGGAGGGGGTCCACTGGACACCAGGGAAATGTGTTATGCAGCATCAGGTTGGTGTTCGGGGAGGACCACTAGGCACCAGGGATTGAATAAATAATATTATTTTTACACTGGGGCCAATGATCAGTGGGGAGGCCACTAGACACCAGGGATTTTTTATGTCACATTGGGCAGCGATCGGCAGGGGATTGAATGGAGGGGGATTGGGGAGATTAGCTATTTCTAACTTCTTGCCTTGTGGAGTTTTTAAATGCGATTTGCACTTAAAAAAACAAAAGCAAGGAGAAGTTACAAATGGTGATTTTTTTTTTAATTCAACAGACAACTTCGTGAAATGATCCTCGGAAGCGAATTTCCTGACTTTGCAGAAAATTCACTGGCGAAGTAAAATTTCACTGCATCTCTGTTTTTGGATTCTAAGTTTAAGGTTTCACATGGTCCTATCTATATAGATCAGGTTACAGGAACATGCAGTATTACAGTAAATACATTCTCTAATCTCAATTTCAGTATTGTCCCATGGGTGTTTGATTTTTTTCTCTTTTATAGCATAAGTGCAAATGTTGCAGTTATTGCATTTGAGAAAACCTTTTGGTTTTGTCAGTAGCAATTTCCCAGTTCCCTATATCCCTTCACTTTCAAATTGATTATGGACTAGTATGTCTCTGACACTGTGCGCCTTGTTAAATGTTATATGAGGTTTTTCTCCCATTGATTCTCCCACACTCATGTCTCCCTGCAGGAATGGCCAATTTTTATATATTATGTTTCCTATTTTTCCTGCTATGTACACACACCCTTACTAAAAAGATACAGGAGATGTGCTAAAGAAATTAGAAAATTTCCAATGGAAAGAATCATATCACTGGGTGGGTATAGATATAGAATTTTTCTAATACAATAACTGCAACATTTGCACATGTGCTATAAATAGGAAAAAGGCACCATTTTCCTTTTTACAAGTTTAAATAAAAAAGACATCAGGGGGCCAATTTCTTTATTTTAATGGACAGTGATTGGAGGGTGGGGGTGCCACCAGACACCAGAGAAAATGATAGTCACTGTGGGAGGGCAAGCAGAGGGTGGGGGGTGCGACTAGAGACCAGGGAAAAAGATAATTGCAGGGATGGGTGGGGGGCACCGCTAGATACCAGGAAAAAGTAAAATAGTTATGAGAAAAGTGATCGTAGGGTTTTCCTGTATGAAGAGATCCTTATTCGGATGAACGAAAAAGGACATACAGAAAAGTGGAAGCCAGTCACGATAAAGGATTTAAAATGTAAAACATAACATTTCAGGGTCCTTTTTCTCAAGAGTTAAGTGTGAAATCCACCTAACAGACTCCTGATAAGCAAGATAGATGTCTTGGTCTCTCTGCAGGATGTAATTTTCATGGGTTTTGACATTTGTTTAAAGAAAAAAATGGAAAACAAGATGGTGGCATATGAAAAAGGATTTTTTTCCTCATGAAAAAGGATTGGCCCCATATAAAAAGGATTATTTTGTTGTTTTATATAGCTGTCTTAAAGTGCTTACTGAGCATGCTCAGAACTGAAAACTGCAATAACTTTGGAATGGATTAATATTTTTTCACCAAACCAGTGAAAGACACTTCTGTGGGCCAAGCCCTTTCTACCCTGAAAATTTCAGACCAAAATTCCAAACCATCTAGGCACAAGGAGATGACAACAAAGTAGCAAAAAAGTTTGTGTTTTTTTACTTTTTTGTGCTATCTGCATCTCAGAGTCTGCACATCTGACCAGAATGAAACATAGCATGTCAAGAGATCTACCACACCAGACCACATGTGCAAAATTTCATGCAAATCCATTGAACAGTTGTAAAGTTATTAAAGTGCAAATTTTGAGATCTAACATAGAAACCCCTGCTCAACCCTAATACTTTATTATGTCTTTGGATATCTGTAGTCCTGCTGAGAAATTGATATATTGCTAGAGTAAATATCCTTAATGTTTAGATTTTTTTAGATATCAAGAGTCCAGCCATGTTACATTAGAAAATACATAGCCCTTTGTTACAGACCCAGATTTGCTGTAACTTATCTGAAAATTGAAAAAGAGACGGCACCACGAACAGATGGAATCACTAGTGATATATAGTATACAAGATATATCCAAAATGGTAGATCACAATAATCACAAAAGTTTTTAACTGGATACACACTTCCGTTAAAATACCTACCTCTTGGAAAAGAAACATTATAGTTCCCATCAATAAATGAAGTTGTACAGCAGATTGTATCTGCTACAGACTAGAGCTGTGTGAAGTTTTTTTTATAATGTCTGTGAAGTGAGTGCAAAATTATCAATTTCTCCTACAGTAGTGAGGTGAGGTGCTTGGTGATGTTCACAAAGTACACTTCTCTTTAGGTGAAGGTGATGGACCTCACTTGTCCATGCACCTGCTGAAAAAGTATTCTAATAAATTTATCTGGTGGAGTACGAAGAGTAGTTCTCTTCTACTTCCATTTCCTGAGAGGTTTTCTGGGATATCTCTCCAGAAAAGTGTGAAGTAAAGAGTATTTCTCCACCACCCTTTGCTACCCTTATTGCCAAAAGTGCTCCCTGAGAAGAGGATTGAAGTCTGTAAACATTTTGTAGTGATATCCTACACCTTCCCCTTTGCCTGGCACTCTGTGCCTTCATGAATGGCGTGGGGTGCAGGCACACCTCCTAACACCCCAGCAGACTGTGCATCCATAACTGCACAAATGGCCAGGGGATCAACTACAGTTGGGGCATGTGTCCCTTCAATGAATGCCACTGGTGGTCCACAGGACCCCCTGGTGTGTGGCATTCTAACTTAGTGTTGCCTATATACCGTGGATCCACGGTGTCAAGGCAATCCACCCCTTAATGTATGGGGACCATTATGAGTCAGTTGTATGGTCACTATTTGTTAGAGAAAATCCAGTTATGGGCTACAGAAAATAACATTCTAAACAGAGCTCAGACAGGCTTTAGAACAACTTATCCAACCACTGTACTGTATAACCAATTGTTTTGTATTAAATCAGTCACATGAAACAAAATAATAGTACCATGAATAACGTGTAATGAAATATGAATTAATGTGTAATTAAAATTAAATAATAACATTGCAATAATTGGGGCAATTTTTTTTTTCATGGCAGAAGCTGATTATAATTTGCTGTTATAACATGTGTGTTATATCAGTAAATGCGCACTAGAACTGTTCAGCCCTGCTTGCACGCAGTCACCTGCTTGGTCCTCACAAGTGCTGTAAATGGTAAATACAGTACTACATTTCCTGGAAATTCTCAAATATTAAAAACAACTATCAAAACATTGCTAAGAACCCACCGGCCCAGTGGCGCTGAGGGTTGAGGTGCTGGATGCCACACCTTGCTCCACACCAGCAACCCAGATTCGGGAATGAGCTTGGGCAGTTGGGGGTCGGCAGGGGAGGACTAGGATTGAGCGTCCGATGACAGCTCTCCTAGTCCTGGGGTAAAGGGGTGGGTGCATGCTGTGCTCTGGCAGTCCCTGGGGATGCCCAGAGGAACTGCAGTGGTGCAGGTGCTCTGTAGGGGGGAGCACGGCAGATGTCTGCACACACGTGCACAACGTCATTGCACGTCTGTGCTCCCATTGGGAGAAAAAGGGGAAAAGGCAGCATGGTCTGCGGCAGCTTGATGGCCGCTCACCTCACTGGCCAATGATGGCTGAAATAGGTGTGTGCCGGTAGTGGATCCTCACTGGGTGTGGGGACTGAAGGGGGAGCCCCTTTCGACAGTTGTAGCTGCATATGCCAGCTGGGCGCATCAGATTCGGGGTCGGAGGTGAAGGTTAGAGCGGTGGCTGGATGTATGGCAGGACTGTGGTTGCATGTGAGAAAAATAGAGTAGTGATAAAAAAAATAAAACATTGCTGAGAACTGTATTTAGTCCACATTCTGAAGATTTTGTTCAGATCCAGTTCATTGTTGTCACAGTGATATGCAAATCAGATGCTGAGTAACAGCTTTGAACACTGAACTTTGAATCTCATCTGTACATTGCCATGATGACAATCCGGACCATAAAAAAATCTGAATATGAATTAAAAACACTTCTCACAATTTTTTTGTTTTCTGATATATGACAGTGTACCATAATGAGTTAGCTGTTTTCTACTGATTTTACTAGCTGCTGTTTTTAGTTTACAACACTGCTGTTGCCATTCTGACAGCCTAGAAGTTAAAGCAACATGTTGACAATTTTAAAAAGCTGCAAAAGCAGAAAAAAGCATTTTTTGCAAGAGTATGCCATGTTTTATTCATTTTCTTAAGTGTACTCTTATATGTTCTAATAAATAAAGATCAGACACAAGACTTTGGTGAAAAAGAATATTTATTTAAAGAAATCTTGTTGGAGTAAAAAGTCTCCCAGCCATTACATAAGACAGCTCACTGGGGGGTGTGTGCAAAACTTGAATTTAATGCCCACTATCCATGCGGGATGCTTTAATATACCCCTCGGGCTTTGCCCAGGGTTTATGTAGCATCCCATACCTTGGGTGTGCATTAAATTATTGTTATGCACCCTCCATGTGTTATTCTATATCATAAACAGACATTTAAAATGAAGTACAACTGAAAACAGAAATGGATATTAATGTGTGATGTTCCACATTACAATAACAAACTTGCCATGTAACAAAGCATTGATTCACAGTGTTGTCGTCTGGGTATGTGATGCTACAGTGGTGTCCCAGTTTCTATCACTCTTTTCACCCAGTTTCCAAGGCTGGAGCCCTATGCTTAGATGATACAAAGTAAAAAGAGTTATGCCATTACACGGTTTCAAAGGACATCCACTCTCACCATAAGGATTCTCTTATGTGTTCTCAGGGAGAATGTGCTCATGGCATTCTCTAAGGTATATAGAGTGAGAAGGTAAGTGCTGCCTCGCAGATCGTTCCTCATCATAGCATCCAAAGAGCAGAGGCAGATTGCACAGTCTGCGGCTGATGAAAAATTGACTCATGCTGTGCCTATTGTTCATGTTGCTGTTTGAGATATTTTAAAGCAAACTCACATCTAGGACAATATGATAAATCTCTCCAGCACAGTTTATAAATCACCATGGCCACAGGCCAAATCATTTATATCCCACATGAGAGAAACTTGAACTGAACAGATACTCATCTCCAAGCTAGTTCTTATTATTGCACCGAAGGTGTGAACTGAAGTCATGTCATGCAAGATGTTAGCAAAGCCTTTGTAAAAGAACCATTAAAATCTAGTGAACGACATTACAGAAAGTGAAGGATTGATGACCACTTATTCTAGAGAACAACGTGTGGAGTACAGCAGAAGAATAGATGGGAGCCAATCACCACTCCTAATTTAAGTTCATAGATATATCAACTCTGAGGGTAGCAATGAAAACCCAAAATGTAAATCACTGTTGTAAACTAAGCTCTGCCATATAAAATGAAGTGCATAGTCCTGAAAGAGAACCTTCAATATTTTTGGTATAACTTTTCTAGTCCTGAAAAAGAATGTTAGCATTCTTACAAATAAATAAATGTAGCTAGCATGTGTGCTCAAGTGCCGGACATATTAGTAAATATTTCCTTTACCATTCACAGTTGACTATATCTGTCAAAAAACATTGGGTTTGTTGTATTTTAAAATGTCACTAAAGTAGAGATGATGAGATCATCATGAGGTACCATTCTCAAATGCATATGTTCTACATTTTCGTGTGTGTTTTTCTAGTATCTGACTATAACCGTTTAAGGATAAAATGCATGAATATGTATGTATATATACATACAGACATAAATTGCAAAAAGACCTGCATTAATGCTCTAGTTAGGGTTATAGCCACAGAAGTAGGGAAATGTGTGGTAGGGTTTCTAAACCTTACACCCCACCCCCATGCTGTGCTCACCAACAGGCATCAGGGGGTGTCTTGGGGTCATCTGTCCTAACACTTACCCCATGCCATAAGCAAATAAGCTGAGATAAGTACAGTATAGAAGAATGGGGTGAGCATTAGAGCTGACAACCCCAAGACACACCCAGATGCCTGTTGGTGTGTCTGCAGAGTGGGGGTGGAGTGTTAGGTTTGGAAATCCTAATGCCACATTTCCTCACATTTGTGGTTGTAACCATAACTACAGCATTAATGCAGTCTTTTGCAATTTATTTCCTTATTTTTGAGACAGTATAATCATATCCTTATTTGCCTCTAGGAGCGTATGGCACTGCGGGCCCTGTGCTTCCATCCCTCCATAGATGTGCATAAGTATGTAACTGTGGAAGCACAGGGCCCTCTGGGCCCTGCACTTCCATTTCTAAGACAACAATGACCTAATTGTCAGCATAGCCATCATATTACCCCACCTCATGTACCCAGTACAGAAAGTTTTTGAATCCCTGCCAAAACGTAATTCTGTGTAACTGCAATGCCGTTATGCACCACAGGTGCAAAAACATATTTCGGGCAGGATTTGAGAAATGACAGCTGTGACATACAGGAAGCGGGAGTAATAAGAAGGCACTGCTGAAAATCTGGGGTCAAAATATTTAAAATGTTCAAAATTACAAGTGAGCATAACAAAATTGCAACAAATGGTCATACCTTTGTCATTTTTTCATATTTTGACCCCGAATTTTCAACATAGTCTTTTTATGACCTAATCTCATAAACCCCATAGGTGAAAATTTTCAAGTCCATGCCAAAACATCATTCTGCACCACAGGTGTGAAAACACATTTTGGATAGGATGTGAAAAATGACAGCTGTATTGTTCATGAGGTGGTGTGCAAAAATGGTTATGTTGAAAATTTGGAGTCAAAATATTGAAAATTACCAAAGTTGTGCGTGTGCATAGAAAACATTCAATGAACATGCATAACTCAGCTATTTTTAGGAATTTTTTCAGCAAGTTTTCAACATGGGCTTTTTGGGACCCAACCTCATGAACACTGGTGGTGAAATTTCATTACTCAGTCTCAAAAAGTGATTTCATGTAGTGACTGCGAAATCACCTTCCAGGCCCAACTAACAAAATAACAGCATCAGCGTTCATGAGGTGAGGTCCGAAAAAGGCAATGTTGAAAGTTTGGTGCAAAAAATTTTTAAAAATGTCAAAGTTATGAACATAAGTTCAAAACACCATTGAAATACATTATACGGCACCTACCTTGATTACTCAATCCATTGTCTGGCTTTGAAAAGTGCAGACATGTCTCATTTCACAGAAGATGGCAGCCTACAACCTGTGGTGGTAAGTATAGGATAAGGGGGGGTGAGTGCTCATTGGAAGGGTCTGGATGTGGGAGGGGAATGGTGGGGATGACGAGGGACCATTTTCTTTTTTTCAGGTTAAAAAAAGACATCAGGGGACTGTTTTCTTTTTATAGGACACAAGTCAATAAATATTTTGGGACACTGGGGTGGGCTCCCCATTGTCTCACACTGCTGGAAGGGGGCTTGTAATGCTGACATGGGGATTGGGCCCCCTGATGTCGACACTATCAATCAAACAACAGGCTGTGGGAGGGACTATAATAAAAATTAGGGGATGACAATCAGAGGGTGGGAGGTGCCACTAGACACCAGAGAATATAGTTATTTTCTTTTGTTTTTTTCAAATTTAATATACTTTATTGGAAGGAAAGTTGCATCAACACTCCAATAAACCAGTAAGATCTGAAAACAATACATAGTAGCATACCGTACCATGACAGAGTAGAAAATTGGCACAACCATTTATCCATATATTTACCTGTGTAAACAGTCAAACTCCCAATCACAACTCAGACATACTTTTACCTTGGTACTAATATTCTTACTTATACTAATCTGCCTTTTTTCCCAACCTTCCTTCCCCTTCCCTTCTTTCCTGTCCCTCTCCCCTCACCCCATTGTACACAAGGTCCTAAAGCTATAAATTCTAATTTTCTATTGTTGTCCTTGAAAGTCACATTTCCAAATGTATAAATTGAACTATAGTCTCTACAGAGATTATCTATCCTCTATTTCCATTCACATAATAGTCAATAATGTGTGTAAAGGTGCCCAGACTCTCTGATAATGGTGCAGTCTTTTAAGCATTTGAGCTGTGATATTCTCTGCTTGAAGAGCAAACAATATCTCTCTGAACCATTCTGTAAAAGAAGGAACAGTCTGATCTACCCAATGCCTTAAAATTACCTTTTTAGCACATAATGATATCAAAGCCATGTGCTTTCACTGATTTCCCATTAAATAATCACCATAGTCCCCCAATATACAAATTTCTGGTCTAAAAGCCTCAGTAAGTCCTAATAAAGGATCAATTTTAGTTTTAATTGCCTCCCATAATGGTAGGGTTTTTTCACAGTCCCACATAATATGTAATAGAGTCCCAGGGTAATTATGACATCTTGTACACAAATCGGAGGAAAGTTTGCCCATTTTATACAATTTAGTTGGTGTATAATACAAATTACGTATAACATAAAATTGTAAAATACAGTATCTGGGCCATTTTATGTCGAGTATAGCTGGGCCCAGATCTTAGACCATGAGCGTGGCATGGATGATGTTGATGGTAACATCTGGTCCCAAATGTAATGTGGAGGGTCCTCTTTATTCTCTATACCATTCCTTAAGAGCCAGTAAAAATAAGAAATTAAATGGGAAGAAGGTAAATTAGAAATAGTTAATAGAATGGGCCCAGCCATATTTTGGTCCCATAAACCTGAACCAAAATGCTGCATAAGCATGTGTGCCAGCTGTAAATATTTAAAACAGAAAGAGATGGGTAGGTTAAAATTAAGACGTGCTAGCTGGAAGGGCATAAGTCTCTGTTCCATAAGTAAATCAACCACTCTTACATGTTTTCTCGAGGGCCAAAAATAAGAAGTGATGGGACGTTTACCAATCTTAAAGTTCGGATTATATAGAAGAGGTTGTGAGACATCTGTTTTTAATAATATTTAAAATACATTACAAATCTGGGCATGTATTTGAAGTGTAGTCTTAATTGGAGTATTCTGAAGATTCTTAGGAATATATTTAACAGGTACATAGACTAGGGCTTTAAGGTCACATTCAGAGGACCACATAAAAATTCCTCTATTTGTAGCCATAAAGGAAAATATTGTGTTGATTCCTCCCCCAGTCTATCTGTTAACCAGTGAGCAAGAACCATACAAGTAATAGAAAAGTAGTAAAGAAGAAAGTCTGGAATTTGTAAGCCACCTGCATTTTTGGTACGCTGCAATTTAAATAAAGCCCTTCTGGATGATGTACCACCCCATATAAAATTAGAAATCATTCTATGGACTTGTATAAACCATTGTTTTGGAAGAAAGATATTTTTCATTTGTAAGGGATATAATAAACGAGGCAAAACATTCATTTTTATCACACTGATCCGTCCCCAAAGAGAGAGGGGGAGCAAAGCCCAATGGGCTAAATCTAGTTTTATGTGGGTTAAAATTTTGTCTAAATTATACTGTTTCATTGTGGATGTCAAACAAGAAAGATATATCCCTAAATACTTCATTTTGTCATTCACCCAACAGAGATCTAAATGGGAGATTTCAGCTGAAAATGTATGGGTGTTCAGGGGCATTACCTCCGTTTTAGAAATATTAAGTTTGTAATTGGAAAACACACCAAATTCCTTTATAATCTCAAATGCAGCAGTGATCAATGAAGGAGGATGTGATACATGAAGCAAAATATCATTGGCATACACTGAAAGTGTGTATTGGTGTGGCCCTATACATATACCCGAAATCAGGGGAGAAAGATTAATACATCTAATAAGTGGTTCAAGATAGATATTAAATAAAAATGAGGATAACAGACATCCCTGCCTAGTACCTTGTTGCAAAGTGATTGACTGTGAAAGAAGACCATTACAGAGTATCCGTACAGTTGGATTTGTATAAAGTACTTTTATCCAATTAATATATCATGTGGGGATACCAAATTTAGGAAGAAGATAGAAAAGATAGTCCTAGGATACTCTATCAAATGCTTTTTCTGCGTCCAGGGAAGCCAGTGCAGATGGAATCTGAGAGTCCCTGGACGCAGAAATCAAGTACGTCAATTTACACATATGATCGGAGGAAACCCTCCCTGCCACAAAGCCCACTTGTTCTCTACTTATAAGTCCATGCCACACCTTGGCCATTCTATTGGCTAGTACTTTTGCCAATATTTTCATATCAACGTTGATCAGAGATATCGGGCGATAATTAGCAATCTGTAGTGGGTCTCGTCCTGGTTTGGGTATAACTACAATTGTCGCTTCAGTTAAGGCAGGGTCAGCAATGCCATATTTGTACATATAATTAAATGTATTCAAAAGAATTGCCATCAATTGCTTTTTAAAAGTTTTATAGAACTCTTGGGTGTACCCATCTGGACCAGGGGCTTTATCTGTCGGAAGAGATTCAATGACCAAATTTATTTCTGCAGCAGATATTGGAGCTTTAAGTAGTTTCACCTGATCCGAATCTAGTTGTGGAAGTGGAACTGATTGCAAAAAATGGTCTCCTTTGGTTAAATTACAGCTGGTTATTGATTGTGAATACAACTCCTTATAGTACTCTTGAAAACACTGAACTATTGCTCTGGGAGAAGTGATAATTTGCCCCTGCCTGTTGCAGATACAGGGAATTATTCTATCTACAGTCTGTTCTTTAAGACGAAGAGCCAACAATTTACTAGCCTTGTCTCCCTGGTCAAAGTAATGTATTTTGGATCGTAAAAGCAAATGTTCAGCCTTTTCTGTTAAAATGGAATTATATTGGGCTCTAAGAACATCTACTTTATGAATTTCCTCTAGGGTTGAGTTATTTGAGAGTGCCACCTCCAACCTTCTGATCTCATTAAGAAGATTAGACGTAACTTTGGAGGTAATTTTCTTCCTGATAGTGGCCAATCGAATAAGCTCTCCCCTGAAGGAACATTTAAAAGCTCCCCAGAGATAATCTAGTTTCTGTGTAGAATGAATATTGTCAATAAAAAAATTATCAATAAAAATTACTAATTGAGAAATCAAATGGTCTGATTTCAAAAGCTGGTTATTACATCTCCAAACTTTGTCTCTTGTTAAAGAGAGCCCTGGGGTCCAACAAAGCAATATGGAATGGTGATCTGATATGACCTTGGGGAGGTAGTTACATGACCTCACCGTGGAAAGGTGACCAGCATCCACAAGAAAGTAGTCAATGCGTGAGGCTGAGTGATGAGGTATAGAGTAAAATGAATAGTCTCTTAAAAGAGGAAATAATGCTCTCCAGGGATCCATCAATCTAACCGACTCCAACATTTCTCTAAGAGCAAATTGTGCTGGTGAAAGTGGTGACACTAACCCTCTCAAACGGTCTAAAGTATTACTATAAACTAAATTCCAGTCACCCTCCAACACTATGGGAAGAGATGCCCAAGGAATCAAATTATTCATGAGAGATAAAAAAAAATTGAGGATCATCTCTTGTTGGTCCATAAATGGATCCCAGCACAACCTCAGTATGACCGAGGAGAACTTTAATTAAAACATACCTGCTCTGAGTTTCCATGATGGTATCCAACAAATGAAAAGGGACCCAATGTACTATTAAAACTGCAACCCCTCCCTTCTGGGTATCTGGACCACATTCTATCACCTGGCCTACCCAGGTCCATCTTAAATGAAGAACCTGAGAAGACGGTAAATGCATTTCCTGTAGAAAAGCCACGTCAGTATCTAACTTACTGAGATGTAACAGTAATTTTGTTCTTTTCTTTGGAGACTGGGTGCCCCCTCACATTCCAGGAACACATCCTATATAAAGCCATCAAATTGGCAATAGTGCCAGAGAACTATCTCTATTTGTGTACTCTCGAAATAGAATAACATGTGTACATTTTCTACAATAAAATACTTCTGTCTCCTTGCATACTAAAATCCCATCCCTTCCTTCTCATCCCATTTATATTTTACCCCATCCCTTCCTATCTGCCATCCCCTCTGAGTTCCCAAACCCCCAGCATGCCTGAAATATCCGATTTTAAAATAAAATAACCCTAAAACAACCGTGGGGCCTACCTCTCCTTTACCTTGGTTCATGACCCCCTGGTAAGGCACTGCACTCTCAATGATCCCCCTCCCACCCCACCTCGCGTCCTTATGCGATCCCAACATTATTAACTGTAGTTCCAAAGACCACTACAACATTATATCTAAAATAGAAAACCCTTTGCTTATTAGAACAACTAACATACTTCCTATAGGTCCAGTCCCAAATCTATCGATCCTTAGCATGCACATTTAGTCAGTTCTATGTGGACTCGCTATTGCCTCCCCAAACTAACCTACGGCAGGACTAAGAGAAAAAAGGAAAAAAAAACTCTAAAAGGAAGATAATTGCATGAAAATAAAAAGAAAAAAACGAGTTTTCAAACTTTAAAAAAACTACCTTACTTCTTCCTTCCCACTCACTGTATATATGAAAGAAAAATGAAAAAAGAAATAATTAAAGCCAAGGCCATCAAAAGATTGACAGTTGCTGCCCTCATGTGGCTTTAAATAGAAATAGCCCAGTATCACTACCTTAGCCTGCACGCTAAAAAAAAAGCAATCAAAAAATAAAAAACGAGCCTGGCAGCTTCTGGGAGGAGAAAGAAGAGAAAAAAAAAGAGAAAAAAAAATGAGACACATAAAGGGTGCCCCCCAAATGCATCCACAGAGACAGTTTCTTCTCTCTCTATAATCTTTTTGAACTTGGAAGCAATAACTCCAGGTCTCCTCCACCCATCGAACAAAAATGTTGTCATTTGACAAGCAGTAAGCCCCGAAAAATCAAGTCTTTATATCAGATGTGGCACTCTGTAACTAGGATACCATTCCTTTTTATACTTGCGCTATTAAGATGCATCAGCACGATAAGCTCTGGTCATCCTTTTTACATATGTTCCTATCGACCACTAGACCTACACCAAAACAATTGCAGCATCTCATCTGGCATGAAACAGATCAGGAAACAACGATTGCAACCCTGGTAATGCTTGCTCCACCGAATCAAAACTATGGCAGGCGTTTTTTATCATACACAGATAGGCGCGCTGGGTATTGCACTTTACATTTTATACTAGCAGCAATAAGCTTGGTGACCATAGGGTGGTATGCGGCTCTCCACTGCCTAGTTGGGGATGGTAGATCCTGGGCAAAGCGCAAGGGTTGACCTTCCCATAATATTTCTTGAAGATCTCAAGTTTTAGCCAGGATATGAACCTTATACAGATAATTCAAGAATTTTAGAATCAACGGTCTAGGTGGTTTTCCAATGGGCATCTTAGGTCTAAGGGTACGATGTGCCTGCTCAATAACATATGTAGTGTTATTGGGGGAAGGCCCGGAAATCTTGTTTGACATCTTTTTCAAAAATAATATCTGTGCCAATCCCTCAGATTCTTCTAGAAGGCTGAAAATGAGGATATTATTTCGATGACTCCGGCCTTCCAGGTCCTCCAATTTAGACTCCATACATTGTATTTTTTGCCTTAAGGCTGTAACCTCTGGCTCCATTTTAGTTTGCCAGGACTCTAGGGATTTGGTGCGTGCCGCCACGACTGAAATAGCCCTAGTCGCTTCCATAAGATCTCCCCGCATGGATTTCAATTCTGAGGTAATTTCTTGTAGTGCCATTTTGAAGGGGTGAAGCTCCTCCAAAAACCTCTTTTCCATTAATGGAGCTGAGGTGGGCTGATTAGAAGAAGAGGAGGAGGCAGCTGTTTTAGTAGCAACACCGGGCTGCCCCTTAGATCTTTTAGACGCCTTCTCTGGAGTTTGTGGCGGAGTGTGTGGAGGCCGAGCTTGGCGCATCTCTGCCTCAATGTTATTAAAGTAGGCCGCAGAATCAGAGAGGGCTATCTGGACTATTCAGAAGATCTTCCCAAATGCAGCATCACCTCACAGTGTCCCAGAGGCTATCCGAAAATAATATTTCAGATAATGTTGCTGATCATGGTTAAATAGAGGTGAGAATTATATTGAGAATGGAAGATGAGACGGGAGCCAGTCTTCAGAGCTGCTAACCCATCAGTGGTATCACGTAACCATAGTTATTTTGTTTATGTGGACAGTGATCAGTGGGTGAGGGGTGTCACTAGACATTAGGGAACAGGGTGGCTCACAGCTAATACTGCAGCCAGCAGCACGACTTCAGCTGCAGAAGTCAAGAAATTCCCAGTGTTCTCAAACAGAGAATGTGGGAGAAGAGCTTCTCTCACTATGCTGGGCACCCGGGATTTTGAATGTGCAGAAAACATATTAGTGGGCACAATATTAAAAAATGAACTTCAGAATCTAGCTAAATGGATCACGTTTAGCTTAGTTCTGATGTTTGTTTTTAAAAATCTCAGCAGTTTTTTGTATTTTCCACATTTGTCAGTTCATAGAAAAACTGAACAAGATGGCGGTTGGTATGGCTCCAAAAATGTTTGGTATCCTGCTAATTCAGTGACGAAACAAAAAAAACAGCATTTGCGACATCAAATTTGTACTTTCACCACAGAATGTTGTCTGAACCCTACTGTGCATGCACAGGTTGGAAAACACTAAAATTTAAAGCCTAATAACTCTGGAACCCTTCATTATTTTTTCACCAGATCTGTCAAAGACACTACCTTGGGACATGACACATACCCCTGCAAGTTTGGGGCAAAAAAATCCTTTCCATGTAGGCTGTAGGCAAGAGGAAAAAAAAAACAATATTAAGTATAGAGAAAATGGCAGGCACGGTGGTGCTGTGGGTTGAGATGCTGGACGCCACACCTCGCGCCACGCCAGCGACCCGGGTTCAGGAATGAACCTGGGCCATCAGGGGTTGGCAGGAGAGGGTGGAGATTGAGCTTCCATTGGACAGCTCTCTCTCTCTCCCTGGGGAGGAGAGATCCCTACTCCCGCAGTCTAGTGGCCTCTGGTGGTTCTGGGGGTGAGCACACAGTGTGCTGGAGTGCATTGCACTACCCAGCAAATAGGGGTGAAAACCAAGAAAAATCCCCTACCTCCAGGTGAGGTGATGGTGACCATCAGGAGCCCTGGCCACATGCCCTATGTTGGCTGCAACTCTCCCAATGGGGACTCTAGAGCCTCTCCATGGGGCCAGGGGAGCCCAGAGTCCTGACCCTGATGTAGCGTACGGGAGAAGCAGTTCAGGCAGGCGGTGGAGCCACAGAGCTGAGCATGGGAACCTGAGAGATGCCCCGGTCAGGTAAGAACATAAAGAAAGTTAAAAAAAAAAAAAAAGTATAGGGAAAACGTTTTTTTTTTTTCCAAAAAATTACACATGCAGATCTCAGAAACCACACAAGCTGCCATAACAAAAATCACAAAAAAATTCACACATCAAGACCTTGCCTCCTAGACAACACATAACAAAATTTCAGCTCATTTTGTCAAACAAAGCTAAAGATCTGTGAATATCCATACTGAGCTTCTCTATAAACATAAGCACTGCCTTACTACAGAAGCCCTGAAGCTTGCAATCCAAAGCTCAGTTGTCTCCATAATAGACTATGGGCTGGTGATATATGGTGCTGCCTTTAACACTGCCCTAAAGCAAATAGCAATTGCCCTCAACAAGGCCTGCTGACTTCTAACTGGGGCTGCTCCATGGACTCACACTTGTGATCTATATGAGCAGGCAAATAGGCTGCAACTTGAGAGTAGGATATCCTACCACACCTGCCTTGTAGTAAAGAAGGCCACCCTTGGTCTTCTACACCCTGGGGTTAATAATCTCCTCAGCCCTTCCTGCAATATTCGCTACACCAGACGTGCTGATCGCTCAACCCTCCAAGTCCCCCGATGTCAGACTTTGCAAGGGAAACAGTCATTCGAAATCAGAGCTCCAAAACTGTTTCACTCCCTGTACAATGAAATCTCTAATGCAACCTTACTTGGCTTATTTAAATGCAAACTTACTGAGCCTCTTGTGGCCCGTGCCTCCTGTGACTGTTTCACATAAACCTGGGGACATCGCTATTATTTGTTTGCCTAGACCATGGGCTCTCTCTGTAAGTTCTCTATACCATTTTCCTAACACCCCCCACCCTTCCCACCAATCTGACAAGGCCTGCTAGCTGCTCCTCCAGCTACACCAGTAGCCCTATCTCTCCCAGTAAGTTCTCCAGACCTTTTCCTAATCACCTCACCACCCCTTCCTTCAATTTGATAAGGTCTGCTGGCTGCTCCTCCATCTGTACTGGTAGCCGCTGTGTTGTATTTATCTAACTTCTCCCATTATCCTTATCTTGCATTACTCCTCCAGCACCTGACTACCTCAACCTGTACCCACCTCCTGCTGCCTCTACACTCACTATTGTATCTTATGATTGTCAGTTTCACCCGTTCAGTTCTTCTAATGTTTTATGATGTATTATAGTATTATAATGTATTATATTGTGCATCTCCCATACATTGTGATTTTCATGTACCTTGACATGGAACCTGTGTAAAAGAGCTTTTGTCTCAAAGGTGTTAATCTGAGAATTTCAAATAAGTAAATAAATAAATAAGTTATTAATTTTCAAAATTTGAGGATTAACATTAAACAGGCTATTCAACCCTAACTATAAGGGCATTACCGCGCCTAATGGATCCATTCACATATCTGGACTGTGTAGTACGGTATGGTCTGCATGCCCATTGGCTCACGCTATGGACCAATAGGCATACAGCCCTACCGTACAGTGTCAGTCTGTGGGCGGCAGGGCAGCAAGGGTGGGGAGCTGCTGCCCACCGCTGAGCCCAAGGGGGAGCGGGGCGGTGGGGCTCAGTGGGCAGATGGGGAGGGGGGTACCACTAGACCACCAGGGTCGGGTTTCTGTGACATTAATGTTTTACTGACACCCACGATTGGGCTGCAAGCAGTCCACTGGACCACCAGGGATATTGGACGAGTATTTGTATACTTAAGCCCGTGATCAGGCTGCAAGCGATCCACTGGATCACCAGAGATATTGGATGGTTTATTATTATACTTAAGCCCGTGATCGGGCTGCGAGCAGTCTGCTGGACCACCAGGGATATAGGACATGTCTATTCTTCTACGTATGCCTGTGATCGGGCATGGGGGGCGCCGCCACGAAGGTGCAGCCGGAGCTCGGGTGGCCACCCACAGGTGGCAGCTGCTGTGTTGTGCCCTGCATCTGACAGCTCAGCTGTGGGTAGCCAGTCGTCATTCCTTTTTTTGCTCACCTGTGTGCAGCGCAGTAGAATTCTTGCATGCATGGACTCAGCACATCCGGGCTGAATATCCGGGATGTGCAGAGTATGCATCAACACGCCCTCCCCTCGCCCGCATGCATTACTGATGCTCTCCGGCGCATCGGGATTTGTGCCAGGCACAATCCTCGTTTGAATATTGCGCTGGGGCGCATCAGTGGGTTGCGCATGGTGCAACACTGTGAATATCTGGGCCCTAGTATATATTTGATTTTTATTTACATATAATGTTTTTCATGGTTGGACCCTATAAAAATTTCCATCAAATATTCCCTGTATCTGATGGTACCAAACTAGCATATGCACTGCAACCACTGAATAAATGTGTTAATAACACTCTAATAAAACACTAATACCTAATGATCTCACTATGAATAGGGCTGTGCAAATTTAAACTTCCACCAGTGGAATTTTGGTCGCTTTCACAAAATTTTGGAATGCACTTTAGCAACTTTCAAAGCACTTCTGACTTAGAAGGGCAGAATGAATCTATAAATTGTGGATTAATATATTAAACTGCAGAAAGAAATTCTGCAGAACTGGCCAGCCCTGAAAATGCCACTACAGTATGGAAAAACACTTAGGGCACAATATACGAGAGACATCACCACACTACACAAACACAATAAACCAAGAAAACACACTACACCACCTAAGCACAAAAACCAACACAGAAATCTTAAATAAACAAGTACCAGCTTCATGTAATATATAAAGTATTTTGACATGTAACTCACATATACTCATGAAATATCACCCTCATGGAGGCTAATTATCTCATAATCCCACTCACTGTTGGGCTTGTGGATTACTGAGCTAATTAATCCCCCTCAGTGGTGATATTTCCATGTATCTGATACTTACCGAACATATTCTGTCTCTCACTATCTCTCTATATATGTGTATATATACATATCTATAGAGACAGAAAGATGGATAGATAGAGAGATAGCTGGCTAGCTAGCTGGCTGGCTGGCTGGATGGATAGATGGATGGCTAGATAGATAAATTGATTTAAAACGTTTTAACAGGAAAGACATACTAAGCTGGTAGCAGCTGATTTCTAGATGCATCCCGGAGGAAGGGGAATGGGGAGATGAAACACAAGATGTGCAAGTGTGAATAACACATTAGGAAGTGCTATAGTAATAAAAAATGCAATATAAAATCCATTTCCAATTTCCAGGCACAATGTATAGACCAACAGTAGGAGTAACTCAAAATTAAGCTGTAAAACAATGCATTTAGGTAATTGATGCTTTAAGTGCAAGTGCAAAACAGTACTGGGAGCACATGCCAGAAAAGGGATTACTACCACCCTGCCCATGAAGGTGCAAGAGTATCAATGCCAGTGCAGTAATGTAGATAGCAAAACTACCAGGGGAGAATACTGATAAGGTGTTATTTATGTCACACAGACTGGAAGCTTAGGGTTGGTAGAAAGTTGTTCACATTGGGGGAGGACATAGGGATGCATCAACAAAAGGTGTAGGTGAGAACACATGAGTCATCTACAGTTTCAGTAGGGGGGGTGAAAAAGACATGAAGAAGGGTCTTGAGGGAGAAAAAGGATGAGTCTGAATGGACAGAAAGGGAAAGAGAAGACCTGATCTTAAGTAAACAATATGAGAAGGTAGCTTGCTCAGTGGAGGTTTCCTGGAGGTGAGGGAGATGAAATGGGAAGCAGTGTTCTGGAGGGGCATTAGAAGGGATGGGATGGATAGGAGGGTAGAAAATTTGGGATGGGGAGGATAGGAAGGTGGAAACTTTGACAGACAGATAGAGAGAGATAGACAGCTAGAGAGAGAGAGAGAGAGAGAGAGACAGAGAGACAGAGAGAGAAACAAGGCAAGGCAATTTTATTTCTATGGCGCCCAATCCCTGAGGCTCTGGATGCCTTACATAAAAACTGGTAGGGAAAAACAGGTAAATAAAAACATGCAATATACAGGAAATATACATAAATAAATAAATATTAAAATAATAAATATAATACTATAAAAGCAGATAAAACTAAAGTTAAATTAGCTTTGGTCAAGTATCAGATGTCATCAGGGAAGGCCAGTGAGAACAGATGAGCCTTTAGACCCTTCTTAAATATCTCAGCTGTTGGGATCTCCCTCACGCCAGCTGGAAAGCAGTTCCACAGGGCTGGACCGGCAACTTCAAACCCATGGTCACCTGATGTTTTTAGTCTAGCCCTGGGAACTGCAAGGAGGCCCCTGGTTAAAGAACGGCGAGAGTGAACAGAGGTGGCTGGTGTCAGAAGATCAGCCAGATAGCCCAGGCCCAGTCAGTATAGGGCCTTATAGGTGAGCAAGACCACCTTGAAGATGATCCTCCACCTGACAGGCAGCCAGTGCAGAGCTCACAGTACCGGGGTCACATGACTGGACATAAACAGGTTCATCAGCAACCTAGCTGCGGTGTTCTACACTAGCTGTGGCTGGCAGAGGGTCCCTCCTGAGACCCCAAAGTATAGATCTTTACAGTAGTCAAGCCTGGTAGTGACAAAGGCATGCACTAGTGATGGCAGGTCTTCTGGCTGAACTAGGGGCTTAATCCTGGCGATAGTCCTTAAGTGGTAAAAATCACTTTGGACCACAGATAACACCTGAGCTTCAAAAGTCAGTCTGTTATCCAGGATAATGCCAAGATCCTACTCCCTAGGAGAGGCCATCAATGGGTAGATCCCAGGAACAGTCCTGTAACTGCTCTGGAGGCACTCCCCTCATGTCACATGACCCGGCTCTGTCACCTGAACCTCTGTCTTGTCGGAGTTCAGTCACAACAAATTGGAAGACAATCAGTCATTGATCTCAACCAGGCAGTTGTTAAGCACTTACACAGCGTTCTGTGTTCCTGGGGCAAAGGACATACTGTATATGGTTTGGTATCATCTGCATAGCAGTGAAAACCCACATTGTAACACCTAATGAGCTCTCCCAGGGCAGCATGTACACCGCGAATAACATTGGCAACAAGATCGAGCCCTGAGGCACTCCACATGGCAGGAGCTTCATGGAGGAGAAGAAATTCCCTGTCATCACCCATTGCTTCCTACCTGAGTGATAGGACTCAAACTTGGTGCCAAAGGTCATGGACACCTTTTTTTTACTGTTGACCCAAAGCTGGTCTGACTGGAACCAACGGAGGACATTGTAGACTTAGACTTGTTAAACATTGTTAGACTGGAACCTCCCAGCTGCAGCTTCATCTAGGAATAGGGACATTCTGGACTCCCAGCAGGGGAAATTCCTCAGGCAACTAGTAAGGGAGCCCACTCATGATAGGGCAATACTGGACCTTGTACTCACTAACGGGGACAGTGTTG
Organism: Neoceratodus forsteri; assembly: GCA_016271365.2. Classification (NCBI taxonomy): domain Eukaryota; kingdom Metazoa; phylum Chordata; order Ceratodontiformes; family Ceratodontidae; genus Neoceratodus; species Neoceratodus forsteri. The sequence continues at coordinate 976,133,947 of CM057452.1, read as the reverse complement.
TAGACTTCATGGTGGGAGACCACCTGGGGAACAGTGATCACCGTACAGTATGGTTCAATATAAGAACTGTGGTAAAATTGAACCGCACAAGAGTGAGGGTCCTGGACTTCAGGAGGGCTGATTTTAAAAGATGGGTGAATGCCTCAGGTATGCCCTGGAAGGATGGGAGGACTTGGGCGGAGTGCATAGTGAAGGCAACAAGCCCCTGCATCAGGCAAGTAAGCAAAAGTAAGAGGAAAAAGAGACCTCTATGGTTCTCAAATTAGGTGGCTGGGAAGGTAAAGGCAAAAAAGTTAGCATTCAGGAGGTTTAAGAAGACACAGAGGGAGGATGATAGGGAGGTGTATCAGGAGAAACAGAGGGAGGCATGGAAAGAAGTAAGGAGTGCAAAGGTGCAAACAGAGGAGAGAATAGCCAAGGCAGTAACGAAAGGGGGCAAGACATTTTTCAATTATATAAGTGGAAAAAGGAAGTCCAGGGGAGGGATTGTAAGACTAAGAAGGGAAGGGAGTTTGGGTGGAGGGGGACTTGGAAAAAGCAGACATCTTAAATAAATACTTTTGTTCAGTGTTCACAGAGGAAGGGGAAGGCGAGGGGCCACTGAAAAGCTACAGGAGCATGGAAGGAAAGGAGGTGAACACTAGTCCATTTTCAGAAGAAAGAGTCCTGAAGGGATTCACAAATCTGAACATGGACAAGGCAATGGGGCCAGGCAGGGTGTATCCAAAGATATTGAGGGAGCTCAGGGAAGTACTGGCTGCACCTCTGACAATCTTGTTCAACTATTCACTGGAGATGGGAGTGGTTCTGGAGGACTGGATGAGGGCAGATGTTTATTTATTTATTTTGAAATCCTGGATAGCACCAGTGAGTCGGTACTCGTTAATTGTTTCCACATCAGTTAACAAATACAGAGTGATACATAAACATTTCAATACAGAGTGGTTCAGTAGCAAATATACAAACACATGTTATAGTACAACAATATAGATAAGGTTCATGGTTACATTATACTGAGGCATTGTGCAATGTATGCCCATGTCAAGGAGAGACAAAAATCAGTAGAGTAGACAGAAGGAGGAGAAGGGGGGAGAAGATGGAGAGTTAATGATAAAAGAAAGGGGTGGGTGGGGGGTAGGAGGTGGAGGGGTAGGGGTTAGGGAAGAGAGGTGGAGTGTGGCAGTGCCATGGAAGAGGACAGTGGGTCAGTGAAGTGCAAGGTCAGGGCTACCCAGTGGAACAGTGACAGGATTAAGAAGTGCTAGAGGATAAGTGCAGACTACGGCAATGGGATTACTGACTTGAGGCAGGATTTAGTGGGGGCAGGCACAAGTACCCATGGTGAGAAGGTGTTGGTGCAGTTTGTGTTTAAAAGAGCCAATCATTGTTGCATCACAGATGTCCTGAGGTAGCTCATTTGTCCAGAGGGGAGCCTGGTATGAGAAATCCCGCTGAGCCAAGGTAGTGCGGCACCTTAGCACATGGAATACCTTAGATGCAGCGCTTCTGGTTTGCTTTGTGCTCTGAGAAGGGGTCAGTAGGTTCTGTACTCCTGGTGGTAGAAGGTTTAAGGAGGCTTTTTTGGAAAGGAGGCAGGTTTGGTACTTGATTCTTCCACTCAGCTGTAGCCAGCCATCCATGGTACAGAGATCACAGGTGTACGTGAGTCTAGCAGCACCTGTGGGGAGACAGCAGGATTTATTCATTGAGGTTGAGATGCGGTGGAAGGCTGTGTCTGTTGCAGATCTGTAGATCACCAGCCCATAATCAGTGAGTGAGATGACTGAGCTATTGATGGCAGTGCTCAAGGCTTTGTGTGTGAGACAATGCCTGTGCTGATACAGGATCCTGATTCTGGTATTGATGGCCCTTGCAGTAATGTCGATGTGTTCGGCATATGATAGGGTGGAATCGATAGTGATACCTAAATATTTGAAGTGCTGAACAAGATCAATAGTGGCACCCCCAGTGTTCATAATTGCAAGTGAGAAAGCTCTGTGTTTGCTTTATGGGGTGTAGAACATCATAGTCTTGGTCTTTTTATAATTCAAGACCAGTCTATGGCCCTTAAACCACTGCTTCTCGGATGCAAAGCCGCTTTGTAGATCCACTTCCAGATATTCAGGGTGTTGGCTGCTGGTGAATAAAACCACATCATCTGCATAAAGGAGCATTTGACATGAGCTAGAGTCAGATGTTTTCCCACTTCACAAAAATAGTAGCAGAGAAGAGGCTGACAACTACAGGCTTGTCAGCCTGACTTCAGTGGTGGGGAAATTAATGCAGTCACTACTGAAGGAAAAGATTGTGCAGCATCTTGAATCAAGTGGCTTACAAGATCCGAGGTAGCATATATTCACAGGGAGGAGGTCATGTCAAATGAATCTGACAGATTTCTTTGACTAGGTAATCAGGGATTTGGACCAGGGTGGAGCGGTGGATGTGGCCTACCTAGATTCCATTAAGTCCGCCAACACCATTCTACATAGGAGACTCATAAGCAAGCTGAGCAGCCTAGGAGTGGGTCCAAAGGTGGTAAACTGGGTAAGAAATTGGTTAGGGGATAGGCGACAGAGGGTGGTGGTAAACAGAGCCGACTATGAGTAAGGGAGGGTGACTAGTGGGGTGCCATAGGGATCAGTACTGGAATCAGTCCTCTTTAATGTCTTTATTAGCAACATTGCAGAGGGGCTGGATGGGAAGGTCTGCTTTTCTGTGGATGACACTAAACTCATAAATAGTTTAGACACTCCAGGAGGATTGGAAAAATGAGTAGTGATCTGAGAAAGTTAGAGGAGCGTCAAGGGTATGGCAGCTAATTTTTAATGTGAAAAAGTGCAAAATCATGCACTTAGGGCAGAGAAACCTGGGGGCAGAGTGCATGATGGGGGGAGCGGTACTGATGACCACCAGACAGGAAAGAGACCTGGGGGTAATCATATCTGATGACCTAAAGGTGGTCAGGCAGTGTGACAAGGTGGTTGGGAGAGCCAGTGGGATGCCGTGGTGCACAGGGAGAGGTATCACCAGCAGAAAGAGGGAGGTGGTGTTATCTTTGTATTGATCACTGGTGAGACCTCACCAAGAGTACTGTGTCCAGTTTTGGAGACTTCCTCTCTGGAAGACAGAGTGGATGCAGTCCAGAGGAGCACAACTAAAATGGTGCAGGGTCTGCATAAAAAGCTTTATGAAGAGAGACTGAAGAACCTCAATATCTACACCCTGGAGCAAAGGAGGGGGAGGATGGATATGATAGATACTTTCAAATATGTCACAGGTATAAATAAGGTATAAGAAGGAAGCATTTTTCGGAAAAAGCTGCTAAAGAATGAGGAGTTATGCTACGACGCTGAAGGGGAGATAGACTCATGGGAGATGTGAGGAAGTACTTCACAGAAAGAGTGGTGGATGCCTGGAACAGCCTCCCTGCTGAGGTGGTAGGGCAAAAATTATAGCGGGGTTCAAGAATGCATGGGCTAGGTATTAGAGAACCTTAGTGGTAAAACAAGGAGTGGTAGAGCCGGAGATGAGGTAGGGTCTGTGGTAATATAGTAGGTAGGGAAAAATGGGCAGACTATGTGGGCCAAGCGGTCCTTATCTGCCATCAAATTCTATGTTTCTATGTAGAAATCTTGTTGGAGCAAACTTTCAACATCTGAGGTGGATGGACAAGAAGTGTAGAAGATTGTGTCATCTACATACATGTGAATGCACAAAGTGACCCAGGCTGAGGGGAGGTCATTGAGGAAGATGGAAAAGAATATTGGGCCCAGGATGGAGCCATGGGGAACCCCTGCCTGGATGGGAAGAACAGGTGACAGGGCACTACCAACCTGCGTTGACTGTAGATGGCCCATTAGGTAAGAATGGAATCAGTCTACATCAGCAGCAGCTGAGAGGCCAGCAGAATCCAGCTTTTTCAGGAGAAGGGGGTGAGAAACTGAGTCAAAGGCCTTAGTCAGATCAATAAAGATGGCTGCTGTGATAGGACCCTGATCCATCCCTGAGAGGATATAATCAGTTACATGCAGCAGGGAGGACACAGTGGAGTGATGCTTTCTGAAAATAGACTGGAATCAAGAGAAGAAATCAGAGGAGGAAAGAAAGTCAGAGTCTATTGTAGAGAAACTTCTCTTGCAGCTTGGCAAAAGAGGGGACAAGGGCGGTAAGCCGATAGTTACCAGAGGAGGAAGAGTGCCCATCTTCCAGGACTCTGAGACTGCACTGAGGGAGAAGGAGAGGTTGAAAAGGTGAGTCAAAGGAGATGCAATGGCAGGAAAAGAGATGCAAAGAAGTCTGTGATCAAGTCCATCTGGGATAGACTTACTCAGATTCAGGGAGTAAATGGCAGACAGGGTCTCCTGGGTGGTAACAGTGGAGAAACAGAAGCCACAAGAAGAAGTAAACTTGGTATGATGGAGCTGTAGCATGCTGGGGAGAGGAAGGGAGAGCACAAGTGGGGGAAAAGTCATTAACGTGAGTTTAAGCTGATGCTTGAGTTAGAGGAACTGTAGGAAGATGACAGATGAAGTGTGGGGGGGTCAAATGGAGGGAAAATGGGAGGAGAAAGTAGACTACAAAGGAAAAGATTTGGAGCAGGGACTAGAGAAGATGCACAGAAACATAGAAAATGCCAGCAGAAAAAGACCATTGGTCCATCCAGACTGCCCTGTTTTACCCTATCCTACCCAGGGACCTAATATTTAGTCAGGGTTTTTGCCCTCACCTCACCTCCCCCCATTGCCCCTACCTTACTGCTTTCCCCTTTGTAACTATTGAGTCTATTACTCGGTCTCAGTGGTGTTTGAAACTGTTAATGGTGCTTGCATCCACCACCTCTACTGGTGGGCTGTTCCATGGCTTAACCACTCTCTCTGTAAAATAAATCTTCCTCACATCCATCATGAATCTCTTTCCTACCAGCTTCCACTCATGCCCCTGTGTTATTGATTCACCAGCCTTAGTGAATATTTCCCCACAGTCTAATTTGTTCATTTCTTTCAAGAACTTGAAGGTCTCTGTCATATTTCCCCTCTCCTTTCTGGTCTCCAGTGAGTACGTTTGGAACTTTAAGCCAGTCCTCACAAGATCTGCCCTGCTGGCCCTGAATCATTTTGATTACACTAACTACATTTACCATCTCTAGCCAGTCTTTGTCTTTTCTTAGGTGGGGGCAGAACTGGACATAGTATTCTACATGTGGCCTCACCAGTGATCTACAGAGAAGCAATATCACCTTCCTCCTCCAGCTGTCAAATGCCCTCTCGATACTCCCAAGCATCATGGTTGCCTTGCTATAGGCTTTGTTATATTGGCTAGATTGTTTCAGGGAATTCCTTATGATGACTACCAGGTCCCATTACTCAGTGATAGTGTCCAAGTTAACCCCTCCTGTCCAGTATTCCTTCCTGGGATTTTTGTTCACAATGTGCATCGTCTTGCACTTTTTGGCATTAAATTTCATCTGCCAAACTTTGGACTGCCTCTCTAATCTTTGCAGGTCCCTCTGTAGCTCTTAACCCCTTATTCACTGCCTAGACTTCTACAGAGCTTTGTGTCATTTACAAGGAGATACACCTTGCCTTGTATTCCTTCTCCCATGTCACTTACGAACCTATTGAAATGATCCAGACCCATGACTGAATCCTGTGGTACATCACTTATGACCTCCGTCCCCCCAGACTTGATGCCGTACAGCACCACACTCTGCTGTTTTCCCCAAGACAGCTTCCCACCCATCAAACTAGATATTTTGCTGTTCCCAGATCTGCTAACTTCTTCAGCAAATGTGTGGCACTGAAGTCAAAATAGAGCAAATCTACTGCCTGTCCCTTATCCACTGCCTTAGTTACCCAGTCAAAGAATACTTTGTTCGATCTCCCTGCCATGTATCTGTGCTGCTTACTATCCTGGTGCCCATTTCTCTCCAGGTAGTTCACTAGGTCCTCTTTAACTACAGTAGTGTCTTCATTAGTTTACCTGCTATGGAGGGAAGACAAATGGGTCTGTAGTTGCCTGGTTGCTCTTTGTCTCCTCCCTTGTGGAGCAGTTCTACATGTGAGAGTCCTTAGAGTAGAGGCAGCGTGGACAGGGGAGAGGAGAGAAGAGAGGAGAGGTAAGGAAGGATAGACAAGAACCAGCATTTAGACAGGAAAGACACATAGTGAGTGAGGTGAGGGAAGCAAGAGGGGGGGAGAGATGCATTTTTTTTTGTCCCCGGCACCACTACTCCCTGAAGGGAGCTCAGCCCCTGCCCACTTGCCACCCCCCCATGTCCAGGCTTACCCTCCTGGGTGGTGCCATCAGGCAGGTGCCCCTTCCCCATGGTCCACGGTAATGTACCCTGGCTTACCCCCCAGGGTGGGGCCACGGAGCCGGGATCCCACCCGGCGGACACTATTGGCAGTGGGGGCAGCAGTGGAGTGAGGCGTCATGCTCAGGGCAGGGATATTGTGTGCGGCTGTACCTGGGGGCTGGGACATGCAATGATGATCCATGTCCACCCTGCTCCTCACAGCTTATGATGCCAGCACAATGGATCCCCCCAGCCTCCACCAGGGCGCAATGATGTGCTGGATACAATACCACCTTCCCCCCCAGAAAAGGAGAGCAGTCCCCAGGAAGCTCAATCCTCCTCCCCCCCCCCAGTTGGCCCTCTAACATCCCAAGTCTGTTTCCAGGCCCAGGTCATTGGCATCGCAGATGGATGCACTGCCTCTGCGCTGGTGGACCAGCTCCAAGAGGGAGGAGAGAGATGTTAATGTAAAGGGAATAGTGATGGGTACAGGCAGAGGCATTTGAGGCAAATTGGCAGATGGCATGAAAAAGTGTCCAGTCTCTTGAGACAGACAATAGGAGCAGTGCCATTAACTACATCCATATACTCCATCACCGGAAGAATCACTTTCATGACAATTGTCTAGCAGACTGGGAGAGATAAGCAATCATTGTTGTGATAGCGGGTACTGAGTTTAGGGCAGAGCTTTATAGGAATAACACTGATGTGGGTAGAGAAATTAAGCTTTCCACCCAGCCACAAACTGGTGTGCTATTAAGGGTAGAAACCTAGTGAGGAAGGGAGATTGTAAGCTTTTGGCTTGTACCAAAGGTCATGGACACAGTCTTCTTGGCACTGACCAGATGCTAGTGAGATCTGAATTAGTATTTGACATTACTGAAGTCAAGCTGCAGTGACAGTTCCAGGACGGAGAATGAGAAACTAGAGTATAGTATCATCCGCATACATATGAATATGTGAGCTGACACAAAAGGAGGTCATTAAGGAAGATGGAGAACAGAATATGACCCAGGATGGAGCCTTGGGGAATCCCAGATTGAACTGGGAGGGGAAAACAAGGTGTTACCAACCTGGACTGACTGAAGATGGCCAAAGAGGTAAGATGTCAACCAGCTGATGAGAAGAACAGTAGACTCTCACCTTTCTGCTTGTCCGGAAGGCTGGAACAAGCTACAGTGTCAAATGCCTTTGCTAGGTCAATACAGGTGTTAGTAGTGATGTGCCCCTGATCCTGCCTCATAAAGATGGAGTCAGTGATGCACAGGAGTGAGGAAACAGTGGAATGTTTTTTGTGGAAGCCAGACTGGAAAGATGAGAGGAAACTGGAGGGGTAGAGGAAGTCAGATAGTTAACTGTAAACCAGCTTCTCTTGGAGCTTGGCAAGAGCAAGAAGAACCGAGAAGAGGCATAGTCACCTCTTTTGTGTAGTGGGAAAACCTTGGCTAACTTCAGGAAAATGAAGAGCGAAGCAGAGGTTAAAAGAGAGGTTAAGAAGGTGAGTGAGAGGGACAGCAACAGTATAGGCTGACAAAGTAAGTAGTTGAGGTTCCAGTCCATCTAGACTAATTCCATTGGAGAGGTTGAGAGAATGGAGAGCCAGCATGATCTTCTGAGGGGAGATAGGAAAGGAGATACAGAAGGGAGATAAAGATTGAGAAGAGGGTGACTTATGGCAAGAGGAGAGAAACAAAGAGGAGACACAGACTAGAACACACAGGGGTCAGACAGAAGATAGTCAACTGGATTACTAACTGGCTTCAAAATAGGAACCAGAAAGTTTTGGTCAATGGGTCACTATCAAGGGAGGAAGGGGTGACCAGTGGCATTCCACAGGGGTCTGTGCTGGGTCCAGTCCCCTTCAATACATTCATCAGCAACATCACCGATGAACTGGAGGGGAAGATTTGCCTGTTTGCAGACAATACGAAGCTCTGTAACAGGGTGGATACACAGAAAGGAACCTCGGGAATGGCAGCTGACCTCAGGAAACTGGAAAAAGGGTGAAAAAATTGACAGTTAAAGTTTAACGCCAAGAAGTGTAAGGTAATGCACCTGGGGATGCAGAACCCAGGAAAAAAATACATTCTGGAAGAGCATAAATTAGAAGAAATAAAGATGGAAAGGGATCTGGCATAATCATTAATAATGACTTAAAGGTAGAAAAACAATGCGAGAAGGCTAGTGGCCTCCTGGGCTGCATAGGCAGGGGGGTTATGAGCAGAAATCAGGATGTAATCATGCACTCTACAGATCCTTGGTGAGGCCACACCTGGAGTACTGTGTCCAGTTCTGGAGGCCTCACCTGAAAAAGGACATTAGAGATGGTCCAGAGAAGGGCTACTAAGATGGTGCAGGGGCTGCTCCAACAGCCAAGTGAGACAAGACTCAGACAGTTGAATTTATTCTCTCTGGAACTGAGAAGAAATAAGGGAGACATGATAGAAACATTTAAATATGTCAGGGGTATTAACACAACTCAGAAAGGAAACCTCTTCCAGAAAATCAAGTCTCAAGGCAGTGCATACAAGAGGGCACACCTTGTGTCTGGTTGAGGGGGGGGGGTAAGTTTAAAAGCAACTCTAGAAAGTTATTTTTCACCAAGAGAGTGGTGAGCACATGGAACAGTCTGTCACCAGAGGTGGTGACATCGAAGACAGTAACTTAAGCTCCCATGCGACAGGCATTATGGACAGCTTATAATGAAACATAACTAGGGTGGCGTAGCCACCATGGGCAGACTAGATGGATCACACGGTCCCCATCTGCTGACAATTTCTTATGTTCTTATGTTCAGAGGAAGAGGCAGGTGGGTACATGGTTGTGAAGTATTTGTTAAGGTAAAAGGAAACCTGGGAGGGATTCAGAGATAGAACTGTCCTCTAGTAGGACCAGGGAGCAGGAGGATCAAAAAGGATGTGGGTAACCCTCCAGAATTTAGCAGGGGACATAAGATTTTCTGGAGGCTGGAGGCAAAATAGTTAGCTTTATCTGCCCTGACAGTTTTTATATTAATTCCTAAGCTTTTTATAGCTGAGGAGATCAGCAAGGGAGTGTATTAGTTTGAAGCAAGACCTGGAAATATTACATGTCCTACAGCAATAAATGAGGTCAGCTGTGAGGGGAAGTGATTTTCCCATACGCTTAAGGTATGAATTTTGAGTGGAACAAGGAGAGGGCCTCATCCATGTCAGTGACAGTAAGTAGATGAACCAGTGGAGCAAAGGGTGAGGGAATCCAGATTGACAGACCTGAGCAATCTTAACCACATGAATCTAGGAGGGAAGAAGGGGAACCAAATTTTTCTAACACAGTAGATCATACTATGATCACTGGGGGCATCAGGTAAACTGCCGGCAGCAATACTGTACTATGGTGTGGATGGAAGGAGAGGATCCAGTCAATAAGGGAATGTCGATGGAGTGGGGATTAAGATGGGCTGGTTCAGTTATGAGCTGGGAAAGACTGAGAGACCTGAGCTTTAGGATTGTAGGTTTGACAGTGGAGGAGACCAATAAATCCTAAAGTCCCCTTGTAGAATCACTTCCCCAGGAGAGGCATAAGAGGCCAGGGAAGAAACAAGCCCCCTCTGTGTAGGAGCAGGCTGCAGCCCAGAGCAAAACACCAGATCCAGAATGCAAGGTGAGAACCTGCAAAAGCAAACACTAACAGGGTACAGGAGGTCTGCATCAGACACTCTGTATGCTAACTTAAAGAAGGACCCATACTATAATGAGTCTTAGGAGAGATTAAAGCATTTATAATAGAAGTACTACCATTTCCCTGAGGAAGTGCTTCACCACAAAATGTTGGAGTTGTTTAAGAGATGAAGAATAAATTAATGATATAACAGATTAACTAAATAGGAGTGGAGCCTCTGTTTCTTACTTTCCTTGGGATGTTGTAATGTCATCAGAGTGACTCCTCCAGCCTGCACATCACAATGGCCCTTTAGGGCAGAAGACATCCTAAAGGCTTCCATTGAGAAGAGTTAACTTTGGATAGGACAAAAGAAGAGACTTTGGGGGAGGCATAGACCACCAACAAAGATAGGAGGAAGAAATGGAGAGTCTAGCGAGGAGAAATTCATGAGAGGAGGGAAACTCCTTTCTGGTGACTACATTACAGATGAGTCCCTGATAGACACAGACAGAAACCCAACCTCCCTACTTGCCATGGTCTTGTCTGTGGAGGTTGTAGATGGCAATAGTGACATATGTATGTATGTCATATATGTAACAGTGTTGTAACAGTAGTGACATCACTGTCAGAGAAGTGAGCCAGGATTCAGTGACACAGATGATGTCCGGAGCCTGCTGGGAGAACCAAACTTTGAGGAATCAACCTTAGGATCAAGGCTCCCATAATTAAAGTGGAAAAGGTTATAAACCTTTGGGGAGGGAGGAGGAAGAAGGAACAGAAGTAGAGTGATAGGGTCAGGGTGTAGCTTAATATCACCACACAATAGTAGTAAGGTAAAGAGCAGTAAAGTGAAAAAAAGACTTGTGTTGGGGGGGAGGGTGGTAAAGAAGAGAGTTGGCCCTGTGAAGCACTTTGAAGTTAAGGGAAATACATTGTTTTCCCTATTAGTCCAAATGCCCTCCCCATCCTACTGATGGGGTCATTATGTCTGCACCCTTCCACAGGTAAGCAGGTAAGCAGATGCCTTCACAGCATGTGCAACTCCTTGGTCTACTAACAGGGTGCATAAATCCAACTGTGTCCAGTTTGGGAACTTGCACCTGAAGAAGTATAGGGAATACCTGGAGCGAGTTTGGAGGACAGTAACCAAAATAAGAAAGGGCCAGCAGTGGAGGTTCCATGAGGACAGACAAGAAAACCTTGGCATAAACTCACTGGGGACTAGAAGGGAGAGAGTGGACATGATCGAAACCTTCAAGTACCTTAGCATATAGACAGGCTGGACAGCCAAGTACTGTTCATGTTCAGTGAGGGCAACATCATGCGAGAACACAACTTGAAACTGGTGGGAGGTCAGTTCAGGAGGAATTCATGGATGAACTTCTTTTTGGAAAGGATGGTGGACAAATGGAACCATCTAATGCAGGGGCCTGTTTATGTTCAGACAGATGATGCTTTTAAGCATGAGTGGGACAGTTTCCTGAGACTGGGCAGGATATCAGCAAGCGAGGGGATACAAAGGCAGCAGAGGGATAGTCCTGAGGAAGTGGGTATTGTCTAGGTTGCATACAGTCTGACCAGTACTGAACTGGCATCTTGACTGGTGTAGGGACTGGACAGACTGGATGGACTCCATGGTCTTAATCTGCCTTAAAGAGCAGCTGACACCTTTGGGAAAACTTTGGAAAACACAATGTTTAGACTCAGTTCAGATTGTATTTCATATATCGCATGCAGATATCTCCTTTCCATTATTTATTACTTAAATTATTTCCACAAAAACAAGATTTTTATCCTGTAGAGTCCATTTGCCACTATAGCTTATTCCCTACTTGAAATTATAAAGCTTTGTTGTGACATGACAAGCTGTTGCCATGGGAATAACTGTGACATCAAGCAGATTATTTATGACATCAGGTTGGGAAGAAGAAAGAGGAGCTAATGAACCCTTAAGGAACAACTATCCTGTTTTCATGCATATGACCTCAGTAATAAATAATGTGGATAAGAAATACAAAGCTAATGAGAAAAATAAGCTGCTTTGTGTCCAAATATTATGTTTTTCAAAGTCATTCTCAAGGTGTTGGTTGCTCTTTAAAATTCTGTTTTTCTAAGTTTCTAAATACTGGGCAACCTGCACTTTCCATCCTTGGGAGAAGAGTACCTTACATCAGCAATGTTCCAGGTCTACAGCTGCCTCTGTGCAGAATCTATTTATCAATGTAAAACAAATGAACACATGCTTTCTTAATGGGAACATAAACCTTGTTTTTTATATATACATTTTTTATATATCTATGGAGCAGCCACTGATAGTACCCTCAAAACAATCCACACCACCCTCAACAAAATTAACAGACTAGCTTCCAGATCTCCCAGACTCACACATACTGGTGACCTGTATGCATAGGCTGACTTCCTTAACCTTAAGGGCCAAGTAATGTACCAGACCTGTCTCTTTGCTATGAAAACCCACCTTGGCCTCAACCTGCCTTCCTTCCAAAGCTCCTCGTTCCAGTCTCTAACCCTCATCACACTGGTGAAAAGGCTTCCCAGACCTTCCAAGTTCCTTTCTGCTGGACCTCTCTGGCTCAGCGTTCATTCAGATTCAGGGCACCCCACTGGCTCAATGACCTACCCCCATCAAATCACGACCTGCTGACTCGGGGCCCTTTCAAGTTCAGGCTCCTTAATCATCTCTCCTCTGTTAACAAGTGCACTTGCACCCACTAAACAGTCCCTTCCCTATCCGCTGCTCTTTCCTCCTATCTAGGCCTCTTACTCTCTAATCCTTCACACCCTCTCTAAACCTTCACACCCATATCTCTCCCCCTCCACTCCTTCCCTGCCCCCTCCCTTGACAATGCCTTTTGGCTGCTTATGGTCTGTTTGCATGTATGTTTAATTACTGAACCATGGCTTATGCCATTGACTCTTGCAACCGCATTGTATTTGCTCTCTTGTGTAGCTATACCATGTTTGTGTTGATACAATGCATCTGTCTCTACAACATGGAACCTTTGTAAAAGAACCTCTGGTTCAAAGTCCTTTTAACCCAGGGACCACCAGTGCCACTGCCATTGCCTCAGAGGTTGCCAAGGAAAAAGAGCAGTTGAACCACAGTGAGCTCAGGGAGGGTGAGTGTGGTGGAACAGAGGTGCATCCCTCCAGTTGTACCTCTCCACAGTTCATATGCCATTCTGGAAAAGTATGGTTCCTCTATGGAGGCACCCACAGTGGAGACCAAGGAGGATGCTGCGAACCTCCACAAAGGAGACCCACAGGAGGGTGGCATGGGACCTGACAGGGGAAAGAAACAACTCCTGGTGGGGGACTCCATTGTTAGGAAGGTAGAACTAGGGGAGGAAGAGGAGAGGAGAGGGTGGTAAGGCGCCTGCCTGGTGTCATGGCTTGGAGGGACAGGGAGCGAATCCTCAGGATTGTTGGAGCAGCTGCACAGGGGAGGGAGCTGGATGTCATTGTCCACCTAGGGTCAAATGACCTGGCTAAGAAAGGGATCAGAGCAGGGCAGGAAGAGTTTGTGGAGTTGGGGAGAGGCCTTAGACAAGTAGCATGCACGGTAACCTTCTTGGAGGTGCTTCCTGTCTATGGCATGGGTGAGACTAGGGTACTCCACACCATGGAATTCAATCAGTGGTTGAAAAACTGGTGCAGAGCTCAGGGATTTGGCTTCATTGGCAACTGGGGTCCACCTGGAGGGATGCAGGCCTATACTGGTGTGATGGTCTGCATCTGTCCAGGAGGGGAACCAGGATCCTAGATGACAGGTTTAACTGTTTCATTGGCAAGTATTTAAACTAGCCAAGGGGGGAGGCACTGGAAAGGAGCAGGGAAATCCTAGCCCCCCCAAAAAAGATCAGGGTAGAAAGTGAGGTAAACACCAAGATAGAGATGTCGATAGGGAGAAGGGTAGGGGTAAATGGAGAAAATGACAAATACAATAAGGACAGGGATGGGGCAAAAAGGGGTAAGGCCATCAAGAAATGGAGGGTAATGAGTACCAATGCCCGTAGTCTGGGCAACAAGCTCCCTGAACTGGTGGCCTTGATGGAAGAGGGATGCCTGGATATTGTAGCAGTCACAGAAACATGGTACACAGAGAACCATGACTGGGATGTTAACATACCAGGGTACACAACCTACAGGAGAGACAGGGAGGGGAGAAGAGGAGGAGGAGGAGGAGCTCTCTATATAAGGGAAGGGATAAAAGCAACTGAACAAAAGAGTTAACAGGGAGGAGAGGAGGCACCGTGGGTCACCTTAGAGACTGAAAATACCACAATCCACATAGGGGTTGTATACAGACCCCCATGTCAGGGGAAGGGAATGGACTAGGATATGATAGAAAGAATCCTTAGGATGGCAGAGAAAGGGGGGGAGATACTGTTGATGGGGGACCTGAATATGACAGATGTTAACTGGAGCACCTTGGCTGCAGCCACACCCAAAAGCGGGGCCATTCTCGATGCCCTTCAGGTGGCATGCCACAGACAGCTAGTTTTGGAACCCACTCATGAGGGAGCAATCTTAGACCTTGTACTCTCAAATGGGGACAGTGAGAGGATCTCGGATCTAGAAGTGGGTAGCCATCTGGGAACAAGTGACCACCAAATCGGCTACAGAGTCAAGCCATACAAAAGTGAGAGTTCTGGACTTCAGGAGGGCTGACTTTGGCAAGATGGGAGAGTGCCTTAGAAAAGCACTAGCAGATAGGCTAGAAGGAGGGGTGGAGCAACAATGGGGAAATATCAAAACTGCCATCACAGAGGCAACAAGCCTTTGTGTGAAGCAAATAAACAAATCAAAATGAAAGAAAAAGGCCACTATGGTTCTCAAAAGAGGTGGCAGTGAAAGTTAGAAAGAAAAAGATAGCATTTAGAAAGTATAAGGAAACACAGAAGCAGCAGGACAGAGAACTGTACCAGTTAAAGCAGAAGGAAGCAGAGAAGGTAGTCAGAATAGCAAAGGCCCAAAGTGAGAAAAAGATAGCCAACTCAGTTAAGAAGGGGGATAAAACCTTTTATAGGTACATCAGGGAGCTTAGAAAGACAAAGGGAGGGATAGTGAGGCTGAATAGAATGGACAGAGGGTGGGCAGAGAGGGAGAGTGAAAAAGCAGGGATACTGAACGAATGCTTCTGCTCAGTATTCACAAAAGAGGAGGAGGGAGAGGTGATAATCCAATTAACAGAAGCACTCTGAATAGGGGGGTCAATCCCAGTCCTTTCACAGAAGAAAGGGTTCTGAAAGAACTCCTAAAACTGAAGGTGGACAAAGCATAGGGGCCTGATGGAATTCACCCCAAAATTCTAAACGAATTAAGGAGAGAACTAGTGACACCACTGACTACCCTTTTTAACAAGTCATGGGAGGACGGTGTGGTACCTGAGGACTGGAGGAAGTCGGATGTGATACCGCTTCACAAAAGTGGGAGCAAGACTGAGGCAGGAAACTACAGACCTGTCAGTTTGACCTCTGTGGTAGGAAAAGTGATGGAATCACTTCTGAAGGAAAGAATTGTTGAGTACCTAGAGGCCAGTGGGGCACAGGACCCAAGGCAGCATGGGTTCACAGCAGAAAGGTCATGTCAGACAAATCTAATTGATTTCTTTGACTGGGTGACTAAAGTAGTAGACCAGGAAGGGTCTGTGGACATGGTCTACCTAGACTTTAGCAAGGCATTTGACACAGTCCCACACAAAGAATTAATAGTCAAATTAACCAGCCTGGGAGTGGGTCCCAGGGTGGTAGCCAGGGTAAAACATTCGCTGGACAACAGGACACAGAAGATAATTGTAAATGGAGTCCACTCTGAAGAAAGAGGGGTTACTAGTGGGGTACCACAGGGTTCAGTACTGGGTCCAGTCCTTTTTAACGTCTTTATAAAAAAGTACAAGATTATGCACCTAGGGAGAGAGAATCCTCGGGCTGAATATGAACTAGACGGAGTAACACTGGAGGCCACCAGAGAGGAAAGGAATCTAGGGGTAGTCATAGAAGACAACCTCAAAGTGGCTAAACAGTGCAACAATGCAGTCGGAAAGGCTAACAGAATGCTAGAGTGCATAGGGAGTGGTATAACAAGTAGAAGGAGGGAAGTGGTGATACCGCTGTACAACTCCCTAGTAAGGCCTCATCTGGAGTACTGTGTTCAGGTCTGGAGACCCCATCTCCAAAAAGACATAGACAGGATGGAGATGGTACAGAAGAGGGTGACAAAAATGGTGTCGGGATGCAGCATAAGTCATATGAGAAGAGACTCAGAGCTCTCAATATGTACTCCCTGGAGGAAAGGAGAGAGAGAGAGGGGGACATGATACAGACTTCAGATATCTAAAGGGGATCAACAGGGTACCAGAGGGGAGCATCATTCACATGAAGGGAAATAGTAAAACAAGGGGGCACAGCATGAGACTAAAAGGGGGAAACTTAGAGGGAACATGAGGAAATTCTACCTCACTGAAAGGGTAGTGGACAGATGGAACAGTCTTCCCCAGGAAGTGGTGGGGGTGGCCATGGTTCAGGGATTCAAGAATGTATGGGATGGGCACATAGGAATTATCATGCTAGGGTGAAAGGGAAGGGGGGCTTGTAGCATCTAGGGTACCTTAAGCATTAGAAAGAGATATAGGGCAGACCGGATAGGCCACAAGGTCCTTATCTGCTGACAACATTTATGTATCAATATATCTAAGAAATCAAACTTGTATTTTAATTATAGATCAAGGGAGTGGTTTGAATCAATCAGAGCACTCCTTTCTCCTGTGCATGAGACAATCTTAACCTGTAAAGAGAGTGTCTCATGCACAACTGCCCTAGAAAGCACATTCAGGAAAGTTGTTTTGTTAAATTTCAGGATATTATTGATCAATCTCAACCAATAATAACACATCAGAACCACTCACCTTCAGTTTAGGGTTCTCGTACCCTAAGAATGCATTTGAGATCACTCTTAAAAGTGCAAGAACGGTTTCAGTAATTTTTTTTGTGTATATTATTTTATTAAAGAGTATCATATTTCTACAATTCATGTATAATTGGAAGACAGGGTAATAGTTTCATCATAATATAACTCCATCAGTTCTAATTATAAAATGGCAAGAAAAAATCCACTCACCTGATTGGTCATCACTGTCCAGAAGGTGTGAGGATAATGCAGTACAACATCACGGATCAATTACCGGCAACCTGTAGAGCCTAAGGAAAAAAAAAAAGAAATCACTACGCCTGTCACAAGCTGTCAAAACTTTTACCTCACAACAGCTGACAAGAAAGAAAAAAAAAAAATGTCAGAGCTATCAAAACCAAACTTCAACCTGTATAACATGGCAGACCTCTCTACATGGTTTGGAACTGAAAACGAGCAACCACAACCTACTACAAGTGGTGGTAAACAAAAAAAAAAAAAGAGACACTTGGATCTGGCACCTCAAGACCTGGACTGACTTGAGAAAGAAAGAAATGAACCCACAACAAAGAAAGCAACTTCCTGGGCTATGAAAATATTCCTGGACTGGCTTAAAGAAAAAAGCATAGAAATAAACTTTCCTGAAGTATCAGCACCCGATTTAAACAGTATCCTGCGCAACTTTTACGGTTCAGTCAGAACCACAACAGGACAACTGTATAGCATTAGCAGCTATGTCAGGCTCCGTGCAGGCATAAACAGGTACCTGAATGAACCCCCGATAAGAAGAAACATAAATCTTATGGCCGATGCTGATTTCCAGTCCTCCAACACTATATTTGTAGCTAACATAAAAAAATCTGTGGAGACGGCAAAGACCGCATAAAGCATCACCCGCCATTCCACTCACCCATCTCGAGCAGCTCAGAAACTCAGACGTGCTGTCAACAGAAACACTGGATGGCCTAGTCCGCCGTGTTTGGCTTGAAACTCAAATTCATTTCGCCAGACGCAGCTGTGAGGGGCAACGAAAACTGAAGCCAGACTCATTGCAGTTATGCACAGACCCCACCAGTATCTCATAATGAGTTTCAACAAAAAAACAAAAAATCACGGGAAAATAATGGAGCGTGGTAGAGACAACCTACATGGATGCATGTTTGCGATTCCAGGACATCGGCATTGCCCAGTAGCAGCTTTCAGCAAGTATTTAAGTAAAATACCAAAAAATGCTCCTAGTCCATACCTGCATCCCAGGAAAAAAACAAGCAAACCGTGATGTGATGAAACTACATGGTTCACATTAGAACCAATGGGAATCAATTTCCTAGCGACAATGCTACATAAAATATGTAAAGCTGTGGGGCTCCCAGAAACATACACCAATCATAGTCTCCGCACTACGACCATTCAAATTTTATCAGATGCTGGACTGCAAGCCCGACAGATAATGGCCGTCACAGGCCACCGAGCTGAAACTTCTCTGCGAAGTTACTGGGCCCCATCACTAGAAAACCGAAGCACTTGGAGTAACCTATTGTCTGGCACCAGCGGAATTGCAGAGCAACTACATACCTTGACAAGTGTTTCCCAACCAGCAATCACCTGCAGCAATCCTCTCCAAATAACTGAAGCCTACAGTCATGACGGACAAGTCCACATTAGAACTGCACCTGGCATCTTCCAGCAAGCACCCGAGCAGAGACCCAAACCCAAAGCCACAGGAAATGAGGCAAACACTGTAACCTCTACAATGAACCAACCAGCAGTCACGTACAGCACAACCTCAGTCTCCTTGAAGCAATCACTGGATACACAAACAATCATCACAGGGAACTTGATGTGCATCTTCCAAATATACAACAAATGAATACATCACCACAGTATCATTTCAGTAAGCAACCAGCAGGGACTACTATTGCTATCAGTTCAAAGGTCCACATTGCAAAAACAAAATATTAACAGCAAGCATTGACTACTATTGCTATCAGTTCAAAGTTCAAACTGTTTAGTTCAAAGTTCAAACTGTTTCTACCAAAGTTGCAACTATTTATAGCAAATATTTCATATGTTATTTATTCCCAAAAAATAATTTAACCAAGCTACATAGTTTTAAACATATTTATGGTGTTATTTATTACCATGGTATTATTTATTCAAAATGCATCATTCTGTCACTGTTGTTATCAATATTAAAAGCTTTTAACAAGAGACACATGCTGTGGACTACTTTATTAAGTGAAATGATACATGCCATTTTCAGTTACTAAAACCAAAAAAACTTAAAAACTAAAAAAACAACAACAAATGTTTTATGACCGAGCCATTTTATAATAGCAATAATGCACTCCAGGGTGTGTGTTTTGCTGGGATAACATCACGCCTTGCCATTGGTTGCACTCGGCCTTCGACCTCGTACCCAACCACAGAAGGTGTGATGTTATCCCAGCACAACACACACCCTGTCGTGCATTATTGCTTAATCATCATAAGCTATCATATATATGTCAGAGTTAAATACTGAAAACATTGAACATTAGGTGAGTGTATCAAATAAAGTAGCCTAAGACAATAAAAATGCTATTTTATGATATATTGAAAGTGCAGGAGTACATTAATATTGGCTTGTCGGCACTCTGAAATCACTTATTCTCCATTGATCAATTTCTTTAATAAACAGGTTCCACACTGGGTCAAAATCATAGAAGTACTTATAATGTATAGTAAAAAAAAAGAGTAGTTTCTATTCAAATTTTGGAAACGGAACTGAGAGAGTGTTACATTTCCAGTTCTTAAGTATTAATCTCTTAATTGATATTATATTTGCTATCATAATTAGTCTATGCTCTGGCTTTATCCCTGTAATACTATACATTTCCAAAATTGTATATCTAGGATCTTTCCAGTGTGGAAATTCAAAACCTATTTTACCTAAATTTCCAAAAGCAGAAGATCACCTGCTAGAACTTAACTGGCAGTCCCAAAAGACATGTAGCATATCTGCTTTTTCAGCCTTGCAGTGCCAACGTGAGTTGGTAATTCCTGCATTCATTCTATGCAATCTGTGAGGAGAGTGGTAGGCCCTGTTGAGAATCTTGTACTGTATAACTCTATCCTTGGTTAAGTTTGCATTGAGAGATTGAATTACAAGCTAAAATCCATTGTTCAGCTGTACCGTTTTGATAAAGTTCTTTATTCCATTTTTAAAAGGTTGTTTGTAAATTTTAAAATGAGTTTTGTATAAATTTCCTATTAACCAGGCAAATAATTTAACTGATTTATTAACTAAAAATTTCTGCAGGGCCTGCTCCATCTTTGTATTATTAGGTGCTCTCCCATCTTTTATAGTCTTTACTATATAAGCTGCTAAACAGATTAAAGTAAAAATATTGATTATAACTTAATGAAAACGTATCTCTAAATTGGCTACAATTTAGTTTATTCCCTTTTCCATAAAAATCTTGCCATCTTGTAAAGCCTTTTTCTTCCCAGGACTTATTTACTAATGGCTTCCCCTCCAATTTAAGGTTGGGATTATTCCATATTTTATTCCTAGGTGATAGATGTAATTCCCATTTAGTCCTACTTGTGTATTTAATATTTCCTCCTACAGTATGTTCTTGACAATCAAACTTTTGGCATTTTGCAACTTCTTGTTTGAGAACACAATTTGAGTTATATCTGTTTGTTCTGAAGAAGATTCCTTAATTAAACTATTTATGAAATTTAGACTCGTACTGGTATCCTTCTTATACGCCCATTTTATTACCATTTTCATTATGTAAGATAAGTAACATTTCTCAATATCAAGGCATGCTAAACCCCTTGATCTTGGGATAAGCAAAGTTTATGCCAGGCAATTCTGGCCGGTTTATTGTTCCGTATGAATTTTTTAATCACTCTATTTATTTGTTTAAATCACATTTCTAGAATGTGGGTTACCACTGTTTGTAACATGTAAGATAAAAAGGGAACTATCATCCTCTTTACTATTTGGATTTTCCCCCACAAGGATAGTGGTATTTTGCTCCAAGAATGTAGCCTATATTTTAATGAATCAGATAATTCTTTGACGTTTAAAGTGTACAGGCTATCAATTTTATTATGAATAAAGATTCTCAGATATTTCATACCATTTGTTTTTATGTTGACTTTTATATGTTGTTGTACTTTTTCTGTATGTTGAGTGTGAAAAATACTCATTTCTGATTTATTTTCATTTATTTCATAACCCACCACTTTGGAAAGTCTTTGTATTACTGTTACTAATTTTTGTGCACTAAATTCTGGGTCCTGTAATGTCAATAATACATTGTCTGCAAATGCATTAAGTTTTATCTCCTCAGTACCTATTTTTATTCCCTGAATTTTCTTATGAGATCTTATTTTGTTTAATAAGAGTTCTGATCCAATCACAAACACAGATGGTGATAATTGAATTTATTAATTTTTTTATTTATTGATTTAAATCTCCGAATGACATAACCTTTGAGTCAGGGACTCATTTACAAAGGCTCCACATCAGAGAACAAGCAAGATTACAATTAACAGCTGCATACAGAAGTTACAATAATAACAGGCCAGTAATATATGGGGGATGGGAACACTGCAGGAGGGGAACAAGAGGAATAAGAGCTGCAATAACATCAAGGGAGAGAGCTAGCACACTATAAACAATAAACCTTGGATACTAGTAGACAGTGATTAAGAGAGAAGGTAGAGCAACTGATGGGGGGACCAGGACAAATTAAATTCAATTAGTGAAGGTAGTAAAGAAAGAGACTAGTATTGACAAAAAGTTACAGGTAACAGTCTAAGTGGATGTAGTCATTGATATTGTATTCAGTTACTTCAGTTTCTGAACAAAGAGTAACAGGTAACAGTCGAAGGAGACACAGTCATTAGGGACAAGCAGAGCAAGGTTTGGATGGGGGGGTTACAGGGATGTGGACAAGATTAAGTGCAGTCACATTTGGTAATGGATAATAGGTGCTCTCAAAGTTGGGATTTAAAGGGGCCCCAACTTTTGTATGACCAGGATTACTGGTGGCAGACTATTTAAACAAACTGGGGCCCTGTACATGAAGGACCGCTGGCATAGGGAAGTTCTGCAGTGAGGGACATTGACGGTAACTTTTGTGGTGCTCCTTGTGGGCCTGGTAATGGATGCACATGAGAGGAGCAACTGTGAAGTGGGGGAGTGAGGCAGAGGGTGACTTTTTTGGCCAAGAGACAAGACTGGTAGATAAGCCTATTATTGAAGTTTAGCCAATTGGTGAGTGAGTATCAGTCACCAGGTGGCATGCCTTATTGAGGGCAACCTTTACTCTATTGAGAATGGTATCAGAGGCAGAGCCATAGATTACTATACCATAGCCGATGATTGAGAGGATGGAACTGGTTACTACTAATCGGAGGGCACTGGGTGTCATACATCACTTGTGCCTATAGAGTAATCAGATCCTTATATTCACTGCCTTGTGGACAAGGTTGACATGCTCCCAAAAGGACAGAGAGCAGTCTAGAGTAACTCCTAGGTACTTAAAGCTGTTGACTTGTTCCAGTGAATGGCCGAGATTATTTAGAATGTTCAGGCAGACCCCCAATGCTTGTTTTGGTGGTAGGCAAATACCATAACCTTTGTCTTTTTATAGTTAACCATCAATTTGTAGTCAGAGAACCAGGTTTCCACTTTGTGAAAGCACTTTTGAAGGGACTGCTGTAGTGGGAGGGGATCGGAGTAACTAGAGTATATAATGGAATCATCTGCATATAGGAGTATGCTGCTAAAGCAGGCCAGGGGCAGGGTGGTGGAAGTGGTGGATATGAATACAGTGCAGGACTTCAAACAGGCATGGGATAGGCATAAGGGAGCAATACAGAGGAGTATGACTTGATAGGGCATTAAAAGAGTAAAGGCCTATAGCATATTCATATGATAGAAAAAAATGGGCAGACTGGATGGGCTTTGAGGTCCTTATCTGCTGTCAATGTCTATGTTTCTATGTTTCTATGTGTTGAGGAAGAGACTGACAAGAAGAGGACCCAGAATTGATCCATGAGGGACACCTGAGCAGATGGGGTAGCTGGGGGAGAGGGTGTCATGGATTTTGACACATTGTGTATGCCCACAGAGGTAGTTGGAGAACCAGGAGATAGAATTACTGAGCAGACTGATGGCAGGGAGAGCGCCAGCTAGAAGGGTGTGATTGACCGTGTCAAATGCTTTTGTTAGGTCTATGTACACAGACCCAACAAGGTGACCACGGCCAAGAGCTTTATGTATGTAGTCTGTAAATTCAAGGAGGGTAGAGGTAGTACTAAGACCCTTCCTGAAGCCATGTTGCTGGTGGCATTGGAGGTTGTATTTTGTAAGGTAGTCTGGTAATTGATCAGATCTGATAATTGATCAGAAACTATCTTCTTGAGTGCTTTTGAGAGAGGGGGAGGATGGATATCAGGCGATAGTTGCTACAAGAGACCCTATCCCCACTTTTGTGGACTGAGGCTACCACCGCTGCCTTCTATTGTCAGGGGAATTGGCCAAGGCAGAGGGATTAGTTTATAATCATGGTAAGAGGGTGTAGTACTACATCAAGGGCATGGTGTATGTTTTTCAGGTCCAAGGTGTCACTGCTATGTCTGGACTTACCCAGGACATGCAGCAAGTTGGTTCTAGCTTCCTTTTGGGTGACGATCTTGAATCAAAAGGGTGGGGTGTTATGAGGTCCTTGGGTGTGATGGGTGACAACTGGTAAGGGGGTGTTGGAGAAGAAGTCAGGGGAAGGACACCACTAAGGTCTGTGAAGGTGGTGTTAAAAGTGTCAGCAATGAGCTGATGGTCCTGTGTGGTGGTACCACCTATGTTCAACATAGAGGGGGGAGAGGTGGAATGTTTGCATGTGAGGTCTTTTAGGTTGTCCCAGAACCTTCTTCCATCCCCCCAGGAGGAGAGGCACTCCTGTAAATGGGCAACCTTGGCTAGGCAAATATCGCAAGTGTGGGAGTTTCTATCTGCCTTGTATCTCTGCCAGTCAGCGATATGAATGGTGGCCAGGGCTATTAGCCAGGGGTTGTCCCTTGAGGCCATGGATTTGAGAAGAGCAGGGGTAATCCAGGGATGGGTATTGCCCTTTATAGTCCACTTAGTGTATGGGGCAAAGATATCACACGCTTTATTAAAAGTGGTAATAAAGTGTGTTAGCACCAAGTCAATATTGGTAGCAGTGTCAAGAAAGGACCAGTCACAGTTGGAGAGGTAGGATTGAAATTGTTTTAGCATATCTTTTTTGAGGATACGGTGGTAAATAGATTTAGTAGGCAATTTGGAAGGAATGGTTAGACCAGTGGCAAAGGACTGCAGAGCGATCACTGAGTGTGTCTGGTAAGACTTCGATGTTGGAGAATCTCTCAGGACAGTTTGTGAGTATCGGATCTATAAGTGTGCTGTTACCAGTTCTATAGTTAAATCTGGTAGGATAGGATACTAGTTGGGAGAGATCTAAGGCTGCAGCAGCAACCCTGTGTTGGGCAGATTCAGGTGCCAGCAAGTTTACATTGAATTCACCCAGCAAGATTGCTTCAGTATTATTGGGCATGTCAGAGACCCAGTTAAGGATGGTGTTAAAGCCTGGGGTAGTTTTACGGGGAGGAATGTAAACTGAAAGGACAACAATGGATTTACCCTGGTGCCCTATGGCAATTTTAATTGAAAATGCCTGTGCATCATGCCCTGTTACAACTAGGAGGAGGATCTGTCCATGCAGTAAATTGGTTAGATAGATGGCACCCCCCCCACCCATTTTCCCCAGTCAGTCTTCCCTGAATAACATATAGCCATCCAGGGCAACAGCAGAGTTGGGTATTTTGGGTGAGTGCCAGGTCTCAATGATTGCAAGAACATCTGGGCTATGTTGCATGGTCCAGGCTTGAAGGAGATCGAGCTTAGGCAAGAGGCTACAGATGCTGACAGAGGCAAACTTAAGGCTACCTGGGCTACTAGTGGTGAGATGAGGTTGCGAGGCTGGCCCAGGGTTGGGGTGGACATTGCCAGAGAGCAGGAAAAGGAGTAGGCTATGACGAATTATTAGGAATTCAGGAGGTTTTAGATTATAGGGTGTTTTCCAGCAGCCAGATTTGTGGTCGAAGACAAGGAGTGACAGTGAAGGGATGTGAGTAGCAGTGAGCAGTGAGAAGTTATTAAGTGGGCTGACAGAGTGATCTGGTGGAAGCTGAGGGCTCGGGGCTTGGTGAGGAGTGGTGGTGGCAGTAACAGTGGATGGTACTGGTAGAGCAATAAGGGGCAGCTGGTGGATGGGTTTGAGGTAAGGGTTATGGAGGGAGGGATAGGCAAACATGAGAATTAGTAGTGATAGGGAACCGATAGGAGCTCTTGCCATAGTTGAGAGGAGAAAATCCTTAATAGTAGGTGGAGACTAAGTAAGCAGGGTATTTGGATGAAAATTGGCCTAGGAGAGGAGAGGCTGACACAGTAGTGCAGTGGTAGGATCCTCAACTATGGTGCAGAATGTCAAACATTTTAGTCTGGGGCAGTGTTGTCTAACTCTTCTATAGAGTTCTATAACCTCTGAAAAATTATTATTCACTTTTATTTGTGCTAATGGTTTATGGTAAATAGTTTTGATAATTTGGATGAAATCAGCTGGGAATCCAAATAATTTTAGTGCTTCAAATAAATAGTTCCATTCCAGCATGTCAAAGGCCTTGGTGGCATCTAGTGCCACCAAGGCCACCAAGACGCTGGAATTTTCTAAATACTCTATCAAAACTGAACTTTGAGCTGTCCTGATTGGGTAGTTCTGCAAGGGTTGAAACCTGTTTGATTGTTATGTATTAATTTAACCAGAAAGGGGAGTATCCTGTTGTTGAGTATTTTTGTAAATATTTTATAATCCACATTTGGTATTGTCACTGGTCTGCAATTTTCTATTCTATTGCTTTCTTTTCCTTATTTTAATATTACTGAAATGTAAGCATGATAAAAGGAATCTAGCATCTTAAATGACAGTTGTATCTGGTTGAAAAGTTTACGTAAAATTTGAATGACTGTTTTTTCAAAAGTTAAATAAAACTCCAGCGTAAATTGATCTAACCCTGGGCATTTAACTTTTGCCATCCGAAGTAGTGTATCTTTAATTTCCTCTTTTGAAATAGGTTGGGATAAAGATCCTGCCTCACAATCGGATATCTTTGTCTTTATGAATTTCTCATACTACATCAGTTTTTCCTGTGATGGTGAACAATCTGAAGCATGTAGAGAAACACAGAATTTAGAAAATTCCTTCATAATGTATTTTTGTTCAGTTAGAATCTGTCCCTCCACATTTTGTTTCAAAGAAATCTCAGCTTTTTCTTTTTTCTATAGCTTCTATCCTTTTGGCTATAACTTTACCTATTACTTCGCTGTTTATTTTCAGTTCCTGTTGTATCTTGCCCAGTTTTTCTTTATTTCCAAATATTCCTTTGTTTAAATTAATTTCCTAAGCTCTTTCAACTCATTTTCTTTCGTGATATCTCCATTTTTGACTTCTAATTCAAATTTCTTGAGTTTAGATCCTACTTCTTTTTTTATTTTTAATCTTTGTTTATTTTTGCAGGATGCTTCTGAAATAATAGGGCCCCCCCTTACCATTGCCTTAAAAGCCTCCCAGTAGTCTACAATATTCTCCTTTGAAACTGCATTATCCAACATAAAGTGCTTCATAACGTGAACATTTTTTTTTTGTCTAAAATTTTCATCTTCTAATAATTTATTATTTAGTCACCATTAAGCACTTTTATTTTTATCTTTAATCTTCAGAAATCTATTAAAAGTCATTGGGCTGTGATCTGAAATAAGCCGAGTTTCTATGTTAGCTATACTTCCAAGGCTATCTATTAATAATTCTCTAGACATGAATATGTATTCTAGCCTAGAATGTATCCCGTGTCTAGGAGAGTAGTAAGTATAGTCTCTGCTCCCCCCATGCAGTTCTCTCCACACATCGATTAAATTATTTGAATCCAAGAAATTTTCCAGTAATCTTGCTTTGTATTTATCCCAATTGGTTCCCTTTAAAGTTTTGTCTAATATACTATTAAGTATACAGTTAAGGTCCCCTCTTAGAATAAAGTGCCCCTCCCCATTCCAGGTAAACAAAAGCTTATTCAGTTCAGCCAAGGAGTTGCCATAGCCTTTAAATGGGGAACATATGAAAATAATATCCATGTCATCTATTCTTGTAGTTACCAGTACAATTCTGCCTTTTTTATCAGCCACTGTATCAATAATTTTCCCTTTGAAAGTCTTATCAAATAAAATAGCCACTTCTGCACTTTTCTTGTTCACTCCTTGTGAATGATATAATTGTCCAGGCCATCTTTTCTTTAGCTTTTCCATCTCCCTCTCATTCAAGAAAGTTTCCTGGAGCACAGTTATAATAGACTTAAATGTTTTAATTCTAATCAATGTCCTGGTCCTTTTTTACTGTAGAAATAATACCATTCACATTCCAAGTACATTCTTTAACTGACCCCATCTTTATACATCCGTGTAATCTCTCTCCTTATAACCCATTTGTTACCCTGGTCTATCCCTTCCAAACACATTTTAGGTTAATTTTCTCATTTCCCTCTCCCTCCTTCCCAAAAAGCTTACCCGTCCCCCCAATCTTCTATGCCAAAGAACAAGTTCTGGCATAGCCTTCCAACACTCTTGGAGACAATGGTTTGAAACTGGACTCACCTAGTCCTTCCTTTAAACCTCTGCCATTAAACTAAATTACATTTCATTATCCCAAGAAAAAGATAATTTTGTGCATCTCTGTATGTCAGCCATACGTTAATAACATATTAACTATCTTCGAAAGTGGAAAGCATTGTAGTTAGTCTAATTTTTGAGTTCGTTGTGGTGCACAGGCACAGACGAACTCATTGCTATAAGGTGCTCTACAGGGGGTGTGCCCAATGGAGAGCTCCATTTCTAGGGGCAGGTCAGCGGCAGGCGAATCAGTTGGCAGGCTGGCGATGACTCACTTTCAGCTGTTTGGGCTGAGTTGGACAACTTTTCAATGGACAGAGCTGCACCAATAGTGGCTCAGCTCAGTCCTTTAAAGTTGCATTCCTGCATTGCATTCCTGGTTGCGCATTCACACTGCTGTAGCTTACAGCAGTGTGAACGCACTGAGCCCATGACTTCCGCATGCCCCCTCACAGTTAAAAACAAAAAAAACAAACCAACGGGAGTGCCCAATCCCTCTGTTGGCATGCCTTCTCCCAGCTCATTTTGCTGAAGAGGAGACCACTACCCATCAGCATAATGCCTCCACAATTTCTTGTGTGCTGAGGGGGGTGCCAAATCCCCCTCGGCTCTTGCCCCCCAACACTTATATGTGCCGACAGGGGTGCCCAATCCCCATCAGCTATAGCCCCCCAAATGCTCAGATGGCCTGCTGGGAGCCCACCCCAGTGTGCCAAAAGAACTTGTAATAAACAAAAAACCTTCCCACAATGTTCTAACATTTTTTTAAAGCTGTAAACTAGAAAATGGTTCCTCATTGAGTCCGGTGGCACATCCCCCAACAAGCAGCCACCCACTGTGCACCCCACCTCCCCATGCAGAATCACCTTTTGGGACCAATTAATGAAATAACAGTGTTATTGTTCATGAGGTGGGCTCCCAAAAAGCCTATGTTGAAAATTTTGTGAAAAAATTCCAAAAAATGACTGCTACGAGCATGTGTTGCACAGTTTCAATGCACACTTGTAACGTCGTAAATATGTAATATTTTCACTCCAAATTTTCAACATTGGTATTTTTTTACACCTCCTCATGATCAGTACAGCTGTCACTTTTTACATCCTGGTCAAAATGTGTTTTCACGCTTCCAGCACAGAATAGCATTGCCGCTGTGGGAAATCAGTGTTTGAGACAGATTACGAAAATCACAGTGACACTGTTCATGAGCGGAGGTCTCAAAATACTTATGTTGAAAAGTTGGTGACAAAAGTCCATATAATGCCTGTGTTATGAGCATGCATTGCGCAGTTTCTATGCACACTTGTAACCTCGAGGATTTGTAATATTTTCACTCAAGAGTTTCAACATTGTCAGTTTTGTACGTCTCCTTATGAACAGTACAGCTGTCATTGTTCACATCCAGCCCGAAATGTGTTTTCGCTCAACTGGCACACAGTGGCGCAGTTGCCGTGGGAAATCAACGTTCGGGACAGAGTAAGAGATTTATAATGACAGTGTTCATGAGTAGAGGTCACAAAATGCCTATGTTGAAATTTTGGTGAAATTATTCCACTAAATGACTGTTACGAGCATGCGTTGTGCAGTTTCCACCTACCCATTTGAGCATTTTTAATATTTTCACTCCAGATGTTCAACACTGCCATCTCTTCACACCTCCCTATGAATGGTACAGCTGTAATTTTTCACATCCTGCCTGAACTGTGTTTTCGCACATCTGGTGCAGAATGGTATGGTTGCTGTGTGAAATCAATGTTCGGGACAGATTAACAAAATCACAGTGCTACTGTTCATGAGCAGAGGTCCCAAATGCTTTCATGAGGTGGGGGGCACAAAAGGCCATGTTGAAAATTTGTAGTGCAAATACTAGCAAACGCCTGGAGCGCTAGGGTTTCTAACCATAATGTCCCCCCCAACCCATGATGGGTCTACAGTGCCCTCATCTTCTCTGAACCGCAGACACATCATCACTCTTCAAAGCCAGATCACAAATTGAAGAAACAGGTATGCAGTTCACTGGATTTCAACGGGAATGTGAACTTGGTGGCATAACTTGTTCTTTCTGCTGGGAACTGTAGTCCTGCCAATCGGTGCGTGCCAACAGCAATACCAACAATGAACTCCGGCATTGACAAATTCTTGTTCAATCAGACATGACTTCTGGTAAAACTGTAAAACAAAGTTTGGTTGTTTAGCAATACTTTCAGTTTGGAGGGGAAAACAACATAAACCTTGATCCCTTTCTTCCAAAGTTTCTGTTGACCCCCCCCCCCCATTGTTATTGTTGTCTTTGGTTCAACAATGTTTTAGAGAAGTGCTTGTTCTTTGTAGGTGAACTTATTAGTGCCATAAAATGCTTTTATTTTTCTGTCTTTCCCTTCTGATATTAAAAATTTTACTATTGCTGATCTTGCCCTGCGTGATTCTTCTTCTTTTCTGAACCTTAGCCAATGCACTCTGCCAGTAATTGGCACATCAGTATCTGAGCTCAGTATTTTTGAGAAAATGTTCAGCACTAAACTTTTAAGTGGTGTTTTTTTTCTCCTATTCTGGTAGGATTCTGAAAATACTGATATTCTTCCTTCTAGTTCAATTTTCCTGATCATCTACCTTCCATCTTAAGGTGTCCTGCTGCTTTTTTAAATCTTTTACTTGCTGAGTTAATGGAGATACCGTATTCTCTAAGTTATATTGCCTTTTTTTCCTAGTCACTTTTTTTTTTAATTCCCTGCTCCAAGTTGATGTCTAATTTCTGAATATTATCAGAGTGGGACTTTATGGAATCTGGTAAATGCTGCAATTTTTTTCAATTGAGGTTTGCAAGGTATTAAAGTTCTTTATTGATTGCACAGCCCAGTCAAGGGGTACTTCTTTATGGGATTCATTCTGATTAGGGCCTGCTTCAGATTCTTTATTTGTACTGACCAGGCCAATTTTTCCCATAGGTGTCTCACTTGAAACAGAATCATCGTCTGAAAAATGTGTCAGCTCCACAGAAGAGCCTGGTAATTCTATTAGTACTCCTTCACTTTTGGAGGATACCCCCTCAAATTCCTGAGAACATTGCACAACTTTCCCCTTTTTATGTTTGTTTGTGCACTCAGTGCACAAGAAACATTTTGAGGAGAGTAGAGTAGAGTATTGCAGAGGTGTTGCAGTGTTTGGCCAATCTGGTGAATGCTTTCAGGGGTGTATTCCTCGGCCACCAATCAACAGGGAAGCTGCCGATGATGGCAGTTTCAGAGCGAGAGCCAGACTGAAAGAAATTTGCTGCTCCAGTCATGGACAGTTTTGTCATGGCAACGGCAGAGCTCTCCCCCCCCCCTTCCTGGCAACCAGGAACATTCCAGCCATGCGGATTACAGTGCACAGTAATGCACATGGCTGGACTTACGGACAACTCGTTTGCTCAGTGTGCCTTTCTTGGTGAAATAAAAAATATGCAGCTTTTCATAATTGGTGGGTCATGCCACCCACCACACATTACCCCCAAAGCCAACATAGGGATGCCCAATCTCCATGTCTCACCCCACCAAGCTATATTTTGCCAACAACGGGGTGCCCAATCCCCATGTCGGCATGACCCTCCAAAGTACACTGGGAGCCCACCCCAGTGTGATGAATTCTAGTTTTCATAAAATTACACCTGTAAAATAAGAAAACCATCCCCTGATGTGTTTTTTTTTACCTGTAAAAAAAAAATGGTCCTTCATCATCCCGGCAGTCCCTTCCCCCCATCATGACCCTCCCTCTGTGCACCTCACCTCCCCACACACCCCCCACCTCATATTTACCTCCAGAGGTCCAGTGCTGTGATCTTCTGTGGACCAGGAAAACATCTGCACTCTTCAAAAGTCCACCACAAACTGAAGAAAATCATTGTAAGCCCCATAATGGGAATCAAAGGGGGGGGTTCAACTTAGGTTGATATCTCAGCCATTTTTTTGAGTTTTGGCCCCAAAGTTTTCAACATGGGGTTCTTGGGACCCCACCTCATGATCACTGACATTGTCATTTCATTTCTCAGTCCTAAAGGTGATTTCTTGGTTGCTGTGCAGAATCACCTTTTGGGACTGAGTAATGAAATAACAGTGCCACTGTTCATGAAGTGGGGTCCCAAAAAGCCTATGTTGCAAGTTTGGTGAAACAAAATCAAAAAAATGACTGTGTTATGAGCGTGTGTTGTGCAGTTTGTATGCATGCTCATAACTTCACCAGTTTTTGATGTTTTCACTCCAAATTTCCAACATTGCCATTGTTTCACACCTCCTTATGAACAGTACAGCTGTCATTTTTTGCATCCTGCCTGAAACGTGTTTTCACACCTGTAGCACAGAATGGTGCAGTTGCTGTATGAAATCAACTTTTGGGACAGATTAATGAAAGCACAGTGCCACTGTTCATGAGGGGAGGTCCCAAAAAGACCATGTTGAAACTTTGGTGAACAAATTCCGAACAATTACTGCATTATGAACGTGCGTTATGCAATTTCTACGCGTGCTCGTAACTTCGCCACTTTTTCATATTTTCATTCCAGATTTTCAACGTTGCCATTTTTTCACATCTCCTCATGAACAGTACAGATGTCATTTTTCACATCCTGCCAAAAATGTCTTTTCACAGCTGTTGCACTGAATGGTGCATTTCGTGTGTGAAATCACATTTTGGGATTGAGTAACAAAATAACAGTGCCACTGTTCATAAGGTGGGGTCCCAAAAAGCCCATGTTGAAAATTTGGAGTGAAAATACCAACAAATGTCAGGGGCATTAGGGTTTCCAACCATAACGCCTCACCCTGTACAGACTGACAGCTGTCGGAGGTGTGGCCTGGGGTCATCAGCCGTAATGCTCATGACATTCCACTCCCACCCTGTGGGCGCTGACAGGCATCAAGGTGTGCCTTGGAGCCTTTAGCCCTAACATTCACCCTACTGCACCCATCTCAGCTTATTTCCTTATGGAATGGGGTGAGCATAAGGGCTGAAGACCCCAAGGCACACTGTGACACCTGTCAGTGTCTACAGGGTGGAATGAGGTGGAATGGCGTGAGCGTTATGGTCGACAACCCAAAGGCACACCCAATGCCTGTCAGTCTCTGTAGGGTGGGGGCGGGGGTTGGCGTTAGTTTAATACTTCACTGCCATTCCTATAATACAACTGCCTAACTCATGCAGTACCAATGCCAATACCAGCAAGCAAACATTCGCCATTAACAAATGTTTTTTTTTCCTTCCTCTTGTCAGTGTCTGGTCGAACTCTAGGAGCCATTTTGATTAAATTAGAACCAGCTGGTTAGCAGTAGATTTTAAAGGGGATTTTCAATTGCTTTAATTTTCTCCTTCTTGTTTCGGTCCCAGTTTTTATTCCATTCTCAGAAATATTTGAAACATTCTGTGCCTTTCTTTTATCCTCAGAGGCATGAAAGTGTTTGGAAAACCTCTTTTTACTTAGTTCTTTATCCTGTTCCCCTTCCCACATGTGCAGTCTCACTTTTCCTATTGCAGCATTTAAGTCAGTTTTTCTTTAAATGACTGTTCCCTGCAGAAGAAAAGTTCCTTCTTTATCTTAAACTTTATAACTAGAGCCAAATCACATAATGATCACAGCCTCCATACATATAACAGTTCAGAAATAGTCCATACAGATAATGGCAAACATTGCAGGTTTACTTAGCTTTTTCCCATAATTGGCGTCTCTCCTCAGTTGCTCGTTTGGGCTTGAAATCTTCTTGCTACTCAGGATTTGACTATGCAGGTGTGTGAACTTGTGTTTTCTTTTACAAAATGCGGATATTAATCTTTGATCAGCATGATCAGCACGGATTGGGGTAGCGCACAAACTCAACATCCCTTACTGACCAATTTCAGTAACTTTAGCAATTCTGGCTCGGTACCACCTGTGGTTGAGTGAATTCCTTTGACCCTAATAGAAGTTCTGCACCATCTTTGAAAATGCATCCACCATTTCTTTTGGCCATGCTAACTTCAATTGTGTAGCAGATGCTACAATGATTCTGACACGTTTCTTACTTCCAAATGACACTCAAGGAATTAAGCCTGCATTGTCACCACCACTGACACAAAGATGCACGTCGAGGAGATACTACCAGGAATCTCATACAGAGTTTCCTAAAGACACCAAAATCACTGACGTGACATGGAAGGGAGGAGCGCTGTGCTGCCTAGCCCACGTTCCAACACATTGCATCACCATGCTTCTCCATCTGAGTGGTTTCAGTGATGGTATTAAACAATCTTTTCAGGATTCTCTTTCACTTGTTCCTTATTGTTATGGATATTTAATACTATTAAAGGGGAACTGTCATCTTCTCAGGAACAAAAATGCAGGACCTACTGTATAGGTCCTGATTAGCAAAAACATACTATATTTAAACTTTTAATAACATACATGGCTGAAATCTTTATGTTTATCTAGTTGATCCTATGACCGCCCCTGCTGCTGGACATTATTTTTCCCAGAGTCCCCCCAGCCAGCCTTCTGATGATTAGAGATGCAGCTAATTTAAATTCTGCTGACGAAGTGAACGTGAAGTGGGCACTTCATGTTGCCACTCTGCTACGTGGAGTGGGCAATGCAAAGTGCTCACTCCGCCTTGTCATTGCCACTTCGCGTTCAGGCAGAATGGCAATGCGAAGTAAGGCAAAGTCATTGTTTTTAATGGACTTCACTTTCCTCATTATGATTCTAAGTGATCCACTTGGTGTTTCAGATTTGGCAGCCCCCACACACATCACATGGCTTACAGTACTGCAAGTCACATGCTCTTTAGCTAGGCAGGAAGAAAGTGAGTCACACAAGCAGACACTTTTACTTTCTCCTGTGCAGACGGAGAGAAAGTAGTGTGTTTTGTGACTGCTGATACTTTGAGATCACAGCAAGGAGGAGATTTAAACTTTGATTTGGATCCAACAGCATTTTAAAAGCTACATTTTTTTGTCTTTTCTGTACTCTTTTTTACTTAATTTGTTCTTTCTGTAATTTTTTTTCTTACCTAAGTAGTTAGTTGTTTGTCTGTGTGACTGTGTGTGTGTGTGTGTGTTGTGTCACAGTGTGAGTAGTGATTGCTCAGACTGAGGGAACGCAGTAGGAGAGATGAACCATGGTGAGGGAATGTCTGGGGCGGGGGCAGCTCTGGGAGTGCATGATAGTGGTAAACGTAGTACCGTGCGCATGTGTGGAGGGCATGGGTGCCCATTCCTGTTGGACCGCTCAAAACTTGTGAGTGCCCCCCCCCCCAGAAGCAGGACCAGCACCGCCTTCTGTCCTGACTCTGAGGCAGTTGAACCACCACCACCACCAAGTCCAGCACCAGGTCCTCTGGAGCAGGATGGACCTGTTCCCCTGGGCCCAGGCGTGGATCCCATCCCTGTTCAGCACCGTCGCCAGCCGGCTGCCAGTTCATCTGGCCATCCCCTGCCTGTGCCTGGTCCTCCCTGCACCTCCATTGTTTGGCAGTTTTTTTGACTGTGTCAGGGGATAGCAGTGTGGTCAAGTGCCGCCTATGTGAGGTGGAGGTGTGCCGTGGCCCCCGGCGGACTCACCTGGGGACTAGGGGCCAGCACACCCATATGCTCAATCACCAGCAGTTGGAGTGGCAGGCTGCCACAAAACGGACCATACCTGCACTTGCTGGCCATTCTGTTTCAGAGGGTGCAGCTGTGCATTGTGGCATCCCTAAGAAGAGGAGGACCACAGCAGTACCTGCTACTCCACCAGCACCCCCATCCCCACCACCACCACCACCAGCAGGTCAGCCTGTAGAATGTGTGGACCCCAGAGAACTGCATGTAACACAGGATGACTTGGCAGTTCTCTGGAGTGCTGTTGAGGATAACAACGAGAGGGTGAGTGCTGTGGAGCAGTGGCTGGATCACATAGAAGAACATCAGTTGCAAATTCTGTCCATGCTGGAACTGCTGCTGGATCACCATGGGATCCCACATTATTTTTTTTTCCTCACACCATGTGCCCCCCCACACCTTCCTTGCTGTGATATAAAATGAATTACTCCACCATCCCAGACCCTTGTATGTAATCATGCCCTTTTTTTGTTGTCTTCCATGTGCGTGACACTTTGTATTCTGAGCAGTGCAAGTATACTGTACTAAACTGCATGTGTGCATTCAGTCTTCTTTCCGGTCTGTGTATGTACTGCAGGCACTGTCCAACTCTCTGACTTAAAAACAAACATTAATGAGTACAATGGTGGGGTGGTGAAGTATGGAGAGATGCTACAAAACAGGCTTACAATACATCCAAGTAACTATTAAAAAAAATTAATGTTGTGATTCATGACGTGATCATGAATCATGATTTGTGACTGCATTTGTGGCCATGATGATGAAGAAACATGAACGCCTACCGCCTACGGCTGTACTTCCCCGATGAGCTGTAGCTTAAAACTCCCTGACTTAAAAGCACATATCAATGAGTACAATGGTGGGGTGGTGAAGCCTGGAGAGATACTACAAAACAGGCTTACAATACATCCAAGTAACTAGAAAAAAAATTAATGTTGTGATTCATAATGTGAATGATTGTAAATCATGATTTGTGACTGCATTTGTGACCGTGATGATGAAGAACGTGATTTGTATCAGGAGTGACTCGTGATGATGGTCCTGACTTAAAAACGCATATTAATGAGTACAATGTTCATGCAGAATTAAGTACTACACCCGTCCAGTACCCTGAGCGGAAGTCAAAGAAACAACTGTGACTTAAGTTACAGATGGAGATTGGGCCCTAAGGAGATGCAAATGCACAGACAGATTAAGATTGCACTGTGCACTGAACAGAT
The DNA here is from genome assembly GCA_016271365.2 of Neoceratodus forsteri. Taxonomy (NCBI): domain Eukaryota; kingdom Metazoa; phylum Chordata; order Ceratodontiformes; family Ceratodontidae; genus Neoceratodus; species Neoceratodus forsteri. The sequence goes on along the minus strand of CM057452.1, from coordinate 976,097,505 downwards.
GCAGACACAAAGGCACAATACCTAACACGTGCTCACCACCAGAAATTCAAATCTGAAAGAATACCTTTGCGGTTGGGGCGGGCCGCGAGGGCGGGCAGTGTACTGCACTGCTGCAGTAACAGTCACTAGTACTAGTACCAGTAAAGATACCACAAAGAAGTACAAAAATCATATAGCTGCAGTGGATAGCAGCTTCACATTGCTGAAATTATTATGAGGCACAATAAAAGGTGTCTGATTTGATGACACGTGTCACACACATACTCACACACACACACTAAGTAATGCATGTAAATTGAAAACTTCAGTAATATAACCACATATTTAAAAAAAACTGAAATTATGCACTGCTGCCCCACAACAATCAGCAAAAAATATGGCAAGAAATATTGAAAATATTACTGTGTGTACATTAACACAGTAATACAAGAAAAATATCACCAAAACAGAAAGCACTGTCTTTTTCTCCAAGTTAATCTACCTACACCACAGATAGGCCCCTCCCTCAAAGTACACTTCCACTGTCTCTCAGTACACAGACTGAATGTTAACATTAACATTCAAAATCCATACACAAACAATAAATGCTCAATGATATGAGCACAGGAGGGTTTCCTATAATCGATGAACTAAAGTTTCAGAAAAAAAATGACCCAAAAAGGCTTTTTTAACAGCTTTTTGAAGGTTTGAATTGCAGACAGCTCTCAGAACAGATTGTCTCCTACAGCTTCCTACACACACTACCCCAAACTGAGGCTGTGCTGAACAATCTAGAGCCCATGTGACCTGAAATCCCATGAAACACTGCAAAATTCACCTTTGGAGCTTAAAAACAAGGCTAAGTAAGGCGAAGTACATTGTTTTAAATGTACTTCACCTTAAGAATTGGTGGAGTAGTGGTTTGGGAAGGCGGAGTAATGCGAAGTCATTGTTTTCAATGGACTTCACATTACCCATTAACAACGCAAAGTACTCCACTTTGCATTGCGAGCACTCCGCAATTCTCACTCCACTAATCACTATGAGCTTAATTAGCCACTACCATCACTACTGATGATGCGACTAACAGGCTAAGCCATGGGGGACTCCTGTGTGCCACTATAGTTGTAGGAAAAGATTACCACATATACAGCATGTTTGCATTTCTAACGCCAGTACCAATCAACTGAGGAAAGCTCACCTTCCACAGCAATGTGTGCCAATGCAAGTGTATTGTTAGTTGGCACAGCAAGATGACTGGAGACCATCATTTACATCAATCTTGTATTTTCATCAGTTCCCAGTATTCCCCAAATGTTCTTGATTATTCCTTTCAAATGACTGGACCATGAATTAAAGGTGGCACTGAAATTTCACTGTGACTGCAACCCTTCATTCTCATTACTTTGCCCAGGTGTTAAGGTTGTCTCTTTAGTCATATTTTCAACATGCTGGATAGCCTCCCGAATAACTGCAGAACAGTACCCATGCTCTGTCATCCTCTGAACCTCCTGGTTCCCAGATCCTCCATTATAGTGTAAATCATGAAGGGTTCAAATTGGCTGCCCCCTTGATATTTTTTTAGCTAAATGTGGGTGTGGGGGGTGGGTAACAGCTGATCTACAATGGATTCTGTCTGTGGACTTTTTAAAAAGATCAGTGTCCACAGTGCCATTTCCCTGTTTCATTATTATCAGCTAAAAAAAGGAAATACAGACCTGCTGTATCTCTGCATTAAAACACAAATTCTGGTTAGTGGATTCCAACCATTTAACAAATTCAAAGAACTGCATTCAGAGCCTCTCCAGATGACAAAAATATCATTAATATAGTGACTCCACAAATCCAACTGATGAAAATATAGATTTGTGGATACTATACACAAACTGTTCCTCCCAGTTTCCCATAAATTTCACAAATCTAAGGGCCATAGTGGCCCCATCACAGTCCCCTCAACTTGCCTTAAGTACCTGTTCTGAAACCTCAATAGAAAAAGTAGGTAAAAATATATAACAAAAAAAAGAGAGAAACATATGAGCTAAAGGAAAAAAATTGAAATGACTGGGATGATTAATTTCAATGGCCCATTAATTTCAGTGTTTTGTTAGGTCAGGACTTTTTGTTTTTTAATATTTTTACCTACATTTACCTATATTTTCTATCAACAGCAACTCCCCCATTACAGACACTCTACTTATAGCAGATGCCTTCAACATGGCTTTCACCAACCTGACCTCAGTGCTTCCACCTGACTACCTGCTTCCTTCCACAAACCATGCTTGCAGCATACCACCCAAAAATACCCACCCTGACTTCTACTTTAAGCGTATGTCAGTGAAGGAGGCACTATTACAAGTAAAAAATGTACTAGGCAACACTAGACTGGGCAGTGATGAGTTAGACATGAAACTACTATCCCCCACATTGGATGTTCTTATTGTGCTAATTACAAAACTATTTACAAGTCACTGACCCTTGCTCAGTTCCTGGAGGTTTGGAAGCAGGCCCTTGTCACATCCATGCACAAAAGTGGAGACAAGTCTCTGATAACTAACTATAGACCAATCTCGATCCTCTCCCCTCTGTCCAAGACACTGGAAAAGATTGTGGCAGGTCAACTCATCGACTACCTCAATAAGTATAATCTACTATGCCTCAACCAGCATGGCTTCAGACAAAATCACAGTACCACCACTGCCCTGCTGGAGTATACAGACTTTGTGCATAAGGCCCTAAATGAAGGCAAACTGGTGGGGTCCATATTCATTGACCTCACCAAAGCCTTCAACACTGTTAATCACCCTTTACTACTGACCCAATTGCAATTGCAAAACATGGGTGTGGCGTCCAATGCTCTATATTAGTTCCAGGATTACTTGACTCAGAGAAGCCAACGAGTCAAGATCGGGCCAACAGTGTCCAGCGCCAGAGTAGTATCCCTTGGGGTCCCACAGCGATCAATACTGGGGCCCCTACTTTTCAGACTCTTTTTAAATGATCTCCCTGCAGCCTGCAACACTAAAATCATCCTTTACACTGAAGATGCTGTTCTTCTGAGCAGCAACACTTCTCACAACACCCTTCAATCCAATCTGCAGAACTCCTTCACCAAACTTGAGGGCTGGTTCAGCAATCAAAAACTGCTCCTATACTACAAGAAGATCAAGGTCATGCTAATAGCTAGCCCACAGAACAAAAACAGGCACCTCCCCCTTGTCATCACCAACACAGACTGTGAACCACTGGAACAAGTGCGCTCATTTAAGTACTTGGGGGATCAACCAAGATGACACCTTCACTTTTACGCATCATATTGACTCTATGGTCAGGGTGGTTAACACCAAGATTGGTGTCCTTTATAGGCACAGGAAGTACCTCACCCCAGAGGCACTCCGCCTCTCAGTCTCCAGCTCCATCCTATCCACAATCGACTATGGGTTGGTGGTCTATGGGGTGGCAATGGACTCTGCACTCAAGAAAATTCAGACTGCACTCAATAAAGCTTGTAGGCTCATCCTGACAGCAGAATGCGGCACACATTCCTGCTCTCTATACAAATGCCCAGACTGGCTGCCATTAAGGAAAAGGATCAAGTTCCAAACGTGCCTCCTGGGGAAGAAGGCACTACTAGGTAAAACACCACGCTGTGTAACTAAAAGGTTTGAGTTGACTGCCTCAATGCATCTCACTAGGGAAAGGACGAGAGGGGCCCTGTCTACTCCATTTCATTGAACCTCGCTAGGGAAAAGTGTCTTCACCTATCGGGCACCTTTGTGGCTTAATAAACTCCCAGCACGTCTTATGTCCTCCAACTGCCTGGCTTAATTCAAAACTAAGCTCTGGCAGCACCTAAATTCAATCTCAGAGTTTAACTGCCACTAATCAGCTTGCCCTCTCTGACACCCCCCTCCCCAGATAGCACTTGGTAGGACGGTAGTACCTTACTATTTCTCCCTACCATCCTAACCACAAAAATGGGCTCTCGACCACCACTGGCACCTACCCACCCCGCACCATTCTTACAAGCAAACTCAGTGAGCCTATGTTAGATCAAGCACCTGACCTAGCCTGCCCTTACCAGGACCCCTGACTAGCACTTCTCCAGTATTTTGCCACCCTCACTCTATCCTGCTCCCCCCTTTGTCCAACTGCCTCCCACCTCCACCCCACCTTATTTTTCAACAAGGCTCCCCGAGGCTGCATCACCCGCTCCTTGTTCTCTCACCACTGCCCTCTTTCCCATTCTCCGTCACTGAACCTTCCCTAGTTACCAGTGTTAGCCTAGTAATCAATTAATCATGTGTATTTTGTTGTTTGTTATGTGTTGTATCTAGGCTAGCATAAAAAAACTGCTGTTCTGTAGTCAATTGTAATCTCAATGCGTTGTACTCTGTTATTCACCCATTGTTTATTTTTAACTCTGACGTGGAAGCTTTGTAAAAGAGCTTGCGCTCAAAAGTCTTTTCTGAACACCAAATAAATAAATAAAATAAATAAATACCTCCACCCTTATGAATCCTGTGAGTGTCAACTTTCAAATCCCCCAAGAATTTTTTTTCGTGGATGCTGATGGACACCACAAACATCCATTTCAATGGGATTCAAAAGTTGAGACCAATAGGGTTTGTGTGGGTTGGGATCAAAAGGGCCATGACAGGAAAAGTAGGAACCAATATTTAAAAAAGAAGTTATAAATTAATGAAAAAAAAAACATTGAAACGATTGACCCATTCAAATGAAGGGACCCTATTCATGTCAAAGCAGTCAAAGGAGCAGCACATCAATGGACATTCAGCAGTCAACATCAAGGGACAGAGGAATCCTGACGAGAGACAGAGGTGGGTACCAGTAACCAACAAGCTGCTGGTCATTGAGTCAGCCTATCCCAGTACCCCTGAAGGAGCAGCAATACTTCCCACATCTGGTGGTGATCAAGCCTCCCTCTCTGGTTGAGGGGGCATCTGCATAGGATCTGCAATGCAGCACACCCACTTCAAGCAAAGAAACATCACTGGGTTTGTCTAATGCTTGTTTGTTACCTGTTGACAAAAAAAGGTATAAAACTATAGTTTTTCACAATTTCAGACTTCTAGAATGTTAAACTGCTGTACCTACCATTTCCAAATTTCCAGGACCTAGATATCCTGGGCCCAAGAATGCACATGACAAACTGCGAGTCATTCTGTCTAAGCATGGCCATGATATTAAGCTATAGAAATTAAGGGTTAAATTATATGAACATATGAAATTGCCAGCAGAAAAAGGCCCATGGGTCTATCAAGTCTGCCCAATTGTGCAGCTCTTGGTTTCATATCACTACAGCTGCCCCACCCCAACCCAAACCCCTCCCTTCCTCCTCTTTCCCAGTCCTTCCTCCCTTTGTTCCTGTCTGTACTAACCCTGCCCTTGACTCAATCCCAACCCGCTTTAAGTTATCCACTGTCCTTTGAGCAATTAACTCCTCTGGCAGTGCATTCCAATCTACCACCACTCTCTCTCTGTGAAGCAGTGCCTCCTCATCTCCCTCCTAAACCTCCCCCCTCCAGCTTTAGACTGTGCCCCCTAGTGACCCTTCACTCATTTAAGTGGAACACTCCTCCCTCCATCCCTGACTTTGTTTATGTCTTTCAAGTACTTGCAGGTCTCTATCATGTCCCCGCTTTCCCTTCTCTCTTCCAGGGAGTACACGTTAAGCTCCTTCAACCTTTCCTCATACGGCAACTCCCCTAGTCCCATGATCATTTTTGTAGCCCTACGTTGCACCCTTCCAGTAATCTCCTATCCTTTTTGAGGTATGGGCACCAGTACTGTACACAGTATTCCAAGTGTGGCCTCACCAGTGATCTATACAATAGCAGGATGACATACCCCTTTCTAGAGGTGATCCCTCTGGCAATGCACCCCTGCATCCTAGTTGCCCTTGCTGCTGCCCTGCTACACCATGTTGATGCCTTCATGTCCCCTGTAACTATTATCCCTAGGTCCCTTTCCTCCTCTGAAGCTGTTACCTGCACTCCCCCCAGCCAGTAGCTGTTCTTGGGATTTCTGGTTCTGAGGTGCATGACGTTGCCCTTCTTAGCATTAAACCCCAACTGCCACTCCCTAGACCATTTTTTGAGTTTGGCCAGATACTCTCTGAGTGCCTGCCTCCTTTACACATTGTCCAGTTTTGCACAAATCTTAGTGTAATCCACGAACAGGCCGATCCTACTCAGGACCCCCTCTACAGTGTCTCCAATAAAAACATTGAATAAAACAGGGCCCAGCACTGAACCCTGCATTACCTCACTCGCTACTGGCATTAGCTTGGATGTCTCCCTCTTTACAACTATCCTCTGTTGTCTGCCTTGCAGCCAGCTCCCCACCCACCCCACCAGTTTTTCCCCCCACCCCATGTTCCTCAGCTTGCTCAGGGGGTGTGTCCCTTAACCTCCTGTGTGGCACTGAGTTGAAAGCCTTGCTGTAGTCCAGATACAAGACATCTACAGCATGGCCTTCCTCAACCACCATAGTGACCCAGCTAAATAAGTCGATCAGGTTAGTTTGGCAAGACCTTCCCGTGATAAATCCATGCTGTCTCTCATCCTGCAGACCATTGCTATAGAGACAGGTTATCAAGCTCTCCTTCAGAATGGTCTCCATCAACTTCTCCACTATGGAAGTCAAGCTCACCAGTCTGTAGTTGCCTGGTTGGTCCTTGGGTCCACTCTTGTGAAGGGGCACCTCGTGAGCCATCCTCTAGTCTGTGGGTACATTCCCCATCTCCAAGGAAATGTTGAACAGGTCCATCAGAGGGCCTGCCAACACCTCCGCCAGTTCCTTCAGGACCCTTGGGTGTACACTGTCTGCTCCTGGTGCCTTGTCCACCCACAAGGCTTTAAGGCCCTTCAGAACTCAATCCTCTTGGATGACCCCATCTGTTATCTCTGTCCCCCTCATCCTTGCCCCTTTCCCCTTTGGTATTGGGCCATCCCTTTCTTTCATGAACACTGAGCAATACTCATTGAGTGCTTCTGTCTGCTCTTCCCCTTGTTCCACCCTTCCCCCCTCTCCCTTGATTCTAACAATGTCATCCCTACAACTCCTCTTCTCCCTTATGTATTTAAAGAGCCTTTTTTTCCCCTCTCTGATCCCCTGAGCCAACTTCAGCTCCTTTGCTGCCTTGGCTGCCCTGACTGACCTGGTCTCCTCCCTAGATGCCTTTGTGAACACCTCTCTATCCTCCTCACGCCCTGATTTTTTTGACTTAGTGAAGGCCAGTCTGTTTTCCTCACCTTTCCTTCCACTTCCTTGCTGAGCCAGCTAGGTTTGTTTGACCAGGACTGCTTACTCTGAGACTTGGCACATGTGTTCATGGCCTCATTGAGCCCCTTCCTAATGATTGCTCACTTCTGTTCAGCATTCATCCCTGGGTTCATTTTAGCTATATACCCCTCTAGGATGCTGCCTATTCTGGCAAAATCTGCCTTCCTGAAGTCCAAATTGGGAATACCACCTTAATCCTAAGTATAGTGGTGCTACCAAGCTACTATGTTTTTCAAGATTTTCTTTGTCATTTATTACCCAGTAATTACAGGTAAAGATAGATATACCATATTAGGATTCTTCAAATGATAACTGTAAAGCTTACAAGAAAAGTTGCAATACAAATTCCAGTGTAACCTACCCTCCCTGAGTATGGGGCTGACCTGGAGGGCATTCCGACTAGCACCCGGACTGTTACTGTTTGTTTTTTTCCTTGTAGGGTCCCAAACTCTGAGGGCAGGATTAACAAGGAAGATGCACCAGGTGCATCTGAGCTGCACCAGGCACATCTGAGATGCGCTGGTGCAAGTCAGATGCGCCGAGCCCAAGCGGTGGCATTCACAAAGGGATGCACCGTGCCAAGCACCAAGTGCAACACTACTGTGAATCACCACAGGACACAATGGCGCATCCGCAGAAGCACCCGCGCATCCAGAGATGCTCCACGGCAGGCAGGCAGCCCTGCAGCCACACAGGGGAGCCAGCAGAACAACTGGAGCAAAACAGCAGGACAGAGGAGCAACCACAGAGCTGTCACAAACAGACCCATGGATATAGGTGTAGAGTAAAACATGTTTATAAAATGTAATGGCCATATAAACTGTACAGATCAAATGCCAGAAAGGGAACAACAACAACATTGACAACAACAGCCATAGATGGGGATGAGGGGGAGCAGGGATGGGTAGGATGATGGGAAATGGGACAGAAACAGGGGACAGGGTAGGGCAACTAGTTACACAGGAAGACCCCCAGACAGTGGCAGGGGGACACTAGCGATACCATGCCCTGCCACACAGCACCCTGGCATGGCCCGGCAGGTGCAGCACGATGCCCCGCAGGGCAGCTGACCGGTGCTGAACAGTCCATGTAAGAGAGCACAGGGCCGCCTGGATGGCCACATAGATTCTCTGGTCCACATCCACTGGCAGAGCGCCACCACCATCACCACCCAGAGCAGCACAGCGATCATGGACACCTACAGAAAATGACAGAAGGAACACACACTGAGGGCCAGAACATGAAACACAACCCCGGCCACCACAGACCACACAACACCAGAAAGACTGCAATCATGTAAAGTGGTACTTACCCACCGCTGGTGGGGCACCAGGCCTGGCACCCATGTATCGCTGACAACGACCTTCAGCAGCATCCACGGCATGCTGCCTGGCCCCTGGACCTGCAAAATACAACAAACAGCACCATGAGTGAAGACTGCCACAGTACAGGATGCAAGTCCTTAGCAACCCCGCCCTGCCTGCACATGGCCATGCAGCAGACAGTGATGCCTGTGTCCAAAGCACCCGGTGTAAGCAGACGCACACAGCCATGCCCTGTCCCCCACAGCACCAGGGCAAAGCAGCACAGGAGCACCATGGGGGCAGTGATGGACACACCCAGCATGTGCCACAGAAGGATACAGCCAGAGAACACCTACCTGGTCGTGGCAGTGCACCCCTGCGAACATGGCACCGCAGTCATGCAAGCCTCCCCTGTTCCCACCTCTGGAGGTTGCCATAGCGATGCCTGCACTGCTCACCTGTGCGTGGCATGCCAGTACGCTGCACAATCCGTGAAGCAATGGTGTGTCACCATGTCACTGGGACACACACTGCAATGCATGTTCCGGGCACCGCTGCACGACGGTTGTCATTGTGCCGTGGCAGTGTACTGGGGGAGATCAACATGTACAGAGGATGACGCAAAGTACACAGGGATGGTATGGATGGCTGTGGGTGGATTGCACTGTGAGGTGCATGCAGCACCATGACACATGTATGTACGTCGCACAGAGTCACCACTGCCAGCACGCACCCAGGTATGATGGTGCACCATGGTGGTGGAACACACACTGCTGGGGTAGTGGGACACACACACATGGCAGATGGGTCGGTGTCACACACTCTATGGTGTCTACATGGTACCCCTGCTGTGTCCTGGGTGCCATGTGTGGAACGTGCGCCGTCCCTCATGGACCGCACACCATGGTGCATGTCCACCTGTGCCTGGCAGCCCACATGCGGACCACAGCACAGGCCACTGGCACCACAGACCTTGGTGAGCCTGCAGACAGTGGGAGCTGGGTGTGGGTCTGTGCATACACCTGGGAGTGACTGACAGGAGGTTGCTTCTACCCACAGTGTATTGAATGTCTGAGGAGTCAGGTGCCGCCGCCAGGTGGCGACCAAACTTCATGCAGGATGAGGAAAGGGCACTCATCGAGACATGCCATCTATGCCTGGATGTGCTCACTGGCAGGGGTGGCAGCAGGACGGCACATGCAGAGGGCTGGGAGGAAGTGGCCCGGCATGTGAACGTGGTCGCACCATACAGCCGCACAGTGCAGGAGTGCAGGAAGCATTGGAATGACGGCCGACAGGGGCCAAGGGGAGAGTGGCCAGCATCCAGTCCTCCCTGCAGCGGACAGGGGGTGGACGTGATGGCGTGCCCTCGTGCAGTGGGTACCTGCATTGCATCACGGCAGCTTCGCGCCAGGTGCCTCAGCATGGCCCTGTTGGAATTGATCGCCTACTGTCTGCACCTCTGTCAGTTGCTCAAAGGACAGCCAGGCGTGGTACCGCCTTGGGGCCGGCTGCCTACGGTTACTTCTGGCGCCCTGCCTCCTCCTCCTCATTAGGGCACCAGCAATGGCAATTGTTGCTGGGTTCATCCCCTCTGTTGCTGTAGTCCTGTGGTGTAGCTTGCTGTCTGTGCCTCTCCCTCTGTTTTGACTTCCCCTTTGTGTGTGTCCTGCTGTTGTCATTCCATTGATGGCCTGCTGGTGTGCTGGACTTAAGTCTCCTTCTTTTGTACTTATCTTTCTATGGCGCATCTTGGCTTTGCGCTGAAGTTGCTCCATTGCTGCTCCTTGTTTTTGCTCTGTGGATAGGGATGCGTGGTGTATGCATGGGTACGCCCCCTATACATGCACCGCATGTCATTACGTTGTGCCTATGGTGCGTGTCTTTAAGTGCAGGGCATCTCGTTTGCTCTGGTGCTTCCTCCCTGTACCTGGATCATCTTCCGGCACATTTCCAACTTGCGCTGGTGCATCTCAGATGCGCCACGTGTATCTGTTTTGTAAATCCTGACCTAAACGTGCAAAGTTTTTTTTTTTGAATAAATAATTTATTTTCCTGAAAGATCTATGCAACATCTAAAACAATTTGTTATCTCAGCAGTCCCTTGATCAAAATATTGGACTGTTCTACTTCCCAGGTAATCACCTCACCATGGACTCACGGATAGTCATTGCTAACCGTACTCTGCTTCCCCTTATACAGTAATTTGCTCCCATTTTTCAATCCCTGAAGTGCTCTGAGATCAAAACGCTCAAAAGTCTCTATAATAAAATTGGTCATTTTGCCTCCTGAGCCCCACCAAGGGAGCCTCACTGTGATGTCTTTCACTCATTAAACTGGCCTTCTTTGGAAGGGCATCTAGAGTGCCCTCTCCTCTGCATAGCCTTTAAACTTTACACTCTCAAACTTGTTCAGCACTTTAAATATCTAGGCATCACTATTGATTCCACCCTATCATATATTGAGCACATTGACATTTCTGCAAGGGCCATCAATACCAGAATTGGGATCCTGTATCGGCACAGGCACTGTCTCACACACAAAGCCCTGAGCACAGCCATCAATAGCTCAATCATCTCACTCATCGATTATGGGCTGGTAATCAATGGATCTGCAACAGACACAGCACTCCACCACATCTCATCTGCACTGACTAAAGCCTGTCGTCTCCTCACAGGTGCTGCTAGACTCACGCACTCATGTGATCTCTATTCCATGGCTGGCTGGCTACAGCTCAGTGGAAGAATCAGGTACCAAACCTGTCTCCTTGACAAAAAAGACTCATTAAACCTTCTACCAAAGGAGTACGGAACCTACTGACCCCTCCTCGAACCACAAAGCAAACTAGAAGCACTGCCTTTCAGGTATTCCATGTATCAAGGTGCTGCTCTACCTTGGCTCAGTGGGGTTTCTCATACCAGGCCCCCCTCTGGACAAATGTGCTACCTCAGGACATCTGTGATGCAGCAACACTTGGCTCTTTAAAACACAAACTGCACCAACACCTTCTCACCATGGGTACCTGTGCCTGCCCCCACTTAATCCCACCTCAAATCAGTAATCCCACTGCCATAGTCTGTACTTACCATCTAGCACTTCTTAACCCTGTTACTGTTCCACTGGGTAACCTCAACCTTGCACTTCACTGACCCACCATCCTCTACAATGGTGCTGCCATGCCCCCCCACCTCTCTTCCCTACCCTTCCACCTCCTACCCCCACCCACCTCTTTCTCTTACCATTACCTCTCCAGTCCTGGCCAAATTTCCCTCATTCACTAAAAATACCACCAACAACTTATTCTGGTTCAAGGTCAGTTGGCATTCATCTGTATCCCCCTCCCCCAGGTTGTGCCTGAAAATAGGCAGGATTTGTCTAGTGCACTTATCCAGTCAACAAAAACTAAATAAATAAAAAATTAAAAATAAAATCTCCAACCCCACCCCTCCATCTACTCTACTGATTTTTGTCTCTCCTTGTTGTGGGCATACATTGTACAGTGCCTCAGCATAGTGTAACCATGAACTTTATCTGTATTGTTGTACTGTAACATGTGTCTGTATATTTGCTACCGAACCACTCTGTATTTGAATGTTTATGTATCACTTTGTATTTGTTAACTGACGTGGAACAAATTAACGAGCATCCACTCAATGGTGCTATCCAAGATTTCAGAATAAAATAAAATAGATAAAAAATAAACTAGTCAAGTGTATGACCTCTATCCATAGCTTCTGTGATGCCCTAGTAATTAAATCCTTGAGGAGAACGTTGCAGTCCTCAAGCAGCACCATATTGAAGGTACCCAGGGTGAGGGCCAGTGTGGGCAAGAGGTCCTTTGCCACCTCAGCATCCTAACTCTGGAACTCCGTACCAGCAGCCCTGTGGGATTGTTCCTCTGTAGATTCTAGAAGAGGCTTAAAGCTGTCCTGCCGGAGCACAGCCTATGCTCATGCAATCAGTGACCCTAATTGCTGTTCTGTGTCTTACTTTGATTTAATCTAGATGTTGCTCATCCTTTGATTTGTGCCAGTTCACTGTTTGTTTGCTCCTGATTATTTAGCCTATGACATGTTATAACTTGACAAAACACATTTCCTCTGTTGTAAATGTATCACTCTTGCTAACTTTTGTGTCCTTGTGAATATTACATCTATTAATAATAACTGTATTGTTCCTGGACTCTTAGCACTTCTATATGTATTTTACAAATCCTTTTCTTCAGCTTTTTACAACCTGTAATTGTTGCTTCATCTCCGTAATTAACTTGAGGTCACCCCTGATAAAGAGGCTCTTGAGCCTCAGTGTGTCGACCCGGTTAACAAAAATGAATAAATAAATAAAAATAAATTATTCAAATTCTGTTATTGTTTCCTCTTTACTGGTCTCTTTGTAAACTCAGCAGCCATTTCAGATTTACATTCTGGTGACGAAGATCATTTTAGAACTGCAGTGCTGCAGTTTAGACCCTAGTTAATCTCTTGCATTCTTGTCACAAGACATAGAGGATATGTATGGGCATCGATGAACAATCACACTATTATCGCTTTATGTGGTTGCCATGAGAACTTGGAGAGCGCAGCCCTAGTGGGTTTCATAAGTTGTCATGGCAACCACAAGAAGCAAGAATAGAGTGTTTCATCAATGCCCATACATTGTCTTTTATAGTGTATGGGCACTGGTCCTTTCAATTTAAACAAAAAAGACAATTTGTAGTCAGGATTCTTACTTTTAAACTCTCACCGCCGCTCTCTAGGTACAGCTGTAACCATTGCGGCCTGTTCAGTAAGGTTGGTGGTTCACAGAATGTGCATGAGTACAGTGTTCCTTGTTGTCGTACCATCAATGTGATGTACCCACGATGGTATAACAACATTGTGATGTCACATCGAGGGTGTAACAACCCTAGGAAAAGATTGATTTTGAGGGTTTACAATGTTCAATCATACACTATAGTTGTGTTCTACTACTGCATAAAACTTAATGGTTAAAAGGGACATACAGCTGCATCAGACAGTTTTCAAATGCTACTTCAGTGTTACTCAAAAATACTTGAGTTTACTAAAAGGGCCAGGAATGATGGGACAGTAACAGAATGGGAACTGGCATATAAAAAAAACAATTTCTTTAGGGGGAAAATCTACTCATAGGTTCTATCTAGTTGAACTCTTCATAAGGGAGGTTCTTTTTGGCTTTAAATTTTGGAACTGACCATGTTCTGGGGAGGGGGAGGCAGGTTATTAGAACAATTTCTGCCAATCCGTAATTCGAACTATGACAAATAAAAATGCATTTTGTTCTACACTCTGTTTCACTAGTGTGTTTCCCTGTTGAAAAAAAATAGCTTGTAGTCACAAACATTACCTTCAGTATTAACACTACTTTACATTTTGTGAACTAACCCCCTTCAGCAATCTACCAAGTTTTCCAAAGGCACTTTGCTGAATTGGGCTAGTTAAGGCCAAGTAGACTGGTGTTACTGCTGGAGGTGATGTTCTTGAATACAGGCCACCGTTACTTACAACTAAGTATAATATTACTGGAACCTGTATATGAATTCTGGGGACTTTGTTTCAGTCTCGACTAATGTCTCCTCTTTTCAAATGAATTAAAATGGTTGTGTCATTTGGAATTAGGAATTTAATACTGATGATGAATGTTGTGATACCTTGTGTTTAAACGACAATGTTTATTGATCTGACTGCTAAGCAGGGTACGGCATAATGCTCTAAGGGATGACTACTGATCATCTGCAGAGAAAAAGACATTTAGTACTGTAAATATCATCTTTGAAAAGTAGGGAACTAAAATAGGACATAAAGATAATTCTGCCACCTATCCGATTAAGGAAGCAGATATAGATAGGTAAGGTTCCATCCTGGGCTGGGGGTGGGGGTACTTAGGATATTGGCATTTTTGGATATGGTGCAGATTGTCATCACTTACACTACAAAATGTGTGTGTTGGGAGGGTGGGGTGGGATTGTATACTTGGACTGAGTGTTTGACAGACAGACCCCCTCCTTTGGCACAATGATAGCAAATTAGGATGCTCATCATAGCCTTTATTCATCCTGATCATTCTGCTGGTTTGAGTACGAGTAATCCAAGCAGAATGTGGTTTCTATCAGAATTTATATTTCCCTAGATTTCCACTGGTTAAATATGCCTATTTTTAATGAGTAATCCTGTTATGTGGTAAATACAGAATTGTTTTTGTTCTGCCACAGAAATTTCATGAAATGGAATTATCCAGTTTTGCCCTCAGTAAATTTAGTTAATAATTTGAAAATGTATATACTCTTTTATTGTTATTAATCCATCTCATAGTGAAAACAGTGAGCAACTGCTATGTTCATTTCCTACTGGATAACCACCACCCATCTAGCCAAACGGATTGCACTATTTGTGATCCAGTGCTTCAAGAGCCTTACAAATATTTTAAGGCCCCAATCACTTCAGTAATAAGAAGCACAGCAACAGATTCGATCCTACACCATCTTTCTGTATTACTGCATATTTCCAACTCACCTGGGGCCATTTAGCCTAAGCTAGCATGTGTCCAGTTTATGTTAGAATCCTTCTTAGCTCTAAGCAGATGCAGTCTTTTTGGAATGCTTTACTCTTTACAAAGGAAAGTTTTGGAAGGCTCTCACTTTCTGAAACATAGGCAGAAGCTGGCCAGCCTTTGTCTCCATAACAAGTATGTGATGGATGCATACAATGAGCTTCAGGTGATCCTTTCTATCAAATAGCTGAATAGAACAACTTTCTCTATACTGACCAAACAAAAACAGATTTTTTTTAAGGCAGACTGGGACTGCTTGGCCCATCTAGTCTGCCCATTTCACCCTACCTACACTATTACCACAGGCCGTGCCCAATCTACAGCTCTTTGACTCTCCTTCTTCCTTTCTATTATGATTCCATTGTGCTTATCCCATGAATTCTTGAACCCACCACTGTTTTGGCCCCACTACCTCTGCTGGAAGGCTGTTCCAGGAATCCATCACTCTTTCTGAGAAAAAGTACTTCTTCACATCTTTCCAGAATCTACCCCTCCAGCTTCATATCATGTGCCCTTGTTCTTAAGCAACTTTTCTTCTAAAAAATACTTCCCTTCTGTAACTTATATACGAATATTCGAAATGCCAGCAGAAACAGGCCTCACAGTCTATCAAGTCTGCCCAATTGTACAGCTAGCCCTTCAACTTGCAGCTGCCCCCCTCCCATTCCCCTCCACATAACTACACCCCTCTCACTCTGTCCCACCCTCTCTTAAAGCCTCCCACCATTCTACACAAGACCACCTCCTCGGGCAGAGTGTTCCACTTATCTACCACCCTTTCTGTGAAAAAGTGTCTCCTGATTTCCCTCTTGAATCCCCCGTCCAATCTCAGCTGATGCCCTCTCGTGTCCCTCCCCTATCTGATCTGAAGAATCCCTTCTGTATTAATTCTGTTAATACCCTTTAGGTACTTAAAGATTTCGATCATATGTCCCCTATCCCTCCTCTCGTCCAGGGAATACATTTGCAGCTCACCGAGCCTCTTCTCACAGGATTTGCCCTGAAGTCCCTGTGTCATCTTAGTTGCCCAACGCTGCACCCCCTCCAGCAATCTGATGTCTGTCTTCAGGAATGGACACCGGTACTACATGCAGTATTCCAGGTGCTGCCTGACCAGTGACCTGTACAGGGGTAGCATCACTTCTCTGTGCCTGAAAGAGATTCTCCTCTCTATGCACCGCAGCATCTTGTTTGCCATTGCAGCCGCCTTCCTGTTATTAGTACCCCTAGATCCTTTTCCTCCACTGTGCTTATCAACTGTACCCCTCCAAACTGATATTTCCTCCTCTGGTTCTTTGCTCCGAAGTGCAACACCTTGCACTTCTTGGCATTGAACCCCAACTTCCATGTCTCTGACCATTGCTGTAGTTTGGTCAGGTCTTCCTGCAGCCCCCTCCACCCCTCTATATCATCTACCACTGAACTGATCTTAGTACTGTCTGTGAATAAACTGATCCTATTCCAGATCCCATTTGAGATATCTGATATGAATATCCCGAACAGCACCCGTCCCAGTACTGAACCCTGGGGGTACCCCACTCATAATGTCCCTTGGTGATGAGAGTTCCTCACCACCACCACCCTTTGCTGCCTACCCCTCAGCCAGTTGGTGATCCAGTTGATCAGTTTTGTCCCCACCCCAGTGTATTTCAGTTTTCCTCCCAGCCTCCCATGTGGCACTGAGTCAAAGGCCTTGCTGAAGTCCAAATATAGGATGTCCACTGCATGGCCCCAGTCCAGTTCCTTGGTAACCCAGTCATAGTACTCTACTAGGTTTGTCTGGAAGGATCTGCCCGATACAAAACTGTGCCAATGGCTGTCTTGGAGCCCATTGTCCTCCAGATAGGTCACCAGTCTCTCCTTTAGGATTGACTCCATGGATTTCCCCACAATTGAAGTGAGACTCATTGGTCTTTAGTTGCCTGGGTCATCCTTCGGGCCGCTTTTATGAATAGGTACCACATGGGCCATCCTCCAGTCCTGTGCTGTGGCACATCCTGTGTCCTGTGATGTACTGAACAGGTCTGCCAGTGGTCCTGCCAGGATCTCCGCTAGCTCCCTAAGTACCCTAGGGTGAATGCCATATAGCCCTGGAGCCTCCATCCTCAGTGCCCTTAGTCCCTCCAGCACCCTGTCCTCTGTAATTCTGATATCAGTCACCCCCACCCACTCACCCCTTCCCATGGGGCATCTGCCCCCCTCTTTCCTTCATAAACACAAAGCAGAAGAACTCATTCAGTGCCTCTGCCTGGTCCTCCCCTTCTCCACCCACCTCCATCTTTCTTAATCCTCACAGTCTGATCTTTGTTTCTTCTTCTCTCGCCAATGTATCTGAAGAAGTCCTTTTCACTGCTCTTGATTCCCTGTGCCAGTCTCAGCTCTCTGGAAGCCTTGGCTGCTCTGACTAGTCTGGTAACCTCCCTGGACTTCATCGTGTGCTCGTCTTTGTTCCCTTGCCCTCCTGATTTCCTAAGCCTCCAGAATGCTTTTCTCTTGGCTCTCACCCCTTCCATTATCTCCTGAGTCAGCCAGCTTGGCTTCTTTGCTTTCCCATTCTTTCTCTGTATCCTGGTGCAGGTCTCAGTAGCCTCTGCTAGTCCTTTCTTAATGATATTCCATTTTTAGCTGGCACTCATGAATGGCTGAATTCCCACCAGATGCTTAACCAAAATTTCCTCCATCCTTTTAAAGTTTGCTCCCTTAAAATTGATCACCTTGGTATCTGTTCCTCCTGTTACCCTCCCCATATTGAGTATGAACCACACCATATTATGGTCACTCCCAACCATGGGGTCCTTCACTCCCAGATCCACTTATTTAACCCTGTAAGGTATTTAAATGTGTCTAACATATCCCCTTTCTCCCTCTGTTCCAGGGTGTACATATTGAGGTCCTTCAGTTTCTCCTCATAGGGTTTCTGAGGCAGACCCTGCACCATTTTATTTGCCCTCCTCTGGACCACCTTCACTCTGTCTATGTCTTCTGGAGATGTGGTCTCTAGAACTGGACACAGTACTCTAGATGGGGTCTTATGGGCAGACTAGGTGGTTCAAGCAGTCTTTATCTGCCACCAAATTCTATGTTTCTTATCAGCAATCTGCACTAACACTCGCCAGACAGATTGAGGTTGAGTCTGTAAACACAAAAGTATAGAAAGATTTATTTAATATTATTAAACTGTGCATACATATCCAGACAGGAAAGAGGAAAAGAATAACATGGTGAGACCAGCAAAAAACTGCTGCCAGATGGTTCATGCCAAAAAGCAATTTGTCAGTGGGTCCCCTACTGCCACTCTTACATGCACTGCTCTCCCTACATCCCTCTGAAGATAATAGTTCTGATAGACTTTACTACAAGTTCCTTCTTTACCACTCTACTTCTGACCCCAGCTCATTACAGCTAAACCTATCCATACACCTTGTCAAGGTTCCAGAAGAGTGGAAGTGCACCAACATTCTTCATTTCACAAAGAAGGCAACTCTGCCTTCCAGGTCCCCCAAAACCCACCTCTGTCCATGCTGCCCTTGTTAATGTGCAAGGAACTCTCTCAACTCTCTGCCTTTTTCCATTCCTCTTTCCTCTGCCCATTCCAGACTGATTTGAGTAATACCCACTCCACTCTCTCATCCATTCTTGGCTCACTGCCACCATCCTGAAGTGGATGGATCAGAATCTGTACATCTCTCCCTCCCCTTGCAGTTCCCTGCCTCTAGTGTGCTTTCCCTCTTACTTTAATGCTGACCCTTTTGTTTCTTTTGCATTCCAGGATCTGAGGGCTTGATGTTTCACAGCTCTCCCCAGCCCCTCACTGCAAGCTGCCGAAAACTGCCATAATGGAAGGTACAGGACTCGGAGCATCAGACTGCAGACGAGACTTTATTTTTTTTAACTTGTCACCTTTTTCAAGCAGCGCTGTAATTTAAATCAGCGAGCTTCTTGTTTAAGCTCCTGCCTGTTTGATATATTCACCACCCACCCATCACCCACCCCCTTCCTTAATTAAATACTCTGCGGCTCCACCTTGCTCTTCTCTGTCTGGCCTCTTTAGTAGTAGGGGAGTATCTGAGTGGCTCTCTGCCAAGTTTTTTCCTTATGAACTCACATCACCCACTGACAATCATAGGCCTCTTCCTAAGACAAAATCTATCAGTCCCTCTACTGGTCCTAGCAGTCTTTATTCCCCACCTTTGTCCATCACCAACGTCAACTGCTAATAACCCTGAGGTTTTCCCCCACCTCTCCTTGCCAACCGCCCGCACAGAATTGTGGACATCATTGTCCATCCAAACTCCCTGAGTGATCATTTGCCAATAACTTTCACGTGGTTCTGCCGTCTACCAAAACCTGTGCCCAGCATGGTCTCCCACTGACTTATCCGACCAGGTAACCTCACTAAGCTTAAGCAGTACCTAGCCCAAGGACTGGTCACCAATCAACCGGGCCCCTAGTATTGATAAAGCACTCGAGTGCTTTACCCACTCCTTCAATAAGGCCTGCGACATCTTTACCCCGCTGGTCAAAACCCGGACTAAGCAACATAGTGCACCACGGATCACAATATCACTGCTCAAACAGCTCCACCACAGAGACAATCTCTGGCATAGAGCCAATTCCTCAGGCAAGCCTGGGAACAGGTAGTCCTACAATGCTGAGCGCAACAGATGTACATGGGCCACTCATAAGGCTAAAGCACAGTACTACAGATCCACACTAGCCTCCTCCTGGGGGGTCTACCTGGAACTTCTGGGACAACATAAAGGTGCTAAATGGGAAGTCTCACTCCCCACCCCCATCTCTACTCAACTTTTATGGAACCACTATCACTGACCCCACTAATATTGCAGACTGCCTAAACACCGCCTTCTCAGATCTCAGCACAGTTCTCCCTAGTAACTTCTTCAACCCTACCTCCCCCAGCCACAGCCCCTCCCTCGCCCACCTTTCTACCTGAGGACCATCTCACCACAAAACTCTTGGCACTATCTAACAAAAACTCTCAGTGTTACCAGCCTTTCCTCTGACCCCCTGGATACTAGGATCCAATGGCAGGTCCTTGATGTAGTACTTAACCCCCTGATTGATTTACTCAACCATGCCCTCTGCCTGGGCCAGTTCCCTCTAGCTTGGAAATAGGCTGTGATCACCCCCATCTTCAAAAGTGGTGACACTTCCTCTCCTGGAAACTATTGGCCGATCTTTATTCTTCCTCCTCTCCCTAAAGCCCTGGAAAAAATAGTGGCAAACCAATTATCTGAATACCTTGCCTCCCACAATCTCCTATGCAGAGAGCAGCATGGCTTCCATCCAGGTCATAGTACGACCACTGCTCTCATGGAGTTCTCAAACTTCCTTCACAAAACTCTTGACAAAGGCCACCTTGCAGGGGCTGTCTACATCGATCTCTCCAAGGCCTTTGATACGGTCTGTCACCCACACTCCTACTGGACACTCTCCTTCAACTAGGCTTTTCCCAAGGCCCGCTGGACTGGTTCTCTAGCTATGTCTCTTCAAGGTCCCAGTGTGTCAAAATAAACAGCACCCTCTCCAGCACCCGCCCCATCCACTCCGGGGTCCCACAGGGCTCCATCCTGGGCCCTCTTCTTTTTAGTCTCCATGTAAATGCCCTACACAACTCCAGCTCCAGCAAGGTTCTGCTATATGCAGATGATGCAGTTCTCCTCTCATCCCACCCTGACCCCTCCTCTCTTCAGGCCTCCCTCCAGCACTCTTTCAGTCAAATTGGAAACTGGTTCAACGACCGCAGACTGGTCATTAACCTTAAAAAAACAAAAGTCATGTTGTTTGCCCATCATCAAAATAAGGCAAAAAACTTGCCCCTCCATATACTATCCAGCTCACTCCACCCAATAGAACAAGTTGGCAGCTACAAATACCTGGGCATTACCTTCGACTCCACCCTCTCTCCTTTCACTCGCATATCGACCTGCTCATCTCAGCAATTAACATGCACATAGGCCTTCTCTACTGTCATAAGGACTGCCTCCCACTGGATGCCCTCAGATTGGCTGTCTCCTCCTCTGTCCTGTCTCTTGTAGACTACAGCCTCCCTGTCTACACTGCTGCTGATGCCACCACCCTCAAGAGAATCCAACTATCCCTAAGTAAGGCCTGTAGGCTCCTCACTGGTGCAGACAAATGGACTCATGTATGCACTCTATACTTGCAGGCCAACATACTCAATCTAGAAGAGCGGTTACAATATCAGACCTGCTTCCTGGTTAAAAAAATATTTCTAGGTCTCCCCCCCAGGGGTGTCCGCCTCCATCCACCCTGCTTCCCCCTCTGCCTCTACCCATGGCTCCATTAAGGCTGCTTTCAGAGTCCCGAGAGTGTGGACATCACTCGCCCAGAGATCCTTTCATTACAGGGCGTCATGCTGGTTCAATGCCCTCCCCTCCTCGATCTCCTCATTCACTCACTAAAATAGGTCCTTTTAAGGCAGCTCTCAAGAGCCTCATTTTCTCTACCTGCAGCTGTGAATGCGCACCACAAGCGGGATCCTAGCCCATAGGTGCCCCGCTCCTTCCCCAGCCCCTTTCCTAGACTCTTGACGACAATCACCTTATCTCAGGGTGCAATTCTGAATTTACTGTATTTGTCCTTGGAGTCTAACTTTCACACTGTATAGACCTCTGTACTGCTATTGTAAACTGTAACTCTTATCTGGGCACTGGATGGCTCGGGATTCTATGCTGTTTGCTCTGACACCTGCAAATATTTGAATACTGTTTGCTATTCGCTGTTTGGTATGTAACAAAAAGCTTCTGTAACCTCCTGTCTATCATACTAACTAAACTCAATAAAGTCCTCTCTGCCCCCTGGCCTGTCACCTCTGGTGTCCCTCAGGGCTCCGTGCTGGGTCCCTTACTCTTTTCCCTGTTCATCAACAATCTCCCTGATGTGGTCTCCAGCTGCCGTGTCATCATGTAAGCGGATGACCTGGTTCTCCTGGCCCACTCCTGTGATACAGCCACACTAAACCGTCACTTATCTGAAGACCTCTGGAACATCCAGGCATGGCTCTCCAACCATAAATTGGTCCTAAATCAAAACAAAACCCAGGCTATGCTCTTCGGTTCCTCTGCCAAAATCTGAGCCTCTTCAACTCCCTACATATCAACTCTGAAGATGGCTCCCCTACTACTGACCTCCCTCAAATATCTTGGAGTGGCGCAGTCCCCAATTGGACCTTGGTAGTCATATCCATAATGCCTGCAGTGGGTAAACCGCAAACTGGGATGGCCTACAGGGCTCGGTACAACCTCACTCCAGTGGCTCGCTTAGCCTTGCCAGGGAGTACTACTTTCTCCCTCAGCTACGGCTCCCTCATATTTGCTTATACTTAAGACCCTCCTAAGCAAGTGGAGCACACATGACAACAACATCTGTCGTTTTGCCTGGCTGCCCCCGCCTCACCCATCACTACGAGGCTCTGAGCTTGGCTGGCTATCGCATCCAATCACCTTAACTTTAGCACTGGGTGCCTCGTGAGTAAAGTACTTAGCTCCGGCACCCCTCAGAACTGGCCGGTTTCTTGCTCCTGCTGACCTCTCCCCTACCTGCTTAGATCCCAAGGCCCCGGCCTACTAAGTGTACCTACTTCCCGCACCAACATGGGGACGGGTTTTGCTGTCCATGGCCCCAGGCTCTGGAACTCCTTTCCTGAAAGAGTCCATTTTGCCTCCTCTCACAAGAGTTTCCGGACCTCCTGTGGGATCATCTTAAGGTGGCTTCGCTGTGAATGTCCTAAGCCTCCTTAGCCTCCCGGTGTCCACTGGTGCCGGCTTCTTCTCTCCTGCTCTGGCGTCACCACTCTTGCGCTATGTCCTCATCCAAATCCTCCCTCCCTTGCTTGACCGATGCTATGATGTTACTATGCTCATAATCCTCACCAGCCCTGTTGGTCATTGAATTTATCTCTAACTTATACCTTGCCCCAACACTGTATCTGGGTGTACCTTCCACATAAATGTAAAAGCTGTAAAAATTGTCTTTTCTCCTGTTTTTGTACCTGAATGTATTCGTCTGAACCAATTACTGTATCAATGTACCTGTTGTACCCTTTTGTACTCTCCCGGGTCGTTCCTGAAAATAGGCATAAAACTTGTCTAGTGTACTTACCCGGTAAACAAAAACTAAATAAATAAATATTGCATTTGTGTTGCTGTCTATGTGTTGAATCCACTGGAACTGATGTGGAGCCTTTGGAAACGAGTCCTTGACTCAAAGGGTTGTAATTCCAATATGTATAAAAAATAAATAAAAAAATAAAATGTTGCAAATACTTTCGGCACTGTTTCTTCCCACCTCTTACTGGACAAATCCATTGGTTTAGGGCTATCTAACTTGTCAGTTACTTGGTTCCAGTCCTACCTGCCTGACAGGCATCAGTCAGTCCAATAAGCAGTGCCATCTCTTTACCCATCACCACAGGATTTTCCCCAGGGCTCCGTCCTAGGTATCATCTTTTTTTTCTAAATAACCTCCCCTTAGTTTGTCTCTATAAACATTCACATGTATATGACTAACACTGTACATTGTACCTCTGGTTCCTTGACCCCAGAGCTGGAATATTCCTTACAGCACGACTTCAGCAATGGTCCACATTTGTTTGGTGCTAACCAGCTCTCACTCAGTGCCCAAACAGCAATCTGCTTGACATTGTGATGCAAGAAGACTTGACAAAGTTTGGAAAACCCCAGTCTTCATGTCTGTGGATGCCCCTCCCCTACAGGAAGTCCCCCACTTCAAATACATTGATATGTGGTTGGATCAGAATCTTGGCTGCTCCTTCCACATTAATGCCATACACAAAAAGCTGCTCCATAAACTTAGCAGCCTTTACTGTAACAGGTCCAGCCTTCAACTACTGATCTGAGAGATCTTTCTCAAAATGATCCTCTCAGTATTTGACTATACATACATAGTTTGCAGTGCTGCTCACCATGTTCAGACTGGACCCCCTGTTTTACTCTTTCTGCTGTATTGCCCTCAACTATTTCCTGTGCACTTACTGAACCACTGCACCCTCTACTCTAACCTCTCCCTCCCTTATCTTGAGTGCAGGCATCTGTGTCACTGCACATTTCTAATTACTGGCTCAAGTCTTTTCCCTGCAACCTCTCCCCTTACTCTCCCCTCTTCCCTTGCTGCTAAAGCCCTGCCCTGTCTAGCCCTCTTTCTATCACTCTCTTTCTTTCTCTCTCTCACACTTTAAAACAGTCCCATGGATGAGCTGCCTCTTTTCTTTGTTTTATTCTCCAGTTTACTCTTTCTTTCACCCATTGCCCTGCTCTCCAACCATAATGATACAAATCCAATTTTCCTTACCCCGAATACACAACAGTGCTTTCTTTAGCCTGCTCAACCTACGGATATGCATTATATTAGAGCTAATTGATAGTACATATGATTTATGATTGTGCTTATATTATAACTGCATGTACATCTCTGTTTTGTAACTTTGCACAAGTACAGTATTGTATGTCTGACCTTGAGATTTGCATTTGTACATGTTTTGTATCCCCACACTGCTGTAGCCCTACCCCCGGGTTGCATCTGAAAACAAGCCTTGGCACAGTGCATCACCCGGTCAAAAACTCACATAAATAAATAAGAAGCAGCATACAGAGATTCTGTGGTAGAATATGGATTACACATCTATATCCTTCTGACTAGGAGGCAGTATAGCACAGTGGTTTAAGGCTCTGAGCTAGAGACCTGGGTTTGAATCCCACAGCCCCTACTTGCATACTGTGTGACCCTAAGCAAGTTACTTAATTTCCTTGTGCTCCCAGGTCACATTTGTAAACAAGCTTTCCACTTAGTGTGTCTCTCCCCTGGTTAAAAAAACAAAACAAAGACTACAAGCTTTCATGAAAAAAAATGTTAAGTTCCTAACCATAATGTTAAAAAAGTAAGCCCTTTCTAAGGATAATTTCTCTTGAAACAGGTTAACTCTGGCAACATTAGGGCTAGGAATGCATTGCTTTAATATCTATTTTTATACATTTTTTGCCCTGGTTTCCAGTGCTGCCCTTCTCAGCCTCCCAGCCCCCCTCTACTACCATATCTGTCAGTTACCCGATCCAAGGGGGGATCCACAGGCAAATTTCTTCCCCTGAGGGCATTTCCCCAGTGGTGACCTCCCTTTGTGGTGTCATCAGCCAAAGTCTCTGTTGGGCCTGTCTTGTGTAGGGGTCTGTGGGCAATCAGGAGTGGGGGCTCTAAGTGTGCTGTCACCATTCTGTGCACATTGGGTGTTTTTAGATTTGTTTTTGTTTTTTCCCCTCGGGAACACTGCTGGCATGGGTTTCAAGTTGCATATGCACACATTGGTAAGTGACCATGTGTCAAAGTCAAACTGCATCACACTCACTCATGTCACTCTCCAGCTGTACCACCACCCATGGTAACCAGGTGGTAGTGAGGTAGTGGAAAACACAACTTTCCCTCTCTGTAGGAGGAGAAGGACTGCTGGAATGCTCAGTTGTTCCTCCCCGACCAGCTCTGACAATCCAGATATTGTTCCCAAACATGTGCCACCGATACCAGCATGATTTTAAATGCTTAATCGTTTTGCAGAAACATCAAAACATTGAAAATGATTCCCTGGGCAATGTATTCTACTCTACAATAAAATTACTGTATAATGAAAGTCGATGTAAAAGTATAATGTTAACTGTTCATTAGATTTGTGATATAGTGTGCCAGTTTCTGCAGTATTTTGCAAGATATCACAGGAAAAACTGTGATAGGAGTGCTTGATCTTGGCAGATGGCAGTTAAGTTTCCACAGATAAAGTTACAAGAAATTCAACACATGCATTTTCAAGTCTTGATTTACAACATTTGAAAACAGTAGGATTTATTTATTATATAAAAGATAATGTAATCAAATGTATTTGTGATTAGATATTTGATTTATAGTAGGTTTATTGTTATTGATTTTAGTCTTTGGTAACTGGGTAAGGCCCACTAGGCACAAGTGCCTGTTTTCAAGGATGACCTGGGAGCACTGGGTGGTTAAGTGACTTGTTCAGAGTCACACAGTATGCAAGTGGAGGTTGTGAGAATCAAACCCAGTTCTGGTCTGTTGGATGTACGGAGCTCATTCACAGCTCACTACTCTAACATCTACGTTATACTGCCAGCCCACTTAAGGATGGGGGTAATCATGCTTTGAAAGATATTGATGGTTTTCAACAAAGAATAGCATCTATTTTCTAGTTTATTCACTTGTAAATGTCTAGAAATTAGAAAATTATTCAAGCATATTGATTATAAAGGAAACCATTTCCAATCTCAGTGCTTCTAAGAGAAAACAAATACTGTAAAATATGGAGTTCTTTCATGCTCAGTTTTCAGTCATCGCACTAGTGGGAACTATTGTACCTTCTGTTGAAATCCCATCATGTATGGAATAATGTATAGGTGTGCGATACTTCATAAACCACAAAAATTAAGCTTAAATGGTGTATAAAAATATCACACAGAGGGGTGTAGGCACGACCCAGGAGGGTTACAAACAAAGTGAAAATCAAAAAATTACATACAAGTTGTGCACCAAAAATACAATGATTAAGATACATCAAACATGTTACGTAAAGAAACTAGAACAATATGTAAAACAAAAACAGTACAGGGAGTTGTCTGTAACCCTCCCGGGTCGTGCCTGAAAATAAGCAATTTTTTTGTCTAGTGCACCTACCCGGTCAACAAAAACTAAATAAATAAGAAACAAAATAGGACAACACTGATGTTCATTACTTTATTTTCTGTAGTTACAGTTCTGAGAAAAGGCATGTTTTAGTAACTGTGAGAGACATCAAAAACATGTATTAAGGAGTTTGACAGCAACTGGCTTTAGGTTGCTGTCAACCTTAACAAGTAATTATAATACAGGTACCCTTGGTGTACAGCCAATGCTTAGAAGTATAATACCTTTTTAGAGATGTCCTTTATAGGTTCACGTACAGTGAAACAGTTATCCCTTTAGAATCTTTAAGTGTCTAATGTTATTCTTTTCCAAATTAAGTTCTTATCATAGATAAGTATGAATTATAGTTTATCAAAACACATCATTATTCCGAACATACATAGTTAAATAATTAAAAATCTTGTTCTTTTACTCTTTGGATGAATTTTTGCCCTCAACTTCATATTTGCTCAATACCATGGCAAGTAGTCAAAACACATAATTTAGATAGCTACTTGTTAAGTTACTAATGCCTATAATCAAGTCTATTTTCCAGCAATTCAGTTGAGATAGCTCATCTAAATTAATGTATGCAATATGCGTGGACACAAATCCAGTGTCATAAGAGGTATTATTTCCACATATGCGTGATAAGTTTTAGAACCCTGCATTTATCATGAATATGTTGGATAAAAAACTACCTGTCAATCATCCCTGCGTCAAAAAAAAAAAAAACATCCCAGCCTACTGTTTAAACAGGACATGCAATGAGGACCTGTGTGACACATTACTTATGTTCACCTGAGCAGTTTGACCTTGGGTACATTCACTCATGGCTCATGCCACTCGTGAGGCTACCCAAGGTCAAATTGCTCTTGTGTAGATAAATAATATATCACATAGGTCCTCACTGCATATCCCCTATTTATGCAATTTAGGGGAGATTAATACCTTATAGATAAATGATTTATTTCAGCATCTGTAGCATTCCAAATAAAGACAAATCATTAATGTCCATGTGGAGTGGATCAGCAGCATTTATCTCAACTTTGGATTGGTCAGAAAGAAGTCCTTAACAAATAGGAGAGCAGCTGGTACAGTGCCAGATGACATCACAATGGCCCAGCTGCATTCAGAGCAGGGAAATCAAATAGAAACAGTTAAATATTTATAAAAAAAACTAATATACAAACTTTAAAATTTAAATTACATTATATAAAGTGGGCAGACGGTAGCATCACTTTTAATATGAATTATGGTCCTTCACTCTCACTCATAAAAAGAAATGGCATATTTTGAGTCAGGCTATTGTGTAACCCCTATTCATTTTGAACTTCTGGTCGAGGAGTGTGGTTATTTGCCAGTCCTACAGTTCGTATTTATCTCTCGCACCCTCCTTGAACAGCGTAGCAGTATTGTCTGTCTGAACCCCTATTCACGTTTGGTCCTTACCCCAAAAGTTTTAAAGCCAATTCTGATTTTCTAAAATCATAACACTTTTTGTGACTTCACTTTCCCTTCAATTCAGCAAGTTGTAAATAAAGACGTAAGCTCAAAATATGTTGACTAAAGAAAAACAAGTATGCATTAAATGTAAGCAGGTAATAGATCAAGCCTTTTCTCAAATTGTGCTACAAACAATGTAATTACAGGCCATTCAAAACCTGAAGTCAAACCATAATGCTTGGAAGCAACATCAGTGATTTGCATCCCCGCCTACCTAATGAACAAAAGAAATTCCACAGAGTTTTGAACTCCAAACTACAAATAAGCTGTAACATAGCTTTCTGTATTCTTTTGGGTAAATGAACATGACTTTGAGACCTGTTCACTGTGCAGTCCAGTACAAATGCAAATTGTGAATTGTCAGCCTACTCAGTTCCATTCATACAAGTGATGATGTGGGGGGTGCCTTGCATGCCAGCAAGCAGCATGCCTATTCCTAGTTTCCCCATCCCTTGTGGAACTCCTCAAAGACAGTCCAGGGTGGTCAGAGAAAAGAAGCAGGGGCAGCCACTGCCCTGCCATTTGAGATTGAGGCCACCCAGTGGATCCCCAACAATAGACAAGCAGGAGTTCATGAATATGGCAATCCACAAAGGGGACTCCAATTCCCCTAAGGAAAGGCAGAAAAAATCTGTAGATTGGTAGACCTATTACCTGCTCCCACACCCCCATGACACTGAGGAGGGCAGGGATTTGGCCAGCATTTGGCATTAAGGCACTCCCAACCCAAATAAGTGCCATGGCTAGGGATGTATAAACGCTTACTGCAGCTGTTCCCTGATGTAACATATACAGCATCCAACCATTGGCTGGTTGAAACTGCAAGCAAGCAGCTTGATACTTGCTGCAAATAGTGACCAAGAGCCCGTCATGCCCCCACCACACCCCTATTATATTCCTGGCCACGCAGATAGCTCTGTAGAATGGCCAGGATCAGATAGGAGGAGCATGCAGAGCTGGAAGGGGGGGGGGGAGAATGAATGCTACTGGGATCTCTTTGATTATCAGTAATGTGGCAAGTAGTCACATACAAGCCTACATGAAACATATTGACTAGTGTATTTAATAAATAAGGCCCTTCTCATTAATTGTAAAGCAAATTTTTCTCAAAATGCCATTCAGAACTCCCACAGCTTATCTTAAGGTGCAGGGCTTAATGGCTGCAATAAATGTGACCACTCCCAGCTCAGCAATATTGGAGCAAGTGTTGAGGATTCCATAGCAAAGCTGCCCTACGGCATCTGTTTTGCAAGCACTGTGTGATTGCATGTGCTTTAGGTCAACTTCTGCGTATCAGGGCCTACATTTTCAGGTCCTGTCTAATATCCCATTTTAGTTTAAAAGGGACAATATTAATCTGATCTGTCAGTGGCCCTTTAACAATTCCACTTTAAGATAGCTTAGTCAGCTTCTCTCACAGTTATTCCTCATACAGCAGTCATTTGACATGTGCTCATACTGCAGCAACTTACTATTGCAAATAAAACATTTTGATATGCATGTAGCCACAGTGAAGCTTTAATATTGCAAAGCATGTGCAGCTCCAATTCTCAGTTCCCAAAGGCATAGAGAAGCAAAGATTGATCAGCCTCTGTCCATGTGACACTTCTAATCTACTAAAAGCTGAGTCCTCTTGCACATCCTGTCAATCAGTCCATCAGCTGAACTAAATACAGACTGCACTGTCCTGAAAATGTAAAGCTGTCATCAGTCGCTATACAAAAGGGACATCTTTTTTTGTAAAACACATTCTGACAACACTTTTTACACAAGTGAATAAATCCTATTCTCTTTACCTGATGCTTTCCTGGAATAAGGTCCGGTAAGAAAACAATGGCTGGAACTGAAGCATTCTGATTGGCCGACAGCATTCCGAAAGTTTTATGTTAATTGCTGGAAATCTTCAAGTTTATGTATTTATTTATTTTTGGTTTTGTATTCTTTGTTAACAGGGTAAAGCCCACTAGGAACAATGGTTGTTTTCAGGAGTGACCCAGGAGCACTGGGGAGATTAAGTGACTTGCTCAGAATACCACAGTATGCAAGTGGTGGATGTAAGAATCATACCCAGGTCGGCTGAATGTACCAAGCTCATTGACAGCTTGTTATTCAAACATCTAGGTTATACGGGCAGCCCAGTGCAATTGTACCATTAGACATATAAGTATAAAAACATTCATTTAAAAAAATATAAAAACTGATTAGTAATAGCATGCTGGCACTCCCGTTAACTTTTGGGTTGGGTTACTATTCTAACCCCAGAGGTATAAGGTACTTGGCCTCACCTCATACCTCACTATTCCCCCAGGGTTAAATGAATGGACAGTAATCCAGCTTTTATGCCTTAATGCTTAATTGTATTTATAAGTCAGTATCTACCGTGAACCTATAAGTTCTGTACATACAGTATGTATTTCCCCTCCAGATATACAGCACAGCTTTGACCATTCAGTGTCCTGTACTGTGGCCAGAAGTTGCCACCTTGCTGAACAGAAAGAACATTTAGTAATTTGATAAACTGTGTGTTGTGATTTTTGAAGCAAACACTGCTCATCTTTCAGAACCTTGCCAAATGTTTTCGTGTTATGGACTGCCGTCCACTTGAGTCTGAGCTGAGCACCAAACTGATTTCACAGCAGTCTTCAGTGAGGGCAGGCCCAGAGGCATGGCAGCAGCAGGGTATGCTGCCAGCTGCAACGCCCTGCAAAACATACATACAATTGTCAGCAGATAAGGACCAACATGGCCCACCGAGTCTGCCCTATGATACCCGCTCTCTAATGTGCATCCCTCCCACCCCCACTGATAGTTGCCTAAATACACATACCCACACTAAGGCTGGATAGGGACTAAGCATGTTGGGGAGGTGATCTGCTTGGTGCCCATGCCACCGAGTAGGGATAGGGCATGATCTTCCCAGCACTTGCATATCCCCTTCAGGCTAACCAAGGAGTGTTATTGGTGTCAACCATGAAGGCAGTCACACTTCTTCACTCATCATCTTGGCTGGAGGATGGGTGCATTCATAGTGAAAACACCCACTGTTGAGATGGCAGTCAGGGGGCTGGCTTGTATCTGTAGAGGTAAACCCCCAGAGCATTAAAAGAGAACTGGGCTGAACCTGTAAGTCATTTTTCCCAATAGAAGCTGTTTCTCAGCACTTTGTTCAAATTCAGTTATTGTTCCATTTATACAGGCCTTTTAGTAACTTCCATTGGTGTCTCTGCTTTACAGCATGGTGGTAAGTATCATTTTAGAGCTGTATGATGCAGTTTATGTCCCAAACAACTACAGAGTTCTGTAATAGAACATGGAGACATTGTGCCAAGAAATGAAAAGCAGAACAGGGACATAAACTACATCATACAGTTCAAAAATGGTTCTTACCAGCAGCATGTAAATCAGAAACAGCCACTTGGATAACTGAAAAGCCTGGATAGCTAGAGCAATAATAGAATTTGAACCAGAATTTAAAAAAAAGTTCCTGCTTGGAAAATGACTTACGAGTTGAGTGCAGTTCTCCTTTAAACCTCGGTACCACCCAGTCCCCTGATTTGACTCTTACGTCAGGTGAAATGTTGATAAAGCTGCATTTAATTCTGTGTTTGCACTGCTTATTGTGTCAACTCACGATGTTTATTGCCTTGTACACGGTACCTTGTATCATTTGTTTTATGTTTTCTGATTCCTGTATATCTCACTCTCCTAGTCCCCTTTTCCCTTCCTCCACGTCAGATCTGAAAATAAGACTATTGCTTTCTGTATGGTTTACCTGGTAAAATATTTTCAAATCCATAAATAAATGTAATTCCACTTGTGACAGCAAATGTATTTTTACTGGTTTGATGTATTCTCTGTCTCCTTCTTGTCTCGGGAAAATAAAATGAGAAAGGACATGTAGTTAAACTGCCTTTTGAAAACCAAAAAGATGATAAAGCCAGACACTTTTGTATTTGGAGTTGCCATTTATTATATTTAATTTATTAATTCTAAAACATGACATTTTTATATCACCACATTCCATAAATAAATTATGTGCCACAAACTGCAGAGCAAGTAATTCCAAGAGCAGGGCCTATCACTAAATGTACGTGTATAATCAATCTAATTCATTGTATCGTTCCCATTTGGAGATTGAAGTTGCCTTGCATGGATTTATAGCACCGAAGTATAATCATAGGGAATATAATAATAAAGCATTTTCATGTTTCATCTAAGCAGCATTGCATTAATATTTAACTCTGAAATATGTAAATTCTACATGCTTGAACTTTCCATGGAAACTAACAATTCTGTCCTCGGTCTTCACCATTAACGTTTAGATCAAAACTCTGTACAAGAAAGATTTTTTATTATGAGGCAATCTTTGAATTTCAGCTAAATGATATCACCACACAAATAAGGAATGATATACAAAACTGTAACAATGCAGCTAGCTGGACCAGTGGCATGGAGGGCAGAGGCATCCATGCCTCACCTGCCACCATGTTGGTGACCCAGGTTTGGTGATGGACTCAGTTTACCATCGGCTGACAGGGGAGAGGAGGAGTGAGCGTCATGTGGATGGCTCTCCTCCTTTGGGAGGGAGGGCTGTGAGTTCTTGGCACTGGCTTGACTCCTGGAGGAGGTTTGGGGCAATCAGTGCAACTTCAGGGTTGGAGGGATGGAGGCTGTCGATACCTTATGCATGGTAGCATGCATGGTGCATCTAAGATTGCATTGCATATTCGTCACTCCTTACAGAACAGGCAAAATGGTGGGGTGCAGCACGGATGACACCGGCCTCTTATAAGCTGTTCACAAGACTATAGGTCCCTCTCCTACACTGGATCCTTTTCATTGGCGGGTAGCGCCTGCCATTAGATGCCACCGTGGGGGACAAGCCGTGGGGGAAGCTTGGGCCGAGTGCCCACACCAGATCTGTCTCATCAGCTGTGTGGCACCCCCTTTGAACCCCACTATGGGGGGGTAAGCTGTGAAGGAAGCTTGGGCCAAGGTAAGTCTCTGGATGCTGGGTGATGGGACTGGGAAGGCTGGTGGAGGGCTAGGCTGCACCACAGCAGGGAGGATAAATAGATTAACAAAAAAAAAATGTAACAATGCAAAGTTGCTAGCTGAATACCAATGCAAAATGTGCTCATTTGGTATGTAAAAGGTAACATGGAATCTGAAATGAAAGTGTTGTTGGTCCATGAAGGCTGCTAGTTTAAACAAAAAATGCAAACCTACGCAAACATGCAAACGTATAAGATCGTTCCCCTAGCACGACCTACTTCAAGATCCCTAAATGCTTATTGTCAGAAGAACCCCACTCCTGACTTCCAATCCATTATTAGGGCAGCAATACTGTTTGAAAGGCATACTCTTAAAATCTCTTCTCCTAGCAGAATGTCCGGCGATGCCGCTATCTTTCTATGTAATCCCCTTCCCGAACCCTTAACTTGACCCCTCCCCCCCATCACACCACTTACCTTTTTTGGTAGAAGACACTTTCTGACCCTCAATGCATGATTTTAGGGGGCAGGACAATAGTCCGATGCCTGGCTATCTTAGTCATCAACTCCATCCTAACTCATGGTGTGCTCCACAGTCCTATTGGCAGAATGAGTAAGCAAATGCCGAGGTGGGAGGGTGAAGAGGCCAAAGCTAGTGGCATAATTGATGACCTTAAGCAGACTAACCAATCATCAAATCTTCAAATGATAAAAATAGAACAATGCCTTGCAGTCCTCTATGCCAATTTAAATCTGTGGGAACTGCTTCTTAATGGAGCCAATTGGGGGCCCAATGCACCAGAGCTGGCTGGCCAGGAAGGCATGGAGGTTTTACTACAGGGTCCTACTTGTGTAGCCTCCAAGCCCTCCCCAGCCCTTAACAGTGCACACCTTGCACAGTGGGTGGTGCATATCACAGCCCAGCCCACTGCCCACCCAGTCATGGTCTCCAGCATCACTCAGTGGACAGCACTGATTTAGTCTGGGGGCAATTACATGACATTAGGGTGTGGGTGTGGGTGTGGATGTATGGAGTGCTCTGCTTGTGAGGAGAAGACACAGAGAGGACACACCATACCTGATGCTGGCCTGCCACAAATGCACGGTTTTGTGTATCAGGCCCTCAGCCTTTTTCCTTTTGCTGACCTTTCTATATTCTGAGAATGGGGACATAATTTGCAAAGGATGGATGGCTGGATGTATTTTAATTGAAAATAATGCCATCCCAAGACTCATAATACAGCAATCAGAAACACAGGAAACACAAACATATATATTTATTAACTACCCAGTTATACACCATAAATTAAGCTTGAATGAATAAAAAGCCTTGCACTTTTGTGTGAAAAAGCAGTCAGTGAAGAAAACAGATGAATTTCCAAAGAAAGCAAATTCCAAAGCATGGCGGATGCCTTCATAAAAAAAAAAAAAAAAAAAAAAAATAGTAACCACCAGACTTAAACAGGACAGGAAATTATTTCTCATCATCAGCTGTTCATAATGTTCCTATTTTCAGAAATGATTTTCTTCTGCCTAAAGAATCCATATGTAACTGTAACTAAAGAAAAAGCAATGTGAAAAACTGTGTTTTGAAACACAGAAACATAGACTTTTACGGCAGATAAGGACTGCTTGGCCCACCTAGTCTGCCCATTTCCCTACCTACAGGATAGGCCACAGATCCTAGTTAACCAACAGCCTATTTCTTCCTACCCCCCCACAAGAATTGCCTTATGTCTGTCCCATGCATTCTTGAATTCTCCCATAGTTTTAGACCCCACAACCTCCTCAGGAAGGCTGTTCCATGAATCCACTACCCTCTCTGTGAAAAAATACTTCCTCACATTGCCCGGAACCGCCCCTCTATCTTTTAAATTGTGTCCCCTTGTTCTTGTACGTCCTCTTTTTCTGAAAGATGCTACCCTTTTGGACTTTGTTGATTCCACTGAAGTACTTAAAAGTTTCTATCATGTCCCCCCTCTCCCTTCTTTCCTCAAGGATATACATATTAAGCTCCTTTAGTCTCTCCTCGTATGGCTTCTCTTGCAGACCCTGCACCATTTTAGTTGCCCTCCTCTGGACTGCCTCTATCCTGTCTATGTTCTTGCGGAGATGGGTTCTACAGAACTGGATGCAATACTCCAGATGGGGTCTCCCCAACTGTCTGTGCAGAGGGATAACAACTCCCTGTTTTCTGCTGGTGATGCCTCTCCCTATGCATCCCAGTATACCCCCAGCCCTCCCTACT
Source organism: Neoceratodus forsteri (assembly GCA_016271365.2). Lineage (NCBI taxonomy): Eukaryota > Metazoa > Chordata > Ceratodontiformes > Ceratodontidae > Neoceratodus > Neoceratodus forsteri. The sequence goes on along the minus strand of CM057452.1, from coordinate 976,061,881 downwards.
GCCTTCTCACATTGCTTGCTAACCTTAAGGTCATCTGATATGATTACCCCCGGTCCCTTTCCTTTTTTGTTGTTGTTACTACCTCCCCCCATTGTGTAATCTTCCCCTGGGTTCTTGCTCCCAGGTGAATTATTTTGCACTTCTTTGCATTGAATCCTAGCTGCCATACTTCTGACCATTCCTCCAACCTTACCAAGTCCCTTCTCATCCTTTCCACGCCTCCTTGTGTATCCACCCTGTTGCAGATCTTTGTGTCATCTGCAAAGAGGCATACTTTTCCTTCCAGTCCCTCTGCAATGTCACTTATAAAGACATTAAAAAGGACTGGACCCAGTACTGAACCCTGCGGTACCCCACTAGTAACCCCTCTTTCTTCAGGGTGGACTCCATTTACAATTACCTTCTGTGTCCTGTTGTCCAGCCAATGTTTTACCCAGGCCACCACCCTGAGACTCACTCCCAGGCTGGTTAATTTGACTATTAATCTTTTGTGTGGGACTGTGTCAAATGCCTTGCTAAAGTCTAGGCAGGCCATGTCCACAGCTCCTCCCTGGTCTACTACTTTGGTCACCAAGTCAAAGACTTCTTTATGAGCAGCATTCTATTACCATTCTCTTCATGGAACTAGTAAGCGGGCATTGTGGCTACGTTACAGTTTGTGTACATAACTCTAAGTATGGTTCTGGTTGGTCAACAGTGCATAATTAGCTTTCTGTATACAAACCATGATATACTGCAGAAGAAATGTTATACTGTAACACCAGCTGCAGGTATCAGATCTGATTATCTTTCAAACTTTTGCAGAGTGCATTGCAAAATCAAAATGTAAGGAAGTGAATACCTGCGCTAGGTTTTTCAGATTCTCAGCTGCTAGGAAAAGCCTCAGACTGGCAATATTTTTCTTGAGGTGAAAGCAGCTTTTGATAACAGTCATCATCTGCAACTCCAGAAACAGTTCCTCCCTTCCTTCTCCATTCTTTCTCCCAATCTCTAAAACTCTGTGGCCCAGATATTCAGACTGCACCAGGCTGTGGCGCAAGCCTTGGCGCAGTGCAACACACTAGCGGGGGGCACTACCAGGGTGATATTCAGCGGAGCTGCGCCTTGGCACAGCATCACTTGAATATCGCACCCAAGCATCTTAGAAAAGATGGCGAGTGGCACTGTGCCAGAGCAAGTGGCCAGAGTGTAGCAGGAGGATGCGCTAGTGCAAGTTCCATTGCGCTACGCACAACAACCGTGACATTCAAAAGTGTACATGCAAATGGGGCCATAATGCATGCAAGGTGCAAATGGGGCCATTTGCATGTCATTATGGCCCCATTTGCATGCAAGTGCGCAGATCCCCAGCGACTTGCACCTGGCACCCTGCCCTGCCAGGCTGCAGCCGTCGGGGAGTGACACCCCCTGCACATCACGGAAAAGTGCCCCACTGCCCAATTGCAGGCATATGTAGCATATTGTAATCGTCCACTATCCCTGGTGGTCCAGTGCACCGCTTCAAGCCTGATCACGGACTTAAGTATAAAAAGTAATCATCCAATATCCCTGGTGGTCCAGTGGACTGCTCACAGCCCGATAGTGGGCGTCATTAGAAAATAATGCCACCCGAAAACAACCCTGGTGGACTAGCAGTACCCCACTCCCCACCACCCACTGGCCCCACTGCCCCCGCCCGGTCAGTGGTGGGCAGCAACTCCCCACCCACTTGCCTTCCCGCCTGCCAGCAGACACCGTATGGTAGGGCTGTATCCCTATTGGTCACATGGTGAAGCCAATGGACTTCCAGCCCATACCGTACCTACAGTCCAGATATATGAATGGATCTATTCACATATCTAGACTGTGTAGTCACGGCAGAGGCTACATGCCCATTAGCTCACGCTGTGGACCAATGGGCATACAGCTATCTACGGTGTCAGTTGGCCCGGGTGGCGAGCTAGCGGAGGATGCCGCCCACCGCTGACTTGGGGGAGAAGTGAAGCCCAGTGAAACAGATGGCCGGGTGGGAGAGGAATGCACGCTAATCCTGGGTGACTGAGATAACATTATCTACGCGTCGGGCTGCGGCGGTCACTGGATAACCAGATATTGAGATTATGTTATACTTAAGTCCGTGTCAGCCGTGCAGCGATCCACTGACCACCGAGATATTGAGCAATTAATGTTTATACTTAAGCCCGTGATCGGGCGTGAAGATTTTGACTGTTATTTTGTATCGTCGCCCGTGATCGGACATGGGGGTACCAACAGAAGGTGCAGAGGAGCTCGGGTGGCCACCCACAGGTGGCAGCTGCCGTGCTGCGCCCTGCAATATGGCAGCTCACCTGTGGGTGGCCAGCTGTTGCTCCTTTTTTGGGGGGGCTCACCTGTGTGCAAGTAGGGATTGTGCATGCATAGGCTCAGCACATCCTGGGCTGAATATCGGAATGTGCAGAGTATGCATGGGCACGCCCCCCCACCTGCGCTGCATACATTACTGATGTGCTCCAGCACATCGGGATTTGTGCCAGGCTCAATCCCTGTTTGAATATCGCACCAGGGCGCATCAATGGGTTGCGCATGGTGAAACAGTGTTGCGCGGTATGCAACCCTTCTGAATATCCGGGCCTGTGTCTCTTTCTGCCTCCTGAGTGGTCACCCTCATCTCTAAAATGATAGGCTTATACCTGTTCCTGAGTGTTCTCAATTATATTGCTGTTCTATGTTACTTATTGTACTATCCTAATGTAATATGCGGTTTGTTGCTTATTTGCTTGTCGTGACTCAGCGTATAGTTATCTACCCTCTGTATGTCTTGTACCCAGCTCTGTACCTCATGTAACCACCTGTTTTTTTTTATTTGTATCGTACAGTTAACTTGTATTTTGACATGGAACCTTTGTAAAGCAGTTTCTGACTCAAAGGTTTGTAATTCCAATATGTTCAATTATTAAGTAAATAATGGCTACTTCTAGACTGTGAACTCCCTGTCCAACCTCTAGCTGATCCCCATCCAAGGTGGGTAGCTTGAGGCTAAGTTTTAATGTAAAGACCTGATGATCTGATCCCACAAGCAGCAAGTCTATTTTGCTCTAAGTGTCAACCAATTGGATACCCTCCAGTCAGTCTTGATCTCTGGTAGACATTTTCTGATTATAGCCCTGAGGCACTCCAATTCAGTACAAAAGATAGATACAGCTAGGTGTCACCTGTCTAGCAGTGAAACTCGGCACTGTCCCTTCTGATCATCTGATGATTGGGTGAAATTATAGTCTAGACGGGTTAGGGCGTCAAGTTGTGAACTTCAAGATTCAGCAGAGTGGGGTTTGAATCCTACAATCACCACGTCCATGCTGTATGACCTTGAGCAAGTCATTTAACCTCCCTGTGCTCCTGGATCACACCTTGAAATTAGCTTTGGCTTAGTGTGCATTTCAAGGCCATAAATTCTTAAACCTATAAATGATCTCTTCTAGTAGTGGCAAGCAGCCAGTAAAAAAACACTGGGAGAGGAATGCCCCCAGAGATGCTCCTCACTTCATGACTAAGGGATGCAACTAGAAAATCCAAATCACTACAGCTCTTTCCCTTCCCTGTCAGTTTACATTATTAGAACACCACAGAACTTACCATTAAATTTTGTATACCGAACTGGAATGTTATCCCTAGATGCAAAATGGTCTTTCACATTGTATCATTTTACTAATAGGCTACCGAGATCAGAATCTCCAAAATCATTATTTCAGCTTTTGCACTTTAGCCATAGTGCCTGAACCATTAGATCAAATGATAAATCTCATTGCAGAGAAACTTATAGTATCTGTTAACATGGGACAGAAACTTTTGTGTTTTATTCTCCTACATTCTGAAACTCTTATCCTGAATCCTTGAAAAACGCTGTGAGTCAAATGATTCAGATCTAAATTACATTTACAACAAAATTCTAGCCCTATGATTTCCTGAATTAGACCTTTTTAAAGATAATTGCTTTGAAAAGGGATAATTTTGTAACAATCAGGTTAGTGTTTTTTTTTTTTCTTTTAATGAAAGCTTGGAAACATGTCAACATGGTTTTGCCCTACTGATGCAATTTTCATGCTTCTATACACCATGATACATGTCAATAGACATCAATACACTTTTAAGCACAACATCATGGTTACGAGTGTACTGATATACATTGACACACAGTAATATTGGCATATGTAAACTGTATCAATTAGTCTTACTCTTATGAAGTTGATCCTGCAGATATGTCACTATTCATGATCCTGTTCTAAAACTGGGAGAAGGAAAATTCCCTTAATATGTCAAGCATGCAGACGTTTCTAATAGTATTCTGTCAAGGAGAACTGCACCCTTTTTTTAGACTTCTTACTGTTTCTGTACTATTTGATTTTCCTGTAGTTAGTTGCCAGAAGAATAATTTTAATAACACTCTTGCAATAAATAGGGAGGGAAGAAAATATTTGCAGAGAAGTGCCCTAGTTTGGGGTGGAGATGTTTGCACATGATAGCTACTGTATGTGGCAGGAGAAGTCAAGGTGATGATCTTGCCATATACCCAGGAAGCATTCTCCAAGGTGAAGCCATCCAAAGTTGTGAAGTCCATGGAGAGGACAGGATTTTGACCAGCTGCTGCTGCCTGGTACCAAAGGTCGTAGAAACATTATTCCGTCATTAAAGTTAAGCTGGTAATCATAGAACTTTTTTGGGGCATTGTTGAAATCACACTGGAGTTGCACTGTCAATTCAGGGACTAAGGATCCACAGACATAAAGCACAGTGCCATCCACATACATGTAGTCCAGTGTCGTGGGACACACATGACCCAATTGGGAGGGGAAAGACAGTCACCTGCTAGGAACACTTGTAACCTGTTCACCATGTAAGAATCAAACTACTTGACCACGATATCAGAGAGCCCTGTTTTAGCAAGCTTGACAGGTAAGAGAAGGTGGGCAATAATGCTAAAAGCCTTGACAAGGTCAACAAAGATGGCAGAGGTAACAGGTCCCCGCTCTATCACCCTTTAGGAAAGTATAAGTGAGCCACAACAGGGAAGTAACAGTAGAGTAGGTCTTTCTGAAACCAGACTGAAAGGAGCTGGAAAAGGAAGGGAAGGAATCAAGAAAGGGGGAGACCACTAATTTCTTCTGAAGTTTAGCCAAGGTGAGGGTAAGGAAAATAGGGTTATAGTGTCCAGGCCCAGAGGGGTCACAGACCTTGTGAAGGGGAGAACCTTTGCCATTCCTGGTACTGAAGGTGGAGGAGCCCATGGGGAGGGGAGGCATTCTGAATTTGTTGCTCACGAATAAGGATAGCCTAGGAGAGGTCACAGTAAGGAAACATTTAGGAGCCAGCAATCACCTGTGTGGTTTGGCATAAAACTAGAGCCAAAAAGTGAGCACTTACAAATGTAATGTTTTAAACTACAGAAAAGTAGATTTTGATAGAATGAGGGAAGTGGTTAGAGAGATGTTGGCAGGGCTGGGCAGCAGCAGGATGGATAGCAAACAAGAATTGATTAAAAAAGAGTTGTTTGAAGCAACAACTCTCTGTATTATGGCAGTAGAAAAAAATGGAGATGAAAACCTATTTGGTATTTATATAGTGCGGGGAGAAGGCAGTGAGGGACAAAAGAAAGGCTTTCATGAAATGCAAGGCAAACCAGACAGATGAATACAGGAAAGTGTACCAGACCAAGATGAAAGATGATAACAAAACGGTTAGGAAGTCAGAGGACAGCAGAGGGGGTGAAGAAGGTGGATAATGTGTTTTTCTGCAGCACTGGGGAGAAGCGCAAATCCAAGTGGGGGGATAGTTAGATTGAAGAGGGGGAAAGGCTGGGTGGAGGAGGGAAAGGAGAAGGCAGAAATACTAAATAAGATGATTTGCTCGGTAATGATGATAAAGGACAAGGGGCCTCTACCTAAATGCAGTGTCAAGACCAAAAGCCAAGCGGGTCAAATTTAATATGGAGTTGATCTCTGAGGAGAGAGTGCTGAGGGGTCAAAGTCCTCTGAAGATTGACAAATCAGTGGGCCTGGATGGCTTGCACCCTGAAGTGCTAAATAAATGTGGCAGGGGGCTGACAGCCCTACTAGCAGATCTCATAAATTATTCACTGGAAACAGGAATGGTGCCAGGAGATTGGAGGGCAGCTGATGTGGTACCCCTGCAGAAGTACAGGAGCAGAGATGATCTAGGGAACTATAGACCAGCCAGTCTGACATCTGTAGTGGACAAATTACTTGAGGTCATTATTAAGAAGAGGATAGCGGGACTTCTGAATACCTGTGGATTCCAAGTCAAATGACAGGATGGGCTCACCACGGGGAGGTTGTGTCAGACAAGTCTGATGACAGATCCCTACTGTTCTGGCCAAAATCCATCTTCCCATAAAACTGGTTTCCAGCAGTTGTCCAAGGCTATATGTGGGTGTTAATGTGTGAAATGGCTGCCACTACACATTTACTGTCGCTTCACTATCAGTCTCGCATTGCTTGTAAGTATTTTGTGATAAAATGTGTATAAAAAGCACAATATAAATGCAAATTCTTATTCTTCTTCTTTAGCAGGGGGCAGATAAGAATGACCTAGAATCATGTCTGACCTTAAATGAATATGTTACTATGTGGTAGGGAATTTACAATCAGTAATAAAACATATGGAATATGTTACTATGTACAACAAGTGCATGCAGCTTCAAAAGAGAGCAAGATTATTTTTTTCTTAAGGAAGAGAAAGAGGAATAAAGAGAAAATGAAGATAAGTGAGATTGAATCATAAAAAAGGCCCATTTTGGGGGGGGCAACTAGGTATTTCCCTGCTATTTGAATTTTTTCTTATATTACCAAATCTGAGAATAAGTTAAGGGGATTGTAAAACAAAATCATGTAAGCAATAATACCCGACAAGGTAGGCAGTACTGGGAATACTGGACCACCCAGGGGCGTAATGAGGCCCAACACCACAGGCGGAGGGCCTTATAGCCCCTGGATGGTCTGGTATTGCCAAATACCACCTGCCCTGGAGAATATTATTGTACTTAGAAAATAGCAAACCATGCCATTTTAAGATGGGATTTAAAAAAATCTAAAAAAATGAAAAAAATTAGAGTAAGAATGAAATGTGTGTCTTTTTGTTGTAAAGTAGTCACTCCATTTTGTGCTGTTCCATCTCCTGTTGCTCCCTGAACTCCCCACAGAGCCATTCCGTTGTACTAACCCCCCTCATACCACCACCTCCAGAACAAGATATGGATTTTTTTGTACTTTCTCCTCAGCAAATCTCTTGTCATCGGACGTTATTGTACTAAAAAACAATTTTCTGTTGTTCCTGCAATACTTTTTTTTCCACTCTGGAGTTGTGGCTGTTAGACATGCGACCTTGCAAAGCCCCACCATGTAAAAGCAGGAAATTTTATTTATTTATCTTTTGTTGACCGGGTAAGTGCACTAGACAAATCCTGCCTATTTTCAGGCACGACCCGGGTGGAGGGGGATACAGATGAATTCCAACTGACCTTGAACCAGATTAAGCTGTTGGTGGTATTTTTAGTGAATGAGGGAAATTTGGCCAGTACACCGGGGAAATTCCCCTACTCTTTTCGATAAGTGCCATGGGATCTTTAACATCCACCTGAACTACCACCAATCCAGGCAGATGGAACCTCGGTTTAACGTCTCATCCGAAAGCGGCACCTCAGAAATGCAGCACCCCTCTCATGCTGCATTACAGTGTCAGTACTGGGATATTAACCCAAGTGCCAGATGTGGGAACTGAACCCACAGCCCTCTGATCTCCCAGCCTCAGAGGCGAGTGTGCTACCTACTGAGCCACTGACACTGCAAATGCACATTGGGAAGTACGGTGTGGCATGGGAGCGCTGTAAATGTGTTTTTTATATTTAGGTTTAACACAACAGAGTATTATGGTTTTAATTGGAAGCAATAATAATGTGAGGTTGGTCGCTCTCCATTTTTGGTAGCGTGTGTAGCGCTCCTGTGTTTGGTGGTGGATCAGCATCAGGGATGTCAGTGGTCAAGATGGAGTTTCAGTGTCAAACACATTCAAGCATTCAAGGGAAATGTAAGGTAAATGTAGTATTTTTAAACAGCAGGAGTTTTTTTTACGTTACAGTATTTTGTTTTATTTTATTAAATAAAACTAAGACGAGGGGGGGTTGGCCAGATGCCAACTCAACTGCTAAATGAAAGATTAAAAAATGGCCAGTTTGAAAATTGGGTGCCCAATAATACCCTAAGTAGTGGGGCACCCCAAGTTGCTACTTGTTTTTACTGGGCTCTATTGAAAAATAGTTGCCCAGGTTGGAGCTGCTTTCAGCCAATCAGAATGGAGAATCTATTCTTGCCATTTTCTAACTGATGTTTAAAAAGCCTTTATCATGAACAGGGTTATTTCCTCCAATATGTTTTGCGCAGCTTGCACTGCTCTATATGTAGCATACAGCCATATATTTTGTTTTCAGTAGATAGACATAAAGTATCATGAGCATGATCCTTCATCTGTCATTCATAGTATACTATAATACAGGGTGGGCAAATAGCAGTTAGCAGAAGTTATACTGGAGGATATGTAAAGGTGAAATATAAATACATCATTATTAAGTCAATAACATCAGCAAAGTTAAGGTGGGATTCTCTATCCTGTAACTGGACCTCTGCTTTGAACATTTGAAAAAACAGACAATATATATTACAAAATTCCAGTTTCATCACTGGTAAGTGTACTGCAGTCATTTCATCTAATGTTGATCTAACTAGATGACTCAACTTTCCATGGCAACTATCAAGAAGAGACATCATTTCTGACGTTAGACACAGTAGATTTCCAAGTGTCCTACTGGGAGCACCTTCAAACAGAAACAGATTTCCCATGTAGTTTACACCATTGTTTGGTGAGCTTGGCTGTGGAAGCAGCACATTAGGTAATTTAAACCCCAAAAAAAACATATGGAAAAAATGATAATTATGATCAGCAATGAATGCTTACAATTAAGATTATTCTCTTTCTTTCAAAAACACTACTACACCAACCCTTTCTGAAGCAGACAGTTGCTTTCTCTGCATAAACAAGCAGAGATAACTTGTTTAGAGAAACATGCAAGCATGAAAGATCATTTAGTCACACTTGAGGTGTCCCTTGCTTGTGGCTTGATGCTTGGATGCAAATTTTAATGAATTTAAATAAAGGAAACTGCAAACTGCTGCACAGAGTCAGGTAAATATGATTTTCTGAATAAGACCCTATATTTCCAGTCATTTGTGTTTCACACTATAACGGATGTAAAATCTCATTCCCCCCTAAAGCTGTGTTGCTATTGTTAGCAGAGGAAAGGAAATTGGAATCCATAGTTGTTGAGCAGCTAGGGATTGATGAAGTCAATTACTGTTTTCGGTTATTCAACCCCCCTTTTACATTAGAGCAAGGGAACAGCAAATATACTACTTTGGTTTATATATGGCCTTTATGTTGCCTTTAAACAGATGTGTGTTATTTATTTATATTAATGCTTCCAGTCATGTTACATAGATTGATTTTTGCCATTGTTTTACTATGTTATCTCAAATAGCTTTTCTTGGGTGTTAAACAATCTATTACAGAAATTCTGCACAAGCCAGGTGGCTGTTTTTCATCAGCGCATTATTGATGTGGTCAAATCAAATCAATGGTAACCGTTTCTTTGTTCTTAATGGGCAAATCATTTGGGTTCAGACCAGAGCCCTCTCCCAAACAATGGATGCTTGCACTACTCTGAAGGCATTAGCACGTTTCTTTATTTAGTCATGGTTCAGACTAAGGTTTGACAAAAATCAGATTCCTTTGGAATGTGGCTGGTTTTAAAGTTCTGAATGGAGCATCCAAATCTAAGAATGACTTAGAAACATAGAAACATAGAATTCTACAGGCGGATAAAACCATTGGTCTAACTAGTCTTTCCAGTCCCTACTTCTGTAGTGATACTGGTCTAGCACAAGTAAAACTATAATATCGTATACTATGCCCATATTTCCCATAAAACAACCCTCTTTTGGAGACTTACCCCCAGGTCCCATGATTCTATCTCACCCATGCTTAAACGCATTTACTGTTTGCACATTAACAAACTCTTAGGGTAGGTAGCTCCATCTATCCACTACCCTCTCAGTAAAGAAGTACTTCCCATTATTCCTTTTGAAGCTGCCACAGCCCACTACCTCTCAGCAGAGAAGTGCTTCCTATTATTCTTTTTGAACCTACCACTCACTTGCTTCGTGTTGTGCCCCCTAGTGATATTGCTCTCACTAAGTATAAAGAGTCCCTGGCAGTCCATCCTGTTGATGCCTTTTATGTATTGTAAAGTCTTGATCTTATCACCCCTCTCCTTTCTAGTCTCCAATGAACACATACCTAGATCATCCAGTCTCTCCTTGTAGGACCTCCCCTGTTCACCATGAGTCATCTTGGTCACATTTCTCTGTACTGATCTCAGTGGTTGACCTCCTTTTTCTGGTGCAGATCCAGAGCTGGACACAATACAAACATTCGAACATACGAAACTGCCAGCAGAAAAATGCCCACAGGTCTATCAAGTCTGCCCAACTGTGCAGCTCTTAGTTTCATAACACTACAGCTGCCCCACATCCACCCAAACTCCTCCCTTCCTCCTCTTTCCCGATGCATCCACCCTTTGTGTTCTTGTCTGTACTAACCCTGCCCTTGACTCAATCCCAACTTAAAGCTATCCACTGTCCTTTAAGCAATTAACTCCTCCAGCAGTGCATTCCAACCTGCCACCACTCTCTCTGTGAAGTAGTGTCTCCTCATCTCCCTCCTAAACCTTCCCCCTTCCAACTTCAGACTGTGCCCCTAGTGACCCTTCCCCCCTTTAAGTACAGCATTCCTCCCTCCTTCCCTGACTTTGTTTATGCTTTTCAAGTACTTAAAGGTCTCTATCATGTCCCCTCTTTCCCTTCTGTCTTCCAGCGAGTACATGTGGAGCTCCATCAACTTTTCCTTGTATGGCAACTCCCATAGTCCCATGATCATTTCTGTAGCACTACGCTGCACCCCCTTCAGTAATCTTCCATCCTTTTTGAGGTATGGGCACCAGCACTGTACACAGTACTCCAAATGTGGCCTCACCAGTGATCCGTACAATGGCAGGATGACCTCCCCCTTTCTAGAGGTGATCCCTCTGGCGATGCACTCCAGCATCCTATTTCCCCTTGCTGCTGCCCTCCTATACTGTGCTGATATCTTCATGTCCCCTGTAACTATTACCCTCAGGTCCCTTTCCTCCTCTGAAGCTGCTACGTGCACTCCCCCAGCCAGTAGCCGTTCTTTGGATTTCTGGCTCTGAGATGCGTGACCTTGCATTTCTTAGCATTTAACCCCAACCGCCACTTCCTAGGCCAGTGTTTGAGTTTAGCTAGATTCTCTCTGAGTGCCTGTCTTCCTTCCTCATTGTCTACTTTTGCACAAATCTTAGTATGGTCCGTGAACAGGCCGATCTTACTTTTGACCCCCTCTGCAATGTCTCCAGTAAAGACATTGAATAAAATAGGGCCCAGCATTGAATTCTGCGGTATGCCCACTCATTACTGGACTTAGTTTGGATGTCTCCCCTCTTACAACTAACCTCTGCTGTCTGCTGTGCAGCTAGCTCACCACTCACCCCACCAGTTTTCCCCTGCCCCCATGTCCCTCAGCTTGCTCATTAACCTTCTGTGTGGCACCGAGTCAAAAGCCTGCTGAAGTCCAGATACAGAACATCCACTGCATGGCCCTCGTCAACTGCCATAGTGACCTACAGTAGTCGAAGAAGTTGATCGGGTTAGTTTGGCAAGATCTTCCTATGACAAACCTATGCTGTCTCTCACCCTGCAGATAATTGCTATCAAGAAAGGTTATTAATCTCTCCTTCAGAATGGTCTCCATCAACTTGCCCACTATGGAAGTCAAGCTCACCAGTCTGTAGTTCACTGGTTGATCCTTGGGTCCACTTTTGTGAAGGGGCACCACATGAGCCATCCTCCAGTTCCTGGGTACATTCCCTGTCTCCAAGGAGGTGTTGAACAGGTTCGTCAGAGGGCCTGCCAACACCTCTGCCAGTTCCTTCAGGACTCTTGGGTGTACACCATCTGGTCCTGGTGCCTTGTCCACCCGCAAGGCTTTAAGGCCTTTCAGAACTCTATCGTCTTGAATGACCCATCTATTATCTCTGCCACCCCCCACCCTTTCCCCCTTTCTCCTTCAGTATTGGGCCATCCCTTTCTTTCATGAACTCTGAGCAGAAATACTCACTGAGTGTCTCTGTCTGATCTTCCCCTTGTTCCGCCCATCCCCCCTCTCTCTTGATTCTAACAATGTCATCCCTACAACTCCTCTTCTCCCTTATGTATTTAAAGAACCCCTTTTCCCCTCTCTAATCCCCTGAGCCAACTTCAGCTTCTTTGCTGCCTTGCCTGCCCTGATCGACCTTGTCACCTCCCTAAATGCACTTGTGAACACCTCTCTATCTTCCTCATGCCCCAATTTTTTGAACTTAATGAAGGCCAGTCTTTTTTCCCTCACCATCCCCTCCACTTCTGTGTTGAGCCAGCTAGGTGCTTTTGATCTGGACTGCTTACTCTGAGATTTGGCACACATGTTCGTGGCCTCATTCAGCCCCTTCGTAATGATTGCCTACTTCTGTTCAGCATCCATCCCTGGGATAATTTTAGTTAAATACCCCTCTAGGATGCTGCCCATTCTGGCAAAATCTGCCTTCCTGAAATCCAACACTCTTGTCCTGGTCTGAGCCAACTCCCTCCCTGTGTTGAGGAGGAACCACACTTAGCGGTGGTCGCTTCCTGCTAGAGGATCCTCTACTACCGCATCCTGGACTTGATTGCCATTTGTTAGCACCAAGTCCATTATGTTCCCCTCCCTAGTAGAATCCATCACCCCTTGCACTAGGTAGCTGTCTTGGATAGCATCCAACAGCACCTGTTCCCTGGCGTGTGCTGTAGTTACTGTCTACCAGTTAACCCCATGTAGGTTGAAGTCTTCCACTATAACTGTATTCCCTTTGCCACTGACCTTCCTGATTTGCACCCCCAGCTCCCTATCTACCTCCTCGCTCTGTGAGGGTGGCCTGTACACCACCCCCATCCTGAGCTTCTTACCTTTAGGACTTTGGAGCAATACCCATATAGCTTCTGGTCTCCCCTCATCCCCTTCCTCCCTGTTACACAATATCCCTTCCCTCACATAAATAGCCACCAATCCCCCCTCCAGGTCCGTGTGGAACACCTTCAATCATGAGATCCCGCTCGTGGTACTGGGTGGCTCTAGATGCAGTCTAACCAATGATCTATACAGAAGAAAGATCACCATCCTATTTCTAAAGAAGGATAATCTTCATACCTCTGCTGAAGAAGGCCCTCCCTATGCATCCCAGCATCCCATAGGCTTTCCCATATGCTTTATCGCAGTGAGCTGATATCGTAAGACTGTCACTGATTATGATGCCTAAGTCCCTCTGTTCATTAGTTTGAGCTAGGTGAACTCTTGCCAGCCAGTATTCAGATCTGGGATTTTACTTACCCTACTACATAATCTTACATTTCTTGCCATTGAATTTTAACTGCCAAATTCCTGACTACTTCTCCAATTTTGCCAGGTCATCCCTTAGCAGTTTTGCACCTTCATCACAGTCCACTCTACTACAAATCTTTGTATCATCTGTGAAGATAGAAATGCTGCCCATAATGCCATCACTTATACCACAAATAAACATTTTGGAAAGTACCTGAGTCAGAATCAACCCCTGGAGAATGTCGCTTACCACTCGCCTTACTACTGAGTTGACCCTATTAATGACCACCCTCTGTGCTCAGTCCTGAAGTCAGTTACCCACCCAAAGAATCACACAACTCCCCCTGCTATATTCCTCCTTTTTTTCACCTGCCTATTTTGGGGTACTAAGTCAAAGGCCTTGCTGAAATCCAAACATAGAACATCCAGAGCTTTCTCCATGTCCAAATCATGTGAAACCTCACTGAAGAATTCTATGAAGTTTGGCTAACAAGATCTCCCCCTTACAAACCCATGCTATGTATTAAATTGGAGTCTCAGTAACTCCAGGATTTTCACCAGCCTTTCCTTTGTAATAGTCTCTAGAAGCTTACCCACTATGGATGCCAGGCCAACCAGCAGCTGGCCAGCTAACCTGAGGAACTCGATACAGAAATGGTAGTAATTATATGTAGAATAATGGCTGGGTAGGTGATTATATTGAGAATTTTACACACACTCGAGGTGTGGGATGCCACATAAACCCCGAGAGTGAAGCTCGAGGGGTTTATAAAGTAATCGCACACTGAATGTGTGTGTAAAATTCATGTTTACACACCAACCCAGCCTTTATTTATATAATTAATTAGGATCATTTTTCACCACAGCAATTATGTAAAATAAACAGACATCCCTGTGGAGCTACAGACTGGTTGGGTTTCAGCATGGTTGGAAGCGGGTGGCAAAACAAAATGTCTCTCTTTTCTTTTTTTTTTTTGAAGCTTAAGTGTGACAGGAGAAAAAGCCCAGTTAATGTTTTTAAAAGTAATTTACTGCTGAGTGCGACTGGCATTGAACCCTTCAACATGAAGGAATGGTGCAGAGTAAAAGAAGAGCAGCAGCTTACGCATGCATGGACCAAGGGAAATACAGCACATGTTCACTGTTATAACCAGCTGGTTATTATGGCAAATTATAACGGACTTTCCCTCAGGGAAAAAATGCTACCCAGTTATTATTATTAATGTACACATTAATTACATGCTATATACTGCACCAGCTTGAAAGATATCTGAAAACTAAAACCTGACAGCCATCTTCCCCAGGACTTACCCCCCCCAGTGGGGTACCCCAAGTCCTGCCACAGAACAGATCCAGTTTCGGCTAGCGTGCTCAGCTGGTTGGGAGTAGGGTCTGTGGGTACTTATCTTCATCCTGCTATTGGAATCATTTTTCCCAGTTTCTTATTCCCAGAGAGGCATGGCATGCAGTGACATCATGGTGCTTACCATGTGCTCCCACATTACATGCACCAAATGCTGCCACGCTTCCCACCCTTCTTGACCCAAGCTGCCTTTCAGCCAGTTTCTGCCATGGGCCAGGCAAGCACCAGGCTCTGCCCCCCCCCCCAGAGGAGAGCAGTCTGGCAGATACTCAGCCTTCCTCCCCCCCCAGCCAGGGATTCCCTTCCAAACCTGGGTCACTGGCGTCGCAAGTGGTAGCGCTACTGGCTATAAAGTATATTCTTAAACACGTTGATGTTGGTTCTGCATATGAACCTGCATTAGTATAAACAAACATAAGTAAGAAATTAAGTCTATTTTTAATACTTTTCTGAAATACATTACCTAGTGGCAATTTTGTGGCACATCTCCACTACTCGTAAAGCATACTGTGACATGGTATATCACAGTATATTGTCAGCTGCACTGTAATGGATAAATGTAATGTAATGTAACAATCTGCTGGTACCTGCTGGTATTTCCTTTTTCTTATTATTTGTTTCTTTTTTTTGTTGCATATTTAATTCTGCCCACTGCAAAGAGTTAGGGCTCTTATATTCAGCACACTGGTACAAGCTGGTTCTTCTAACGGCTGCTCAAGACAAAAGATTTTGAATCCATGATGTCAGAGAGACATACTGAATGATGTGTCATGGGGGAGCAGCTAGAGGGTTTTAGGTCTGACAAGGGCCTCACAGAGTCAGTCAGGCTTGGGACTAGGAACAAACTGCCAGCTAAAAGTTGATGTTTGCATTGATTCAACCCGACTAGTGGAAAGCTAATCTACTTTACAGAGAGAGAGGGTTTTTTTTTCTGTGTGAAACCTTCTCTTTCTTTTCATTTCTGTAAAATTACTGTCCTATGGTTTTGCTGTAATATCCTGTAGAATCTGTGTAACTATCTTAAAATATTAAAAATATTATTTTTATGTATATTTCATGTTTCTGTGATAGACTTCTTTGAGGTACAGCTAACCAACTTAAATATAATTGACCATAACTCTATTTTTCCCACTGAGGACAAGGCTGCTGTTACTATATACTATTTCAAAAGTGAAGTGTTCTCAGCATGACAGAGAGGGGTGGTCATGTGACCTTGAGCAAGGAGCACTATACTGTTTGAGCAGTGGCTCTGAAGGGGCGCAAACCTGGAGTCTCCCCAAAAGGGTGTCTAAGCTGAGTGGTGGCTGCTATTGAAGTATTGAGAAAGCTGGTAACAATGATACAGGCTGAGTCTGGGATGGACCACTCTGTCACATACTTGTAGCCACTGCCAGATTCTCTTCAATGGAGTCTGAGTCTCCCACCTGAAGTTTTAACCTTCTTTGCATAGGACATCTGACAGTCATTCCCACAGCAACCAACTGCGATGTCAAAAGCAGTGTATTATGATTTCAGTACCAGGCTCAGCCTCAGGAGTACTATACAGTAAGTGAATGGCAAGGGACAAGAATTTAGAATTCATATAGAGGTCCTTAATAATAAAGAATAAATGGTTCCACATTTGAAAATGTTTGGAATGCTTTGCTTTTGAGTTCTTCTAAAGCCAACTGTATTTTTTTGCTAATGACAGAAGCCCCACTTTACATTTAGAGAAATATAGACTAGGATATGATTTTTATTTACAGAGTACCCTTCTATAAACTCAGAAAGCTGCACAAAAACATATAAATAACAAAACAGCACATCATAAAGAGCATTCATAATAAATATAAACAAACACATCAGAATAAATACATAAATATTCAATCACACATTAAAAATGCAGAATGACTAAAACATGTAAAATACTTTCAGACAATTGGGCCAAGGTAAGCTGTGCAGAACAGCCACCTCCAGATTGTTGCCTTGAAGCGGCAATCTGGAGTAGGGATGGGTGAAGTCGGAAAACTTAGCTCCACAAAATAAATCACGAATTTCGCGCAATTCAAGAAGTAAAATTCGCAAAACATTTGCACTATTCGCAGAGCACAGATCGACTGCAAAAGTGAAGTTTAGCCTCAAAGTGTGGCATTTCACAGGTGAAATGCCACACTTCATGGCAAAATTTTGCACTTTGCAGCAAAACCATCATGATTCGGGCAAAGTCAAAGTTTCTCAGGTCTTGGGAAGCTTTGTGAAGCTCTGTGAAATGTAAATTTTCACCACTTCTTGTGAACTTTGCCAGAGAAGTTTTATTTCGCCACATCTCTAATCTGGAGTTGGCTCTTCAATGCAGCTTACCTTGCTCATGTTTTAGTCATTACGCATTTTCTTGTTTTAGTCATTCTACATTCTGAAAATATGAACAATTCTACCAAAATACATTGAGTATACTGAGCTGGCCTGTTTTTGTATGCTAAAGGTTTATTCATAAAAGAAATTCCCACCCAATGGGCTATAATCTGTCTGACAACTTGTCTCTGACTCTTAAGGATATTGTCAGATCGAGCGTCAGGGAAAATGGTTTGGTATGTGTTTTTATGTAGACAAACCTGTGTGTGTCCTACAGCATTTATTTTCATTTCTTTAAGCCACGTTAAGTAAGACTGAAAATTAAACATTGGTTTCTGCTATTCTGCTGCTACATTCTTTCAAACAGTTGTTTCCATCTGTATACCATTGCTGTAGGATCAATAAATGTCTGTGATGAAATTTATATAAAACTGGAAGAAATATGCAGAGGGTCTGAGAGGGAATAAAATTAGTTTCTCACTGTCACATCAGTAATCCCATACAGCGTCCACACATTAACAAAAGTTAAATACGTAAACACAAGAAGATGCATCCAACACTGATTTTGTTTAGGCCCAATTTCTCTGTTAACAATCCTACATCCATATAGAGCAATCTTCTCCAAGCAAAAATGGCTGACTTAGAATACAGAAACCTAATTCACCTCTCTTTTATTAAATAGAAATATAAAACTCTCCTTCCTTCCCTCCTTCCTTCCTTCTTTCTTTCTTTCTTTCTTTCCTTCCTTCCTTCCTTCCTTCCTTCCTTGATAGATTATGTAGTGGTGTAGCACCTGCTACCTACTCTCTTATGCCTGAAAATAGTAGCTGTTTTAGCTTATTGAAGCTTAAAATGGGAACATTTTACATTTCAGGGGGACAATGCTATCCCCTCTGCAAAAATTCTAGTTCTGACACTTACATAGATACATAGACAGTGTCGGCAGATAAGGGCCTGTGGCCCACCCAGTCTGCCCATTTGAGCTTGTAAGTTCAGTTTGTTTTCCTAGAAGTCTGTTGCCCCTTACCCCTGACCTCTAGAATTCTTTTATGTCTATCCCATGCATTCTTAAATCCTGTGATTGTTTCAGCCCCCACCACTTCCTCTGGCAGGGTGTTCCACTTGTCCACCACCCATTCTGTGAAGAAATTCTTTCTCATGTTTCCTCTGAATCGTCCTCCTCCAACTTCATCCCATGCCCTCTAGTCCTGGAACATCTTTTCACTTAAAAATAGTGTTTTCCTGCACCCTGTTCCTCCTGTAAGATACTTGTATGTCTCTATCATCCCTCTCTCCCTCCTCTCCTCCAGGGAGTACATGTTCAGTTCCTTCAACCTGTCTTCATAGGACTTGTGATGCAATCCATGCACCATCTTTGTTGCCCTCCTCTGAACCTTCTTTACCCTGTCTATGTCATACGTAGGTATGGTCTCAGAACTGTACACTGTACTCCAGGTGGGGCCTCACTAGTGTCTTGTATAAGCGAGATTATGACCTCCTTTTCCTGCTGGTGATGCCCTGCCCATACATCCCAGCATCCTATTTGCTTTACCTGCTGCCTTGTCACACTGTTTCCTACCTTGAGGTCATCAGAGATGACAACCCAAGATCCTTTCCTGCTTGGTGCGTGCTATATCCTCACCCCCAACTGATATATTGTGCCAGGGTTTTGTGCCCCATATGCATTATCTTGTACTTCTTTGCATTGAATTTCAACTGCCAAACCCTGACCATTCTTCAAGTTTCTGCAGGTAGCTTCTCATTCTGTCTACACCCTCTGGTGTGTCTACTCTGTTACAGAGCTTTGTGTCATCAGCGAACAGTGAAATTCTGCCTTCTAGATCCTGCTGTAATGTCACTGATGAAGATGTTGAATAGGACTGGTCCCAGCACTGATCCCTGAGGTACCCCACTGGTCACTCTTCCCTCTGTGGAGTGACAGCCATTTACCACCACCCTCTGTGTCCTGCCACCCAGCCAGTTACCTACCCACCACTACTGTCCTGCCCACACCCATATTCCCCAGTTTGTGTAATAGTCTTCTATGTGGCACAGTGTCAAAGGCCTCGCTGAAGTCCAGATAGGCCATGTCCACTGCCCTCCTGATCCACCTCCTAGTCACCCAGTCAAAAATTCAACGAGGTTGGTCTGACATGACCTTCCCCTGGTGAAACCATGCTGCCTTGGGTCCTGTAGTCCATTGATAACCAGATGTTCCACAATCTCTCCTTCAGTAGTGCTTCCATGATCTTCCCACTACTGAGGTGAGGGCTGACTAGTCTGTAGTTCCCTGCTTCCTCTTTGTTCCCACTTTTGTATAAGGGGACTACATCTGCTGCCCTCCAGTCTTTGGGTACCTCCCCTGTTTCCAGTGATCAGCTAAACAGGATAGCCAGAGGTTCAGCCACCACCTCTCTTAGTTCTTTAAGGACCCTGGGGTGCACCCCGTCTGGCCCCATTGCTTTATCAACTCTTCTTACTTCCAGTTCCTTCAGGATCCTTTCTCGTGTAAAGGGACTTGTGTCCATTTCTGCACCATTCTCACCCCTTGTACTCCCTTCAGACCCATTATCCTCCTCCTCCTCAGTAAAGACTGAGCAGAAATACCTGTTCAATATGTCAGCTTTACTGTTGTCATCCTCCATGCGGCTCCCATCCTTCCCCTTCAGTCTCACTATCCCTCCCTTTGTCTTTCTTTTTTCACTTATGTACCTGTAAAAGGTTTTGTCCCCTCTACCCACTGATTTTGCAATGTGTTCTTCTGTCTGAGCTTTGGCTTCCCTTACTGACCTCCCTGCCTCCCTTTGCTTCTCCTGGTACTTCTCCTTATCCCCTTCTGCCTGTGTCTTTTTGTATTGCCTGAATGCAATCTTTTTGGCTTTCACTTTATTTGCTACCTCTTTGGAAAACCATAATGGTCTTCTCTTCCTTTTCCTCTTGCTAACCTGCTTAATGCATAATTCTGTTGTTCTTGTAATCCCCATTTTAAATACTGCCCACTGTTCCTCAACACCTGATTCCTGTCCCATTCCCCTTAATGCCTCTTTCAAGTATCTCCCCATTTTCCCAAAGTCTGCCCCCCTAAAATCCAGGATACGTGTTTTTGTGTGGTTTGGTTCTTACTTACCTACTTACTTACCTACTTCGTCCTGTCCCTTCTTCCTTCCTATTGGCAGATTCAACAAGGCCAGTATACAATGTTCTGGAAGTTTTGCAGTGCAGTTGTAATTAAATGGAATGGCCTGAAACTAGACTCTTTTGTTTTTCAGTCATTTATGGGCAGGAATCCAGACAAGCAGCAAAGATGTGCCCCCACTTTCAGTGTGTCAGTGGGGTTCAACTGCAGCCTCCTGGCAGTCTTAGAGCGGTCACAAGCTCATCCAGGCTTTTTATATTTGTTTTTATTTCAGCAAATGAATACAGAGTTCCTCAAATGGTCAACTCCAGATTTTGCACATCAATAGATGAAGATTAAAGCAGCAATGCATGTCAGTGGTGATAATTTTGACCCATTTGTTTACTGATTTTTTTAATGTATTTCAAAAGTTTTACCATGAAAGACACACTGAACTGATAGCAGCTAATTTCCAGAAGTGTCAGGTGGGGGGGGGAGACAGGAAGTAGCCATGCAAAAAAAGCCAGCCAGCCATAAGATATATACAGAATTCAAACATATTTTTTCATTCCACTTTTAAATAGCCCCCTTCCCTGCTGTCTCGTACAATAACTTTATAAGCCAAAATCTTCACTTCTAACATTCACTGTTGTTTTAAATGAGATCAGAAAGAAAGAAACTGGGGCTGCCTGATAGCCTTCCGGTGGCTCTTAGTGCTACCACGCTGATGACCCAGGCTGAGGAAGGAGCTGAGGTCGCTAATACCTAGGCAGAAAAGTGCCCAGCCTGGGGAAGGTAGCACTGCCTTATGCTGCCCTAGTGGCCACTGTAGTGGGTCCCAGTAGCCTGTGACTTCCACAGGTGGCAGGCTGCTTGTGTGTGATGCCACAAAGGCATCAGCAGATGGTAACAAAGATAAGATGTGTCTGGAAAGAAACTTCCAAAGGAAAATGGCAGCTGACTGGTGGATGACACCAGTACTTTTGAGCACCATGCTCCCACCATATCCCCTTGGTGCTTTGTAATGGTTAATGAGATTATCAGAGCTGGTAGATTTCTAAGCCCATTTGGGGTTGGGGGGCACTCTGGCCACAGCATGCAATTTATTAAAAAAAAAAAAAGGAGAAATTAAGAAAAGAATATTAAATCAAATCACATAAGAAATACACAGTTGAACACAAAGTGAAGGCAGAAGAAAGAAAATAGAAAAACAGATAAAGACAAAGAGGAGAAACATGGGCAAAACTAAGTGGCAAGCTTTTTTTCCTTTATCTCTCCATATAGCTTTCTCCCCCGCATTTCAACATTGGGGCAGGCTTTTTAAGATCCACTTCTCCCCCACCTCCATCCTGTTGTTGGTTACAGCCTCCATCAACCTTATATGGTACAGTGCAGTGGGCACATGTGTAGCCTCTAGTGAGGGAGAAGGCTCCTTGGAGTACCAGAGAGAGTCGCTGCATTGGTGGGTTCTGATACTTCCCACTCTAGGCCCGCTCATGCTGTGGGTAGCAGCAGAAGTTCTCAGCCCAGGCTGCAATTGATTCCAGCTGCTGTGAGTCCTCCTGAAACTGGGTCACTGGCACAGAAGTACACTGAGCCTTCTGGTGTCCCTCTTGTCCCACTGTTAGCCTGTTTCTGTACCTGCTTTACATATTGGATCCATTCATATATCTGGAATGTGTAGTACGGTATGGGCTGCATGCCCATTGGCTCACCCCAGAACTCAAGACCAAAGGTGATTCGGACCCAAAAGCAGACAGGAGAGTTACCCTGTCTGTTACCTGTTCACATTACTGCGCTCGGAGGTTGGCACTGTGGAAGCACGGGGCCTGACCTGCTGAGTGCGTTTGTGACAATAGTTACATATAAAAGATAAAAAATGATTGGGGGATGGGATACTTCTGTCTCTCATAGATGAAGATGGGCAATGATTGTCAGTGGGAGATATTATCAGGAAATTTCATATCCCCCGGCTCCCTCTCACTTCAAAGTTATACAATTAAGGCAATTACTCACAATAAACCTTGGTAATATCCCCCCCTCCCAGATCGTCACAGACCTGATAACTGAGGTTTCTTCACTTATTGTATCTTCAGGTGTAATATCTAAATCATATAAGGTTTTGTTTCAAAAGAGATACAAGGGTTCCTTTGAACCCACAAGGTTCTGGAACTCTGTCCTCCTTCAGTACCATCCGGATTGGCAATCCTTGTGGAGATTCTGTCATAAATATGTTTCTCAAGACAGACTGCATCTTATGCAATATCATATATTACATAATCTGTATTATACTCCGGTTAAACTACAGAAATGGGGTTTTTTTGAATTCCAATATATGTAATAAGTGTTTGCAGGAAGAAGGAACACTTCTTCACATGTTCTGGTCTTGCCCTAAAGTTTCCCTCTTATGGGACTCAATTAAGACTTCCCTGGACCCTTTACTGGGCCTTCAGGAGTATTTTACTCCTGACATTTGTCTCTTAGGGGACCTGTCTTCTGTTAGAGTTAAAGTAAGAAAGTTTCATATTTCCTTGATTGCTTTATCAGCTAAGAAGCTTATTTTATGTCACTGGAAAGACAAGTCCTCCCCATCTTACCAAGAATGGGTAAACGAAATCCTGTCTAATCTACGTACAGAAAAGCGATTGCCAGTCTTCATAATAGATTGGCAGCATATACCAAAATTTGGGATCCCCTTCACTCTCTAATTTCATTGGCTCAGTCTTAAGCATGTCTCAGGTTACACGGTCATGTAGGTTCTTAGGTAAAGAGCTTGGCACTTAGCGGACACTAGGTTTGGTTACTGCAGTATGGGAGGGATGGGTGGTTGGGCAGTTACCCCTTTACATTGAATCTGTATGTCTACCTCATTTTCATTGTAACTGCCTGTTATTGTGGAAAATGTATCAATAAACTTTGAATTGAAAAAAAGATAAAAAATGAGAACAGAGGAAGAAAATGAAACATGAAGAAAATCTGTAGAACATGCAGAAATAAAGACAACAGAAGAGATGAAAGACCAAAAACTCACCAATTGATTACAGTTGTATACAGTATGTGAAAAGCAATGCCATCTAGCTGCTGTATAAGAGCTGAAAATAGCAGTACCATACAAATTCAAAAAATAGTAGCATCAGTGCCATCTAGCTATAGAAAGCTGATTGCAGTGGAAAGATTAAAACTTAGGCTAACCTCCCAGCTAATTGTCTGACTTGCTCAAGGTCACATAATGAGTAAATGTTAGTGGGGCTGGACTCAGATGGATGGAGATCTACTGTAGGTGGAATTGGATATTAGAGGAACCATGGGGTAAGTCAGTCAAACGGCGTCTGATTTCTCACCCTGCTGTGTTATATTTTCCCTCAGCAATGCACTGCAAACGTCAGACTAGTAGGGGCAGATATCACTGATGAGGGGCTTCTTCCCAGTGTTGTACACTGTTTTTCAGCTTAGCACTGAAAGGATATTTGTTGTATTTATATGACAATAGCTAATAATGCAGTGCTTTTGTATTATGGTCTGTACAGCTTATGCCCAGGTTGCAACTGCAAAAGTGCCTTGTGGTCCAGAGTTTTTACCCAGTAATCAAATGTTAAATATAAATAATAAATAATATTGGAGACCCAGGGCCCTTTCCAAACCCACTGTAACCTAGATATACAGCCCTGGACCCTTACCTCCTATAGAGTGGTACTGAATTAAACTGAAGGTCACCATTGTTAACACCTTCTATCGTGCCTTCACTGAGCTTGAAAAACACAAAAAGACTTCTCCCCCTCGGACTACAACTACAAATGTTGATATCCCCTTCCTAGCTAACACCAAACTATAGCTAACAAGCACCACAGCTAAGGAATTCTGTAAGTTGCTGAAAGCGTTAAGACAAGAAAAGGCAACCAATGATAAGCTTCAGCCTAGATTCTTGAAATTAGCTGCCCCTACTATAGCCACACCATCTGCTAAAATCTATAGCCTCTCCTTCATAAAGGAGCCAAGTATCCAAATTGTGGAAATTGCCACATGTAGTGCCTGCTCATAAAGGAGGGGTATCCACATGCTGTTGATAACTACAGGCCTTATATGGGTCCTGTCCCGCCTATCAAAGTTACAAAAAAAAAATTACAAGTAGATAAATCTTCAGCTGTCTTTTAGACAACCAGCTCCTCACAGCTTTCCAGCATGGATTTAAAAACTGCACAAGTCACGTTCACAAATAACCTGACTGTGGCATAGAAGATGGACATGCCATTGGTGCTGTATTTCTGGACCCGACCAAGGCATTTGTTCTTGTGGATCATATCCTGTAGGTTTAAGAGCTCCATGCTTACAATTTTTGTGCATCTGCTGTTAAATGGATCAGTGACAATCTGTATAGCCAAGAACAGCAGGTTAAATGTAATGGAGTCATGTCTATTCCCCACACTGTATTTCAGGGGGTGCCTCAGGGGTTGGTCCTTGGCCCACTGTTGTTCTCCCCAGTCGTAATGGTCAAACAGTCAGAATGGCTACTCTCTGTACTCTAGAGGTGTGCGAAGTTCGCAGACTATACTCTGTGAAATAGTTTGCAACATTTGCCAAATTCGCAAAGTGTTAAGTGCCGACTTTGCAAAGTTTTTGGCAGGCAAAGTGGCAGTTTTTTAGAAGTAATGCAAATTTGTAGGCAAACTTGCAGCTTTGCCTTAACTTTGTTTCACTTCACTGGAAAAAGTGCCATTTCCCAAGGAAAACTCAATGCGAAGTGGCAAAATGACAAAGTGGGCAATTGGCGAAGTTGTTCGCAAAACTGCATTAGGCAACTTCGCTAGAACTTTGCTAGCAAAGTAACATTATGATGCCTCTACTCTACTACTTAAAGAAGTGCATTAGACCTTCTTAAGATAAGTAGAACATTTTATTCATATATAAATATCCCAATTTATCAAACAGCTTCCAGAGGTATGCAACCAATAAAGTAATTCTGGATGCAAATTATACAGTACTATAAGTTCAAATGCAATCAAAGATTGCACCACCCTGGAAGAAGATTATTGTACTAGAAAAGCAGTTAGAAAACAGGCTTGTGCTCAATAAAAAAAAAAAAACGAAAGCCATGTTTTGGGGGTCAAGGGCCCAGCACAGTAAAATCTGTAACACGCCTTAAAACTGCTGGTCCTTGACCACACTCCAACTGAAATGATTGAATCTTACAAGTACCTGGGCCTGCACCTTGATCCTAATCTAGCCATTGAGCTGCAGCTGTCTAAAATAACCAAAATTATACACAACAAAATTGGTGTACTCAACAAATTTAAAAGTCAAATGACTAGGATAACCAGACAAACACAAGCCCAATCTAGTCTACTGCCCATGCTGATCCACACTCTCTAGCCGGGGACACTGCCACAGCCAAGATTCAACATGGCATATAAGCTAACAGTGCAATTTCCAATGGACACCAAATGAGACCACCAAAACTGTGACTTGCAGCATCAACTAAACAGGCTTCTACTGGAATCCTTGACTAAACTGAACTTAGCCACATTTATACATGTGGTAGTATCAGGCGGGAGCCTCTCCTGCCTACTCAACCCCTTCACCCTCCACAAGCCACAAATGAACCTGAGTTCACAGAATAAAAAGTTCCTTCACATCCTACCACTAAAAACAAACTGGGGTCAAAAATCCCCCAGGTATACTGGCTGTGAATGTATGGAATTATATACCGCTGGAAATATATAGTTCCAGTAAACCCTTATGTCCAATTACGAAAATACCCTGTTCACAACACTAAGGTGTAATTGCTACAGCAGTGAACCTTGTCACTGGTTGTGATAATATACTGTACCTTGTATGCCCCTGTTGTGCCCTCCTTAATCTGTGTGCTCCACTGCATTTTCTGTATCAGTACTGTATCCTATCATATACTGTGTATATTTTTGTATTTCTACTGTTTCCATCTGTATATGTGTACACTTTTTTGTAAGTAATACAATAGAATGGGGCATGCATTATGCTGATCTAACCATATGCCCAGGCGTGTACTGAAGCAAAATGCCACAGGCAGAGTGCCTTCAGCCCCTGGAAGTGCAGTCAGATCAGCATAATGCATGCCTGAAGTGTATTATTGGGCTTATAAAATGGGTAAACTCAGAACATTTAGAAAACAAAATGTTCAACTTTGTTTAATTAAAAACAGGTACTTTCTTTTGTTAGAAGTAATTATTAAAAAAGTAGGTCCTCCCCAGCTGCAACCATGTGTCTATCAACACATTCAATCAGTGCATGAAATATTGGTTTATCATGGAATGCAGGAATTCAAACTTCTGCAGATTTGTTCTGGCTGAATGGTCACTTATTTTCCCTAAACAGGCACACTCAACAGCTCACAAAACAGAAGGTCTCACTAAAGCCAGGGATCAGTTTTATCTCTGGCAGGGCAGGCAGTACATATTTCCCTGGTAGGGCAGTAAGGATGGCGGGGGGTCCAGAAAATAAGCTCCAGAAAATAGAGCTGTACGTAGTACTTCAGTTTGTGTATGTGTGTAAGGAGGTCATTATAAAAGAGAAGAACATTTAATCAATCTGGTTGTTTTTATTTTTCAGGAGGTTTTATTTTTAGAGTCTAGGTGATTTTTTAGTGAATGAAGGTGGCAGCCATGTTTGTAATGCTAATCAGGAATTTTTGAAAAATACATTGATATCATTTGTGTGCTGTATCCTGATTGCCAGCATTTTATTTTTTTTACTTGTACAGTAGACAGATCTCTTTAAGCCAATATAAGGTCAATGTCTCCACCTCTGGCACCCACAAACACATTTTCAATACCAGCAAAGGTCCACTGGTGTTGACCTGGCGGTGTAGAGTTATGGGCATGTTCTGCTGTGAAATATTCAAAATTGTGGTTACTTATAGCCCTGATATGCTCCCCTATGCACTCTTTTGGCTTGCATTTTGTCCAACCCACATAATACCTGCCACAAATGCATGTTCCCAAATAGAATCAGTTAGTTGCTGTATTGTTTCTTGTAAGAGCAGATCCAGAAACAAATGGTTTGATAACTTTTATTAGACCAACATAGATGTAACAAAAGAAAACAGTGCTTAAGTTTTTGGACCAACCAAGTCCTTCCTCTGAAGCTTATGACAGTTGTTCATAAAAACACATTCTATTAACACCCAGATCATACACAAAAAACAGAAAGAATTCTTATTGGTTTAAAATACCATTTTTAAAAAATAACCGAGGTTTAAATGCAAGAAATCGGTTCAGGCCAGGAACATCGCAGGACAAAACATCGCTGACGGAAATAAAGTGACCAATACACCACTGCCTGCAATGCCGCTGGTACAAGACAACACAGGACATTACAGTGCCGGCCAGCAAACTACAGGGGCAAACACTGCCCACCGCACACACATCCTGACTGGCACTGTACAGCAGTAGGCACCGGTGCCCATGCACAGCACAGGGGAGCACAATGAGGGAGGGCAACAGCAGCCAGGCACCAGCGTGGTGTGCATAGCACAGGACTCCCACCATGGGTGCTACTAGGCACAGATGCCTACATGGGGAATGACTCCCACATGGAATAGGATGATGAGGCCACAGGGCAATGGGGTATGGTGGTGGATAGGTGGACTGTGAACAGCTGCAAGGCCACCATGCCACACAGTAGTAGCCACATGGTGTGGGACCGAGACTGAGGTGTACACTCTGCACCACTCATGGCAGTGCAGGGTACCAGTGTGTGGAAGTGACTGGCATGGATGAAAGGGGAACGATGCAGGTGGCCATAGTCCCTATGCTGTCCCATGTGCGGGTGAGTGGTGGTGTTCCTTTTCGTGGCTCCAGGATTGTGCCTTGCAGCACACCTTGTGCTATGCTGGGCATACCTGTTTGTGCCTGCCACCCGGATGGTGATATCATGATGTGGACAGTGTCAGCTACTCCTCACCACCTGGTTCCATGTGCAAGTGGTCACTGTTGCTGCTGTATTGCTGTGCACCGGTTTACACTGTGTGGCATTGTTGCTAGGCTTTCTTGTGTCCACCGCAATGTTTGTGTTCGTGATGTTCCTTCTGCATTCTTTTACCAGCATTATTTTGTCCACAACGTTCCTGGCCGGAACCAAGAAATCAGTTTAACTCAGCTGGCTGCTGTGAAGCACTCCAAGGTCAAATGTCAACAGAGATAGATAAGAGTAATCCTTTGAGAGGCCAGGCAGTTAAAATAACTTACATTATGAAAGAGTGATAGTGTTATGAGAATACACTCTTAATTAAACACAAGACCTTTAGTTTTAATACCCACTTAAGTACATGTTAAAAATGAGGTAAACTATAAAATAGAAATGTTCTATCTATGGCAATAGGAGGGTAAAAAGAAAAGTTTGCCTAGAGTGAACAAACTGTTTCACACATTCGTATAGTATTTATCCTATCTGGAGACAATTTATCAATGATATACTCTACCAGATAAAACATTCTATAAACATTAAAACCTTCCTTGCTGCAAGAGGATTTTTATTTACAAGAAATATCAATTGTCAGAATCAGAGATCAATAAAAAAAAACAAATCTACCAAGGACTGCCTAGAAAATGAGATCATGCATCCTAATATGTTTAGTGTTTAATAAAGTGTCTGTAAATAATCAATCTACTATATGAACAGTAACAGTCTTAGGAATCAGAATCAAAAACTAAATAAATTAAACCCTCCCCACGTAACATCATAATATAGATAACTAGTAGGAAGGAAGTATAAATTCACTATAAATGTGAACCAAGAGTCCTAATGCACTGTAACATCATGATGTCATGTATCTCAATATAAGCCTTATCTCATACAAGACCAACCCCAACCCCCATCCACACACACAAACACCCCAACTAACACACTCCCCCCTACCCCCACACACAAGAAGTTAACAAAGAGAAGCCAGCATATTGATAATCTGATAAACAGGACCCTATGACCATACAATATTAAAACAAAAAAGCACAAAATCCACTGAAGTCTCATTATATGTCCATCCATTATATTTAAGGACTGTGTGAGTTCAAGTAGGGTAATGTGTCATAAAACCCAAATCAATGTACATGTCTTTTTCTACCATATTGAGAAGTAAAATAAGCCTGACCTCAAAACCCATCTCTGTTGTGTATTTTTAAAACATCCTTTTAAGACCATTACTGACGTGTCTGAGATGGAGTGATCAGTCTGAGAGAAGTGCTGCCCCACTGGCTTTTCAGTCATCTTCATATTAATAGTATGCCTGTGAGAGTTCATTCTAGTGCAGAGAGGTTGGCCTGTCTCTCGCACATACACTGTTTATGGACATCTCTTGCATTGAATGAAATAAACAACATTCCATGATGTACATGTATAATTCCCCTGTATCCTGAGTTGTCTGTTTTGTGACATAACTACACAATCCAAACTGAAAATGTGCTCACAAGTCACACATCTGGGATGATTGCAGGGTCATGTACCATTTAATGTTATGGTATTCTGTTCTGGTGCAAGTTTACTCCTAACAATCAGGTTGGCAAAATTATTGGTTGTTTAAAAGATAGTAGTGGTAGTTTTTGAAAAAAGCAATTTAGGGTCTTATCCTCACTAAATAGTAGTTGGAGGTCCTTAATGATCTTGCGTAGAAGTTCAAAGTCAGGATGATATGTGACTACTAAGGGTATTCTCTTGATACTGGTCCTTTCTTTATACTGAAAAAGTTGTTCCTTTGCTACCTATGTTCTCATTCTACTGCTCTGTCAAATTCTCTGGAAGAGTGTCCCTGCTCAATAAAGGTTTTTTCAATATAGCCAAATGTGTTTCTCTGTCTTCCTTACTTGAACAGTTAGAGTGATATTGAAGTGCTTGACTGTACATTATAGATTTTTTGTGCAGCTCATGTGATTACTATTTCTATACAAGTATCTCTGTCTGTCTGTTGGTTTCCTGTAAATACATGTATGTAAGGTTCCATCCTTGATGGTGACTGTGGCATCCAGGAAATGAACACTGGTAGCAGAATATTCAAGGGAAAGCTTTATGGATGGGTGGAGGTTATTAAGTTCCTGATGAAACTCCTTAAGAGTGTCCATGCCCTCTGTCCAAATTATAAACAAATCATCAATGTAACAGAAATAAGCGAGTTGTTTGTGTGTACAGTGCCTTAAAAAATCCTCCCTCCAAATTTGCCATAAAGAGGTTGGCATATTGTGGAGCCATTCTTGTGCCCATTGTTGTTCCCATAGCTTGAACATAATGTTTACCATGGAAGCTGAACTTGTTATGTATCAGAATGAATTCAATAAGTTTCCCTACCACTTCTGGGTCTATGTTTTGGTGTAGTCCTTTCTCATGTAGGTATTTAAGGCAGGCTGAAATGCCATCCATGTGTGGAATATTCGTGAAGAGAGAGGTTACATCCATCGTGACTAAAATGGTATTAGGTGGTACAGTAAGTCCTTATAACCAGAAAGTATATGCAGGAAGTATGTAGTGTCCTGGATGAAGCTGTCCCTTTCTATAACCTGAGGTTTTAAAATGGTTTCCTCAAATCCTGAGATCCATTCAGTCAGGGTACCACTGCCAGAAACTATGTGTCTCCCCAGATTGTTACCAAATAGATAATGTACAGTAGTAGCCATAGACATTGCTAGTTATTTCCAGATATTTTGCAAAATGTCAAAAGAGTTTCTCTCTGCTGCCCCTACTGTGGTAATGCAGAAAGCAGGAGATTTCTCTACAAATATCACAGAAATTTCAGGAAATAACTGGCAATGTCTGTGGCTACTGCTGTATGTAGAATCACAATTGATAAATGTTGTGATATTGAGAGTTTCTCCATTAGCGGGGTGGAAAAATGTGGATGTGTTGTTTATAACATCACAGTACTTGCAACATAGGCATTCATGGCAGCCAACA
Source organism: Neoceratodus forsteri (assembly GCA_016271365.2). NCBI lineage: Eukaryota > Metazoa > Chordata > Ceratodontiformes > Ceratodontidae > Neoceratodus > Neoceratodus forsteri. Next base: position 976,030,592 of record CM057452.1, on the reverse strand, counting down.
GGCAATGGTGGCAAGCAACCAAGTGCCCAACATCTTAACAGTTGATTGCATACTGTGTGTTACATAGTCCCCTATGTTACAGTTTAGTCTCAGCCACCCTTTACCAAGCCTGATTAATTTCATCTTTTTTGTAACCCCTTTGTTCGAAGCGCTTACTGAGCATGGCGGCATTCATAAATACTGGCACCTGATGGCAGTATTAGAGGGATGCTGTATTCTTGAGTTGTGCTTAACTTCCACGAGATATTAAACTGAAGCACTGTCTGCTCTTTCTGGTGGTTGTCAGGTGGATGTTAAATTTGGGCTGGCAGTATAGCTTAGATGTTAGAGGAACGAGGTGTGAATGAGCTTGATACATCCAGCAGACCAGACCTGAGTTTGATTCTCACAACCTCCACTTGCATACTGTGTGACTCTGAGCAAGTCACTTAACCACCCAGTGCTCCCAGGTCATCCCTGAAAATAGGCACATGTGCCTAGTGGTCCTTACCCGGTTACCAAAGACTAAAATAAAAAATCCTATGGCATGGCCAGCCTAATGGTATGGAGGGCTGAGGTGCTGGCACCTTCCTTCCTCCCACACTGGCAAACTGTGTTCAGTGATGAGCGCAGGTTGCTGGGGGTCAGCCGGGGACAGAAAGGATTGAGTGCCCGACAGCTGCTCTTCTTTCCCGGTTGTGGGGGGGCCTGCATGCTCCACCAAATGACTGCCACCTGGTGGAGGCCAGGTGATAGTGCTGGTCTAGGAGGGCAGTAGAAGGGAGGGCTGTGGGACTCTGGGGGTGTGTGTGTGTGTGTGCGCACCTCCATGCGTGCATGTCTATGTGCATGCCCCAGCATGGGGAACACAGAAAAAGCCTATATCCCCCCACCTCCATATGTGACAGCTCTCAGGAGAGTCCCAAAGGGCCCGATGACAGGAGAAGGTGGTAGCGGACAGCAAAGAGCTACATACAAAAAAAAGTACTATGGCGCTTCTTGAAAAAAGTTGGGGAATGTTTTACTGAAAGAAAGCACACTTAAGTTCACAAAGGAAACAAACTAAGGCTTGTTAACCAGTCAAGAAAAACAACTGAAAAAAAAAACCTGCTACATATAAAAAAAGAATGGTAGAACAACATAGAAACCCGGCAATTCTAAGAGAAAATATGATAATGCATCCTGTACTAGAGCTAACCAGCCTGGTGTCTCCCTGTACCTGCTCAGCTCCAGTTGTGTGCTCATATTATATTTTTCCCTAATTCATTCATTACCTTATAGGAGCTCAATTTGTAGTCCTTATCATTAATCAGTATTAATTCCTTTTAATTTTCATAAATTAGGCCACATAATGGGATATGCTTCTGTTGTAATACAAACTGACACCTTACTTGCCAGATGCACCATTTTAGGGAAGTCAAATGACTCAGAGGGTACGTGCATGAAAATTTTCCCCACTCCCCTTTTATATACCCATAAATGACAGAATCATAAGACATTGATGAAGACAGCAGCTCCTGCCATTTGGCTGCCACCAAGGCCCAAAAGTCTTGACTATATGAGCAGTGGAAAAAGAGATGGTCCATTATTTCCAGTATCTGATCACAATCAGGTCTTAAACAATACGAATCCAGGAGACTTTTGTGCTTTTGTGGTGATGGTCATTCCTGACATTTGGGTAATCAAACTGCACATCCAGAGAGTGTCCCTCATTCTCTGTGGAACTCAATGTTCCACTAGTTGAACTCCAGTCCCTTGTTCCAACACTTGGGTGAACAATGAAAAACAGGTGTCACAGAAAATTATCTATTACAAAGAAGTATAATTGCTTCCTATCATTGGGATCTGTGCACAAATGTTTGGATTGCCTACACACTGCTAGCCACAGTGCATGGGCAACCCTAAGCTGGAATGCCACTCAGTGGGGGTCCAGCAGAGCCGGCATTCATAGAAAGGTTGCATGCCCCTTGTGCATGCAATCCCCAGGCCAATCGTGCAGCTACTCACCATGGGTGGTCTAGGAGCATGTCCATGGGCATGCCCACATGCCGCACAATTCACAAAGGCACAGGGTGCTGGAGGAGGAGGGCACATGATGCAGCAGCAGGGACCCTGCCATATATGTTGTGTGCCCCCATAAAATACCCCCATGCTGTGGGATGATGGATCCCCCACCTTTTGTGATGCCCCACTCCTCTGGATGAACAAGATGGGCTGTGGGCAGTCATTAGGGCACTAATGGGTAACCATTTACTTTTACCTTTCTGCCCTTTCCCAGAATCCCCTGCTCCCATGGAGCAGGAGATCCACTATGGGACCCCCCCCCCCCGCATCTGTCTGTGGTGCTGGTGCACATTCCTGCATGGGTCCCATTGTCCTTCATCATGCTTAAGGTCAAACTCCGTACTTTTATTTCCAGAACATCTCCAGAATATATTCTGGTATCCTTGGTAGAACCCCCACAAAAGGCTCTTAGTGTCCCTCTTTGCCATAGCTGTGAAAAATGTAAACAATGTGCAAGGAAAAACAGAAACCATGGCCAATCTTTCCGTCTTAGAAAAGACTGAAGAATGCTTCCCAGAAACATACTGAAGAAGAATACTGTTGGGTTAAGCACAGAAATCAGATATCAGCCTATATATTTTGTTCTTCATTAAATGATTTAATCTGCCTCCCCATAATAGTGTAAAAAATATGCTATAGATTTTAGCCTCCAAATTAATAGGCAGGGCAGAGACCTAACTTATATAAAGGAAAATGTGAACTATGAAAGTTTCATTCACATAAACTCTCTTCTTTTTAGACATCAGCCAGCATTTCCTGTTTCCACCTTTTGCTTCACAATCTGTATTTTCTCTTGCCATTTTAAAAGGGTCATGCTTCCTTTTCCAAATTTTACTCTTAAAATGTTAATAGGCTCATCCACCACCAGAATTCTGCCCATCTCTAAGAAAGGAATAGGGGAATTTTTCCAGTGTCCTCCTGGAAACATTTCCCCCATTCACTGCAGCAGCTTCACCAGGTTCAAATTTAGTTGGTTTGCATCAGTACCCCTTCCCCCTGGTATAAGGCTGAAAATAGTCAGTATTGTCTAGTCCTTCTTTCCTAGTCAACAAAAAATAAATAAACAAATGAATAAACCCAGATATATTCGATGTTGCATGAGGATATAGGGGCCCATTAGGGTGGAGCCTATATTTAATATTTGGTAGGTGATGGGAATAAAAAGACATGTTCAGTGGAGTGAGAGGTCTCCCCTTCATAATACAGTACATACATTTTTATTCAGATTGCCTTTGACAAATGAAGCTATAGACTATTATAATTGGCCCCTCTATCCTCATATAGAGCAGAGGGCTTCCAGTTCTCCCAGTACATAATGAAAAGGGATAGAGCTGGCAGCTCAAACTCTGTTTTATGTTGCTCAGGCTTGGTGAAAAGCTATGGGGAGGTAAGCTCTTGACACACAAAAAAAGGGTAATGAGTAGCCTTCCCCTTATACATAGGATTGTTATTTCTGATAGGTTTTGTTAATCTAAATCTAATGTGGTGCTCAGCGACAGCTTCCACTAGGGATCCCTTTGTGTTAAATACTGGAGGTATCCCATTGATAGAATTAACAAGTGTTAGCTGGAGTTCCCACGAGTTACTGATTGGCATGTTGTGACATGACAGAACTTGTCACAAAGCACCCCTGCATGACCTTTTGCAGTGTATACCTTTGTTGCACCCCCTTCCTCAGCTCCATTGGTCTTTGTCAGGTCATCAGCTTTATGAGTCCCAGTACTAAGTAAAATAGGTTTTGTTTTGATGTACTTAAATCAGCAGTATTTGTTAGCTGGCCAAAAATCATCATATAGTTTTCATTAGAAATAATATATTTCTGACACAATTAGATTAATTATCAGCATATTTTTTCTCATGTTTTTTGAATAGCTTTTCTTGCTGTGTTTTTATAATTAATGACACAAGTCATTATCCCTTCCCTTGAGATTGCTTTTTGGCTGTGCATACTGGATTTATCATGTGAATGTATTAGGAGCGTGCTAGCACATATTTCTGATGGTAAACAGCCTTGCACCACACCAAAACTTTAAATGTGTTCGTAATGGCTGTGGTTAAAGAGCAGGGACTTTCAAAAACTTTAGAATCACATATATCAGTTCAGGAATGAAACACATGGAAAAGAAACATGGACTTACTGATGTTTTTTGCCAGAAATGCATTATTATATTTATACAGTATATGATTTCTCCACTAACAGATACTTCTGCTTTAATCATTATTTTCATTGGGATTATATGGGAATGTTTCTCAGATGTAAATACATTTGTGTTAAACATTATTGTTATGAGCGCTAAGTGTTGGAGGAGAGCTGTAGAAAAAAAAACGTACTTTATCTACTACTGAAGCTCTGATTTCCCCACCCAACACTCAAATGACCAAGAAGTTGAAATAAAGACATGCAAAAATGCCAAACCCCGTCCCAATCAGCCCTTCCTGAAAGAAGCAGCACTTGAAGTCATTGAAACTAACCAACACTGGAAAGTACAGGGCAAGTTAATGAAGTGCTAGCACTGATCACATATGCAAAACAAAGCACAGGAATAGCATATGCTATGAACACCAAAACCAAAGTTCATGCACTGCTCACTAACACTGCATCCACACTTGACTATTTCACAACCACAAGAACAGCTTAAAAGATCATGCAGATTATATTTCAAGAGCAGCCAAACACAACTACTGCACAGCCACGTGAACAACCTAATTTGAAAACACCAACCACATTTTAACAGCAACCAAATATGATTACTGCACATCTACAAAAACAACCTAACCCAATTGCTCAGATCACATTTCCACAGAATTTCTGCCAAACGCCTGCAAATAAAAAGAAATATATGTAAATTACATTTTACTTTCTGCCATTAAAAATGCTTTCTTAAAACCATTTCATAAGTGGAAGAAATGTGAAAGGAAAAGTCTGACTCCCACTGGGACTTGAACCCAGGCCCCTGGCATACCAAGCCAGTGCTCTAACCACTAAGCTATGGAAGGTTCAGTGATTAGCAGGCTCCTGGGCTTCCCTTGAGAAAAGTTGTTTGGTGTTTCTGACATAAGTGGAAGAAGAAATTTGGGGGTTATGCTTTTGTCCATGTACTTCCTAAAAATATAATCCATTTGCTTGTTTTTTAGGTAAAACCTACCAACAGGCATATTAACATAGTATATTACCCTCCCATCATGCCTCATTACTTACTTGCTTCAGGAATGTTACCTTCATTTTTAATATGAGATGTTTCTTAGCTCTTATTTCTTTATAGTCTATTTATTATTTATTTATTCATTTTTTGAAATGTTTCACCAGGAAGGCACACTGAGCAACAAGTTACTAGTCTCCCGGTGCAACCTGGGGGGTAAGGGAACATGAGGATAGTTTACAGAGATTTAGTACACAATATAAATTTACAGTAGATTACATTCAAATGATTTGAGCAGACTGTACAGGAGTAATGAAATAGTAGGATGCTAACAGTTTTAAACTAGATAGATACCATGAATGTTGCCTGTACCGCCGTTGATACCATGAAAGTTGTCTATGCCTCCATACCTTATTGTAACCCTTTCCTTTGATGTGGAACCTTTGTAAATGAGCTGCCTCAAGCTCAAAGTTATTTGCAATCCGAGATTTAAATAAATAAAGATACTACACCAATGTTTTTAGACTAGATAAATACAACAACACAAAATAACATTTAGACATACACTAAATGACACATAACTGTGTAGCTAGAAAATGGCTGAATAGAACTGTTGTAGTTTGATCTAGTGAAGTTAGTGAGGAGTAAACACAGGTAGAACAGGTTGGCTAAGGTATAACACAAGTGCAAGTTAACTACAAGTGCAGTAGAGATTAGGGATCGGCCATAACAAAGTGCAAGTTAATTACAAGTGCAGTAGAGATTAGGGGTCAGCCATAGCCAGAGCTATGTAAGGGGGAGAAGGGAAGGTGAGAGAGAGCTAGGTATGTAGGTAGGCAGAGAAGCAGGGTGGTGGTGGAAGGGGATGGAACAAGGAGGCGAAGGAAGAGATAAGAGGAGAAAGGTCTGCTGGGGCCTAAGCCCTCCTGTATGCTGAGGACCCTGCCTGCACAAGGCAGGGGTCAAGATTGACAGGAAGGGAGCAGATTGTGGCAGAGAGATGTAGAGTACAATAGGAGGGAAGCAGGTTGTAGGCAGCGAGGGGGGAATAGGCTTCAGAAGAACAGAAGAGAGGGTGAAGGTGAGAGAGAAGAGAGGCCATGATCCAGCCCTTCAGGATGTGGAGAAGTGGAGGGAAGAGTTGAGTTAATTGCGTAAGGATAGGGTAGGGACTGGCCCTTGGTACAACTTTGGATGATAGAGAAATCACAGTAAGAGAACAATGGAAGGTCTGAAGGGAAGGACTTGGAGGAAGGGAAGGAATGCTGGTTTTAGGTGGGTGGAGGTGGATCTGCAGCAGGGGCATTGCATGGGTACTGAGAATGGTAGGGTTTGTCAGGGGCTTAAAGGGGCAGTTAGGGAGGGTTTTAGCAGGAACAGCTAGGTGCAAGGAAGTTTTTCAGGGCAGAGCTCATGGAGTAGTAGTAGGATTTCACACGAATTTGTGAGGGGAGGAAATTCCACATATTTGGGAGGCAGTGAGAGGAACCGGATTGGCCGATGTGGGTGGCTCTGCTGGGGACTGCCAGAGTATGTGAGTCGGATGATCTAAGGGAGTGAGAGGGAGAGGGGATGTTATAAATGAGAGGAAGAGGTAGGAAGGGAGTTCACCCAGTCAGTGCTTGGAGGAGAATTTAGCGCAGTGGGAAAGTCATCTGTTTGTAAGAGAGGGGAAGGATAGAGCACGATAGAGACCACAGTGGTGGGTGTGAGAGAGAGCATCAAGGGCAAAACGGTACAAGGAATTGAAGAGGATATCCAGTCTGGCCAGGGAGGACTTGGGAGCAGCACCATAGACTACATCACAGTAGTCGATGATGGGCAGGATCATCTCTGAACAAGTTCACGCCTAACCGTAGAGGGGATACAACTACAGTTCCTGAACAGGGCACCAAGCTTGGGGCACAATTTTTTGGGATAGTGTCAATATATATATTTTTTATTTATTTATGACTTTGATAACAGGGTGAGTGCACTGATCCCAGGGACCATTTTCAGGCACAACCAGGGCCATGTCACATGGCACAGGATGGCAGAGAATACAAGGTGAACAGCTATACACATGTAAGAGATTAGATTCAGATACAGCAATTGAAGCACAATACATTGGTATGGTACAAGTCCAGTGAGTGACAACGAATACTATTTACAATATGACACATGGTACACAAACAGCAGTTGTAGCCCAAGCAAAGGTAGATACATAAGTCAAGTGGGCATGTTGTACATAGCATATACAGTGGGTAATAAATATACAGTGTGTAATACATAGAAAATGAATATGCAATATGTACAAGGCTGTGAGGTCACACATCAGTAACATATAGAATAACAACAAGCAGAAAGGCACAGTTGTAGTCTATGGACTAGTGTGGCTAGGTGGGTTCCCGTGGGAGGTAGACTAGTGTGGTTAGGTGGGTAACCCCTGGGAGCAGCGGCAGGCGGAGTTCGCCAAGAGCTGGAGTGAGTGTTGATGGCACGGAGTTCTGCCGGCAGGCTGTTCTACTGCGAGGGGTGGCTGCAGATCAGGCTCTGCTGCACATGTGTCTGGAGACATTTAGGTGTTGATTATTAATCTTTGCTGTCTCCACCTCCAACAACGCTTTTAAAAGCCTGAAGATTTCATCGCATGAACTTAAGGCAAAATGGTCACTCAGAGTGAATTAGCTACAGTATCTCTTGTTAAATATTATTACAGTACTCTGAGCCTGAAAGAGCATTTTACAAAGTAAACTACAGACCTACCTGCCTAACTCAAAAATGTCCTGGGGTGTCAGTGTGGCTCAGTTGGTAGAACATCCGCCTCTGGACCAGAAGGTCATGGGTTTTCGTCCCACACCAGGATTGGACTTGTACCTAAAACACCGGCACCTGAGTGCAGTATTGGGGGGGTACTGTACTGCTGGGGTGTGCCATCCTTCAGCTGAGACATTAAGCCGAGGTCCCTTCTACCCATCCTGGTGGATGTCCAGGTGGAAGTAAAAGAACCCAGGGCATTCTTCACAAAGGGTAGGGAACAGTCCCTGGCCAACATTCCCCTTCCCTTAAAACCGGTTCATGCAATTGTCCAGGCTGTGTGTGGGTGTTGATATGTGATATGGCCACTGCTGCACATTCAGTCACTTCACTACCAGTCTAGCATTGCTTGTAAAGTGCTTTGGGATACACTGTGTATGAAAAGCACTATATAAATGCTGCTTCTTCTTCTTCCTAAAAGGTTTGGATATTTAAGCTTCTTTTCTTAATTCTGTCATTTATATGTTTCCCAAACAAAATATATGCGCTTGGCTGGACTGGGCTTCATGTGGATATCATATAGAGTACTGCCTTAGCAAGGCTGTTATTATCCTAGAGAGGATGCAGTGCAGAGCAACCAAGATGATAGGCAATGTAAGGCAACGTTCATCGTATGGTGCCCTTTCCCTTAGGCTCAGGGCTCTGTACAGGAGACAATACAACAAACAATTATTAATAAATTAAATGGACTATTAAATATAAATGTACTGATTTAATCAAGTAAGACTGTAGACATCATTAAGCAAGTTTTAAGTTGCTCATGAAAGCCTCCACCATGTGGGCATCTTGGACACTTGGGGGCAGATATTTCCACATGGATTGGGCAGCTACACCAAACATCCTGTCCCATCTATACTTGCTATAATTTCCATCCTAGAATCAAGTTGGTTAGCAGTAATGTAAATAGTTTTTGTACAGGTTTGAATGTACCATGGCAACTGGTGTTTCTGCTTTTAACATTGTCTGGACTGTGACTGAATTTATATGTTTACATTCTCACTTTGCACTTGTCACCTGACTTTTTATGTGAATGGAGATATTTGACATATGCATACATATTTTAAGGCTTTGGTAACCATTGGTTACCAGACTAGTATTTAAGCAGTAAGGCAGTGGATGTTAGCCATGCCCCCTGACAAAGCTCATGACAAGCAAAGCACCAGGGCCAGGAGAGGCAGCATGCGGTACTGACCGCTAAAACATGAAGATGATAAAATGCTAAGTATAATTTATTTTGTGTATCACTGTATTAAGATTTAAAGAGAGCATTTTATGCACATGTATTACTGCACAGGATTTTTTGCACAGTCTTTGTGTGTGAGCACTTTTCACTACCACAGCATCTATGAAAGACTGGGATAAACTTAAGCAGTCTCTTTGTAGTGGCACAGCCACAGTCTTGCAGCTTCTAGCCATGAAGTGTATGGGGTTCTGCAGACTAATTAAGTTGTTTCAACCAAGAAGTTTGTGTGAAGTCCAAATGTATTTCCAAAAATAAACTGTTTTGTGCAGTGGAATAACTTTTCTGTGTGTTTGTGACCTATGGAAGCATAAATCTGTGCAACTTTTGCTGAGTATATAATATAACAGTCAGTACTGCTAGTTTTGAGTCCTGGGAAATCTTTCCTCCTGGGAACCATTTCACACAGCAGACACCCACGCACACCCTTGAAGAACTGCATGAACCCATTTTATGGAAAAGGGAATACTGGCTAGTACATGGGGAAAATACCCAACTTTTGCAAATAAGTGTCTTGGGCTCTTTTATTTCTACATGGACACCCACCACAGCAGCACCAGAGACGGGCAGAAGGGACCTCACTTTATTGTCACATCTGAAGGATGGTACACCCCTAGAGTAGAGCAAACTTTAGTGCTCACCCCACTTGTAGACCTTTTACAAGTAGGCCAGGGAGAGTTATCTTTACATTGTGATAGTTGTGTGAATGAATTCTAGATGAACCTAAATGGGGCAACAGGGCTGGAGGGAGGGCTGTTGGAATAGTTTATGGAGCAAGTGGGTGAGGACAGGATTACATGAGAAAGGTGATAGTGAGAGACTGGAAAACTGCACCAGTGGCTGTGAAGCAGGCCTACAAGTAATGGGTAAGTGGGTGGTGGTTCTGCTGGTCCCCATGATTTTACAGCAGTACATGCCATGTGACTGGTACTAGTCTATGCTGCAAATTGGTAGGCTAGAGGATGAAAACTCCATTTGCACACATTAACACCTGACGAACCAATTTGCATTTTGCCTTAGTTACAGTGCGATTCCTACCTTCCCCCATGACTAAGCAGGCCCTTTTTTTAAAGCCCTTAAGTGTGGAAGAGCAATGCAGTGGCTGTTTGCACCCAATTTTGTGTTTCTGTACATTAAGCCTGATGTCTTTCTGAAGAAAGCAGGAAATAGTGGGATGTCATAAAAAAGCAAAGAGGAAGGAGGTGCTGTTAGAACTTTACTACTCTACTGGGACTAAAGAACTAGAACTCTACTACTAGTGCTTTCAATTTAGGGTAAAAACAAACAAACAAAAAATAGTTAGTGTGTTTGTCTGAGTTGGGTGAAGGGAATTGTTATATGTGCAGTTACCTAAGTGAAGAAGGAAACTGTGAATTAGGGGGAGTGGCTTTGGCAGCAGGAAGCCAGGTGTTTGGATTTAAAAACTGTCCTAGATAGCTTTTGGCAGAGAACAGCAAGAGGAAGAAGGTGCTGTTAGAACTTTACTACTCTATTGAGACTATTACCCTCCCTCCCCTCTACCCCCACCTTTATCCAGTTTTACTTTTATAGAAACAGCATTTGACTGACAACAGGAACTTCCTGTTTGGGAACAGGAAGGGAGTGATCACAAAGGCACAAAAGACTCACCATCCTAGAAGGAAAAGAATAGCTCTTCACCCCCTCACCAGCTTCTGGAGGTCTGACTCTGAGCATGTAAGAAGCAGACTACTGAGGAATATAGGATCTTCCTGTCCCAGAACAGGAAGATCAGGAATTTTAAGGGCACAGTAGGAAAGTATGGGAGAAAAAAATGTATATAAAATAAAAAAAAAATAAAAAATAGAGAAAGGAAGGAGTAAGTATACAAAACAACTGTTAAGCAGCCACAAACAAGTCATGATGGGAGTGGTGCAGTGCAGTGGCTGTGGAGCAGCAGTCTTCCGGGAGACGTTCTGGAGGATATCCCCCTCCCTCCTTTCCTTGAGGGTATACATATTAAGCTCCATTAGTCTCTCCTCATATGGCTTCTTTTGCAGACCCTGCACCATTTTAGTTGTCCTCCTCTGGACTGCCTCCATCCTGTCTATGTCTTTGCAGAGATGGGGTCTCCAGAACTAAATGCAGTACTCCAGACTGAGTCTCACCAACTGTCTGTACAGAGGGATAACAAGTTCCTGTTTTCTACTGGTGAAGCCTCTCCTATACATCCCAGTATTCCCCCAACCATCTCTACTGCCTTCTCACATTGCTTGCTAACCTCTAGGTCATAGAAACATAGAAGTTGATGGCAGATAAGAACCACAAGGCCTATCCAGTCGGCCCATTTTTTCTACCTTATGAATGTGCCATAGGCCTGTACTCTGTCAATGGCCTATCTATTCATACTCATCTTTATTGCTCCCTTATGACTGTCCCATGTCTGTTTGAAGCCCTACACTATATTCATATCCACCACTTCCTGAGGTAGGCCATTCCATGCATCCACCACCCTTTCTGTGAAAAAGAACTTCCTCACATTCCCCCCTTAATCGGCCTCCCTCTAATCTCATGCTGTTCTCTTGTCCTGCTATTTTTACGTTGGTTCACGCTTGTGTGCCAGCCAACATCTTTTGGCAGTAGCAGATTTAGAGGCGTGGTCACTGTTGGGCGAATGCAGGGCACACATCAGTAGGTGCATCCCTCATTCTCCAATAAGCCAGCAGCAGGCACCGACATCATGCATCCCTAATGTGGACACCAGATCTAAGAAAAGGTCCGCTGCAATGAAAGCAAAGCTGTCATGCAGCGGGACCACAACACGCCTCCCGACGTACACGTAACATGGTGACAGTGACTGATGCCGCCTCCTGTCACAGTGCTGATGGGGGAGCCCACTCCCCATTGGCATAATGGCTCCCCCATTTAAAATGTATGCTGAGGGGATGCCCAGTCCCCCTCGGCATCATGCGCCCCCCCAAACAGTTTTTCTTTTGCCGACAGGGGACCCAGTCCCCATCTGCGTTTATTCACCGTTCCCATTTATTTTGCAGATGGGGGAGCCCACTCCCCATTGGCATAATGTCTCCCCCAATGCTTTTGTTGTGTGCCAAGGGGTGTGCCCATCCCCTCGGCCCATGTCCACCCCCTTCGGTATGTGCTGACAGGGTGCCCAATCCCCTGTCGGCTACAGCATTCCCCCCCAAAAAACATTTAGGTGGCATGCTAGGAGCCCACCCAGCATGCCAAATCCCCTGCAAAAGAAAAAATGTTCCACAATGTTTTTTTGTTTTTTTAAACCTGTAAAAAAGAAAACAGTTACATACATAGATACATAGACACTGTCGGCAGATAAGGGCCTATGGCCCACCCAGTCTGCCTATTTAAGTTTGTAAGTTCAGTTTATGTTTTCCAGGAAGTCTGTTGTCCCTTACCCCTGACCTCCAGAATTCCTTTATGTCTATCCCATGCATTCTTAAAACCCGTGATTGTTTCAGCCCCCACCACTTCCTCTGGCAGGGTGTTCCACTTGTCCACCACCCGTTCTGTGAAGAAATTCTTCCTCATGTTTCCTCTGATAGTCCTCCCTCCAACTTCATCCCATGCCCTCTAGTCCTGGAACATCTTTTTCGCTTAAAAATAGTGCATTCCTGCACCTGTTCCTCCCTGTAAGATACTTGTATGTCTCTATCATATCCCCCTCTCCTCCTCTCCTCCAGGGAGTACATGTTCAGTGCCTTCAACCTGTCCTCGTGGGATCTGTGATGCAATCCATGCACCATCTTTGTTGCCTCCTCTGAACCTTCTCTACCCTGTCTATGTCCTTACGTAGGTAAGGTCTCCAGAACTGCACAGTGTACCTCAGGTGCTGCCTCACTAGTGTCTTGTATAGTGGAATTATGAACTCCCTTTTCCTGCTGGTGATGCCCCTGCCTATGCATCCCAGCATCCTATTTGCTTTACCTGCTGCCTTGTCACACTGTTTCCCTGCCTTGAGGTCATCAGAGATGATAACTCAAGATCCCTTTCCTGCTTGGTGCATGCTATATCCTCACCCCCAACTGATATATTGTGCCAGGGTTTTGTCCCTATATGCATTATCTTGCACTTCCTTGCATTGAATTTCAACTGCCAAACCCTGACCATTCTTCAAGTTTCTGCAGGTCCTTCTCATTCTGTCTACACCCTCTGGTGTGTCTACTCTGTTACAGAGCTTTGTGTCATCAGCGAACAGTGAAATTCTGCCTTCAGGTCCTGCATCAATGTCACTGATGAAGATATTGAATAGTACCGGTCCCAGCACTGATCCTGTGGTACCCCACTGGTCACTCTTCCCTCTGTGGAGTGACAGTCATTTACCACCACCCTCTGTGTCCTGCTGCCCAGCCAGTTACCTACCCACTGCACTACTGTCCTGCCCGCCCATATTCCCAGTTTGTGCAATAGTCTTCTATGTGGCACAGTGTCAATGGCCTTGCTGAAGTCCAGATAGGCCATGTCCACCCTCCCTGATCCACCTCCTAGTCACCCAGTCAAAAATTCAATGAGGTTGGTCTGACATGACCTTCCCCTGGTGAAACCATGCTGCCTTGGGTCCTGTAGTCCATTGACAACCAGATGTTCCACCAATCTCTCCTTCAGTAGTGCTTCCATGATCTTCCCACTACCGGTGAGGCTGACTGGTCTGTAGTTCCCCGCTTCCTCTTTGTTTCCCACTTTTGTATAAGGGACTACATCTGCTATCCTCAGTCTTTGGGTACCTCCTCTGTTTCTAGTGATCGGCTAAACAGGATAGCAAGAGGTTCAGCCACCACCTCTCTAGTTCTTTAAGGACCTGGGTGCACCCCATCTGGCCCATTGCTTTATCAACTCTTATTACTTCCAGTTCCTCACAGTCTCCTGGCCTCTCCACAACCTGCGCCCACCCTCTGTGCACCCTGCCTCCCACACCCCCTCACCTCATACTTACCTCCGGAGTCCAGCACGACAATCTTCGGTGAACCGAGAACGCGTCTGCACTCTTCAAAGCTGACCGCAAACTGAGGAAATGCTGGTAAGCTGTATAATGACATAAATAGGGTTTTTTTCGACTTTGGTGCATATCTCAGCCATTTTTGGGAATTCTTCCACCAAATTTTCAACATGGGGTTATTGGGACCCCTCCTCATGATTCCTGGCACTGCCATGGCATTATTTGATCCCAAAAGGTGATTTTGCGGTCACTGTGCAGAATCACCTTTCAGGACCGATTAACGAAATGACAGTGCCACTTTTCATGAGGGGGCTGTCAAAAGCCTATGTTGCAAATTTGGTGGGAAAAATCCACAAAATGGATGTTTTACGAGCGTGCATTGTACAGTTTCCACACACACTCGTACCTTCATGAATTTGTAATATTTCCACTCCAGATTTTAAAAATTGCCATTTCCACACCTCCTGATGAACAGTACAGCTGTCATTTTCACATCCTGGCCAAAATGTGTTTTCACATGTCCAGCGCAGAATAGCATGGTAGCTGTGCGAAATCAGTTTTTGGGACAGTTTGAGGAAATGACGGTGACACTGTTCATGAGCAGAAGTCCTAAAATGCATATGTTGAAAATTTGGTGAGGAAATTCCATAAAAATAACTGTGTTACAAGTGTGCATTGTGCAGTTTCCACACACATTTGTAACTTCGCAAATTTGCAATATTTTCATGCCAGATTTTCAACACTGCCATTTTTTCACACCTTCTTATGAACAGTACAGCTGTCATTTGTCACATCCTGCCCTGAATGTGTTTTTGCACCTGTGGTGCACAATGGCATGGTCACTGTGTGAAATCAACATCTTGGACAAATTACCAAAATCACAGTGCCACTGTTCATGAGGGGAGGTCCCAAAATGCCAATGTTAAACATGTGGTTAAATAAATCCCCCAAATAATTGGGTTACGGACGTGTGTTGCACAGTTTCTATGCATGCTCATAACTTCACCAGTTTAATCATATTTTTACTCCAGATTTTCAACATTGCCATTTTTTTACATCTCTTCATGAACAATACAGTTGTCATTTTCCACATACTGCCCAAAATGTGTTTTCGTCCCTGTGTTGCCAAATGGCATAGCCGCTGTGCAAAACCACTTTTCAGCTAACAAACTGATAGTGCCACTTTTCATGAGGTGGGCTCACAAACAGCCCATGTTGAAAATTTGGAGTGAAAGTACCAACACACACCTACAGTGTTAGGGTTTCCAACTGTAGGACACCACTCTGTAGAGACTGACAGGTGTCAGGGGTGTGACTTGGGATCATCGGCTGTAATGCTCATGCCATTCAACCCCCACCCCTACCCTGCAGCCAGTGACAGGCATCGTGGTGTGCCTTGTACTGTTCGGTCACAAAGTTCACCCCATTCTCCTATACTGCACCCACCTCAGTGTATTTCCTTATGGAATGGGGTAAGTATAATGCCCAAAGACCCCAAAGCACACCACAACACTTGTCAGTGTCTACAGAGTAGGGTGAGGTACAATGGCATGAGCATTATAGCTGATGACCCAAAGGCACACCCCAATGCCTGTCAGTCTCTACAGGGTGGGGCCCAAAATGTGGTTGACGTCACTTAAATACTTCACTGACATTCCTATTACATCTCTAACTCTGGCGCTACCAATGCCAATGCCAGCGAGACAACATTTGGCATTGACAATTGCTTGTTCTTACATTGAATCATGTTAGACTCTTTCATCTTCTTAATGCCTTTAAGATGTTTGAATGTTTTGATCATATATCCTGTCTTCCTCCTTTGCTTCAGGGTATACATATTAAGCTCTGTTAATCTGTCCTCATATGTCTTCTGATGCAGTCCCTGCACCATTTTGGTTGCCCTTCTATGGACTGCCTCCATTTTGTTAATGTCCTTGTGCAGGTGCGGCCTCCAGTACTGCATGCAGTACTCCAGATGGGGCATAACCAGTATCTTGTAAAGAAGGATTATTACCTCCCTCTTATGACTTGTGATACCCCTACTAATACACCCCAACATCACCCAAGCCTTACCTACTGCTTTAGTGGTCTGCTTGGATGATTTCAGGTCATCTATGATGATGATGCCTAAGTCACCTTATTCCCTTATAATTACCAGCAACTCCCCTCCCAACCTATAGGTGGCTTCAGGGTTTCTCTTCCCCTATGT
This sequence comes from Neoceratodus forsteri, assembly GCA_016271365.2. NCBI lineage: Eukaryota > Metazoa > Chordata > Ceratodontiformes > Ceratodontidae > Neoceratodus > Neoceratodus forsteri. Next base: position 976,014,234 of record CM057452.1, on the reverse strand, counting down.
GCATGATCTTGCACTTCTTTGCATTAAACCCTAGTTGCCACTCTTCTGACCATTTTGCCAGTTTATCCAGATCTCTTCTCATCTTGCCCACCCCATCTGGATCATCTACTCTTTTGCAGATCTTGGTGTCATCTGCAAACAGACAAACCTTACCCTCCAGTCCATCTGCAATGTCACTGATGAAGATATTGAAAAGGGCGGGCCCCAAGACTGATCCCTGATGTACCCCATTTGTGACTTGCATCTCTTCTGACTGTATACCATTTACCACCACTCTCTGTTTTCTGCCCACCAACCAGTTTGCCACCCAGTTGACCAACTTCTGACCCAGCCCGAGCCTACCCAGCTTATTAATCAATCTTCTGTGTGGAACAGTATCAAAAGCTTTGCTGAAGTCAAGGTAGGTGACATCAGCTGCTCCCCCTTGGTCCTCCACTCTGGTTACCCAGTCAAAGAAATCTATGAGATTAGTTTGACAGGAACTTCCTGTTGTAAACCCATGCTATCTTGAATCCTGTGCTCCTATGGATTCCAGGTATTGCACTATCCTTATCTTAAGGTCGCTCCTGTAAAAAAGCTTTCAGCTTAGTGTGCTATACCTGGTTAAACAACTAAATAAAAAAAAAAAATAAGGAGTGCATCCATAATCTTGCCCACTACTGAGGTAAGACTTACTGGTCTGTAGTTCCCTGCCTCCTCCCTGCTACCATTCTTGTGGAGTGGGCTCACATGAGCCCTTCTCCAGTTTTCTGGGACCTCTCCTGTGCTCAGAGACTCACTAAACAGTTCAGAAAATGGCTCTGCTAGTTCCACCCTTAGCTCCTTTAGTACCCTGGGATGTATGCCATCAGGTCCCATTGCCTTGTCCACCTTGAGCTTAGTGAGCTTTTGTAGGACCCTTTCTTTTGTGAAGGGACTAGTGCACACCTCCCTCCCCACTGGGTCCATGGTGCTGAGCTGTGGGTCCTGCCCTTCCTTTTTATCTCAGTAAATACTGAGCAGAAGTATCTATTTATGACAGATGCTTGTCCTTGATCCTCCTCCTCAGACTCCCCCTTATCCCCTTTGATCTTAGCAATGCCCCCTCTGGACTTTCTCCTTTCACTAATGTATCTATAGAAAGTCTTATCCCCTTCTTTTACTGTCTGTGCTAGTGTTTCCTCAGTTTGGGCCTTTGCCTGCCTTACTGCCTTCCCTGCTTCCCTTAGGGAAGTTTAGTATGCCTCCCTATCTTCGTCCCACTGCATTTCCTTATATTTCTTGAAGGCCAGCCTTTTGGATCTGACCTTTTCTGCTACTGTTCTTGAGAACCAAAGTAGCTTCCTTCTTCTTTTGCTCTTGCCTTTCTCTCTAACACAATGGGATGTTGCTTGAGTATTGCATACTTAATGCTTGTCCACTTTGCCTGTACCCCTTTACCTGTATTTCTTCTTGCCAGGGCTAGCTTAAATCTGTTGGCCATCTTATCAAAGTCAGCTTCTCTGAAGTCCCATATTTTTGCCTTGGAATGGTATGATTTTGTTCTAGTGGCCAAATTGAACCATACCATGTGATGGTCCCTGGCCCGCGGGTGACTTCTACTTGGAGATCTGTTATCCTTTCCCCCGTTAGTTAGTACTAGAGCTAGGATCTAGAATGAGTTAATAAAGCAGTATTACATGACAGGGTGTGTGTCTTTGTGGCATAAAATCACGCCTCAGGTGGGTTGAAACAGAAAGCCACTGGCCAAATGCTTCTAATCACTTGAGAAGTGACATTATTCCAGAAATACCTAACCTGGAGTGCATTATTGCTATTATACTTTTTTTATTAATATACAGTATTTCTTATTAACTTTTCAAAGGTCATGACAGTACAGCTTAATATCAATAAAGATCATGGTAGTCAGCCTGCCAATGCAGCAGTAGCACTACTGCTTGTGATGTTGATGACCCAGGATCAGAAGTGAGCCCAAGGTGTCAGTGGGCCAGCCGGGGGGGGGGAGGAGGATTGAGTATCCAAAGAACCACTCTTCTCCTCTGGGGGGGGAGTGGGGTAGAGCTTGGTGCTCAACTGGGCTCTAGTGGAAGCCAGAGGAAAGGTAGTCTGAGGCCAAAAGGTGAGAGAGATGTGGCAGACGTGGGCACATGCTCCTTAATGTCAAGAGCATGCCACGTCTCCCAGGGCAGAAAACAGAAAAAGGTATCTTGGCATGTAGGTGACCGTTGGCATCCACAGACCCTCCATCCAGTGACTCAGGCACCTTCTGAGACCCGGATTTGGTCTTGGTGGGTCCAGGAACTCCCTGCCACCCTGCCACGGAGGGCAATCCATCAGGGATACAGAAGAGGTAAGTCCTCGGGGAAGGTGGGATGATGGGACTGGGAATGCTGGTGGGAAGGATGGCTGACTGGGGGATGGGGAGAAAAACATTTGTGATACATTCTGTGTTGGGTATCTTCAGTTCATATACTGTCTCATTTTGGCTCCAACAGTATGTGAGCTTTTGAACTCCTCTCCCCATTATTGCTATTATACAATGTTTCATTTGCAAAATTAAAATAAAATAAAGTAAAACAAAATACATTTTAATGCTTTTTTTTTACTTCATTTTTGTATGTGCAGGTATATGTATTTAAAAAAAGTGCACAATGTGTGTTTTTTTTTCACTAGGAGTTGTGGCTGGTACATGCTACATGCCACTTCCCCAAGCATCTTTTTGTGTGAATGTGACTCATTATGTTTTCATCCTGCTCCACACCCACCTGGTGTATCAGCATTCTCCTGGTCATTTGTGGTGTTTTAAAACTTATTTAAATTACTGAGTAACATGGGCATTTCTCAGTGTTGCTGTCAAGCCAGTCAGCTAGGGAGTGAATGCGGTGCTGTTGAAGTGTGTACAAGCAAGCATGATCATGCTGCTGACCAGGGCGGGGGACTGAGAAGCTGATCTGAGTCATGGCTTCATTTCACTTCTAGTTCCTTTTTTATGGCAAACCAAGTCGGGGCAGTCAGGATGCTCATGGGGGCTATATGTAGCCAGAAGAATTATTATGGGAAAAAGGTGAAATGAAAAGAAGTCAGGGACTGATAAGCTTGTGAGTAGGGATCTCTTACATGCTGTCTTCATGTGAGTAGGTCATGCGTGTGCCTGGAGGTGATCCGACACTGTTATTGTCAGATAACATCACTGATATAATATCACTGGTCATGGAGTAAACTGACCAATCAGATTCAAAAACCATGACTGGGACCTAAACGTGCAGGGGTACACTATGCTTAGGAAGGATAGAAAGGAGGGCAGAGGGGGTGGAGTGGCTATGTTCATTAGAGATGACATAGAAATTGCTAGGTAGATGAGGCAGAGGGAAATGTGGCGGCCTCATGGGTCACCTTATGAACCCCAGCAGGAGGTAAGATCAAGCTGGGTATAGTATATAGGCCCCCTCCGGGATGGGTGATGTTCTGGAGGATGGTTTGCTGGACAGCATCATTGGCCAGTGTGGACCAAAAGGGGAAGGAGTGGTGTTGACTAGGGACCTTAATATGCCAGGTACAAACTGGGGAACCATGTCCTCTAAGGTGGCCAAGGAGCTGAGGCTGCTGGACAGCTTCCAGGATGTGTTCTTAACACAGCATGTGATGGAGCCCACAAGGGAGGGGCATATCCTGGATGTGGGTTCTGGCAGATGGGGTTCTGGCAAGGGACCTGGTTGTAGAGGATCCCCTGACTGGGAGTGACCACAATACTGTCTGGTTTCAAATAAGCATGGGGGGAGGGCGGGAGAGATCTAGGACACTGGCAGTGGACTTCAGGGAGGCAGACTTTGTGGGCATGGGAAATATTCTCAAGGATCACTTGAAGGGGGATTACATCAATGACAAATGTGGAAAAGAGATGGGAGGTCATAAAACGGGGACTTCATGAGGCAGTCAGGACCTGCGCTAAGGTAAAGCATAAGGGAGCAAGGTCACATAAACCATGCTGGTGGTCCAGTGAGGTTCAGGTAGCGGTCAGAGAAACGAAGGTGGCCTACAAAAAATATAAAACAACAAGAGGGGATAGGGAAAAGGAAATGTACCATCTTGCATCTAGAAAAGTCACCAGGATGGTGAGGGAGGCAAAGTCCAGTAAAGAGCAGCGTCTGGCACAGGGGATACATGGAGGGGAAAAGGGGTTCTTCCGGTACATTGGGGAGTAGTGAAAAACTAAGGGCCATCTCGGCAGATTGAGATCAGAAGGAGGGTGGGTGGAAGAGGTGAGGGACCAGGCAGAGGTATTAAATGAGTACTTCGTCTCTGTGTTCACTAGGGAGAGGGATGGGATATCTACAAAGCAAGACATTATGGGGATAGAAGAGGTAGTTAGAGGGATCAGGGGAGCAACAAAAATGGAGCAAGAGGGAGGGAGAGGTACCCCAGGGGTGTCACATCAGGAGAAGGATAAAAAGACCAGTAAGGTGGAGGGGACGGATGATGCTATCTCCACCGAAAGGGTGTGGTTAGCCCTCAAGGCCCTAAAGAAAGGTAAATCTCCTGGACCGGATGGCATTCATCCAGGAGTACTATGGGAATTAGCGGACATACTGGCTAAACCCCTGGTGGAGCTTTTCAACAGGTCGCTTGAGACAGGGAGGGTACCTAGGGATTAGCGAGAGGCACATGCGGTGCCAATCCATAAAGGGGAGTCAAGGGAAGTACCAGGTAACTATAGACCTATCAGTTTGACCGCAGTAGTGGGAAAATTAATGGAGAGTATACTAAAGAAATGATTGGGCGTGTACTTGGAGGAGGTGGAAGGTCTGGATAGTCAGCAACATGGGTTTGTGCTAGGTAGATCATGTCAAACCAATCTTGTGGAGTTCTACGAATAGGTAACATCAGAACTGGACAGGGGAAAACCTGTGGATGTATTATTGTTGGACTTCAGCAAGACATTTGACTCTGTCCCCCACAATGGTCTAGTGGAGAAACTGACGGGGTTGGGAGTAGGCCCTTTGATGGTCAGATGGAATGAAAACTGGCTAGCTGGACGCACCCAGAGAGTAGTGGTCAGTGGGGAGCTCTCAAACCCTAGAGAGGTCAGTAGTGGGGGTACCACGGGGCTTGGTCCTGGGTCCGATCCTGTTTAATGCATACATATCGGACATCAGGGAGGGTATAGGGTGTGAAATGAGTCTGTTTGCTGAGGACTCCAAGATGGGAGAAGTAGTTGAGGGGGAAGAGGGGAGATTGCCGCTGCAAGGGGAATTGGACACCCTGGAAAGCTGGGCTCACACATGGAAATTAAATTTCAATATCACCAAGTGCAAGGTGTTACATCTTGGGCGAGGAAACCTTAAACACAGGTACACCCTGGGAGGGGAGCCGCTCAAGGCCTCAACAGGGGAAAAAGACCTAGGGGTCATAGTGGATGCATGTATGAATAACTCTGAGCAGTGCTGGAGAGTGGCTAGCAAGGCAAACAGGATGTTGGGATGCATCATAAGGGGGAATCACTTCTAGGAGCAGGGAAGTGATTCTGCCGCTGTACAATGGACTGGTTAGACCACACCTTGAGTACTGTGTACAGTACTGGAGACCACACTTGAAGAGGGACATACAGCTCCTGGAGAGGGTACAGAGGAGGGCAACTAAGATGATATGAGGACTAGGGGATTTGACGTATGAGGACAGACTTGAGGAGCTCTGCCTCTTTTCATTGGAGAAGAGGAGAGACAGGGGGGATATGATTGAGGTCTTCAAGTACCTCAAGGGAATAAATAGGGTAAACATGGAGGGGATCTTTAGACTAAAGCAGGAAGATATCACCAGAGGGCATGGTTTGAAGTTGGAAGGGGAAGGGTGAGGGGGGGAAAAGAGGAGGAGGTTTTTCACTGAGAGGGTGGTGGACCTTTGGAATGCGCTGCCTGGTGAGCTGGTTCAGAGATCCACAGTGGAGGGCTTCAAGAGAGGGTGGAACAGACACAGAAAGCGGATGTATCAGATGATGGCCTGGCCCAGGGGGGTGGGGATGGATGATAGGGGTTTCTGGAACACAAGGAGGGGAGGGCCTCAGCACCAAACTAGGGATCTGAGGTTTGAGCAGACTCGATAGACCATAAGGTCTAATCTGCTAGCAATTAATATGTTACTAAATTTTCTTGCCATTGCATAATTATTCATTTGCAATCCTTGCCCTGTGACGGGCTTCTTGAAGGAAAGTTCTTTTCCATTGAGGTTGTTGGGGGTTCTTTCAAAAGAGGCTTGGGACCATCCTTACCTTAAGCAGTCATATAGAGCACAGCATTCAAAAAGGAAACTTGAAATATGTTTTTTTGTTTTAAGAAAATGACTACAGAACATCTCCCCCATATGTTTCCATGTGTTTATGCTGTTTCATCAATGTTATCCACATTGCTGATGCAGTTATATTTTGTTGGTGTCTTGGGGAAGGGGGGCAAATAGCATGGCATAAATAGAAGCATTCTTGCTGTCATCAGCAAATTACATGTTATTGCATTCTTAATGGAGCATTATAAAAAATGATATTGTTTTCTTGCAGAGTATAGATTGAGTTAGTGCTTCTCAAAGGCAGCCACCATGTGGCTGCAGCCAAACTTTACATGGCCTAAGAGATCTCCAGAGCCCCAATTAAAAATGTAATGGAACCAGCACTTTAACTGCCTAACAAAACAGGGGGAACATTTCTTGACAGCTGGCAGCAGAAACTAGATAGGTAGAGAATACCTGATAGGTGAGTGTCAGATATGATGATGAAATACCACCATTGAAGGGTTGAACAAGCCTTACACTTAAGAGCCCGAATGTGCTTTGGTGATATTTCATGAATATCTGGGACTTACATGTCAGATCTTTTAAATATTACATTAGGTTGCTATGTGTTTCTTTAAAGTATATGTGCTGGGATTTTACTTGGTTAGTGTAGTGTGTTTGTGTAGCATAGTAGTAGCTTTCCTTTGTAACCCCCTTAGTTTTTTCTGTAGTGCTGTGGTATTTGTAGGACTGCCCTGTTGTGACCCATTAAGGTTTTCATAGTACAGTGGCCGCCAATAAAAGGAGGCATAGTTTTTGATGTGCTGTCCCTTAGTGTCTGTCAGGATGGCTCAGCAGCAGTGCAGTTTTTGTGGTTGGGATGGAGCACTGTGTTCCACCTCTTCCGTGGTGCAAGCTGTAATGAGCTGTCTGAAGTCAAGATCAGTGGTTAGGAGTAGCATTATAGGGAGGAGCAGCATGATGGGAGTTGCATGGAGGCAGCAACAAAAATGGTTGGCAAGTGGGGAGGCAGATTTTGTGCAGTTTAGGCAAGGGACACTTTCTTTTCACAACTCTACTTTCTTTTACAGGTGCATGGCCATTAGGTCTGAGGCTGTGTGGCACATGATGGAGGACTGATTTTGTGCAGTTTAGGTTAGGGGCATTTTCATTTTGCAGGGGCTGTACTTGGAGAGGCCATTATGGTTGCAATGGCGGGGGGTGGGATTGTGTGGTTTATAGGTTGTTATTACATGCATTATTAAGGGGTTTGTTAGCCGATTTTTAGTTGGTTATTGCATGTGTTGTTAAGGTTGTAATATGCTGGTTTGTAGCATGTCAACCAGGTATTGTGTTACCAAGGTGTTAATAACACATTGATTAAGTGGTCCAAAGTATATCAGGTCTCACATATGGGGTAATATATGACAGCGGACCCTACAGGGGAAAATTCCTAACCACGTTTTTTATATATCTATATATATATGTTGCAAAAAACTTCATTAATGCTCCAGTTAGGGTCAAAGCAACAAAAGTTGGGAAATGAGGTGTTGGGGTTTCCCTAACACCTCACCATCACAAGCCAGGTAGAAGAGCTGGTGTGGGGTGTGCATTGGGCTTCTCAAACCTAATGCTCATTCTATTCCATCTGTAAATAAGGTCAGATGTATAGATTTTAGGAGAATGGGGTGAGTGTTAGGCTTGAGAAACCCAAGGATAACCCCACATCTGCTCTCCTGCCTGGTTTGGGAGGGTGGGGTGTTAGGGAAATCCTAACATGTCATTTCCCAACTTTTGTCACTTTGACCCTAACTGAAACATTAACAAAGTTTTTTGGAACTTTTTTCCTTACCTTTTGAGATGGTATAATAGTATCCTTATTTTACTGTAGGAGCGCAGGGTCCTTCAGACCCTGCAAGTCCATCCCTCTGTATATGCGTATATGTACGTATCTGTGGTCCTGTGCTCCCATTTATAGAGCAACAGTGACTAAATTGTCAGTATAACCATCTTATTACCCCACCTCATGTGCCTGGTACAGAACATTTTTGAATCACCATCAAAACATAATTCTGGTCAACTGCAATACCATTCCATGCCACAGGTGAGAAAACACATTTTGGCCAGGATTTGAAAAATTACAGTTGTGACATATATGAGACGGGGTAATAAGAAGGCTACGTTGAAAATATGGGGTAAAAATATTTAACATTTCTGAAGTTACAAGCGGGTGTAGTAAAATTGCAACAGATAGTCATAACTTTTGCATTTTGTTATATTTTGTCCCAAAAATGTTGTCATAATCTTCTTATGACCCCACCTCATAAACCCCATAGGTGACAATTTTCAAATCCATGCCAAAATGCCATTCTGCGCCATAGGTGAAAAAATAAGTTTAGGATAGGATGTGAAAAATGTCAGCTGTACTGTTCATGAGGTGGTGTGAAAAAATGTCTATGTTGAAAATTTGGAGTCAAAATACTGAAAATTACCAAAGTTATGCACATGCATAGAAAAATTTCAACAAATGCGCATAGCCTGGCCATTTTTAGGAATTTTTTCACCAAATTTTCAACATGGCCTTTTTGGGACCCTGCCTCATGAGCACTGGTGGTGAAATTTCATTATTCAGTCCTGAAAGGTGATTTTTATTTGAAAATTAAATCCTGTCCTTGGTTTACAACCTCCCTGTTGCACAGAGACTGGCTTTGGAAAAAAGCTCGGAAATCAAAACTTCCAGATGACTGAACATCATTCAGGAAGGCTAGAAACCACTTTGCCAATCTGGTTAGGGAGGCTAAAGCTAGCTATTTCCACAAAGAAGTGGATGCTTCCACCAAGTGCTTGGCAAATGTCTGGAAAACCATCAAGGATATTCAAGGGCACACGGCTATGAGCAACTTACCCACAAAAATCGGCATTGGCGCAACTTTGGTGTCGGATAAATCGACTGTCCTTGATGTTTTTAATAACCATTTTGCTACTGCAGGTCTCACTTTTGATGCCTCCCCTGCCAATATCCTCCTCTCTAGTCTTAAAGCACCAGACTTACAAGATCTGGTCATAAGTGCAGCCTTCTCCGTCCAGCCTACCACCCTGAGAGAAGTTGAGAATCTCCTCCTACAGTTGGATACCAGGAAGAGTGCAGGGGAAGATCAATTGGACCCATTCTTCCTGAAGCTTAGTCTTCACTTACTGGCTGTGCCCATAATGCACCTTTTTAACCTCTCCCTTTCGCAGTGCAATATTCCTCCTATATGGAAAATGGCTCATGTAACCCCCCATTTTGAATCTGAAGACCCCAGTGACCTGAATAACTATAGACCAATCTCCCTACTTCCCACCCTTTCTTAACTGTTGGAGAAAATAGTGAGTGTGCAGCTCAGGAACTACCTCGCAAGTGAGAACCTGTTCAACCCTTATCAGTCAGGATTTAGGCCTCATCACAGTACTATTTCAGTCCTTGCAAAGGTCACCAATGACTGGCAGTGTACCTTGGATTCAAAGAACTTTGAGTGCGCAGTATTTCTAGACTTAAGCAAGACATTCAATATGGTTGACCACAAGCTGCTCCTTGTCTCCCTCAGAAACATCGGCTGCAACCTCCATCACTGAGGTGGTTCTCAAACTATCTAACAGGGCGACAGCAGCAGATCAAGGCTGAAGGGGAATTCTCATCCTTGAAACCTCTACCGAGGGGCGTACCGCAAGGCTGGATACTGGATCCATTGCTTTTTACAATTTTCATTAACAATATTGACACTGACATCAAATCTGCTAATATCCACCTATTTGCATTTTGTGATCACATTGAGGGTCTCTTAAAGAAGCTTAGGCAGAGGCTTGGTCTCTTCTGTAGGATCAAACATTTTCTAACACTGGATGCCAGGAAGAGAATGGTCCAAACTACATTCCTTACCTTATTGGACTACACAGATTTCCTTTACAGTCCCGTGTCTGCCCTGGCAAAATTAGACACACTCTACCATCAAGCCTTGAAGTTCATACCTGGTCTCCCATACACAACACATCACTGATCCCCTTTACACCGCAGTAGGTTGGTCATCTCTTAACTACAGAAGACAGAGGAATGCAGCTCTCTGGATATTTAGGGCCATCACGAAGATGTTGCCTCAGTACATCTCGGATTGTCTTCCTCTAGGTGTGATAGGTAAATATGCCTTAAGGAGTTCCTCTGTTATCTCCCTTGCAGTACTGAAGTTCAAGTTGTGCTTCGGCAGGTCTGCCATATCTCACGCTTTACCCTCTTTCTGGAACAACTTGCAAAAAACCCTGAAGTTGGCTTACCCAATCAAACTATCAGCCTTCAAAGCACTTTATTCTCACTCTATCAAGGAATCCTATAACTGCTTCCCCTGATGTCACCTTCCTCTAGCCTCAGCTCCATCTGCTCCAGTGCATCCCTTTACTGGTACTTCTTTCCCATCCCTCTTTGGCAATGTTACAGCCTATAAGAACTTACCTGACTGCTCCTTCTATCCCAGCCCTGTGTTTTTTTTCCTTATCATTAGTTCTTTTTCCATGTTCCCCTGGCTCCCACCTACACTTCTAACTTACACCCTTGACACCATCATGGTGTTTTGCTTTCCACTCCTAACTGTTGCCACCCTCCTCCTTGCAATCACTACATGACTTTCTGAGCATGTACCATGTATCTCTCCTTACTCACCCTCTTGCGTCCCCTCCCACCCCTCCCATGCCCCACCAAGTTCCTTAAATCAATAACTGTGTTCAAGGATGCTTCAAATACACACTGTAATTATAGCTGCATACATTTAACCTGTATATACTGTACCGCAGTTGCTATACTTTTTAGCTGCAAACTCTTCATGGTCTTTGCTTAATGGTTCTTTTTAACACTCTATTTCATGTGTATTATAAACCTCCTGGGTATAATTACTGCTTTATGTAAATACTATGCAAGTGCGAATTCATTTTGTATACCTTGTTTACCCAATTATGATGTAACTGAGTATTCCTAAAGATTTTGATTGATTGATTTCACGCAGCAACCGTGAAACCACCTTCTTGGCCTGACTAACAAAATGACAGTTGCAGTGTTCCTGAGGTGGGGTCTCAAAAAGGTCATGTTGAAAATTTGGTGAAAAAATTCCAACAAATGACAAAGCTCTGAACATAAGTTCAAAACGCCATTGAAATACATTATAAAGCATTTACCTTGATTCCTCAGTTCACGGTTTGGCTTTGAAGAGTACCGATGTGTCCCGGCCACAGAAAATGACACCCTACAACCTCCGGTGGTAAGCGTAGTGTGGGAGGGTGTGGGGTGGTGGGTGCTCAGTGGGAGGGTCGGGATCGGGAAGGGGGATGGCTGGGATGACAAGGGACCATTTTCTTTTTTTCAGGTATCAAAATTAAAAAATTGAGGGACTTCCCTCATAATCAGGGATAGTTGAGAGGTATGGTTCACTTTCTGATTAAAAAATAAAACAAGAACAATCCTGCAATCAACTTTACCCCATTTACTAGAATTGCAACCCCCCCATACAGCTGCAATAGCCGTGGAAGAACATTGTGCGACCTTACATAATGCAGCATTATACATGCTGCAAAAAAAGGGCGTTTGTTTTACTGGACTTACTTGCCATCTATAACAGCTCACATAGCAGAGAAGATACAGCACTACATACAAATCCAAGTCCAAATGTCAGTGCTTTTTTTCACATCAACAGTACAACTCACATAATTTTCCTCACAGCATGAGCATCCTTGTATCTTGCTTTCCATATGATCATGTTGAAAACTACAAGATGGGTTTGTGTATTCATGTAGTGTACAATCTCTGAATCACTCATTGCAGTATTGCACCGCACATTGGCTGCAGATTATGATGAGGGTACATCACCGATTGCAAGTCCCCATGGTGATATCCCCAGCCCTGAGCTGAGCTTCTTGCTTGGTCTCAGCAGAAACTAAATATTGCCTTGATCCAATACCTTAGTACCAATTTGATCAGTCGAGCTTCTCTTTCACAAGAGAAGAAAAAATCTGCACCTGGTTGAAGCCACCATGCCACTCCATCACTGCTTGACCCTGGTGCTGCTGCTATTTAGATACATGCAGCCATAACCAACTTCCTTGCAAGTCCTCTGGCTTCTTTACATTTTTGCTGGGGGTTTGTTGTTTGTGTGTCTAGGATTTCGCCTCCACTAGGGCTTGGGGAGGTTCCTCATCATGCACGCCACCTGGACCCATCACTGTCACCACACCTTCAGCTGCCCTCTGCTGTTGTTCCCTGCCTTGTACCGCCCAGCTGTTGTGGCCAACCGTATCAACCAGCAATGGCTCAGAACAGCCTGTCTCCTGGTTCTGCATGTGAATGGCATGTCGGAAGGAGCCCACCTGGAGAGAATCCCACTCTCCCGAACTGCTGCTGCTAGTGCTACATGATTAGCATCCAGGAACTGCCTTCTGTGAGCAGCAACCTCCTCATTGTTTTAGGGTCTTGCACAGTCTGGGGATGTACATGGATGGATGACTTCAACAAAAGAAATGGTTGAAAGACCCCTCCCAGGAAGAATTGGAGCAATCCAGCTACAAAGGGGAAGAAAAAAAACAGCAGATCTGAGCTGCAACTAAACTCACATATTCCTCAGGGTGTGTAATGGAAATAAAATCTACTGTTCTCATATAGGTTTCTCTCGCTAAGCTGGGCACCTGGGATTTCAGGTGCCCAGAAAAAATATTTCTGGTGCTAATTATTAAAAACAAACATCATAATCTAGTTAATTGGGTCCCATTTACCTAGGTTCTGATGTTTATTTTCTAAAATGACAACATTTTCATGTATTTCCATGGTTTTTATTTGGTGGAAGAAAAAAACAAGATGGCGGATCGCAAAAAAGGATTTTCTCTTACAAAAAAGGATTTTTCTCTCACGAAAAAGGATTTTATTCTCACAAAAAAGGAACAGGTCTCACAAGAGTGAATCCTTTTACATGAGACAAATCCTTTGTCAATTTTTCTCCCTCTATCCTGAAAAGAGATCTTCCCATTGAAAATAATGGGAAATGAAAAATGTAATAACTTTGCAACAGATTAATATTTTTACACAAAACAAAGCATGCCTGTTATGTTACCCAAGCAGTTTCTACCAGAAAAAAATCACACTAAAATTCTACACCATCTGGACCCAAGGTGATGAGCAAAAACTGCAAAATGTGTTGATTTTAGGACTTTTTCCACACTCCAGATCTCAGAATTTGCACATCCAACCAAAACAAAACTTACCACATCAAAAGATCTACCCCACGGGACAGCACATACCAAATTTTGAGCAAATCCATTGATCGGTTGCAAAGTTATTAAATAGCAAAATTTGAGATTTAGCATTAAATATTCTACTCAACCCTAATTTTAAGGGCACTAATGTGCCCCGATAATAGAGAGAGAGAGAGACAGAGAGAAAATAAATGATGGGTATCTGTGGAATACAAGGAAATATACCCACTAAGGGGGCTAATCGGATAATAAGGCTGTGAACCCAAAGGGTGAGTGGCTTTATTTTCTGTATATCCCCCCCCCAAGATGGGTATGGCATCCCATGAGCTGGGCACATGGGAAAGGACACTATCCATAATGGTGACTCCTTCCTGGCAAAATCCCTCATGGCGATGAGAGGGTAGGGCGACCGGATGAGGGGGTTGGCAAACTGGGTGACAGGATGTCACTATATGTATGAGCATGGGGGGGAATGAGCATGGGCTGGGACGGGGCGGAGGAGCTGTAGGGGGTGGCGCTACAGTGGATTGCCGAGCTGCGTCATGGTGTCGGGGGTTGGCTTGTGGTTTGGGTGGGTGAGGTACCGGGTTTGGGTCCGGGCGCTGGTGCGATTTTATTGCACCTGTCCCGAACCTTTATTTTTCCATGTTCCCCTCCTGACATGCACCCCCCTGGAGTTGAGAATCCTTTAGTAGGGGGGTGCGGGGGAGAAACCTCCCTACAGAAAGCATTAAAATACTTGTCCCGGCACCGTTGTCCTGTGCGTTGAGGGTGTCAGAATGCTGAAAATGTTTTCAGCACTCTGACTGCGCGATAACAGCGATCGCCTTTATGCTTTTGCTGTTATCACATAGAACCCACAGGTAGAATTCCTTGTATACTGTACCATACATACTCATCATGCAATTGATGTCACGTTGTAACTTTTTGTATTGATCTACCTGGGTTGGCCTGAAAAATATGCTTTTTGCACCAGTTTGCTCACCTGGTTAACAAAATAAAACTATAACTACATATGTAATACATGGTGATGTTTGCATTGTAGCTTAGGTGTGGGGCTAGTTGGCTTTCCTGTGAGCCTTGGTTGGGGTCATTAAAAATTTGCCTTGTCCATGTTGGCCCCATGTGTTTCTGTAGTGTAGTGGCATTTTGGAACTTTTGACACTTTTGCCTTTTCATAGTGTAGGGTTGCCCTATAATAGTGGGCATGTCTATAGTTGGTCATTCTTAGTTTTGGTGGTGAACTAGTGGTGCGTGGTGGTGTGCAGCGATGTGCAGCACTTCGGAGTATGGTTTATGGTTAGGAGCAGTGTGTAGTGTCATAGATGGTAGTTGCTGTGATGAAGAGCAACATTAGTCATTGGGGCCAGGCCCCAACAGTGTGGAGATGGTGGCAGCAGCATGGAGGACATGGTGATTGAGGAGAGAGCTGGAGTATCAAGGGAAAAGGCTATTGGTAAATATTAGGAGAGTGGGTTTCTTTTGTGTTCCCTGCAGTCAGCCTTCAAATGTTTTTCTTTTCAGGTTTTGGTAGCTCCAGGTTGGTATAAGGGAGAGGAAGAGGATTGCCTCTTACTGTTTGTTTCAATATTTCAAACCTTCTCCTTACCCCAAGACCTGGAGCTCCAAAACTGGAGAGAAAAAGACAACAATGGCAGAAAAAGAATAATGGTCTACTTAGTGCCCATCATTTCCTATCTGCCCCAAGACTTATTGCCCACATGTGGTTTTATCCTTCCCAGTCCACACCCTGCTTCTCTCCTTACCACTTCTATCTGAGTAACCACCAAACCCTTCACTCTGTGCCAGCCATGTCTGAAACCATTTAGGGTCTTGGCACCCACATCCTCCACTGGCAGAATGATCCATAGTTCCATTAGTTACATCACCCTTTCCATAAAATAGTTCTTCCTCCCATCCCTCCTAACCCCCCCCACACTTTCCACTCATGACCTCAGGTTCTTGACTCAGTACTCCTGCTAAATAGTTCCCCACAGTTAACCCTCTTTATTCCCTTCAAGAATTTAAAGGTCTCTATCATACCCCCCTCTCTCTAGCCTGGTCTCCAGTGAGTACATGTTAAGTGCTTTAAGATGAACTTCATAAGATCTGCCTTGTTGGCATTGAATCATCTTGGTCGCCTTGCATTGCACCTTCTCCAGCCTGTCCCTGTCCTTCCTTAGGTGAGGCTCCAGAACTGAGCACAGTATTCCAGGTGCGGCCTCACCCATGACCTATATAGATCTAGTAGTACCTCCTTTTCCCTGCTGTGCCCCTTCCAGTGTATGCCAGCATCATATTAGCCTTATTACAGGCCTTGTTACACTGGCTTGATTACTTGAGGGAGTCACCAATAATGACTCCCAAGTCCCTTTTCTCTGCCATAGTACTCAGTTTAACTCCTCCCATCCTGTACTCAGTCCTGTTTTTTTTCCCTAGGTACATAACCTTGCATTTGTTGGTGTTGAATTTCAACTGCCAAACCTTAGACCACCTCTCTGGCCTTTGTAGATCACTCTGCATCTCCCTGATCCCTTTGTCACTATCTACCATACCACAGAGATTTGTGTTATCTGCGAAGAGGCACAACTTGCCCTGGATGCCATCTCCAGTGTCACTGATGAACATATTGAAGAGGATAGGACCGAGAACAAATCCCTGCAGTACCCCTCTTATGACCTCCCTCTCTTCTGATTTGACCCCCTTTACCACCACCCTCTGCTGTCTCTCTTTTAACCAGATCTTCCAAGCATCACTCTTCACTATTCATTCCCACTTATGAGTCTAAGCCACAAGCGCCAGAATGCAGCAGGAGTAAAGTGTTTTGTAGCCCAGGGAACTGACGTCCATGCCAGCACTGCCCACGTGAAGATGTAGTGAGGTTGCGCTCTTGGGTTGGCCAGTAACTGACACCAGTCCCTCTGCTTCTTCAGTTCTGTTTTTCATGCTTTTGTGTGTGCACCATAGGAGTGTCATTACCGAAACTGCATTATCTGTTCCTCAGTTCATTGCTGCCTTAGTTCAATGGCGTTCTTTCTTGGCACCATCTTTTTCTATGCCGTTTATTATTTTAATGCTAACTCTCATTCTAGTGTAGCACCAAACTCTGTTCTTTTCTTTTTTAACTTTTTTTTCTGCATCACTAAGTCTGGTCATGAGAAGTGTAAGGGCAGGAAGGCTAAGCAGAAGAAAAAACATTGTGGCAGCCCCCTATGTGTTGGTGCCCCGTGGGGGTCATATTGCTGTTCAGGACCAGCATGTCGACTGCTGTGCCTGCCTTGGCACTGGCCACAATACAGATATGTGTGATGCCTGCTTCTCCATGGACTATGGCGCCCTTGAGAAGCACATGTCAATGTGGGGCCATGATCCACCCACCTTTGGAAGAAGGCATCACACCAGGGATGCCAAGGTAAGCTCACTTCCTCTTCTCCTGAGCCTCTTCCCAGTTCTATATGTACTGAGAGAGACCAGGACACTCCCCATGCTTGCCTCACTGAAATGAAGGAGGCCCTGGGGGAGAGGATGAGTGGACAGTCTGTTTCCTCTTGGTGGAGCACCCCTCCCAGTCTATTGGCCCTTCAGGGCAGCAGACACCCCCAGTGGTGAGGCTGAATCTATATACTCAGACTACACAGGTGAGCACCTCAGTGCTGTGGCCTGGTGCCTCCTTGGCTCCAAGTACTAAAGCCAGTACAAGTGAAAGGGATGATGCCAGGTTTATGACCTAATTCTGGCACCATCTTTCAGTGTCAGAAGAGGGAATGGTTCTGTAGCCAACTCTGTCATAGACCTGAAGGTTATTGGCATTTCTTCTCCTGGTCAGTCAAATGACCCAGAGGAGGATGATGATGGCACCAACCCTGGGCCTGTGGATGGGGCTGGTGAGGATGGAGACCTTTCTGGGCCTGGTTCCAAGCCTGACTCAGGCCTGGGAGCCATTTCTGGTATTGCCCTTCTGGCACTGTTCTTAGTGCCAGTTTGGGTTCCAGTGCCTTTCATGGTGCCAGGCCGACTCTAGGAGAGGCACTGGCCAAGAGTTTGGGTTTGGCCGGGGGGCAAGGTCAGCACTGGTGAGGAGATGAGGTGGGGCACTGGGCCTGTGGCTCACCACTTATCCAGAGGTGGTGAAAACTCTGGAAGGGGTCACATCACTAATCTTGAACCCTGCTTTTCTCCAGAACCATCTGGCTCTGGCACTGGTGTGGATTGGAGCTGGCCCATGGGACACATACAGCTCTGCTCTCCCCACCTGGTGGTTCCCCCTAAGGGCATCATCTGGACCAGCCCATTGATGTTGGCTGTTCTTAGATGGGTGAGTTTGCCAGGCCAATCCCCTGGTCAAATTCCCCTGAGCATTTTCACAGCCCTGGAAGAGCATTTGGCTTGGTCATCCATGACCCTCCTCCCCACCAACCCCCACTACCAGAGGCTACGAGGTCCACTTCAGCATCTGCCACCAATGCCACCAATGCCTGGAGTTCACTGACTTCATTTTCCAGACTCTTGACAATAAGGCAGATCCTCCAGATCCTCTTTTGCTATTTTGTGATCCTACACCTGCATTCTTTCCCATTCTCCTTACCTTATTTTTCCTATTGCTTGCAGACCCTAACAGCATTCTCCCCTTTGCCTCTTCCACTGCTCCTTTTTGAGCCTCAGCCTTATTTTTACCCACCTTACTGCTACCAGTCACCTGAATGGGGAGCAGTAGCAAGGTTCTCCTCCCTCACACCCTTTACCATGTCCCCCCACCAGTCAGGTTAATTGTCTAATGTAGACATCAAACTTCTGCCCCAGTGCACTCATCCCCTCTCTTTCAGGTGATAGCCATTACCTTTGAAGAGCCTCCAACTGGCTTTTTTCAGGTTTTCGGGAGCTCCAGGTCTGGGGCAAAGAGAGAGGGTTGCCTCTAATTGTCTTTTAGGAGCTCCAGGTCTGGGGGTGAGGGGGAGAGTTGTCTCCAACTGTTTTTTCTTTTAGGTTTTTAGTGCTGCATGATTTGGGGAGAGTTTTTTTCCAATGGTGTGCAGGCTGTATACCTCTGGAGTTATACAGGTATCCCTTCTGGAGGTATATAGCCTTAATTAGAGGTATACTGCTTTAACTGGGAGGTATGCAGTTACCCTTTGGAAGTATGCAGCTTTAAGTGGTGAGGTCTGCAGAGAAATACACAATAATGGTTCCAATGGGCAAAAGTGCCAACAATACAATTAATATATATTATAGGGGTGCAGTAGCACCCCTATAGTTAGGGTTGAGGAGACACTTAATTTTAAACTCCTAACACTGCACCCAATAACTTTGTTCCCATTCTATGGAATTGCATGAAAAGTTACATGTGTGGTCTTGGGGGGGGGCAAGGTCTCTTGATTTGACAAGTTTTGTGATTGTTAGATGTCCAGATTCTGAGCTCTAGATAGTGCAGAAAGTAGAAACATTTAGTTTTTTCTGCTGTTTTTTTTTTATATCACCTACAGTACAGCACAGACGGTTTGGAATTTTGTCCTGAAATTTTCAAGGTAGAATGGTCTTGTCCTAGAAAGGTGCCTTTTATTGGTTTGGTGAAAAAATATTAATCCATTTCCAAGTTATAAGGATTTAAAATTTCAGTTCGGCTTCTGAGCATGCTCAGTGGGTTCTTTGATTTATGTGTTTGATAGAAAAAAGAATTCCTGGCTCATGAAAGAAGATTCGCCTTTCGTGAGCTGATAATTCTTCTTTCGTGACAAATAAATCTTCTTTCATGTGGCAGCCATCTTGTTTTTTATTTTAAAAAATAAAGTAAAAACCCATTAAGATTATGCCCTGGAGAAAAAAAAATATGAATCTAGCTAAACGGGACACATGCAGTTAGTTCTAGTGTTTGTTTTTTGAAAACAGACCTCAAAATATGATTTTGGGACATCCCTCAAATCCTAGCTGGAAGGCTTAACTGGGGTCCTGATTCTTCTTTTGGGAGCTGACCTTCTTTCATGACTCACAAAAGAACTCATGAAAGAAGAATCTCTGCTCATGAAAGAAGATGGTGTGACTTAGTTTTTTTCATAGTTATTTCATGAACCGACCTTTTTCTTTCAGAAGAAGAAGGTTGGCTCAAAATACAACTATGAAAAAAAAAAACTAAGTCCCACTAACTTCTTTCGTGAACTAAGATTCTTCTTTCATGAGTTCTTTCATAACTAATGAAAAAAGGTGGTTGACTCATGAAAGAAGAGGATGAGAATTAGTTTTATTTTTACAGTTCTTTCATGAGGTCATACAAAAGAACCATTGTTCTTTTGTGAGATCTCGTGAAAAAGAACAGTCCATGACCAGGACTTTCTTGAATTGTTTAACTGCAGTTGGAGTCATGCTGCCAGCTCCAATTACAGCAGTGAGCCATCGATCCCCTGATCTGTCTCCCTGGTGGTGGCACTCTCTATGAAAAGATGTACCCATGCTCATCTGCTCTTTTCAGAAATACCCCTTTCTTTATTTTTGCCCCCAGAATTTACACCCCTTAAATACAAATGAAGGAGACAATTATAAATAGTACCACCGCCCTTTAGTGGAAAGTCGAATTATATTTTTTTTAACAGATGAGCATGGCACTTTATTATATTGTTAGTGTGCTCCAAGGCACTAGAACTGTCTTTTGGCAGACATTAGTACTGTTAGAAAGTAAACAGTTTATTTAAAAGCCCAGGAAAAATACTGTATCCAAAAATAAAGGCCATAAAATTATGGTTGTGGTGAAAATGAGAGTTCATTTTGCACCCTGTCTTCGATGATCAAGAGACTAAATGCAAAATTAGGGGTCTAGAGGTCCTTTGGGATTAAGATGAGTAGGGGATAAACTCAGCAGGCACAGTATATGAGACCCAGATGTCTTTACTCCTTTCTGTACAGTTTTCTTTTTTTGGCTGGCACAGGAATGAAACCAGGCTCCATCTTTCTACTTCCAATTAAAATTGAGATATGGCATTCAGGTACGGCATACACTGCAGGGTATACCTTTTCAAAGATCCACCCAGGCAGGTACCCAGGGTCCACCACCACATACCAAGTTCACCACCTATAAAGCACAGGTATAGTCAGAACAGTGTACTAAAAAAATGCAGTTGTTTACTGAAGCCCCCAGACTGAAGCAACTGAGTCTGGAAAGTGAGTTATGTGCCAAGTGAGGGCATTGGACTCTCTCCAAGTTTAACCTCCAGGTTTGCCATGGCCCAATTTTGACCTGGCCAAAATATTTACTGCAGACAGGCTGTTTTACAAGAAAGAGAAACACATCACAAATCTACTGAAGTCCTTTCACCATTGAGGATCACATTGAAGATTATTTATTTCTTTCAGTTTAGGATTAATACCTTAGAGTCAAGGACTCATTTTCTAAGGTTCCAAGCCAGTTAAACGAACAGATACAGACAACATAACACATAGCACAGCAGTGGATTACAAAATAAGGTTACAGAGGGTTGCACATATTTTTAAGTTTAACTAATACATAGGAGAATAGGTTTCACTAGTACATAGGAGTCAAAAATGTGTAAGTTTCACTAGTACATAGGAGTCTAACATTATTAAGTAACAGCACTAAGTGCGGGCATACTGTAGTAGTGTTAGAAACAGGAAAGAGGGGGAGAGGCCAGGAATTGAGTCTCCACTGGGTACTAAGGGGGGCAAGTAGGGGTGGGGCATGGATTGTTGCCAGAGTGGTAGGCTGAGCTCACCAGTGGTAGCCAGGGGTGAGAATGGGGGGTGGGGATGGGAAGCAGCCCAAGGTAGGCATTGTCAGATGTTCAAATATGTAGTTGATGGAGACAGCGATCTGTGGGGGATGGAGGTTGACAGTTTATTGTAGTGTAGACTATGCAAGGTAGGTATTTTGTGGGATGGGGATGTGTAGAGAGAGTGGGGGAGAGTGCAGGGGCAGTGGTTGGGTGGTTAGAGCCAAGGGGTGGGTGGGATAGCCTGGGGGCCCTGAGCATGGGCTAAGTGCAGCACACACAGATTTTTTTTAGTTCTAGCTGGGAACGAAGCCCACTTTTGAATTGTCTGAGCTTGGTGCATTCTAAGAGTGTGGTAGGCAGCTCATTGAACCACTTTGGGCACAGGAAGGCAAGTGATCGCTGTGCCAGTTTGCTCACTTGAATGACACCTGGAGTCCCCCTTTTGCAGCACTTCTAGTCTGCTTAAGGGGTGGACTCAGGCATAAGCCCTAGCAAGGCTTTTTTGATAAGCATGCAAGTTTGGATTTCAGCTCAGAGGAGGAGTGGGAGCCACCCTGTCTCATTGAAGAGGGTGCAACTGTGGGAAGAGAGATCAGCACCCAAGGTTAAGTGACAGGCCTTGTTTAGGAGAGTGCTGACTCCCTTGAGGGCAGTGTCAGAGCCTGCTCCATAGATTGGGAGCCCATAGTCAATGGTGACTAGTACTGAGCTACTTAAGGCTAATTTCAGAGCCTCATGTGGTAGGGAGTGCTTGTGGTCATACAGAACACCCAGTTTTATGTTGGGGCTCTTGATGATGTGGTCAATATGACTGGAGAAATTGAGAATGTCATCGAGGTAAATTTCTAGGTACTTAAATACGGAGACTTGTTCAAGAGGATCTCCCTTAGGGCTCAGGATTTGCAGTAGGCTGAACTTATTTTTGTTTTGGGGAAATGTGAACAGCATGCTCTTGGTTTTTTTGTGGTTGAGCAGGAGCTTGTTCTTGCAGAACCAGGATTCCAACTTATGGTAGCTGTCCTGCAGTTCAGTAGTAATGGTATGCAGGTCTCTGCCTGGGATGGATATGACAGCATCATCAGCATAGAGTACAATGTGTGAAGACCAGGCAGAGGGGAGGGTATTTATGAACAAACTAAAGAGTAGAGGGCCGAGGATAGATCCCTGGGGGACTACTAGGCTCACCTCCTTTGGCTCTGAGTATGTGTCTCCTCTTCTGACTCATTGAGTTCTATGGGAGAGATAGCTTCCAAACCAAGTCACCATGCTTGGAGATAGGCCAGTTGATGACAGACTGCTGAGGAGAAGGTGGTGGTTCACGAGTCAAAGGTCTTTGTGAGGTCTATGAATATAGATCCCACTGCCATCCCTTTATCTAAAGCGTCATAGAGCTGGGAGGTGTATTCGACTAGTGCTGAAAGTGTTGAGTGTTTTTTATGGAAACCATGCTGTTGAGGGCTGAGCAGATTATACTTCTACAAGTACTCAGTGAGCTGGTCTGAGACCATCCTTTCCAAAGGATTCGGGGGGGGGGAGGATTAAGACTGGCCTGTAGTTAGATGTGTTAGTTCTGTCTCCAGTTTTGAAGACAGGGATAACTAGTGCCAGCTTCCAGGCATCTGGGAACACACTTGACCTAAGAAAAATCACTAGCAAGAAAAGCTTAGAAAAGCACTAGCAAACAGGCTAGAAGGAGCGGTGGAGCAACAATGGGGAAATATCAAAACTGCCATCATAGAGGCAACAAGCCTTTGTGTGAAGCAAATAAACAAATCAAAATGAAAGAAAAATCCACTATGGTTCTCAAAAGAGGTGGTGGTGAAGGTTAGGGAGAAAAAGATAGCATTTAGGAAGTATAAGGAAACACAGAAGGAGCAGGACAGAAAAATGTACCAGTTAAGACAGAAAGAAGCGGGGAAGGCAGTCAGAATGGCAAAGGCCCAAACCGAGGAAAAGATAGCCAACTCAGTTAAAAGAAGGGGGATAAAACCTTTTATAGGTCTATCAGGGAGCATAGAAAGACAAAGGGAGGGATAGTGAGGCTGAATAGAATAGACGGTGGGTGGGCAGAGAGGGACAGTGAAAAAGCAGGGATACTGATCGTATACTTCTGCTCAGTATTCACAAAAGAGGAGGTGGGGGAGGTGCCTAACTCAATTAACAGAAGCACTTTGGATAGGGGGTCAATCCCAGTCCTTTCACAGAAGAAAGGGTTCTGAAAGAACTCCTAAAACTGAAGGTGGACAAAGCAATGGGGCCAGATGGAATTCACCCCAGAATTCTAAAAGAATTAAGCAGAGAACTAGTGACACCACTGACTACCCTTTTTTAACAAATCATGGGAGGATGGTGTGGTACCTGAGGACTGGAGGAAGGCAGATGTGATTCCCCTTCACAAAAGCGGGACCAAGACAGAGGCAGGAAACTACAGACCTGTCAGTTTGACCTCTGTGGTAGGGAAAGTGATGGAATCACTTCTGAAGGAAAGAATTGTTGAGTACATAGAGGCCAGTGGAGCACAGGACCCAAGGCAGCATGGGTTCACAGAGGGAAGGTCATGTCAGACTAATCTAATTGATTTCTTTGACTGGGTGACCAAAGTAGAAGACCAGGAAGGGGCTCTGGACATGGCCTACCTAGACTTTAGCAAGGCATTTGACACAGTCCCACACAAAAGATTAATAGTCAGATTAACCAGTCTGGGAGTGGGTCCCAGGGTGGTAGCCTGGGTAAAACATTGACTAGAAAACAGGACACAGAAAGTAATTGTAAATGGAGTCCACTCTGAAGAAAGAGGGGTTACTAATGGGGTACCGCAGGGTTCAGTACTGGGTCCAGTCCTTTTTAATGTCTTTATAAGTGACATTGCAGAGGGACTGGAAGGAAAAGTATGCCTCTTTGCAGATGACACAAAGATCTGCAACGGGGTTGATACACAAGGAGGCATGGAAAGGATGAGAAGGGACTTGGCAAGGTTGGAGGAATGGTCAGAAGTATGGCAGCTTGGATTCAATGCAAAGAAGTGCAAAATAATGCACCTGGGAAACAAAAACCCAGGGAAGATTACACAATGGGGAGGTAGTAACAACAACAAAATGGAAAGGGACCTGGGGTAATCATATCAGATGAACCTTAGGTTGGCAAGCAATGTGAGAAAGGCGGTAGGGAGGGCTGGGGATACTGGGATGTAAGGGAGAGACATCACCAGCAGAAAACAGGAAGTTGTTACCTCTGTACAGACAGTTGGTGAGGCCCCATCTGAGTACTGCATCCAGTTCTGGAGACCCCATCTCCACAAGGACATAGACAGGATGGAGGCAGTTCAGAGGAGGGCAACTAAAATGATGCAGGGTCTGCAAGAGAAGCCATACAAGGAGAGACTAAGGGAGCTTAATATGTATACCCTTGAGGAAAGGAGGGAGAGGGGTGACATGATAGAAACGTTTAAGTACCTCAGTGGAATCAGCAAAGTCCAAGAGGGTAGCATATTTCAGAAAAAGAGATGTGCAAGAGCAAGGGGACACAATTTGAAGATAGAGGGGGGACGGCTCAGGGGCGATGTGAGGAAGTATTCTTTTCACAGAGTGGGTGTTGGATGCATGGAACAGCCTTCCTGAGGAGGTTGTGGGGTCTAAAACTGCAGGAGAATTCAAGAATGCATGGGACAGACATAAGGCAATTTTTGTGGGGTGTAGGAAGAAATAGACTGTTGGTTAAATAGGATCTGCAGCTTATCCTCTAGGTAGGGAAATGGGCAGGCTAGGTGGACCAAGCGGTTCTTATCTGCCGTCAAAATGTATGTTTCTATGTTTCTAAGTGAGGAGTTAAAAACCTTAGTGAGGGGGTCAGCTATCTCTTCCAGGGTTAGGGCGACCGGCTTCAGGTCGATTAGGCCACTCCCCATCCTGGTCTTGCCTAGGACCTGCTTGACATATTTGATTGTCTCAGTTCTTGAGATCTGCTTGAAATAGAAAGGAGGTAGTCTGTAACCTGTAGGTGTGGGTGTATTCGGACCTGGGTGCTCTGTTGGTGGCACAAGATATTCACTCGGTAATACACCAGTCAGATCCGTGAATGCTAAATTGAAGGCCTTAGCAATATCAAGGGGTTCCTGGATCATCCCAGTATTTGAGGTGATCAGGTCTGGTGGTGCTCTCAGGGTACTACAAGTTAGTGATTTCAAGGAGTGCCAGATTCATCAGGAGGATCCTTGGGTAGATTTATGACTTATTTCTCTTTCTTGTAAAATAGCCTGTCTGCAATAAATATTTTTTACTCACCTGCCTGCAATCTTATTCAGTCTGCATGTGCCCTGCTTCTGTGGTTCATCGTTTCCCCCTAATTGCTCCCCCTTACTGAGGGGCTTGAATCTCTCATCTACTTTTTCGCCCACCATCTTAAAGGGGTCTCTCTGGGATACTGATTTTCCCCTTCTCTCGGTTTCCCCGTCCCTTGCAGGGTTCCTCGCATCCTGAAGGAGGTCTCTGGGGCATGACTCTTCCGTCTCCCCACCTCACCCCTCCCTCCCCTTCCCCTTTTCCTTCATGTAAGCACTTGTGTACTTATTAACCCATCACTTATTATTGTCCTGTCTTTCAACATATTGTGAGCATCACTGTTGTAACACTGTTTGTAACATCTCCTTACAACTGTATGTTAATGTTGATCCTGTAACTTGAATGTATAATGTCTTATTCCAGTTGTACCCCTTATCCCAAGGTTACACCGGGAGATGAGCAACTTGTTGCTCAGTGTGCCTTTCTGGTGAAACATTTCAATAAATAAATAAATAAATAAACTGCATTTGCTTTTCAGTGGTCTTTCCGGGTGCACTGGCTGGGAGAGTGAGTTTCTTGTACCTTTATTTCTGTGTTTTTTTTATTTAACTCTGGCTCACATAGAAACACAGGCTTTGACAGCAGATAAGAACTGCTTGGCCCACCCAGTCTGTCCATTTCCCTACCTATTGGATAAACTGAAGATCCTAGTTAACCAACAGCCTACTTCTTCCTAACCCCCACCAGAATTGCCTTATGTCTGTCCCATGTATTCTTAAATTCACCCAGTTTTTGACCCCACATCCTCTTCAGAAAGGCCGTTTCATGTGTCCAGCACCCTGTCTGTGAAAAAATACTTCCTCACATTGCCCCTGAGCCATCCCCCTTCTATCTTCAAATTGTGCCCCCTTGTTCTTGCACATCTCTGTTTCTGAATGATGCTACCCTCTTGGACTTTGTTGATTCCCTTGAGGTACTTAAAAATTTCTATCATGTCCCCCTCTCTTTCCTTTCCTTGAGGGTATACATATTACGCTCCTTTAGTCTCTCTTCATATGGTTTCTGGTGTAGACCCTGCACCATTTTAGTTGTCCTCCTCTGGACTGCCTCCATCCTGTCTATGTCCTTGCAGAGTTGGTATCTCCAGAACTGCATGCAGTACTCCAGATGGGGTCTCACCAACTGTCTGTACAAAGGGATAACAACTTCCCGTTTTCTACTGGTGATGCCTCTCCCTATACATCCCAGTATCCCCCCAGACCTCCTTTCTGCCTTCTCACATTGCTTGCTTACCTTTAGGTCATCTGATATGACTACCCCCAGGTCCCTTTTCATTTTTGTTGTTGTTAGTCCCCCCCCCCCAATTGTGTACTCTTCCCCTGGGTTTGTTTCCCAGGTACATTACTTGCACTTCTTTGCATTGAATTTAAGGTGCCATACTTTCGACTATTCCTCCAACCTTGTCAAGTTCCTTCTCATCCTTTCCACCCCCGTGTATCAACCCTGTTTGCTCCATCCTGCCTGCCACTCCACAGTCCAAGCCTCTCTTATTCCTTGGGTCCTAGGCCCTCAGATGGACCCAGAGACCCTTCACAGTCCCCAGTCACAGCTCATCTCTGGAGTAAGTCATGGAAGCAGTTACCATGCCCTGGCACCTCACCCGCTACCAGGGTCTGTCTGCTACCTACAATATCTAAGGCATGCCCTGATTAGTTGCTCAGTTCCCCAGCCTGGTTCTGATACTAGTTTACAGATCAGGTAGGTTCAATTGTTCTATTTTTGGCTGTTCTTCTAGCATCCCATCTGGTGCATTCAAGGAAGGCTGGGCTGCCCATTGTGTGGGTTCTGGACTCTTGGAACAGTGTCATTGCCTCTGGTCAGGGCCTGTGGAGGAAACTGGATGAGGTCAGGGAGCCAGAACTGAAGACACATCAGAGGAAATTGTCCACAGAGGATTGCTGAGTGACTGAACAGAGAAACTGTTACAGAGGCAACTCTACCATGCCGGTTCAACATGCTTTATGTTGACCGGCATTACAGTGACAGGAATCATGTTGACCGCAAGTTGTGATAATCATGATTCCTTCAAGTCTCCTGCTCCTTTTTTTTTTAATCGGGGGGCTTCACCCCCGAACCCCCCATGCTGGGGGCTCTGCCCCAACCCCCCAACTTATGGATTCTTAACTCCAATCTGAGTTACTTTGAGGTGGGGGTGCAGAACCGGGAGACAGTGTGCCCCACAGCGACCTGTGGCAAAGTGTCAATTTTGCTGACAGGATTGTAGTTCGCTGTGCTGGCTTCACCATAAGTGGGGCATACCTAAGGGGGCAATGACTGTTTTTTTTGCCATGACTGCCATTGCCACACATTCAGTAAAAAAGGGCAGCCTGAGCATGTGCTAATTGGTATTGTCTAATCACGGGAGCAGATTCTGTCATAAAAAAAAAACAGTCTGACATCAGAAAAGAAGGAGGGTGGATGGATGCCTGGGCAGAATGACCAATTATACTATCCCAATACTATCCCCCTTAACTGATTGAATGGAGGAGTGGCAGCACAAATAAACAGCCCAATAAGCAACCCTAAAGGAAAAAAACACTGAAGTTACATATCCACAGTCTGTATAATACAAACCACCATTTTCCTTGAATTTGCAGACATGGATATGTACTGTACCTCAATAACCACAGAGTGCCACCACTGGGTCTGTCTCTCTTTGTCTTTCATTCTATCTATAGCTAGCTAGCTATCTATATATCCGTCTTTCTGCCTCTCTGCCTGTCTGTCTATCTATCTATCTATCTTTCTTTCTATCCATCCATCCATCCATCCATCCATCCATCTATCTATCTATCTATCTATCTATCTATCTATCTATCTATCTATCTATCTATCTATCTTTAATTTTTTTAAAAGGAGAACCGCTGCTGAATGTATACATCATTTTTCCCCAATAGAAGCTGTTGTTTTTTTTTTAATACCGGTTCAAATGTTGTTATTGTTATAGCTATCCAGTGGTTTTTTCTGATTTACATGCTGCTAAAAAGAACCATTTTAGAACTGTATGATGTAGTTTATATATCCTTATTCTACTCTTCCATTGTTTGCACAATACATTCATGTTGTATTACAGACCTATATGGCTGAGAGGGACATCAACAACATCATACAGTTCTAAAATGGCACTTAACACCAGAGTGTAAAGCAAAAACACCCACTGAAGTTACTAAAAGGCCTGCATAGATGGAACAATAACAGAAATTTTACCAGTACTTAAAAAACAGTTTCTATTGGGAAAAATGACTTGGAGCCTCAGTGCAGTTCTTCTTTAAGTGGACTGGTGTACCCACACCCAGTAGTGCTTCTTCCACCCCTCTCCTCCAGGATGTCCGCCCCAAGTGTTTTTTTAAGTAGTAAGTGGACCAGGGTCCCCACCCCATTTACCACTTCTGTTGACCCTCTCCCCTCCAGGTCACCTGCCCCTTCTTCATTTAATATATGTTGGAGCACCATGGTGCCCAGCCCCAATGCTGACAAAGATCATCCTAACACTGGGGTGCCTAATCCCCAGTATCAGCTTCTGTTCCCTACAATAAAGAAAATCATCCCTCATTGATCTTTTTTTTTTTTTTTGTAAGCTGAAAAAGGAAAACAGTCCACTGGCAACCTGATCCCTACACCCCTACCAACCCTAACCTCCCACTCAATACCCACCCCTCCACACCCTCACTCACCTGACAATGTCCCATGACAAGTTCATCTGTGTTCTCATTATGACAACAGCGGACCTTTCATGAAATATGAAGCCACAGCTGGAATTGTGCTGCTGGCTTCAATTACAGCAGTGAGTCACCAATCCCCTAGTCTCTTTCTCTCTCTCTCTCTCTCACTCTGACTTTCTATAGCTATCTCTCAATCTATCTATCTCTCTATCTATCTATTCATCTATCACTCAGTCTGTCTACATATCTAGCTACCTATCTACTATCTATCTAGCAATCAATCTATCTATCTAGCATTTTCCTTTTTCTTAAGTGGTCCAGGGTGCCCACCCCCAGTGCTGCTTCTTTCTTCCCCTCCCTTCCATATCACCCACACCTCCCAATTTTTTTTAAATAGTAAGCTGGTACTGCTTCTTTGGCCCCCCCTCCAGTTTACACACCTCATTTGTTTAATTTATGTGGCTGCAATAGAGTGCAAACCCCTAGTGCGGCCAAAGATCATCCCCAGTGTCGGCTTCTGTCCCCTTACAATAAAGAAAACTGTCCCTCGTTGATCTTTTTTTTTTTTTGTAAGCTGAAAAGAAGAAAATAGTCCATTGGAAATCTGACCCCTGCAAGCACCCCCACCCACCCCACTGCAACCCCTGACTCAGCACCCACCACCCACAACCCCCAAACACCCTCAGTTACCTGAACATATCCCATGACATAGATCTACTTTTTGATCAAAGACACATCTTGCTTCTGGAACTGGCAACTGCAATATGAGAAAATAAGGCAAGAGCAGTTTAACATTACTTGCATCCATCAGTAAATGAACTGAGATATGTACAGTATATGAGAATGGGGTAAGTGTTAGGGTTGACAACCCCAGTGTTCTCCCCATGCCTGATTTGTAAAGATGCAGGAGAGGTGAAACTCTGCTGGTTTTTCCTGTTGCTGTTTGCAGAGTGGGGGTGGGTGTTATGGTTGGGAACCCTAACACCTCATTTCCCTACTTTTGTCAGTTTAATCCTAACTAGTGCATTAACAAATGTTTTTGCAATGAATTTCCTTACTTTTTGAGACAGTGTAGCATATGTGTAAAAGCCAACCTTTCACCTTTAGTATTCAAAAGACCATGATCATGTCCTTTCTCAGCCTTCTCTTTTCAAGGCTGAATAATTTCAGTATTCAAAGCTCTCCTCCTAAACCACTAATCTGCTTAAAGGATTCTATCATTCTCTTCAATGTCCTTTCTTTACTGCAGTCTCCAGAATTGGACATAGTCCTCCATGTGTGGTCAAACAAGACCTTGTACAGATAGAGGATCACTTCTCTTGACCTGCTACTTAACCTTCACCTTCACCCACACTAATGCATCCCAACATTATGAGGAGGTAAAGAGTCTTAGGAGTTCTACTGGTGGAAGACACTTTTTTCTCTTTGGGCTCTTGGAACTTTATAGGTTATAAAGGTTTTGACATTGTGGCCTCTTTGGAATTTATAGGTTCAAACGGTTATGAATCACACCTGTAAATATGTACAGTGGGTTAAAAATTGGGAGGTAATTTGGGGGCACAGCTGAAGGGGCCTCTTATTAGCAGGCAATTCCAGTGCAGCATTAAGCAAACCTAAGAAAGTGTACAGGTCATGCAATTAAGCAGTAAGGTACTGCACACCCAGGGGTTATATTAACCATATGTTAATTACTCCCTAGGGGTGTGATGTGACACGAGGTGAAACGAAGTGCCACATGCTCCTAGGGGGTGATTAAAATACAGATTACATAACCCTGGGAGTATATTATTGCTTTTACAGCAATGTTTAACAAGCATTTGTCAATGTTGAACATTGATTGCATGTTAAACAATTTGATGTTTTTCTAGAGAGAGGAACCAAGAATAGAGAGTAATGTGTGGGACTCTGGAGTAGAGGCTGAGAGTAGGGTGGCTGGGTTAAAGATGCTGCTACAGTCAGTCAGTGAGAGGGTGCAGGGCAGAAAGCACACAGAGGGAGGGTGCGGGTGGGTGTAATTGGATGCTGAGACAGGGAATGAAGGGTGTGGGGCGGGTAGCATGCATAGGGAGGGAGCGGGAGGGTTTAACTGGATATCTAGATGGGGAACAGAGGGTACAGGGTGGACAGCACATAAAGAGAGGGAGTCAGAGGGTTTAATTGGATGCTGGGATGGAGGGTGTGTGATGGAGAGCACACAGAGGGAGGGAATGGGAGGGTTTAATTGTATGCCAGAATGGGGAACGGAGGGTGCAGGGAAGGACAGCACAAAGTAATGCGCATGTGTAGGAAAATGTCAATGAACCTCTGTAACATGGCCATTTTGAGGAATTTTCCAACAAATTTTCAACATGTGCTTCTTGGTACCCCACCTCATGAACACTGGCACTGTTGTTTTCTTAATCAGCCCTGAAAGGTGATTTGACTGTGCAATTCTGTACCAGAGGTGTGAAAACACATTTTGGGCAGGATGTGAGAAGTGACAGCTGCACTGTTCATGAGGTAGTGTGATAAAATGTGTATGTTGAAAATTCAGAGTGAAAATATAAAAAATTAGTAAAGTTATGCACCTATGTAGAAACTGCACAAGACACACTCGTACCGCAGCTGTTTTTAGGTATTTTTGTACCAGATTGTCAACATGACCTTTTTGGGACTCCACCTCATGAACACTGGTACTGTCATTTTGTTATTTGGTCCTGAAAGGTGATTTTGTGCAACAACCGTGCCATTCCACACCTCTGCTGCATAAACACGTTTCTGGCAGGACGCGAGAAATGACAGCTGTACTGTTCATGAAGTGGTGTGAAAAAATGGCTATATTGAAAATTTGAAGTGAAAATATTAACAATTGCTAACAAAATTTCAATGACCGCTCATGACTCAGACTTTTTTTGTATTTTTGCACCAAATTTTCAACATGGTCTTTTTAGGACCCCAACTCATGAACACTCATGAACACTGGCACTGTCATTTCGTTAACCGGTCCTGAAAGGTGATTCCTCACAGTAACAGCGAATCACCTTTTGGGACTGATTAACGAGATGACAGTGACAGTGTTCATGAGGTGGGGTCTCAAAAAGGCTATGCTAGAAACTTGGTGTAAAAATTCAAAAAAATGGCCATGATATAACATAAGTTTAAAATGACATTGACTGCCATTATACGACACTTACCTTGATTGTTCAGTTTATGGTTGGGCTTTAAAGAGTGCAGACATGTCCTGCTCCACAGAAGATGACACTCACCGACTTCCGGAGGTAAGTATGGGGTAGGGCAGTAAGGGGAGGTGGGTGTACAGAGGGAGGTTCAGGATGGGGAAAGGGGATGGGGAGATGAAAAGGGGCCATTTTCTTTTTTTTCAGGTAAAAAAACAAATGTCAGGGGACTGTTTTCTGTTTTATTACAGGTAACAGATATAGGGACACTGGAAGTGGGCTCCCCAGTGTCTAGGACTATTAGGGGGTACAGATATGGGGACACTGGGAGTGGGCTCCTCAGTGTCCTGGACTATTGGAGGGTACACAATGGGACACTGGGAGTGGGCTCCCCAGTGTTACTTAGTGGCTCAGTGGGGGGGGTTGTGTTGCTGACATGGCGATTGGGCACCCCGATGTTGACTTTAAGAGAAAGCTGCAACTTGGCTAATGTTGAATGGGGGGGATAGGAGTGAGGACCAGGAGACAAAGCTGCACCACAGCTACTGTTGAAGCCTTTGAGGAGCGAGGACATCATTATGAGGGCACACTCCCATCACCACCACCAACTCCAGCTCACCTCCGACTGCCAAGCATGCACTGCCGCCATCCAGCTCCTCCTCTGCAATCAAGGTCGAGCACAAGTTGTTGCATGGCAGCTGGGCATAAGAGTGCTTGCCTGTCTCTTAGAGCCTTCCAGCTGCTGCAGTTGTTGTCCTCCCTGGATTGCTTGGCTCTGCTGACATGGGCTTCATGCAAGTCAAAGGACCAAAGCCCACTGTGATTGGAATGACTTCAGTCCTTTGAAGTGCATGATCGTTCAGCCCACCTAGCAGAGGATTGTGTCAGGACCACACCAAGTGGTCACTGGTGCTGACTGACAAACCCATTGCAAGCACCTGGTTTTGTGTGCTGCAATGGGCTCGGCAATGGCACCCCCAAAATCCCATATTGCAACGCCGCACAACCAACATATAAAAATTGTTTTTATGATTTTTTTAAGTCATTTTTTTTAAAAATTGATTCATTTTTGAGGCTAAGTAGTCTAATTGTTTTGCATTAGAATGGATCTGGATCTGAGGTTCTGGTTCTGTGAGCAAGATTCTTAATCAACTGCAGGTGCAGCATTTGTCGACTTTTAGCTGGATATTGTGGTGGTTTATTTTCACTGGGTCTCTTCAGCTAGCTAGTTGGTGCGGTGACTGGCAATCTGCAGATTTATACAGGATTTAAATAAAAGTATCATACAAATGAAAACAGCCATTGCATAAGGTCTTTATTCTCTTTCAAGGCAGCCTGAGAACTTCTGGAACCTTAGCTCTATAGGATTTGTGTGCTTTTAAAGTGATCATGTAGCGGTTGTCATGACAGTGGCTGGGTGTACTAAGCAAAACACTGTTTTGCCATGACAGTACCACTGCAGTGGAGGGGGGGACAGGGTAATCATGGGTAATTTTGTGAGGTTGCTATTAATTTCACAGGGATGTGTAGACCAAGTTTTAACTGCAGTTGATTAACTAGAAATAAAAACAAGACACATTCAGCACTGGTTATCTGCATTCTTTTTTTATTTCAATTGAAATTAACCGGTTCTGCAAATCACAACAATGAGATTGGTTCCTTTGCTTACTTATCTCACTAAGTGGGCTGAGTAATGGTGGCCAGTAGAAACTGTAATGGAAAGCTCCTCCATTAATATTACAATTTAATACAATGATTTAGGACAGTAGTAGGCCTAGGCCCATGATTGTTGTACTCACTGCTCAGTGGTAACAGCTACCAAGGTTACCCCATTGTATGTAAGTGTCCCACCTCCACTTGAAGATGGACAAATTCAGTTCATAAACTATTTCACCCAACAACTGATTCCATAATCTTATTGCTCTGGGAACAAAAGAGTACTTCCTATGTTAAGTTCTTAGGATTTTGTCCACAAGTTGGTGTTTGTGTCCCCTCAAATCATATTTGCAGTCTTTAAACTCTAGACCAAGATCATTCATTAATTTTGGTTCACTCAGTAACTTGAACAGATGTAACATGTCTCTTCTAGTTCTTTTTAAGCTTAGAGACCACAAGCCCAAGTCTTTCAACCTATCCTCATACGATTTGTTCTTACAACAGGGGATAAGCTTAGTAAACCTCCACTGCATTTTCTCAACCACATTGACATCCTTCCTAATATGGGGACTCCAAAACTGACAACAATAATTCATATGGGGCCCAATATAAGTCTTATACAGGGCAGAAGAACTGACTCACTTCTGGAATAAAATTATCTATGGACACAGTTAATTAAATGACTGGTCTTGTTGGCCACTTGCCTGAACTGATAACTACTCTTGAGGTCATTGCTCGCAAACACACCTAAATCCCTCTCGTTATTGACAGCTTAAAGTTTTACCCTGTAGATAAAATAGTCCTGTAAACAGTTACTCCTGCCAAAATGCAGAACAGCACATTTTTCCATGTTAAACTGCATCTGATTAGCATCAACCCATTTAACAATGTTGTCCAGATCCATGGTCATGATGTTCTTGTTTAAGTCAGTGTCTATAGGGCCACCTAGTTTGGTGTCATCTCCAAACTTAATTAGTTTGTTGCTATCATACACTTGAGCAATGACTTCAAGAGTAATCAGTTCAGGCAGGTGGCCACCAAGACCAGTCTATAACACCAAGAAAACCATTGCTATGACCTTCAGCTTCAAACAAAAACTTGCCAAATTTCCCTCAATGCTTGTTTTCTCTTCTACAGCGAATTACCTTCTCAACAATGTCAGCACTTATGAATATCTTGGTGTCTGGCTCGACCCTTCTCTTGATTTCTCCTCCCGTACGCTCCACACCAAGCTGCGCCCTAAACTTGGGTTACTCTATCAGCATAAAGCCATCCTGCCCCTCCATGTTAGACATGACCTATTAGTCAAATGGATCCTCCCTACCTTTGACTATGCCGGCATAGTCTTCAGTGGTGTCCCTGCTTTATTTATTTATTTATTTAAGTCTAGGATTACAAAGTACCTTTGAGCCAAGGCTCTTTTACAAAGGTTCCATGTCAGCAAGAACATACAATACAGGATATTAAATTACAGAATAAAACAATCATGACAATGATGGTTACAACAAATTGGTTACGGGTACAAGTACAAGATACACTAGGAGATGTATTAAAACATAGGAGAATGGGAGAAGAGAGGATAGGGATGAGACAGAGTATAGCAGCCTAGATGGCCTTGTCAAGACAGAACAGTGGTGAGTGCATTAGTTGGGCATGGGAAAAAAAGTAAGAAGTGCTAGGAATGGGGTAAACATGGGCAGCGGAGGGTAAGGGCAGCAGCGAAAAAGAGAATTGCTCAGCTAGGGTAATCACAAGTGCCTGATGCAACGAGGGAGTGATGGAACTTCTTCTTGAAGGCGCCCAGAGTTGGTGAGGCAGAGATGTCACTAGTAAGATTACTCTCTTGCTAAACTGGATGTCCCATTCCATGCTTTTTGTCGGTTCACCTCCAACTCCACCCCCCGCTAACTCACCACTGTGGCCTCTATTCCACCCTCTCTCTCCAGTCGCTAGCGCAGAGGCACAACTCTCACTGCTCCACCTTCATAGCCAAGTATTGGTTTGGGTCTCTTCCTACATACCTTACCTCCTTCCTCTCTTCCGCATCTCCCTCTCCTTACAACTCTCAGTCTAGCTGTTCCCATACCTTTTCTCTCCCTCATATCCATTCCTCTGCTGGTAAACTCTCTTTCTCCTACAAGTTTCCATTCCTCTGGAATGGTCTTCTCCCCCAATTCATCTTTCACCCTCTTTCCACTATCTCAAGCACATACTCAGATAAGCACCAGTCACCTCTTGTAGCTGTACCCCCTCCTAGCCTAGGACCGCAATATGCCTTGACTGTTTTCCTCTATGGGACATACCACTGTATATTAGTTGCACCTCCCATTGCATTTATTGTATACAGTTGCTAATTTATATCTATTCTGTATATTGGTTCTAAGTTCACAAATGTTTGCACATAGTTCCTAGTTTTCTTTTTACTGTACTTTTTTTACTGCCTGTACTTGTGTTATATTTGCTGTTGTATCCATCTCCCTCATGTTACCCCCTTACCCTGGGTTGCACCTGGGAATGAGCCTCAGCTCATGGTGCCTTTCCTGGTCATCAACTTTAAAAAAAATAAATAAATATACTTGCAGCTCATGGATAAAAACATTAAACAGCAAGGAACCCAAAACAGAGCCCTAAGGCACCCCACTAGCCCTCAGAAGACAGTAATTTATTAATCCTCACCATTTGCCTCCTGTCCATGAGCCAGTTTTGAATCCATCTTACTAGAGAGACATCCACTTCAAGTTTTAGCAGATAAGACACCAAGCCATTGTGTGGCAGGGTGTCAAACACATTTCTGAAGTCCAAAAACAACACATCCACCTATTTTCCCTGATTCAAGTTCTGGCCAACAAAATTGTAAAAATGTATCAAGCTGGCAGTACATGACCTATTATTAGAAAAGCCATGTTAAGTAATATCAGACAGGCCCATGTCCTCCAAAATGTTGTTCAGTTCATCTCTGATGATGCTTTCAATAATCTTCCTTACAACAGATGTTAAACTGATTGGTCTGTAATTACTGGGATAGGTTTTACTACCCTTCTTATAAATAGGTACTACTATCACTTTCCGCCAGTCGGATGGAATGTGAGCGTCTGAAAAAAGTTATTACCAATGTCAGTAATTAATGGTAGAGATGCAGCGAATTTAAAATCCTCTGGTGAAGTGAGCATTAGTGGCCACCCATTGTTGGCGCCAAAGCTACGCCCGAGTGCCCATAGGAAGGCTCACTTCACCTTGTTATTATTACTTCACTTTGTCATTCCGCCTTAAACTCGAAGTAAGGTGGAGTGACAACAATACTGGCAGCATCCCACCCACACAGTCACCAGAATGAATGTGCATCCCCAAAGTGCTACTGTCTTGTGTCCAGAAAACTCCCCAGTGCTGATGAAGTGAAATGAGAGTGTAACAAGAAATTCAAAGTCTCCCAGAATTAATGGCTCACTCAGTCATGTGTGCAGTGGTCACACACAGAGTCACTAGAATTAATGTACATCCCCAAAATGTTACTGCCATGTGTCCAGAAAATTCCCCACTGTTGACGAAGTGAAATGAGAATGTAACAAGAAATGCAGTCACCCAGAATTAATGGTGCCATGCAAAAACACAAACTGATTAAGATTGTGCTGCACACTCAAGGGATGCATACGAAAAGGCACAACAACACCTAACCAGTGCTCACAAGTCACAAATCCAAATCTGGAAAGGAATACATTTTGCCAGTTGGGGGATTAGTGCACGGCAGTAACAATCCACTACCAGTAAAGATACCACAAAAATTCATGCAGGTGCGGTGGATGGCAGGTTCACACTGCTGGAATTACTCTGTAACACAATAAAAGGTGTCTGATTTAATGGCACACATCGCACACACACTCACACACACTACAAGTAATGCTTAACAAATTGAAAACCTTTACTAATATAACCAAACGTTTTAAACAAACTGAAATTATACAGTGCTGCACCACAACAATTAGCAAACAAATGTCAAGAATTACTGAAAATATTACTGTGTGTACATTAACACAGTTATACAAGAAAAATATAACCAAAACAGAAAGACTACCTTTTTCTCCCAGTTAATCTACTGGGGCGAGCCGTGGGTTGGGGGGGGGCAGTGTACTGCACTGCTGCAGTAACAGTCACTAGTACTAGTACCAGTAAAGATACCACAAAGAAGTACAAAAATTGCACAGCTGCAGTGAATAGCAGGTTCACATTGCTGAAATTATTATGTAGCAGTATAAAAGGTGTCTGATTTGATGACACGCGTCACACACATACTCACACACACACACTAAGTAATGCGTAGCAAACTGAAAACTTCTGTAATATAACCTCATATTTTAAACAAATTAAAATTATGCACTGCTGTACCACAACAATCAGCAAAAAAATGGCAAGAATTATTGAAAATATTACTGTGTGTACATTAACACAGTTATACAAGAAAAATATCACCAAAACAGAAAGCACTGTCTTTTTCTTCAAGTTAATCTACCTACACCACAGATACTCCCCTCCCACAAAGCACACTTCCACTGTCTCTCAGTACACAGACTGAATATTGTACATTAACATTCAAAATCCACACACAAACAATAAACGCTTGATGATATGAGCCCAGGAGGGTTTCCTATAATTGATGAACTAAAGTTTCAGCAAAATAAATGACTCAAAAATGCTTTTTTAGCAGCTTTTAGAAGGTTTGAATCACAGAGAGCTCTCAGAGCAGATTGTCTCCTACAGCTTCCTAAACACAGTACCCCAAACTGAGGCAGTCCATGTGACCTGAAATCCCATGAATCACTGCAAAATTCACCTTTGGAGCTTAAAAACTAAGGTGAAGTGAGGAGAAGTACATTGTTTTCAATGTACTTCGCTTTAAGAATTGGTGGAGTAGTGGTTTGGGAAGGCAGAGTAACATGAAGTCATTGTTTTCAATGGACTTCATGTTACCCATTATAACGTGAAGTACTCCGCTTCGCGTTGCGGAGTACTCCTCAAATCAGGCCACTTCACCCATCTCTAATTACGGGTGCAACTACACCTGCCAGCTCTCTCAACAGCATTGGGTGGAGACCATCGGGGCCTCCAGATTTGTTAACATTCAATTATGACCCCAGCATTCCATGATGGACTTGTTGTAAGGGATCTTGGCACATATAAATAGGCTGTACATGTATATTAATCAGAGATTAATGTAATATCTGTCAGCAACTATCAACCATCCACACTGCACAAATGATAACTGCATTGCTGTAATTCACTATTAGTGGGCATAGTCAGACAAGCCTGTTTCATTCATGGCTTAATTCAGATTTTCTAACCACCCTAACCAGTTTCATCTCAAAGCTGTGCCCTGATCTGAAGCCTGATATTACTGATGTGATGATCCTGACACTTCACCGGCATCACACTTCCTCCAACAGTATTGCAATGAAGATGAGGTAGGATCCAGGCTTCAGCTAAGAGCATTACTGGAATCAAGGCAAGATTCCTTAAGCAATGGTTTCACCACCACTTGTTTTCAGCAGAGGGACTGCAACATCTATCAGTGCGGTACCAATAACACACCTAGACACTGGAGTCATTACCCATGACATCCCAGCTCTTGAAGAACAGAGGCAAGGCCAAAGATGACAGATAATGCGTCACAGTTCAATAACATAATTAGTTCTGTGACAGGAATTAGCTCATATTCAAATGCTACAGCTGTGAGGTTTACATATTTGAGACTGAATAATACTTCATCAATCAACTGAGCAGTAGGCAAACTTGTCTCAAACTCCAGCAGCGCAATCATACTGCTAGCAACAAAGTAAATTGTAATTGTTTTCAAGATTTAAACTCTGCACTGTCTCCATAAATCTACAGATGACAAAACAGACTGGGTGAAAAACTTAAACTGATATCAGATAATAATGCTGTTGGTGAAATGTACTGTATTTGTAAAGCAAACAGTTGAAGGCCTGATGGAACAGTGATATTGGGGGTTCTATGTAATGCATTAAGTGACAACTGTAAAGCATTTTCTGTTGGGTGTAAAGAAGTAAAGTTACCCTCTTGTCAAACTACAGTATGATTAGGCAATTTAAAAGGGGGAGGTTAGTTTTAAGAGCTAGCTGGTTTGGACTAATCTGAAATATGTTTAACTCATGAGATTATCTGTAATTGACAATATTTTCTTCCAGAATTTAAGCCATCTACCAAGAGCTTTGGTGAGAGAGTTCACAGACACTGATCAACAGCAATGAAATTATCAACTTTACAATACTAATAGCAATACAACTGTATTAACTGTTTAGAAATACCTGAAGTGTTTGGGTGAGAAATACTACAGCAGAATGGTTAAGTACACCAAAGAAAAACCTACAAAAAGTGCTTGCTACTCTTTATCGTGACAACCATTGACTTACTTGTGTGGATTTTAGAATAGGGAGGCAGTGTGTCAATGCAGTGTGATAAACTGCAGCACATTTATAACTGCCACTTGGTACAGTATGCAGTAAAAATCCAGCAGTTTACAGAACTTTCACTCCTTTATGAATGCTTAAGGGAACAGTTTTCTGGCAAATGGAAAACATGTATACATGTCATTTACATATCTACTGACAAACTCATCTTTTGACATTTAGGTACTGTAACTATGGTACTTTGATCTAAATATTCAAAAGTGTTCTGAACGTGACCTCATGACTTGAAACAGTCAGAAAATACCACACCAAGTTCCAGAAAAACTCATAGACTTTGGGTTTAATATTAAGTGAATTTCAGCTATGCATTCCTTACTCAACAGCTATTTGTTTTTTTAATCAAGCTTTTTACCTGGCCATGGAACCAGCAAGTACCCTTACGAGTTCCCATGGCTCACTATCCCAACACTCACCTGCCCAGGCAATATTGCCCGAAGGGTGCAGTATCCCGATAGTGAGCATCCTGATGGTGAAATATCTGATGGATGTTGACAGGGGTAAGGTAGTAGATATGATGGGTTGCTACCTTACTCCTGCTGGTGCACATCAAGGGACAGTAGTTTGGGGAAGTTGGCTGAGCTACTCTGGTGGTCTACAGGGCTAAACCACCAGCAGCTCTGCCAGCATGCCCCCAAAAACCCGGGTTCTGGTCCAGGTCACATCCTTTTAAGGAACTCACCTCCCCGTAACTAATATTTTTTTACTCCAGGGTCTGCTCCCCTTCGGAGTTAGTTATTTTAGTAATGGGGGTGTGTGGGGCATGAAGCCCCTGACATTGTACACTTAATCTCTTTTGTGATATCCAAAATTGTTGGGTCAGGCATATGATCTGTTCGGGGCTATGGATTTTGGGACCATAAACTAGGCATACTGAGCGTCGGCATACCGACTTTAGGTCAAATATAGTATACTCAACCAGCAGGGCTATCAGACCCAAAACACAGCCCACCAGTGACTGTTTCTGCCAGAACTCATCTTAATGCCCCAATCGCCCAAAATCTTTCCTCCCCCTCCCATGGTGGGGCCAGGAGAGGGAGGAAGGGCTGTCCACCACCACCCCCCATCCAGAGCACAATCCAGAAGGGTGGTCCTGGGTGACAGTGCAGGATGGGTATTGGATCAGACTTCATTCAGATGACACAAGGCATTTTAGTTTCTCATGTTTCCCCACCATCTGATGGTGTGCATGGATGCAGGTGTGTGTGAGTGAAGATGCATGCCCCATGCACCTGACACCAAATATCTCCCATTAGAATCATGCTGAGTGCCTTGACACCACACCTCCTCAATGTGGCAGTCTAGGAGTTGTGTGGTATAGCGCCCCTCCCCAGGAGAGGTGAACAGCCTCTGGATGATCAGTCTTCTCCCAATCTGGCTGATCCCCTGCAACCCCAGTTGATTCCCAAACTCGGATTGCCAGTGTGGCAGGAGAGAAGGTGCACAGTGCCTCAGCCCAGCATGCAACCAGGCTGGCTCGCTCAGCAACTATTTTCAATTATAAAGTAGTGGAACTGCCTCCACCAATCAGAGTGCAGCACTACTGCACTTCTTATTGAGCATTCAGTTCCTGCCTCATGCTGCTCTACACAACTGATTCCCACAACAGTGACTCTTGCTTGTCACACTGTTCCTGTCAGAGTTGTCATGGTGGAATTAGCTGGGAGAGGAATGTCACATGAAAAAGTCTCTGTATTAAAGCATAAATCTTTCCAGTGAACTGCACCCGTGGTGTTTGAAACTAGTATTTCTTCAGCCACATGAGCGATCCAGAAGTATAACGAAATAAAAAATAAGTCTATTTACTGAGAAGACTTGCTGAGAAAGTTTGTCAACAGTACCCTAAAGGATCACTTCTTCAGCCACAGAACTTAAGTGATATTGTCAGTCACTGTATGAAACTTGCAATTTAGCCACAAAATGTCAATCATTCTACCCAGACAACTTAAGGGCAAACTGTCAGGACATTGTATCAAAGGAGCACCTATTATTTCTATTATATCTTGCAGGTTTTCATGTTTTAGGGGGAAGAAGTCATCTAGTGGACCCCCCCATCCTCCCCACCCAATCTGGCATTGCCCAACCACCCCTCTCCCCCCATCTGTGGCACAATTCTGAGACCGGCACAGCCCTCTGCACACCATACCAGCTAGCCACAGAATGCATTATCAAGTAATGGCATACTGTATACTGTATGCAGTATGTGCATAATGCATTCTGTGGCTGACCATATGTGAGTGTCCAGAGGGGCTGTGCTGGTCCTGGACTGTGCAGGGATGGGGAGAAGGCACTTCAGCAATGCATTACAGGGTGGGGAAGGTGGGGGCCCACTTGACTACCAGGTACTTTTATTGATATGTGTTTGGGTGAGATCGAGGATCAGGGGGGTGCTATAGGACCGAGGCAGTTGTCTCATTTTATGTGGGGGAGATCAGGGTTTGATGGTGGGGGGGTCCACTACACCACCAGGGGGTATGTCACTATTGGGGATCGGGGGCACCACTAGACTACCATGGAAACTATTACAGTATGGGCAGGCTTGATTTACAAAACATTATTGTTAGTGCACCATATTGCAATGACATCCCATGATGGGTGCCACAGCACTGGGGCTGATGCCTCGTTGTGCCCCGACACACCCACTGCAATCTTCCATACCCCTAGTGTACCCCTACTGCCATTGAGCCACCATACCCCAGTAGTGCAATCCACTTAGACCACCTCCTACCTGGTCTAAGTGATGACCCCTCCTGTGTCCATAGTGGAGCTTGCAAAATCTCAAAAAAGTAGATGTTGCAGCCCCACCATGGTGCACAAACTCCTTGCAACCTGCTGCACTGGGTCATTTGATGCAACCCTGGCACAAGGGGACTTTGGCACAGCAGTGACTCAATCAGACACAGGCTGCTTTGGAAAATCACGTCTGACACAACTGGTGACTCAAGTCACCACTTGCATCAAACTCTTTTGACACAAGTCCCTTGCATCATTCCAACTAATTCAAAAATTGGGCCACAATGTTGAAAATCTTGGGTCAAAATCTTAAAAAACAACACAGTTACAAAGCAACATTGAAATTCTTTAGCATTTTCTCTGTACTTTGCTTACTTTCTAGATTTGGTCCCCAGATTTTTAACATAGTCTTTTGTTTACCCCCACCTCATGAACAAGGCAGGTGTAATTGTTCAAATCCTGTGTGAAACATGTTTTTGCAGTTACTACGTGAAATCACCTTGTGGATGGGATTCAAAAAATTTCCCTTGTTTTGATCATAAGGTGGGGTCATAATAAGACTGTGCTGAAAAATGTGATATCGAAATCTCGAAACAATGACAAAGTTATGAAGAAACATTGAAATTCTTCAATGTTTACTCTTAGTTTTGCTATTTTACTAGACTGTGACCCCACATTTTCAACATAGCAATTTTTGTACTCAATGTAATAAATATAACGTGTCATTTTTCAAATCCTGCCCAAATCATCTTTTCACACTTGTGCCACAAAATAACATTTTGTACAGGATTTCATAAATGATACCTGTCATGTTCACAAGGTGGTGTAATAAATTGAGTATGGTAAACATTTCAAGTAAAAATTGGGTAAAAAAAGTAAATTATGAACAAACATTGACATTTTTCAGTGTTTACTCATTACTTTGCAATATTTTTACTTTTTAGCCCACATTTTCAACATACTCATGTCTTTTATCCCTGTCGAATGAACATAGCAAGTGTCATTATCAAGTCCCCCTCCAAAACTTGTTTTCACAGTCCTTACACAAGACAGTGTTTTGGGTTGCATTTCATAAATTACACCTGTCATGTTCCTATGCTAGGGAAAAAAAAAATAGTATTTTGAAAATTTGAGGACACAGCCTATGAAAACATCAACATTATGTGGAAGGGGCAAAAAACACCTAGTATTTTGAAAATTTAAAGACACAGCAAAGAAAATGTCAAAATTATGTGGAACCTCTTCATTTCCCAATCATGACAGTTTCTGTATTATAACTTGTGTTATTAATTTGTTAATTATCACCTCTGTATTATCAGTGCCGATCACCTACACAGCAGATACAAGCATTGAAAATGCTTTTTTTTCTATTGTTGTTGTGTCATTTTTTTGCCCTAGAGTCCCTTCTGGCCATAAATTATTACATAATTACTGGTTAGGTATGACTACAGTCTAAAGCCAATATGTGTGAATCGCAGTAACTCTACCCCACTACACATGTACATGTGTAACTATGATTATGTTGCACTGCACCTCATCTGTTTTGAGGGTCATGGTAAGCTGTCCACACTTAACCACATAAGGAAGCACAGAACCAGTAATTATTATAAATAAAATATAGGTAACAGTCAAGCGTATTTCTTTATGCACTGTTTGTGTGTAACAGCTACTGTAAATAA
Organism: Neoceratodus forsteri; assembly: GCA_016271365.2. Taxonomy (NCBI): domain Eukaryota; kingdom Metazoa; phylum Chordata; order Ceratodontiformes; family Ceratodontidae; genus Neoceratodus; species Neoceratodus forsteri. The sequence goes on along the minus strand of CM057452.1, from coordinate 975,969,324 downwards.
ACCACTCAGCCTTTGGTCTTGTGGTTTATGTGGTACCATACACCTCAAGTGTGCTAGAAATATAGAATAAAGTATGGTGTGGTGTGTGTAACGAGAAGTTCACACATACCCAAGGTGTTAAATGCTACAGGTTTGTGAAAGCAGCTAACATCGAGGGTGTGTGCAAACTTTGAGTTTAAACACACCACCCCATATTTTATTTTATATAGTTGCCAGTTTTTCCTTTTTTGCCATAGAAATTACATAAAATAAAAAGCTGTTGCTGTGCGTCCATGGTCCGGTTTCAGTACACAGTCTGTGGTCACCCTTACGTTTTTATTTAACATTTTTGTATTTCTTTGTTTTGTTCGGTAGCCTTAAGTTAAGTTTTTTTTTTATTCTGTCTAAAATACACTGCTGAGTCTGAGTAGCCGTTTAGTCTCTGGGAGAAAGATGAGGCAGCCAGCAGTGGGACAGGAAGAGCTAAAGCAGGCACAGAGTGAAGGAAACCATGCGCATGTTTGCCATAATGAACACTGCTTTATTATGGTAAATTACATCACAGGTTTCCCTATGAGAAAAAAGGAAAGCCAGTTATTATAAACTCATTACATACTGTTGCCCATACTGTACATTATTATTTATATTATTATGTAATTTTTGTAAATTATATGTAATGATTGCATGGTCATGCAATCCCCAAATTGTTGCTCTTTAGGAGAGCTATATTGCCAAATATGACCAGTTTTAATAAAATGCATTGAGGGTGGCCCAGGTTTATCGTAAGCAGCAACCAGTGATTGATCAAACCCATTATTCAGCTGAGGGATTATTTCAAGCACAACATATATCAGTGGCAAAAAAACTGATCTCATCACTAAGCTTCACATCAGCTCACAACTGATTTATTATCTTGAATGAAGCTGAGATGCTCTTGCGATACATTTACATAGAAACACTTAGTTCAGTCATGCACTCTCCTAGTTATTTAAAATGATTACAAGTGGGCATCTTTGTATTGTTTTCCTATTTTCTCTTTTCATTTGCAATTAAGGCTAGCATATGTGAGATAAATCATTCTATTTTAGTGGGGAGTTAATGCAACACACAGTTAAACAGGGAGGGACTGAACATAGACGTTATACTGTGTGTGTGTGTGTGTGTGTGTGTGTGTGTGTGTGTGTGTGTGTAATAGGTGCCTGTACAGTTAGGTTGCTTTTGTCTAGGGTCCTGTCCAGGAAAAGGTTAAAATCTACCCTGGCCCAAGCATGACAGAATGGTTGTAAGGGTTAAAACTGGTGATGGGTTGAACCAGGGTGGTGAAAAGAAAGAGTCACCTTCATTCAGTCCGTATACTCCCCCAATATAAATTCCATGTCTGGGACTTTGATCCAAGCTAGTATCCATTGCCCTTCTGGGGTGGCTTTGTGGTGCAGAATTTGCCATGGCAGGCATCTATGGAACAGAAAGAAGACCCCCATTTGCATCTGGAGAAGGTGGCATGGACCTCTGTCCCCACCGATTCTCATTTCAATTTCATGGCCTCCTCACAGGTAAGATCTGTCTCTTGAAGAATGGCCATCACTGCTCTCTGTTTTTTGAGCTGGGTTAGAACTGCCTTCCTTAAAATGGGTTGGTGAGGGCCCTTTACATTTCCTGAGATTAAATTTAGTGAGCCATACTGTGATAGGATTATGGTGAATCGGTAGCTAACCAGGATGCTCCCATCTGCTAGGCCCACAGGGCATTCCCACCAGTGAAGTTACAGACAGGTAATAAGCAGTGACAATGGAGTACAATGTTAAACAAGTTAGATGTTTGTCCTCTTGACAGTATAACAAAGAATAAAACATTAACAGAACTATATGCATCCTAGATTTGCTGCACTGAGACCCTAATGATTGATGTGACTAGATACACATGTAGGAGAAACAACTCCTCCCCCATCAGCCCATAGGTATTTATCTCCAGATCCACAGAGCATAAGGTCATAGCTCTAAGTGTGGGCGGGAGAGAGAGGAAGACCTGGGTCATCATTAGGGAACCTTCTCTTCCACCTAACCATCACATGTATCCCCTTGGTGTACCCCTATCAGGTAGACACATTTCTCAGTAGAAAAGTATAGTAATGAGTGTTGCCCCCGGGGGAGGTATCCATACCACACCAACCTGATCCCTAGTAGTTCCCTGTCCCTCACACTGTGGGGCTTGTCCCTGTAACTGCTAGTACCCTGTAAGGCTGAGAGAGAATAAGGAAAAAACAGAGGACTTGCCCACCTTCTTCTATGCCTAGATGCCATTCCTCCACTGCCCTGTTAGATGCACCCAAACATTGCATTCCATGGAGCTGGCCTTAGGACAGCCAGACGTTCCATGCAAGGTTTTGAAATGGAGATAAAGGGAGAGGCACTACTTAGGTATTTGAAGAAAGGAGAATAAAATGTTATAGAAGGAGAAAAACATGGAATACCAGCAGTGGCATTGCAGGTTGTAGTGATGGTAGCACTGCGGAAAAGATTTAGGTGACTCAGGGATAGACACCTCCTAACAGACCTACCCTGCCAAATCTGATGAAGGTGCTATGATAAGCAGTACTGGGGAGGACTGTTATCATCCCTGCAGAGTGCTCTCGAGGTCTCATCAACACTCACTCACTTGTGGCAATCTCTCTAAGAAGTTGTGCATTCCAGGAGTGTTAGATAGGGAACTCCAGTGAACATTCCAGTTGACTTAAAGGAGGACAGTCCAGTGAGCACATGAGGAGGCTACATAGTCTATGTTAGTCAACCTGAAGTAAGTCCTAGGCTACACTGAGACAACTCCCAATGACAAAACAAAGTGTCCTGGGTATCCACCATTAAATTACAGTCCATCAAGGTGAGAAGCATCAGCCTAGGAGAAGAACTGGAGTCCCTCCATCAATGTGATTTAGATTAGGTGTCCCAGTGGTGCTGAGGGTTGAGGTGCTGGATGCCACAGCTTGCGCCATGCCGGAGACCCAGGTTTGAGAGTGAGCTCAGGTCATCGGGGGTCAGCTAGAGGGCCTGAGCAGCCGCTGGCAAGCTGTCCACTCCTAGGGACGAGCTCAGTGGCTTCCTGATGGTAACTGGGAGCCTTTGCAGCCAGGACCACTTGACAAGAGTACAGGAGGAGGCAGAGGCCTACATGAGTCATGCAGGAGCGCACAACTTGGTGTGCTGTCTTCACTGCATTCCCTCTTCCTTGGGGGTGAAAACAAGGTGGAAAACCCACTGGCCAGGAGGATGATGGTGGACACCGAGGGAATGGCACACATGCTCACAGCCAGTTCCCACCTGACCAGCTCTTCCAGATCCTCTCTTCTGTCTGGGGTCATGGTGGGAGAGGATTCTGTCCCCAATTTCCTAGTTGGAGGGATTCAGGCAGGGCAGTAGGAGCCGCTCAAGTGCTGTCTTGCCTGAGGGAGTTCCTGGCAGCCAGCGACCGGAGTGAAACAGAGTTGGAAAAAAATGTGACTTATATTAGTCTGAGGACTTATTAACTGCTGCAGACACACATCTGGGTCCTCACAGTTTGGGACTAAGTACATCTGGATACAGGGGGTTGGTGACAGATAAAAACCACCCTGTTTAGAAGTGCCCTTCTCTAAGGGAAAGACTGAAGTGAGGGGTCAAATGGTGAGATTGCTCCCCCCTCCAAAACCCTAAACCACTATGATAATAAAGTACCCATTACACATGTCTTAAAAAGGGGACTCCCATTATCAGAAATGCTACCCGAAGCTCCAGACTTTAGCACAGCAAAAATCAAGAAAAAAGGTGTCAGGCTGGCCCAGTGGTATGGAAGGCTAAGGTGTTGAATGCCCTACCTCCAGCCACACCAGGTACTCATATTCAGGAATGACCACACAATGCCAGGGTTCAATGAGGTGAGAGAGGATCGAGCATCCAAAGGATTGCTCTCCTCTCCTGGGGAAGGGTGGGCAGCCATCTTGGCCTCTAACTGTCACTGGGTGAAGGTGCGGTGGTACTTCAGGTTAGCAAGTGGCTTGAAGGTCAGGGCCATGACTCTGCAGGATGCGTGCTCTTCCACATGCACATGCTGACATATCACCATAGCATGGGGTCAGTAGGGGAGAAAACCAGGAAACGTTGGGAAGGGTGGGCTTCATGAAACCCATCCCACTCCCTCATGGTCCACGCTGCCACTCAACCACAAGAGGAAGATCTTGATACTTGACGGGAGGAGGAAGGCCGTCACTCTCCTGGCCCACCATGGGGGGAATTTCATGGTAGATTTGGCCCTGGGTGCAATCAAGGGAGCCAGACATTGGTCGAGGGGTATGGGGGTCAGGGCTGAGGTCCCCCCCACCTTCTCCAGAGAGAAAAAAGCAGTGTGAAAAAAAAGAAAAGAACAAAGGTGCCAATAGGGCCAGGCTGACTGCCACACAGAAATGTTTGCAAATTAAAGGAGCTCCCCAAATATACATACTGGAAGCCGTGCAGCCATGGCCAACCATCATGCTGTCAGTTGAATGGAGTTGGCAGGCTGAGTGGGAAAACACTTTTATAATAAACCTGTTACCATAACCAAAAGTTTTTGGATTACTCACGATGTTGACAGGGCCCATAGTCCCTCAAAGTTACGTAGTACAGGTTCTCCATTAAGCGGGAAGACATGGGGGGGTTTAGGAGATCAGCGAGAGATCTGGCATCCATAGGAAAAACTAGTACAATAAGCAGGTGGTAGAGAGGGATGAGAGGGAATCACACTTGCTTCCAAGGAAACCTTGCAAATTAGAGTCCAGAGAGCCAGATGTATTTCACCCGCACACTACCCATGGGAGACACCCCTGTAACATCCCTACTCATCCCTTGGGCTTGCATTGAGCTTGCTTCACTGGTAAGGAGGAAGGGAAGATTCAACCATAAAAAAAATTGATACTCACAGTACCCAACTACTTGTTGATCATGATTTGTTAGTTTCATCTTCTAATTCTTTGGGGGTAGGTTCCTCTGCCCTTTCATGGTTTCATAATTATTTGCAGGATAGATGTCAGAGAGAGAAATATTGTGGGGTTGTTTCTGATATAGTCCTGGTCAAGTGTGGAGTCCCACAGGGCTCCATACTTGGCCCTGTGCTATTCTCATTATTCTTTGCTAGAGTGAGTACTGTTATTTATAATGCCAGGTTTACATTATACGCAGATGGTGCGGTTATTTACCAGCATGGTACTTCTATTGATGAGTTGGGTAGCACACTATCTGAAGAGATATGGGCCATACAAAGGTGGCTTGAGACAAATAGATTGGTCTTGAATAAAACAAAGACCAAGAATATGTTGTTTGGGACTAGAACAAAGTCTGCATGTTACTGCTCTTGATGGATCTTGTTTTGAACAGGTTGTTAATTGTCATTATTTGTGTTATATTAAATCCTGTTTAAAGTTTTGATAGTCATTTTGAAAATATTACTTCAACAATTCATTCTAGGATCTCAGTATTGTATAGATTATGTGCTTTCTTGACTGCTGAAACTATAATGTCAATATCAAGACAGTGTTTGGCTCCTATAATTAATCATGCTACCTTAATCACTGATTGTGCCTCAGCTAGGGTAATGGCAAAAAAATCTGCTTTACATCAAATAATTGGAAAATTTGCCTTAATGATTCCTTGCTCAACACATCATTGTATAGTTTTAAAGTTAATGGGTTGGTTGCCAGTCCATTTAAATTTTCAATTTCAAATGGTAAAATTTGTATTCAAAATTTTGAAATCTGGTGGGCCTTTAAGTTTGTATAGACCTCTCCAATCATATAACTCAGGTTTCTTCTCTAGAAATAGGGTTGATAAAAGATCTTTGAAGTTACCCTTAATGAGGACTGCTAGTGGCCAGAGGACTTTTATGTGTCTTGGTTCATTTACTTGGAATAATCTACCAGTTGTCTTACGAGAAGCCTTAAATGTCTCCTCTTTTAAGAAATTATTTGATTACTTTGAAGGTCTTGTTAAATGTGATTGTTTTGGCTGATGTTATGTATTATTATTATATTTATTAGTGTGTGTATTGTATCAATGTTTAGTTATGTTTACTGAGTCGCATCTGTAAACAGAATTTTTTGTTCTAAGAGTGCTAACTCGTTAAGCAAATAAACAAACAAACTTCCCCAGTTTGCAGTGGACAGAGAGTGCCAGCCCTTGTCTGGGTGTAAAGAAGGAAATGCTTATAATGGTCATGAATAAAAATGTTTTGCTTACAGACAAAATACAGCTTCGAGTCCAACAGATATCTTTTACTACGTCCATAAGTGCCTACAGTTATTCAGCCCTCAGGGGCCTCAGGAGGAGTGGTGGTGATTGATTGTTCAGGGACTGTAGCAGAGTCTTCAGGTCCAGATGAGCTACTAACTGGGAGTTGATGGCTGCAATTTCAGCCCCGGACACTTAGGGAGTCTCTTGCGGAGATGGGAAAGTGGTAGCCAGGGATAGGGGAGGGAAATTGTTCAATCTGCTAGGAAAGGCTGCTGGAGGGCAGCAAATCTGTTCACTTCAGTGAGCAGTGGAGTGTCCATAGTGGAAGGTCATGAGTTGTGGCTGTGACTACAGCTGCAGAGTCTTCCTGCTAGCAGTACTGGTTTGTCCAGATGGCATGAATGAGCTTTCTGTTTTTCTTTCATCGTTTTCCTTTTGCCCTCAGCTCCTGTTCCCCATTTTCTAGCCTGTTCCACTTGAGAGGGTGGTCTGGGCTCATCTCCCTCCTTGGACTCCAGAATGGTGGTGGCAGCAGAGGTGTCTATCGGTGAGGGTCCTGTATGCCAGAGATTGCAGCTGCTTGTTGAGGCTGGGTGGGACAAAGAGCAGGAAGGCCAGTGCTGGTCAACAAAGTGCACTGCTGCCTCCATGGTCTGAAAATCTTGGAAAACTTCATTGATGGCTATCCAGGGAGTAGCTGGGTACATACGAACATATGAAGAAGCCAGCAGAAGAAAGCCATTTGGTGTATTAAGTCTGCTCGTGTTGCAGGGTCCACAGCTTGAGCTACTGTCCCTGCCCCCTCTCCCCACTCCTCCCATCCTCCATACCCATGACCCTTACTTTGCCCCTATACCTGTCCCAGCCTCTCTTAAAGCTGCCCACTGTCTTCAATGAGATTACCTCTTCTGGTAGCACATTCCATGTGTCCACCACCCTCTCTGTGAAGAAGTGCTTCCTGACCTCCCTCCTAAACCTCCTACCCTCCAGCATAAGACTGTGTCCCCTCATGTTATGGTTGCCACTCAGCTTAAAGAGACTCCTAATCAACCTTATTTATCCCTTTCAAGTACTTGAAGGTCCCAATCATGTCCCCTGTCTCTCTCCTATCTTCCAGGGAGTACATGTTCAGTGCCCTCAACCTCTCCTCATATGCCTTAACCTGCTGACCAGCTATCATCTTTTTAGCCCTACTCTGGACCTTCTCCAGCAGGTTAATGTCCTTTTTGAGGTGTGGGCATCAGTACTGAACTCCATGCTCTAGATGCAGCCTTACCAGTGACCTGTGCAAGAGCAGTATAACCTCCTCTCTCCTACTACTGATCCCCCTAGATATGCATCCCAGCATCTTGTTTGCCTTTGCTACTGCTTTCTTGCACTGCGTGGAGTGCTTCAGGGCACCAGTGATCATCACTCCCAGGTTCTTCTCCTTCTCTGATGAAGATACTCGGACTCCACCCAGTTAGTACTCTGTCCTAGGATTCTTGGCTCCAATATACATAACTTTGCATTTCTTGGTATTGAAGCCAGGCTGCCAGATCCTGGACCACCTCTCTAGCATTTCCACAACTTTCTGTAGGTCCTTTATCCCTTCAGCTGTGTCCATGCTCCCACAGAGCTTGGTGTCATCCACGAATAAGCACATTTTGCCCTTAATGCCATCTCCAATGTTATTAATGAAGACACTGAACAACACCTGCCCCAGCATCAGGCCCTGCGGGACCCCACTGGTTACCTGTCTTATGCCAGATAACTCTCTCCCCACAACCACCCTCTGGGTTCTGTCCTTCAGCCAGTTTTCCACACATCTGGCCATCTTTTCCCCAACCCTGAGAGCCACCAACTTCCTGATCAACCTTTTGTGGGGCACAGAGTCAAAGGCCTTGCTGAAATCAAGATAGAGGATGTCTACCACTTGGCCCCTGTCTACTGTCTTAGTGACACAGTCAAAGAAGTCAATCAGATTTGTTTGACATGATCTCCCCTCCATGAGCCCATGCTGCCTCACATCCTGGATGCCATGCTCCTCTAGATATTCCACCAACCTTTCCTTTAGTATGGTCTCCAAGAGTTTGCCCACAATGGAGGTCAAACTGACTGGTCTGTAATTCCCTGGGTCATCCTTGGGACTGCTTTTGTGGAGCGGCACTACATGTGCTGTTCTCCAGTCCTGCGGTACTACGCATGTCTCTAGTGAACTATTAAATATGTCTTCCAGTGGCCCTGCCAGCTCCTCAGCCAGTTCGTTTAGTACCCTTGGATGTACTCCATCCGGGCCTGGTGATTTGTCCACCTTCAAAGCCAGCAGCCCCTCCCTCACTCTATCCCCCTCTATTACTACATCTGTGTTCCCCTCCCCCCGGCTCCTCTTTTCCTTCCTGACGGCACTGGTCAATCCTCCCTGGTGAAGATGAAACAGAAGTATTCACTTAGTATCTCTGTTTTTCCCCCATTATCCTCCACCTACTCCACCCCGTTCTTAAGCCTAACAATCCCTCCCTTCTTGTCCCTTTTCTCACTTATATATTAGAAAGTCTTCTCCCCCTTCTTAATTCCTTCAGCTATCTGCAGCTCCTTCTGTGCCTTTGCTCACCTGACTTTCTTGCTTGCTTCACTAGCCAACCTTAGGTAATTTTCCCTATCCACCTCTCTCTTGGTCTTCCTGAATTTTCTATAGGCCAACCTCTTTTCCTTTACTGCCTGGGCAACCCCAGAACTGAACTAGCTGGGCACTTTGGCCCTTGTGTTCTTACCCCTGAGCCTAATGCTCTCATCTGTGACAACCAGTATTCCTTCCTTAATGATGGACTACCATTGGTCCACCCCCATATCTGCTCTGATGCCCACCAGATGGCTCCTTTGCACTTTGCCCATTTTCCTGAAGTCTGCCCTCCTGAAATCCAAGATTTTGGTCTTAGTTGGGATGCTTTCCCTGCCCATATTCAACTGAAACCACACGGTGCAATGGTCACTTCCTCCCAGTGGCTCCCTGACCATTATTCCTGTACATGCTCCCCATTTGTGAACACCAGATCAAGAATTGCCTCAGCTCTTATTGGTTCAGTGACACTCTGAGTCAGGAACCCACTCTGCAGTCTTTCCAGGATCACCTGACTCCTAGCACATGTCGTGGATGGTATACTCCAGTCCACCTTGGACAGGTTGAAGTCCACCACAATTACCACCTCTCCTTTCCCCACAGCTTCTAATATTTGTGAGCTCAGTTCCCTGTCCCTCTCCTCATCCTGACTGGGTGGTCTATAAACCACCCCCAACCTCACTTTTCTCCCTCTATTGGACCTTAACTGAACCCATAATGCCTCCACCTCCCCTTCCTCCGACTCCTCCCTCATGCAAGTTATTCCCTTCCTGATATAAACTGCTACCCCTCCCCCCTTCCTGACTACCTTGTCCCTCCTGTATAGTTTACATCCAAGGATCGCAAGGTCCCAGTCATGGTGTGATTTTGCCCAAGTCTCAGTTACTGTGGCTATGTCCACTCTCCTGTTCACTAATAGTGCCTGCAGGTCTTCCATCTTTTTTCTGTGACTCCGTGCATTCAGAGACACCACCCTACACCTAGAATCTGACCTTTCTTCTCTTCCCACTATTCTTCTAGTCACATTTATCCCCTCTGTGTGTACCCCTCCACGTACCCTTGTTATGTGTTCCTCACCCCCTCCACCCTTTGCTAACTGTGTTCTTGCCCCTTCCACCTCCTCCCTCCAGACCTCTTCCATCACTGTGGAGGGCACGTTCACTGACCTCCTCCTCATGGAGTCTGTGGGCCTGCACACCCACTGTCCCCCCCCAGTAGTTTTCATTAAGTGTAGTGGTTATATATTACCCCAGCTTGTCCCTGAGTACCCTCAAAGCCTCCCTACTGAGGTGTAGCCTGTCTGGTGAAAAGAGTGTCTTGTTTGACCAGGTCTCATCCCAGTCCCCAATACAGATGAACATCTCCTCCTGGCGCCATTTCCTCAGCCAGTCATTGAAATCCTCTGTTCTTCTTTTCCTGTCTGTGCTGGCCCTTAGTGCTGGTATCACCTCTGGGAAGGCCAGTGAACTTCCTTCCTTCCTCCCTCCCTGAAGATCTTCCCTAACTCCCTGAACCTCCTTTGCACTGCCTCCACCTCCTCCCCAGATAGGTCATTGGTTCCTAAATGTATAACTAAATTAGGTTTTCCTCCAGCCTCCCTTACTATTTCCCTTATTCTTGGGCCCACCTTCCCCGCTGTCATCCCATGCAATACAAACCACCCTTCTGCTTGCATTTGGGTCCCCTTTCCTTCCCCAGTGAATACCCCTAATTATGGAGTCCCCTATGATTGCCATCCTACCATCCCCTGCATCCGTGCTCCCTATTCTTACCTTCAGTACTATCTGCTTCTCCACCTATCTGCTCCTTCTGCACCCTGGTAAACTTATCTCCACAGCCACAATTTATCCCCTTAACTGTTTTTCCACCTTCCAATCTGCCCCTCCCCTTTTGACTATCTGTATTTGTTTTCAGTTTTCCCTCCCATCTTCCTTTCCTTTTCTCTCCCTCCCTTTCTCCACTTCATTTTGCCTGCCTCTCTTCCCTGCCCACCCTGATTACTTCCTTCCCCCATCCCCTGTACTCCTACTCTCAACCCTGGCTCAACCTGACCTCCTACCTCACCTCCTGCTGCCCCCACCTCCTTCCAGACAGTGGTGCAAATCTATTCAGTAAAAACACCCCTTTAGAATTTCCCACCCCTGATGCTACTCTCACATTCCCATCCCTTCCCCTCACCACTTGCCATTCTTCCACCCTAGGCTCCCTATTCCTCTGAGGAAGAGATACTCCTGTATACTTGGTGCTCCTCCCCACTCCCATTCCCTGCCTGATTCCATCACTCCCCTGGGTATCACCCCTCTGCCTTTCCCTCTATTGCTCTGCTCCTCTGACTTCCCACACCATCATCCCCAGCCCCCATCTGATCAGCCCCATTTCAGCCCTTAGCAGCCCCAGGTTCTTACACACAGGCCATCCTCCTTTACTCCACATCACCCCCAGAAAGACTGCTGCCTCACAGCTATTGCAGTTTACCATTCTCCTGCTTCCCATACATGTACCTATTCCCCCACTTTCTCCAAGCTCAGCTTCTCCTACCCTCCAGTTATACATAAGTATAAAATCAGAGGCTATAGTCTGTTCTGCAGGTGAACAGTCTTTCCCAGATGTTTGTAATAATGTACTAGCTTTGTCTTGATGTTGTGCTAAATGTATTGCAACTTTGCAAACAGGACAACCCTGAAAACAGGCTTTGCCTAGGAACTCATCCTGAAATATAAAAATAAACAAACAAGAGATATCAGTGAATGCTCACCTCCTTTTGGAGAGCTCTGGTACCTTTTGGAGAGCCCCCGGGTAAACTGTAGTGCACTGCCCCAGGGTGGAATGCAGAGGCGGGAGAGTGGCCATCTGCTTTAGATCTGACCTGGGCTTCACTGCATCCAGTGGGAACTACCATGTCCTTTGAATGTGTGGTCATGTATGAGAGGTCTGGGTGCAGGCTGCAGGATTCTCCAGATTTACCGTCCCCATGGGGCAGCGGAAAAATTCCTACAGGAGGTGGCAGATCTCATCAGCAGCAAAGTGTTGAAGGCCCCCAGATGTTTAGTACTTGGGGACTTCAGCACATGGGCTGAAGACAAATACTCCAGGCTTGGCAGCAACCTCCTCCAGATGATGTCATATCTGGGCCTGTCACAAGAGGTTACTTCCATGACCCATCATGGCGGCCACATGTTGGACCTGGTGTTCTCACCGGGGTTTGAGGTTGGTAACCTCAAGACTGTTCAGGTCAGTTGGTCTGATCATTAGACAGTGAAGTTCTCCTTCAGGGCCCCTCTCAAGAGCCCTCCTCCTGTGGATATGGTCAGCTACCGTCTTTTGAGGGGTATGTCCCCGGAGGGATTTCTGGTGGTGGCTGATCTATCTAGTGTAGGTGTTGCTTGTGTAAAGGGCATGAGTGATGTGTTTGCCGCCTATAATAAGGCAATGTCCAATGCACTCAATGCCTTCACACCAGTCCGTGTACAACCCAAATCCTCTCACTTGAGGTCTCCATGGTTTGATGGGGAGCTCAAGGTGATGAAGATTAAGGGTTGGAAGTTTGAGCGCTGCTTGCGGAAGACCGGTCTAGTGGAGGATAAACTGGCCCTGCATACTCACTATGGTGAGTATCAGGGGGCAATCAACCATAAGAATGCAGATTTCCTGTCCAGGGAGTTTGCTGCAGGGAGGAACCGGCCAGCTGTGCTATTTCAGACTGTGGCTAGGCTACTACACCCGGTCTGTCTACAGCCGAATAAAGCCTTTTATGATTCTTCATGTGAAGAGTTTGCTCGGTTCTTCTCTGACAGTGTGTTCTCAATGATAACAGAAACTTTGAGATCAGATATTTCATTACTTGCACAACCCCTTTTGTTGTTTATGTATGATGATGTAACTGCCCATGTTATTATGTGAGTAGGACCACTCGCCCCACCATAGGGAGAATCCAGGAACATGTAAGGGCCATCATAAATGGAAATATACACAATGCCCTGGGGGCACATTTCCTGGTGAAACGTAATGGAAAACCAGAACGTTTCAGATTTACAGTCCTGGAATATGTAGCAAGACAGCCAAGGGGTGGGAATAGAGTAAATACCTTGTCAAAAAAGGCGGCCAAATGGATTTTATTATTGGACACTGTTGTTCCATTTAGGTTGATTGAAGAAGTAGACTTCTTCCCATATCTATGACCAATTTAGCCTTTTGATCTTCAGATTTGTAATAGATTACCTTACAGCACATTGTACTCGTAGCCGTGTTCTCCTTTCTTCTCTCTTTTCTTTTTATACAGGGAATCCACCAAGCCCATAAATTTGAAACATGCAAAGTGAGAGCTGTAATTTTTGCATGCCCACAAAGCACAGTAACACTTCACTACTGAAGATTAACTGTTTCGGGAAAGATTCCCTTTAGCTTTTATTTGTTACTTTAAAAACAGTCTGACCACATCAGAGCCCCCCCCCCCCGTATTTTAGTAATATTCTAACACCCGCAGACCTGTAAATTTATAAACTCCACATGAACACTGGAATTGTCACTAATTTGGATTCCAGTTTGTTTTCTCAAGTTTTCCCATATTCTTTAATAGGTAGCCACCCTCGGAACCCATAAGCTTCTTCTGTATACCTCATTTACTGACAATCATAGTCCTGTTGATCACTATAGATTTGTGAGTTTTTTTCTTTTCTTCTTCTTGTTTAAGACCCTTATCTCTACAATTTAGTGCAAATATTAGATTTAAATAAGTATCAATTCACTCGATAAGCAAACTTAAGATAAAGTGAAACTTTAGTCCATTTTATAAGTTTTTTTTTATTTTTTGACCTCTTGCATAAAATGTGACCTCCTTGTAGAGGTAATAGAGTTGACTAAGGTATTCATACTTTCTGTATTCGAAACTTGAGACTTAATGATACTTCAGTCAGTTGTTGAGGTCATTTGATCAGTTGACCTTTTGTACTAAAAATTGACCTCCCTTTTTAAGGTCTCAGAGTTAGGCAATCTGTTTATATATTTATATAATTTTTGTATTCATACCATATTTATAATGAAAATCAATTGTTGAATCATTCAGTGGTATCAATCAAATGTATCTTGTTTTTGTTTAGATCCTCTAAGATGTTGCATTAACGCATATTGGTCAGGATTTAAAGTTACACACTGGAAACTTACTTAGAGAATTTAGAGTATTTAAATTAGACCTGTTGTGTTAAAAGTTTTGTAACAAACTTTGAAGGAATGTCCCTATCAAAACAGGCTTCAACAAACAGGACTACACTCACTGGAAGCTAGGAGACAAAGAGGAGATTTATTATTCCTAATTAAAATATTAAACAACCAAGATATTATGGATAAGTTCCAACTGAAATATAGCACTGTTAGAAGTAACCTGAGGTCTCATAATAAAAAATCAATCATTCCAAAAGCATTTACCACTAAACAAAACAATTTCTATACAATTAGAGCTGCAAAAGCATGGAACAGGCTTCCTCAATCTGTAGTGGACATCACAAACTTAGAAACATTTAAAAATACCATGGACAAATTTTGTTATTCGAAACAACTACTGGTTTAAACACCCACATATGTGGGAGACATTCTAGAAGGGCTTAGTGCTCCCTTATGTCTTAAATCTCCTAGTAATCCTAGTAAAGTAGAATGCTGATAATGCACTTAATGTTTTGTACTTTAGGGCACTTTAGGGTGTATATCACTTTAATTGCAATTGTATTAAATAGTGAGCATGTTTGTTAGTCCTCAGACCCGCCCCCTGAGGAAGGTCCATTGTAGGGTTGACGCACTGGGGCTATAGGGTTTTGAACCAGGCACCTTCCCAAAATAAAATAAGTATTGTACTTCATAACTTCAGAACCAGAGAATGCTGAGTCTTTTTTGCTTATGTGTTGTTTCATTTGTAGTAGGCAGCTACCCAGCTCAAGCACCGCCGACCTGAGTGCACCACTTGCCATTTTTCCCAAAGGAATTCCATCAGCTGGCTGGAGTATTGCCTACAGTGATTGCCATGGGCATCACAGAAGTACTCTGCCTGTTTGGGTGAGTTTAAACCAGTGGTGGTGGCCAAGGTCATTGAGGATGCTTCCGGGCTGAAGCACACATATTGTGAACTGGAACCGGTGCTGACACATTTCTTGAATGGATGTGACAGTTCTGTTGGCCCAGTGTTTGCTATGATTGTCCAGTGCTCTTTGTTGAAGGGAGTCTTCCTGGATTCCTTGAAAGGCTCTGGTGAGACCCCTTCTGAAGAAACCATCTTTAGTCCCTGACACCTTGGTGAATTACTGACCTATCTCCAACCTCCCTTTTTTGGATAAGGTTGTGAGAAGATTGTGGCACAACAGCTTGTTAAGCACCTTGTGGCCTTTGACATCTATGAGCCACTCCAGTCTGGATTTCATGTGAGGCACAGCACTAAAATGGTGTTAGTTCAGGTGCACAATGACCTCCTCAGGGTGAGAGATAGAGGAGGGGGTTCAGTTTTCATTCTCCTTGATCTCTCCTCAGCATTTGACACAGTGGGCCATGTTTTTTTTTTTTTTTTTTTTTTTCTATTTCTGGCAACTCACCTTGGAGAACTCTCTCCAGCATCCTCTGCCACTGTCTCTGCCTCCCACATGAGACGCCTCTCCTTTGTTTCCTTAGCCTCGCCTGACACCTCCCCCAGATCTGAGCCCCTTGGGGAGGGCAACCCTATCCACCCAGGGCACTCTATCTATAGTATAGAATGCCAGGCTAAGTGATTGGGGCCAGGAGAGAGGAGAGTGCCCGGTATTGGAAGTGTGGTCTGGGGCGGAGGTGCCTTTGCCTATCCCTGAGGGAGGAGATTTTTCACTTAGTGCTCTCTCCCCCAAACATGGGACCTGCAATGCCATCCAGCTTGCTATGTGAGTGCTCCCATCCATGTCCAGAAGACAGCCACCCAACGTTCCCCTTCCAGCATGGTTTCTGTGGCTGCACTGCACCCAGTCTCTACCGGGTGTCACTGTCTGTGCGAGACAGTCCCCCCTTCCCTCCCAGGAGAGGAGAGCAGTCCAATGGATGCTCCATCCTCTCCTTCCCAGGCCAACCTCTGGCATTCTGAGCTCATTCCTGAACACGGGTCACTGGCATGGTGTGAGGTGTGGCATCCATCACCTCAACCCCCAACACCACCGGGCTGGCCACAGTGGACCATGTTGTGTTATTCAACCATCTCAGGGAGTACATTGGGCTTGCCGGCATTGTTATCTGCTGGTTTGAGTCCTATCTCATGAACAGGAGGTAGCGGGTGTTTATAGAGAAATTATCCTCCTCCCTGAGCCTCCTGTTCTGTGGAGTACCTCACGATTTGGTCTTGTCACTGATGTTGTTTGCTGTGTACATGCTGCCCCTGGGTGAGCTCATTAGGAAATACAACACATATTTTCATTGCTATGCAGATGATACCCAGTTGTATCTTTCCTTTACCCCTGGGACATCTGACGCTGTAGAAGTGTTTAATAGCTGTCTGGCTGAGATTAATCACAGGATGTCTTCCAGCTGGTTGCAACTGAACCCTGTTAAGACAGAGGTACTGGTGGTGGAGTCAAACTAAAGGCATGTTGGATTGCCTCTGGCATGGCAGCAGGTCTTTTCCTGGGGCCTACGCCATTGATGGCTTCCTCCAGTGTGCGCGATCTGAGCATGTTCCTCAATGATGGATTGACATTTGAACCCCAGGTGTTGTCCATTGTCCAAAGCAGTTTTTATTACCTGAGGAATATCGCCAGGATCAAACACCTAGTTCCACCATAGAATCTCCCTACCTTGATACATGTCTTTGTGATGTCCAGGCTAGATTATTGTAATGCACTCTACTTCTGGGTCTCTGGAGGTACCCTGTACCAGCTGCAGCTGGTGCAGAATGCTGCCGCCAGGCTGCTGATGGGACTTTCTAAGTTCAGCCATGTTACCCTGGTGTTGCACAAACTGCACTGGCTGCCAGTCAGGTGGTGGGTCCTCTTCAAGGTGGGCTTGCTCACCTTTAAGGGCCTACATGGATTTGGCCCTGGCTATCTGTCTGACCTCCTAACACCTGCTGCTCCTGTCCACTTCCCCGTTCCTTCTCTAGGGGCCTCCTCACAATTTCCAGGATGAGGTTAAAAACTACCAGCCACAGGGCGTTCAGTGTCCCTGGCCCCAACCTGTGGAATTCGCTACCACCAGCTATTAGGGAGGCCCCTTCAGTGTTTGTTTTCAAGGCCGACCTAAAGGCCCATTTGTTTGCTCTGGCATTCCCAGATACAGAGCTGTAAAGAACTATTATTTGATATATCTGTAATGTCTGCCTTTTTCTGCTCTGAGCTTGTTGTTTAATTGTATTTATGTTTAGCTATATTTATGTATTTATACACTGTCCCATTTCTTTGAATGTTAGTATTTGTAAGGTGCCCAGAGCCCCTGGGATTGGGCACCTAAGGAATAAAAGTTGCCAGTGCTCCTGCCATGTTAGGGGACCATGATCATGGACCATTCTTAAAATTCTCTCCTTAACAGGAAATTTCTGAAAGCATGCCAAGATTGGGCATGGCCACTCACTTTCTCTGGGTCGGGGCAGCAGGAACCAGTGGGCTTGCTCCATCTCATAACAATCTGGACCCTGAGAATGTAACAAGATCAGGACCACCTGCTGGAGGAACTTAATACAGTCCAGTCCTTCACTGCCCTATGGGAAGCTGACAAAACATAGATTGTTTCATCGGCTCCTATTTTCTAAATCCTCCACCCTGTCCCATAACTGACAGATTTATCTGTCTTGCCACACAGCCTAGTCTGGAGGTCTTCCACTCCATCTTCTGCCTTGTGAACATGTGTCTTGGCTGCTGAGACCCTGAGGGGTTCAAGATAAATTGTATAAAATGTATAAAGTGATACAGTGCACTTACACCTAGCTCTGGCAGGATCACTATTCCATTGTGAAAAGGACATGTTACAGTTAACCAAACCCCAATAGGAGCTTTCACAGGTATATCATCTGTCACAAGAGGTGGTCTGCAATGCCCACCGGTTGGCAAACAAATGCTGACCTGATTGTTTAATCGGGGCAGTGTGGTGTCAGTTTGTCTCTTGTTTTTCAATGGGTTTGACATCCTATTATGTGAGAATAAAAGCCTCTAGAGGGGATTAGGCTCATATATGCAACACTGACAGTGTGCTAAATGGGCATGTTGCTATGCTGCCTGTGCCTTCCTTTCACAAGGTCATACTTTCCATTCCCACACCCAGAACATAGGCTCATTCCAAAAATTCACATTGCTGTACCCCGTCTGTATTATGCTGCCGCAGGTGCTCTACATTGGCTGAGCCACTAAACTGAAGTTTCTTCTGCTCATTTCTGGTGACTTCCAGGTGGAAGTTAATGGTTCAGTGGAACACTTTGAAAGGGGTAGGGCATTACTCTGAAGTCATGGCCAACATTCCGTCTCTCAATAAAACAGAGTCCTGAAGCAGTGTCCCTCAGCTATGTGACAGGTGCCACCGAGCCCAACAAGGCCTCTTTATTTATCTGCATAATGTCTTCACAGTTGCAGTGTCTGCAGTGGTATACTTCCTCATTTTCCTTTCTTTTGCAGAAACATTTATGTGACAGGGTAGCTGAACAGGCAGCTTCTCTGGGGAACATTCAGTGACAGAAATATATCAATCCCACTTTAAATTAACAATTCAGAAAAAAGTCACTTATTGCACATTCAGCTTAACAAAAACCAGAAATAAATTAAAACAAAGTCTAAACTGGTTGTAGTTTTTTTCAGGTCAGTCTTTCACTGCTGCAGCAAAAAGCCTCTTCTGTCTGTCTGTCTGTCTTGCGGTCGGTAAGTCTCTCTCTTTCTCTTTCTCTTTCTGTCCCTCTTCCTACTTCTGTTTCCTGGACCCTTTTATGGGCCTCATGTGTGCCTTGGTAGCACTTCCCTTACCCCTGAGAAAGAACCAACAGGTCATGCAGGGTACTGTAAGCATGGGGCCTTAACGAGACAACATGAAAGCAAGCAGGGTTTGGTCTAAATCTCCCCTTGGCCCCAAGCAACTTTATTGTATGTATGGGGTGGGGTCAGGTTTAGGGGCACAAGGAACATACACCTCATTGCAGTCTTCCACATGAATTTTTCTGAAAATACTAAGAGGGCTTATTTGTGTTCTGTGAAAAAGTTCTAATAATATCTCACTTTCCTGCAGGGCCACAGCACCTAGTTGGGGGATGGGTCAGATTAAATGAACACTACTGTAACTCATTGTTGATAGTATACTGTTAACTCTTACTATGTCTTTAAAGTAACTTTAAATTGTGTATGAAACATAAATGTAATTGTTGAATTTGTTTGTATAAATATTTAATTTTGTGCAATTATGCTGCCGCCACTTGTCCCCTTACCAGGACACACTTGAAATGTGACTGTCTCAGAGTTTTTTCTTTTCTTGTGTAACTACATCATGGTGTTCCCAGAAAGGCCCACTGAGCTGAAATGCCTCATTTCCAGCTGCATCCTGGGGAAGGACGAGTGAGATACAATATGTACAAATGAGGGCAAGAGAATATATATTTTTTCAAAACATGAAATAAAGCTACAACACTTTCATGGCACAATACAGGATAATGCTTACACTTAAACAATGAGGAAACACCCCAGGGGCAAGGGGCTATCCTTTGTAGCCAAGAGAAAACTGTGACAGGAAAAGAATAAAAAAGGGAATGTATGGGAAAGTAAGCAGGAATAAAATTGGGTACAAGAAGAAACAAGTGCAAAGCATAGTAGAGGTTTAGGAGTTTCAGGGCAAAGGAGGCGGTGGAGTGGAGGAAGAGCATGTATATGTTTTGATAAATAAAAGTGTTTTTCATTAATTTATTCATTCAGTCAGTCATTCAATATGTTTATTCATGCATCATTGAACAGGAAGGCACTTTGGTCTGAAACTCATTTTCAACTGTTTCTAAAAGGCAGCAAAACAAATTATGTACATCATAACAACAGTACAACAATTCAAATAAAAAATATAAATACAAGTCACAATAACAGCCTACATTTATCAAGCAATGCTTATTGATGTACAAAAAAAAAGGCAAGGGAGTGTCATAAAATCATCTAGGGATGGGCAGAAATAAGATCTGAGGTTGCACCAATAGATAGGAAGTTGTTTGTTTTTAGATGCTGTACATTACCTTATTAGATACTGTACATTACCTTATGTATGTAAGGCAACACATACAGTACATGCAAATGATGTTCTAATCTGTTCTGAAGTAATGTATAGTCTAGCGGTAAAAGCACTGAACTATGAAACAGGAGGACATCCCAGGTCTGAAATCATCCATGTCCACTGTCACAGTGTCACCTTAGCAAGCCACTTAATCTCCTAGAGCAACAGTCCTGCCAGCTGCAAAATTGGCAAAAAACAGAAGTCTGCGGCACTTTAGAATTTCCTTCTCAGTTTGGGAATCTTGAATAAACAGATCCCAAAATAAAAGAAACAGTAAGAGCCATAGGTTCTTTAACTGCCTTCTAGACAACAACCAGCAATCAGCAGAAGGAAGTTTGGTTTAGTGTCTTATTTGAGGGATGGTGCCTCAACAGTGTAGCACTCCCTTAATCTTGATTGGGTATTAGCCAAGTTCCTCTTGTGGGACTAGAACCAATTACCTTCTGATCTTCCACCCTCTAAGGTAGGCCTGCCACCTACTGAGCCATTGACATAGCTGTCACTTGATATGGCTCAATGGGTAATTATTATTTTAATTATATTAATATTTATTTGTCCAGGTAATATCTCAATCAGATGACTCTTGTCATACAACCTGGCCATTATAAACAGAGACATCTACTAGTTGAGCTATGAGAGTTGCTCCTTTAGACTTCTTTACAACAATTTGGTTTATCAATTTATGAATTTTAGCTTTGTATCCTGCTAAATGATGTACTTCTGTTCAGAGTCTCTATACCAGGCCAGAGTGCTTTTTTTCACATCATTCTGACACTATATAGAATGACTCTGGTTTCAAGGGTCCTGCTAGCTAAATTACAGGAGCTGGTCCTTTACCTCACAAGATACAGCTCTTGATTACAGCCTGGATGGCTGTGAGGTCAAATCTCGCCATGTGTAAGGTACTGGACATTCCACATACAATCTGTATAACTGGTGCCCAGTTATTGAATGGACAATGTAGCTCTATCTTTTATACAATTGCTGAATGTTCTCCTGTACATTTTCAATTGACTATAAAACTATCTGCTCTATGACTATGTTTGTATAATTTATTGCTTTTAAGATTTGTTATTTGTAAATATATTGTACTTTTTTATGATGTAACTGTGGTGCACATATGTGTAGGGGCATCACTGTGAATGAGACCTGGCTCAGTGACTTATCCCCAATAAAACTTTTTTAATTGGTTTGAAAATTGAAAAACTCACCTTAAATGTTGACAAACACACCAGCAAGGGAACCTTGTTTTAGTGGGGCTTGGGGGTGGGGGTGTATTTTTCATAACACCAGCTCCTATTAGCTAAACTAGAAGATATGTCCCTTCAAACCACACCAATTTAAGTTCTTAGTTTGGAACTAGAAGGTCATGGAATTGGAATTTTTCCCAGTGTAGTGGCTGTTTTACGTACAATTGCATAATTGATATACCATTTTAAAAGAAAATATAAGGAAAATAATTCAGCAAAACAATTTTTGGCCCTTATTTATCTAATCTACTGCCTGTCTTCCTTTCCTGTGTGGGTTACTATGGCTGCATCAATGATCCATCTGATAGGAGTGAGAAGAAGCAGGTACTCGATGGATAGCAACCCCATCTACACTTTGTAATATCTGGCATCTCTCATTTGCATTGTGGCATAGTCACCAGGGCAACTTCTTGCCCAACAACTAAGCCAGCCTTTTGCGGTTAGCTGCTAGGTGCAAGGTCACAGTGTGGTGGCTGTTTGCCTCCCATTTTGCTGTCCCACATATAGCAGCTATGCATTAGGTCCATTGCGTAATAAAAACTGTGAAAAGAAGACAGGTGGAAATCAATCTGTTTGCATTTGATCCATTAGCAACATCTCAGTATTCAGATCTATGCACCTCTTTCTAGGTATGTGACTGCAATAAACGATGTGATTCATATTTTATTTTAATGTCCCACAAGTGATAAAGACCAAAACAGCTCATGTGTGCCTGGTGGACTAGTAAATTACACAAACGTTTTTCATTTCATTTTACACCATAAACAATATATATCTCTGCAGTCTTATACATGTTATCTGATGGCATGAATAGTATATAAATGTACCATATTTTGTGTTAATGCTACATTTGCAATTGGGTAACTTAACTAGTTCCCAAAACAGCAATGGAAATGCTAGTACACAAGCCCAGGTAGTCTGAGATATAAAACATTAGCAAGAAGCGCTGTTTACTTTAGAGCAGTTGGACAACACTGGATTTATGGAAACCTGCTGAGATGAGAAAGATAAGCTGGGGTGGAGCTAAATGCATACAAATTATACAGAAGAGATAGGAAGCAGAAAAAGGAGGGGAGTAGCAATGTATTATGGGAACATTAAGGGGAACATTCTGTATGTGGCAGGATTGCAGGATCTACATTTAATTATAATAGAATTATTATTTTTTGGTAGTTAATACTTTTTTTTTCCCCCAGAGCCGAAACCACCCTCTGACTGCCAGCCATCCCAGCCCCGCTCCCCTGTTTTTCCTCTGGGACATACCTTTGTGCAGATGCAGTGTAACCCGGATATTCAACTGGGTGCGGGGCTACCAGGTAGCCATGGTCAATGGCAGCTCAGACTGTCATCAGTTTTGGATTTTCTTCCCTTGAGAGGTGACATGCAATGCTGCTTAGACATCCCATGCATGCTTCCATGGGTGGTGCATTGGCAGCTGCCACTCTCTCACCCATGTTGTCAGTCCCTGCCTGCCTAACCCCAAGTCATCATTAGGGGCTACACAAGAACTGGGCACTGAAACCTTCTGTCCCAAGGAAAGGATAGCAGTCCTCCAGACACTCAATCCTGTCTCTCCCCAGCTGACCCTTTGTGACTGAGTCCACATCCGAACCCAGGTTGCTGGCATGGTGCAAAGTGTGGCATCCCGTACCTCAACCGTTGATGCCACTGGGCCAGCAAAAAATAATTATTGTGACTCCAAGCAGTGAATAATACAGGGGGATCAGCGGGGGTTGATGTTTGTTATTGACCACCAGATGGAGGTGAAACCAAGGACTTCAAAGAGCCCCTGACTCTGTTATGGCAACATTGACAAAATCTAATATTTAGACACAATTCAGATTATATGTTTAACAATAATTTTCACCCTATTTCTAGCTCCTGGAGCCTTGTTTCTAACTTTAGACCAATCTCGGTTTTGGCTCCCCTTTCGAACATCTTTGAAAGGATTGGTTTCAATCAGATATCGGAACACCTCTCCAAATAAGAAATTCTATCCAAATCACAACATGGTTTCAGAAAGGACCTTAATACATAAACAACCTTACTGAGGTTCACTAGCCGCAAACATGGTGCCCCTGATAAGAGGAACCATGTTGTAGCTGTGTTTGTGGTCTCACCAAGGCCTTCAATCTTGTTGACCACTGTCTGACTTAGTTAAGTCATTAGCATGGTTACATTTCTCTGAAGAAGTTTTGGATTGGGTCTCAGATTATCTACATAATAGGCATTACAGGACTCAGATTTTGGCCTCCTTTTCTGATTTTGTTCCAGTTCAGTGTGGTGTACCCCAGGGATCTCTTCTGGGATCACTGATGTTTTCTATGTTTTTTAGTTAAGTGCTTTTTTCAATGACATACAAACATACAAAATTGCCAGCAGAAAAAGGCTCAGAGGTATATCAAGTCTGCCCAATTGTGCAGCTCTCAGTTTAATACCATTGCAGCTGCCCCCTCACACCCAATCCCTTCCCTCCATCTCCTCTCCCAGTCCTTCCCACCATTGTGTTCTTGTCTGTACTAACCCTGCCCCTGATTCTATCCCACCTCTGCTTAAAACTATCCACTATCCTCAGTTCAATTAACTCCTCCGGCAATGAATTCCATCCTGCCACCACTCTCTGTGAAGTAGTGCCTTCTCATTTCCCTCCTGAACCTTCCCACTTCCAACTCAGACTGTGCCTCCCTAGCGACCCTGCCCCCCTTTAAATGGAGCAATCCTCCCTCTCTGACTTTGTTTATGCCTTTCAAGTACTTAAAGGTCTCGATTATGTCTTCCCTTTCCTTCTCTCCTCCAAGTTCATGTTGAGCTCCCTCAATCTTTCCTCATAAGGCAACTCCCTAGTTCCATGATAATTTTGCAGCCCTACACTGCACCCCTTCAAGTAATCTCATATCCTTCTTGAGGTAAGGGTATCATAACTGTACACAGTACTCCAAGTACCCTCACCAGTGATCTATACAAGGGCAAGATGACCTCCTCCTTTCTAGAGATGATCCCTCTGGCAATGCACCCCCAGCATCCAACTTGCCCTTGCTGCCACCCTCCTATACTGTGCTGATACAGTCATGTCCCCTGTGACTAGTACCCCAGATCCTTTTCCTCCTCTGAAGCTGTTACCTGCACTCCCCCCAGTCAGTAGTTGGTCCTGGGATTTCTGGCTCTGAGGTGCATGGCCTTGCACTTCTTAACGTTAAACCCCAACTGCCACTCCTTTGACCAGTGTTTGAGTTTAGCTAGATCCTCCCTGAGTGCCTGCCTCCCTTCCTCACTGTCTCCTTTTGCACAAATCTTAGTGTCATCAGCGAACAGGACGATCTTACTCTTGACCCCCTCTGCAATGTCTCCAATGAAGACACTGAACAAAACAGGGCCCAGCACTGAACCTCACTAGTTACTGGCCTTGGCTTGGATGTCTCCCCCCTTACAACTACCCTCTGTTGTCTTCCCTGCAGCCAGCTCTCAACACTCCCCACCAGTTTCTCCCCCACCCTCATGTCCCTTGGCTTGCTTAGTAACCTCCCATGTAGCACCATGTCAAAAGTCTTGCTGAAGTCCAGACACAGGATGACAGAACTGGTTAGAGAAATAGAAGTGGGTAAGAAACTAGACAGTAGTGAACACAATATCATAAGTTTTTTATTAATTCATGTAAATTAAAAAGCAATGAAGAGATCAAAGGTTTTCTATTTTCTGTGGTTGATTTTAGTAAAATCAAAGTCATGGCAGTAGTTTACAGTAGTAAGTTGAGTAGTAAATGTTTTCAGAAGCCACAGGATTCCAAAAGATTTTATAAGTCAGGTAATACATAAATGCATCCCTGCAATTAGCAAATACAGATGCACAAGGCATACACCTTAGTGAATGGAAGAAAAAATATTTGTGTATGTAACACATAAACAGCAGGATAGGGATGAATACAGAATGTAATAAAAAGATGATCTTAATGGATTAGAGGAAGAAAGAAATTCAGAAATAAATAGTAATGCAACCAAAAACTTAAAAAGAAAGGTATTTTTGGATACTGTACATAAGGGAAAAAATACAGCAATCACTTGGCTCACCGAGGGCCTCAAAATGAGGAGACATTTATGAGGATGGTGAACAGCAAAATGTCTAAATGACCATTTTGTATCAGTTTAAAAAAAAAAGAGAGATGGGCAAATCAGTGATGCAGGTGTTCCATTCAAAGGAGATCATATCGATAAGTAACATAACTTATTCATAACGAATGAAGAGAGAGAACACTTTCTCAGGGGGATTATTGTTAACAAGGATCCTGGGCCAGATGGGTTCCATCCTAGAATCCTGAGAGAATTGTCTCAAACATAAGCAACATGTCTTGCAAAGAATTATTTAGCATAAGTTTTATAACCGATGAATGGAGGCAGGCCCATGTCCTGTAGACCAGATATTTTTTTTTAAGTTCTACATCAGAACCAGAAAATTATAGACCTGTCAGATTAATATCAGTGTTAAACAAGCATTTGTCAATGCCGAATGATTTGCTTGCTGGCATTAGCATTGGAAGTGCAGGAGTTAGACAGATGCATAATAGGAATGGCAGTAAAGTATTGAACTGAAGCCAACCCCACCATCACCCTGCAGAGATAAATAGGCATTGGGATGTGTCTTTGGGTTGTCGCCTATAACGCTGATGCCATTTCACCTCACCCTACCCTGCAGACACGACAAATGTCGAGGAGTGCCTTGGGGTCTTTGAGCTTTACACTCACCCCATTCCATAAGGAAATATGCTGAAATGGGTGCAGTATAAGAGAATGGAGTGAACTTTGGGGCCGAAGAGTCCAAGGCACACCTCAATGCCTGTCACTGGCTGCAGGGTGGGGGGTGGAATGGCGTGAGCATTACTGTTGACAATTCCAAGTCACACCCCTGATGCCTGTCAATCCCTACAGGGTAGGGCATTATGGTCGGAAACCCTAAAGCCCTGAGTGTATCTTGGTATTTTCACTCCAAGTTTTCAACATGAGCTTTTTGCGACCTCTCCTCATGAACAGTGGCACTGTGATTTTGTTACTCTGTTTCAAAAGTTTATTTTGCACAGCAACCACACCCATTGTGCACCACAGGTGGGAAAACATGTTTCAGGCAGGATGTGAAAATGGCAGCTGTACTGTTCATAGGGTAGTGAGCAAAATGGCAATGTTGAAAATCTGAGTGAAAATATAAACATTAGTGAAATTCACGAGAGTGCATAGAAGCAAATTACAGCATGCGCTAACGCTGGTAACACAGTCATTTTTGGGAATTTTTTCACCAAATTTGCAACATGGGCTTTTTGGGACCTCTCCTTATGAACACTGTCACTGAGATTTTCTTAATCTGTCATGAACATTGATTTCCCATCATCGTGCGCCAGATGTGCGAAAACACATTTTGGGCAGGATGTGAAAAACGAGAGCTATACTGTTCATAAGGAGGTGTGGAAAAATGACAAAGTTGAAAATCTGGAGTGAAAATATTAAAAATTCTCAAAGTTACAAGCGTGCTTGGGAACTGCGCAATACGCATTTATAACAGTCATTTTGGAGAATTTTCTTCATCAAATTTGCAACATAGGCTTTTGGCAGCCTACTTCATGAACAGTGACACTGTTGTTTCATTAATCAGTCCCGAAAGCTGATTCTGCACAGTGACCACGAAATCACTTTTTGGGACCAAATAATGAAATAACAGTGACTGAGTTCATGAGGTGGGGTCCCAAGAACCCCATGTTGAAAATTTGGAGTCAAAAGTCACAAAAATGGCCAAGATATCCACCTAAGTTGAGCCCCCCCCCCCACTGATGCCATTATACAGCTTACCGTGATTTTCTTCAGTTCGCTGTCGGCCTTTGAAGAGTTCAGACATCTCCGCTCCACGAGATTGTTGCACCTGGGTCTGGAGGTTAAGTATAGGGTGGGTGGGTACAGGGAGGTGGGGTGTGAAAGAAGGGTGAGTGCGGGTTGGGAAGAGGCGTCGTGACCATAAGGAACTGTTTTCTGTTTCTGCGAAGCGAGCCGTCATGGGAAGGTATTTTTTTTACAGATTTGCCAAATACATTTGGACACATAGGATGGGCTCCCAGTGTGCCACCTGTGTTTTGACAGGGGACTGAAGCCAAAGGGGAGTGGGCACCCCTTCAGCAAAGACAGCATGTCTGTATTTTGGGGGGCATGATGCCGAGGGGGATTGGGCACCCCCCTTAGCAGACAAATAAAACAAGGGGGATATTATGCCGATGGGGATTGGGCACCCATGTCGGCAAAAAAATTGGGGAGGGGGAATGCTGACAGAGAGATTGGGCAACCCCAACATCAGCTTTCTAGGGACTGTGAGTGACAGTTGGCAGTAGCCGATGCCATGTTTATTGAAATGTTTCACCAGGAACAGCACATAATGGAGACGTGTCAGATCTGTCACTGCAATGACGTGCCTGTCTCTCATTGCAGTGGTGGATTTCTTTCAGGTTGGTGGCAGGTTTCTCAACTGCTGTCATAGACAGTGTGCTCATTCATTGCTGCCACAGAGACAAACCCCAAAAAGCAGTGGCGGCAATGGCCACAACACTGTCGCACCTCCACAACCTGCTACTCCAGCAAGCTGCCACAAAATGTTTCTTGTGCATGCGCATAAGCAAACATGAAAAACATTGATGGATACAGTTAAGTCATGGATAAGACTGTTTATTATAGACAATAACAAAACCTGGCTTCAGCCGGACAGTTTTTCAAAGTCTTATATCCGCCGAACCTCCAAGGCTATTTTTAAAAGGACTGTACTGGCCCTGATATGTCTGTGCAGTATTTGCATTGGTACGTGCGGTATTGGAAATGGAAAAAATTCACTGGGAGAGCCCACCACCTCTGAGGTAGGACTGAACATACCGGACAAGATCTGGGGACATGTTTCCTTATTATATGTTGCATTTTTACACTTCATTTAATCAGCTCTATGCCTTTTGGAGGCACATTTTACACAGGAGTAATCACTTCTCATCTAGCTCCTGGAACAGTTAGATTTTTAAATTTAATTTCTGGAACAGAGTTCCCCCAGGTAACCTACCCCCCATTTCTACCATTGCTGGTCTGCTCTGCCAAAGTTCCTCCCATCCACTGAAGGATGAAGAAGAAGCAGGGATCCTTAAGTCTGTCCCCACCTACCAAGCATGTTCCACACTCTGCTCACTCTCTGCCATACTGATCTGTGCTGGTCCAGGAGGAGCTGCATGCAGCACTGTGCTACACTATGCTGTGTCAGGGTCTCTATCATTGACTACTGGTCAGGCTTACATCTCTTCACCCCTCAGCGAGTGCCAATGTCTATCAGTGTAAGTCAGCCTAGACCATCAGTTTGATGGTCTAGCTGACAGCCTCAAGATGACAAGTGCCAAAAACTAAATCCAATTGTCACAGTTGGATCTGGTTTTGAAAATCAGATCTGCTGCATCAAAGTGGGAGATCGATACTGTTGGGGCAAGATAGTCACAAGCGTATCCCAGGAATACACCTGGGTATCCCTTTAAAAATCCTGCCCTTTGTCTCAGAATAGATGCAGTAAAGGAAAATCGTGCCAGACTTTAATTTCATTCTTTAAGAAAGTAACTTAAAAAATTAAAGAGGAAAGGAAATTATTTCTAATTGGCAGCTCTTTAAAATGTTCCCATTTACAAAAATGATATCCATATGTAACTGTACTTAAATAAAAAGTGCTGGGAAAAACTGTATTTTTCCATTGTTTTGTTTTTATGGGCAGCATTCTGTTATACTTCTCTTCACAGAACCAATGATCTGCAATTTTAGCTATGTCATGGTTCGTGTACAGAACTCTGAGCATGGTTCTGATAGGATAATAGCTCATGTTTAGCATTCTGTTTTGCATTACAGGCAAGAATCCCAAGTCACACCCCTGATGCCTATCATTCTCTACAGGGTGGGGCGTTATGGTTGGAAACCCTAACGCCTCAGGCATTCGTTGGTATTTTCACTCCAAATTTTCAACATGTTTTTTGACCCCACCTCATGAACAGTAGCAATATCAGTTTGTTAGCTGAAAGCTGCTTATGCACAGCGACTCGGCATTTAGCACCACAGGTGCAAAACACATTCGAACAGGATGTGAAAAATGACAGCTATTACTGTTCATGGGAGGTGTAAAAAATGGCAATGTTGCAAATCTGCAGTAAAAATATTAAAACAACTGGTGAAGTCACGCGTGCATAGAAACTGTGCAACGCACACCCGTAATGTAATTAGTTTGGAGATTTTTTACAGCAGATTGTCAACACAGGCATTTTGGGACCTCCGATCATGAACAGTGTCACTGTGATTTTCTTTATCTGTCCCGAACAATGATTTCCCACAGCGACCACGCATCTCTGCGCTGAAAGTGTGAAAACACATTTCGGCCATGTTGTGAAAAATGACAGCTGTACTGTTCATAAGGAAGTGTGGAAAAATGCCACTGGTGAAAATTGGGACTGAAAATATTGCCAAGTCATGAAGTTATGAGGGTGCGTGGAAACTGCGCAATGCTCACTCGTAACACAGTCATTTATGGACTTTTGTCACCAAATTTTCAACATAGCCATTTTAAGACCTCTGCTCATGAACAGTGTAACTGTGATTTTCTTAATCTGTCCCAAACATTGCTTTTGCACACTGACTGCGCCATTGTGCGCTACATGGGCAGAAACACATTTTGGGCAATATGTGAAAAATGACAGCTGTACATGCTCATAAGGAGGTGTGGTAAAATGGCAATGTTGAAAATCTGGAGTAAAATATTGAAAATTCGTGAACTTACAAGCGTGCGTAGGAACTGCGCAATGTACGCTCGTAAAACAGTCATTTTTAGGAATTTTTCCACCAAATTTTCAACATAGGCTTTTTGAGAGCCCACCTTATGAACAGTGGCAATGTTGTTTCATTATTCAGTCCTGAAACGTGATTTTGCACAGTGACTGTGAAATCACCCTTTGGGCCCGATTAACGCCATGACAGTGAGAGGATTCATGAGAAGGGGTCCCAAAAAACCCATGTTGAAAATTTGGTGCAAAAATTCCAAAAAATGCCTGAGATATACAACAAAGTTGAAAAAAACCCTATCTATCCCATTATACAGCTTACCGGCATTTCCTCAGTTCGCGGTCGGCTTTGAAGAGTGCAGACGTGTTCCCGGTCCACCAAAGATCGTCGCGCCAGAGTCCGGAGGTAAGTATGGGGTGAGGGGGTGTGGGGAGGCAGGAGTGAACAGTGGGTGGGCATGGGTGGGGAAGAGACAGCGAGGGACTGTTTTTTGTGTTTCAGGGTTTTTTAAAAGGGCGACAACAGGGCGTTTGCCATGCTGGGGTGGGCTCAGCGTGGCACAAGGACGGCTGTTTGGGGCATGGAGCCAACAGGGGATTGGACACCCCCATCAGTGATAGCATCTTTTGCCATGCTGGGGTGGGCTCCCAGCGTGGCACCCTGTACTCTCTGGGGGGATTGGGCACCCGTCGGCTATCACGATGAGTAGCCATGCTGGGGTGGGCACCCAGTGTGGCATGTGGAACTCTGTTTGAGGGGAGGCGCTGCAGCGGCGGGGGATTGGGCACCCGTCGGCTATACAGTGTGTGCGTGGGGGCGAGCACACAGTATGCGTCAGGGTGTGTGTGTGGGGGGCGTGCATGAGCAGGCGATACCTTGTCGCTGCTCACTGAGCGTAGCTCACCCTTTCAACTGTACTCCACTGTATTTTCGACTGCTGTCATAGACAGCTCCAGCAGCCATTGGAGAGCTGCGGCCGTGCCTGCAAACACACTGACTGAATTGGAAGAGGGCTGCCACACCTTCAAAAACTCACATGATGGCACTATGTTTCCTGCACATGCGTGCAAGCAAACATAAAAATTAAGTTACAACATACAGCACATAGGCAAATTTGTTTTCATTCTCCTAAATGTCAGTGTCAGTGGCTCAGTAGGTAGCACACTCGCCTCTGAGGCCGGGAGATCAGAGGGCTGTGGGTTCAGTTCCCACATCTGGCACTTGGGTTAATATCCCAGTACTGACACTGTAATGCAGCATGAGAGGGGTGCTGCATTTCTGAGGTGCCGTCTTTCGGATGGGGCGTTAAACGAGGTCCCATCTGCCTGGATTGGTGGTAGTTCAGGTGGATGTTAAAGATCCATGGCACTTATCCGAAAGAGTAGAGAATTTCCCGGTGTCCTACCAAATTCCCTCATTCACTAAAAAAATACCACCAACAGCTTAATCTGGTTCAAGGTCAGTTGGCATTCATCTGTATCCCCCTCCCCCGGGTCGTGCCTGAAAATAGGCAGGATTTGTCTAGTGCACTTACCCGGTCAACAAAAGCTAAATAAACAAATAAATAAAATAAAAATAAACAGGAAACATAGCATACAGCAATACTTAAAATCTATATATAGAACTAATTTCCCTCATCATACGTGAAAAAAACCACAAGACAGTACATATCTTTGTTGGTAAGATATTATAAGGGCTGGTACTAACACCCTACACTTATTGCATATTTTGTGTCAAGAGAAAAGATTTTATTTCCCCAATCTGGATTTTTCTGTTAGTGGGTCTCAGGCTTATTGGAAGTTTGTTCCAGCTTACAGGCCCATTGTAAATAAAATGATTCCTTACTCTTTCTGTTTTAAATTTTGTTAATAAGCATTCTAGTCCATCAGCAGATCTAAGACCTTGCTTGGTGTCTTTAAAGTGTATGTTCTCTGTAATGTACTCAGGGACCTTTCCCATTATGCATTTGGTTATAAACATCAGAATCTGATAGTTTCTCCTGTCTCCCAAAGGTATCCAATTTTAGTCTTTGTACATGTCCAGTCTGTGTGCTCTTCTAGGGACATTCAAAATAAATCTGGCTAGTCTGTTATACATTACATCTAATTTATTCAAATGCATATGGGATGCTCCCACATAGACTAAGCTTCCATATTCCAATACTGTCAGCACCACCATGTTTATTATATGTCTTCTAACCTCAACTGTCATACATTTCCTTATTCTGTACAGTGATTCTAAGTATCATCCAACCTTCTTCACTGTTTGGTCAATGTGTATGTCCCATTTTAAATTCTCATCCAAATAAATCCCCAAGTACTTGTAGTGTCCCACCTGTTCCAACTTTGATCCTGACAAAGTTGCAATATGTATAGACTTCTTGGTCATACAGTTCCCTTTCCCTTTATTAAACAACATCATCTTGGATTTATTTGCATTTAATACCAACTTGTATCTAATCAGAAAATCCTTGCAAATGATCATAAGCCCTTTGCAAAGACAGTTGAATGCCTAACAATGATGTCTCTTTGGCATACAAAACAGAATCATCAGCATAGGGGTGGAAGTCTACCTCCTGCTGAGATACAACAAAATTATTCATATACAAATTTTACAAAATTGGTCCTAATATTGATCCTTGCGGTACACCAAAAATGGTTGTTCTGATTCCAGAGGGCCATTTATTGATGGTACCCTGTTGAGATCTTCCCTCCAAATAGGTTTTAAACCACCTCATGGCCTGCTCAGATATATCAGAGGACTGCAGTCTGGAGAGGAGAATGCCGTGGTCCAAGGTGTCAAAGGCTTTAGATAAATTGATAAATATTGCTCCCACCGGCATTCCCCTGTCCAAACCTTTTACAATATCCCAGTAACTTTTAGTAATGCTGTTGTTGTCCCTTGGAGTGGTCTAAAGCCAGATTGGAATTTATTTAGCACTTCATGTTTGATTAAAAAGGCATTCATTTGAGTTGCCACAATTTTTTCAAAAATGTTTGAGATGGTTGGTAATAACGAAACTGGTCTATAGTTTTTCAATTGGTTTTTAGAACCTAATTTAAATACTGTAACTAACTTAGCTGATTTCCAGATCCAAGGTATTTCTGCATAGGTTAGAGACATATTGAATATGTTGGTGATTGGATACACTATGGCGGGGGCTGCTAATCTCAATAGGGTGTTTGGAATACCATCCAACCCTTCCACTTTGTTTGTTTTAATACTGAGTAGCAAACCCATTACCTCTTTTTCTGTTATTTTTGAAAATTTTAATTCTTCATCTGTCTTAATATACTTACCTCCACTGCTGGTACTATTGTATAAATTCTGCTGTGACTGATGTATATTCATATCATTAATTAAAGTTTGTGACAAGGCATTTGTTCCCATATTGATGAAAAAGTCATTGAAATCATCCACCACTTTTACACCTATATCCACATTATGGCCATCTATAACAAAACTCTCTGAGTATTCTGATTTTTGTGTCCCCTGAAGTTTATTAAATGTATTCCAAAAAGCCCTTGGATTTCCAGATATATCTTTCTTTCATTTTTCTTTATAATAATCCTGTTTAATTTGCTTCACATCTTTAGTATACATATTTCACAGCTGTTTATAAATTATCCAGTCCTGGTCCAAATTGGTACATTTTGCCCTTTTCCAGGCACTATCCCTCTTTTTCTTTATTTTGAACAGATTTGAAACATATCACAGGGAACTGTTTTCTTTAACCTATCTCTTTTTGGGGCATGGGAATTACAAATATTTAGAAAATCTTTCTGAAATAAATTCCAGGCATCCTCCATGTATGGGATTAATTCCAGTCTTTCCCAATTATAAGCTTCCAGTTCTAACATGAATCTAGTGCAACCAAAGTGTTTATAGGGTCTAGTACTTATTATTTTCCCAGGAGCTCTTTTCATTTTTTGATTTCTAGTACAATATATCATCTGGTGATCCAATAGTGCATCAGGTAACACCCCACTCCCCTCAAACTTTCTCGGATTTGAAGAAAAAATCAGATCCAATGTAGTTAATGTCTTTAAGTTTCTAGCATTTAGTCTAGCTATACTGTTTATAAGCTGAGTCAATCCCAATGTATTTGACATATCCTGTATCTTATGATTAGTATTAGTAGTACCCCAGTACACATTAAAATTTCCTACCAGTAGCAACTCATGGATTTCAGTTAGGCCTTCAAGCTTTCTTGCAATTCTTCAAATACTTTGCAATTACTCCTTGGGGGATGATAATTTCCCATTAATAGCATCCGTTTTGAAAATGATATTATTAATTCCATGGACACTATTTCTGCTCCAGACCAATTATTTAAATTAGTAACCCCCTTGTGCAGCTACCGAACTTCTTGAATATATAATCACTCCTCCACCTCTTTTAGATCTACAGTATCTTCCCCCACAGATTAAACTCTGTCAGTGCTACCATAGTATCAGTGATTTTTGAGTTTAACCATAATACAGTTATAACTAAAATATCAGGTTTGTATTTTATGACCCATTCTCGTAAATGCTCTATTTTTTTAGTAAGCTGTGTATGTTGATGTGTACAATCCGAAGACTCTCACCCCCCCATCAAGTCTGCTGTGATGTCTCTAGGTGAGTTAATCTGAGAACATGGATTAGGATGAACATCTCCACTCAATGACAAACCAATTGTTAGGAATCATTTACATAACCTATTAATACTTAGTTGGATTAGTCTTTCTCTACAGTGTTTTTTTTCTGTGTCTTTTTTATGGACCAACATAACATTTCTTCCCCATTCCCCTATAAGCTTACTAAGGATAAATGTCCATTTTACCAATGTTGATTCAGGCATATTACTAATTAGACCAGAATGTAATTTGCCACACCATGTATACATATGTTCTGGAGACCACTCAGCTGTACCCCTTTGTGTATGAACATAAGACAATTTTGATATTCTTTTTCCCAACTCCCCTTCACCTGTGTAACATAGTCTATCTGAACAATTTCCCAACAAGATCAACAACCCCCACCAGATTCAATCAATCAATCAAAAAATCTTTATTTTACTAGGTGAAGCACCTTTGAGTAAACTCATTTACAAGATGGACCTGGACAGGTACATGATCAAAGACAGAATAATATTACAAAAATTTAAATAAAGGCATTACATACAACAGAATAAGATACATTTGTAAATATGTACACTAGGAGAACACTTATAGATAGCAGTCACATAGCAATGTATGCATTGAACATACCAACATAACAAAGATGGTGTGGGCAACCATTCAGGGAAGATTGTTCACATAATACCCATTTTCCCAGGTAAATGAAGTCTATATACAAGTTAGTTGCCTCTAAAAGTAAAGTATCTATAATACTTCAAAGATAATAATAACATAACTATGGATATATGTCCCAAATGAGTTGGAGTCTGATTATAATTATCAAAGTACAAGTAATTATAATATTTCAAAGATATAACAATTGTACAAATATATGTCCCAGCCGGATTTGGAGTCTAATTATAAATATACCTCAATTAACTCCTTTGCTTTTATTTTACTACACTGGCTAGAAGTCAAAGACCTGTATGTAAAGTACCTCAGATTAGCACAGTTACATTTAATTTACCACTATATGTACATACTGAAAAACTTTTAAAATTAATGTTTAAGATACAATGGAACTACTAACTTATATCTCTATATAAGTTAGTATCATTAATAAGAGAGACCGTCAGCCTTGGCTCAACTTTTCCAACCTATTTAATATTTTACTGTAAAGTCCTTTCCTATCACTGTAACACTAAACTACCCACTATAGGACTTATTATTTCAAAACTTTCTATACAGGACTTTCATGAAACAGTTACATTTTACTTGAGCATACATGAAATTTACATTGTACTTCATAAGATCAAATCTCTTAATCAAATTTATGTTATGTGTAGAGACCAAATTTACAAGCAATCTATCCTCTTATAAAATAAAAAAAAAGAGCAATCAGTAAGGATAGAACTGCTTGTTATCACCACTTTTTTACTGAATCAGTACTTTTAATTTTAATTTAGATCAAATTCCAAACTACAAGCTCTACCGTGATGAATAGTTACCGGGACCATAAATACACTTTTACCTTTCTTGCTGTTTTCTTGACCGAGCATTGTGATTTAGTATAAATACCAATGCTTTCAGTAAACATTATGTGGGTATATTCATTAGTTTGGGCTAGTTGTTCTAAAAAGAATCTACTGGTATTAATCCCTTGTGAATATCTGAAAGCTGTATATAGGGACTCAACATCTATCCCCAGCCAGATAAATTCCTCATCCCATGTAAATTCCTCAAACTTCTTTACTATATCACTGCTGTCTTTTAAGTATGATGGGAGTCTAATTTTTATTTATTTATTTATTTATTTGAAAATCAGAATTACAAAAACCTTTGAGCTAAAAGCTCATGTACAGAGGGTCCTCATCAATAGGGGAGGGGAACAAGGGGAAACAGACAGTAGCAGCCAACAGGCCTAGTCAATAAAGCATCAGATACCACAAATACAATGGCATAGTTATGAGAAGAACATCCAAGTCACTAGTCCATCTACAGTAGCTGCCTGAAGGTTTTGTCAGTAGCACTTCGGAAAGTATATATACATTAGTAAGAATATGATAGGAACCACCAGGTGAGCATATAATACGCAATGAGGTGGGCCCCAGGTGCCATAACATGGAATAAGTGCTGGCACCTTAATGAGTAATTTTAGGGCACCTGTTAGCAGCTGGGAGCCTTGACAGTATGCAGGTAGCAAGAGAGAAAGGAGGCAAGATATGATCCGTAGGTGAACATAGATAGGGGAGAAAGGGGTGAAAGAGCCTCACAGCAGAGAATACAGGGAGGTAGAGAGACCTAATTATGGTTACTAGCCAAGGCACAGAGCGACCCAATTATGGTTACTAGCTGAGGCACAAAGGGTCATGCGAGACCCGGTAAGAGTGGTGCTAGGGTTGCAAGGTTGTATATGACAGTAGCAGCATTTAGGAAGGGTGATACAATTCCTGAGCTCAGCTTTGAATGGCTAAGGCTTGTGATGCTTGAGGTGGAGTGGGGGA
The DNA here is from genome assembly GCA_016271365.2 of Neoceratodus forsteri. Classification (NCBI taxonomy): domain Eukaryota; kingdom Metazoa; phylum Chordata; order Ceratodontiformes; family Ceratodontidae; genus Neoceratodus; species Neoceratodus forsteri. The sequence continues at coordinate 975,932,132 of CM057452.1, read as the reverse complement.
GCTCGTTAGGCCAGGTGGGATCCTGTACAGCAAAGGCTCACCTCCCCAGAGTGGTTCTTCTGAACCACACAGCTAGGGTGCCTTTCGTAGCACTTCTGGTGGCATGTTCAGCAGGGGCAGGCTGGAATAGAGCCTGTAAGGAGGGAGGTGCAATCCCTAGGAGGGCCTTTTTACCTAGAAGGCAGGAGTGAAGCCTGATACATCTCATAAGGGGGGGAGCCATTTGATCCTAATGTATAGTTCACACGTGTGCACAAGGCAGTCAGCATTTAGAATAAGTCTGCAGGTCTTATTGAGAGTGGTATGAACTCTGTGCAGGCTAGTTTTGGTGGCTGTGCCTTAAATTATGATTCTGTAGTCCAGAATTGTCAGGATAGTACCTCTGACCACCTGAAACTTGGCTTCAGGAGTGAGGCAGGACCATAGTCTATATAATGTCCCTAGCTTCTTATTGGTGGCAGTAGTGATGTTGAGTATATGTTCATCGTAGGTGATGGATTCATCAATAGTGATATCCAAGTACTAGAATGAGGACACCTGTTCAAGGATGGATTGAGGGGTATTAGTGATTGTCAAGGGCATAGTAAATTTTATCTTTTGCCGCCCGGCAATGAGCATGGTCTTGGTCTTTTTACTGTTGCATACTAGTAGGCTATTCTTGAGCCAATCCCGTAAGAGACTGAAGCTGAGCTGCAGGTTCTTGGTGAGTGATGCTTGGCAGGAGTCCCACGAGAAGACAACCATGTGATCAGCGTAGAGCAGGATCCTCGAGGAGGGGCATGCTTCCAGCAGGTTGTTTACAAAGAGGCTGAACAATAACAGTCCCAGTATAAATCCCTGGGGGACCTCGACAGAGACTTCACGTGACTCAGAGAAGGCTCCATTAATTTTCACTCACTGGGTCTGCCTAGTGAGATAGTTAGAGAACCATTTTACTGTTTACTGTTTAAAATACCACCAACAGCTTAATCTGGTTCAATTTCAGTTGTTTACCATCTGTATCCCCCTCATCCCCCCGGTTGCCCCTGTAAAAGGGACTGTAGGCCCAGTGGGCTTACCGGGTCAACAAAATTCAACAAACAAAACAAAAACTTTGTCAGGGGACAACCCCAGACAACCTAACCATTGTAGAAGAAGCTGGTGATCAACAAGGACGAATGCCTTGGTTAGGTCAATAAAGATTGCCCCCACTAGTTGACCTTGGTCAAGTTCCTCATGCACATAGCCTGTGAATTCAATTAAGGCTGTAGTGGTGCTGTGCAACTGATGGAAACCATCCTGTTGTGGGTAGAGGAGGTCATATTTATGTAGGTGGTCCATAAGTTGGTCAGTTATGATTCTCTCAAGTGTTTTGAGAGTGGGGACAGAATTGATATGGGTCTGTAATTGAATACTGTTGCTTGGTCTCCACCTTTCAGTACTGAGGTGACCAAGGCAGATTTCCATGTAGTGGAGAGAGCAGATAGTTGGAGGGACAGATTAAATAGTTTAGTTATGGGTACGACAACCTCAAGTAGGGCAATGGAGAGTAGCTTCATATCAATACCATCGCTTCCCATCCTGGTTTGTCTAGGACTCTGGTGAAGTATTTTCTTGTTTCCTTAATGGACACCTGCCTGAAGTAGAAGTTAGGTTAAGGTTTGGTATTTGGACTGCGATTGGTAGAAGAGGGCAAGTGGTCAGGGGGGAATATTCCACCCGGGTAGCAATCTGATCCAGCGGGGAGGACAGCGCTGCAGTCCATAAATGCGCTGTTGAAAATGTTGGCCATAGAAGCATCATCAAGTACAACTTCACCATTATGGTGAACATGGAGGGGGGGGCTCTTATCATTAGTACCGATAAGATTCTTAACAGCAGACCAAAACTTCTCATTACCCCAGCTCTCCGTCTGTTGGTTCTTGTGGTAGGCAGCCTTGGCATGCCTGATAGCCCAGGTGCACTTGTTTTGTGCCACTTTGTAAGTCTGGAGATCAGATTTCAGCCCTGTTTCCCTAGTTCATTGCCAGAGGAAATCCTGTTGTCTCATCATGGTAAGAAGTTGTGGGGTGACCCAGTCCATACACCCACCTTTCACCCTTTTCTTGTGTTACGGTGCAAACATGTCTGCTGCCATATTGAATTGTGTGAGGAAGAGCTGAAGGGCTGAATCAATTGAGAGGCACGTGTCAAGGGAGCTCCAGTCTATGCATGTGAGGTAGTTCCAAAAGTTGGTCATGGCATTTCTTCTGATAACCCTGTTCCTTTCCAGCCTTGGGGGTGGCTTGGCTTGCTAAGCTGACCACTCACACATGACTGTTGAGTGGTGGTTCAGGGAGTCAGGGAGATCCTTGACCTCAGATAGCCTTTCCAGGTGTGAAGTTAACACTCATTCTAACAAGGTGCTTGTTCCTTTGCTGTAATTAGCCCTAGTGCTACTCCTGACCATCTGTGTTAAGTAGAGACCTGGTATCAGATCTCTATGGGCAGCACTGGAGCTGGCCAGCCAGTTAGAGTTAAAATCCCCCAGGATGTTGGTTTCTTTATTCTGGCTAATCTGGGTATAGTGGTTGGAGAAGGCTCCGAGCTCGGCTTTCTGCCACCCAGGAGGGGTGTACACAGCTGTAACATTCAGATTTTTCTCCCTTGCCCAGGAGTATTTTTAGTGTTAGGCATTCACAGTCCTTGCTGTCAAAGGGCAGTTGGACTCTGTGGCATTGCAAGTGGGTACGGGTGTAGATTATACATCCACCACCTTTTTTCCCAGTTTGGTCTTGCCTGTGTAGGTTGTATACAGGGATGGAGACTACTGAGTTATCAGTATGAGGGGTGAGCTAGGTCTCAGTCAGTGCAATGATATCCAGTTGAAAGTGTGCAACCCAGGCCTCGAACTGTGCCAGCTTCGGTAGTAGGCTCCAAATGTTCAGTGCTACAGTCTTTAGTTGACTTTTTGTTTGGCCATTGGTTGCCATGTGATGGGTATGGGTTTGTGGAGGACCTGGGTTAGGGTGAATATTTCCAGAGATCAGCAGGAGTATTAGAATAAGTTTCCTACATATTTTCAGGTAGTAAGGGTTTGCTCCTAGCCTCCTTGCCTTCATAGAGGAACCTATAGCCTGTGGAGGGCCAAGCACTAGGTGTATGTCATATAAAAAGCATGAGGCTGGAAAGGTCCTACAACAGGGGTTCCACATACTGGTTAAGGACCAGTTGATGGAATGCATGGCACAGGTAGGAGCAGGCAGGCTTCAATTCGTCTCCCCCTGTGCAGGTTTCCCACACTCCACGATAGGAGTGCTCTGGTGGCAAATCGAGGTGGTTAGGGTTGGGTCTCTTTGTTCCAAAGCTAGCACCAGAAGTAGGAATAGTTGTGCAGGAATACCTCCAGGCAGGAGGTGCCAATCCATTCTGGTGTGCATTTTACACATTAATATATTTGGAGAAGTTAATTTCCTTTCCACTCCTTTGCACAGGGGACACTTTACTGCAAGTACCCCAAGATGTATTCAGCTGAGGAATACGTGCTTAATGTCACCAATAAGATCAGGATGCCCTACTGAGCAATGGCTGTAGAATATTTTGAGCTATTCTTAGTGTGATAGCTAGAGTCTGGTATGACTGGACTGTGCCTTTAAGAGAAGTGTCAGCTTATGGAGGAATAATGATCATTGAATGGCCCTGTGGAGAAAAGTGGATTTAATAAATGGTGGGGGTGGGAAGGGAGAAAAATTTAGCCCAAGAAGCTCAGCTGTGGCAAAAGAGAGACAGCTTTCCTTGGCCAGAGCTACCCCGAGGTAGAATGCCATCAGACAAGGGGCACCCATATCAGCAGACCCAAAGCAGTGGCAGAAGCACTTTTAATGCTAGGTACGAGGGCTTTTTAAGTTTAAATTTGGTTCAGTGTTCCACTTCAAGTGCTTTTCCAGTTCGGCGCCCGAAGCTGGAGGCAGGTCCTGAGTGAAGTGTTGAGGAGCAATTGGCCAATGGAGAGTCAAGTTTCTGGCTTGGTGGCCCTATCAAATTACGCCTTTCAAGCTGGGCTTGTAGTGAGCAGAGAGCCGTACCTGTTTCCTGGGAGGGCAGGTGGCTGGTAGCTTGCAGCCGGCTGAGAATTGTAGCCAGTGCTGCTGGTCCACTAGGACCCGAGCCTGTCAAGAGGACCTAAAAGGGAGGGGAGAGAGAGACAAAGAGAGAGAGAGAGATGTTAGTAGAAATAGACCAGAGAGACAGAGGCAGCCTTAAGCAATGGCAGGACCAAGGAGGGAGCAAAAGACCAGGGGAGTGAGTGTGAAAGTGGGAGGGGAGAGGGGGTAGAAGCAGGAGAGAGAGAGAAAATGCAATTAGGGGCATCTGGGTAGTGGTTCCAATGGTGCCACACAAACAAAAGACAGAGGTAGCAGATTAGTGTGTAATGAACAGGGGACAGAGGCTCACAAAATAGGTCAAGAACAGTCTAATCACACACTTTTGTAGAAAAAAATCCCAAACATGACCCAAAGTTTCATAAACTGCCCCATTACCTGAAACAGTCGATCTACCTGGAGGTTTACTAATGTTTTTGTGAATTTGGGGCAGAATGTAAAAACCTGGGACAGTGGGAACTTCCTGCCGGATGTAGCCATGTTTGTTTTCTGAAATGCTACCATCATCTAAACCTGCCAAAAGTAAAGTGAGCAATTTTTTTCTTAAAGACAGGGGTGGGGTCATTAGGTAACTCTCTATGGTTTGTTGTGTTAGCAACTCCATGACAATATCTATATATTGTTGCCTATCCATCACGACTACATTACCTCCCTTAACTGCAGATTTTACAACTATTTTCTCATTCTAGACAATTTCTCCCATGCCGCCTCTGATTCGATTTTAGTCAGAGTAAAACCGTGAGTAGTATTTTCTTTAGTTAAATTCTGCACCTGTTTCATTACAGCCTTTTCATAGGACTGAATAGATTATTTACGTTTGGACAAAAGGCTGATTTTGGTTTAAATAGCATTTTTCTCTCTTGTTTAATGTCACCTGCTACATATGTTATTCTGGGAAAGTCAAACATGCTCAAAGATATTCTCACCCTCATTTTCAAGCAGAAGTAATTCCAAAGTTATCAAATCAGAATGCTCATCTGTAGGCTCCACATTGTAGGTCTCCCCAGTGATATCCAAAACAAGGTCACTGTTTTTCTTTCAGCAGTCTCTGAAATCAAAACGTCATGGACCCCATGGTGGTATTCCTAGTATTCAACAATTGTTGTGCAAAACATGTTTTTAAATGGATCTGCCTAAAAAAAACTTTTGGAGGGCCACAAAAATTTCAAATATATTTGCCTTGGGGCTTGGAATGAAGCTGAGACCTCTTTTCAATATTTCAGGCTCAGTTGGTTGTAATGTATCATTGGAGATATTTACAACTTGTAGTTGTTCTTCCTGAGTGTTCTTTGTCATTTTCCATCTGCTTTTGCCTCCTTGTTTGTCCCTCCTTGTTTTCCTGTTTGCTTTCCTTTTTGTGGTTGTGTCTTTTGACTTAAAAAAGCTTCTTTGGAGGTACTTGTAGTTTCTGCTGATTCCTTTTCAGTTATTGCGTTCTGTGTGCCACTATTCACAGTATCTTTATTTGCACAGCTCTGCTGATCAGTTTTAGTTAAGTACACCTTGCTACATGATTCGCAGGTGCAACTCCTTCCCCTTGCTTGGCTGGTGCTATGCCCCCAGATCACTATTTTGCCTTTTTCATAGTCTTCTGAGTCACGTAACAGTTTATTTTGCTTTCTTTTAATATTATTTTCCTCGGGTTTCCAAAGATTTCTTTGTAATGCAGTGTCTAATTCTACATACTTCGGGGAGTCTTTCAGAGCCACAGTAGTTTCCTTAGCTTCATTTAGTTCTTCAGTTAATGTCTCCAGTTTGTTTATATCTGATTTTAAAATGAGTCTCACATACTGTAGCTGACATTACAGTCATTGGCCAGTTTAACCCACTCCTCCTTAAACTCAAAAGTCTCAATTCCCAATGATGGAACAACTAAATTGCATAGACCTCTCGGAGCCTGATTATTTTCAATATACTGTTCAAGAGTGGCAATACTGTAAGTTAAATCTATTTCTTTTAGCAAAAGTCTTTCTAGTTTCAAAAATTTCTGTTTAATATCACCTGTCACAGAGTTTCTCAAATCCACTCCTCTGAGCAGTTCTTTAGCTCTTTGTCATTTGCTGCTTGCATTCTCACATCTCTCTCAGCTATAGCTTGTTGAGCTTTTTGCACCATTGACTCTGTCATCCATTATCTTGGCTCATTCCTTTTTTCAAACAGAAAACTCTTGTTTGTTTAATATATGTATACAACAGGGATAGTATCAACTTTGTAGGTGCTGACAAAGTAATTCAGCTAACAGGTGTCAACCAAATGTCCTGTGTAAATCTTAATCCTTTCAATCTGCCGAGTGGATGCTGCATCCACAGTTGGCTAATAGGAAAATCTGTAATTCTGAGGGACACCAATCATGAACTGCAGCAAAGGGCTGGTGTGAAATCCAACAGGTAACCCACCTGTGCTGCATTTAAATCAAACAAAAGGAACCGCACTCACGGATAGTCAAATGAAACATACACCATGATAAGCTCAAAATCCACTGAGGCTTTATTCAAATGAGAATTCTCTTGGTGAAGATCACAGAACAGTCTGATGTCCTTTGCCCCAGTGCTTCAAGGCCAGGGGCCCAAATATCAAACGGGAACACAGGGCTAGTGGCCAAGCACTGCATCCCTGGAAAGTTAGCTGTGCCTGCAGCCAAAGGTGTGCCGCAACTTGCACCCAGTTTTATAACCCAGGATGCAAGTTGCTAGAGTGCTCTCATTTTATGGCACCGTGCATGAAAACCATGGCGCAAGCCCCCTATCATGGCTCCCCCATAGATGCAAAGGTACACCAGGGGGTAGGTGGTGTAACAGTGCTGCATCACTGCAAGGGACTTGTGACATGCATTATCGAAAATTGCACTTGCTGCGCAGTTCACAGCAAGTCACCACTTGCAGCATATGCTCAGCCATAAGTTCACTGCAGTAGCCACAATGCGTTCGAAAATTGGGCAAAAGGTCTCTTCATCGGGGGTGTGGCACATAGAGACATGCGTCAACTTAAATACCCAAACTCATTAAATAATAAACTATTTAGTGACATCATAACTTACAAACATAAACTATCTCTTAACAAAAAATTGTGGGGTTACAGACGTGAATGAAAATACAAACAGTCTAACTTATGCCAAATTACTGTAGTCAGTTATTATAATTTTCTGCTACGTGCATGTCCAGAACAAACAGTGAGCTGCAAACTAGCACTGTCAAAGCCAAAATAGCACAGTCAAAGACAAAACAGTAACCAAACTGCAGCCAAATGATATTAGATCATCAATAATGGAGCAGACTGGCAAAAAGAAGGCAAAATAAAGTGAAGAAATCAGGTGTGAGGAGAAATTGATCCAAGCTCCAAAACACATTCAATTTTAATTTCAATATATAATTTTGAAGCAGTTTTTAATTTAAAGGAGCTTAACATACAACACCAACAAAAGGAGAGCAGGGGGGAGGAGGATTTTTTGTGGGGGGAGGGTAGACATAGACATACATGGATCAGTTATTAACAAACTCCCAGTGCTGAAAGAGAATAGATACAACACATCTGCAAAAGAAAAAAAGAAACAGCAAATAAGAAATGTTATATATGCAAAGATATGCATATAGCTATTCATTCATTTTCTCTCACACCTGATTTCTTTACTTTATTTTGTCTAGTTCTTGCAAGTCTGCTCTATCATTGATTATCTAATATTGCTTTGCTGCAGTTTGGTTACTGTTTTGTCTTTGACAGCACTATTTTGGAGCTCACTGTTTGTTCTGGACATGCACTTAGCAGAAGATTACAATAGCTGATTAGAGTAATTTAGCATAAGTTAAATTGTTTGTATTTTCATTCATGTCTGTGGCCCCAAAATTTTTAAAGAGTTAGTTTATTTTTGTAAGTTGTGATGCCACTAAATAGTTAATTAAATGTATGAGTTTATGTATTTAAGTTGACATATGTCTCTATGTCTCACGCTCCCTGACGAAGAGACTTGGTCTCAAAGTGTCGGGGCAAAGGTAATCAGCCTGTTATGTGATCTTCACCAAGGGAATTCTCATTTGAATAAAGCTTCAATGGATTTTGAGCTTATACTGGTGTATGCTTCATTTGATTATCCAAGAGTGCAGTTCCTTTTGTTTGATTTATGCACTCAATGTCCAGTGTGCAGTCAGCATCCAGTGACTGGGCAGTGTGAAACAGTGTCCATGAAGCTTAGCATGCCTTGCCCGTCCAATTCATCTGGGATCCCATACACTGAGTTATTCTTTCTACAGGCTCGATTTTCAGAATCCTCCTGGCAAATTCATGATGGCTGCTTGAGTTTTGGTGAGGCGAAGCCGGGTAAATTCCATAGCTGCCATGTGGTCGGTCTGGGAGGTAAGATGGCTGTCTGTTTCTGTCACTCAGGAGTCCAGTGCATCCATATCTGTGTGGACTTTTGCAAGAGTCTTTGAATTCTGCTCAAAAAGCCTTGAGCTCCACAAGTATTAAATCAAGCTTGTTTTCCTTTTTGCTTGGTTGAAGCTGGAGTCGTGGCCTGTGGTGCCACAGAGGCTCCTGTTTGAGTAAAATTTAGAAAGCTCCACCGCCAGTCCTTTGGCTTTCGCAGTCAGTGCCGCATATTTATTCCTAGATGACTTCATCTGGTATCGTTGAACTCTGCCTTGCTTTCAGTCTTGTATTACATGAGATTGCTGTGCTTTAAAGATTATTACAATGTCAGCGGTGGCGAGCTCTTATCTCAGGCAGCCACTCACTAGGTGACATCACTGGAAGTTCCTGGAGGAGTCTCCTTTGAATGAGGAAGAAAACCAGAACCAGAAGGCATGTGATGAACCTAGAAGAGAGGGAGTTTAGGAGTGATATGAGTCAGTAAAGTTGATGCATTGTTATAAGATATTGCTTCAGCTGCCATATATCAATATATAAAAACATAAAATGGTCGACTAAGTTTTTAAAGTCCTGTTATTTTTAACGACATATTATACATCGACATGTATAGCCATGGTAGTGACACATGTGAACTGCACTGAAACATAAAAACATGGAAATGTAGAATTTGACAGCAGATAATGACCGCCTTGCCCATTCAGTCTGCCCATTTCTCCCTACCTACATTATTACCACAGGCCATGCATGATCTACAGCTCTTTCTCCCTTCATCTTTCTTTCTACTATAATTCCCTTGTGCTTATCTCATGCATTCTTGAACCCTACCACTGTGTTTGCCCCCCCCCTTTGCTGAAAGGCTGTTCCAGGAATTCACCACTCTTTCTGTGAAGAAGTACTTCCTCACATCTCTCTTGAATCTACCCTCCTCCAGCTTCATAACATATCCCCTTTTTCTTGAGCACCATTTCTTCTGCAAAATACTCCCCTCCTGTACCTTATTTACTCCTGTGAGAAATTTAAAGGTCTGTATCATATCTCCCCTCTCCCTCCTCTATTCCAAGGTGTACATATTGGGTCATTTATTCTCTACTCATAGGGATTTTGATGCAGACCCTGCATCATTTTAGTTGCCCTCCTCTGGATCATCTCCACTCCGTCTATGTCTTTCTGGAGATTTGGTCTCCAGAACCGGACACAATACTCTTGGTGGGGTTTTACCAGGGATCTATCCAGAGGCAATGCCACATCCCTCTTTCTGCTGGTGATACCCCTTCCTATGCACCCTAGCATCTCACTCACCCTTCCTATTGCCTTTTTGCACTCCCTGGCCACTTATAAATCAGTGGTCGTCAATACCACTCCACCAATTTCATACTCCTCCCCTGGATTTCTGTGCCCTATGTGCATTACTTTGCACTTTTTCATGTTGAAACCTAGCTGCCATACCCTTGACTACTTCTTTAGTTTACTCAGGTCTCTTCTCATCCTTTTCACGCCCCCCCTCCCAAGAGTGTCTACCCTATTGCAGATTTTGGTGTCATCTGCAAAGAGGCAGACCTTCCATTCCAGCTCTTCTGCAGTGTCACTTATAAAGACATTAAAGAGGACCAGTCCCAGCACTGATCCTTGAGGTTACCTGCTGATCACCCTCCCTTCCTTGGAGTGAACACCGTTTACCACCACCCTCTGTCGTCTGTCCCCTAACTAATTTCTTATCCAGTTAACCATCTTTGGACCCACCCCTAAGCTAGGATCTGATCAATATGATCATGTTGATCAGACTCCAAGCTTTTATTTAGGAAATAAAACTCTATGTTTTTACACCTAACAGTTCAAATGTTACAGTTTTACAAATATAATTTCAAGCATCATAAAATATCAAAAAAGATTATTTTGGGAAATAGAAGATACTAGTGTTCTGTCTAAGAATAAACGCATTCATTTCTAAATTTTTGTAACTAGCCATGGTATCCATTTTATAAGCAGAATGAGACACTTCTGGGCATTGATTATCTGGGGTTAATGCACTTCCAGGTGTTGAAGGCACTCTGCACAAGCACCTCTTGCCTAAACACACATCTGGGCATGCACTAACCCCAAACAACCAACTCTCTGTCACATCTTATTGCTTACATAAAAGGGTCCCCTTGACCTTTACTTTAAAAACTGAGTAATACAGTTCAGAATGTGATGTATTTCTGACCTGAGCTGTGCACTGGAATAATGCAGTCATGTGGTCACAACAGACTTGTTACATGTCTTGGTTTCCGTTACTCATTTTACTACTGACGTTATCTGGAAACACTCAGAAAAGCCCTCATGAATCCAATCATGTATTATGTTGTAAACATACAGCAACTCATGTGTAAACACAATCATTAACAAATAGAAGCAGATATAGTAGAGATACATTGGTATACTGTACACCCGAAACTGGATGGAAACATATAACACACAATACAGGCATGAACAGCATACATATACCACAATATGTACGGTAAGGGATAACGCATGATATGATATGCAGTTATAAGGGAATAATGCAGACCTTAGATGGTTGTGAGGCATGATGCATAGCTGAGTGCTGAAGTCACCCAAGAAGTGAATTATGCCCTTATGACCCTACACCATGGAGTGTGTTATCTCTCTCACATAATGGAATTTTATTTGTGAAAAAAAATATGTATTTCAGGTAAGGTGTGAAGCTGGCAGAAAAATACTCAATGGCCATGTGACATGTTTTGACCAATAAGGTCACAGGATTTTCATGGCTCATTTTATAAATATGAGCAAATACCCACAAAACACAACAATCCCAAAAGAAATGCATTGCATGTACTACAATGTTCACAGCCATGCAACACATGACACAGTATATAATACACAGAACCCATATAATGTGCAAGTACCACAAGCCACACATACAGACCTCATCATATATTCCACAATGAATGAGCAACTCAGAATGCGCTGTCTTAGCCCCTCTATATTATTTTCATTTCTGGCTACTTTCTGCTCTGTGAGTTGAGCCTGTTGTTCCATTTTGGCCCATCTTACAGATATTTCTGAGAGTTTTCTATATTAAAGGAAGTAGCAAACACTATCACCAGCAAGCAAATGCATACTCAACTCCTCCTCCACTGGCAGACTGCAATCAAGACAAAAGAGGTGAAAGCCACAATACGTGGTGGTAGTTGGGGGGGGGGGCACACCAAATATTTAATAGAGGATACAGTCCAGTATTCTAGAAACAAATAAAGAAAACTTCACTGTCAGTCACCCTTGCTAAATACAAATCAAGAGCACAATGCTTGATGTACATATAGACATTCCAATGGATGCCTCTACAGATAATCATGCATAATCATAAACTCTTTAGCAGTAATATAATGTAAGTGTATTATCCCCTTCTGCTCAGTGTGAGCAACCTTTCCAGCATTAGTCATTTATAATTAATGGTCTCGGTTTTTTGCCATTGACAAAACCATGTGTTAAATGCCGTAACACCTGAGTAGGTGTTACGGCATTCACGCGCTTCCTTTTATACATCAAAGCGCTCGAGACAACTAACGAAACATAGCACAAGCTTCTAACTGTCCCTGTCACCTCAAGCAGCACTAACTGAAAAAAAAACACTTACTTCTCGGGCGTTACCTCCATTGCAAAATAGCCTCCAGCAGCCTCACATCACCCAGAAGTTAAAAAAATGTTAAGCAGATTCCAAACAGCGGTCGAAACCAAAGACAAAAGCGGAGCCCTTCAATCATATAAAATAAAATATGGTGAGAGAGTGTGAAACTGGATTTAACACACACCCTCGTTGTTGGATGGCATTCATAAACCCCTAACAACTCGGGTGTGTGTTAAATTCTCGTAACACACTTCTCCCCATACTTTATCCTATATATCTGGGCTCCATGTAATGACTGTACTGTAATTGTAAGTCATAAAAATGACAAGTGACACTGATGATACACAGCACATACAGTATACCTAGTGTTTAGTAGCAGCATGTATTCTCAAAACAACAGCAAATGCTATCTATTAAAAATAAATTTATATATAAAAGTGGTACCTCTTCATTTAGGCTCTACTTTTACAGGTAAAATACAGCTAATGAGTCTTCTCTGCCACAGACAGTTCAATATTTTGCTGTAGTAAATACCAGTTGTACCTAGTTAACCTGGAAAGTAAGTGGTAAACATACTGTAGATAAAAGCTAGGTTATTGAAGGGAAACTAAGCAGTTATCATCTCTGTCCTATGCGTTTATCCTGTTGGACAAATGTGTAACATGTATACAGTTCAAATATATAATGTTTCTTTCCCTCCAGGAATCACCCTTGACTGGGCTACCTGCTGCCTGCTGCCTGCTGCGGCTGGTAAGCCAGCCAGAGGCACCTCCTCATCAGCCCACCCACAGAAGTTCCCTTCCAGGAATCACCCTTGACCAGGCTACCTGCTGTTTGCTGTGGCTGTGACTGGTAAGCCAGCCAGCTGCACCTCCTCATCAGCCCATCCGTCGAAGCTCCCTTCCAGGAATCACCCTTGGATGGATTACCTGCTGCTTGCTGCAGCTGTGGCTGGTAAGCCAACCATTCGTGTCTCCTCAACAGCCCACCCGCCAAAGCTCCCTTCCAGGTACGCTCCTTGCCAGGACTGGGACTGTAAGCCACTTTCTTCATTGGCTGCAGACTCTCAGTCTGGGTGCACCATTGGTTGTTTTGGCTGCAGCTCACCCCCAGATTGGACAGTCTGCTCCTGGGGTCTCTCCTGTATCTCTGTGCTTGCTCCTTCTATGTTTTCACTGCACTCTTTTTGTAACTGGAAATTTTCTCCTGCCTCCGACACTCTAAATCCGCTTGCCTCCTCTCCCCTTCTGAAGTCCAATCTTTTATTGGTCAACCCCACCTGTCAACGAGTGTTAAAGGAGGCTACTCTATTTTCCTCCTCCTCCTCCACTGTATTTTAGGCTTTGTTCATATCAAGTCATTGTTGCTAATTTCAGTACCACAGGACACCAAAAATGCATCCCAGCTTTTTTAATTTTCTTTATTTTCCTATTTATTCTCCTGCATCTCAGCCTGCCATACCTCCAGCCGCCGTCCTCTCTTCCAAGCAACCTGCAGGCTCACTCACATCTGGCTGCATCGTGCCCATAGAGGGGTCCCCACTTCCTCATGCTGGGCCAGGAACCACTACTGGAGTGCAATTCCATGACCAACCCCCTGGATAGAGAGGTATGGCCATCAAGCTGCTCAGCTGACTGCTCCTTTTTCCTCCTATTTTTGTACACCCCTGAAGTACGGGTGTGCAATGACATCAAAGCACTATGTGCCAACATCTGCTGCATTTCACCCCTTAAGTGCCCCGCTCCTGCAGTGCCCCTGGTTTCCATCAGAACCGCTGCAGAGTGATGGAAACCTTGAACCCTCCCAAGGAAAGCAGAGCAGTCCATCGGATGTTCCATCCTTTACCTCCCCAGCCAACCCCAGATGGCCCAGGCATATTCCCAAACCCTGGTCATCGGCATGGTGTGAGGTGTAGTGTCCAGCGCTTCAACCTTCAGCACCACCGGGCTGGCCATTCCAGCTTTTTAATGATAGGTTGCATAGTCGGCATGCTATTCTGCACTCTAGATCCTTGTACTGAGTTTTTACATGTAGCCACTCCAAAAAGCTCAAGTCTGTATGGACCTTGCTCTATTTTCTCCAAACTAGTCAAGTCATTCTTATTGGAATCAATTGTGCAACTTCATTCACACTACCGTACACTTTTTAATTGCAACATGCATAACGCTTATCAACCTGTGCCCCTTACTTTCTCTGTTACTCTTCTTACCCTTGTAGCCTGGGTGCTTTTTTATGCATCCTTCGGTCCACTTCATTCTAGCTTTACTTACTCTTCACCCCTTCCTCTCACCACTACAGAAGGGGTCAGACTCGGTTTCTCAGGATGCTGTTAAGTGCCCTTAAAAAAGTTCTGTTGCTTTTGCTTCTATGCTCAGGCAATGTGGAACTAAACCCAGGGCCTTTCTCCCCCATTTCTGCACCCTCCGAGCAGGCTCAATTAAGGGGGATGAGCCTACTTTATATAAATGCATGTAGCCTGCTAAGGAAGATGGACTCTTTACAGTCTTGGATTTGTCATACTAAGCCAGACGTCTTGGTGGTTGCTGAAATCTGGCTTAGACCATCCACCCAGGATCATGAAATCAGTGTTCCCTCATACAATGTTTTTTAGAGCTGACAGACTTACCAGAGGAGGGTGGGTTGCAATCTATATCCACAACAAATTTACTGCTACCTTAATTGAGTCTATAATGATGCCTAAGGAGTTTGGAAGCCTTACAGTACAGGTTCAACTCTCATTTTCCATGTCCTTTTGTATCATCAGATGTTACAGGCCTCCCTCATCAAGGCTTAAGGTATTGGATCATCTGAGCAAGGTCTTGGACTCACTAACTTTGGAGATTATCATCATGAGTGACTCAACCTTGATTGGTTCTCCACTAGTTCTAAACCCTTAAAAGACATCTGTGATACTTTTGGGCTTACCCAACTTATTGCAGAAACCACTCACCCAAATACTAAAAATCCAGCCCATAGTACCTTGCTAGATCTAATTGTTGTGAACAAACCCTACCTCATCAATGATTTAAGTGAACACTGTTCCATAGCTTGTGTGAAGTCTGTTACTAAATCAGCCTCCACTTCAAGGTACATCTTTAAAAGAAGTTGCTGTAACTTTGACCAATATGCCTTCCTTTCTGATCTTCAGTATTCATATTGGCAAGACTTCTACCTGGCCACCACAGTGACTGAGGCATATGAGGTATTCCAGAATATTGTTCTTGAGACTATAAATCAACATGCACCTCTAGTCAAAATTCATACCAAGAAAATATCTTGTCCTTGGTCCATGGCCAGCTTGAAAGCTGCACTACATCATAGGGATACTCTATGGAAAAAAGTGAGGAAAACTAAACTACCAGCTGCCTGGGCAGCCTTTAGAGTACCCAGGAATCAATGTACAAAGCTCACGAGGGCTGAAAAAGCTAGATGCTTTCGCACGGAACTTGACTCCTCCTCTAATTGTCCTGCTAAATTCTGGAAGACCTTAAAGGTTTTAGAAAGTCATAGCCTGGCCAACTCTCTTCCTGCTAAAATTTCCTCAGGTGATTCATTCACTACCAATAAGCAGATGATCTTACACCCACAACTTAGAAATCATTTGGAATCATTCAAGCTACTAAACCCCATGTAGTCAGGTTTTAGACCATGTCACAGCATGATATTTTGTTCATTTGAAAAGGTTTCACCAGGAAAGACAACATGAGCTGTAAACAGCTCGTTTCCAGAAGCGTCCTGGGGGGAGGGGTTACATAATGTGGGGATCAAGCAAAAGCAAAACAATCAAACTACATACAGCACAGTTCAATACATACAGTGTTGTACTAAAAACAATGCAATACAAATACTAAACAAACAAATACATACAGTCCAAATCAAGTACATCCAGTAAAGCACTGATACAATGCAATACAATTTGGTACTGGACAACAGAAAGTAATAAAAACAGGAAGTGGTAAATGGCAAAGTGAAGGCATAGACATAGTGGGAGAGAAGAAGTCTTAGTCCAAGGGGGAGAGATGGGGGGTAGATGAAAAATGTGCAGAAGTAGATCAGGTAGTAGTATGCAGCAGTAGTACTGTAGTAACGAAGGGTAAGGGGCCGAAGGAGGGCAAGAGGTAACAGCAGTGCTCGGGCGAGCAAGTGCAGATTCAGATCTGAAAAGCCGGACTTTGAGAGTTGCTAAGTGCTCAAGGATTTAGATGAAGGGGTTATAGCATATGGGGTGGGGAAGGGGTGGGAGGAGAGGAGTAACTGCATGAGTGGCAGGGAAGGAAGGCTGGGTGGGAGAGAGAGGGGAAACCAAGAATGGTCCCTTCAGGATGCTGGAACCCTGCAAGGGGTGGCCAGGCAGGAAGGAGTAGGGGAGGGGGAGGAGGCTTGGAGTGAGAGGCGAGGCAAACCAGAAACATGCTCCCTTCAGGATGCAGTGAACCCTGCAAGGTGATGGGGCCCAGTTGTGAGGAGGGTGGAAGGGAGTAGTGGGGGAGGTTTGTAGGTGGGGACAGAGAAGAGGTGGATGAGAGGGAGGGTTATCAAGAAGCTGAAAACCCTGCAAGGAGGCAAGACCTGGAAGGGAAGGAGTAGAGAGAGGAGGAGGCCCATCAGGATGCTGAGAATTCTACAGGGTACAGGACCCAGTGGAGAAGGAGAAGAGCTGGGGGGAGTTATAGTGTGGAGCAGAAGGAGGGGAGATAGGGTCAGGGAGGCACAAGCTAGAGGTGGTCAAGAGAGGCACGGGGGAGGAGTGGGTGGAGGGGAGGGAGAGAGGAAGGGAGGTAGAGGGAGGTTGATTGTGAGAGAGAGGTATCAGGTGTAGATGCAGGACTGAGCAGAGTGCTTACAGAGGAGGAAGGAGAGAGAGAGTTGGGATTGTGCAGAGCAAATTTCTAGATGGAGGGAATTCCAGATTACGGGGAAATTGTAGGAGAAGATGGCGTGGCCAGATGATGAATGCTGAGGAGGAAGGGCGAGAATCCTCTGGGTGGAGGTGAGGAGGGAATAGCAGGATGGGAGGGGGATTGATAGGAGGGTGCACAAGTAGGGAGGCAGAGATCCAAGCCAAACTTCCTAACTACATTTGCAATGTGTGAGAGGCACCTGCCATGGAGGGAGGGAAAGGCGAATGAGGAATAAAGGTCACAGTGGTGAGTACGTGTGGAGCAACCAAGAATGTAGTGGCAGAAGGAGTTAAAGAGTGTGTCCAGTCTGGCTAGGGTGATATTCAGGATGGAGTTGTAGACTAGATCTCTGAAGTCAAAGGCAGGGAGAATCATCTTTTGGATGATTTCTCTCCTGGCATGCTGTGGGGAAGCAACTGCAGTGACAGTACAGAGCTCCATGCCTAGGAAGTAGCTTTTTATGGATGGCTTCAATGTGTACCCCAAAGTCAGAATTCTTGTCCAGTCATAGCCCAAGGTACTTGAATGTGGCTACATCATCCAGTAATGAGCCAGAGAGGGTGTGGAAGATGGGGATGGAATCAATCCTGGCCAGTTTTTGTCTGGAGCCGAAGGTCATAGATACTGTTTTTTGACATTCATGGAGAGTTGGTTAGCATTAAACCAGTGCTGGACATTGTTGAAGTCCAGCTGAAGGCTGATGGTCACCTCGGGGGGGGGGGTTGAGTTACCGGAGGAAAAAGTCACAGTATCATCAGCATACATGTGTATGCATGAGGATGTGCAAACTTTTGGGAGATTGTTCAGGATTATGGAGAAAAAATAGGTCCAAGTACTGAGCCTTGGGGGACATCGGTGGTGACTGGTAGGGAAGGGGAGATGGACTTGCCAACTCTGATGGACTGGGAACAGCCTAAGTGGTAGGACCAGAACCAGCTGGTGGCAGAGTCAGAGAGGCCGGCTGCCGTAAGCTTGTTGAGGAGAAGGGAGTGGGAGACAGTGTCGAAGGCTTTGGCCAAGTCAACAAATATGGCAGCAGTGATGTGTCCCTGATCCATGCTTGAGAGAATGGAGTCAGTGAGCCAGAGGAGGGAGGTGGTGGTGGAGTGGTCTTTATGAACACCAGACTGGTACGGGTTAAAAAGGAGAATGAGTCAAGGAAGGAGGAGAGTTGTTCCAGGACCAGATGTTCCTGAAGTTTGGCCAGAGTGCAAAGTAAAGAGATGGGACAGAGGTTGCAAGGGTCAGAGTTGTCCATGCCTTTGGGGAGGGGGATCACCGTGGCAGATTTCCAAGCATCAGGCATGGTAGCATGCTGAAAGGAGAAGTTTAGAAGATATGTCAAGGGCATAGCAATTGAGTATGCGGAGAGGTGAAGAAGCTTGGGGGTCGAGACCATCTGGGCTCTTTCTTTTGACTGGGTTCAAAGCAAGTAGTATGCACAGTGTGTCCCCTGGAAGAACAGGCTTAAAAGAGAAGGGAGGTGTAGGAGGGAGTGTGGAGGCAGAAGGTGAGCATGGGGGGATCAGGAGGGTCCCTAGAAGCAGAGCAGGGAAGAGATGCAAGAAAGGAGGAGGAACAGGTGGTGAAGTAATTGTTAAATTCTGCGGCCACTGAAGGAGAGTCTTCAATTGTGTGGGTACCAATGTTTAGGACAGGAGATGAGTGGGAAGAGGGAGAGAACAGGGCATGGATGACCTTCCAGAATTTGGATGGATTGTTGTTGTTTTCCTGGAAGGAGGATTGGAAGTACTCTGCCTTAGC
This sequence comes from Neoceratodus forsteri, assembly GCA_016271365.2. Lineage (NCBI taxonomy): Eukaryota > Metazoa > Chordata > Ceratodontiformes > Ceratodontidae > Neoceratodus > Neoceratodus forsteri. The sequence continues at coordinate 975,913,353 of CM057452.1, read as the reverse complement.
TAGGTGGATCGCCTTGGTACAAGCACTGCAGAGTGAACGATAGTGCTGGAGATCGAGGGGGGTGCCAAAGGTTATGTATGTAGCCCATGCTTGGTCTTTTGTCCATTGACATGCTATGAGTTCTGCAGTGACCCTGGGGAGGTGATTCCCGTGGGCCCGCACCTTTCTGAATGGGGCATGATGGTCCCATATGTTCAGGAACTGGGAGCTAAACAAAGTCAGGGCTGAGTTGATGGAGGGGGCAGTGGCAATTGGTGTCCAATCAACATTGGACATATTGTAATGTAGGGAGGACAAGTCTAGGGAGTGGTAAGTGCGGAAATTGAGAATGATTGGGGGGATATCTGCATGGCAAAGGTTTCAAATGACTGGCAAGTTGCTTTGGATAACAAAAGATATTTGTATGCCTTACTCCTTGACCTGAGTAAGGCTTTTGACACGGTGGATCATGATCTACTTTTGGTTATCCTTCGAAATATTGGATTGGATTCCTCAGCATTGAAATGGTTCATCAGTTATCTTACTGGGCATCAACAGCAGGTTAAAGCTGACTGGGACGTTTCCCCACTGAAAACTCTCTTTAGAGGTGTTCCACAGGGGTCTACTATTCTAGGCCCTCTCCTATTTGCGATCTACATTAACAATATTAATTCTGGCATCAAATCGGCAAACATCCACCTTTTTGCAGGCAATACTATCCTTTATATCGACAGGCCTACCCCGGAACTTGCCTGCAAGGATCTTCAACTCGACTTTAATTGTTTACAGGAAAACCTATTGCACCCAAAACTCCTGTTAAACACTAAAAAAACTAAGGCCATGTTCTTCTCTCCCTTAGCCAATGCATCTAATTCCTGTACATTAGGTATGGCACCTCAAATTACCACCCACTTGGGGGAGTCTCTGGAGTTGGTTGTCAAATTTAAATATCTGGGGTTTTGGATTGACCATAAACTTGCTTTCATTGATCATATTGAGGAACTGGCAAAAAAACTTTAAGAGAGGCTTGGTCCTTTTTCCGCATTAAGCACTTACTTACTTAGGAAGCCAAATCTAGGCTGGTATAAACCACCTTTCTTCCACTTCTGGACTATGCAAATTTCCTGTATGGTCAAGGTCCTAGCACTGCTCTAGCCAAGCTCGACATGCTTTACCACCGAGCACTAAGATTTATTATGGGAGCACCGTATTCTACCCATCACTGCACCCTATACTCCAAATTAGGTTGGTTGTCACTTAAACTTAGATGGCAAAAAAAACGCAGCCATCTGGACATATAAGGCAATTATTAATAAGCTTCCACAGTACATCTCAGATTGCCTGCCTGCTTGTAGTGCCAGAAGCTACTCTTTGGAGAAGCCTCTCCATCATTACACAAATTATCCATAGAGTTAGAACGTGTTTTGGAAGCTCAGCTATAAGCCATGCCCTTCCAGTCCTGTGGAATCACCTACAAAAAAAACTAAAGTTAGCTATCCACGTACAACTGTACATGTTTAAAACTAAGTTCGCACGTTCCTGGAACGAATCCTGTAATTGCTTCTGATAATGTTCTGTAAAGCTGGTAACCATACATCTGAATACTCACAGCCCCTTGGCTGTCCTTAGTCCAGGTTTCTCCTTGTCCCTCACATTTTTCTCTTACTATTTAACACTTCATCTCCAGTGGATCCTAATGTATATATAGTATATAACTGATGTATATTCTGTATTATAGAGTGTTGCTTTTAACTGATGACTTCTCCTTGCATTGTTATTCCTTGCTACTTCATGTGTTGTATATTTAAGCAATATACCCCGACAGGGTGTGGGTATACTGGTGGATTTACCACGGCTGGTGTGGTTTGGTCCAGGGCCACAGGCGAGTGACTTAACCGCACCAGCCGTGGTAAATCCACCAGTATACCCACACCCTGGAGGGGTATATTGCTATTATACAATGGTAGGAATAATTTTTATTTTTATTTTATTTTATTATTTGTTTTGTGAGTTATGTTGTAATAATGATGGATATATTCTTCCTGAGAAAAATAGTTCCTTTTAGTATTGAATATAGAGACAGGTAAAATGCTTTGAAAAGGTTTTATTTGTATAAATAATAATTTTTAATGATCATTTGAAAAGGTTTTATGTAATTAATAATTTTAATGAACATTTCATAAGTGCAAGATGTAATTAGTTATTTTTTCTTAAACAACATTAAATGTTTTATTTGTGAAACAACATTTAGGAAATCAATTGTGTTGAAGTAACATTTTATAGCATTATGAACTTTTTACATGTGTCACATTTTCATTACATTGCTCACAGGTTTGATATTTGGTTGTTGTTTCTTTAAGAGTTAGGTTGCGATTACTTTGTGAGCATATGTTTGGTGTGGAGAGCATGTGGGTTGGTCGGTCGTTCGTTGCTTTTGTTTGAGCCAGTCTAAAAATACATTTATAGCCCATTTTATTTGTTTTTGTGCTTGCTTGACGTTTAACATTTTTTATAGGGAACGCGCTTCCGTCCATCAGGAGAATGCCGGTATTGCAGTTGAGGGAGAGGGCGGCTGCTGCTTCATTGTGCAGGAAGTTTCTGCTGTTGTGTCACTATTTTTGCAGGCCAAGCCGGAGATATTGCGACAGGTTTCTGTGGAGTTTTAATGCTCCGTTTGTTAACTATGCTGCCGTTTTCTGGATCGGATGGCTAATTTTTGGCGATAAATATATTTTGTAGCTCTTAGAAATGTAGCAAGTGGTATTTGATGTTTGTTTTAAAGACGCTTTTACTGTGGTATGCGGCGATTAGAAATGGCGGCGTTCGCTTGAAGTTTGACGGCGGTAGTGATATTTGTGATGTGGTAGTAGTGCTTGTTGGCTGGCACCTTTTCCAGTGGGTATATTGGAGGATTATAACTGCTGGAAGGTGCCAGCCCAACCAATCAAAGTGCAGGGATTTCTGCTTGTTTCTGGGTCCATGGTATAATTTGTTATTAAATCCATATTGTTGTTTTGTTGTCCATGTGTACCTTATCCAGGTCCATCTTATAAATGTGTTTATCTTAATTGTGGTTCGCCTGGTAAAATAAAGATTGATTGATTAAGACTTTTTGGCCAAAGGCTGAGGGACAACAGACTGGTGAAAAAGTGCTGGTCACATAAATCAAAGTAAACAAGTCATATACTTCTTGTGTATTTGTTCATAGTGTATAGTGATGATTTGTTCTGCATGGATTTCCATGCCAGCTGAAATCTTGTTTTACCACAGTTTAAAGATCATGAAACGTGGTTGTACCTTCTGCGGTACAACAAGGTTCCAGAACTTCCAGATGATTGGAAATCCTCCAGGGAGCTGGTGTTTTTCACAGCACTGCCAGGAGCACAATAATCACTTCAAGTTCTGAACTGAAACCACCTGCCTGCCACTGGAGTGTTGTGAAACCACTTTCTCTCTCTTTCTTTCATATAAAAATAAAAATATACACTATAAAAGCCACTGGTTGGACAACCACATGCCCCACCAGCCTGAGCTGCCATCTCGGCTTGATTACATCGGACTCTGATGCAATCAGAACCCTCTGTGGCAGCATGGTTGTCCAACCAGTATTTTCTATATAGTATATGGTTAGCATTTGTTGTGCATATGGATTTCACATACCCACAAATGCTGTTGTCCCATAGTAGTGATTACACGTAACTGCTGTCATACAATGTCTTGCTGGTGGCGCAGTGTAAGCCATACCAGAGAGATGAAGGAGAGAGCTAACAAGGAAGAGGAGTTTGGGCAATGATGTAAATAAGTCAAGGTCAATGAATATTTACACAGTAACTGAGCAGCCATGAGTGATACTTAATTCAGGCACTGACCATTAGAATAAACAACGCAAAATGTTTTTTTTGCTTTGTTTGCATCTCCTATGGTGTTGCAGTAGCTCTAAAACCATGGGACAGACCCTGACTTTTAAGATTTATACATGGTGCAGGCTGTTTTTTCATATATCATAAACCATAAAATGTATAAAATATTATATATGGTCAACCAAACCAACTTTGTCTGTTTCCATCTCGGTGGTTATAATAATATCAAGGAGCGCTTGAGCTTCCATTTTGAGTTCTCTGGTGTCATTACAACCCCTCAATGGAAAGATAACCTCCTTGTGTATGTTTGCCTCATACCTTATTTATTTATTTATTATTTTTTCCTTTAACCAAGATGTCCTCGCGCCTTTTCTCAGATCCTCCACCCATGCACCAACCCCATCACCTCACCTTTTCCTTGGGCTTTTTACCTCCACGATAGTTGCCTATAGTATCCCTATCCTACTGAGTTCAGTGGGGTGGACCAGTCCCCACCATAAGCTTCAGTTCTGCTTGGCACCAGGAGGCTTTAGGTCAGTGGAGATGCAAGGTCTGCATGCAGGTTGACAGGCTTCATTCTGCACCGCTGCTTTTTTCCCTTGTTTTCTCTCTCCAGGATGCTGGCCAATAGTGGAGTGATGCAAGGCATTTCTTCCACTCCAGTCAAGTGATGTCACCTCCTGTATTTGTTCTGGTTCCTGCCTGCTGACCACCATGTTTTCTAGTTGGCAGCCACTTGGTGGAATAAACCCCCACCCTCACCTGAGGAGGAGATCATCTTGTGTGACCCTAAATCCTCCTCATCCCCACCAACCACCAGTGCCCCAGTCTTGTTCCCATACTTGGGTCACCAGTGTGGCAGCACGTAAGGTGCAAGGCACCTCAGCCTCCATTCCACCAATCCAGCTCACCCATACATTATTCTATATATTGCACATATTAAGACTCTGTAAAATGACTAGGTGTCTCTAATGTTTATAATGCATATGAAAGATCAAATCAGTTAAGCTCAAATGTAGCATAGGGTATTAAATGTTTAACATGCTACTCTGTTGGTGAAAGACAGTGGCAGGAGAAACAGCAAAGTGCTCATTTCAATGGCTACTGAAATTAAGGAAGCTGAAATGCCAGCTGATTCAAAGGTCGGTCATATCATAGAGTGTAAATGCCATCCAGTGATTGTAGAATACAGGCCACACAACCAAAAGAACCCTGGTACATTGGAAGAATATGGACCGCATAGAAATGTAATGTAAAAGGAAATCTGCAACAAAAAAGTTACTATAGTAGAACCCTGCTCAGTACATCTACTGGTGATCCCCAGTTGTTTCTGGACATGTATCAAGTAGATCATAGGCCTAAATCCCACTGGCACACTCCATGACATGGAATTAAATGTTATCAATAGAAGAGACAAAATGGTTCTAAAAGTAAAGACATTTAATTGTGAAACCAGTCAGGTGACTGTGCATTATTTCAGCATAATGCATGGTCATCCTGGTTCTTAACCTGACTAGATTTGTTAGTAGCTACATCACACAATAAGTAAATCAATCCCGAATGGCAGAGCTGGCCTTCCATCACATGGTTGCTACCTTTACCTACTAAAACCTTCAAGAAGGGGTTAACAATAAAGCTTCCTTAAAACAAGAAAAAAACAAGCATTTGTCAATGCCGAATGTTTGCTTGCTGGCATTGGCATTGGTAGTGTAGAAGCGCAGAGCTGCGAACAGAAATGGCAGTGAAGTATTGAACTGAAGCCAACCCCACCACCACCCCTGCAGAGAGTAACAGGCATTGGGGTGTGCCTTTGGGTCGTCAGGCATAACGGCCACGCCATTTCACCACACCCTACCCTGCAGACACGGACAAGTGTCACGGTGTGCCTTGGGGTCTTTGACCCTTATGCGCACCCCTTTTCATGAGGAAATACAGTGAGATGGGTGCAGTATAGGAGACTGGGGTGAACTTTGGGGCAGAAGAGTCCAAGGCATACCTCGATGGCTCTCACTGGCTGCAGGGTGTGGAATGGTATGAGCATTACAGGCAAGAATCCCAAGTCACACCCCTGATGCCTGTCATTCTCTACAGGGTAGGGTGTTATGGTTGGAAACCCTAACACCTCAGGCATTCATTGTTATTTTCACTCCAAATTTTGAACATGGTTTTTTTGTGACCCCCACCTCATGAACAGTGGCAATATCAGTTTGTTAGCCGAAAGCTGCTTATGCACAGCGACTACGGCATTAAGCATCACAGGTGCAAAAACATATTCCAAACAGGATGTGAAAATGACAGCTATACTGTTCATGGGGAGGTGTAAAATGGCAATGTTGCAAATCTGCAGTAAAATATATTAAAAACTGGTGAAGTCATTTAGTGCAGTATAGAACACTGTGCAACGACACCCGTAATGTAATTAGTTTGGGATTTTTACAGCAGATTGTCAACACAGGCATTTTGGGACCTCCGATCATGAACAGTGTCACTGTGATTTTCTTTATCTGTCCCGAACAAAGATTTTCCACAGCGACACGCATCTCTGCACTGAAAGTGTGAAAACACATTTCAGCCACATTGTGAAAATGACAGCTGTACTGTTCATAAAGAAGTGGAAAATGCCACTGGTGAAAATCTGACTGAAAATATTACAAAGTCATGAACTTACGATGGTGCTTGGAAACTTAATGCTCACTCGTAACAGTCATTTTATGGATCTTTGTCACCAAATTTCAACATAGCCATTTTAAGACCTTCTGCTCATGAACAGTGTAACTGTGATTTTCTTAATCTGTCCCAAACATTGCTTGCGACAACGACTGCACCATTGTGCGCCACATGTATGGAAACACATTTGGGTGACATGTGAAAAATGGCAGCTGTACTGTCATAAGGAAGTGTAATAAAATGGCAATGTGGAAAATCTGGAGTGAAAATATAGAAAATTGCAAACTTACGAGCGCATGAACTGCGAAACTACCATAAAACAGTCATTTCTAGGAATTTTTCACCAAATTTTCAACATAGCCATTTTAAGACCTCTGCTCATGAACAGTGTCACTGTGGTTTTCTTAATTTGAATCATACATTGATTTAGCACACCAACTGTGCCATTGTGCGCCATATGGGTGGAAACACGCTTGGGCAAGATGTGAAAATGACAGCTGCACTGCTCATAAGGAAGTATAATAAAATGGCAATGTTGAAATCTGGAGTGAAAATATTGAAAATTCACAAACTTAATGCATATATGTAGGAACTTCGCAGAACACGCTACCAGAAACAGTAATTTTTAGAATTTTTAATTAAATTTTCAACATAACCATTTTAAGACCTCTGCTCATGAACAATGTCACTGTGATTTTCTATGTGTCCCATACATTGATCTCACACCCACTGCGCCTATCAGCGCTACCTGGGCGGAAACACGCTTTGGGCAAGATGAAAATGACAGCTGTACTGCTCATAAGGAGGTGGTAAATAGCAATGTTGAAAATCTGGAGTGAAAATATTGAAAATTACTAACTTATGAGCGTGGGTAAGAACTGCGCAGCACGCCAGAAACAGTTTATTTTTAGGAATTTTTCCACCAAATTTTCAACATAGGCTTTTTGAGAGCCCACCTTATGAACAGTGGCAGTGTCATTTCATTACTCAGTCCTAAAAGGTGATTTCACGCAGTGACTGCGAAATCACCCTTCGGGCTGATTAACGCCATGACAGTGAGAGCATTCATGAGAAGGGGTCCCAAAAACCCCATGTTGAAAATTTGGTGCAAAAATTCCAAAAAATGCCTGAGATATGCAGCAAAGTTGAAAACACCCTATCTATCCCATTATACAGCTTACCGGCATTTCCTCAGTTCACGGTCGGCTTTGAAGAGTGCAGACGTGTTCTCGGTCCACCCAAGATCGCCGTGACCGGAGTCTGGAGGTATGAGGTGAGGGGGTGGGGAGGCAGGGTGCGCAGGGTGGGCGCTGGTGGGGACAGAGACACCGAGGGACCATTTTGAGTTTCAGGTGTTTTTTTTAAATGATTTAATGACGTGATGTTTGCCATGCTGGGGTGGGCCTCAGTGTGGCACAAGGATCGCTGGTGGGCGGGCGTGGGAGCTGACAGGGGATTGGGCAATTCTGTCGGCGATAGCATGTGTTGCCATGCTGCGGTGGGTTCCCAGCATGGCACCCTGTACTCTGGGGGCGGGAACCAGTGGAGCTGATGGGGGATTGGGCACCCCATTGGCTATATACTGATGTGTAGCCATGCTGAGGTGGCACCCAGTGTGGCATATAGAACTCTGTTTTTTGGGCGCAGCACAGCCGACGGTATTGGGCACCCCTCACGGCTACACAGTGTGTGTGTGGGGGGGTGCAAGCAGTATACGTGCATGTGAGTGTGTGTGGGAGCGACACATGAGTAAGCGAATCCTTATCGCTGCTCACTGAAGCGTAGCTCCCCTTTCAACTGTACGCCACTGCATTTTGGATTGGTGGTAGACAGCTTGAGCAGGCATTGGAGAACTGTGGCCGCACCTGCAAACACACAGCCTGAATTGGAAGAGGGCTGCCACACCTCCGAAAACTCGGATGATGGCATCTATGTTTTTGCACATGCGCAAGCAAATATAATAAAATGAATTAAATATTGTTTCCTGATCATCACACTGTCCTTACACACATAAACAAATTAGAAACATTTAGTACTGGTCATAGTTTTCATTGTTAGAGTTTCTTTGCTGACACAGAAAAATCCTCCTATCTTTACCCACTTATCAGGGAAATCTCTGCTTAACCTGAAAGAGATAAAATTAAGGGTCTGGCTCTGCATGAGACCTTTGTTGTGTGTGGACAGTATGTTGACAGAGGAGAATTTTGAATCCCTGTATTCCATAATAAACATTCCATAGCAAATATTCCATATGCTGAATGTGAGGAAAGACAGAGAAAAAAAGAAACAGGATAAGGAAAGGAGTCAGTAATACTATATAAACAGAGAAAAGGAGATCATAAAAGCACATTCATTTGAATCATATATGGGTGTTTTTAGGTGAATTCTCCCCCCCCCCCAAAAAAAAGAAAACATCCTGGCAGGTTCAAAAGTTTTGAACACATTTACATTAAAACGCTGTACCTGTATTAATTTGAAATGCAAATAAGGTAACTTTTTTCTTAGAAAAATGAATGCTACACATGGTTTTCATTGTCTTTTGTCTTCCTGCCCACATTCAGTTACCAGAATACAGTATGGACTATTTTTTGTCTTCAGAGGTAAAATGGTAGCATACTTCAATGACCAGTCTGATTTTTGCTCTTTTTTTTTTAATTTAGTGTGCTATCTACCCCTTACCAGCAGCACCATCGGTCCTACCCCACTTGGTCAGCTCCACCTCCTGCCTTCTCTAGGACTTGCCTCTCCATCTTACACAATAGCTTAACCCCCAGGGGTGGGGCCATTGAAAGGGACCCACCCTCCTCCTGACAGAGACTGGGTAGGTGCCCAAGGGAGAATGTCACTGTCGGCGATGTGGGGCCTGCAGCGAGGGGTGGATGTCCTACTGCAGTGGCTGGTGTTCCTTTTTCTGGTTTTCTCCCCTTGAGTATGCTGAGAAGGGCTCCTGGCATGCATGCACATGAGTTTGCACAGCAGAACCCATTGGTGTTAACTCCCAGGGTCGTGCCTGAAAATAGGCATTTGTTTGCCTAGTGCACTTACCTCGTCAAAACTAAATAAATAAATGTTTCTGTTGCTGTGTAGTATCCAAGTTTTGAAAGATATTTTGTGTTTTTATCTGCTGGTGTTTAAAATGTTTTGTTTTGTGAGCAGTACTGTGAATTTTGGGGTTTGATTTGTTATTAGGAAGCACTGTATGTTTTTATTTAAATTGTTGGATGGATTTCCTTTACAGTCTGTGATTCTTGAGCAATGTTGCTGTGAGTGGGTCATTTTTTTTTAATTTACATACTAATATACTAACATACTAAAATGCCAGCAGAATAGGCCAAATGGTCTTTCGTGTCTGCTTGTTTGGTCAGCCCCCACCCTGGGAGCTGATCTTGCTGCCCCCCTCATCCTCTCTGGCTTCTCCCTTCCCAGTCCCGGATATTCCCACTGCACAGGACTTTGCATCCAGAACCCTTCCCCTGTACCTGTCCCACCCCCTCTTGAACCCCTCCACCATCTCTGCCTCCACCAGCCCCCTGGGCAGCGCATTCCATGGCTCCACCACCCTCTCAGTGAAGTAGCACCTCCTCCTTTCTCTCCTGAATCTCCCCCCTCCAGCTTCCACCCATGCCCTCTAGTTGCCTCCCCTCCTTCCTTCAGAGCACCTTGACTGCTTCTCCCCTATTTAACCCCTTCATGTACTTGAAGACCTCTATCATGTCCCCCGTCCCTTCTCTCTGCCAATGTGTACATATTTAGCTCTTTGAGCCTCTCACCATAGGTCCTGTCCCCCAAGCTCCAGATCATTTTGGTCGCCCTCCTCTGGACCCTCTCCAGGAGTTCAATGTCCCTCTTTAAGTGTGGCCTCCAAAACTGCATGCACTACTTGAGGTGCAGTCTCACCAAGCAGTTATACAGGGGGAGTATCACTTCCCTCCTTCTGGAGCTGATCCCCCTAGCAATGCATCCCAGCATCCTGTTGGCCTTGGCCACTGCCCTCCTACAAGTCTCAGAGTTGTTCATCTTGACATCCACCACCACCCCCTGGTCCCTCTCAGCCAATGAGACTTGTAGCATTCCCCCCAGGGTGTACTCTTGGCCCAGGTTTCTGGGTCCCAGATGCAGTATCTTGCATTTCCCTGCATTAAACCTCAGCTTCCACTTTCTAGACCACCTTTCCAGAGCCTCCAGGTCCCCCTGTACAGCCACCCTACCTCCTCCTCCCCATCCACCACTGCCCCCAGTTTTGAGTCATCCACAAGAGACTCATCTCACTCCTGATACCCTTCCTTGTGTCAGAGACATAGGCATTGAACAGGAGGGGCCCAAGAACTGATCCCCGAGGGATCCCACTAATGACCCTCCTTGGGGATGAGACTATCCCACCAACTATCTACGATCTAGTGTTTATAGATTTTGCTAAAGCATTTGACAAAAATCCCACATTTCAACTTATAAATGCTCTAAGAGAATTTAAATTAAACCCCAATGTAGTAAACTGGATAATAAAGTGGCTTAAGAACAGGAAACAGAGAGGACCATAAATGGAGAATTGTCGGAATGGGCTAGTGTGACTAGTGGTGTTCCCCAGGGATCGGTGCTGGGACCATGTCTATTAAATATCTACATTTCTTCCCTACAATCAAACATAAATAATATTTGCTACTTAAGTTTGCAGATGATTGCCATATAGGTTCTATTATTAACAATAATAAAGAAAACATTGTCCTGCAAAACTTCCTTGATGAAGTTACCAACTGGGCCCTAGAGAAGAAATTGGTATTGAATAGTGATAAGTGTAAGGTGATGCACTTGGGCAAACAAAACTCTAAATTTACATATAAACTGGTGAATCAACCATTACATCAGACTATGGAAGAAAGGGATCTTGGGCTTATCATCACCCCGACTTGAAATTCAAACTGCATTGTTCCAAATAAATCAAAAGGGCAAATCAGAATCGAAATTGTATATTTAGACATGTGGCAAGTAGGACTAAGGAGTTATGATACCATTGAATAGCGCTCTGGTGAGACCTCATCTTGAGTACTGTGTCCAAGTGTGGTCTATACATAAAGGAAGAAATTATAATATCGAAAGAGTACAGAGACGATTTAGCAGGGCTCTAACAGGAATGAAGGGAAAAAACTATGAAAATAGGCTGAAGGATTTGAAACTGTACACCTTAAAATATAGAAGACTTAGGGGAGATTTATGCCTCATATATGGCCTACTACAAGATTCTACACGTTTAAATGGAACAGGAGTATTCGAATCCAAATTTAGACAAAGTAAACATAGACATAACAAACAGTTACTGATTGGAAAATGGAATTCATTAAGAAGGAAAAACTGGTTTAGCATAAGATCAATTTCAATATGGAACAATCTTCCTACAACTGTAGTAGAAAGTTCAAACATGGACACATTCAAAAAAAATTTGGATTTGGTAATGACAGATGATGACAAAACAACTAATACACTAAATATTAGGCACGCATTATGGACTATTGTTCTCTAGCTTGAATAAACCTATGAAACCTATGAAACTGTGACTCTCTTGGTCCGGTCCTGGAGCCAATTTTCTATCCATCTGATCATCTGGTTCACCACCCCCATTTCTCCCAGCTTATTCAACAGGCCCCCATGAGGAACAGAGTCAAATGCCTTGCTAAAGTCAAGATAGAGGACATCCACCAGTCTACCCAGGTCTAAGGCTCTCGTCACACAGTCATAGAACTCCACAAGGTTTGTCTGACATAATTTCCCTGGGACAAATCCATGCTGTCTATCATCCAGGCACCCCGACTTTTCCAGGTCCCCCTAGCCTCTCCTTGACAATGCCCTCCATCACCTTGCCCACCACCAATGTCAGGCTGATGGGCCTGTTGTTCCCTCCACCTCCCTTGATCCCTTCTTGTGGATAGGCACTATATATGCCACCTTCCAATCCTGGGGCACCTACCCTGTCCTCAGAGAAATGCTGAAAAGCTCCACCAGGGGTTTCACCAAGACATCTGCCAGTTCCTTCAGCACCCTGGGATGTAGTTTATCTGGCCCTGGTGCTTTCTTCATCTTGTGGGACCTGAGGGCTTCCCTCACTCTCTCTGCCGTGATTTCCACCTCCACTACTGCGTCCCCCTGCCTTGCCTTCTCCCCTCCTGCCAATGATGGCCCATCCTCTCCCCAGACCTGACGATCAGTAAGAGTACCCCATCAGTTTCACATTCTCATCCCATGTATGATGCAGCCCCCGCCATTTTTTCTTGGTGAAACCAGCCAAGTACCATTTAGTACCTCAGCCTGCTCCCCGGATATTGTGCCCATCCCTCCCTGTTTTAATCCTTCTAATCTGCCCGTCACCCTTTGTTTTTCCTCAATATATCTAAAGAACCCCTTATTCCCTCTCCTAATTTCCCTGGCCAGGTTCTGCTCCTTCCTTGCCTTAGCCACCCTCACCACCCTACTGGCCATTCTGGCCATCAGCTTGTACTCTCCTCTGTCCCTCTCACTCCTTGAGCACTTGAAGTGCCTATAAGCCACCTTCTTTCCCCTCACCACCTCCTGAACCTCCCTGGTCCACCAGCAGGGTTTATCGGCCCTACCATACATTTCATCTTACTCTTGCACAGGTGCTGGTAGCATCCTGCACCCCCCCGATGATTTCCCACCTACCATCAGCGCCCATGTCTGGCCCAATCCCATCCAAATGCTTCTAAGGATCCTTACCATTTCCTTGAAATCCACCCCTGAAGTTGCATGATTTGTTTTTGACATTGCTGAGTTGTTTGATTTGTGTTGTGACCTTTCTGAACCTGAGGATATGTAATTAGCATATTGACCTTTTGGCATGGATATAGTACTGTCATTTCCCTGAATAAGGTAACTAATTATGCTGCTATCCCATGGCCATGGACAGTGGAAAATTAGCTGGAGTGGTCTTCATTGACCTAGCAAAGGCATTTGATTTGGTGGACCACTCACTTCTCTGTACCAAACTAACAGTCCTTGGCATCTCCCCCTCTGCCTTCCCTTGGTTTAGAAAACTACCTAGCAGATAGAAAGTAGCATGTAAAATTTGAGACAGTGTACTATGAATTAACCTATATTATAGTTGTTGAGCCACAGGGGGCTATACTACGATAGGCTCTTTACTTTTTACATAAAATACATAAATAATTTCCAACTCTGTCTATCCTCCAGCACCCCTCTTCTTTTTGCAGATGATCTATTGCTACCCATTACAGCTCAGAGGCATTGATAGCTTAAACAGCCAGCTTGACACTGCCTTTCACTTAGTTCAACCTTGCTGCAAAATAAATAAATAAATAAACTGGTTCTAAGTACACACAAGACACAGGCTATGCTTTTGGATCAGCCTCTAAACTTCAACATTTAGTGACTCACTCTTGATCACTTGTCTTGCTAGCTCATCTCTTGTCTCTGTGACCTTCTTCAGGTCACTGGGAGTTACTCTGGATCCATCTTGAGTTCACCCTGCATATATCTAACATGCATAAATCTGTTAATTCCAGACTGGGACTTTCATGCAGAATTAGAAACAGCCTAACATCTAAAGCCCTCTTATCCATTATTCAATTTATATAGCTGTTTCAGATGAATTACTCTGAAATAATGTATTAAACATCTCAAAATCAAATTGGAGAAAGTAGAATGTCACATGTGACAACATTTGTCAGTTTTCATTGGCTACAACACAGCTAACACACATTGTATACTGGACCTAGAATTAGGATAACTCTCCCCTACATCCATACACACTGTACATTAAGCCTAGCATGTTTAATAGATAATGTACTTCACTGCCATACTCCCTTCACCTTAGCTTTGCTCTAGACAGTGACCCCATGGGCATATACCTTAAGGTCCCAGATTATGCAATGATATTGACCACTAAATGTTGTACTTATTTGGGTGACCTTGCTTTCTACTCATATGTGCCCAGACTCTGGAACTCCCTTCCTTTAGATATCCATTGTAGTCCTATTCTCTCTGTGTTCAGATCTATTCTTTGGAAAGATTTACTATTGAAGTATGTATGCTCTTGAACTTAAAAGTGTCTATGGGTATCAGTAGGTGATTCTGTACATATCAGTGTCAATGCATATTGTACCTGTTGATTTATATTATCATAAACTAGTTCAAATTTAATGCACTTCACAGCAGGATTTTTTACTTTATCCAGTGATCTCACCTGTATTGCAAGCTGTCTATTTCCTGTACCATTTTCTAATGTTGTTTGATATGTACTGCATTTTTCCTGCTTCGGTTATATGAAGTAATTCAGCATGTTGCTTATGTTTGGATCTCATCTGTAGCCATTGCAACCTTGTGTGTCATGTCTGAAAATAGGCAATTACTGTACTTTCCTAGTGCACTTACTTGATAAACAAAAGTAAAATAAATACATGAGGCAAAAGAGTACAATATAGCACTCACAACAACCTTAAGTGGGATATACAAAGCCTTTAGAAGAAAACATGTAATGCTGTTTCTTTACTTTCAGCACCCACCATGTATTATTCATGAATTTGTATTCTCTTTAAATATAATAAATTATGGAAATCCTTCTTGTTTTGGGGTATATCCCATCAAAGTTGTTGTGAGTGCTGTATTATACTCTTTGCCATAGTTCTGAATGTCTGTAGCATCATGCAGATCCCTAGAGCAGCTTTCTTGTTTTTATTTTCTCTATGTATTTATTTTATTTGAAAATTGGTAACCAGGAAAGGCACACTGAACCAGTGCTCATTTCCAGGAGTGAGCCAGACAAGAGGGAATGGAAAATACAATAAAAAAGCATACACAGTATTAGTGACTGGTACACAGTGAAGTACGAGTGCAATTAAACATAGTACAAGTGTATATAAAAGTAAATGGAGCTAACCAAAGGTACAATCAGTGGCTTTGATGTGCAAATAAAGAGGCTAAAGCTGGTGGAATAAATGGCAGTGAAGATGGAAAAAGGAAGGAGCTGATACAGGCTGAGGTGGAACCCAGAAGGAGGCCCAACAGTAGGGATGGAAGCCAACAGGGAGGAATCAGTGAGGAGGATGACAGGAGCAGGTGAGGGAAGGAAGAAGTTTTAGTTGGTGCCTGAGTGAGACAGGGGGGTGTCGGGAGAGAAGAGGGGAGCAGGTTTCAGAGGTTTGGAAAGTGATAGGAGATAGCTGGCTGCCCAGCAGAGAAGTGACAATGGGGAAGGAAGAAAGTATGAGAATCTCTGGTGCAAAGAGAGTATGAAGCAGAGGCAATATAAGAAAGGCATGAGGACAGAGATGAGGCAGGGACCCAAATCAGAATTTAGAGATGAAGGAGGTGCAGTGGGACAATTTATTTATGTATTGTTCACCAATGCTCATTATTTATTCTGAACTCATTCCTGGAAAAGATACAGATATGTTACAAAGAACGTTGAGGATAGCAACAGAGAGGTAGATGTTATGGAGGATTTAAACATGAGGAGAGACTCCCTAACCTGGGACGGGGGTTTCCTTAGAGAAAAGAATAAGAATAGATATGATAACCATCTTCAAAATGGTGAAAGTATTAACTCCATTTAATCGAGTAAAACAAATAAATATATTGAAAGATGCACAAACTAGAGAACATATGGAAAGCGGGCAATTAAAGGAGGAAACTTTTTAAAAGGATTGTCGAATACAAAATAGGCAGTTGATTGACGAATATCTAAAGATCAATAATGTTGAAAGAAATTCTAAGTTATATATGTAATTCTTTCTTATTAGAGCAAAAAAGTGAAAACAAAAAGGTTCTCTCATTACAGGATTAGTAACAATCAAAAGCATAAAACAGCATAGAACACACAGTAAACTTTTAAGATATAATGCATTTTATTGTAACCCTCATAGCCTATATATCCTACATGCTTTGTAGCAGTTCCATCAAGCCTCACGATGGAAAACACACTGACGTCCCTTGCAGTGACAAAATCCCACTGACATCCCCAACACCCACATGTCCCGACAACTACCTGAAACAAGCTGACATCGACTGCCACACTCAAATGCATCAATGTGGGGGCTGTGCCCGTATCCCCCTACTTTGACTATCTAACTCAATGTCCACACAAACAGTGAAGATAGGTGCCTACCCCCCATCGGCGTAGATCTGTGACAAGAAATCCCCATTGCACAAAGTCTGTTGATGCTGGGATTTCACTGTGGGTGTTTCACTGTTGGGGTGTCAATGTTCTGACAGTATATGCTTTGTAGCATACTACCAGTTAATTATGGGCAGGATGCACAAAACACTGGTGCATTTTGGTTATACGTGAGTTACAATAAAAATGCATTATGCCTTGAAGTTTAATGTGCTCTCTGCTTTTTGTGCTTCTGGTTGAGATTGTGGGTAGGGCTGTGTGAAAATAAAATTCTACCAGCGAATTTCTGTGAATGTCAGAATTTCACTTCTGCAAAATTTTGAAACACATTGACCACTTTCATGGAAATTCTGATCGAAAATGGGTGATTGGATTATAGGCGCATGGCTTTGTCCCGAGAAGATCATGTCAGATGAACCCTGTGGAGTTCTATGACTGGATAACGAGGGCCCTGGACTGGGGTAGGCGGTGGACATCCTCTTTCTGGATTTCACCAAGGTGTTTGATTCAGTTCCCCATAATGGCCTGCTGGCTAAACTTAAGGAAATGGGGCTAGGGAGTCAGTTGTTAAGATGGATAGGAAATTGGCTCTCTGAGCATACTCAGATGGTGGTGGTTGGGGGCTAGCCTCATCCCCAAGGTGGATTACTAGTGGGCACCCCAGGGTCGGGGCTGGGGCCACTCCTGTTCAACACCTATGTCTCAGACATAAGGGGCCAGAGTGAAATGCAGCTTTATTTACATTTGATAGAAAGAGCCAAACTCCAGCAAAAGCATCTGCTCTACTAACCTCTACCAGTTTCAGCAACATATGCATCATCAGGAGGGGGAGAGGACCTATGAGAGGCTCAGGGAGCATGACATGTACACCCTGGAGGAGAGGAGAGACGGGGGACAAGATAGAGGTCTTTAGTACATGAAGGGGATCAATAAGGGGTGCCCAGTTAGGGTTCTCCAAAGGAAGGAATAGGGGACAATGAGAGGGAATGGCTGTAAGCTGGAAGGAGCAGGCTCAGAGGGAGAAGAGGAGGTGTTATTTCACTGAAAGGGTAGTGAGTCATGGAATGAGCTGCCCAGGAGCTGGTAGAGGCAGAGACTGGGCCAGGTCTAAGAGGGGATGGGACAGGTACAGGTGGGAGGGTATTCTGACCATGTCCAATGCAGGTGGCACATCTGTGACTGGGGACAGTATAACCCAAGGAGGAGGGAGGACACCAAAATCAGCCCTCAGTGCAGGTACTGAAAATTGATCAGACTCGAAAGACATTTAGGCTATTCTGCTAGCATTTTAGTATGTTAGTAGGAAAAGGTGGAATAAATGTATGAATTGCAGATCAATGTATCAAACTGTGGAAAGAAATTCCAGAACTGATTATTGTCAGTAATTAGTCTTATGGAATTTCTTTCCACAGTTTAATACATTAATCCATTAATTGATGAAATCATTCTGCAGTTCAGTGAGTCACTAAGCTGCAGAATGAATGTATGAATTTTAGACTAACATATTATACAGTGGAAAGAAATTCCACAAAACTGATCACTGAACTGAAGAATGATTACATGTATTAGGAATGATGTATTAAACTGCAGAGTGAAATTTCTCAGAACTGTCATTCCTCAGTTCATGTATATTATTTCTCAATTCAGCAAGAAGTAGTCATGGAACGAGGTGAAAATTTGCCAATTGCAATTTTGCAAAAGTTGGAATTTTGGAAAATTCTGCAAAATTTGCAACATTTCATAAAATTTCCATGAATTCAGAATTCACAGATTATGCCCAGCTCTAATTGTGGGCAAATGTATTCCTATATTTTGCATCATGCTCTATTGCTGTTTTTAAGAACCCTTGTAGATGAATGTATTCTTCATCTGACCTTTCTTCACCCTGCCCCAGATTGCAACTGAAACAAGTCTTCTGGGCTCTGTTTATTTCCTGTTAATATATGTTTAAATAAATAAATAAATTTGATGGTGAATGCAAGCACCTGTATCAGTTTTAGTCAATGCCCGCTTTTCTGTTCTTTGGGATTAGCAGTATGCCTGTTGGATAAACTAAAGTCTCTAAATGATTCATTGTCTTTGTCTAAATCCCTGACCAGAATTCCCAAGCAAGCATCAAAAGACAAAAGAAAATAAATAGTCAGCCCTTTCCTGTTATAACTAGTTTAGCTAATAGGACATTGCTTAGATTACAGGTATAATAGCTAGGCACAATTAATTTGTTCAAGTAACTTCAATTAGGAAACATGATCATATATATTTACATATGGCCCCAGGAGCAGCATATCAATAGAAAAAGAATATTGTTAGCAACAGTGCACATTACTAACACCACAACAGCCATAATTGACTGCCAAACTGTTGACACACCTACAGACACCTTGTCGACAGGCTGGCAATACCATGCTGCTGTGTGCCTAACTCTGGGGAGCTGCTAGCAATCTTAAGAAGGCCCTCCCCCTCTTTTCCTTAGCCCTGATTGACTCCAGTAGCTCTCTACTGCTGACAGTGGTTCCATGGGCTTGATCCAACAACCTTGGTGTGTGGTGGTGGTGGGGGGGGGAGTAGTTCAATAGTTCAAACACCTCTCAAATCCTGAGGGTGACCGAGCTGCCTGGCACTGCCAGGCATAGCAGGATGCAATATATGAAGCTGAGAAAAGGAGAGCAGCCAAAACTCAGAGCCAGTCCCTCCTTTCCTCTTCCCTGATTGGTACAGCTATTGTGATTGATAGCAGCTCCATGATGCTGCCCATTGTTCTGTGGCTTGATCTGGCAGAGTGGGGGAGCTGTTTAGTGAGATATAGCTCTCTCAGTTCCTGAGAGTAGTTCTGGCTACATGGCTCTGGTTTGGGGGTGCAGCATAATGTGAAAACCATGCAGAGTGACTAGAAAATGGCCATGGAACAGCAGCTGTATCAGTGTAACTGATATTCAGAGCAATTTCAGACAAAGATTTCTCACCCTAGGGAGGGTATTTGTCTTTTCAATCTTTGTGCAGATCAACTGACATTAATTACTCTTGAAGATGGTTCAGCTCAGGTTTCTGTATTCCATGTGTGCCAAAAGATAAATTTCCTTAATTTGCTTGGAATAGTTGCTAAAAGTTAATTTTAATTGAAATTGCTTATAATGTACTGATCATGATGTTTTGCAGGAACTCTGTCCAGGAGACTTTCTAGAATGACAGTTGCAAACATGGTATAGATTCTACAAGTAGAAAAACATAAAAAGGCACAAAAACAAATCTACACACACAGACCAACGCAACCAACCACTGAAATGCGTCAATAGGGAGTGGCTGTAAGTGTTAATACAGAGCAGGACATCTAGTTGTAGTTCTTTCCAGGCTTCAAAGTGAAGTACACTGTCTGGTCTAGCTTCAGTCACCAAACCCACCTCCGTCATCATGACCTTCCTCCATGCTGAACTCCAAACCCATGAAAGGGGGAAGCCAAGATCCATGAAAGTCACCCACACGCTTTGCTAGGTGTGCAGAGCAACATGAGCTGGCTGTGTATGAAATCTGCATATGTTATAGTAGCTTGATTTTGAAATGGGCCAGTACAGTAGGTTGTTGAAAGACCCTCCTCATAGCTAAAAAAAATTGAAAGGTGTTGTTGTGGCTGTCTCCTGAGGAGATATTTAGGCTTATAAAATGGCAAGGAAAGATCCAGTAACTTGTTTGATCAGGAGACATCACCTGACCATGCATTAAAATGCTACTGATACGTGGCCAGGTGCCTGATCTTGTTTCATATTCCAAATCAGAGCTAAAACCTACCATCTGTGTTGCAAATCACAACACTCACATGCCAGCTTTCAAAACCAATCTGCCTGCATCTTGAATTATGTAGCTCAAAAACAACTTCAAAACCATTAACCATTCAGTATTGTATCTAGTTATTCAGTATTGTACCTAGTTAACGTCTTTTTGTCTGCTTTTCTTGTATATGGTATCTCAACTGTATTTGTATTGTACCACTGTAACTGTTCTGTATTTTGTATTGTACTTATGTCCCCCGAGGACCTCCTCACAAATGAGTTGTCTCAATGTTGTTATCCTGGTAAAATAAACTTTGAATTGAATTGAATTAACAATGTGTGACATGCCTGGTGGACATTTTGACATCTGCCTAGTTTTTAAAATATACATACCTACATAGGAGCCATTTTATAAGTGCAATAAGTCACTTGAGGGTGTGTATTAAAGGATTTCTGATGCTTTAGGGGCATAAAGACACCTGGCTTTTAGCCTCATACTTCTTGCCCTAGAATGTGCATCACTAATTCTTAATGCACAGACACTGTTGTGACTTACTGCTTATATACCACTCAATCTTCTCTCACTGAAATCAGGCACATTGTGTGACACTGGCCCTAGAAGGAGGGACACAGAATCAAACATGAACATACAAGCTCAGAACACTATGAAACCAGTGCTTTTATTTGCTCAAAGTCTAATATTGCTTTAGCATTATTGAATGTAAAACATTTCTGCTTTTAATTCTGAATTTACAGCATCTCCTCTATGGGGGCATTGCCTTTTCAATATGGGACAGAGTATACCTGCTGAGGGGTAAAATGGGGATGTCACCATTATAAGGAACAGCTGAAAGCTTCCTGGGACCAGTGATGGCAAAGATGGCCCAGTGTCCCTTAGGAAGGGTGTTTTCTTTTCAGCCGTGAAAAGGGCAGTGGTGTTACCTCTCATAAAGAAACCATCTTTGGACCTGGATATCTTAGCCAATTACAGACCTGTTTCAAGCTCTCCCTTTAGGGTTGGTGATCAAGAAGGTGGAAGAGATACAGATGGAGGCTCATCAGGAAGCTTTTTCTATCTATGAGCCATTCCACCCAGGATGCAAGGCATTTTAGCATGGCAATGGCGTACATCAGGCTGTAAAATGATTTTCTCCTAGCTACAGATAGAGGAATATGTACCTTTAGTCTCGATCTCTCATCAACTTCTGATACCACTGACTATGGGATTTTATCAACTAGTTTGAGGGACTTGGTCAGGCTTGTGGGCACTGTTTTGAAGTGGTTTAAGTCCTTTCTTCCTGGTAGGGTGCAGCTGGTTGCATGGGGAAATATTTTCTCATGCCCTGCTGATCTGATGTCTGGGGTCACTCATGGTTTGATTTTGTTACCTATATTGTTTGCAGAGTTTATGCTGCCATTGGGAGAGGTCATCTGTTGGTATAGTCTGTAGTTTCATTGCTATGCTTATGATGCTGAGCTACTCCTATTGTTTTTCCCTGGGGTGAGATATTCTGTCAATGTGCTAAATGATTGTCCAACTGTGATCAATGGTTAGATGGCCTCCAGCTGGCTTAGGCTGAATCTAGACAAGATTGAAGAGCTACTAGTGGATGCGGTGTCAGGCAGCACTTTTTCAATGCATCTCATTATTTATAGTAAATATGATTACATATAATATAGACCAATGAGACTGCCATTTCAAGAGATACATATTTCATGACTCGTGTTTTTTTATTGTCTGTATTTGAACTGCACTTTTTCACTTTTGTAAGTGTGTTCACTTCTACTTATAGTATGCACATTTGTTGCGTGTGTCTTAATTGTTGATCCTTAATGTTTTTTTTAACCTGGTTATGATGTCATGGATTATGTATAAAATGTGATCATGATCTATATTATGTGCCTTTTGATAAAGAAGCATACTCCAAAATGCGTCAAAGGGCTCTTTGTATGTCTGCTGCCACACAATAAAATATTTTTTGCACTTTAACAGAGTAGCGTCTCTATTTCAGTGTGGAGGTGGCGACTGCTAGATTTTTGGTTTTTAATTATAGTTATCTGCAAACACCCCATCCTACTACATCTCCCCTTTTTTATGTTATGAATTTTTCAAATGTTGCAGTAAATTCAGCCGTGAAAGAGGTTAGAGCTACCCTGATGAAAAAACTGCACAAGTTTGAAGCACAGAGAAACTGTGTTCTGTCCTCTCGAATCTGCTGGATTTAAAGATTATGCAAATTATTAGACTGTTGCATTTATGTTTTTTTTGGCAACACTTTCATTAATTGCACCATTTCTGTGTCTTTCCTTGTATCAGTAGATAATGTGAGTGCTGACTAGACAATGTCCCAAAGATCAATATGTCTGGGAGGGAGGTTAAAGACTTGAGTGACCAAGACTAGGCAAATATAGGTGGGGCTTTAGTGCGGCGGATATTACAGATGCAGTAGACTATATGATAGGCACTGAAAGCATTTGGTAGTATGCCAGTCTCAAGGAGAGTAAGAAACATTGGCAAATGTATCATGCCATACCTGAGACAGAGGTATATTCCCCCTATATGCGAGAGACACACCGTCAAAGCACATGAGATGGACAAAACAGGACATTAGTGTTGGCGCACAAATCCTAAGAAGTAAAAGATGAGAGGAAATACATGTATACATTTCATATCTGAAATTTTACAACATTATAGCCACACATTTTTGTTAGGTATTTAAAAGGTGAAATGCTGAGCCAAATCAGTGGAGCAGAGGGCTGAGACTCTGGGCACCTCACCTTCTGCCACACTGGTGACCTGGTTTGGTAATGGATTCAGGTTTCTGGGGGTTGGCTGAAGAGGGAGTGGACTGAGAATCAGCAGATTTCTCTCCTCTCCTGGGGAGGGGGGACCTGCTGTATCACTCCCACACAGCCACCGTGTGGTGGTATGGTGACAGGGCAGTGGGAGTGCAACAACATGAGTGTATTTGCTAGTGGCTGATGCCTTGTACTTATATGTCTCCATGCACACACACTGCTGCATCACCAGGCTGCCTAGCTGAAAGGAGAAAATGGGAAAAATCATGAGCTGAGCCCCATAAAGCCCCACTCACCTGCTGCAGCTTGTGCCATTACCCTAGGACCCTGCTGACACCTGTGTAGTACTCTGAAGGGAAAGGATGGCCCTTCTCTTCCTGGCTTTGCCCCAGGACCCCCATGAGAGATGTAGGCAGGTGAATCTTGGTAGGAGATGGCTGCTGGTCGCAGAAGTGAGCATGGGCTGAGAGCTCTGCCAGCACCCTGAGGGAAGAAAGGAGGCAGTATAGTGTAGTGGTTTAAGGCTCTGAGCTGCAAAATCTGAAGACCTAGGTTTGAATCTCATAACCCGACTTGTATACTTTGTGACCCTGAGCAAGTCACTTAACTTCCCTGTGCCCCAGGTCACACCTGTAAACAAGCTTTCAGCTTAGTGTGCTACCTTGGTTAAACAATTGATAAAAGAAGAAAGAGTTGTATTAAACAAGCATTTGTCAATGACGAATGTTTGCTTGCTGGCATTGGCATTGGTAGTGTAGGAGTCAGACAGATGCATAATAGGAATGGCAGTGAAGTATTGAACTAAAGCCAACCCAACCACCACTCTGCAGAGACTGACAGGCATTGGGGTGTGCCTTTGGGTCATCAGGCATAACAGTCATGCCATTTCACAACACCCTACCCTGCAGACTCCAACAAGTGTCTCGGTGTGCCTTGGGGTCTTTGGGCCTTATGTTCATCCCATTCCATAAGGAAATATGGTGAGATGAGTGCAGTATAGGAGAATCGGGTGAACGTTGGGGCCAAAGAGTCCAAGCCACACCTCGATGCCTGTCACTGGCTGCAGGGTGTGGGTGAGGGTGGAATGGTATGAGCATTACAGGTGGCAATCCCAAGTCACACCGTTGATGCCTGTCAGTCTCTACAGGGTGGGGCATTATGGTCAGAAACCATAATGCCCCAGGCATTCATTAGTATCACTCCAGATTTTCAACATGGATTTTTGTGACCCCACCTCATGAACAGTGGCAATATCAGTTTGTTAGCTGTAAGCTGATTTTGCACAGTGATCACGCCATTTGGCACCACAGGTGCAAAATCACATTTCAATAGGATGTGAAAATGATAGCTGTACTGTTCATGGGGTGGTGTAAAAATGGCAATATTGAAAATCTGGAGTGAAATATGAAAAAATTGAAGTCTCGAGGGTGTGTAGAAACTGTGCAATGTTCACCAATAAGGTAATTAGTTTGGGGATATTTTACAGCAGATTGTCAATGCAGGCTTTTTAGGACCTCCGCTCATGAACAGTGTCACTGTGATTTTCTTAATCTGTCCTGAACACTAATTTCCCACAGCGACCATGCATTTCTGTGCCGGAAGTGCGAAAACTCATTTTACCAGCGTGTGAAAAATGACAGCTGTACTGTTCATAAGGAGTGTGGAAAATGGCAGTGTTGAAAATCTGGACTGAAAATAGTACAAATTTGTGAACTTACGGTGCATGGCAACTGCACGATACTGCGCTAAGTAACCCTGACTCATTTATGGACTTCTGTCACCAAATTTTCAACATAGCCATTTAAGACCCTGCCTATGAACAGTGTCACTATGATTTTCTTAATCTGTCCCTAATATTGATTTCGCACACCGTCCATGCCATTGGGCGCTACATGTGCAAAAATACATTTTGGGCAAGATATGAAAAAGGACAGCTGTACTGCTAATAAGGAGGTGTGGTAAAATGGCAATGTTGAAAATCTGGAGTGAAAATATTACAAATTTGCAAAGTTACGAGCGTGCATAGGAACTGCGCAATGCAAGCTCATAAAACAGTCATTTTTGGGAATTTGTTCACCAAATTTTCAACATAGTGTTTTGGGGAGCCTACCTCATGAATTGTGACACTGTTGTTTCCGTTACTCAGCCCCAAAAGGTGGTTCCATGCAGTAATGAAAATCACCTTTCCGGGATGGAACAACAAAATGACAGTGTCTAAGGTCATGGAGGTAGGCCCCAAAACCCTATGTTGAAAATTTGGTGAAAAAATTCCCCAAATGGCTGAGACATGCACCAAAGTCGAAAAACATTTATGCCATTATACAGCTTATCGGCATTTCTTCAGTTCGGTCGGCTTTTAAGAGTGCAGACGTGTTCCGGTCCACTGAAGATTGTCATGCCCTGCTCCGGAGGTAAGTATGGGACAGGGGTGTGGGAGAGGTGGATGCACAGAGGTGGGCGTGGGTTGGGGAGGGGGGCAAGACAATCAACGAGGGACCATTTTTTTGTTTTCAGGTGCTTTTTTCTTTTTAGGAAGATGACACAGGACTTGTGCCACACTGGGGTGGGCCCGAGAGTGGCAGCTGAAGTTTTTTTAGGGGGTCAGTGGAGCTGACAGGGATTGGGCACCCTGTCGGCCATACAGACATTTGCCACACTGGGGTGGGCTCCCCAGCATGGCACCTAGAAGTCTGGGGGGGCAGCGGAGCCAACGGGGGATAGGGCAGCTCCGTCAGCCATACAGTGTGTGGCGGGGGGGATGCATCAGCACACTGGGGCGGGCTCCCAGCATGCTACTCGAGTGTTTGGGAAGGGCGGAACTTGAGAACAAGGGAGCTGTCTATGACAGCTGTGTTCAGGATGCCGTGCTGAGTGTAGGCGCTTTGCATACTGCTGACGGCAGTATGTAAATCACCTGCCAACGGCAGTATGCAAATTGCCTACACATTACAACCACTGATTGCAGCATTTTTTTTGCTTTCAACTGTACGCCACTGCATCTGAATGGCTGTCATAGACAGTTCGGACATTCATTGGCATGAGTAGCCGCTACCGCAAAGGGAGCAGGGCATTGGAAGTGGGGGAGGCACACCCACGTAAAACTCATATATGGTGACACTATGTTTCTTGCACATGCATGCAAGCAGACATAAAAACAGAAGTTAAATGCTGTTTCCCAAGTTTCTTTGTACTGCAGTGTTTCTGTGTCTGAGTCTGCTCAGTCAATATACAGGTTTCTAGGAAACCCTTATCATTACAAAAATAAGAGACATTTCTGTGTGTTGACTTGTGGAACAATTATGTAAGCATTTTTCTTACTGCCAATGGAGTTTGTGGAATTTACAGTTTTACCCAATTTAGTCTATGCAATATGCTGCATTCTTAAAGAAGAGGCAAGGCTATATGTTGCTGGTGTTGCTTTATTTAAAGCTTTCATCCCTATTGCAGATAAAAGTAATCTTTGCAGTTAAATTCTTTGGTGTCTAACTTAATTTGTGTAGGCGTATAATAGAAACGTTGATGCCCAGATAGAATGCTCTTATTGCATGGCTTACTGATTTACAGAAAGATTTACCCCAAAGGGATAATGCAGCAGATCTGCATCCCTGCTTTTCAGTTTAATTAGGCAAACAAGCACTTTTTGTATAAATATTAGCAATTGCAGTTTATAGTTAATAAAACTGCAGACAACCTATTCGCCTTTAACATAGCAAATTTAGCAGCAAGGTGCTTAGGAAGTGGCCATTTACAAACCAGCAATTAAAATGTGCATATACTTTTCCAGTTTATTTATGGAAACCAAGGATAAGTACTGTACATTACTTAAATAAGTCTATGGAGATAAACTGAACAGGTCAACATAGTGGTACTAAACAGAAATGTGTTCATTGAAATGAAAGCCCTGTATTTATTGCCCCTAGTGCAATAAAAATAAATTGGAACTTCATAGAGTTCTCCAGTTGTAAACAAGAACCCTGGGGGCACAGGTATTAGGATAATTTGTCAATTTCATTAGATTTTAGAGCTACAAATTAATGATGGGATGGTACCGTGATTGGCAGACAGTGTGCAGGAACTGAAGGTTTAAGATTTCAGTTCCTAGCAGCAAGAATTTCACTTACTTTATGTTTTGCTCTCTGTGATGGTTTGACCATTCTTTACTTGCCTTTGAAGGCCTGGAAATACATCTGCTTCTTTGTGTTAACTAAAGAACCTGAAGTAGCACAGCACTTTTGCCCTCAGCAGAATACAATGTGGAGTGAATAACTAAACCCAGGCAGTCTAGATAATGGTTAAAACTCACTGCTGTAAAGCTGAAGAGCTAAGCTGGAATCTCACCACTGCCACTTACTCACTGTGTGACTTTGAATAAGTGCCTTATCCTTGAGTGTTCAACCTCCTCTCTCTCATGCATGTTCCCTAAACTTTCCTTAACCACAATCTCACTTGACCACTCTGTGTAAGCCTAATGACTTTTGCAACTGTTTATGGATTGCGAACAACTCTAAAGATACAAAGAGTTGTATTCATGAATGAATACAGCTAGTATTTCCAGTGGTATCTATCCTCTCACTGGCAGCCAAGCGCCATCTGATGCAGGACAGGGTGCCCGCAACCATCCTGGGCTGAGTGCTGCCTCATCATGATATCAGCTGCAGTAGCAGCCATGCTGTGCCCAGTACCACTGAGCTCATATGCATGGAAGGAAGCATGCATGAAGGACTAGCCAGCAGACATGCAGGCGGAACTAATGTCAGAATATTTTCTAACTTAGATGCCTGCTGGCTCTGAGCCACAGGAATGTCCCACAAACACAAGAACTGGATGGCAGGGAACCCAGACACATCGTTGCCTGTGGCACAGGACCAGAATACACAGACAATGGTTGTTCCAAGGGAGCTTGCCTACTACCCAGATTATCTAGTCCTTTACATGATGGCTGCTGTGTTCATAGGTGGCCGACTGCCTGACATCCAGGCTACACTGCACCAGTGGCAGCAACAGGATCAACACAATGCCCTAGATAATGTTATACATATTAACGAGCAGCCACCCACCTGCACAGCCCAGCTACTGCCGCCTGCTACCACCAGGTCTGGCTGTCTGCAAATGACAGTAAGGGTGCAGCATCTGTATTCATAGTACAGGCAGCGTGCAGTATGGGGAATCATGCATCCAGCCCAGTGTGTGTATGAAATGTGCTATATATAACCAATGTTTGGTTACAACACCCAAATGTGATCCAGGAGATACCAGGTTTTAATCTCACCACAACCAAAGATGCAACCCCCAACTGGAATTAAAAAGAGGTACAAACTAGCTGGCCCAGTGGTGCTGAGGGTTGAGGTGCTGGACACCACTTCTCACGCCATGCCAGTGACCCATGTTCGGGAAAGAGCACGGGCAGTCGGGAGTCGGCAGGGGAGGGAGAGGATCGAAGCTCTCCTCTCCCGGGGAGGGAGGACTGGCACTCCCTCCAAATGACTACTCCCAGGTGGAGGCCATAGGGTAGTGTGGGTCAGAGGAGCCAGACAAAGGGATGGTGCTGCGGGACTTCTGCAGATGTGTGCACGCCTCTACGTGCACGCATTCTGCATGTGCACCCCTGCAATGGGGGAGGGAGAAAATTGGAAAAACACCTCTAGCTGTGGATGACAACTGATCTCCCACAGTTTCCACACCTAGTGACTGGGCAGGGGTAAATCCTGGTGATACTGGGTTGATGGGGCTGGGGGCGCGATCAGAAGGGGGCAGCCAGGGGAAGAGGAGGATAAAGTACCTATAAAAACAAAACAAACAAGCATTTGTCAATGCCGAATGTTGTCGCACTGGCATTGACAGTGGCAGTGGTGGAGCTAGAGGTGCATAGCACTGTGATTTTGTTAATGTGTCCCAAAAGGTGATTTTCGCAGCAAGCACGCCATTGCGCGCCATACAGCCGCAGAAACGCTGCTTTGGGCAGGCTATGAAAAATGGCAGCTTGACTGTTGATAAGGAGGTGTGCACAAATGCCAATGGTGAAAATGTGGCATGAAAGTATTGCAGATTGACGAAATTACAAGGGTGCATGGAAACTGCGCAATGCATGCTTGCAACACAGTCATTTTAGGGACTTTTGGCACCAAATTTTCAACATAGGCATTTTAGGACCTCTGCTCATAAATAGTGTCACTGTCATTTCCTCAAACTGCTCTGAAAACTGATTTTGTACAGCGACCGTGCAATTCTGTGCTGGACATGTGAAAACACATTTCAGCCAGCAGTACTGTTCATAAGGAGGTAGGGAAAATGTCAATGATGAACAGCTGGAGTGAAACTATTACAAATTCACAAAGTCACGGCGTGCATGCAAACTGCACATCGCACACTTGTAAAATACTAATTTTATTGACTTTCGTCCCAAATTTTCAACATAGGCATTTTGGGACATCTGCTAATGAACAGTGTCACTGTCATTTTCATAATGTGTCCCAAGACGGACTTTCCAATGCGTATCAGCTTATTCTGCACCGTAAGTGCTCAAACAAATTTTGGTCAGGATGTGAAAATGACAGCTGTACTGTTCATTGGGAGATGCAAAACAATGGCACTATTGAAAATCTGGAGTGAAAAGATAAGTTTGCTGAACTTACGAAGGCATGCAACGCGTAACTTAACGCTTCATTACACAGTCATTTTATGGAGTATTGTCACTAAATTTTCAACACAGGCATTTTAGGACCTCTGCTCATGAACAGTGTCACTGTCATTTTTGTAATGTGTCCCAAACACTGACTTTGCACAGCGACTGTTATTCTGCACCGGAAGTGCAAAAACACATTTCGGCCAGGATGTGAAAAGTGACAGCTGTACGGTTCACAAGAAGGTGTGGTAAAATGCCAATGTTGAGACTCTGGAGTAAAAATATTGTGAATTTGTGAACTTACGAGAGTGTGTAGCAACTGCTCAACGTACACTCGTAAAACAGTCATTTTGGGGATTTTTCCCACCAAATTTGCAACATAGGCTTTTTGAGAGCCCCCCTCATGAACATTGGCACTGTCATTTCATTACTCGGTCCCGAAAGGTGATTACATGCAGTGACTGCGAAATCACCTTTCAGGCCCAATTAATTAAATGACAGTGACAGAATTAATGTGGTGGGGTCCCAAAACCCCATGTTGAAAATTTGAGGCCAAATTCCCAAAAATGCCTGAGATATGCATCAAAGTTGAAAAACCCTGTTTACTAACATTATACAGCTTACCAGCATTTCCTCAGTTCGTGGTCAGCTTTGAAAAGTGCAGACGTGTTCCCGGTCCACCAAAGATTGTCACGCCGGATTCTGGAGGTAAGTATGGGGTGAGAGGGGTGTGAGGAGGCAGGGTGCACAGAGGGTAGGTGTGAATGGAGGGCAGGGAGACTACGAGGGACTGTTTTCATTTTACAGGTGAAAAACAAATAAAAAAAATTGTGGGACAGTTTTTTTGTTTTAGAGGATTTGGCACACTGGGGTGGACTCCCAGCATGCTACCTAACTGTTTGGGGGGTCTGTAGCCGACTGGAGATTGGCACCCTCTTCAGCATACAACGGGAGGGGAGGAATTTATGCCGACAGGGACTGGTCACCCACCATCGGCACAAAAAGAAAGTGGGGGGGTGCCAAGTCGAGGGGGATTGGGCACCCCACGGCATTTAACAATGGGTTTTTTTTTTATGCCGATGGGGAGTGGGCTCCCCCATCGGCACACAAGTAAAGGGGGGGATAGACCTGAGGGGATTGGCCACCCTTGTCAAATAACAAATGGGGTGATTTATGCTGACAGGGAGTGGACTCCCCGTCCAGCAGTGCAAAGGGGCAGGGTTAACTGACAGGGTGTTTAAGCACCAAAGTCGTCAGTTTGGCAGCCATTGTGCCACCATGCTCATAATTGGCCGAAGCACATCCAGGAAGGTACACTGCATCTGGCGAGCTTTACTCAGACTGAAGCATACCTTTTCTTAGATGTGCTCGTCACAATGCTCACATCGTAGTGTGGCACCCGACATGCAGGCTGATTGAGAATGAGGGACGCACCAACTGGTGCATTCCCTGTATTTATTTAACAGCGATAGCGCCTCCAGCTGTACTGCCGCAGAAGATGCTGGCTGCGCAAGCACGACAACATAAAAAGATACACACAGTATATAGTGCCTCATGTCTCTGTGCCTAACAAGTATTTATAAACATTTTCAGCACACTGGGGCCTTTCTCTCACTGTTGGTTGTTTCTGTTCTGTCTTACACTGTACTTATTGGCTCATGTGCTATTTGGTCTGGTATGGACAAGGAAAGGCACTTGTTAGACGACATGCAGCTGCATACTGAGTACCCACCCCAGAATGACACATAAGGCTGGCATTTGCAATCTCTGGCTGGCTCAATGCACAGATGTGTAGTTCCACACTGAGCAATGGGCAAACTGGAGAGCTGAACTTGTTCCAGACACTGGGCTTCTAATTGAAGAGCTGAACTGGTACCAGAGTGAATCCCCTATACTGCAGGAGTAGGTGATCGTGGGATACAGAAGGCCACATAGGGTCTGCCATATCCCCATAGGTATGGATGTCTTTTTTACATCTTTAAAGAAAAAGGGTCCAGGCATCCTAGGGCTGTCATATTCCCATAAGCGTGGATAAAGTGAAAAAAGTTGCCTTTTTTTTTTTCCTTTTTTTAAAGCAAAAGGGTCCATGCATCCATTAGCTTCACCACGGCCTTCCATGGCAAGGCAGAGAGCTGGGGTCCATTGCAGGGGACCAGATCAGGGCCTCGGAAATTGTGTTGGGAGGATGCACAATCTTTACAGCAACTCATAGGCTGACATACCTAAATCCCTCCCTGACACTGGACCAAAAGAGCACTAGTGGCTTTATGCATGCTGCACTCTATAGACCCAGGCCCTGACACATCCCCTCCCCATCCCCAGCCCTAATATTCAGGACAGCTTTGTTGGTGTATGATGGACACTCACGACACTTAGCCCTACACACTGTGTAGGGCCAAATGACAATAGTGCATAGAGCCCATTATGTGTTCATATTTACTGTAACAGTTTCATATGTGTTGTAATGTTTTATTCTCCTGTATTTGAAATGTTATCTCTTATACGTGCTCCTCATTTGTAAAGTCTATTGTACTACATCTGTGTGAAAGAAGTTATTTAAAACTGTATTGTATAGTTAACACAGAAACATAGAAGAATGGGGATAGATAAAGACCTTGGGCTGAATTTAGAAGGGCATCCACGACTTGCGGCATCTTTTTATCCCAAATGAGCAACATGTAACTAAAAATTTGATCATAACATGTGGTCTCACTATTTGATGCAATTGTGGTAATCTGTGCACACAAATGATGCAAGCTTCAAAAAGTGCATCACTTTTAGCCGTAATGTAGGTAAACTGTCAGATTCTTAAAATGTTTGAAAATAGCATTCAAACATTTTGGCACATTTCAGATGATGCAGGCACAGTCCAAAATCGGGCACTGTGTCTGTGTCATCACTTTTGAAAATCCAGTCCCACAAGTTCATGGAGTCTCTCCTGTTGTTCTGTGGTGTATTGAACAAGTCATTGCCCTTTATGTGCATTCATACTGCAAGCTATAAAACTGGGTAACAGCAAACCCAGTGAAAAAAGAAAGTTGCATCTCATTTGGGTTCAATAATGCCTAAAAAATTCATTAAACTGAAATGTTACTACCATGTTTAGCTATTTTTATCTAAAATTTATATTTGCACTACCAAAAGCATTAGGCATACTGTTAGAGAGTTTGAGAACAACAGCACACTGTAGGTAAGACAAACAGGATGTTGGGAATGCATAGGAAGGGGGATAAGCAGCAGAAGTGATCCTCCCATTATATAGGTCACTGGTGCAACTGCATCTGTAGTACTGCACAAAGTACTGGAGTCTACACCTGAGGAAAGAGTGTGAAAAGGTGGAAGCAGCTGAGTGCAGAGCTCCATGATGGTCCACAAAGTAGGAGGCAAGACATATGAGGAGAGGCTGCTGAAACTGAACATGTACACCCTTGAAAAAGAAGAGAAAGGGTTGACATGATTGAAACATACAAGTAATTGCATGGGATAAAGGTATCCCATTGTTAGGGTGCCGTGATTAAGGCATGGTATTGTGGGCACCACAATAATGGTGTGAGTGATAGGGACAATCTGGATTTTAGATGGTCCCACACTCATGCCTGATTGGACATCCCACTGTGTTGTGCCCCTTTCATGGCAATGCACCCTCAAAGAGGTTGTTCTATTTATTTTGGGGATGGTGGTGACAAAGCCCCTTCTGCATCCGGAGGGGATGGGGTCCTGTGGTACTGTCAGTTTAGTGCCAGAATGCCATCTGTGATAATTCTGGGTGACATAATTCTAGCACGCTAAACGACTTCACCCACATTGCCTGCTCATTGTCATTGGTGAACCTGGATAAACAGGGTGGATGCCAAGGTGTATTTCTCTTGAGCTCAAATACAGGGACAAGGTAGAACTCACTGAAACATGCAGGAGATTCAAATGGGACATCTGCAAGCACTTTTAACTTAAAGAGTGGTGGACAAGTGGAACAGGCTGATGAAGGAAATGGTAGAGGCCAAATAAGTAAGCAGCTTCAAGCAGGAATGGATCATGGGACAAGCATATGAGACTGGTTAGAAAAATGGTGGCAGAAACAAAGAGGAGGGGATGGCATCTAAGGCCAGTGCAGTGTAGTTAAGTAGAGTGAGCAGACAAGATGAACCTATGGGCCTTTTTCTGCTTTCATTATCTATGTATCTATGCTGATCAATACTTTCAAGGTTAGGCCCACAAACACTCCACAAACAATAGACAAAAATGTTTAAAAGTACTTTAGGACAAAATACAATATTGTTCGCTTGTTACACATACCTATAAGTATTTGACTGTTGCAAACTTTTCAGTTATGCAGCCAGCTAATATTTTCTATGTTTAAAAAAAAACTCACTGTGGAAGCTACGCAAATATACAGCAATATTCGTTTGGTTCAAATTTTAAACTAATGCCTTTATACAGATGTTGCAAATTATTTTCATGTAGATTCAGTAAAATTCTTAAACAATTCAATCAAGCCCTTAACAGACAACAAGACAACTGCCACAGAAGTGCTCTAAAGTCCCAATCCTCATAGGGTTCCCATATGTGAGGGCTGAGAAATACTGCAGAGTGCCCCTATGCGCAGAATGTGCACTACCAGGGCACCCGATGGTATCCACAAAGGGGGATGTGCACCTCTGCACCCAATTTATTTATTTATTCATTCTTGAATTACAATACCTTTGAGCACATAACAGCTCCTTTACAAAGGTTCCACACTCATTTTGAAGGGAAGTACAAAGACAAGGGAATGAAAACAAATAATTTATAATGAATAATCTGGAGTCATTTACAATGCAAGTTATTTAAAATGTACAACAAAAAGTTATTACAAAGCACAATGGGAAGTCATTAGTACTGAAATAGTCATATAGTTGGGAGTGTAGGGAGGAGGACAGATAGCAGAGAGTAGGGTGAAAGTTGTTGCCAGGTGGCATTGTCATGTGAACAACAAGGAAAAAGAGGTGGAAGGGAGGAGAGAGACAGGGGGAGTGTGAGGAGGAAGAGGATGAAGGGAAGGGCATAGGGGAGCCAGGGAGATGGAGGAGAAGGACTGGGAGAGGGGAAAAGTCAGTAGCCATCCAGAGCAGTATAGATGGTGGCCAGGAAGTCAGTTGCACTCAGTGCAGTATAAGTGGTGGTAGGGAAGGGGCAATTGTTATAAGGAGGGGAGTTGCAGTCAGGGTTGGGGGGGGAGGAGAAGAAGAAGCAGCCAAAGGCCTTGTTAGCGAGACCGATTCATTTTCAGACATCACAAGGGAGGATGTTTGGCATTTATAAGGGTCAGTCACAGGCATTTTCATACATAGTATTTTGATGAAGGAGGCGTTTGAACTGGGTAGGTTAAGGAGTATCAGTAAGATCCCAGCCAAGACTATTCAGTCACATAGGGGCTCTGTAAAGGAAGGATTGTTGGCACTGGGTAGTTCAGAACCTTAGCATGAGTAGGAGGTCCGTTTCTGAGGTCCTAGTCAAGTGAGCCTTTCGGGATCTAGGGAGAAGACTAGAAAGTGTCATAGGCAAGGTCCCTTGTAGCACTTAACAGACAGCAAGACAACTGCCATGAAGTCCTGCCTGTGCATGTCAGCCTTTGCTACATGTGTGGATAGGACTGGTGTGGACCGGGAAGCAGTGGCCAGGCTCCACCAGATCCTTAGAAAGAGTTCTGCATTTCTGAGAGTGGATGGAGTGGGCAGCAGCTACGCCCAGAGGAACAGCAGTATCGGCCTCTGCTCCACTCTGCCTGGCCACAACACTGGGAAACAAGCCTGATCAGCACTCCTGCATCCAGGTCATAGTCCTTCGAACCTCTGAGACAGCCTGGGGCATTACTGGCACCAACTGGTGTTTCAGTAATGTTAAGCTTCCCATTGAGTATATGGCAGTCCAGGAGAACTGCATACTCAACTTGCCTTGCACCCCCTGTGCAGACAGACATACAGCTGTGGACACAGTACAGGAATCCAGTTGGTTGCCTGTGGTCCAGACCTATTCTTCCCCTGCCCCTACCCCCTGCCACGATGCCCGCTCTACACTGGTGGACCACAGGTGGCAGTGGCTATGGATGCCAGCAAGCATGCAGGAACTTACTGCCTTGGGTTAACGCACCCCAGAGTCACGCAAGTCATGCAGATTTGGGATGCCTTTTAGGATTGGGCCCCAAGGCTACAAGGAAAGTAAACGTTTGGCACAATGAGTTACTTTAAATAAGACAGACAATCAAAGAGGATCCTAAACAGAATTACAAAATGGAAGTCTTCCCAAAACAATAACACGGGCATTAATTACTTATACACTGTCTCTGTGTGTCCCAACACTTCTAGAGTATGTAACTACTCCAAACTGTACTGCAGAGCTGACATGATGAGATCCCAGCATGAGAAGCACTAGACTCCTGATGGTTGTTTGAGTGCCACCTGTCCTGCTTGCCAGGTTGTAGATATTATTGAAATTGGCTGTAGAAGACAGTGCTATTCATCTCCTGTCTTTTGCCTGAGGAAATGGCTGCCATGGTTCCTTCTTTAATTGGGGGGACCAAGGTTTGAAATCTTAAAGAAATAGATGAGCAAAATAAAGGGATGGTGAATACTGAACATATCCACTGAGTGCCTCTAAATCGGTATTACACTAATATTCATAATAAAATGGGTAAGATAAACCAAGAAATGTGAATGACAAATGTAATCCCATGACTGTGCCTTATTCCAGAACACCTGCACAGTTGAGAAATGTTAAACCATGTAAACTTCATTACTTGGGTTTTAAAATGAATTATAACACAATGGATGGACACAGTGCATTCTGATTGCCTGACTTACATTCTTAATGGATATGTTAACAACAGGAAACCTCATGTCACGATAGGACTTTGAGGATTGTTAGAGTAAGCATTAAGACCTGACAGGGTACATATGAACATACGAGGAAGCCAGCAGAAGAAGGCCATTTGGTCTATCTAGTCTGCTCATATTGCAGGGTCCATAGCTTGAACTAATGTCCCTGCCCTCCCTCCCCACTCCTCCCATCCTCCCTACCCATGATCCTTACCTTCCCCTATGCCTATCCCAGACTCTCTTAAAGCTGCACACTGTCTTCCATGAGATCACTTCTTCTGGCAGTGCATTCCAAGTGTCCACCACCCTCTCTGTGAAGAAGTGCTTCCTGACCTCCCTCCTAAACCTCCCACCCTCCAGCTTAAGACTGTGCTCCCCCATTTTATGGTTGCCACTCAGCTAAAAGAGACTCTCCTTATCCACCTTATTTATCTCTTTCAGGTACTTGAAGGTCCCAGTCATCTCTCTCTCTCTCTCTCTCTCTCTCCTGTCTTCCAGGGAGTACATGTTCATTGCCTCAATCTCTCCTCATATGCCTTGCCCTGCTGACCCACTATCATCTTTGTAGTCCTCCTCTAGACCTTCTCCAGCAGGTTAATGTCCTTTTGAGGTGTGGGCACCATTGAGGAACCCCATACTCTACATGAGGCCTTACCAGGGACCGTGCATAAGGCAGTATAACCTTTCTCTCCTACTACTGATCTCCCTAGATATGCATCCCAGCATCTTGTTTGCCTTTGTTGCTGCTTTCTTGCACTACCTGGAGTGCTTCAGGTCACTAGTGATCATCACTCCCAGGTCCTTCTCCTCCTCCTCCTCTGATGCAAATTTTCGGACTCCACCCTGGTAGTACTCTGTCCTGGAATTATTGGCTCCAATATGCATAACTTTGCATTTCTTGGCATTGAAGTCAAGCTGCCAGATCCTGGACCACCTCCCCAGACTTTCCAGATCATCCTGTAAGTGCTGTATCCCTTCAGCCATGTCCACTCTCCCACAGAGCTTGGTGTCATCCATGAATAGGCACATTTTGCCCTTTATGCCATCCCTAATGTCATTAATGAAGACACTGAACAACACCAGCCCCAGCATCAAGCCCTGCAGGACACCTCTGATTACCTGTCTTGTGCCAGATAACTCTCCCCCACAACCACCCTCTGGGTTCTGTCCCTCAGCCAGTTTTCCACCCATCTGGCCATCTTTTCCCCAACCCTGAGATCCACCAACTTCCTGATCAGTCTTTTATGGGTATGAGATATTGGTGGTTGGCCACATGCGCAGGGGAGTGATGAGCCTGGATGCCTACAGGCAAAGGTCCCTCAGAGCCCCAAGTGAGGGAAGCTACCAAAATCCCTTTCCCTGAAGGATTTATTGTGCTTTGAAAATGAGTTGGATACATTCTTAAAAAAATCTGTAAAAAGACACTAAAAATACAAAAAAATATTGCTTTGGAAATGTAAATAGTCCTTCCACAGAT
Source organism: Neoceratodus forsteri (assembly GCA_016271365.2). Lineage (NCBI taxonomy): Eukaryota > Metazoa > Chordata > Ceratodontiformes > Ceratodontidae > Neoceratodus > Neoceratodus forsteri. Next base: position 975,875,196 of record CM057452.1, on the reverse strand, counting down.
GGTTTCTACCTGTCAGTCATTTGTCTTTCTACACATGCAGTAAAAGGTTTATTTGTTTACCATGGAACATAAGAATTCAATGTTCTGCAGTATTCTTCTAATAGATTGCCCCCCCCCCCCAGCATGGCATATTAACATAGAATACATGAATTCAAAATTCTGCAAAATTCCACTGGCATAAACTCACAAAGACACAGACACACTTCATATAAAGTCAGAGATTCAATTTTATCTGGGGCAGGATAAGCAGCAGAGATTGCTCTTTTTGAGCAGGTTAGATTATGAGGGGAATTCTTCATGGTCAGCTAACATGAGAAATTTTAAAAAATCTGACTAGTGCTTGAATTTTTAAACAATCTGTTTATGTGCATAAGAAAGGGATCATGAGTAGAAAGAACATTCAGTTATGTATGTAATTTATTTTAATTTAAAGGAGTTTTACTTTTAATGCCTAGATGAAGGTTTTTATATGAGAATAAAGGTGGCAGCCATGTCTGTGATGGAAATTAAGAAGGAGGGAAATTGCTCATTAATTCTGTATGTGATGCATCCAAATTCCAGATGTTGGATCTTTTTACAAGAGGTATTGGCACATACATATATGCCAATGGAATGGCATAAGAAAATCAGAATACAGTATTTAACGTGCCCATTTTCTAATAAGTAATAAGACACAAAAGAATGTGTAATTATGAGCCAATAATCACCTGCCTCTGCCACAGCAGAGTGTCTTTAAACACACTCAGGAATTATAGTTATTGCAATTACACATCCTTAATTTGTTTATTGCACTTATATGATGTAATTTATTGCAAAAATACATTTGAAAGTGCAGCCCCATATTTATGTTGAATACTTACACAATTATGTGACTTGCTTCAGCCTTTCAGATGGTTTCATTTACCCATGTCATTTTTTAACCTTTGTTGATCTATCTGCAACAGGGTTGATACACAAGGGGAGTGGAAAGGATGAGAAGAGATTTGTCAAGGTTGGAGTAATGGTCAGAAGTATGGCAGCTTAGATTCAATGCAAAGAAGTGCAAAGTAATGCACCTGGAAACAAAAACCCAGGGGAAGAGTACACAATGGGGGTTGAGATACTGACAACAACAAAAAGGAAAGGGACCTGGGGTAGTCATATTAGATGACCTAAGGTGGGCCAGCAATGTGAGAGAAGGCAGTAGGAGGCTGGAGGGATACTGGGATGCATAGGGAGAGGCATCACCTGTAGGAAACAGGAAGTTTTTGGCCGCCTGTACAGACAGTTGGTAAGATCACATCTGGAGTACTATGTACAGTTATGGAGACCCCATCTCCACAAAGACATAGACAGGATGGAGGCTGTCCAGAGGAGGGAATCAAAATGATGCAGGGTCTGCATCAGAAGACATATGAAGAAAGACTAAAGGAACTAAAGATGTATAGCCTTGAGGAAAGGGAGGGAGGGGGACATGACAGAACCTTTCAAATACCTCAAGGAAACAACAAAGTCCAAGAGGTTAGCATCTTTCAGAAAAAGAGATGTGCAAAAACAAGGGGCACAATTTGAAGATAGAGGGGAACAGCTCAGAGGTAATGTGGAGGAAGTATTTCTTCACAGAGAGGGTTGTGGATACATGGAACAGCCTTTCTGAGGAGGTTGTAGAGTCAAAACAGTGGGGAATTCAAGAATGCATGGGATAGACATAAGACAATTCTAGTGGGAGATAGGAGGAAGTAGGCTGTTGGTTAACTAGGATCTGCAGCTTATCCTGTAGGTAGGAAATGGGCAGACTGGGTGGGCCAAGTGGTCCTATCTGCCATCAAATTCTGTGTTTCTATATGTTTCTATCCCTATGGAGATAAGGAACCTGGCTGTACATTATACATCATGCCCCTCCTATGGTTAGATTAATTGATGGTAACCCAGCCTCTGGTAATACATTAATGCTTAAAGATGAGGCAAACCATTTTATAATTGCAATAAATTATAATGATAATGCACTACCAGCATGTGTAACTGAAGGATAACAGCAGGTATGTAAGGAATTCAGGTTTGCATTGTGCCTTACTTCCAAAGGCATGCCATATCTCACATTACACAAAGGGTATCTGTTGTAAGCCAGTCGCAACAAAGAATAGCCCTTGGTTATTCTCCCACAAACTGTATCTAACAGCACCCAGATTCAGTTATTGAAGTAAACCCCAGAAACCATCAGTTAATCGCCCTCTAACCATGCCAACAGTCAATCACCCTCTAATCACACCCACAGTCGGTTATTCACTCCTTGAAAATAAAAAGTCAAACCAAAAGAATGACAGAAGAAAGTCTGTCCACTTTGGCTGCTACACAAGTAAATAGCAAGCTCTGTGCCCTACTGTAAAATGCTCATTTTTTTAATACTCTTGTGTTTTACCCTCCCGAGTCCTGACTTAATTCCTGACAGACCGTTGCTCCTGTGCCTGAACTGCTCCCATACTGCCTAAGTGCCTGGATACTTCTGTGTGAATGAGTGTTTTTCTTCTTCCAGCCATGTCTGAGAAATATATGTTATGAATGAGGATGATTTTCTAACCTTGTAAAAGTGACTATCCTGTTAAAAATAACCATTTTAATATGCCAAATTTAGTGACTGAAATAAGAAACTGTGACCCCGGGCATGCTTTAACTTCGACACAAATGCACATGCCCGGATCCACAGCTTTCTATTTCAATGACTAAATCTGCAGTATTAAAATGCTTGTTTTAACAGGGGAGTCACTTTTACAAAGTTAGAAAACCATTCTATTTTAGATTTTGCATTTAGCAGACATTACTGTGAAATTCTGAACTCATTCACAGAGAGGGTGGTGGATGCATGGAACAGCCTCCCTGAGGAGGTTGTGGGGTCTAAAACTGTGGGAAAATTCAAGAATGCATGGGACAGACATAAGGCAATTTTTGTGAGGGTTAGGAAGAAATAGGCCGTTGGTTAACTACGATCTGCAGCTTATCCTGTAGGTAGGGAAATGGACAGACTAGGTGGACCAAGTGGTCCTTATCTGCCATCAAAGTCTATGTTTCTATGTTTCATGCATGCGGATCATCACCATGTTAGTAGTGCAACTGCAGTGAGAGCAGCAGTCTACCCAGAATTCACTTAAGCAGAATTAAAGTAGATAAAATCAATGTACAGCCCCTCGTATAATAGTAATAACATTCCATGAGTTGGAGTATACTTGGAATAACCGGCTTCAGTGGTGGATTAAATGCCTCAGCCTTCAGTCTTGGCATTATCACCCACTTCAGCCGGTTATTCCTTTGTATACTTCAGCTCATTGAATCATTTAAAGGAAAACCACACCCTCATATCATTTAAATTTTGTTTACATGCCAAAAGACAGCATCTTTCCTGTTGCTGTTAGGGCTATATGTGCTAGCTTTAGTTTGTTTTCACCGCTTATTGTAGCTCCTGTGACTGCCCTGGGGATCTATATTTCAAGTTGTTGAAGTCTCATTGTCCATGAGAACTGCTTTAGCATATGAGAACATGATGTCAGATCAACCATTTATATCGTGTATGTCTATGCTGAAAGAACAAATACTCTGCAAAAACTCTCTGGAAACTCGTAAACTGAATGAAGTTTAAAGAGAAAACCCCTACATTACAACTCAGATGGTTTGCAAAGCTCACTGAAGTTATAAGTGGTATTTCATACTTTCTTGTAGCTTTTTCTTTGAAAGCTAATTAAACAGACAGGTATACTGGGGACTTTAAGGTTGGTTATGCATTATGTTCTCATATGTTAATGCAACTCAGAGACAATGAGATTTCAACAACCACCAAATGGAGCCTCCCAGAACAGTTACACAGCCTATTATCAATCAGTCAGTCAATCAAAATCTTTATTTATCCAGGTGAACATCATTGAGCAATGCTCATTTGCAAGAAGGAACCTGGTAGGACAAGGTCAGTTGCAAATAACAGGAACCATACATATGTATATACACAATAGACAAGGTAATACAAAAGAAAAACATCAATATTCAAGTCATCATAACATAACGCATAAGGGCATAAAGCATATTTCATTTACAAGTTGCAATAATATATGTACATAACAAAATTATAGAGGTAAGTAATGAGCACAGTTAAAGTGGCAAGATGTGGAATAACTGCTCATTGTGAAAACCAGGATGTACATCAGATTAGGATGGGAAGGGAATACCAGGAAGATAGAAATGGAGTAGGGGGAAGGGGAAAGTCTAAAAAGGAAAGAAAGGAACTACCAGGATGGGGGGGGTAGCAGGGACTAGAGGGTAACCTAGTAAGTATTGAGAGAAGGAACAAGGGGTTGGGGGGACAGAACACCATAAATCAGATCCAGAGAGCATCCACCCTAAAGTACTGAGAAGCAGAAATGGGGAACATATAAGTGACTCACGTGACAATAATTGGCAGTGGGAAGAGGGCAAAAGAGACAAGGGTCTAGTCATCACATTCTGAGCCAGGCACAAAGGTGGTACAGTGAATGTATATTCAGACTAATGCTATGGGAAGCACTTGCACTGCCCCTTGATAAGATGTGAGTATAGGGTCTTTAAGGAGGTAATGCTAATAGGTATACTCAGTTTTAGTGGTTTCTGCAGTTTGTTCCACAGAGAGGGTAGCACAATGCCAAAGGCCACTCTTCCAAAGTGTGAATTAACTTTGGGTACTTTCAATGAGATAGAGGAGTAGCTTCCTAGGGCATAATTGCTTATTGAGCTTAGCATGAGGCAGTCTGAAATATATTGGGGACATTTTTTGGATATGGCTCTGCAGGTCCATAGAGCAGCATTTATATCCCTCCTGAGCTGAAGGGAAGTCCACCCAACTGCTGCATACAAGGAGCAGTGATGCGTAATAAAGGGAAGTCCTGTAATAAATCTCAGAGCTCTATGGAAGGCGTGTCCAATTTGCAAGGTAGGAGAAAGTGCAGTGACTATATAGGAAGTCAGTAATCTACTAGAGAAAGAAACGTTGTTTGACCAACCTTAACTTGGCATCCCTAATGAGAAAGTGACTGATCCTGAAGTAAAGACAAAGTCTCTGCCATAATTTTTTTAGAAAATCCTCAATGTGTTCTGTAAAGGAGAGTCTGTGATCCATCCAAACTCCCAGGTACTTGAATTTTATGGCAAATTCTAGGTTTTCTTCTAGAATTGTAGATGTCTGTGGGACTGATCCTGAGGCAGACAGGTTTGTAGCATGTATGAGGGTAGAGAAAAGCATCATTTTAATTTTATTTGTGTTAAGCAAGAACTTTTTGTTGTTTAGGAGCTGATTTTGGAGCAGGTTGAATTTAGTTTGAAGGTCACTACAGGCGCTGGCAAGGGCAGCTCAAGTAAAGCACTGTATCATCTCTTGAATAGATGGACGGTGGCTCTGGTTATATTACCATCAGTGTTGTTGATATAGATTGCAAAAGTATGGGACCTGGATGGATCCCTAGGGTACACCTCTTAGCAGGGGTTTGAGAGGAGAGAGTTCGGTCGTTTGACTGCTGGAGGCGGCCAGAAAGGTAGTTGGTGAAGCACCACAGGGAGAATGGATCCATGCCTATGGATTGTAGGGATGAGAGGAGCAGTCTATGATCAACAGTGTTGAATGCCTTACTTAAGTCCAAAAACACAGCTCAAATAAAATGTCTATTGTCCAGTTCTCTCTGCCAATCGTTGGTCAATTTTTCCAAAGCTGTAACAGTGCTTTGCTTGGCTCTGAAGCCAGATTGTGCAAGGTTTAGAAAATTCATAGATTCTAGATATGATCTCAGTTGTATACTTACAATTTTTTCCAATAGTTTCAACAGGACAGGAAGAAGGGAAATTGGACTATAATTGTTGAGGTCACAGGGGTCCCCTGATTTAAATAGAGGTATGACGTGTTGTTTTCCAGATGGATGGGATGGTTCCTTGGGACAAGGATAGGTTGAATAAGTGTGTTATGGGTACAGCTGGTACATAGTAAGCAGTCTTTGGAAAGTAAGGGTAAAGAGAGTCCGTACCAGCACTTTTCTCTGTATCCAGCTGGCGTAGCAGGTCTTTGACCTGTTTCAGTGAGACAGGTTGTAAGGAGAATATCGAGTTTGTCTCATGGGTTTCAGTATATTGAATGCCAAGCTGAGAGCATATCAAGTTCTAGGAGAGTTGTTGAAAGCTAAGCCTGTAGTTGGTAGTGGTTATTGAAGGCGAGCATCTCCAACCCGTTTCAATAGTATTATTGCCAGAAATTATCTTAGCTGGAAGCGAGTTTCCAGGTGTGTGGCCAGACTGGTCTTTGATGGTGTTGAAGTGTGAAAACAGACTAATGCATCTCTAGCAGCTACATGAAAAGAGTTGTCTGTTGACATGGAAACAAATAAAATTTAAAAGATATGAGAATGTCATTTTCCTTTAAATAATACATATCCTCTCATGCCTTATTGTTTAAGTATTGTTACATTTGGCTCATGCTATTACTTGCCCATTCAGAATTTCTCTGGGGGAGAATAGACAGCCAAATGTGACTTTTTAAGACCTTTAACAAAGATTTTTTGAACTTATTAAATGCAACACATACTGTACAGCATTTTCATAGTTCATTACTTTTTAAGACCTGCAAACCTTCAGACAAGACTGGCCTGAACAAACATGACATCTACTCATCTAAATTTACAACTTCTATACTACATTGGACACAAAGCTAAAATATAAACCACTTTCCAATACAGCTTAAATTCAAGACTTTTACCCAATAAATTTCTAGACCTTCTTTATATACCGTTATGGTTAAAGGGTGTCACAAAAATGAACTGAAGACCCAAACAGTTCAATAAACACTATCCTATATTCAATAGCCATTTCACAGCCATTTCAAGCAGATTACAGATGGAAAGATTAAAGCATCAGTGCATTGCATTTCCATCGATGACTTTCTAAGTCAATTTGCATGAATATGATTAAGTGCAGTATTCAAGTTTATTTGATTACAATTTTCTCAGACAATCTTTTGACTTGTGAACACAAGGGTAACTGTTTTGAGAATAGGGTCCTTACATTTTCAATAAATATCAAATAATGTATGGACCACTAGGGGCAATTAGTTATTATATACACTGGTGGTATGCAATGTCCTCAGAAATAACAAGAGCAAAGCGTGTGGCTTGCAAGGTCATCACAAACTGAGGGTGTGTAAAAAAAAAAAAACTAGTTGACACAGTTTTCAAAATTTTGTGTTATATAAAAACTGTCTTCTCAGTGTTTTAAAAAGAAAACAAAACAAGTGCTACAAAAATGACTTATAAATCTCAATGGAGTTGTGATCCAAAACTGAATGGAAGGATTTGATAAGGTCACATTTAATGTTGAATAAGATCAGGAAGGGGGCAGGTGAGAGTGGAGCTAAAGAAGAGATCACCATCAGATACTTTGTCAGTATTTCAAATATGCCATTGTATTATATAGTACATGGTATGACTTCACAATTGTATACAACAGGAATTGTGATGTCATTCATACCCATGTATGATGGCAATCTACAGCTTCAGAAAAGTAGTTAGAAGCACATCTTACCAGTTCAATGTGCTTACACAACTTGGTATGATGTATGCTTGTGTAACTTAGATACATTGTGGCTGTTAACCACTCTATCGGTGGGATACACCACCATATAGGGGTACGATGGTGAGGAACCCTAGAGGAGGGTTGTGCCCTATAGGTGCTGTGAAAATGATTCCTTGACTAAAGGTAGCTTAGGAAGAAGCCCAAAAAGAATACCCAAAAGGGTGTCGAGCATCAAAGAGGCAAGAAAGCAGAATATAATGAGACTGGAAATTACTGTGAAAGACATAGATGTGAAGGACAGGAGAAGAACAAGATATAATGAGGATGGTGAATGAAAGGAAATCTGACAAGATGCAGAAAGGCAGACTTCCTAAGGAGAGAGGGAACAGCTGAGGCCACCATCTGACTCCATCCAACAGCAGAACCTAACTACGGAATCTATGAAAGCACTATCCCTGACTAATATTATGACCATCGGCATGGAGGAGAGGAAAAAAACCCTTTGAGGAGGAAACCTCTGGGGATCCAAGGCCTAGGTCACCTTCCCTCCAGGCTGAAGGACATTTTGGTTAGTGACAGCTCGGCTACTGCAATTTAGAATCGATATTGAGGGAAGAGGAAAATATTCCAGTTTAGATGAAGATCTCACTCTGTCCTTCTAACAGGAATGCTGTTGAGGGTTGCAAGTGATGTCTCTGCAACTGGATGCCTAAAAGTAGAGGAGGAGAGAAAAGACTGCTGAGGCACTCAGTCAGCCTACACGAGCCTACAAAACAGACCAGGTGAACCAGAGTCAGTCTTGATGGAGAATAGCGTAGCAGGTACCTCCGAACCCTCTTGGGCAGCCAAATGGGCCCTGATGATGATAGCTCCACCCCTCACAGCTTGAGGTCATAAATTCTACATCCAGAGGTGTCACCAAAATGAGGGATGACTGAAGGTCCACGGAGCAAAGACATTTTCGCTGTGGGCCAGGGAAAAGGACCCTGCTGTGAGCTTGCATGCTTTAGATGAGGACTTCATAGGTGCAGAGTGAGACCATTGGCTACAGGCTAGCCCTGAGCCATGGAGCAATGGACATGGAAGGCATGTCTCTGATTGGAGAGCAGGTCGAGTCGAGGTAACATAGGACCCATATGAAGGGTATGCTCAATTAGGCGATGAATGAGTAGACCTACCGAGAGGTTGGATTGAGTGAAGGAAACCACAACAAGGGTCCAGAGGAGGCTGGTTGTGGTTAATATTCACAGGAGTGCATGCCAACTAGGTCCACTGAAAAGCCAAATTAGGAGTGGGTCAAACCATATGAAGGCAGAGAAGAGAACGGCTGGGTAAAACCCACAGCCAGCAGGGGAGGTAAAAGTACCAGGAGTAGCGAGAAAGGAGCTATGAAGTTGGAATGGATGAGTGGAGGATTGAGATGAATATACAAGGTTCGCTGAAGGAGGGAAGCTTAGAAGGTCAGCATTGACTGCCGAATGGAATGAGGGATGGGAAGGGGAGAGATGGGGATGGCTGGGTGAAGCCCGCAGCCTACGATGAGTGGAGAAGTCGATGTGGGATAACAGAATGGTCAAGAATGAAGGAACGATAAATGATGGTAGACTGAAAGCCTTGAAGGCTTGAATGGTTTAAGGTAAGGAATGGAGTGGATTATGTACGATGCTGAAATGAAGACTGAAAGGCCTGTACAGTGAAGGTGAGATAAGAAATGGACGATGTATAGTAATGGAGTGAAGCCTTGATGGCCGGTACAGATAAGGTGAAAAATGAAATGGACAATGTACGATGATGGAGGGAATCATTGAAGGCCAGAACAGTTAAGGTGAGGTATGAAATGGATGATCTATGATAATGGAGTGAAGCCTTGGAGACTGCTACAGTGAAAGCAAGGTATGAAAGGATGACTTGCGATAATGGAGGGAAAGCCTTGAAGGCCGGTATGGTGAACGGTAAGATGGAAGGGTAGGTAAGAGGGCAAGTAGGGTATAGGAAGGATGAGGTTCAGTAACAATGGAGGTTGACATGGAGTGGAGGATATACAAGTTGATTGGTCTAGAACTAGGACTAGGGTAAGAGGAGCATGCAAATAGGTATGGTGATGGCAGGATAGGGAAATACCAGTAGCGAAGATGGTACGTGGAGAGGTGGTGGGTAGGAATGGACTGGCAAAAGGGGCAGTGAGCATATTATGGAGAGCACAAAAGAAAGAACAATGACAGAGAGCCAGGGGAATAAAGAAGGTTTGAGAATGAAAGACTCAATATGACAGAGGTATGGTGCAGAAAGTTGATACCAAAGTCATGAAATGAATGATGTATAATGACGGGCAAACAGTGGCTGGGCAGAAAACCCCCAAAAATAGAAATCAGAGATTAGGTCAGGAAGGGGAACAAACAAGGTGAGGGGGAGAGAAAATGACGGCCAAGCAAAGCCTGCAGCTTATAACTGGTTGAGAAGGTGATATGGGAGGAGGTAAATGCCTAGAGGAATTGGATTCAGTAGGCAGGTTGTGAAAATTCGAGGAAGGCTGGAATGTTGAGGCAACTGATAGGGGCAAAAACAGATGAAGGAGCCCAGGTACTCAGTGCCACAATGCCCTCGGCTACACCACAGTCCCCACCAGAGGAAAAACAGAAAAGCTACATTGAGGCATCAGGACACCAACAGCCGAGGAAACTAGGGAGAGAAAAATAAAGTGGTGAAGGACAAGCAGCAGCGGCTAGGTAGACAGGCAATGGAAAACATCAGTGAAGGTAATTCCAGATAATAAAGGTGGGAAGCGAAGTAGACAGAGTGAGGAACAGACCAAGGCCATAATACCATGGCCAACAGTCTTCTAATGCCTGCACAACATGCTGGTAGGTAAGGATAAAGGAGATAATGAGATGCGGGTCCAGAATGTAAGATGAGATGAAGCATGAAATGAGAAGGTAAAAGTAGAGGAGAACAGAAAGTCCATGCCAGAGAGGAAATGGAGTAGTATCAGCAACAGGAGCTGATGAGGAGGGGGACGAAAGACACAGTATGCACGCACACAGAAGCCAGGATCCCCAATAGCAGTAGGCTGGGAAAAGTACCAGAAGAGAAGCACCACTTAGCGGGCGCAAGGCACACCACCCAGCACCTAGCAAGCCACCATTACCAGCAGACCACTCACACCCACTCGGTGCGCAGTGTACGGCCACATCCCACTCCTGCCAACCGCAAGGAAGAACAATGAGTTCAGCTATGCAGGAGGGGTGAAGGAGCAACCCCTGAAAGAGGAAATGAGGAGACAGATGGGAGACAAGGCATGAGGTACAAGGAAGTGGGGGGGGGACTGAAGCAGGGAATGAGAAACAGGAACAAGCTGGCAGCTGGAGGTGACTGCAAATGCATGGACGAAAACCCAATGTAGAATAACAGAGAGAAAGGTGGATAGGCAGTGCCTTCATCTGCAATGAAGAAACAAATCCTGGAACAGTCCAGGAGGAATGGCCTTTTAAGGCTTGTTGGAGGAGTGGCGTTGTTGCTCCGCTTATTTGAACCACAGGCATAGCCTTTGCAATTATTATATAAACAGGCTGCCATGCTGCCAGAGACATGAGCTATTTAAGCAATAATGCACAACCAGGTGTGGTATATCATGGGATATCATCACGCCTCAGGTGGTTGGGCATGAGGCCACAGGCCGAGTGCATCCAACGACCCAAGAAGTGACAATATCCCATGATGTACCACATCCTGGAGTGCATTATTGCTATTATGAACTGGTTTAAATGTTTTAAAAGAAAAAAAAGTTTTAAAACCTTATAAAAATGCAATTTATGGGGTTGTTGGAGGAGTACCTTTTCAGAAAAAAGTTCCTGTAGGGCTGTGGACAGCAGGTGGCGCTGTTGAAGTTTGTGGAACTCTGTTGCACTGTGGCAGTACTACTCCTGGTTTTAAAGTAAGCTTTTTGTGAGTTTAACCTGGTCCGTTTAGCTGCAGTTATGTCCGTGTGCTGAGAAGCGTGATTTGAATATGAGGAATTTAGATGGAAACTTGTGTTTCATCTGCGATAGTTGGTAAGTACCCAGAGTAGCTGACAGTCATTTTGGTTTGTTTTCTGTGGAGAGCGGGTGCTGTACTGTATGCTGTGGTTGGTGGCACATTATTTGTTCAGCACATTGTCGGGACTGTTTTTATTTGGTAGTTTAATTGTTTTATTTTCATAGAGGTCATCTCGTTGATCTGCAGCAGGCTTTCTTGTGGTGTTGTGTGCTGTGCAGTGAGGGATGTGGCGATGCTGCAGTTGGAGGTTTGTCACTGGTGGGAGCGGCTGTTTCAATAGGAAGCTGCCAGCCAGAAAAAAAAAGGCGTAGATGCTCATGGTGTGGCCAGCTGGGGATCTTTCTGGATTTTTTTTTTTTTCAGTTTGAAGAGCCACCGATGGGCACATTAAGCGAGATATCAGGGCTGCTGCAGTTGACAAAGCGAAGGAAGTTGTGGCAGTGACAAGGCTGGCGGCCGGAAGCATTTTGAAGCCATGATGATATAGCTAGATATCATCATGGCTTCAAAAGGCTCTCAGCCAATCAGATTTGTGTATTTATGATCGCCAGTTCATAATGTTCCTTTTATCCCAACAAGGGTAAGTAACTATGTAATCCATGTAACTATGTCCAGAGCTAACTGTACTTACTTAAATGACATGTCAGTGGTCCTACTTTCAAAATAGATTCTTCAATCTTGTGCCTATGGCTAAAGTATTTTCAGACAAGGGAATCATTTTAGTAAATGTTACCCAAGCTCACATCACAGGCAAAAAAGAGGAAGCCATCTACAAAATTTATCAGCACATTGAAGTGACCCAGACTTATTCTTGTCATTTAATCACAGTTCATTTAATAATATACAGAGAGGAGTTGTCACTAAAATTTGGACACAGAACAAGATGAGTCAGAAAGCATTAGAGCAAAAACAAAGCAATAGGAAAAGAAGGGTCTCAGTGGAACATTGTCATTCTCTAAGAAGCACTGCCAGAATGATCAGACTTACAGCTGTTGCAGTTTATAGTCCTAGGTCACAGTTTTTTTCCTTATGGAAATAAAATATTTTCATTACAGTGCTTTGACTCGACCTATTTCCATTAAGCATTTGGGCAATTATAGCTTATTTAAATGCTCATTGTTTTAAAATAGTATAAAACAGTGGTGGACCATGAACAAGTAAACACTGCAGTCTCAGACCAGTAGGTTTGTTTGCTTACTTATAATGCATTCATCTTTTAATGTTCATCCTGTTAAAATCTTATTATTGTAGTAATACTCAATGTAGTATGAAAAAATGTCCTTTTGTTTAAGAAGTGTTTATAACTTGAATTTGCTACTGTTGGCAAGGAAGCATAAAGGAGCATATGTCTAATTGGCCAATTAGGGGAGCTAAAAGGATCAGACAGCATGAAAACATTGTTAAAACAAGGTAACAGAAAGGTGGTGAGAAGCCAGTAATATCATTGTATTTTTATTTACTTGTATTAATTATTTGTTCATACGGTTATTTATTTATTTATTTGTTCATGGGAGGCGGGGTCCTAGAGATTATTTTCATGCATGACCCAAGCGGTACAGTGCTAGTGGAGACACATCAAGAGATATAAGTAAGTGAAGTACAAAACAAAACACTACTGTCAGGATCTAGCTGCTATAAAAATAAATAAATAAAATGAACACAGTGGTGCAGTAGAACGATTTGATGTACAGACAATAAATACTACAAATTCCTGTTGAGTTATAGTACATACTGTACATGGACCATGAGTGTGATCTCGTGAAGTTTGGGTGATGGCAGCAGAAAGCACAGCTGAGCAGTTTTGATGCCCCAGCTGAGTGAGATGATGCACTTATTCTGTAAGAGACACACCGCACTGATAAACTTACTATGAATCATTAACTTTAACTCAGTGATTTATAATATGCTTCAGATGTGATTTTTTGCATTAGAAAAAAACAAATGTAACTCTCCTCCTTTGCCTCCACCTTAACATTCCTAGATGTGCAGCTAGTCCAGTATTACCACAGTAAACCTAGCCTAGCAGCATCACAGTAGATCTAGTCCAGTAGCACCACAGAACAGCTAGCTCTGTAGCACCGCAGTAGAGCTAACTCTGAAGCAACACAGTAGTGCTAGCCCAGTAGCACCATAGCAGAGCTAGCCCAGAAGCACCGCAGTAGAGCTAACTCTGTAGCGCCACAGTAAAGCAAGCCTAGCTGCACCACAGAAGTTCTAGTCCAGTAGCACCACAGTACAGCTAGCTCTGTAGCACCATAGTAAAGCTAGCCAAGTAGCACCATAGTAGAGCTGGCCCAGTAGCACCACAGTAGAGCTAGCTCTGTAGCACCACAGTAGAGCTAGCCGAGTTGCACCTCACTACAGCTAGCCCAGTAGCAAAGCAGTACAGCTATCCAGGTAACATCACAGTAGAGCTAGCCCAGTACCACCATAGTAGAGCTAGCCCAGCAGCACCACAGCAGAGCTAGCCCACTAGCACCACATTAGAGCTAGTCTGCAGCACCACAGAAGAACTAGCCAGGAGCATCACAGTAGTGCTATCCCAGTAGCACCATATGCTAGTAGAGCTAGCCCACTAGTACCTCAGTAGAGCTAGCTTTGTAACACCACAGTAGAGCTTGCCCAATAGCACTGCAGTACTGCTAGCACAGTAGCACCACAGTAGAGCTAGATTTGTAGCACCTCAGTAGAGCTAGCCCAGTAACACTGCAGTATAGCTAGCCAGTAGCACCACAGTAGAGCTAGCCCAGTAGCACCTCAGTAGAGCTAATTCTGTAGCACAGCAGTAGAGCTAGCCCTGTAGTACCACAGTAGAGCTAGCCCAGTGGCATCAAAGTACAGGTAGCCCAGTAGCACCACAGTAGAGCTAGCTCAGTAGCACCACAATAGAGCTAGCCCAGGAGCATCAAAATGGAGCTAGCCCAGGAGCACCACAGGTGAGCAAGCCCAGTAGAACCAGAGTAGAGCTAGCCAAGTAGCACCACAGTAGAGCTAGCCCAGTAGCACTGCAGTAGAGCTAGCCCAGTTACACCACAATATAGCTAGCCAAGTACCACTGCAGTACAGCTAGCCTAGAAACACCACAGTAGAGCTAGCCCACTAGCACCACAGTAGAGCTAGCACAATAGCAACACAGTGGAGCTAGCACAGTGAGTACTGCAGTGGGGCTGAGTCCAGTAGCACCACGTTAGAGCTAGCCCAGTAGCACTGCAGTGAGAGCTAGCACAGTAGTACCACAGTAGAGCTAGCCCAGTAGCACCACAGTGGAGCTAGCCCAGTAGCACATGATGAGCTAGTTCTGTGAGCACTGCAGTAAAGCTAGCCCTGTAGCACCACAGCAGAACTAGCCCAGTGGTATCAAAGTAGAGGTAGCCCAGTACCACCACAGTACAGCTAGCCTAGTAGCACCACAGTAGAGCTAGCCCACTAGCACCACAGTAGAGCTAGCACAGTAGCAACACAGTAGAGCTAGCACAGTAGTACCGCAGTAGAGCTAGCCCAGTAGCACCACAGTAGAGCTAGCACAGTAGCACTGGAGCAGAGCTAGCCCAGTAGCACCACAGTAAAGCTAGCCCAGTAGCACCACAGTAGAGCTAGTTCTGTAGCACTGCAGCAGAGCTAGCCCTGTAGCACCACAGTAGAGCTAGCCCAGTGGCATCAAAGTAGAGGTAGCCCAGTAGCACCACAGTAGAGCTAGCCCAGTAGCACCACACTAGAGCTAGCCCAGTACCACCTCAGTAAAGCTAACCCAGTAGCACCACAGTAGAGTTAGCCCAGTAGCATCACAGTAGAGCTAGCTCAGTAACAATGCAGCAGAGCTAGCTCAGTAACACCGCAGCACAGCTAGCCCAGTAGCACCGCGCACAGCTAGCTGCGACCACCACAGTACAGCTAGCCTAGTGGCACAACAGTGGGAGGCTAGCCCACTGGCACCACAGTGGAGCTAGCACAGTAGCAACACAGTGGAGCTAGCACAGTGGTACTGCAGTAGGGCTAGCCCAGTAGCACCACAGCAGAGCTAGCCTAGTAGCACCACAGCAGAGCTAGCACAGTAGCACCACAGTAGAGCTAGCACAGTGGTCCCACAGAAGGCTAGCACAGTGGTACTGCAGTGAGGCTAGTCCAGTAGCACCACAGTGGAGCTAGCCCAGTAGCACTGCAGTGAGAGCTAGTTCCGTAGCACTGCAGTGAGGCTAGACCTGTAGCACCAGACTAGGAGCTTGCTCAGCAGCACTACAATAGAGCTAGCCTAGGAACACCACAGTGAGAGCTAGCCCAGGAGCACCACAGGTGAGAGCCCAGTGACACATATACAGCTAGCCAAATACCACCGCAGTACAGCTAGCCCAGTAGCACCACAGTAGAGCTAGCGCTCGCACCACAGTGAGCTAGCACAATAGCAACACAGTAGAGCTAGCACAGTGAGTACCGCAGTGGGGCTGGCCCAGTAGCACCACAGTGGAGAGCTAGCCTAATAGCACCACAGTAGGGCTAGCCCTGTGGCACCACAGCAGAGCTAGCACAGTAACACCACAGTGGAGCTAGC
Source organism: Neoceratodus forsteri (assembly GCA_016271365.2). NCBI lineage: Eukaryota > Metazoa > Chordata > Ceratodontiformes > Ceratodontidae > Neoceratodus > Neoceratodus forsteri. The sequence continues at coordinate 975,859,070 of CM057452.1, read as the reverse complement.
ACAGTGGTACCACAGTGGGGCTGGCCCTGCAGCACCACAGTGAGGCTAGCCCAGTGGCATCAAAGTGGAGCTAGCACAGTGGCACCACAGTGGAGACTAGCACAGTGGCACACATGATGAGGCTAGCCAGTGGCACCTCAGTGAAAGCTAACCCAGTAGCACCGCGGTGGGGATTAGCCAGTGGCACCACAGTGGGCTGAGCTCAGTAACACGCCGGTACAGCTGGCCCAGTAGCACCATAATACAGCTAGCCAAGTACCACCACAGTACAGCTAGCCTAGTGGCACCACAGTGGAGGCTAGCCCACAAGCACCACAGAGAGATGGCACAGTGGCAACACAGTGGGGCTGGCACAGTGGTGCTGCAGTGGGGCTGGCCAAGTGGCACCCAGTGGGGCTGGCCTAGTAGCACCACAGTGGAGCTGGCCAGTGGCACCACAGTGGGGCTAGTACAGTGGCATCAAGTACAGGTGGCCCAGTGGCACCACAGTGAGGCTGAGCTCAGGTGGCACCACAGTGGAGCTAGCCCAGTGGCACCACAGAAGAGTTAGTCCAGTAGCACCACAATGAGGAGCTAGCCGGGCACCACAGTGGAGTTAGCCCAGGGGCACCACAGGTGAGCAAGCTCAATGGGAACCGAGATGGAGCTAGCCAAGTAGCACCACAGTAGAGCTAGCCCAGTAGCACTGCAGTGAGGCTAGCCCAGTAACACCGCAATACAGCTAGCCAAGTACCACTGCGGTACAGCTAGCCTAGAAACACCACAATAGAGCTAGCCCAGTAGCACTGCAGTGGAGCTAGCACAGTAGTACCACAGTAGAGCTAGCCCAGTAGCACCACAGTGGAGCTGGCCCAGTAGCACCGCAGTGGGGCTAGTTCTGTGGCACTGCGAGTAAAGCTAGCCCTGTGGCACCACAGCAGAGCTGGCCCAGTGGCATCAAAGTGGGGGTGGCCCAGTACCACCACAGTACAGCTAGCCTAGTAGCACCACAGTGGGAGCTAGCCCACTAGCACCACAGTGGAGCTAGCACAGTAGCAACACAGTGGAGCTAGCACAGTGGTACCACAGTGAGGCTAGCTCAGTGGCACCACAGTGGAGGCTAGCCTAGTGGCACCAAGAGTAGAGCTAGCCCAGTGGCACCACAGTAAAGCTAGCACAGTAGCACCACAGTGGAGGCTAGCACAGTGGCACTGGAGCAGAGCTAGCCCAGTAGCAACACAGTAGAGGCTAGCCCAGTGGCACCACAGTAGAGCTAGTTCTGTAGCACTGCAGCAGAGCTAGCCCTGTGGCACCACAGTAGAGCTAGCCCAGTGGCATCAAAGTAGAGGTGGCCCAGTGGCACCACAGCAGAGCTAGCCCAGTAGCACCACACCAGAGCTAGCCCAGTACCACCTCAGTAAAGCTAACCCAGTAGCACCACAGTAGAGTTAGCACAGTGGCACCACAGTAGGGCCTGAGCTCAGTAACACGCAGCACAGCTAGCTCAGTAACACCACAGTACAGCTAGCCCAGTAGCACACGATACAGCTAGCCAGAGTGCACCACCACAGTACAGCTAGCCCTAGTAGCACCACAGTGAGGCTAGCCCACTAGCACCACAGTGGAGCTAGCACAGTAGCAACACAGTAGAGCTAATTCTGTGGCACAGCAGTGAGGCTAGCCCTGTGAGTACCACAGTAGAGCTAGCCCAGTGGCATCAAAGAACAGGTAGCCCAGTGGCACCACAGTAGAGGCTAGCTCAGTAGCACCACAATAGAGCTAGCCCAGGAGCACAAAATGGAGCTAGCCCAGGAGCACCACAGGTGAGCAAGCCCAGTAGAACCAGAGTAGAGCTAGCCAAGTAGCACCACAGTAGAGCTAGCCCAGTAGCACTGCAGTAGAGCTAGCCCAGTTACACCACAATATAGCTAGCCAAGTACCACTGCAGTACAGCTAGCCTAGAAACACCACAGTAGAGCTAGCCCACTAGCACCACAGTAGAGCTAGCACAATAGCAACACAGTAGAGCTAGCACAGTAGTACTGCAGTAGGGCTAGTCCAGTAGCACCACGGTAGAGCTAGCCCAGTAGCACCATGATAGAGCTAGCCCAGTAGCACCACAGTGGAGCTAGCCCAGTAGCACCATGATGGAGCTAGTTCTGTAGCACTGCAGTAAAGCTAGCCCTGTAGCACCACAGCAGAACTAGCCCAGTGGTATCAAAGTAGAGGTAGCCCAGTACCACCACAGTACAGCTAGCCTAGTAGCACCACAGTGAGGCTAGCCCACTAGCACCACAGTGAGGCTAGCACAGTAGCAACACAGTGGAGCTAGCACAGTAGTGCCGCAGTGGGAGCTAGCCCAGTGGCACCACAGTGGAGCTAGCACAGTGGCACTGGAGCAGAGCCAGCCCAGTAGCACCACAGTAAAGCTAGCCCAGTAGCACCACAGTAGAGCTAGTTCTGTAGCACTGCAGCAGAGCTAGCCCTGTAGCACCACAGTAGAGCTAGCCCAGTGGCATCAAAGTAGAGGTAGCCCGGTAGCACCACAGTAGAGCTAGCCCAGTAGCACCACACTAGAGTTAGCCCAGTACCACCTCAGTAAAGCTACCAGTAGCACCACAGTAGAGTTAGCCCAGTAGCATCACAGTGGGAGCTAGCTCAGTAACAATGCAGCAGAGCTAGCTCAGTAACACCGCAGTACAGCTGGCCCAGTAGCACGCCGTACAGCTAGCCAGAGTACCACCACAGTACAGCTAGCCTAGTGGCACAACAGTGGAGGCTAGCCCACTGGCACCACAGTGGAGGCTAGCACAGTGGCAACACAGTGGAGCTAGCACAGTGGTACTGCAGTAGGGCTAGCCCAGTAGCACCACAGCAGAGCTAGCCTAGTAGCACCACAGCAGAGCTAGCACAGTAGCACCACAGTGAGAGCTAGCACAGTAGTCCCACAGAAGAGCTAGCACAGTAGTACTGCAGTGAAGCTGGTCCAGTAGCACCACAGTGGAGCTAGCCCAGTAGCACTGCAGTAGAGCTGGTTCGTAGCACTGCAGTAGAAGCTGGACCTGTAGCACCAGACTAGAGCTTGCTCAGCAGCACTACAATGAGAGCTAGCCTAGGAACACCACAGTAGAGCTAGCCCAGGAGCACCACAGGTGAGCTAGCCCAGTGACACCCATGATACAGCTAGCCAAATACCACCGCAGTACAGCTAGCCCAGTAGCACCACAGTAGAGCTAGCGCTACTTACAGATAGAGCTAGCACAATAGCAACACAGTAGAGCTAGCACAGTAGTACCGCAGTGGGGCTGGCCCAGTAGCACCACAGTAGAGCTAGCCTAATAGCACCACAGTAGAGCTAGCCCGGTAGCACCACAGTAGAGCTAGCACAGTAACACCACAGTAGAGCTAGCACAGTAGTACCACAGTAGAGCTAGCCCTGCAGCACCACAGTAGAGCTAGCCCAGTGGCATCAAAGTAGAGCTAGCACAGTAGCACCACAGCAGAACTAGCACAGTAGCACCATGATAGAGCTAGCCCAGTGGCACCTCAGTAAAGCTAACCCAGTAACACGCGGTGGGGATTGGCCAGTGGCACCACAGTGGGCTGAGCTCAGTAACACGCGGTACAGCTGGCCCAGTAGCACCATAATACAGCTAGCCAAGTACCACCACAGTACAGCTAGCCTAGTAGCACCACAGTGAGGCTAGCCCACAAGCACCACAGAAGAGCTAGCACAGTAGCACCACAGTGAGAGCTAGCCACAGTAGCACCACAGTGGAGCTAGCCCAGTGGCACCACAGTGGAGGCTAGTACAGTGGCATCAAAGTACAGGTAGCCCAGTAGCACCACAGTGGAGCTAGCTCAGTAGCACCACAGTGAGAGCTAGCCCAGTAGCACCACAGAAGAGTTGGTCCAGTAGCACCACAATAGAGCTAGCCCAGGAGCACCACAGTGGAGTTAGCCCAGGAGCACCACAGGTGAGCAAGCTCAGTAGAACCGGAGTGGAGCTAGCCAAGTAGCACCACAGTGAGGGCTAGCCCAGTGAGCACTGCAGTGAGGCTAGCCCAGTTACACCATCAATACAGCTAGCCAAGTACCACTGCAGTACAGCTGGCCTAGAAACACCACAATAGAGCAAGCCCAGTAGCACTGCAGTAGAGCTAGCACAGTATGTTCCACAGTAGGCTAGCCCAGTAGCACCACAGTAGAGCTAGCCCAGTAGGCACCGCAGTAGGAGCTAGTTCTGTGCACTGCAGTAAGCTAGCCCTGTAGCACCACATGAGAGCTAGTACAGTGGCATCAAAGTACAGGTAGCCCAGTGGCACCACAGTGAGGAGCTAGCTCAGTAGCACCACAGCAGAACTAGCACAGTAGCACCACAGTGAGAGCTAGCCCAGTGGCACCTCAGTAAAGCTAACCCAGTAGCACCACGGTGGAGAGTTAGCCCAGTAGCACCACAGTAGAGCTAGCTCAGTAACACGCGAGTACAAGCTGACCCAGTAGCACCGCGATACAGCCAGAGTACCACCACGGTGCAGCTAGCCTAGTAGCACCACAGTGGGGCTAGCCCACCAAGCACCACAGAAGAGCTAGCACAGTGGCACCACAGTGAGGCTAGCCTAGTGGCACCACAGTGAGGCTAGCCCAGTAGCACCACAGTGGAGGCTAGTGCAGGTGGCATCAAGTACAGGTAGCCCAGTGGCACCACAGTGGGGCTAGCTCAGTAGCACCACAGAGAGCTAGCCCAGTAGCACCACAGAAGAGTTGGTCCAGTAGCACCACAATGAGAGCTAGCCCAGAGCACCACAGTGGAGTTAGCCCAGGAGCACCACAGGTGAGCAAGCTCAGTAGAACCCGAGTAGGGCTAGCCAAGTAGCACCAAGGTGAGGCTAGCCCAGTAGCACTGCAGTGGAGAGCTAGCCCAGTTACACCGCATACAGCTAGCCAAGTACCACTGCAGGTACAGCTAGCCTAGAAACACCACAATAGAGCAAGCCCAGTAGCACTGCAGTGGAGCTAGCACAGTAGTACCACAGTGGAAGCTAGCCCAGTAGCACCACAGTAGAGCTAGCCCAGTAGCACATGAGTAGAGCTAGTTCTGTAGCACTGCAGTAAAGCTAGCCCTGTAGCACCACAGCAGAGCTGGCCAGTGGCATCAAAGTGGAGGTGGCCCAGTGCCACCACAGTACAGCTAGCCTAGTAGCACCACAGTGGAGGCTGGCCCACTGGCACCACAGTGAGCTAGCACAGTAGCAACACAGTGGAGGCTAGCACAGTAGTACCACAGTAGAGCTAGCTCAGTGGCACCACAGTGGAGCTAGCCTAGTGGCACCAAAGTAGAGCTAGCCCAGTGGCACCACAGTAAAGCTAGCACAGTGGCACCACAGTGGAGGCTAGCACAGTGGCACTGGAGCAGGCTAATGAGTACGCAACACAGTAGAGCTAATGAAGTGGCACCACAGTGGAGCTGGTTCTGTGGCACTGCAGCAGGGCTAGCCCTGTAGCACCACAGTGAGAGCTAGCCCAGTGGCATCAAAGTAGAGGTAGCCCAGTAGCACCACAGTGGGGCTAGCCCAGTAGCACCACACTAGAGCTGGCCCAGTACCACCTCAGTAAAGCTAACCCAGTAGCACCACAGTAGAGTTAGCACAGAAGCACCACAGTAGAGCTAGCTCAGTAACACCATAGCACAGCTAGCTCAGTAACACCGCAGTACAACTAGCCCAGTAGCACCATACAGCTAGCCAAGTACCACCAGCTACAGCCTGAGTAGCACCACAGTGAGAGCTAGCCCACTAGCACCACAGTAGGAGCTAGCACAGTAGCAACACAGTGGAGCTAGCACAGTAGTGCAGAGTGGGGCTGGCCCAGTGGCACCACAGCAGGGCTAGCCTGAGTAGCACCACAGCAGAGCTAGCACAGTAGCACCACGTGGAGAGCTAGCACAGTGGTCCACAGGAATAGCTAGCACAGTGAGTACTGCAGTAGAGCAAGTCCAGTAGCACCACAGTGAGAGCTAGCCCAGTAGCACTGCAGTGGAGCTAGTTCTGTAGCACTGCAGTGGAGCTAGACCTGTAGCACCACAGTACAGCTAGCCCAGGAGCACCACAGGTGAGCTAGCCTAGTGACACGCCAATACAGCTAGCCAAGTACCACTGCGGTACAGCTAGCCTAGTGGCACCACAGTGAGGCTAGTCCACAAGCACCACAGTGGAGCTAGCACAATAGCAACACAGTGGGCTGGCACAGTGAGTACCGCGTGGGGCAATGGCCAGTAGCACCACATTAGAGCTAGCCTAATAGCACCACAGTGGAGGCTGGCCTGTGGCACCACAGCAGAGCTAGCTCAGTAACACCACAGTAGAGCTAGCACAGTGGTACCACAGTGAGAGCTAGCCCAGTGGCACCACAGTGGAGAGCTGGCCCAGTGGCACTGCAGTGGAGTTAGCCCAGTAGCACTGCAGTGGGGCTAGCCTGCAGCACCACAGTAGAGCTAGCCCAGTGGCATCAAAGTGGAGCTAGCACAGTAGCACCACAGGAGGCTAGCACAGTAGCACTGCAGTGAGCTAGCCCAGTAGCAGCTCAGTAAAGCTAACCCAGTAGCACCACAGTGAGGTTAGCCCAGTAGTACCACAGTGAGGCTAGCTCAGTAACACTGCAGCAGGAGCTAGCTCAGTAACACCGCAGTACAGCTGGCCCAGTAGCACCATGATACAGCTAGCCAAGTACCACCACAGTACAGCTAGCCAAGTACCACCACAGTACAGCTAGCCTAGTAGCACCACAGTAGAGCTAGCCCACAAGCACCACAGTAGAGCTAGCACAGTAGCAACACAGTAGAGCTAGCACAGTAGTACTGCAGTAGGGCTAGCCAGTAGCACCACAGTGGGACTAGCCTAGAAGCACCACAGTGGAGGCTAGCCCAGTGGCACCACAGTGGAGCTAGCACAGTGGCACCACAGAAAGGCTAGCACAGTAGTACGCAGTAGAGCTGGTCCAGTAGCACCACAGTGGGAGCTAGCCCAGTGGCACTGCAGTGAGAGCTAGTTCAGTAGCACTGCAGTGGAGCTGGACCTGTAGCACCAGAGTGGGCGTGCTCAGTAGCACTACAGTGAGAACTGGCCCAGGAACACCACAGTAGAGCAAGCCCAGGAGCACCACAGGTGGCTAGCCCAGTGAAACCACAATGCACATGGCCAAGTACCACTGCAGTACAGCTAGCCTATAGTATCACTGAGTAGCCCACTTGCACCACAGTGGAGAGCTAGCACAGTAGCAACACAGTGGAGCTAGCCCTGTAGCACCACAGTGGAGCTAGCACCAGTAACACCACAGTAGAGCTAGCACAGTAGTACCACAGTGAGGCTGGCCCAGTGGCACCACAGAAGAGCTAGCCCAGTGGCACTGCAGTGGAGGCTAGCCCAGTGGCACTGCAGTGGGGGTAGCCCTGCAGCACCACAGTGGGGCTAGCCCAGTGGCATCAAAGTGGAGCTAGCACAGTGGCACCACAGCAGAGCTAGCACAGTAGCACCATGATAGAGCTAGCCCAGTGGCACCTCAGTAAAGCTAACCCAGTAGCACCACAGTAGATTAGCCCAGTAGCACCACAGTGAGAGCTAGCTCAGTAACACTGCAGCAGAGCTAGCTCAGTAACACCACAGTACAGCTAGCCCAGTGGCACCCAGATACAGCTAGCCAAGTACCACCACAGTACAGCTAGCCTAGTAGCACCACAGTGGAGCTAGCCCACAAGCACCACAGTAGAGCTAGCACAGTGGCAACACAGTGGAGCTAGCACAGTAGTGCTGCAGTGGGGCTGGCCCAGTAGCTCCACAGTGAGAGCTAGCCTAGTAGCACCACGGTGGGAGCTAGCCCAGTAGCACCACAGAAGAGCTAGCACAGTAGCACCACAGAAGAGCTTGCACAGTAGTGCCGCAGTAGAGCTGGTCCAGTAGCACCACAGAAGAGCTAGCTCAGTAGCACTGCAGTAGAGCTAGTTCTGTAGCACTGCACTAGAGCTAGACCTGTAGCACCAGAGTACAGCATGCTCAGTGGCACTACAGTGAGAGCTGGCCCAGGAACACCACAGTGAAAGCAAGCCCAGGAGCACCACAGGTGAGCTGGCCCAGTGACACCATGATACAGCTAGCCAAGTACCACCGCAGTACAGCTAGCCTAGTAGCACCAGAAGAGCTAGCCCAGTAGCAGCACAGTAGAGCTAGCACAGTAGCACCACAGTAGAGGTAGCCCAGTAGCACCACAGTGAGAGCTAGCCCAGTAGCACCACACTAGAAGCTGGCCCAGTACCACCTCAGCAAGCTAACGCAGTGGCACCACAGTGGGGAGTTGGCCCAGTGGCACCACAGTGGGCAAGCTCAGGTAACACACAGCAGCAGGCTGGCTCAGTTACCACCGCAGTACAGCTAGCCCAGTGGCACCATATTACAGCTAGCCAAGTACCACCACAGTACAGCTAGCCTAGTAGCACCACAGTGAGAGCTAGCCCACTGGCACCACAGTAAGCTAGCACAGTAGCAACAAAGTAGTGCTGGCACAGTGAGTGCCGCAGTGGGGCTGGCCCAGTGGCACCACAGCAGAGCTAGCCTGGTAGCACCACAGCGGAGCTAGCACAGTGGCACCACAGTGGAGGCTAGCACAGTAGTCCCACAGAGAGCTTGCACAGTAGTACTGCAGTAGAGCTGGTCAGTAGCACCACAGTAGAGCTAGCCCAGTGGCACTGCAGTGAGGCTAGTTCTGTGAGCACTGCAGTAGAGCTAGACCTGTAGCACCAGACTAGAGCTTGCTTACTGGCTACAGTAGAGCTAGCCCAGGAACACCACAGTAGAGATAGTCCAGGAGCATCACAGGTGAGCTAGCCCAGTGACACTGCAATACAGCTAGCCAAGTGCCACCACAGTACAGCTAGCCTAGAAGCACCACAGTAGAGCTAGCCGCTAGCACCACAGTAGAGCTAGCACAATAGCAACACAGTAGAGCTAGCACAGTAGTACCCGCTGATGGGGCTGGCCCAGGTAGTACCACAGTGGGCTAGCCTAATGGCACCACAGTGGAGCTAGCCCGGTGGCACCACAGTGGAGCTAGCAGGTAACACCACAGTGAGGCTAGCACAGTGGTACCACAGTGGAGCTAGCCTGCAGCACCACAGTGAGGCTAGCCCAGTGGCATCAAAGTGGATCTAGCACAGTAGCACCACAGCACAGCTAGCACAGTGGCACCTGATGAGCTAGCCCGTAGCACCTCAGTAAAGCTAACCCAGTAGCACCACAGTGGGAGTTAGCCCAGTAGCACCACAGTAGAGCTAGCTCAGTAACACCACAGCAGAGCTAGCTCAGTAACACCGCAGTACAGCTGGCCCAGTAGCACACATGATACAGCTAGCCAAGTGCCACCACAGTACAGCTAGCCTAGTAGCACCACAGTGAGCTGCCCACAAGCACCACAGTGGAAGCTAGCACAGTAGCAACACAGTGGGGCTAGCACAGTGGTACTGCAGTGGGGCTGGCCAGTGGCACCACAGTGGAGCTAGCCTAGTAGCACCACAGTGAGAGCTAGCCCAGTGGCACCACAGTGAGGCTAGAAAGTGGCATCAAAGAACAGGTAGCCCAGTAGCACCACAGTGAGGCTAGCTCAGTAGCACCACAGTGAGAGCTAGCCTGGTAGCACCACAGAAGAGTTAGTCCAGTAGCACCACAATGAGGCTAGCCCAGGAGCACCACAATGGAGCTGGCCAGGAGCACCATGGGTGGGCAAGCTCAGTGAGACCAGGTAGAGGCTAGCCAGTGGCACAACAGTGGGAGCTGGCCCAGTGGCACTGCAGTGAGAGCTAGCCCAGTTACACCACAATACAGCTAGCCAAGTAGCACTGCAGTGCAGGTAGCCTAGAAACACCACAGTGAGGCTAGCCCACTAGCACCACAGTGGAGCTAGCACAGTAGCAACACAGTGGAGCTAGCACAGTGGTACGCAGTGGGAGCTACCCCAGTGGCACCACAGTGGAGCTAGCCTGGTGGCACCAAAGTGGGAGCTGGTCAGTGGCACCACAGTGGGGTGGCCCAGTGGCACCACAGTAGAGGCTAGCCCAGTGGCACCACACTATAGCTGGCCCAAGTACCACCTTAGTAAAGCTAACCCAGTAGCACCACAGTGGGCTAGCTCAGTAACACCGCTGACAGAGCTAGCTCAGTAACACCGCGGTACAGCTAGCCCAGTAGCACGCATACAGCTAGCCAAGTACCACCACAGTACAGCTAGCCTAGTAGCACTATAGTAGAGCTAGCCCACTAGCTACCACAGTGGAGCTAGCACAGAAGCAACACAGTAGAGCTAGCACAGTGGTACGCAGTGGGGCTGGCCAGTGGCAACACAGTGGAGCTAGCCTAGTAGCACCACAGCAGAGCTAGCACAGTGGCACCACAGTGAGGCTAGCACAGTGGTCCCACAGAAGGCTAGCACAGCAGTACTGTAGTAGAGCTGGTCCAGTAGCACCACAGTGAGAGCTGGCCCAGTAGCACTGCAGCAAAGCTAGTTCTGTAGCACTGCAGTAGAGCTAGACCTGTAGCACCAGACTAGAGATTGCTCAGTAGCACTACAGAAGAGCTAGCCCAGGAAAAACACAGTAGAGCTGGCCAGGGCACCACAGGTGAGCAGCCCAGTGACACCACAATACAGCTAGCCAAGTACCACCACAGTACAGCTAGCCTAGTAGCACCACAGTAGAGATAGCCCACTAGCACCACAGTAGAGCTAGCACAGTAGCAACACAGTGAGAGCTAGCACAGTAATACCACAGTGGGGCTGGCCCAGTAGCACCACAGCAGGCTAGCCTAATGGCACCACAGTGAGAGGCAAGCCCTGTGGCACCACAGTGGAGAGCTAGCACAGTGGCACCACAGTGGAGCTAGCACAGTGGTACCACAGTGGGAGCTGGCCCAGTGGCACCACAGTGAGCTAGCCCAGTGGCACTGCAGTACAGCTGCCCAGTAGCACTGCAGTGGGCTAGCTCTGCAGCACCACAGTGAGGCTAGCCCACTTTCATCAAAGTAGAGCTAGCACAGTAACACCACAGCAGAGCTAGCCCAGTAGCACCTCAGTAAAAGCTAACAGTGGCACCACAGTAGAGCTAGCCCAGTAGCACCACAGTGAGCTAGCTCAGTAACACCACAGTCAGACTAGCTCAGTAACACCATAGTACAGCTAGCCCAGTAGCACATAATACAGCTAGCCAAGTACCACCACAGTACAGCTAGCCTAGTAGCACCACAGTGGAGGCTAGCCCACTGGCATCACAGTGGAGCTAGCACAGTAGCAACACAGTGGAGCTACCACAGTGAGTACCGCAGTGGGGCTGTAGCCCAGTAGCACCACAGTGAGGCTAGCCTAGTGGCACCACAGTGGGAGCTAGCCCAGTAGCACCACAGTGGGGCTAGCACAGTGGCACCACAGAGCGCTAGCACAGTAGTACCACAGTACAGCTGGTCCAGTAGCACCACAGTGGAGGCTAGCCCAGTGGCACTGCAGTGGGGCTAGTAATGTAGCACTGCAGTGGGCTGGACCTGTAGCACCAGGTGAGCTTGCTCAGTGGCACTACAGTGAGGCTACCCAGGGCACCACAGGTGAGCTAGCCCAGTGACACCGCAATACAGCTAGCCAAGTACCACGCAGTACAGCTAGCCTAGTAGCACCACAGTAGGCTAGACCACTAGCACCACAGTGGAGCTAGCACAGTAGCAACACAGTGGAGCTAGCACAGTAGTGCCGCAGTGGGACTAGCCCAGTAGCACCACAATAGAGCTAGCCTAGTAGCACCACTGTGAGGCTAGCCCCGTGCACCACAGTGGAGCTAGCACAGTAGCACCACAGTAGAGGCTAGCCAGTGGCACTGCAGTGGAGGCTAGTTCTGTAGCACTGCAGTAGAGCTAGCCTGTGTAGCACCACAGTGGAGCTAGCCCAGTGGCATCAAAGTAGAGGTAGCCCAGTAGCACCACAGTGAGCAAGCCCAGTAGCACCACAGAAGAGTTAGTGCAGTAGCACCACAGTGAGGCTAGCCCAGTAGCACCATGATGGAGCTAACCCAGTAGCACCACAGTGGAACTAGCCCAGTAGCACCACAGTAGAGCTAGCCCAGTAGCACTGCAGTGAGAGCTAGTTCTGTTGCACTGCAGTGAGGTAGCCCTGCAGCACCACAGTGAGAGCTAGCCCAATGGCATCAAAGTGGGGCTAGCACAGTGGCACCACAGTGGCGCTAGCACAGTGGCACCAGGTGGAAGCTAGCCCAGTGGCATCAAAGTAGAGGTGGCCCAGTGGCACCACAGTCAGAGCAAGCCCAGCAGCACCACAGAGGAGTTAGCCCAGTAGCACCACAGTAAGCTGGCCCAGTGGCACCTCAGTAGGCTAACCAGTAGCACCACAGTGGAGGCTGGCCCAGTGGCACCTCAGTGGGGAGCTAGCCCAGTAGCACCACAGTGAGCTAGCTCAGTACGCACCATGATGCAGCTGGCCCAGTAGCACATGATACAACTAGCCAAGTGCCACCTTTTCTAGCTAGCCCAGAAGCACCACAGTGAGAGCTAGCCCAATAGCACTGCAGTGGAGCAAGTTCTGTAGCACCACAGTGGAGCTAGCCCTGTGGCACCACAGTGGAGGCTAGCCCAGTGGAATTAAAGTAGAGGTGGCTCAGTGGCACCACAGTGGAGCTCGCCCAGTGGCACCACAGAAGAGTTATCCCAGTAGCACCACAGTGGAGCTAGCCCAGTAGCACCTCAGTGAGGGCTAACCCAGTAGCACCACAGTGGAGCTAGCCCAGTGGCACCTCAGAAGAGCTAGCCCAGTAGCACCACAGTGAGAGTTAGCTCAGTAACACGCAGTACAGCTAGCCCAGTAGCACCATGATACAGCTAATGAAGTACTACGCACTACAGCTGGCCCAGTGGCACCACAGTAGGCTAGCCCAGTGGCACCACATTGGCGCTGCTCTGTGGCACCGTAGTGGGTTAGTACAGTGGCACCACAGTAGAGGTGGCCCAGTAGCACCACAGTGAGGCTGGCCCAGTGGCACCACACTAGAGGCTGGCCCAGTACCACCTCAGTAAAAGCCAACCCAGTAGCACCACAGTGGGAGTTGGCCCAGTGGCACCACAGTGGGCTAACTCAGTAACACACGCAGCAGAGCTGAGCTCAGTGGCACTCGCAGTACAGCTGGCCCAGTAGCACCATGATACAGCTAGCCAAGTACCACCACAGTACAGCTGGCCTGAGTAGCACCACAGTGGAGGCCAGCCCACTGGCACCACAGTGGAGCTAGCACAGTAGCAACAAAGTGGTGCTGGCACAGTGTGCCGCAGTAGGGCTGGCCCAGTGGCACCACAGCAGAGCTAGCCTGGTAGCACCACAGCGGAGCTAGCACAGTGGCACCACAGTGGAGCTAGCACAGTAGTCCCACAGAAGAGCTTGCACAGTGGTACTGCAGTAGAGCTGGTCAGTAGCACCACAGTAGAGCTAGCCCAGTGGCACTGCAGTGAGGCTAGTTCCGTAGCACTGCAGTGGAGCTAGACCTGTAGCACCAGACTGAGAGCTTGCTAGTAGCACTACAGTGAGAGCTAGCCCAGGAACACCACAGTAGAGATGGTCCAGGGCATCACAGGTGAGCTAGCCCAGTGACACGCAATACAGCCTAGCCAAGTGCCACCGCAGTACAGCTAGCCTAGAAGCACCACAGTAGAGGCTAGCCCGCTAGCACCACAGAGAGCTAGCACAATAGCAACACAGTAGAGCTAGCACAGTGAGTACCCGCGGTGAGGCTGGCCCAGTAGCACCACAGTGAGGCTAGCCTAATGGCACCACAGTGAGGCTGGCCCGGTGGCACCACAGTGGAGGCTAGCAGGTAACACCACAGTGGAGCTAGCACAGTGGTACCACAGTGGAGGCTAGCCTGCAGCACCACAGTGGAGAGCTAGCCCAGTGGCATCAAAGTAGATCTAGCACAGTAGCACCACAGCAGGCTAGCACAGTAGCAGCCGTAAAGAGCTAGCCCGTAGCACCTCAGTAAAGCTAACCCAGTAGCACCACAGTGAGTTAGCCCAGTAGCACCATAGTGAGAGCTAGCTCAGTAACACCACAGCAGAGCTAGCTCAGTAACACCCAGTACAGCTGACCCAGTAGCACATGATACAGCTAACCAGAGTACCACCACAGTACAGCTAGCCTGGTAGCACCACAGTGAGCTAGCCACAAGCACCACAGTGAAGCTAGCACAGTAGCAACACAGTGGAGCTGGCACAGTGGTACTGCAGTGGGGCTGGCCAGTGGCACCACAGTGGAGCTAGCCTAGTAGCACCACAGTGAGGCTAGCCCAGTGGCACCACAGTGGAGCTAGAAAAGTGGCATCAAAGTACAGGTGGCCCAGTGGCACCACAGTGAGAGCTAGCTCAGTAGCACCACAGTGGAGCTAGCCTGGTAGCACCACAGAAGAGTTAGTCAGTAGCACCACAATAGAGGCTGGCCCAGGGCACCACAATGGAGCTGGCCCAGGGGCACCATGGGTGAGCAAGCTCAGTGAGACCAGGTGAGCTAGCCAAGTGGCACAACAGTGAGCTGGCCCAGTGGCACTGCAGTAGAGCTAGCCCAGTTACACCACAATACAGCTAGCCAAGTAGCACTGCAGTACAGGTAGCCTAGAAACACCACAGTGAGGCTAGCCCACTAGCACCACAGTAGAGCTAGCACAGTAGCAACACAGTGGAGCTAGCACAGTGGTGCACAGTGGAGCTAGCCCAGTGGCACCACAGTGGAGCTAGCCTGGTGGCACCAAAGTGGAGTAGCCCAGTGGCACCACAGTGGGGGTGGCCCAGTGGCACCACAGTGGGGAGCTAGCCCAGTGGCACCACACTGGGGAGCTAGTTAATTTCACCTTAGTAAAGCTAACGCAGTAGCACCACAGAGAGCTAGCTCAGTAACACCGCTGACAGAGCTAGCTCGGTAACACCGCGGTACAGCTAGCCCAGTAGCACGCGTACAGCCTAGCCAAGTACCACCACAGTACAGCTAGCCTAGTAGCACCATAGTAGAGCTAGCCCACCAGCCACCACAGTGGAGCTAGCACAGTAGCAACACAGTGGAGCTAGCACAGTAGTACACCAGTGGGGCTGGCCAGTAGCAACACAGTGAGAGCTAGCCTAGTAGCACCACAGCAGAGCTAGCACAGTGGCACCACAGTGGAGCTAGCACAGTAGTCCCGAAGGCTAGCACAGCAGTGCTGTAGTGGAGCTGGTCCAGTAGCACCACAGTAGAGCTAGCCCAGTAGCACTGCAGCAAGCTAGTTCTGTAGCACTGCAGTAGAGCTAGACCTGTAGCACCAGACTAGAGATTGCTCAGTAGCACTACAGAAGAGCTAGCCCAGGAAAAACACAATAGAGCTAGCCCAGGGCACCACAGGTGAGCTAGCCCAGTGACTCCATAATACAGCTAGCCAAGTCACCAAGTACAGCTAGCCTAGTGGCACCACAGTAGAGATAGCCCACTAGCACCACAGTGGAGCTAGCACAGTAGCAACACAGAGAGCTAGCACAGTAATACCATGATGGGGCTGGCCCAGTAGCACCACAGCAGAGCTAGCCTAATAGCACCACAGTAGAGCAAGCCCTGTAGCACCACAGTGAGAGCTAGCACAGTAGCACCACAGTGAGGCTAGCACAGTGGTACCACAGTGAGGCTAGCCCAGTGGCACCACAGTGAGCTAGCCCAGTGGCACTGCAGTACAGCTGGCCCAGTGGCACTGCAGTGGGCTAGCTCTGCGCACCACAGTGAGCTAGCCCACTTTCATCAAAGTGGAGCTAGCACAGTAGCACCACAGCAGAGCTAGCCAGAGCACCTCAGTAAAAGCTAACCAGTAGTACCACAGTGAGAGCTAGCCCAGTAGCACCACAGTGAGGCTAGCTCAGTAACACCGAGCACAACTAGCTCAGTAACACCGCAGTACAGCTAGTCCAGTGGCACCACAGTGAGGCTAGCCCAGTAGCACTGCAGTAGAGCTAGTAATGTGGCACTGCAGTGGAGGCTGGACCTGTGGCACCAGAGTGAGGCTTGCTCAGTGGCACTACAGTGGGAGCTACCCCAGGAGCACCACAGGTGAGCTAGCCCAGTGACACCGCCAATACAGCTAGCCAAGTACCACACGCAGTACAGTTAGCCTAGTAGCACCACAGTGAGGCTAGACCACTCCAGCACCACAGTAGAGCTAGCACAGTAGCAACACAGTGAGAGCTAGCACAGTGAGTACCATGATGGGACTAGCCCAGTGGCACCACAATAGAGCCAGCCTAGTAGCACCACAGTGGAGCCTGGCCCCGTGGCACCACAGTAGAGGCTAGCACAGTAGCACCACAGTAGAGGCAGCCAGTGGCACTGCAGTAGAGGCTAGTTCTGTGGCACTGCAGTGGGCTAGCCCTGTGAGCACCACAGTAGAGCTAGCCCAGTGGCATCAAAGTGGAGGTAGCCCAGTGGCACCACAGTGGGGAGCAAGCCCAGTGGCAACACAGAAGAGTTAGCCCAGTGGCACCACAGTAGAGCTAGCCCAGTAGCACCTCAGGGAGGCTAACCCAGTAGCACCACAGTAGAACTGGCCCAGTAGCATCACAGTAGAGCTGGCCCAGTGGCACCATGATGGAGCTAGTTCTGTTGCACTGCAGTGAGGCTAGACCTGCAGCACCACAGTAGAGCTAGCCCAATGGCATCAAAGTGAGAGCTAGCACAGTAGCACCACAGTGGCGCTAGCACAGTAGCACCAGGTGGGAGCTAGCCCAGTGGCATCAAAGTACAGGTAGCCCAGTAGCACCACAGTCCAGGCAAGCCCAGCAGCACCACAGAAGAGTTAGCCAGTAGCACCACAGTGGAGGCTAGCCAGTGGCACCTCAGTAGAGCTAACCCAGTAGCACCTCAGTAGAGCTAGCCCAGTAGCACCACAGTGAGCTAGCTCAGTAACACCGCAGTACAGCTGGCCCAGTAGCACCATGATACAACTAGCAAGTACCACCCCACTAAGCTGGCCAGTAGCACCACAGTAGAGCTAGCCCAATAGCACTGCAGTAGAGCAAGTTCTGTAGCACCACAGTGAGGCTAGCCCTGTGGCACCACAGTGGGCTGGCCCAGTGGATTAAAGTGGGGTGGCTCAGTGGCACCACAGTGAAGCTGCCAGTGGCACCACAGAAGAGTTAGCCCAGTAGCACCACAGTGGAGCTGGCCCAGTAGCACCTCAGTGGAGAGCTAACCCAGTAGCACCACAGTAGAGCTAGCCCAGTAGCACCTCAGAAGAGCTGGCCCAGTAGCACCACAGTGGGGTTAGCTCAGTAACACCATGGTACAGCTAGCCCAGTAGCACGCATGATACAGCTAGCCAAGTGCTACGCACCACAGCTAGCCCAGTGGCACCACAGTAGAGCTAGCCCAGTAGCACCACATTAGGCTAGCACAGTAGCAACAAAGTAGTGCTAGCACAGTGGTGCCGCAGTAGAGGCTAGCCCAGTAGCACCACAGCAGGAGCTAGCCTAGTAGCACCACAGCAGAGCTAGCACAGTGGCACCACAGTGGAGCTAACCCAGTGGCACCACAGTGGGGATTAGCCCAGTGGCACCACAGTGGGGCTAGCTCAGTAACACCCTGTGGCAGCTAGCTCAGTGGCACCATGACAGCTGCCCAGTAGCACCATAATACAGCTAGCCAAGTACCACCACAGTACAGCTAGCCTAGTAGCACCACAGTGGGGCCAGCCCACTGGCACCACAGTGGAGCTAGCACAGTAGCAACAAAGTGGTGCTGGCACAGTAGTACCGCAGTAGGGCTGGCCCAGTGGCACCACAGCAGAGCTAGCCTAGTAGCACCACAGCAGAGCTAGCACAGTAGCACCACAGTAGAGCTAGCACAGTAGTCCCACAGAAGAGCTTGCACAGTAGTACCTGCAGTAGAGCTGGTCCAGTAGCACCACAGTAGAGCTAGGCCAGTGGCACTGCAGTAGAGCTAGTTCATAGCACTGCAGTTGAGCTAGACCTGTAGCACCAGACTAGAGCTTGTAGGTAGCACTACAGTGAGGCTAGCCCAGGAACACCACAGTAGAGATAGTCCAGGAGCACCACAGGTGAGCTAGCCCAGTGACACCGCAATACAGCTAGCCAAGTACCACCACAGTACAGCTAGCCTAGAAGCACCACAGTAGAGTTAGCCCGCTAGCACCACAGTAGAGCTAGCACAATAGCAACACAGTAAAGCTAGCACAGTAGTACCCGCTGATGGGGCTGGCCCAGTAGTACCACAGTGGGCTAGCCTAATGGCACCACAGTGGAGCTGGCCCGGTGGCACCACAGTGGAGGCTAGCAGAGTAACACCACAGTAGAGCTAGCACAGTGAGTACCACAGTGAGGCTAGCCATGCAGCACCACAGTGAGAGCTAGCCCAGTGGCATCAAAGTGGATGTAGCACAGTAGCACCACAGCAGAGCTAGCACAGTGGCACCTGATAGAGCTAGCCAGTAGCACCTCAGTAAAGCTAACCCAGTAACACCACAGTAGGATTAGCCCAGTAGCACCACAGTGAGAGCTAGCTCAGTAACACCACAGCAGAGCTAGCTCAGTAACACCGCAGTACAGCTGGCCCAGTAGCACATGATACAGCTAACCAGAGTACCACACAGTACAGCTAGCCTAGTAGCACCACAGTGAGCTAGCCTCAAGCACAACAGTGGAAGCTAGCACAGTAGCAACACAGTGGGAGCTAGCACAGTGGTACTGCAGTGGGGCTGGCCAGTGGCACCACAGTGGGCTAGCCTAGGCAGCTCCACAGTAGAGCTAGCCCTGTGGCACCACAGTGGAGCTAGAAAAGTGGCATCAAAGTACAGGTAGCCCAGTAGCACCACAGTGAGGCTAGCTCAATAGCACCACAGGAGAGCTAGCCCAGTAGCACCACAGAAGGAGTTGGTCAGTAGCACCACAATGAGGCTAGCCCAGGAGCACCACAATGGAGCTGGCCAGAGCCTCACTGAGGTGAGCAAGCTCAGTGGAGACAGGTGGGAGCTAGCCAAGTGGCACAACAGTGAGGCTAGCCCAGTGGCACTGCAGTGAGAGCTAGCCCAGTTACACCACGATACAGCTAGCCAAGTAGCACTGCAGTACAGGTAGCCTAGAAACACCACAGTGAGGCTAGCCCACTAGCACCACAGTAGAGCTAGACACAGTAGCAACACAGTGGAGCTAGCACAGTGGTACATGAGTGGAGCTAGCCCAGTGGCAGCACAGTGGAGCTAGCCTGGTGGCACCAAAGTGGAGGTGCCCAGTGGCACCACAGTGGGGGTGGCCCAGTGGCACCACAGTGGGAGCTAGCCCAGTGGCACCACACTATAGCTGGCCCAATACCACCTTAGTAAAGCTAGCCAGTAGCACCACAGAAGAGCTAGCTCAGTGACACCGCAGCAGAGCTAGCTCAGTAACACCCCGCAGTACAGCTAGCCCAGTAGCACCGCAATACAGCTAGCCAAGTACCACTCACAGTACAGCTAGCCTAGTAGCACACAGTGAGGCTAGCCCACTAGCACCACAGTGGAGCTAGCACAGTGAGCAACACAGTGGAGCTAGCACAGTAGTACGCAGTGGGGCTGGCCAGTGGCAACACAGTGGGAGCTGGCCTAGTAGCACCACAGCAGAGCTAGCACAGTAGCACCACAGTGGATCTAGCACAGTAGTCGCACAGAGGCTAGCACAGTAGTACTGCAGTAGAGCTGGTCCAGTAGCACCACAGTAGAGCTAGCCCAGTGGCACTGCAGCAGAGCTAGTTCTGTAGCACTGCAGTAGAGGCTGGACCTGTAGCACCAGACTTAGAGATTGCTCAGTAGCACTACAGAGAGAGCTAGCCCAGAAAAACACAGTAGAGCTAGCCCAGGAGCACCACAGGTGAGCTAGCCCAGGACACCACAATACAGCTAGCCAAGTACCACCACAGTGACAGCTAGCCTAGTAGCACCACAGTAGAGATGACCCACTAGCACCACAGTGGAGGCTAGCACAGTAGCAACACAGTGGAGCTAGCACAGTAATACCACAGTGGGGCTGGCCCAGTGGCACCACAGCAGAGCTAGCCTAATAGCACCACAGTGAGAGGCAAGCCCTGTGGCACCACAGTGAGAGCTAGCACAGTAGCACCACAGTGGAGGCTAGCACAGTGGTACCACAGTGGAGGCTAGCCCAGTGGCACCACAGTGGAGCTAGCCCAGTGGCACTGCGTACAGCTAGCCCAGTGGCACTGCAGTGAGAGCTGCTCTGCAGCACCACAGTGAGAGCTAGCCCAGTGGCATCAAAGTGGAGCTAGCACAGTAGCACCACAGCAGAGCTAGCACAGTAGCACCACAGTGAGGCTAGCCCAGTGGCACCTCAGTAAAGCTAACCCAAGTAGCACCACAGTAGAGCTAGCCCAGTAGCACCACAGTGAGGCTAGCTCAGTAACACTTGCACACAACTAGCTCAGTAACACTGGTACAGCTAGCCCAGTAGCACCACAATACAGCTAGCCAGAAGTACCACCACAGTACAACTAGCCTGGTTGCACACAGTAGAGAGCCAGCCCACTAGCACCACAGTAAAGCTAGCACCGTAGCACCACAGAAGAGCTAGCACAGTAGTGCCACAGTACAGCTAGTCCAGTTGCACCACAGTAGAGGCTAGCCCAGTAGCACTGCAGTAGAGCTAGTTATGTAGCACTGCAGTGGGCTAGACCTGTAGCAGCACCAGGTGGGAGCTTGCTCAGTGAGCACTACAGCAGAGCTACCCCAGGAGCACCACAGGTGAGCCTAGCCCAGTGACACATAGCTACAGCTAGCCAAAGTACCACCCACAGTACAGCTAGCCTAGTAGCACCACAGTAGAGCTAGCCCACCTAGCACCACAGTGGAAGCTAGCACAGTAGCAACACAGTAAGAGCTAGCACAGTAGTACATGATAGGACCAGCCCAGTAGCACCACAGTGAGAGCTGAGCCTAGTAGCACCACAGTGAGGGCTGGCCCGTGGCACCACAGTGAGAGCTAGCACAGTAGCACCACAGTGAGGCTAGCACAGTGGTACCACAGTGGAGGCTAGCCCAGTAGCACTGCAGTAGAGCTAGTTCAGTAGCACTGCAGTAGAGCTAGCCCTGTAGCACCACAGTAGAGCTAGCCCAGTGGCATCAAGTTGAGGTAGCCCAGTAGCACCACAGTAGAGCTAGCCCAGTAGCACCACAGAAGAGTTAGCCCAGTAGCACCACAGTAGAGCTAGCCAAGTAGCACCTCAGTGGGAGCTAACCCAGTAGCACCACAGTGAGACTAGCCCAGTAGCACCACAGTGGAGCTGGCCCATTGGCACTGCAGTGGAGCTAGTTCTGTAGCACTGCAGTGAGGCTAGCCCTGCAGCACCACAGTGAGAGCTAGCCCAATGGCATCAAAGTAGAGCTAGCACAGTAGCACCACAGTGGTGCTAGCACAGTGGCACCAAGATAGAGCTAGCCCAGTAGCACCACAGTGAAGCTAGCCCAATAGCACTGCAGTAGAGCTAGTTCTGTGAGACTGCAGTGAGAGCTAGCCCTGTAGCACCACAGTAGAGCCTAGCCCAGTGGCATCAAAGTGGGGGTAGCCCAGTAGCACCACAGTAGAGGCTAGCCCAGCAGCACCACAGAAGGGATTAGCCCAGTAGCCACGACAGTAGAGCTAGCCAGTAGCACCTCAGTAGGCTAACCCAGTAGCACCACAGTAGAGCTAGCCCAGTGGCACCTCAGTAGAGGCTAGCCCAGTAGCACCACAGTGAGAGCCTAGCTCAGTAACACCCGATGCAGCCAGCCAGTGGCACACGATGCAGCTAGCCAGTACCACCACTTTTCTAGCCTAGCCCAGTAGCACCACAGTAAACTAGCCCAATAGCACTGCAGTAGAGCTATGGATTCTGTAGCACAGCAGTTGAAAGCTAGCCCTGTACCACCACAATGAAGAGCTAGCCCAGTGGCATTAAAGTAGTAGCCCAGTAGCACCACAGTGGGGCTAGCCCAGTAGCACCACAGAAGGTTGGCCCAGTGGCACCACAGTGGGAGCTAGCCCAGTGGCACCTCAGTGGGGAACCCAGTGGCACCACAGTGGGGCTAGCCCAATGGCACCTCAGTGAGACTAGCCCAGTAGCACCACAGTGGAGCTGAGCTCAGTAACACTGCAGTGCAGCTAGCCCAGTAGCACCCATGATACAGCTAGCCAAGTACTCCTTACTACAGCTGCCCAGTAGCACCACAGTGGAGAGCATGCCCAGTGGCACCACATTGCGTAGCTCTATAGCACAGTAGTAGAGTTAGTAGGTAGCACCACAGTAGAGGTGGCCCAGTGGCACCACAGTGGAGCTAGCCCAGTGGCACCACACTAGAGCTGGCCCAGTACCACCTCAATAAGCTAGCAGTAGCACCATAGTGAGGTTGGCCCAGTGGCACCACAGTGAGGCTAGCTCAGTAACACTGCAGTACAGCTAGACCAGTAGCACCACAGTGGAGGCTAGCACAGTAGTCCCACAGAAGAGCTAGCACAGTAGTACTGCAGTAGAGCTAGTCCAGTAGCACCACAGTAGAGCTAGCCCAGTAGCACTGCAGTAGAGCTAGTTCCGTAGCACTGCAGTTGAGCTAGACCTGTAGCACCAGACTAGAGCTTGCTCAGTAGCACTACAGTAGAGCTAGCCCAGGAACACCACAGTAGAGCTAGCCCAGGAGCACCACAGGTGAGGCTAGCCCAGTGACACCGCATTACAGCTAGCCAAGAGGTACCACCGCCAGTACAGCTAGCCTAGTAGCACCCACAGTGAGGAGCTAGCCAGCTGCACCACAGCAGAGCTAGCACAATAGCAACACAGTGGGAGCTAGCACAGTGAGTACTGCAGTGGGGCTGGCCCAGTAGCACTCCAGTGGGGCTAGCCTAATAGCACCACAGTGGGAGCTAGCCCTGTAGCACCACAGTGGAGCTAGCACAGTAACACCACAGTAGAGCTAGCACAGTGGTACCACAGTGAGCTAGCCCTGCAGCACCACAGTGAGGCTAGCCCAGTGGCATCAAAGTAGATCTAGCACAGTGGCACCACAGCAGGCTAGCACAGTAACACACATGAAGAGCTATCCCAGTAGCACCTCAGTAAAGCTAACCCAGTGGCACCACAGTGGGGATTGGCCCAGTAGCACCACAGTGGGGCTAGCTCGGTAACACACGCAGCAGACTAGCTCAGTAACACCGCGAGTGCAGCTGGCCCAATAGCACATAATACAGCTAATAACTACCACCACAGTACAGCTAGCCTAGTAGCACCACAGTGGAGCTAGCCCACAAGCACCACAGTGGAGCTAGCACAGTGGCAACACAGTGGAGCTAGCACAGTAGTACTGCAGTGAGGGATGGCCCAGTAGCACCACAGTGAGGCTAGCCTAGTAGCACCACAGTGGAGCTAGCCCAGTAGCACCACAGTGGAGGCTAGCTCAGTAGGCACCACAGTGAGGCTAGCTCAGTGGCACCACAGAAGAGTTGAGTCCAGGAGCACCACAATGGGAGCTAGCCCAGGAGCACCACAATGGAGCTAGCCCAGGAGCACCACAGGTGAGCAAGCTCAGTGGAACCAGAGTAGAGCTAGCCAAGTAGCACCACAGCAGAGCTAGCCCACTAGCACCACAGTAGAGCTAGCACAGTAGCAACACAGTAGACTACTTTGCAGGAGTACCACAGTAGGGCTGGCCCAGTAGCACCACAGTAGAGCTAGCCCAGTGGCACTGCAGTAGAGCTAGCACAGTAGTACCACAGTAGAGCTAGCCCAGTAGCACCACAGTGAAGCTGGCCCAGTGGCACCACAGTGGAGCTGGTTCTGTGGCACTGCAGTAAAGCTAGCCCTGTGGCACCACAGCAGAGCTAGCCCAGTGGCATCAAAGTGGGGTAGCCCAGTACCACCACAGTACAGCTAGCCTAGTAGCACCACAGTGAGGCTAGCCCACTAGCACCACAGTGGAGCTAGCACAGTAGCAACACAGTGGGAGCTAGCACAGTGGTACCACAGAAGGCTAGCCCAGTGGCACCACAGTGGGGCTAGCCTAGTAGCGCAAAGTAGGCTGGCCCAGTGGTGCCACAGTGGAGGCTAGCACAGTGGCACCACAGTGGGAGCTAGCACAGTGGCACTGGAGCAGAGCTAGCCCAGTGGCACCACAGTGGGGAGCTAGCCCAGTAGCACATGGAGTGGGAGCTAGTTCTGTAGCACTGCAGCAGGAGCTAGCCCTGTAACACCACAGTAGAGCTAGCCCAGTGGCATCAAAGTAGAGGTATCCCAGTAGCACCACAGTAGAGCTAGCCCAGTAGCACCACTCTAGAGCTAGCCCAGTACCACCTCAGTAAAACTAACCCAGTAGCACCACAGTAGAGTTAGCCCAGTAGCACCACAGTGAGGCTAGCTCAGTAACACACATAGCAGAGCTAGCTCAGTAACACCATGAGTACAGCTAGAACAGTGGCACATGATACAGCTAGCCAAGAGTACCACCACAGTACAGCTAGCCTAGTAGCACCACAGTGAGGCTAGCCCACTAGCACCACAGTGGAGCTAGCACAGTAGCAACACAGTGGAGCTAGCACAGTGAGTGCACGCAGTGAGGCTGGCCCAGTGAGCACCACAGCAGAGCTAGCCTAGTAGCACCACAGCAGAGCTAGCACAGTAGCACCACAGTGGAGCTAGCACAGTGGTCCCACAGAAGAGCTAGCACAGTAGTACTGCAATGGAGCTAGTCCAGTAGCACCACAGTGAGGCTAGCCCAGTAGCACTGCAGTGGAGCTAGTTCTGTAGCACTGCAGTAGAGCTGAGACCTGTAGCACCAGACTAGAGCTTGCTCAGTAGCACTACAGTGAGGCTAGCCCAGGAACACCACAGTGAGAGCTAGCCAGGAGCACCACAGATGAGCTAGCCCAGTGACACCATAATACAGCTAGCCAAGTACCACCGCAGTACAGCTAGACTAGTAGCACCACAGTAGAGCTAGCCCGCTAGCACCACAGTGAAGCAAGCATAATAGCAACACAGTGAGCTAGCACAGTAGTACCGCAGTGGGGCTGGCCCAGTAGCTTCACATTAGAGCTGGCCTAATGGCACCACAGTGGGAGCTAGCCTGTGGCACCACAGTAGAGCTAGCACAGTAACACCACAGTGGAGGCTAGCACAGTAGTGCCACAGTGAGAGCTAGACCAGTAGCACTGCAGTGAGAGCTAGCCCAGTAGCACTACAGTGGGGCTGGCCCTGCAGCACAACAGTGAGAGCTGCCCAGTGGCATCAAAGTAGAGCTAGCACAGTAGCACCACAGCAGAGCTAGCACAGTGGCACATGATGAGGCTAGCCCAGTAGCACCTCAGTAAATCTAGCCCAGTGAGACCACAGTGAGAGTTAGCCAGTAGCACCACAGTAGAGCTAGCTCAGTAACACTGCAGCAGGGCTAGCTCAGTAACACCGCAGTACAGCTAGCCCAGTAGCACACGCATACAGCTAGCCAAGTACCACCACAGTACAGCTAGCCTAGTAGCACCACAGTGGGCTCGCCCACAAGCACCACAGTGGAGCTAGCACAGTAGCAACACAGTGAGGCTAGCACAGTAGTACTGCAGTAGGGCTGGCCAGTGGCACCACAGTGGAGGCTAGCCTAGTGGCACCACAGTGAGGCTAGCCCAGTGGCACCACAGTGGAGCTAGCACAGTGGCACCACAGAGAGCTAGCACAGTAGTGCCGCAGTGAAGCTGGTCCAGTGGCACCACAGTGGGAGCTAGCCCAGTGGCACTGCAGTAGAGGCTAGTTCTGTAGCACTGCAGTGAGGCTAGACCTGTAGCACCAGGTAGAGCATGCTCAGTAGCACTACAGTGAGAGCCAGCCCATGAAACCCCACAGTGGGAGTAAGCCCAGGACACCACAGGTGGAGCTAGCCCAGTGACACATATATGCAGCTAGCCAAGTACCACGCAGTACAGCTAGCCTAGTAGCACCACAGTGAGATGGCCACTAGCACCACAGTGAGAGCTAGCAGTAGCAACACAGTGAGAGATAGCCCTGTGGCACGACAGTGGGGCTAGCCTAGTAGCACCACAGTGGAGGCTAGCCCACTAGCACCACAGTGGAGCTAGCACAGTGGCAACACAGTGGAGCTAGCACAGTGGTACCACAGAAGAGCTAGCCCAGTGGCACCACAGTGGAGAGCTAGCCTAGTAGCACAAAGTAGAGGCTAGCCCAGTGGTGCCACAGTGGAGGCTAGCACAGTGGCACCACAGTGGGAGCTAGCACAGTGGCACTGGAGCAGAGCTAGCCCAGTGGCACCACAGTGGGGCTAGCCCAGTGGCACCACAGTGGGCTAGTTCTATAGCACTGCAGCAGGAGCTAGCCCTGTAACACCACAGTAGAGCTGAGCCCAGTGGCATCAAAGTGGGAGTAGCCCAGTAGCACCACAGTGAGAGCTGGCCCAGTGGCACCACTCTAGAGCTAGCCCAGTACCACCTCAGTAAAGCTAACCAGTAGCACCACAATGGAGTTGGCCCAGTAGCACCACAGTGAGGCTAGCTCAGTAACACCGCAGCAGAGCTAGCTCAGTAACACCATGAGTACAGCTAGCCCAGTAGCACACCATGATACAGCTAGCCAAGTACCACCACAGTACAGCTAGCCTAGTAGCACCACAGAAGAGTTAGCCCAGTAGCACCACAGTGGAGGCTAATCAAGTGGCACCTCAGTGGAGCTAACCCAGTAGCACCACAGTGAGAACTAGCCCAGTGGCACCACAGTAGAGAGCTAGCCCATTAGCACTGCCAGTGGAGCTAGTTCTGTAGCACTGCAGTGGGGCTAGCCCTGCAGCACCACAGTGAGAGCTAGCCCAATGGCATCAAAGTAGAGCTAGCACAGTAGCACCACAGTGGTGCTAGCACAGTAGCACACGATAGAGCTAGCCCAGTAGCACCACAGTGAGGCTAGCCCAATAGCACTGCAGTAGAGCTAGTTCTGTAGAGACTGCAGTGGAGGCTAGCCCTGTAGCACCACAGTGAGGCCTAGCCAGTGGCATCAAAGTGGGGTAGCCCAGTAGCACCACAGTAGAGGCTAGCCCAGCAGCACCACAGAAGAGTTAGCCCAGTAGCCACGACAGTAGAGCTAGCCCAGTAGCACCTCAGTGAGGCTAACCCAGTAGCACCACAGTAGAGCTAGCCCAGTGGCACCTCAGTGAGGCTAGCCCAGTAGCACCACAGTGAGAGCTAGCTCAGTAACACCTGAGTACAGCCAATGGCACACATGATACAGCTAATGAGAGTACCACACTTTCTAGCTAGCCCAGTAGCTCACAGTGAGAGCTAGCCAGATAGCACTGCAGTAGAGCTAGTTCTGTAGCACAGCAGTGAGGCTAGCCCTGTAGCACCACAGTGAGAGCTAGCCCAGTGGCATTAAAGTAGAGGTAGCCCAGTAGCACCACAGTGAGGCTAGCCCAGTAGCACCACAGAAGGTTAGCCCAGTAGCACCACAGTAGAGGCTAGCCCAGTAGCACCTCAGTGAGAGCTAACCCAGTGGCACCACAGTAGAGCTAGCCCAATAGCACCTCAGTAGAGCTAGCCCAGTAGCACCACAGTAGAGCTAGCTCAGTAACACTGCAGTGCAGCTAGCCCAATGTACCATAATACAGCTAGCCAAGTACTCCCACTACAGCTAGCCCAGTAGCACCACAGTAGAGGCTAGCCCAGTGGCACCACATTGGCTAGCTCTATAGCACAGTAGTAGAGTTAGTAGGTAGCACCACAGTAGGGTGGCCCAGTGGCACCACAGTGGGAGCTGGCCCAGTGGCACCACACTAGAGCTGGCCCAGTACCACCTCAATAAGCTAACCCAGTAGCACCATAGTGAGTTAGCCCAGTGGCACCACAGTGAGCTAGCTCAGTAACACGCAGTACAGCTAGACCAGTAGCACCACAGTGGAGGCTAGCACAGTAGTCCCACAGAAGAGCTAGCACAGTAGTACTGCAGTAGAGCTAGTCAGTAGCACCACAGTGGAGCTAGCCCAGTAGCACTGCAGTGGAGAGCTAGTTCCGTAGCACTGCAGTTGAGCTAGACCTGTAGCACCAGACTAGAGCTTGCTCAGTAGCACTACAGTAGAGCTAGCCCAGAACACCACAGTAGAGCCTAGCCCAGGAGCACCACAGGTGAGGCTAGCCCAGTGACACCATAATACAGCTAGCCAAGGTACCACCGCCAGTACAGCTAGCCTAGTAGCACCCACAGTGAGAGCTAGCCGCTAGCACCACAGCAAGAGCTAGCACAATAGCAACACAGTGAGAGCTAGCACAGTGGTACTGCAGTGGGGCTGAGCCCAGTAGCATCACAGTAAAGCTAACCCAGTAGCACCACAGTAGAGTTAGCCCAGTAGCACCACAGTAGAGCTAGCACAGTAACACCACAGTAGAGCTAGCACAGTAGTACCACAGTAGAGCTAGCCCTGCAGCACCACAGTAGAGCTAGCCCAGTGGCATCAAAGTAGATCTAGCACAGTAGCACCACAGCAGAGCTAGCACAGTAACACCGCAGAAGAGCTATCCCAGTAGCACCTCAGTAAAGCTAACCCAGTAGCACCACAGTGGAGATTAGCCCAGTAGCACCACAGTGAGGCTAGCTCAGTAACACATGCAGAGCTAGCTCAGTAACACCAGGTACAGCTAGCCCAATAGCACTGTAATACAGCTAATGACTACCACCACAGTACAGCTAGCCTAGTAGCACCACAGTGAGAGCTAGCCCACAAGCACCACAGTGAGAGCTAGCACAGTAGCAACACAGTGAGAGCTAGCACAGTGAGTACTGCAGTAGGGATGGCCCAGTGGCACCACAGTGAGAGCTAGCCTAGTAGCACCACAGTGGAGCTAGCCCAGTAGCACCACAGTGGAGGCTGGCTCAGTAGCACCACAGTGAGAGCTAGCTCAGTAGCACCACAGAAGAGTTGAGTCCAGGAGCACCACAATAGAGCTAGCCCAGGAGCACCACAATGGAGCTAGCCCAGGAGCACCACAGGTGAGCAAGCTCAGTAGAACCAGGTAGAGCTAGCCAAGTAGCACCACAGCAGAGCTAGCCCACTAGCACCACAGTAGAGCTAGCACAGTAGCAACACAGTGGACCTACGCACAGGAGTGCCACAGTAGGGCTAGCCCAGTGGCACCACAGTGGAGGCTAGCCCAGTAGCACTGCAGTAGGAGCTAGCACAGTAGTACCACAGTAGAGCTAGCCCAGTAGCACCACAGTGAAGCTAGCCCAGTAGCACCACAGTAGAGCTAGTTCTGTAGCACTGCAGTAAAGCTAGCCCTGTAGCACCACAGCAGAGCTAGCCCAGTGGCATCAAAGTAGAGGTGGCCCAGTACCACCACAGTGCAGCTAGCCTAGTAGCACCACAGTGAGGCTGGCCCACTGGCACCACAGTGGAGCTAGCACAGTGGCAACACAGTGGAGCTAGCACAGTGGTACCACAGAAGAGCTGGCCCAGTGGCACCACAGTGGAGGCTAGCCTAGTAGCACCAAAGTAGAGCTAGCCCAGTGGTGCCACAGTGGAGCTAGCACAGTGGCACCACAGTGGGAGCTAGCACAGTGGCACTGGAGCAGAGCTAGCCCAGTGGCACCACAGTGGAGAGCTAGCCCAGTAGCACATGCAGTGGAGCTAGTTCTGTAGCACTGCAGCAGGCTAGCCCTGTAACACCACAGTGAGAGCTGGCCCAGTGGCATCAAAGTAGGGTATCCCAGTAGCACCACAGTGAGAGCTAGCCCAGTAGCACCACTCTAGAGCTAGCCCAGTACCACCTCAGTAAAGCTAACCCAGTGGCACCACAGTGGGAGTTAGCCCAGTAGCACCACAGTGAGAGCTAGCTCAGTAACACGCAGCAGAGCTAGCTCAGTAACACCATGAGTAGCAAGAACAGTACGCACAAATACAGCTAGCCAAGTACCACCACAGTACAGCTAGCCTAGTAGCACCACAGTGAGGCTAGCCCACTAGCACCACAGTAGAGCACAGTAGCAACACAGTGGAGGCTAGCACAGTAGTGCACGAGTGGGGCTGGCCCAGTGGCACCACAGCAGAGCTAGCCTAGTAGCACCACAGCAGAGCTAGCACAGTAGCACCACAGTGGAGCTAGCACAGTGGTCCCACAGAAGAGCTAGCACAGTGAGTACTGCAATGGAGGCTGGTCCAGTGGCACCACAGTGAAGCTAGCCCAGTAGCACTGCAGTAGAGCTAGTTCTGTAGCACTGCAGTTGAGCTAGACCTGTAGCACCAGACTAGAGCTTGCTCAGTAGCACTACAGTAGAGCTAGCCCAGGAACACCACAGTAGAGCTAGCCCAGGAGCACCACAGATGAGCTAGCCCAGTGACACCGCAATACAGCTAGCCAAGTACCACCGCAGTACAGCTAGACTAGTAGCACCACAGTAGAGCTAGCCCGCTAGCACCACAGTAGAGCAAGCATAATAGCAACACAGTAGAGCTAGCACAGTAGTACCGCAGTAGGGCTAGCCCAGTAGCACCACATTAGAGCTAGCCTAATAGCACCACAGTGAGAGCTAGCCCTGTGCACCACAGTAGAGCTAGCACAGTAACACCACAGTGGAGGCTAGCACAGTGAGTGCCACAGTGAGCTAGACCAGTAGCACTGCAGTGAGAGCTAGCCCAGTAGCACTACAGTGGGCTGGCCCTGCAGCACAACAGTAGGAGCTAGCCCAGTGGCATCAAAGTAGAGCTAGCACAGTGGCACCACAGCAGAGCTAGCACAGTGGCACCATGATAGAGCTAGCCCAGTAGCACCTCAGTAAATCTAACCCAGTGAACCACAGTGAGAGTTAGCCCAGTAGCACCACAGTAGAGCTAGCTCAGTAACACTGCAGCAGGGCTAGCTCAGTAGCACCACTTGAGTACAGCTAGCCCAGTAGCACCCATGATACCTTCAGCCAAAGTGCCCTGCACAGTACAGCTAACCTAGTAGCACCACAGTGGGCTAGCCCACAAGCACCACAGTGAGAGCTAGCACAGTAGCAACACAGTAGAGCTAGCACAGTAGTACTGCAGTAGGGCTAGCCCAGTAGCACCACAGTGGAGGCTAGCCTAGTAGCACCACAGTGAGAGCTAGCCCAGTGGCACCACAGTGGAGCTAGCACAGTGGCACCACAGGAGAGCTAGCACAGTAGTGCACGCAGTGAAGCTGGTCCAGTAGCACCACAGTGAGAGCTAGCCCAGTGGCACTGCAGTGGAGCTAGTTCTGTAGCACTGCAGTAGAGGCTAGACCTGTAGCACCAGAGTAGAGCATGCTCAGTAGCACTACAGTAGAGCCAGCCCATGAAACCCCACAGTGGGGAAGTAAGCCCAGGACACCACAGGTGGAAGCTAGCCCAGTGACACCATAATGCAGCTAGCCAAGTCCACCGCAGTACAGCTAGCCTAGTAGCACCACAGTGAGATGGCCCACTAGCACCACAGTGAGAGCTAGCACAGTAGCAACACAGTGGAGATAGCCCTGTAGCACCACAGTGGGGCTAGCCTAGTAGCACCACAGTGAGGCCTAGCCCACTGGCACCACAGTGAGGCTAGCACAGTGGCAACACAGTGGAGCTAGCACAGTGGTGCCACAGAAGAGCTAGTCCAGTAGCACCACAGTGGGGCTAGCCTAGTAGCACCAAAGTAGAGGCTAGCCCAGTGGTGCCACAGTAGGCTAGCACAGTGGCACCACAGTGGGGCTAGCACAGTGGCACTGGAGCAGAGCTAGCCCAGTAGCACCACAGTGAGAGCTAGCCCAGTAGCACATGATGAGCTAGTTCTGTAGCACTGCAGCAGAGCTAGCCCTGTAACACCACAGTAGAGCTGGCCCAGTGGCATCAAAGTAGGAGTATCCCAGTAGCACCACAGTAGAGCTAGCCCAGTGGCACCACTCTAGAGCTAGCCCAGTACCACCTCAGTAAAGCTAACCCAGTAGCACCACAGTAGAGTTAGCCCAGTAGCACCACAGTAGAGCTAGCTCAGTAACACCGCAGCAGAGCTAGCTCAGTAACACCGCAGTACAGCTAGCCCAGTAGCACCGCATACAGCTAGCCAAGTACCACCACAGTACAGCTAGCCTAGTAGCACCACAGTGAGGCTAGCCCACTAGCACCACAGTGAGAGCTAGCACAGTAGCAACACAGTAGAGGCTAGAACAGTAGTACCGCAGTAGGGCTAGCCCAGTAGCACCACAGCAGAGCTAGCCTAGTAGCACCACAGCAGAGCTAGCACAGTAGCACCACAGTAGAGCTAGCACAGTAGTCCCACAGAAGAGCTAGCACAGTAGTACTGCAATAGAGCTGGTCCAGTAGCACCACAGTAGAGCTAGCCCAATAGCACTGCAGTAGAGCTAGTTCTGTAGCACTGCAGTAGAGCTAGACCTGTAGCACCAGACTAGAGCTTGCTCAGTAGCACTACAGTAGAGCTAGCCCAGGAACACCACAGTAGAGCTAGCCCAGGGCACCACCAGATGAGCTAGCCCAGTGACACACATAATACAGCTAGCCAAGTACCACCGCAGTACAGCTGAGACTAGTAGCACCACAGTAGAGCTAGCCGCTAGCACCACAGTGAAACAA
Source organism: Neoceratodus forsteri (assembly GCA_016271365.2). Lineage (NCBI taxonomy): Eukaryota > Metazoa > Chordata > Ceratodontiformes > Ceratodontidae > Neoceratodus > Neoceratodus forsteri. Next base: position 975,826,415 of record CM057452.1, on the reverse strand, counting down.
GCATAATAGCAACACAGTAGAGCTAGCACAGTAGTACCGCATGAGGGCTAGCCCAGTAGCACCACATTAGAGCTAGCCTAATAGCACCACAGTAGAGCTAGCCCTGTGGCACCACAGTGGAGCTAGCACAGTAACACCACAGTGGAGCTAGCACAGTAGTGCCACAGTGAGAGCTAGACCAGTAGCACTGCAGTAGAGCTAGCCCAGTAGCACTACAGTGGGGCTAGCCCTGCAGCACAACAGTGGGAGCTAGCCCAGTGGCATCAAGTAGAGCTAGCACAGTAGGCACCACAGCAGAGCTAGCACAGTAGCACATGATGAGAGCTAGCCCAGTAGCACCTCAGTAAATCTTGCCCAGTGAGAACCACAGTAGGAGTTAGCCCAGTAGCACCACAGTAGAGCTAGCTCAGTAACACTGCAGCAGGGCTAGCTCAGTAGCACCACTTGAGTACAGCTAGCCCAGTAGCACCCATGATACCTTCAGCCAAAGTGCCCTGCACAGTACAGCTAACCTAGTAGCACCACAGTGGGCTCGCCCACAAGCACCACAGCAGAGCTAGCACAGTAGCAACACAGTAGAGGCTAGCACAGTAGTACTGCAGTAGGGCTAGCCCAGTAGCACCACAGTGAGGCTAGCCTAGTAGCACCACAGTGGAGAGCTAGCACAGTAGCACCACAGAAGAGCTAGCACAGTAGTACCACGGTGGAGCTAGTCCAGTAGCACCACAGTGAGAGCTAGCCCAGTAGCACTGCAGTGAGAGCTAGTTCTGTAGCACTGCAGTGAGGCTAGACCTGTAGCACCAGAGTAGAGCATGCTCAGTAGCACTACAGTAGAGCTGGCCAGAAACCCCACAGTGAGAGTAAGCCAGGGCACCACAGGTGAGCTAGCCCAGTGACACCATAATACAGCTAGCCAAGTACCACCCGGTACAGCTAGCCTAGTAGCACCACAGTGAGAGCTAGCCCACTAGCACCACAGTAGAAACTAGCACAGTAGCAACACAGTAGAGATAGCCTGTAGCACCACAGTAGAGCTAGCACAGTAACACCACAGTGGAGCTAGCACAGTAGTACCACAGTGGAAGCTAGCCCAGTAGCACCACAGTAGAGCTAACCCAGTAGCACTGCAGTAGAGCTAGCCCAGTAGCACTGCAGTAGAGCTAGCCATGCAGCACCACAGTAGAGCTAGCCCAGTGGCATCAAAGTAGAGCTAGCACAGTAGCACCACAGCAGAGCTAGCACAGTAGCACCGCAGTAGAGAAAACCCAGTAGCATCTCAGTAAAGCTAACCCAGTAGCACCACAGTAGAGTTAGCCCAGTAGCACCACAGTAGAGCAAGCTCAGTAACACTGCAGCAGGCTAGCTCAGTAACACATAGTACAGCTTAGCCCAGTAGCACACATAATACAGCTAACCAAGTACCACCACAGTACAGCTAGCCTAGTAGCAACACAGTAGAGCTAGCACAGTAGTACTGCAGTAGGGCTAGCCCAGTAGCACCGGCTGAAAGCTAGCCTAGTAGCACCACAGTAGAGCTAGCCCAGTAGCACCACAGTAGAGCTAGCACAGTAGCACCACAGAAGACTAGCACAGTAGTACCGCAGTGAGAGCTAGTCCAGTGAGCACCACAGTAGAGCTAGCCCAGTAGCACTGCAGTAGAGCTAGTTCTGTGGCACTGCAGTAGAGGCTAGACCTGTAGCACCAGAGTAGAGCGTGCTCAGTAGCACTACAGTAGAGCTAGCCCAGGAACACCACAGTAGAAACAAGCCCAGGAGCACCACAGGTGAGAATAGCCCAGTGACACTGCAGTACAGCTAGCCAAGTACCACACCAGTACAGCTAGCCTAGTAGCACCACAGTAGAGCTAGCCCACTAGCACCACAGTAGAGCTAGCACAGTAGCAACACAGTAGAGCTAGCACAGTAGTACCACAGTAGAGCTAGCCCAGTTGCACCACAGTAGAGCTAGCCTAGTAGCACCAAAGTAGAGCTAGCCCAGTAGCACCACAGTAGAGGTAGCCCAGTAGCACCACAGTAGAGCTAGCCCAGTAGCACCACACTAGAGCTAGCCCAGTACCACCTTAGTAAAGCTAACCCAGTAGCACCACAGAAGAGCTAGCTCAGTAACACCGCAGCAGATCTAGCTCAGTAACACCGCAGTACAGCTAGCCCAGTAGCACCATACATCAGCTAGCCAAGTACCACCACAGTACAGCTAGCCTAGTAGCACCACAGTAGAGCTAGCCTAGTAGCACCACAGTAGAGCTAGCACAGTAGCAACACAGTAGAGCTAGCACAGTAGTACCGCAGTGGGGCTGGCCAGTGGCAACACAGTAGAGCTAGCCTAGTAGCACCACAGCAGAGCTAGCACAGTAGCACCACAGTAGAGCTAGCACAGTAGTCCAACAGAAGAGCTAGCACAGCAGTACTGCAGTAGAGCTAGTCCATTAGCACCACAGTAGAGCTAGCCCAGTAGCACTGCAGCAGGCTAGTTCTGTAGCACTACTGATAGAGCTAGACCTGTAGCACCAGACTAGAGATTGCTCAGTAGCACTGCAGTAGAGACTAGCCCAGGAACACCACAGTAGAGCTAGCCCAGGAGCACCACAGATGAGCTAGCCAGTGACACCACAATACAGCTAACCAAGTAACCACCAGTACAGCTAGCCTAGTAGCACCACAGTAGAGCTAGCACAGTAGCAACACAGTGAGAGCTAGAACAGTAATACCGCAGTGGGGCTAGCCCAGTAGCACCACAGCAGAGCTAGCCTAAAAGCACCACAGTACAGCTACCCCTGTAGCACCAATGAAACTAGCACTGTAGCACCACAGTAGAGCTAGCACAGTAGTACCACAGTAGAGCTAGCCCAGTAGCACCACAGTACAGCTAGCCCAGTAGTTCTGCAGTACAGGTAGCCCAGTAGCACTGCAGTAGAGCTAGCTCTGCAGCACCACAGTAGAGCTAGCCCAGTGGCATCAAAGTAGAGCTAGCACAGTAGCACCACAGCAGAGCTAGCACAGTAGCACCACAGTAGAGCTAGCCCAGTAGCACCTCAGTAAAGCTAACCCAGTAGCACCACAGTAGACCTAGCCCAGTAGCACCACAGTAGAGCTAGCTCAGTAACACCGCAGCACAACTTCAGCTCAGTAACACATAAGTACAGCTAGCCCAGTAACACATAATACAATAGCCAAGTACCACCACAGTACAGCTAGCCTAGTAGCACCACAGTAGAGCCTAGCCCACTAGCACCACAGTAGAGCTAGCACCAGTAGCACAGTAGAAACTACCACAGTAGTACCATGAGAGGGCTAGCCCAGTAGCACCACAGTGAGGCTAGCCTAGTGGCACCACAGTGGGAGCTAGCCCAGTGGCACCACAGTGGGCTAGCACAGTGGCACCACAGAAGGGCTAGCACAGTGAGTGCCAGCAGTACAGCTGGTCCAGTAGCACCACAGTGAGAGCTAGCCCAGTAGCACTGCAGTGGAGCTAGTTATGTAGCACTGCAGTAGAGGCTAGACCTGTAGCACCAAGTAGAGCTTGCTCAGTAGCACTACAGTAGAGCTACCCCAGGAGCACCACAGGTGAGCTATCCCAGTGACACGCAATACAGCTAACAAGTACCACACTGGTACAGCTAGCCTAGTAGCACCACAGTAGAGCTAGCCCACTAGCACCACAGTGAGAGCTAGCACAGTAGCACACAGTAGAGCTAGCACAGTAGTACACTGATGAGGACTAGCCCAGTAGCACCACAGTAGAGCTAGACTAGTAGCACCACAGTAGGCTAGCCCCGTGAGCACAGTAGAGCTAGCACAGTAGTAGTACCACAGTAGAGCTAATAGCAGTAGTACCACAGTAGAGAGGCTAGCCCAGTAGCACTGCAGTAGAGCTAGTTCTGTAGCACTGCAATGGAAGCTAGCCCTGTAGCACCACAGTAGAGCTAGCCCAGTGGCATCAAAGTAGAGGTAGCCCAGTAGCACCACAGTAGGGCTAGCCCAGTAGCACCACAGAAGAGTTAGCCCAGTAGCACCACAGTAGAGGCTAGCCCAGTAGCACCTCAGTGAGGCTAACCCAGTAGCACCACAGTAGAACTAGCCCAGTAGCACCACAGTAGAGCTAGCCCAGTAGCACTGCAGTAGAGCTAGTTCTGTAGCACTGCAGCAGAGCTAGCCCTGCAGCACCACAGTAGAGCTAGCCCAATGGCATCAAAGTAGAGCTAGCACAGTAGCACCACAGTGGCGCTAGCACAGTAGCACATGATGGAGAGCTAGCCTGTTGCACCACAGTGAGGCTAGCCCGTGGCATCAAAGTAGAGGTAGCCCAGTAGCACCACAGTAGAGCTAGCCCAGTAGCACCGCAGATAGAGCTAGCCCAATGGCATCAAAGTAGAGCTAGCACAGTAGCACCACAGTAGCGCTAGCACACAGTAGCACCCATAATGAGAGCTAGCCCAGTAGCACCGCGATAGACCCTAGCCCAGTAGCACCACAGTAGAGGCTAGCCCAATAGCACTGCAGTAGAGCTAGTTCTGTAGCACTCCAGTAGAGCTAGCCCTGTGGCACCACAGTAGAGCTAGCCCAGTGGCATCAAAGTAGAGGTAGCCCAGTGGCACCACAGCAGAGCTAGCCCAGCAGCACCACAGAAGAGTTAGCCCAGTAGCACCACAGTGAGAGCTGGCCCAGTAACACCTCAGAAGAGCTAACCCAGTAGCACCACAGTGAGAGCTAGCCCAGTAGCACCTCAGTAGAGCTAGCCCAGTAGCACCACAGTAGAGCTAGCTCAGTAACACCGCAGTTCAGCTAGCCCAGTAGCACCACAATACAGCTAGCCAAGTACCACCGCACTACAGCTAGCCCAGTAGCACCACAGTAGAGCTAGCCCAATAGCACTGCAGTAGAGCTAGTTCTGTAGCACTGCAGTAGAGCTAGCCCTGTAGCACCACAGTAGAGCTAGCCCAGTGGCATTAAAGTAGAGGTAGCCCAGTAGCACCACAGTAGAGCTAGCCCAGTAGCACCACAGAAGAGTTAGCCCAGTAGCACCACAGTAGAGCAAGCCCAGTAGCACCTCAGTAGAGCTAACCCAGTAGCACCACAGTAGAGCTAGCCCAGTAGCACCTCAGTAGAGCTAGCCCAGTAGCACCACAGTAGAGCTAGCTCAGTAACACTGCAGTACAGCTAGCCCAGTAGCACAGCAATACAGCTAGCCAAGCACTACTGCACTACAGCTAGCCCAGTAGCACCACAGTAGAGCTAGCCCAGTAGCACCACATTAGCGCTAGCTCTGTAGCACCGTAGTAGAGTTAGTACAGTAGCACCACAGTAGAGGCTGGCCCAGTGGCACCACAGCAGAGCTAGCCCAGTAGCACCACAGTAGGGCTTGCCCATTAGCACCACATGAGAGCTAGCCCAGAAGCACCACAGTGGAGGCTGGCCCAATAACACCACAGTAGAGCTAACCCAGTAGCACCATAGTAGAGCTAGCACAGTAGCACCACAGTGGAGCTAGCCTGTAGCACCACAGAGAGCTAGCTCTGTGTAGCACTGCAGTAGAGCTAGCCCAGTGAGCACCACAGTACAGCTAGCCCAATAAAACCACAGTGGGGCTAGCCTAGTAGCACCACAGTGGGGCTAGTCCTGCAGCACTACAGTGGAGGCTAGACCAGTAGCACCACAGTGAGGCTAGCCCAGTGGCACCACATTGGCGCTAGCTCTGTAGCACCGTGGTGGAGCTAGTATGTAGCACCAGAGTGGAGCTAGCCCAATAACAAGTGGGCTATCGGAAGCACCACAGTGGAGCTAGCCCAGAGCACCACAGTAGAGCTGGCCCAATAACACCACAGTGAGCTAGCCCACTAGCACCACAGTACAGCAAGGCCAGTAACACCACAGTAGAGGCTGCCCAGTAGCACCACTGGCGCTACCTCTGTAGCACCGTAGTGGAGCTTGTACAGTAGCACCACAGTACAGATAGCCCAGTAGCACCACAGTAGAGCTAACCCAGTACCACCACAGTACAGCTAGCCCAGGAGCACCACAGTAGAGCTAGCTTAGTAGCACCACAGCAGAGCTAGCTCTGTAGCACCGCAGAAGAGCTAGCTCTGTAGCACCGCAGCAGAGCTAGCTCTGAAGCACTGCAGTAGAACTTGCCCAGTAGCATCACAGTAGAGCTAGCCCAATAACACCACAGTAGAGCTAGCCTGGTAGCACCACAGTACAGCTAGCCCAATAACACCACAGTGGAACTAGCCTAGTAGCACCACAGTAAGAGCTATCCTGTAGCACTACAGTAGAACTTGTAGTAGCACCACGGTAGAAGCTAGCCCAGTAGCACCACAGTAGAACTAGCCCAATAACACCACAGTAGAGTTAGCCTGGTAGCACCACATTACAGCTAGCCCAATAACACCACAGTAGAACTAGCCTAGTAGCACCACAGTAGAGCTATCCCTGTGGCACTACAGTAGAACTTCTTAGGAGCACCACAGTGGGAGAAGCTGGCCCAGTAGCACCACAGTAGAGCTAGCTCAGTAGTACCACAGTGGAGAGCTAGCCCAGTAGCACCACAGTAGAGCTAGCCAGTAGCACCACAGAAGAGTTAGCCCAGTAGCACCACAGTGAGAGCAAGCCCAGTGGCACCTCAGTAGAGGCTAACCCAGTAGCACCACAGTGAGAGCTAGCCCAGTGGCACCTCAGTAGAGCTGGCCAGTAGCACCACAGTAGAAGCCAAGCTCAGTAACACTGCAAGTACAGCTAGCCCAGTAGCACAGCAATACAGCTAGCCAAGCACTACTGCACTACAGCTAGCCCAGTAGCACCACAGTAGAGCTAGCCCAGTAGCACCACATTAGCGCTAGCTCTGTAGCACCGTAGTAGAGTTAGTACAGTAGCACCACAGTAGAGCTAGCCCAGTAGCACCACAGCAGAGCTAGCCCAGTAGCACCACAGTAGAGCTTGCCCATTAGCACCACAGTAGAGCTAGCCCAGAAGCACCACAGTGAGAGCTGGCCCAATAACACCACAGTGAGGCTAACCCAGTAGCACCATAGTAGAGCTAGCACAGTAGCACCACAGTGGAGGCTAGCCCTGTGGCCCACAGAAGAGCTAGCTCTGTGTAGCACTGCAGTAGAGCTAGCCCAGTGAGCACCACAGTACAGCTAGCCCAATAAAACCACAGTGGGGCTAGCCTAGTAGCACCACAGTGGAGCTAGTCCTGTAGCACTACAGTGGAGCTAGGCCAGTAGCACCACAGTAGAGCTAGCCCAGTAGCACCACATTAGTGCTTGACTCTGCTTAGCACCCGTAGTAGAGCTAGTATAGTAGCACCACAGTAGACGTAGCCCAATAACACCACAGTAGAGCTAACCCAGAAGCACCACAGTAGAGCTAGCCCAGAGCACCACAGTGAGGCTAGCCCAATAACACCACAGTGAAGGCTAGCCCACTAGCACCACAGTACAGCAAGACCAGTAACACCACAGTAGAGGCTGGCCCAGTAGCACCACATTGGCGCTACCTCTGTAGCACCCGTAGTGGAGCTTGTACAGTAGCACCACAGTACAAGATGGCCCAGTAGCACCACAGTAGAGCTAACCCAGTACCACCACAGTACAGCTAGCCCAGGAGCACCACAGGTAGAGCTAGCTTAGAAGTAGCACCACAAGCAGAGCTGGCTCTGTGCACCTGAAGAGAGCTAGCTCTGTAGCACCATAGCAGAGCTAGCTCTGAAGCACTGCAGTAGAACTTGCCCAGTAGCATCACAGTAGAGAGCTAGCCCAGCCAACACCACAGTAGAGGCTAGCCTGGTAGCACCACAGTACAGCTAGCCCAATAACACCACAGTAGAACTAGCCTAGTAGCACCACAGTGAGAGCTATCCTGTAGCACTACAGTGAGAACTTGCCTAGTAGCACCACGGTAGAGGCTAGCCCAGTAGCACCACAGTAGAGCTAGCCCAATAACACCACAGTAGAGTTGAGCCTGGTAGCACCACATTACAGCTAGCCCAATAACACCACAGTAGAACTAGCCTAGTAGCACCACAGTAGAGCTATCCCTGTAGCACTACAGTAGAACTTCTTAGGAGCACCACAGTGGGGGAAACTGGCCCAGTAGCACCACAGTAGAGCTAGCTCAGTAGTACCACAGTGGGAGGCTAGCCCAGTAGCCCCACAGTAGAGCCCTAGCCCAGTAGCACCGTAGTAGGAGTTAGTACAGTAGCACCACAGTAGAGCTAGCCCAGTAGCACCACAGCAAAGCTAGCCCAGTAGCACCACAGCGAGCTAGCCCAATAACACCACAGTAGAGCTAGCCCAGTAGCACCATAGTAGAGCTAGCACAGTAGCACCACAGTAGAGCTAGCACAATAGCACCACAGCAGAGCTAGGCCAGTAACACCACAGCAGAGCCTAGCCCAGGAGCACCACAGTGAGAGCTAGCCCAGTAGCACTACAGTGGAGCTAGCACAGTAGCACCGCAGTAGAGCTAGCTCAGCAACACCACAGTAGAACTAGCACAGTAGCACCATAGTAGAGCTAGTCCAGCAACACCACAGTAGAACTAGCACAGTAGCACCATAGCAGAGCTAGCCCACTAGCACGACAGTAGAGCTAGCCCAGTAACACCACAGTAGAGCTAGCCCAGTAGCACCAGTGAGAGCTAGCCCAGTAGCACTGCAGTAGAGCTAGATCTGTAGCACTGCAGTAGAGCTAGCCCTGCAGCACCACAGTAGAGCTAGCCCAATGGCATTAAAGTAGAGCTAGCACAGTAGCACCACAGTAGCACTAGCACAGTAGCACCACAGTAGAGCTAGCCCAGTAGCACCACAGTAGAGCTAGCACAGTAGCACCACAGTAGAGCTAGCCCAGTAGCACTGCAGTAGAGCTAGTTCTGTAGCACTGCAGTAGAGCTAGCCCTGTAGCACCACAGTAGAGCTAGCCCAGTGGCATCAAAGTAGAGGTAGCCCAGTAGCACCACAGTAGAGCTAGCCCAGTAGCACCACAGAAGAGTTAGCCCAGTAGCACCACAGTAGAGCTAGCCCAGTAGCACCTCAGTAGAGCTAACCCAATAGCACCACAGTAGAGCTAGCCCAGTAGCACCTCAGTTGTGCTAGCCCAGTAGCACCACAGTAGAGCTAGCTCAGTAACACCACAGCACAGCTAGCCCAGTAGCACCGCAATACAGCTAGCCAAGTACCACCGCACTACAGCTAGCCCAGTAGCACCACAGTGAGAACTAGCCCAATAGCACTGCAGTAGAGCTAGTTCTGTAGCACTGCAGTAGAGCTAGCCCTGTAGCACATGATGAGAGCTAGCCCAGTGGCATCAAAGTAGAGGTAGCCCAGTGGCACCACAGGAGAGCTAGCCCAGTAGCACCAGGAAGAGTTAGCCTCAGTAGCACCACAGAAGAGCTAGCCCAGTAGCACCTCAGTAGAGCTAACCCAGTAGCACCACAGTAGAGCTAGCCCAGTAGCACCTCAGTAGAGCTAGCCCAGTAGCACCACAGAAGAGTTAGCCCAGTAGCACCACAGTAGAGCAAGCCCAGTAGCACCTCAGTAGAGCTAACCCAGTAGCACCACAGTAGAGCTAGCCCAGTAGCACCTCAGTAGAGCTAGCCCAGTAGCACCACAGTAGAGCTAGCTCAGTAACACTGCACCAGTACAGCTAGCCCAGTAGCACAACCAATACAGCTAACCAAGCACTACTGCACTACAGCTAGCCCCAGTAGCACCACAGTAGAGACTAGCCCAGTAGCACCACATTAAGCGCTAGCTCTGTAGCACCGTAGTAGAGTTAGTACAGTAGCACCACAGTAGAGGCTGGCCCAGTGGCACCACAGCAGAGCTGGCCCAGTAGCACCACAGTAGAGGCTTGCCATTAGCACCTGATGAGAGCTAGCCCAGAAGCACCACAGTAGAGGCTGGCCAATAACACCACAGTAGAGAGCTAACCCAGTAGCACCATAGTAGAGCTCAGCACAGTAGCACCACAGTGGAGGCTAGCCTGTAGCACCACAGAGGAGCTAGCTCTGTGTAGCACTGCAGTAGAGCTAGCCCAGTGTAGCACCACAGTACAGCTAGCCCAATAAAACCACAGTGGGGGCTAGCCTAGTAGCACCACAGTGGGGCTAGTCCTGCAGCACTACAGTGGAGGCTAGACCAGTAGCACCACAGTGAGAGCTAGCCCAGTGGCACCACATTAGCGCTAGCTCTGTAGCACCGTAGTAGAGCTAGTATAGTAGCACCAGAGTGGAGCTAGCCCAATAACACCACAGTAGAGCTAACCCAGAAGCACCACAGTGAGAGCTAGCCCAGAGGCACCACAGTGGAGCCTAGCCCAATAACACCACAGTGAAAGCTAGCCCACTAGCACCACAGTACAACAAGGCCAGTAACACCACAGTAGAGGCTGGCCCAGTAGCACCACATTGGCGCTACCTCTGTAGCACCCGTAGTAGAGCTTGTACAGTAGCACCACAGTACAAGATGGCCCAGTAGCACCACAGTAGAGCTAACCCAGTAGCACCACAGTACAGCTAGCCCAGGAGCACCACAGTAGAGCTAGCTTAGTAGCACCACAGCAGAGCTGGCTCTAGCACCTGAAGAGCTAGCTCTGTAGCACCACAGCAGAGCTAGCTCTGAAGCACTGCAGTAGAACTTGCCCAGTAGCATCACAGTGAGCTAGCCCAATAACACACAGTAGAGAGCTAGCCTGGTAGCACACAGTACAGCTAGCCCAATAACACCACAGTAGAACTAGCCTAGTAGCACCACAGTAGAGCTATCCCTGTAGCACTACAGTAGAACTTGCCCAGTAGCACCACGGTAGAGCTAGCCCAGTAGCACCACAGTAGAGCTAGCCCAATAACACCACAGTAGAGTTAGCCTGGTAGCACCACATTACAGCTAGCCCAATAACACCACAGTAGAACTAGCCTAGTAGCACCACAGTAGAGCTATCCCTGTAGCACTACAGTAGAACTTGCCCAGGAGCACCACAGTGGGGGAAACTGGCCCAGTAGCACCACAGTAGAGCTAGCTCAGTAGTACCACAGTGGAGGCTAGCCCAGTAGCACCACAGTAGAGCTAGCCCAGTAGCACCACAGAAGAGTTAGCCCAGTAGCACCACAGTAGAGCAAGCCCAGTGGCACCTCAGTAGAGGCTAACCCAGTAGCACCACAGTGAGAGCTGGCCCAGTGGCACCTCAGTAGAGCTGGCCAGTAGCACCACAGTGAGAGCTAGCTCAGTAACACTGCAGTGCAGCTAGCCCAGTAGCACAGCAATACAGCTAGCCAAGCACTACTGCACTACAGCTAGCCCAGTAGCACCACAGTAGAGCTAGCCCAGTGGCACCACATTAGCGCTAGCTCTGTAGCACCGTAGTAGAGTTAGTACAGTAGCACCACAGTGGAGCTAGCCCAGTGGCACCACAGCAGAGCTATCCCAGTAGCACCACAGTGAGGCTTGCCATTAGCACCACAGTAGAGGCTAGCCCAGAAGCACCATAGTAGAGCCCCTAGCCCAGTAGCACCACAGTAGAGCTAGCTCAGTAACTTGCTGCAGTACAGCCAGCCCAATGTACAACAATACAGCTAACCAAGCACTACTGCACTACAGCTAGCCCAGTAGCACCACAGTGAGAGCTAGCCCAGTAGCACCACATTAGCGCTAGCTCTGTGCACCGTAGTAGAGTTAGTACAGTAGCACCACAGTGAGCTAGCCCAGTAGCACCACAGCAGAGCTAGCCCAGTAGCACCACAGTAGAGCTAGCCCAGTAGCACCACAGAAGAGTTAGCCCAGTAGCACCACAGTAGAGCAAGCCCAGTAGCACCACAGTAGAGCTAACCCAGTAGCACCACAGTAGAGCTAGCCCAGTAGCACCTCAGTAGAGCTAGCCCAGTAGCACCACAGTGGAGCTAGCTCAGTAACCCACTTAGTACAACTAACCCAGTAGCACATGACCACAGCTAGCCAAGTACTACCGCACTACAGCTAGCACAATAGCACCACAGTGAGAGGCTAGCCCAGTAGCACCACATTAGTGCTACCGCTGTAGCTACCGTAGTAGAGCTAGTGACAGTAGCACCACAGTACAGATAGCCCAGTAGCACCACAGTAGAGCTAACCCAGTAGCACCACAGTACAGCTGCCCAGAAGCATCCAGGAGAGGCTAGCCCAATAACACCACAGTAGAGCTAGCCCAATAACACCACAGTAGAGCTAGCACAATAACACCACAGTAGAGCTAGCCCTGTAGCACCACAGCAGAGCTAGCTCTGTAGCACTGCAGTAGAGCTAGCCCAGTAGCACCACAGTACAGCTAGCCCAATAAAACCACAGTAGAGCTAGCCTAGTAGCACCACAGTAGAGCTAGTCCTGTAGCACTACAGTGGAGCTAGGCCAGTAGCACCACAGTAGAGCTAGCCCAGTAGCACCACATTAGCGCTAGCTCTGTAGCACCGTAGTAGAGCTAGTATAGTAGCACCACAGTAGAGCTAGCCCAATAACACCACAGTAGAGCTAACCCAGAAGCACCACAGTAGAGCTAGCCTAGTAGCACCACAGTAGAGCTAGCCCAATAACACCACAGTAGAGCTAACCCAGAAGCACCACAGTAGAGCTAGCCCAGAAGCACCACAGTAGAGCTAGCCCAATAACACCACAGTAGAGCTAGCCCACTAGCACCACAGTACAGCAAGGCCAGTAACACCACAGTAGAGCTAGCCCAGTAGCACCACATTAGCGCTACCTCTGTAGCACCGTAGTAGAGCTTGTACAGTAGCACCACAGTACAGATAGCCCAGTAGCACCACAGTAGAGCTAACCCAGTAGCACCACAGTAGAGCTAGCCCAGGAGCACCACAGTAGAGCTAACCCAGTAGCACCACAGTACAGCTAGCCCAGGAGCACCACAGTAGAGCTAGCTTAGTAGCACCACAGCAGAGCTAGCTCTGTAGCACCGCAGTAGAGCTAGCTCTGTAGCACCGCAGTAGAGCTAGCTCTGAAGCACTGCAGTAGAACTTGCCCAGTAGCACCACAGTAGAGCTAGCCCAATAACACCACAGTAGAGCTAGCCTGGTAGCACCACAGTACAGCTAGCCCAATAACACCACAGTAGAACTAGCCTAGTAGCACCACAGTAGAGCTATCCCTGTAGCACTACAGTAGAACTTGCCCAGTAGCACCACGGTAGAGCTAGCCCAGTAGCACCACAGTAGAGCTAGCCCAGTAGCACCACAGTAGAGCTAGCCCAGTAGCACCACACTAGCGCTAGCTCTGTAGCACCGTATTAGAGTTAGTACAGTAGCACCACAGTAGAGCTAGCCCAGTAGCACCACAGCAGAGCTAGCCCAGTAGCACCACAGTAGAGTTTGCCCATTAGCACCACAGTAGAGCTAGCCCAGAAGCACCACAGTAGAGCTAGCCCAATAACACCACAGTAGAGCTAGCCCAGTAGCACCATAGTAGAGCTAGCACAGTAGCACCACAGTAGAGCTAGCACAATAGCACCACAGTAGAGCTAGGCCAGTAACACCACAGCAGAGCTAGCCCAGGAGCACCACAGTAGAGCTAGCCCAGTAGCACTACAGTAGAGCTAGCACAGTAGCACCGCAGTAGAGCTAGCCCAGCAACACCACAGTAGAACTAGCACAGTAGCACCATAGTAGAGCTAGCCCAGCAACACCACAGTAGAACTAGCACAGTAGCACCATAGTAGAGCTAGCCCACTGGCACCACAGTACAGCTAGCACAGTAGCACCACAGTAGAGCTAGCCCAGTAGCACCACAGTAGAGACAGCTCTGTAGCACCGCAGTAGAACTAGCTCTGTAGCACCACAGTAGAACTAACTCTGTAGCACCACAGTAGAACTGGCCTCGTAGCACTGCAGTAGAGCTAGCCAAATAGCACTGCAGTAGAGATAGCTCTGTAGCACTGCAGTAGAACTAGCTCTGTAGCACCGCAGTAGAGCTAGCCCAGTAACACCACAGTAGAGATAGCTCTGTAGCACCACAGTAGAGCTAGCCCAGTAGCACCACAGTAGAGATAGCTCTGTAGCACCACAGTAGAACTAGCTCTGTAGCACTGCAGTAGAACTAGCCCCGTAGCACCACAGTAGAGCTAGCCCAGTAGCACTGCAGTAGAGCTAGCCAAATTGCACTGCAGTAGAGCTAGCCCTGTAACACCACAGTAGAGTTAGCCCAGTTGCACCACAGTAGAGCTAGCTCTGTAGCACCACAGTAAAGCTAGCCTAGTAGCACCACAGTAGAGCTAGTTCTGTAGCACCGCAGTAGTGCTAGCCCTGTTGCACCACAGTAGAGCTAGCCCTGTAGCACCACAGTAAAGCTAGCCTAGTAGCACCACAGTAGAACTAGCTCTGTAGCACCACAGTAGAGCTAGTTCTGTAGCACCGCAGTAGAGCTAGCACAGTAGCACCACAGTAGAGCTGGCCCAGTATCACCACAGTAAAGCTAACCTAGTAGCATCACAGTAGAGCTAGTTCTGTAGCACCACAGTAGACGTAGCCCAGTAGCACCACAGTAGAGCTAGTTCTGTAGCACCGCAGTAGTACTAGCTCTGTAGCACCACAGTAGAGCTAGCCCAGTAGCACCACAGTAGAGCTAGCCCAGTAACATCACAGTAGAGCTAGCCCAGTAGCACCACAGTACAGCTAGCACAATAGCACCACAGTAGAGCTAGCCCAGTAGCACCACAGTACAGCTAGCCCAGTAACACCACAGTAGAACTAGCCCAGTAGCACTGCAGTAGAGCTAGCCCAGTATCACCACAGTACAGCTAGCCCAGTAGCACCTCAATAGAGCTAGCCCAGTAGCACCATTGTACAGCTAGCCCGGTAAGACCACAGTAGAGCTAGCCGAGTAGCACCACAGTAGAGCTAGCCTAGTAGCACCACAGTAGAGCTAGCTCTGTAGCACCACAGTAGAGCTAGCCCAGTAGCACAGCAGTAGAGCTAGCCCAGTAGCACTGCAGTAGAGTCAGCTCAGTAGCACTGCAGTAGAGTTAGCCAAGTAGCATTGCAGTAGAGCTAGCCCTGTAGCACCATAGTAGAGCTAGCTCTGTAGCACTGCAGTAGAGCTAGCCCAGTAGCACTGCAGTTGAGCTAACCCAGTACCACAGCAGTAGAGCTAACCCAGTAGCACCACAGTAGAGCTAGCATAGTAGCACCACAGTACAGCTAGCACAGTAGCACCACAGTAGAGCTAGCCCTGTAACACCACAGTAGAGTTAGCACAGTTGCACCACAGTAGAGCTAGCTCTGTAGCACCACAGTAAAGCTAGCCTAGTAGCACCACAGTAGAGCTAGTTCTGTAGCACCGCAGTAGTGCTAGCCCTGTTGCACCACAGTAGAGCTAGCCCTGTAGCACCACAGTAAAGCTAGCCTAGTAGCACCACAGTAGAACTAGCTCTGTAGCACCACAGTAGAGCTAGTTCTGTAGCACCGCAGTAGAGCTAGCACAGTAGCACCACAGTAGAGCTGGCCCAGTATCACCACAGTAAAGCTAACCTAGTAGCATCACAGTAGAGCTAGTTCTGTAGCACCACAGTAGACGTAGCCCAGTAGCACCACAGTGGGGGCTAGTTCTGTAGCACATGATAGTACTAGCTCTGTGGCCTCCCTGATGGAGGCTAGCCCCAGTAGCACCACAGCAGAGCTAGCCCAGTAACATCACAGTAGAGCTAGCCCAGTAGCACCACAGTACAGCTAGCACAATAGCACCACAGTAGAGCTAGCCCAGTAGCACCCACAGTGCAGCTAGCCCAGTAACACCACAGTAGAGCTGGCCAAGTAGCACTGCAGTGGAGCTAACCCAGTATCACCACAGTACAGCTAGCCCAGTAGCACCTCAACAGAGCCTAGCCCAGTAGCACCATAGTACAGCCAGCCCGGTAAGACCACAGCAGAGCTAGCCGAGTAGCACCACAGTAGAGCTAGCCTAGTAGCACCACAGTAGAGCTAGCTCTGTAGCACCACAGTAGAGCTAGCCCAGTAGCACAGCAGTAGAGCTAGCCCAGTAGCACCACAGTACAGTCAGCTCAGTAGCACTGCAGTAGAGTTAGCCAAGTAGCATTGCAGTAGAGCTAGCCCTGTAGCACCATAGTAGAGCTAGCTCTGTAGCACTGCAGTAGAGCTAGCCCAGTAGCACTGCAGTTGAGCTAACCCAGTACCACAGCAGTAGAGCTAACCCAGTAACACCACAGTAGAGCTAGCATAGTAGCACCACAGTACAGCTAGCACAGTAGCACCACAGTAGAGCTAGCCCAGTAGCACTGCAGTTGAGCTAGCCCAGAACCACAGCAGTAGATCTAGCCCAGTAGCACCACAGTAGAGGTACCACTTGCTAGTTTCATGACACAGGTTTGTCTTGGGTTGTTTGGAAGCTAGCCGGGAGGGGGAGCATGCCTTAAACAGCTCTCCTCCCTCAGGGTGGGGGCACCCATGTCCCACTGGTCAGCTGCCACATGGAGAAATCTGGGTAACAGTACAGTGGGACTGCAGGTTCTTGGGAAGGGACCTCAATGCCCGATTCTGGGGGTTGTCTGCATGGATGCAGCATGTACATTGTGTCATTACACATGTGGGGGTCAAGGGTGAAAATGGAGGGGAAAATCTCCAACTGCAGCAGAGTGATGGCTCAGTCCTTTGCAGGCTCCTGGGCTGTTCCAAAATAGGTCCTTTGGTGAGGATACACCAGGGTAAAGGTAAGTCCAAGGGAAGTCAGGTGACAGGGCCGTGGGGGCTGGTCAGAGGAAAATGGATTTAAATTCAAGGTTTTAAAAAAATTCCCATATTAAATGGCAACTGTACGAAGGAAAAGTGGTCCTTCTGCTCTGAGTGTTGCTTGGCTGAAATCTCAGAAGTGCTTCAAATATATAAGATACTGTATTAGCAGGATACAAATTATTCATAAACAACAAGGAAGGCAGAAGAGGATGAGGAATACCTTTTTATGTATGGAAAGGAAATGAAGTAAGAGAGCTGAAGGACATTAGAGAAGATACAGAAGCAAGTTAGAATCAGTGTGGGTACAGATTAATGAGGCTGACATGGAGAAACTGCTGTTATGGGTCTGTGACAGTCCTCCTACATGACGGTCTGAAATTGATATGGAACTGTGATAGGAAATAAGGAGGATTATGCAGAGGTTGTTATGTCATACATTACTGGGAGACAGTCAGTCCCAGGAACTGACTTCATGAGAATCATAAATCTGCAGTTCTTGATGCAAAAAATTGAAATAAAAAAAAATATTCAGCAGATATAACAAACAAAATCATGTTGATACCAAGTCATCCAACATTTTTATTTGGTTTCTAAGACAAGATAAGACTTTCTGAACTTTTTGAAAGCTCCTATTTCTTTGCCCAACCCACCTTGATAAATTCAAGTTAGTTGGGTCAATCGTATTCTGTCAGTCATTGTAAACATATTCTTGCTCAAACTAGTCATATCTGAAATCTAGATACAGTTTCTATAGTTGATGAAAGACCACAGGGAACAAAACATCAAAAACTGCTGGGGGGCTGCCATCTTTATTGTGTAGCCACACTAAATATAAAACTCATAATAAATACAATTGCTAAATGGTGGCATGGACAAATAATATTGCAGTAGAGAATATAAGGATATGAGGAACATATAACTGCTAAAAATGCTATGGTGACAAATGTTCCCAGCTAACATGAACATCTGCTTAAAATTATGCTTTCATTGTGCCATTAGTAGTATAGAGAATGTTGAATAAAGCTTTACCATGTCTGGAAATGAGTAACACTGATGTTTATAAATAGATTTATTATAAAATCTCTACATTGTAACTTTTGTGTTGTGGCTATACTCAGTTAATACATTTGATTGAGATCCAAATTATTTTCGGGTGAACCATCAACCTCACTACTCATTTCCAGGAACACCTTTTTATTAAAAACATTTACTGACCCAGGATATTTCAAGCTTTAGTCTTTTTTATTTTATTTCTAATCTAGTTCTAATTTACAACGGGACAATGTTATTGTTTACTCTTTGTATAAAATTAACTTCAGGGACACAGCTTGGAGACACAAGGGAAAAAGTCCAACCCAAAATTATAATCAAGCAATTAAGCTTTGTTCTATTAAACAAAATGTGTAATCCAATAAAACAAAGCATATATACTGGAAATTAACTGTATAAACATATTTACAGCTTCAGAACCAGATAGTGTCATGGTCAGGCACACGTACTTTCAGTATTACCATGATAAATATTATGAATACATTAAATAGTTTAATTTATTCAGTTAGAATAGTACATAAACCTCCCTCTAGATAATCAACGATTTAAACACATACATTACAGCTTTGTGATACCATACTAGTATGACCAGACCAGCTGGGATCATCATACCCTTTCAGAATCCAGAGTCCAGCTTACATCAATTATGAATTATTGAGGTAATTTCAGATGAACAAAATAGGTGATTTGATACATTTTATTGGACTAACATGAAGTTTTCAAAACACAGGCTTTCAGTTCTTACGCTGCCCTTCTTTAGGTGCTATCAGTTTTTACAAAAAGCATTTATTATGTACATTGACTAGGGATACCTCCTTGCAGCAGTTAACATAGTCACAAGAGAGTGGAGATGTTAGGCTGGTTACAGGATGGTTATAACATGTATCACAGGTTCTACTGACAAATAAAGCCACTCTGGACATAGTGGAGTGGGAAGGAAATGTGTGAGGGGGAGAAGCACAACAAAGGTGATTTGATACCTTTTATTGGACCAACAAGAAATGTCAGTTTATACAAAAGCATAGCTTTTATATAAATGACAGTGCAATGTGTTACTAGCAATTAAAATACATTTCAAAAAGTTGTCAGATATAAAAAGTATGGCTTTTAGAAGGTGTTAAAAGTACCCCTCTTGTAATGTAATGAAGCCAAGATGCAGCATACAGGAGTTAGAGGAAATGGAGGGGAGAAGAGAAAAAAGTATGTATTTGTTGTACTATATTTATGCCGCATAAACATACTGTACATACACATAAACATTTAAGTACTTGTAAATAACAAGTGTGATCAAACATATAAAAAAACCTGTTATAAGCACAGAAAAAAACAGACGCTGCATCAGCATGTGTGCTGAAAACAAAACAAAAAGGTAAAACTAGAGTTAGAATTTTATTTCAACCACAGGTCTTTGTCAGGAATTATCTCTAAAAAGTAAAAAAAATTGTGTCTTTATAGATAAATTCCTGAAGGCCAATGGTTGAAACCTTTACTCTAACTTTATTTTCAGCTTGCATTTAATATTACCTATTTGTTTTGTTATAAAACCATGTTACTGTATAAGGTACAATAAAAAATAGTAAATGTGAGAGATAATGCAGATACAGTATGTGTTAGATGAGCAAGCAGCTCTGCTCCAGCTATGAATGCTGCAGGATATGTCTAAAGAAATATAGTAACTATGAAAATAACCGCTGGACAAATCTGAGTATTTGCCTCTTGGCATTGGGAAGGCATCCATAAATCCCCAAACTCAAAGCTCACAGATGTTTTGCTTGCAGATTCAATGCACACAGGATATCACATTGACATATAGGCCTGTAGTAATACCAAAATATGCATTTAGAAAATGTATTTGCTATAGCTAGAAACAGCCTATTATACTTGAAATTTAAAACAGTTTGGGTACAGCAGGTGTCAAAAGAGATAACTGAATTAAATCTGTCTTCTTGATGGAAGAGGCCTTGCAAAGGTGTCCACGATTAGTGACTTTCAAACAACAAACACATTATGAAAAGGTTAGAAGGCACAATGTCTTAGTTTTATTTCTCTTTTCATTCAATCTGTGACAATTAGTGTCTGCAGATACTACCTCAGAATGACTGTGGCATGTGAAAAGGACCTGATGAATACAGTTAGCACAGCCTATTTCATTTGTGTAAATTTGACATGATAGGACATGCCTATTGTGTATAAAAGGAACAGTTTGTAAACCAATATCAATGCATTCTGTACCTTTACATTTATGCTTTGATGACCAATACATGCACAGCTATTGGGGTTAATTAAATTAAGTACTGATGTTTGACTGTAGAACAGAGAATGCTTCATTAGGCCCTTTTAAATTAACATGCACAATCTGTTCCTAATACCCAGAGTGCCTTTCACTATGACAACGTAATTACAGCTATATGTGCTTTCATTAATTATGTGTTCATCTATGCTATAGAAGGTATATACAGTAGGGTGATCGCTGCAGATGCATTATATAGTCTAAAAATTGCTCAGTGGTGGGCTATCATGTCAGGTGAAAACTATTTGTATTTCCTTGTGAATAAGATGCATCATATGCAAATCAGTCAACAGTGTCTTTTTAAACTTGTCATATTTAATGTTTACTCAGTCCCATATCCTTCTCATAAAGCAAGCAAGGTAAAACAAGTAGTTATTATACATATGTACTAAATTTTGCTACACATACAGTATGTGCCTGATAAACACATTGACTTCAGAGTATTGCTTATGTAACTATACTTAATTTAGTGCGAATAATGAAACAGTGATAAGCAGAAGTATATATCTAGCTATTATCTACTGTAGATGTATCATAGAATGTGCCACATAAATTAATAATGATTTCATGGTAATATATCTATGTATAATATCCAGATATGGATATATCTAGATTGTGTCATCTGACAGTAATGTGCATTACAAAAATGGGGCTGTGGTCTTTTAGTAAAAGACATTTCCCTAAATATGCATGTCTATTAAAACCAATGTGAGTTCCTGAAGCAGTTCAAAAATCTAGTATTATAATATAATAGTAATTTAAGGTTGAGAGAGAGAATCTATGTCTATCATACCCACCCACCCCTGCTTCAAAAGTAGGAAATAAATAAATGTGCTGTGCAAACATGTACCAGTTTATAGGAATTCAAATAAAAAAAAAACAGTACACAGATGTCCAGGACAGCAAGGAGCTGCATGATGCTGACCACAGCCAGAAAATAACAGACAGCGCAGCACACATCCTTCTATTCAGACCATTACTGACAATGGACTAAAATATACATCAGACCCTATGAATACAAAATGTAGGCACATTTATTGCAGTGCAAAAAAACACACATACCACAGCAGTACTCTCACTGGAAATTCAATGTTTTGTGCCTGAATATGAGGTTTTCTCAAGGGTTCCTTGAGAAAGCACCGTGCACAGGTGCAAACCCATCGGGTTGCCGGTGGGCGTACCACTGTGGTATGTGTGTTTTTTGTTCTTAGATAAAACTGGCAACTTTTTGGATTTATAGAGTCCTGAAGTATATTTTAATTAACTATCAGTAACAGTTAAAATGGGAGGGTGAGTGCTACGCTCTTTTTTTGTTTTTGAACTGGAATCCCTACCCATTCTATTACCCAGAGTACCCTGTGATTTCTTTGGTAAGCAGAAATGTGCCCAGGCTAACCCTGAAGACCTGTACATTCTTCACATCCACTGGAAGACTGATCCATAGATTCATCAGTCTTTGAGAGAAAAAGTTCCCCCTAAATTTTACCCATAATTTTCCTTGTTTTTGATTGTATTGTGTTTTCCAATTGCATCTGTCCTGTACATGTTACTCACCTTGCATGAATGTACTTTTGCCAAAATCCATTAAGTGCCAGCTTGATTGCCTGTATCATGCTTAGAAATGGTCGCTGGGATCAGCACATCTATTTGGTTAATAAAAGGAAGACCTATGAAGAGAGGCTTAAGGAATTAAACTTGTACTCCTTGGATGACGGGGGGGGGGAGGGATATGATAGAGACTTTCAAATATCTCAAGGAAATAAACAAGGTGCAGAAGGAGAGTATCCTGCAGAGAAAGAGATGTTCTAAAACTGGCAGTCACAATATGAAAGGTAGGTTCAAGGGTAACTTGAGGAAGTTCTTCTTCATGTAAAGGGTGGTGGCCAACTGGAACAGCATCCCAGCAGATGTGGTGGGGGCAGATACAGTCACAGGTTTTAAGTGTGCATGGAATAAACACATGGGTATCTTGGATAATGGAGGGGTGGAATGCGACCCCCAGTAGTGGCTTGGGTAACAATATTAAGGGGGATTTCATGAGCAGACTGGGTGTGCCAGGAGGTCCTTATCTGTTGATAGAATCTATGAAAATAAATACATAAAATGAACCACCTCTGAGCATCAGAAACTGTCCTTGATTCCAGCTGGAGGATACCAAATCAAATACCTCAGACAGTTTGACCTTGTCATTACCATTGAGTAGCAGAAGACTGAGACCATGTCCTTTTCCATCCTTATTTTCTCCCCAGTGAATATGTTAATGGCCTCCAGCCTCTCCTCATAGCTTTTGTGCTCTATACTCCTGACCATTTTGGTGGTCCTGTGTTGCACCCCTGTGACTGCCTTTGTTCTTCTGATATTCAGAAGTCCAGAACTGTATAGTACTTTACATGGGACCTGACTAAGGCATTGCAAAGTGGTAGAATTACTTTCCCTGCTCTTATGATTACCCATTTTTGATGCATCTCAGAATTCTGCAATCCCTCTTGACACCAATTGCACAGTTACTCATTCTTCCGCCTTTTGTCTGGGTCTTCAGGCCCTTTTGTTGACAACAGCGTCACTCTGCTTTTCATACTTTAGCCTCTTGTCTGTTATTATTCCAAGGTCCTTTTCCTCTCATACAGCAGCAGGAAAAGCCCAGCACAGTCTTTACCCTTCCTTGTTTTCATCCCTAAATGCAGCACCTTGCATTTGGCTATCTCGAATCCGTAGCTCCAGGAGTCTGACCAATCACCCAGCTTCTTTAAGTCATCATAAAGTTTGTTCCACTCTCAAGGCAATTCTCTACCCTGACCAACTTAGCATCATAAGCAAATCTCATGTTTATTTAGAAATACGGCACACCAAGATAGTCTCATTTAGGTGAAATATTTAATTTTCAAGCTAGTCCTAGGAGATAGTTACAGTAGCACAGTTGTTCCAAGTTTATCAGAAACATAGTAGCTAAACTAAACAATATTAAACACTTAATGCATAGGCTTGTATTATAAAATCATTTGATACAAATAAACCTTTGTGGCCAGAAGGCTAATTAAATGGTTTTAGGATGGGACTCTGAAGAGATATATGAACAGAGTGTGCTGGAAGGTTTGCACACTGATGAACTACTGGCCATTAGTCAGGAGTACCTCTAAGTAGCTGGGGCCACAGCAGCAAGAGTTCTATCCCCATGGTTTTGAAACATTCTGGGAACTAGAAGAAGGCTTCTATACTGGGACCATAGACAGTAGGAGAGTGTTGGTTAGGATAGAAGATGGATGAGGTAATGGGTTTAAAATCTATGTATACAATTATACAAGGATGGCCCACTTGTGATTATGTCATTTGTGTGGAGGAAGAAGTCTCAGGTTGTTGTATGAAAGGCAGTGGTGAGTGCTATTGTCACATGCTACAGTGAGCCGGCACATGTTATTAAATGTTTTTTTTGTTTCTTTTGTTTTTTATTAACAACATAAATGGCATGACAATGTAAACTTCACTCCTATCTTTAAGTGCTTATAATAATGATAATTGCAAAATAGATTTTCTGATGCTCAGATTCAGGGGGTGGCCCCCTTTTGCCCAACACCCCGATGGCGAAACACAGAAAATGACAGCTACAGTGTCAGTCACTGTAATGGTCCATTTCCGTTTTCACCTTCCCCAGTGTCCAGCCACTTCCCTGCACCAACTCCGACCTGGAGTTGGAATCCTAAAGTCCAGGATGTAGGTAGAGCTCCCCACATGGGGTGTGGGCCCACAGAAAACACTGGGGACTTGGGAGGCACAATGCCTGCATCGGTATTGTGCTGGCCATTGTGCAGGAGGTCAACAGGTTTACTGTCGAACTCACTAGGTGCTTCCGATTCAGGCAGCTAAGGTTGTGATATATTAAACCGACGTTTTTAATGTGTTCTCTTCACCGTATGGGTGATATGTTCTGAAAAGTTCAGTTTTGGGTCTAGCTGTATCCTAAGTTATTTAAAGTGTTATATGTTGTCTAGTGAGGAAGCCTGGTAAAGTAATATTTGTAGAGAGTAATTACAAGTGTGCTTGATGTGAACAGTATTACCTTTGTTTTGTTGTTGTGCAGAAGCGAACAACTGCCATCCAGGGTTGCATTTAGTCCAAGACTGTCAGCAATATTTTGTATTACTCAGTGGGTTCTTTTGAGTTGGCATAAATGGCAGTGTTGTCAACATATAGTATATATATTTGCTGACATCAGCATGAATGTACAGCTGCAGAAAATGAAATAATTGTATATGCCCTGAAATGTCTGTGATATCACCAGAGAAGCTCCTTGCCTGCCTACAGTACCTCTGTGGCCCACCAGAGACAATCTTTTAGAAATATCCTGACATGTCTGGAAATATCTGAGCATGTTAATAGCTGCAACTGTAAATGGTGGAGGGTCATTGATGAATAGGCTGAAAAGCAATGGACCTATTAGGGATCCCTTTGGCACTGCCAGGGTAAGAGTTATTGGGGAGGACGTTTCACCATTGACTATGACTGTTTAATTTTTTGAGAGGTAACTTTTGACCACAGTAAGGTTTCCAGAACTACGCCCAGAAAGTGAAGCTTGTGAAGCAGAATATCATGATTCATAGTGTAGAATGGCTTAGTCAGGTCAATTAAGATTTCAAGAATGAGAATATAACACATTTTGCATAGAACGTATGTATTTGTTGGAAATAATTTAACCAGGTAAGCATACAGAGACAAGGAAATAAGAAGAGAATACCTTTCACAGAATAAAAGTAAACACGTAACATAATTATATACAGTTTAGGTATATAAACAGGGTATACAATTATAGTACATGTCACAATCCTGGATAACAATGCAGTGCAGAGCAATTCCATATAATACCACAGAAAATTAAAGAACCACAAGTATTTAAATCAACCAAAATGAGTACAGTAGATAATATTCAGCAGATAATAATAATAATAAGTTTATTTATAAAGCACCTTTCAACATACCAAGGCACTGAACACATTAAAACCATAAAATCAAATATAAATCAGTAATACATATAGATAAAAGCACACCATAACAACATCAAATATTAAAATCAATTAATAAAATAAAATAAGATCACAACATAATAAAATTAACTTAATCATCCAAGAAGGCCATTTGCCACAAATAAGTCTTCAAATTCTTCTTAAATTTCTCCATGGAGGTGCACTCCCATTACCGGCATGGTAGAGAATTCAAAGAGGGGTGCAGCATAAGAAATGCTGCTGCCAGAAGATTTAAACTCACTCTTGAATCTCTAACAACCCTCGCCAGCTGAGCTGGAGCAATCAATCGGGTAGTAAGATACCAGGAGTTCTTTCAGATAGGTCGGACTCTGATCGTGAAGGGCTTTGAAAGTCAATAAAATGACTTTAAGGTGATCCGCCACCATACAGGAAGCCAGTGCAGTTACGCCAGCACCGGGTAATATGACAGGACCTACTTGTCCCAGTCAGAACCCGGGCTGCAGTGTTCTGCACCAGCTGTAGGTGACGGATTTCAATCCTAGAAAGCCCAAAGTATAGGGTACTGCAGTAGTCCACAAAGCGAGGACACAAAGGCGTGGACCAACGCTGGCAGAGTCAGATGGAACAAGGTGCCTAACCCTGGTGATATTCCTAAGATGGTAAAAGGAGGTCCTGACAATGGCCGACACTTGAGACTGTAGGGTCAGCCTGTCGTCTAGGACAATCCCAAGGCTACGCACCTGTTCAGAGGTCGGAAGTGACACGCCACCAAGAAAAATTCTAGAGGTCGTGCCGTCACGCAACCTCTCTATCTGACCACCTGGGTCCACAACCAAAATCTCTGTCTTCTCTGAGTTCAACTTTAACCAACTAGAATCCATCCAACCCTGGATTTCTTCCAGACAGTTGTTAAAACCCAAGAGCTCCATCCTGGTCGGTGCAAAAGACAGGTATAGCTGGTATCATCTGCATAGCAGTGAAACTTCAGCCCATACTGTCTTATAATGTCTCTGAGGGGCAGCATATACATTGCTAATAACATGGGTGACAGCACGGAACCCTGAGGCACCCCACACAACAAAGGAGTTGGGCCGGAGGAAAAGACCCCTGACACAACTCTTTGTGATCTCCCAGTGAGGAATGCAGTGAACCATTGTAAAACAGTTCCCAACATTCCACAAATTTGCCTCAGGTGTGCTATCAACACCAGGTGATCCCCAGTGTCAAAAGCTGATGAGAGATCAAGGAGAACCAGAATGGAATGTCTTTTCTGATCCCTCGCCCTCAGAAGATCATTAAGCACCCGAACCAGTGCAGTCTCGGTGCTATGTCTTTTACAAAAACCGGATTGGAAGAATTCATAGATATTATGGATGGTTAAATGGTCTTCAAATTGGGCTGCCACTACCTTCTCAATAACCTTCCCAATAAAGGGAAGGTTAAAGTTAGGTCTGTAGTTTGAGAAACAGTCTGGGTCCAAGGTAGCTTTCTTAGAGAGGTGTCACCACCGCCCTTTCAGGGAACTAGGAAACTTACCTGACTCCAAGGAGCACCAGACTATTTGCACCAGGACTGGACCGATGATATCAGTACAACCCAAAATTAGGGAGTCTGTCCAGGATCCAAAACTACAGCTTGTGGGATGCACACTATGGATGATCCCCATAATATCCACAAACTCAGGTCGAGAAAAGAACTCCAACAGAATTGGGGTACTGTGAACTCGCACTGTTCTAAGACATCACCCTTAGAGATTGCTGGGCACAAGTCCACCCTGATGTCGCTACTTTAGTTGCAAAAAGTAACGAGCTCTCTCGTACTCTAATTGTGAAAAGGCTTTTGAACTTTGCAGACAGGCTGGGTTGCCCAGTCTGTCTATGGTCTGAAACAGCTGAGCCAGTCGATTCTGAGCAACTGCAATCTCCCTGGACAGGAATTCTGCCTTCTTATGGGTGATTGTAGATTGATAGATAGAATAATGTTCCATCAATCTAAGGCGGTCGACCTCAAGGGCTGACTTTACTACTATCGCTCAACCTTAGCCCCTGTCTCCGCATCTCCCTCAATGTCCCATCGAACCAAGGAGTCCTGGGGTGAAGGATAAGGGTGCTCATGAACAGGAGCAATAAGATCCACGGCCGCTGTAACAGCCACATTATAGGCCGACACCAGCATCTCTGGATTATTGCTCGCCAACACGGGGGATGATAGGTCAAGGACCACCACAAGGCCTTGGGAAGTAATATTCCATAATGGGTGGTACCTGACCATCTCCACAGGGGAAGACCTTCTCGGGTGGGTGCAAAATTGAACCTCACGATGTAGTGGTCTGACCAGGTGACTGGTTCCACACCACGTCAGATGCATCAATCCCTTAAGAGGAAGACTAAGTCCAGAGGTGTCCAGATTTATGAGTAGCAGTGGAAACTACCTGTGTAAGACCCAAAGAAGACATTAATTCGAGGACGTGATTACCAAATTGCGAAAGTTCATCGTCAACCCAGGCGTTGAAGTCACCCAGAACCATCAAACTGGGTGACTCAAACGACATGTCGACGAGGAAGTCTGCTACTTCCTGTAAGAAGCATTTCCCATCTCCGGGTGGACGGTAGATGATAACGATTCGAATGCCTACACCTGCTACAATTGTGCACTCAAAGGACTCAGTCTCACCCACTACTACATTCGTGAGGCCCAATTCAATCTTGAAACAGACTGCAACCCCCCCTCCCCTGTGGTCCAATCTCGGGTGGTGTATCACCGAGTACCCGGCCGGAGTCATGGCCTCCACTATGGGGCCTGAGTTTTATCCAGCCTGGTCTCGGTGATGCAAGCCGAGTCAGCCAAGGCAATAAGATCGTCAGTAATGGTGGTCTTATTCCTGATGGACCTGGCATTGCATAACACCGTGCGAGTTGGACAAACCTCGGAGGCTGTCAGGCCTATCTGCCTACTAAATTCAGTAGTGCCCTTGGGTATGGGCACCAGACATGGTAAACCATGGTCTGGGTTCCATTTCGACCCAGGGTGCCTTCTGGACTTAATAACCCAATCGGTGACCCCGCTCATTCATCTTCTTCTGTTACTTTACCCCACCCTCCTCACTCTTCTACAAACAATCCCCAATGCTCTGCAGCACTGGTAGGTATCGAATTATAGGGGAGTAGTATAAAAAGGGTGGAGGCATGAAGAAGGAGGATGAATAGCTCCACTGTGGAGACTGAAGGCCAGCACATGTCACTGCTTAAGCAAAACGATAAACCACAAGCACAAAATAATCAGTCTTAACAACATAAAATTAACCAAATAATCCCAAACATCACTAATATAAATAAACAAAATCAAATAAACAAAAACCTCACCTCACAGAAAAACTAGTCTGGACTGGACTGAAGATCCACAAATACAATAAAATAAAGTAAAACAAACAAAAATACAAATATATAAACAAATATAAATATAAATGTAAAGGGTTTCCTCACCACCCTACAACCAAAAGAAATCGAAAAATTAATTACCCCTAGCTCTCTCACAGCCAGGTAGAGAGAAGGAAAAAGAATACCATAGCACTCTCACTGCAAGATAAAAATAATAAATCAAAACAATTAAAATTTAAACAAACAAATAACATGTCTCCTCCCCAGTCCTCTCATGACCCAGGAGAGGTACAATCAAGTTAAATTAATGGACACAGGATCCTCTCACCACCTCAAATGTCCAAAAATAAAGAGTCTTCAAATTGCCAGACACAGAGACGGATTAGTCTGCGGGATTAAAGTCAGTAAAACACAGATCATTCCAGAGGATATCCAAAATCCAAGTCCAAAAATCAAGGAGATCACAATTTGAATAAGGCCCTTTACCCCCAACTGGGCACCACACATGAAAAAAAGTGGACCAGTACAACACCCAAAATCAAGCTACAACAGTGGCCCAACTTGGGGGTCTAGGGGGCAGAGACCCTCAGCCAATTCCAGGGATTTATTTAACTTTAAAAATTGATTAGCGTTTTGCTCATAAAAGTGCTAAATCTTTGTGAAAATGCATACCTCTTGCCTCACTGTGTTTAACAAATACAACACTTCTAGAAAATCTATATAAATACTTTCTGTACAGTTAGTATTATCCCAAGAAAAAAACTGCTAATCAATTATTTAAAACCCTGAATTCCTTGACTAAAGGCTCTCAAATGCCCCTTTCGGACCACAAATCAAGTGAGGCCCAGTAGGAGAATACACCCCAAATTGATAGTAAAGAAAAGTCACAGGCTTCCTTGAGTAGTTATCATGAAATTCACAGCCCCAGGAATTAGCAAACAGTCTGATTATTCCCCAGATCAAATTCAATACAGAGACAGAGTAACTCAGTCCAGGGGAAAAACAATATCCTGGAAAAATCCTCGACACCACAAGCCCTCAATCCGCTCTGCATCCACCTCCATGTCAGCCCCAGCAATGGAACACCAACCACAAAGACACCCTCTCTCCTCTCTTCATCCCTGCCAAATCCTAGCGGGATCCAAAAAAAATTCAGCCCAATGGTTAAATCCACAAGGCAAGGAACTCCACACTCCGCTGCACAACCCCCAATACAGTGACAGCAAGCAGAGCCCCACACTTCAAACACCAACAACTTAAAGTTGGTTAATAGAGTTACTGAGGTTTCTGGAGTCAAACTGTTACTGGACCGAAAGTACACTCCTCCTCTTACTTCTCAAATAGCGAGTGTCCTCAGCTGATCCAGGAAACAAAACCAAACGAGTGTCCTCTAGCCAATTCGGAAAAACAAAATGAAGAAAAACGAAAACGCTCAAACGAACTAAATAAAAAAACGAATTAAATGAAGCTAAATTAAATAAAACTCAGAGCATGTTGCAGATACAACTCTGGAGTGTTTTGGAGTTGTGAAATGATCATAGTGCAACTCCAAAACTGTTCTTTGGTGTCAATCCAGTGGCTCATTTTTAGAGATATCTCACAAGACAGCTGCAGGCTCCACCCACTTTTAAACAGGATAAACTATACACCACAAAAAAAAAGAAATCCAAATAATACAAGATCATTGTGAAACCCACAACAGCATTTACAGTATTCTCAAAGGTAGACAGGGCAGGATATACCATAGTAAAATAAAGTCTGTGCTTTTGTTTTGCAACTTGGATGCTGGACGAAACTGCAATGTATAAATGGGGGGATTCCATAACTGGGTTAACCTATAATGAACAGAATATTGA
Source organism: Neoceratodus forsteri (assembly GCA_016271365.2). Lineage (NCBI taxonomy): Eukaryota > Metazoa > Chordata > Ceratodontiformes > Ceratodontidae > Neoceratodus > Neoceratodus forsteri. The sequence goes on along the minus strand of CM057452.1, from coordinate 975,796,127 downwards.
CCTGAACTTAATTTACACAGTGGGATTTTAAGCCTGTTCCTTTGCTGTGATCATAATAGTCTGCCTTAGAGGATAGAAAAAGTATTTAGATATTCAGAGATTTTACTTAACCGGTATTTTGAAGTAAAAAGTGTTGTGTGCTTGGTGTGTCTACTCTAGGATAAAGACTATTCCAGTTGTTCATATAGTGCACAGTGGTGTGTACATGGGGGACAATTTATAACAAAACAGCATCATGAATTGAATAACGTCTTAAGCATCTCCACATGGTATTTGGAGGCAGTTGTGTAAATTGTGTTACCATGTCCTACAGCTGGAAATATCATTTGTGTAACAAGTTACCTTCTGTGTCTTGGGAAAGAAACCCTCTCTCCCTATAAATAACACCCAGTTTTCATGGCTTCAGTGGGTGGGGCCTGCAGCTGTCTTGTGAGAGCTCTAAAAATGAGCCACTGGATTGACACCAAAGAACAGTTTTGGAGTTGCACTATAATCATTTCACAACTCCAAAACACTCCACTCACTACCCACCCACCTCCGTGGGCACACTACTTTTGTTGCTGTCACCTTCTGTGGACCATCATGCCCAAGATGGCCACCGATGCTCAGTGCGCAATTTCACCCCATATGCGCACTGAGCATCAACAACCATCTCGGGCACAGCAGACTGTTCTGCCGTGAGCTCAGCGAACATGGCTGCAGCTCTGTTTGCTCTGGCCAGTTCATGTTTATACAGTACATGCTAGTGATGTTGAAGAGATATGGACACCAACATTGAGAACCCACTTTAGTAACAGACCAAGGTATTCAGAGCTCTCAGATCTGTAGGGAGTTCTATATTTTACAGGAAAATGAAGCAGTCTACAGGGAAATAGTTTCCCTGGTCTTCCATTAGTTATATGGAAAAAGAGCAATTCCACTTTCACGGTAGATAATGTAATCTACAGGAAAACACAGGTAATCTGCCATGGAGTTACAAAGAAAATGGTGGTTTTATCTAGAGTTGGAGCACTTTTCTGAATGCCACCATTAAGGGATTTGAAGTTTTTGGAGTGGACTTTCTTAAAAATATTGCTCAATACTGAAAAACATAGTTACCATTTTCATCTAGAGTTAGGACCATTCTATGATATAGGTCACTTGCTACCTCTATTCTATTCCTATGAAATGCACTCCCCCAGAAGCCTGCAAGAAAGCACCTCACTTGGGGTTTTTAAGAAGGGACTAAAGACACACTTACTGGAAGTTAGTGTATGCACCTGCAATCGCTGATGTACTGCCATTTGTGAAGGTGGGTGGACACACTTGGCTGCTCCTTCTTAATTATTGCGATTGTTAACCAGAAAACACTAGGTTACATATTTTCTTTAGAATTTATCCTTTGCTTTTATGCACTTTTAACCTGGATTTTATTATCTGGTAGCAAAACTTCTTCTGCCATTGTTTAAAAATGTTTCATCTATGTAATAATCTCCTTGATTTACTTGCCTAAACTATGTCACTCATTCTAATGAACTACATCCCCTTCTTCTCTTAACTGTTCTACAAATGTCACTTTACCGATTGTAACTCACAAATGTCTTTGTATAGAGACTCCACTGTTTTAAGTTGACTAAATGTGTTATCTGTAATTAATTCCGGGTCACCCTTGAAAAATGGACTCTAATGGTCTCAGTGGGTCCACCCAGTTATCAAAATAAATAAATAAATAAATGTGGTTAGGAATAAGGCTATTAGCAATAAACCAGTACTGAACCTTATCATAGCTGTGCTGGAAATTGACATCGATTACTGTAGTTGGTCCCAGATGTGTAGGTGGTGGTGTCATGAGCATAGATACTGTGTTCGTAGGTAAGGAATGTATGAGGAAGGTCATTCGCAAAAATAGGGAAAAAATGGACAAAGCACTGATCCTTGGAGATACCTTGGAGCTACTGTAGTTGGGCAAAAAAAAAGACATTTTTGGAAAAAGTGTGCCAGCTTATACGGGCTCCTTAATCATTCATGATTAAAGGGTCTTCAGTTTTGGCAACACGGTCATACCAACAAACACAATGGTTGAGTGGGGAGGTAAGTAGAGATTTTATTTTGTTATCAGCCACATCACCCGGGGGGGGGGGATAAAAGAATGCTGCCTACAGCCTTTGAAGAAAGAGGCTTATTGAATATCATTTGGGTAGCAAGACCAACTAGACATACAGTATGTATACTCTACTTTTATGGGGGGAGTGGAATCAACCAGGTGAATAATGTAATATTATGGAAAAGGGTGATATGAGGTGGGAGGAAGCTACAGTGATTGGGAGAGGGAGTAACACTTTCAGGTTGGGGGGAGCAGAATCAACCTGATTTAGTTAAACTTATTACAGACAAGGATCCATTTACAATTGATGGCTACCTCATTGGAAGGACCAACAGTTACCTGCTGTTTGTCCTTTTAGCAATCAAAGTGGCAGTGTTTAGTCATAAACTTTAAAGACTTAAAAAAGAAACTTGAAACTCTGGCACAGCCAACCTCAGGAAAAATATATAAATGAAGTAGTACAGTAAATGTTTCAGTCGAGAGGAGAGGCCAAAACCCAATCAAAGCCAAAATATTGTGGAGGAGGTTGGAATAAACATTCGACTCACTCAAATGTTAAATAATAACAATTTTTATTTATGTGACATCAAGACAAAAATATGTCCTACTTTTCAGGGAACCCCTCTTCTTTAGGGAGTCTGGTTCATTTTTGGGATGTTATTCTTTTCAGTACTGTTTCTTTAAAGGTATTGTTGCATTTCATCTTCCCTCAAGGGGCACGGACAAGACTTGACTATGAAAAGAGGAAAATGCTTTAAATGAAATATAAAACATTTGATGCATAAACCTATCCTTGAGGGAAAGTAAAATGCAACAATACCTTTAAAGAAACAGTACTGAAAGGAATAAAATCCCCCAAAATTAACCAGACTCCTGAAAGAGGTTTCCTAAAACGAGATTTATATTTTGTCTGATGGTTACACAAAATAAAAATTGTTATTATTTAACATTTAGGTGAGTAAGTCATTTATTCCAATCTCCTCAGCAAGACTTAAAAATGAATAAATTATATTTATAAAATACTATATCTATATAGCTCCAACTATATCGTGCTTCAAAACTTCCTTACGTAACCACCTTATTAACACCCGATGCTGTAACTGCCACTAGTCAAAGCCGTACTCAATACTTATGACAAAACTTATTACTAAGCTGCTAAGGACAACATAACTCTGGTATTGTTTGCATCCATCCTACCTGTACCAGCTTGTTTGTATCTATGTCTTAATTTACTGTTATACTTATGTGTTGTACTGCTATACTGTGTATTTTGGTTTGTCTTACTGTGACAAGGTACCTTTGTGAATGAGCCTATGGCTCAAAGGTCTTCCAAACTGCTGTTTAAATAAAATAAATAAAAAATAAATAAAGAACCTGCCCCCCTCATGGAGGTATAGTGCCCCCCCATCCCCAATCCTGCCAAAGTATATCATTAATAAAATGCCCCCCTCCCCAATCCTGGATGCCGCTGTAGTATATCATTTTATAGCATGCCCCAATCCACAATCCTGGATGTCGCCATATGTATTTATTACAATGTCCCCTTCCCTGATCCCTGATGCTGCCGTTTGTATAAATAATAATATGCCACCCTCCCCAAAGTCAGCATTGTAATGGTACAACTTAAGACTCCCTTTCCCTGGTGATCTAGTGACCCCCACTTCCCCACCCCAGTAGGTAGTGCCCACCACCCAGCTCCTTCATCCTGTAATAGAGCTGGCACTGGCACAGCCCTCCTCTCACCTCCGCAGCCAGTGCCAACTGAACTGCCAGTGAGTGCTGTACTATAGTGTATGTGCACTGCATACACTATACTGTACATCTCTCAATGACTGTTCTGTTAGTGCCAACCATGGAGGTGAGTAGAGGCATCTGCCAGTGCCAGCTCTGTTACGGGATGGGAGGAGCTGTGTGGTGGGCACTACCTGCTGGGTTGGGGGGGCACCAGATTACCAGTAAAGGGTGTCATAAGTTATATCATTGCAACATTGACATCAGGGAAGGGGGCATATTATTATTTATACACACAATGGCATCGGAGCTTGGGAATCGGGGCATTATAATACATACATACTATGGCAGCATCCAGGATTGGGAAGGGGGGCATTCTATAAATTATACACTATGGTGGCATCCGGGATCAGGGGGTCAATCTATAAATGATATACTATGGTGGAATTAGGGCTGTAAGGGTGGCACTATACCACCACAAGGCGGACAGGTTCTTTATTACATACTATGGGCAGCATCAGGATTTGAGGAGGGGGTTCTAGACCACCAAGGGAAGGGGTTTTAATTCAAGTACTTGGAGATTAGGGATGGGGGGACTGCTTGTGTTTGCCATGGGACCTGCAGCAGACCTTTCCCATGTGCCAGGTGTTTGCTGCATGGATGTGGTTGCCACAAGTGTGGGGACTTATATGCCTGGATCCCTCCTATACCAGAATCTGGTGCAGAGTCCCTGGTGCACAGGGCTTTGGCAGAAGTTGCTGTTTGCCACAGCTTGCACTGATCCTAACCCATTTTGAAAATCAAGCTCCTAGTATTTTGTAGAATATAAGACACAACAAGCCATCAGCTGTCAGAGGTTAATGCATGCCCAGGTGCTAAATGAAGCATGATGCACTTGTGCCAAGTGCCTTCTGCACCTGGAAGAGCATAAACTCCAAATAACCAACAACCTGAAGTGCATTTTTGTGCTTATAAAATGGGCAAACTAAGAAAAAAAAAGTCATTTTTTTAAATTGAAAACTTTTTTTTGTTGGTAAAAATAACTAGTAAAATCAGTCCTTTCCCACCTGTCAATCATTTGTTTTATACAAATTTGATAAAAGCAATATTTTTTATTATGGAATATAGGAATTCAAACTGTTGCAGACTTTCTGTGGCAAAATATTCACCCACCTCACACATAACAGAAAACTTTTTGGAGCCACATTTTCAATTGTACAGTATTGTATATGTAGCATTGTAAGCAGCAGAGATTGTGCTGACAAGCTGGTAAGGACAGAAGGGGGATTTGTCATGGTCACCAAAAACACACACCAGGAACTAAAACTGAATAGTACTTCATTTTTTGAGTTTGTTTATTGTTGCTAGGAGGGTATCATGAAAGGAAAGGATGTTTACTAATTTATTTATTTATTTATGTATGTATGTATTTATTTAAGAGAGCTTTTCTTTTTAGGGCCTTGTTGAAGGTTTTCAGTGCATAAAGGTCAGAAAGATGTCTGTAAAGGTGGACCATCAGAATGAAAAGCCGTCTGAAACAGAATCTGGATTGCTGGCCAAAAGAGAGTGGAAGAACACTGGAGGAGACTGGAAGGAAGCAATTACATTAGTCACATAGATAGATAGACAGACATACAGACAGATAGATAGATGGACAAAAATGTTATTTTTAAACAGGATAATACATGTCGTTAGGGAAGAATCCCTGTTTGCACATCACAGTGTGCCAGGCTAGTGAGCAAATCCAAAAGGAGAAGGAAACCACTCTGGTTCATGAAAGATATAGCACCAAAAATCAAGGAGAAGAAGAAAGCATTCAGGAGCTACAAGGAAACAAAAAAGGACAGTGACAAGGAGTATGTAGCAAATTACTTAAAGAGGCCGGGAAGGCTATTCAGACTGCAAAAGCTCAAACAAAGGAAAGGATAGCAAAGGAAGTCCAGCATGGTGACAAAACATTCTACCAGTATATAAGAAAGGAAAGAAAAGAAAGAGCAAAGGGGTAATAGTTAACCTGGCTAAGAACAACGATCAGCAAACAAAAGATGATGGGGAGAAAGCAGAGGTTCTGAAAAAATACTTCTGCTCAGTTTTTACACAGGAGGATGCAAACAAAGGACCATCTCTCCGCAGGAAGGCACACCACCTCAAGGAAGCTGACACAAGTTCTTTCACAGAGGCAAGAGTCCTGGAGGAACTCAAGAAACTAAAGGTTGACAAAGCAATGGGGCCAGACAAAATATAGTCAAGAATACTATGGGAGCTTGGGGAGGAACTAGCAGCCCCACTGGCGGAGCTCTTCAGCAAATTGCTGGAAAGTGGGGAGGTCCCTGAAGACTGGAAAAGGGCTACAGTATTATGCCTACACAAAAGTGGCAGCAGGAAACTATCACCCAGTCAGCCTCACCTCAGTGATAGGGAAGCTGTTGGAATCCCTACTAAAGGAGAGGATGGTGACATTCTTAGAAGACAGTGGACAGCTGGACCCAAAGCAAATGGCTTTATGGCAGGAAGGTCCTGCCAAACTAATCAAATCGAATACTTTGATTGGGTCACAAAAATGTTGGACAATGGGGTTGCAGTAGATGTGGTGTACTTAGAATTCAGCAAGGCTTTTCAACTCCGTTCCACACAGGAGGCTAATAAACAAGCTGGAGCACACAGGCATTGGGCCAAAAATTGTAAACTGGATCCAAAACTGTCTCAATGGGAGGACCCAGAATGTATTGATAAATGGCACATTATCAGAGGAGGGTAGAGTTACAAGTGGTGTTCCACATGGTTCAGTACTGGACCAATACTTTTCAATGTATTCATCAGCAACATAGCTGATGACCTAAATGGGAAGGTGTGCCTATTCGTGGATGACACAAAGTTCTGCAATAGGGTGGACTCAGCTGAATGGACTCAAAAGATGGAGTCAGACCTGAGAAAATTGGACGAATAGTCAGGGAATTGGCAGTTGAAGTTCAACACTAAAAAATGTAAGGTTATTCACCTAGAAAGATGCACCCGGGGAGAAATTACTTTCTAAATGGGATATAGCTGGTGGTAATAAAACATGAGCATGACCTTGGGGTGATCATCCCAGATGACCTGAAGATTGGCAAGCAATGTGAAAAGATGGCACAAAAGGTCAACAGCATCTTAGGTTGCATAGGAAGGGGCATACCAGTACAGAAAGGGAGGTGATTATGCCATTGTACAGGTCCCTGGCAAGGCCTCACCTGAGGAGAGACATAGAAAGACTAGAAACTATACAAAGAAGTGCAACAAAGATGGTGCGAGGTCTACATCATGAGCCATATGATGCAAGGCTAAACAGCTCAACATGTACTCACTAGAACAAACTAGGGATACAGGGGACATGATAGAGATGTTTAAATACCTGAAGGATATTGTTATAGGGTGGGTCTACAGGTAGACAAATAATGTACACAGAAGTAGCTTGTACCAATGCCCGTAGTCTGAGTAACAAGCTTCCTGAATTAGCGACCTTGATGGAGGAGGAACATCTGGCTATCATGGCAGTCACAGAAACATGGTACACGCAAAATCATGACTGGGACGTAAGCATACCAGGATACACTATCTACAGGAGGGACAGGGAGGGTAAAAGAGGAGGAGGAGTAGCTCTTTACATAAGGGAAGGAATCAAAGCAACAGAACAAAAGGGTAAACAGGGAGGAGAAGAAGCACTGTGGATAAATTTGGAGACTGGCAATGGCACCACAATCTGCACAGGGTTAGATACAGACCCCTTCTCAGGGGGAGGAATGGACAAGGAAATGATAGAAAGTATGCTTAGAATGGCAGAAAAAGGGAGATATTGCTGATGGGTGATCTGAATATGCCAGATGTTAACTGGAGTGCAATTGCAGCAGCCACTTGAAGAGTGGGGTTATTCTAGATGCCCCACAGGGGCATGCCTAGACAACTAGTAGTGGAGCCCACTCGAGAGGGAGCAATCTTAGACCTGATTCTCTCAAATGGAGATGAAGAGAGGCTCAGATGTAGAGTTGGTAGCCATCTGGGAACTACCGACCATCGGACAGTATGGTTCACATAAACACAGCAATAGAGTCAAGCCATACAAAGGCAAAAGTACTGGACTTTAGGAGGGCTGACTTTGCCAAAATGGGTGAGTGCCTAAGGAATGCACTAGCAAATGGGCAGGAAGGAGGGGTGGAAGAACAATGGGAAATAATAAAAACTGCCATCACAGAGCTAACAAGCCTTTGTGTGAAGCAAATAAACAAAATGAAACGATGTAAGAAACCACTGTGGTTCTCAAAGGAAGTGGCAGTGAAGGTTCAAGAGAAAAAGAAAGCATTCAGGAAGTACAAGGAATCACAGAAGGAGCAGGACAGAGAACTGTATCAATTAAAACAAAAGGAGGCTGGGAGGCAGTCAGAACAGCAAAGGCCCAAACCGAGGAAAAGGTAGCCAACTCAGTTAAGAAGGGGATAAAACCTTTTATAGGTACATCAGGGAGTGAAGGAAGACCAAGGGAGGGATAGTGAGGCTTAATAAAGGGAGGGAGGGTGGGCAGAGGGTGACTGTGAAAAGGCAGAGATACTAAACAAATATTTTTGCTCTGTATTTACAAAAGGAAGAGGGAGGTACCTAAACAAACAGTAGAAACACTATGGATACAGAAGTTGATACCAGCCCATTTACAGAAGAAAGGGTTCTGAAAATACTCTGAAAACTGAAGGTGGACAAAGCAATGGGGCCTGATGGATTCATCCTAGAATTCTAAAAGAACTAAGGTGAGAACTAGTGACACCACTGACTACCTCTTTAACAAATCATGGGAGGATGGGGTGGTACCCGAGGACTGGAGGAGGGCAGATGTGATTCCCCTTCACAAAAGTGGGAGCAAGGCAGAAGCAGGAAACTACAGACCTGTTAGTTTAACCTCAGTGGTAGGGAAAATGATGGAATCACTTCTGAAGGAAAGAATTGTCGAGTATCTAGAGGCCAGAGGGGCACAGGACCCAATGCAGCATGGATTCACAGTGGGAAGGTCATGCCAGACAAATCTGATAGATTTCTTTGACTGGGTGACCAAAGTAGTAGATCAGGGAGGGGCTGTGGACATAGCCTACCTAAACTTTAGCAAGGCATTTGACACAGTCCCACACAAAGCATTAATATACAAGTTAGCCAGCCTGGGAGTGGGTCCCAAGATGACAGCCTGGGTAAAGAATTGGCTGGAGAATAGGACACAGAGAGTAATAGTAAATGGAGTCCAGTCTGAAGAAAGGGGGTTACTAGTGGGGTGCCGCAAGGTTCAGTATTAGGACTGGTCCTCTTCAATGTCTTTATAAGCGATATTGCAGAGGGACTGGAAGGAAAAGTATGTCTCTTTGCTGGTGACACAAATATCTGCAACAGAGTTGATGCACAAGGTGGGGTGGAAAGGATGAGAAGGGACTTGGCAAGGTTAGAGGAATGGTCAAATGTATGGCAGCTTAGATTCAATGCTAAGAAGTGCAAGGTAATGCACCTGGGAAAGATAAACCCAGGGGAAGAGTACACAATGGGGGGTGAGATACTAACAACAACAAAAATGGAAAGGGGCCTGGGGTAGTCATATCAGATGACCTAAAGGTGGGCAATCAATGTGAGAGGGCAGCAAGGAGGGCTGGGGGATACAGGGATGCATAGGGAGAGGCATCACCAGTAGAAAACAAAGTTATTATCCCTCTGTACAGACAGCTGGTCAGACCCCATCTGGAGTACTGCATGCAGTTCTGGAGACCCAATCTCCACAAAGACATAGACAGGATGGAAGCTGTCCAGAGGAGGGCAACTAAAATGGTGCAGGGTCTGCACCAGAAGTCATGTGAAGAGAGACTTAAGGAGCTTAATATGTATTGCCTCGAGGAAAGGAGGGAGAGGGGGGACATGATAGAAACTTTCAAGTACCTCAAGGGAATCAACAAAGTCCAAGAGGGTAGCATCTTTCAAAAAAAGAGGTGTGCAAGAACAAGGGGGCACAATTTGAAGGTAGAGGGTGCAGCTCAGAGATAATTTAAGGAAGTATTTTTTCACAGAGAGGGTTGTGGATGCATGGAACGGCCTTCCGGAGGAGGTTGTGGAGTCAAAAACAGTGGGGGAATTCAAGCATGCATGGGACAGTCATAAGGCAATTCTAGGGGTTGGGGGTAGGAAGAAGTAGGCTGCTGGTTAACTAGGATCTGCAGCTTATCCATTAGGTAGGGAAATGGGCAGACTGGGTGGGCCAAGCGGTCCTTATCTGCTGTCAAATTCTATGTTTCTATGTTTCTAAGGTGCAACCCACGATTTACTTGGTGGGATGTTTATTAAATTCATACACAGTCTTCAGCACCAAAAAGTAAAAATAAACACAGAAAACAAACTAAACAAAAATAACAAACATTCAGGATGTTTTCAAAGCTTCTTTTCCCTCACAAACTGGAACTTTCCTCTAGCTTGTTCAGGAAGCATTGCCCTTCTCTCTCCATTTCCATCCTCACTCTTCCTCTAATTAACACTGGGAGAGGTCAGGCTTATATACTCGCCTCCTGATCTGGTGACTCAGTATTCTTTTGGAACAAGGTAAAATCAATGAATAACCTTTCAAAATAGTGCCCATTAGCATAACCTCGTTTGATACATCAATACAAACTTTCATTTGAACTTTTTATACAATAAAAACTCTGTATAAAGGATTTAATAAAAACAACAGTCACCTAACATTTGATTGACAGTTTGCCCTCTTTAAATACAGACCACTAGGGGCCGCTCACTCCCTATAGTGGCTCTCATTCTGCTGCAGAGCTGCTAGCAAGCAGACCTCCTCTTAGTTTCCAAGGAGCAGCTCAGCAACAGCATTCGGGTAGCTTCCTTGTTTGTTTAAATGTTTCAGTTCTTTCTAGGTTTGCAGTAACAAAACCTTCTTTGGTTTTACCAGGACACAGGAATGTTTAAAACATAGTAAACCTGTAACCATTTCTTCCTTTTTCATGTATTTTGCAGCACAGGAGTTAGTTTGGCTTTAACTGTGGTTTGAACTCTCCAAACATATGTTTAGGGGCAAAACAACTGGCTACAGCTCTGCTCTGTGTTTCCTTAAACAGAAACAGCTTTTTATCAACAGAAGCTAAGCAAACTAACTTAGCTATTCCTTTTGTTTCACCAAAAGGAGCACCAAATGGTGTTTTTTTTAAACACAGAGTCCAGCCAGCAGCTAACAGCTTAGTCTCTCTCTAACAGAGACACTTTTCTAAGAAAAAGAGGAGTTTTCCATACAAGTGCTAGCTTGTCATGTCTGAGCAGGAACACTGTTTTAGGGGGATTTATTTACACAATAGAAGCTTTTCTTTAGCCTACCTTTACATCACAGGTACCTGCAGTTTACAAATGCCTTTATTCATAATGTGCTGCTAGTGTAATAGAGTTTCTTTTACTTAGGAACTCAGGGTAACATGAATAGACAAGGGGAGGGATATTCAGACTACGTCAGGCTGTGACGCAAGTTTGGGCACAGCGCAACTTGGATGCGCAGGGGCGTTGACATTGTGATAGTCAGCGGAGCTGCGCCATGGCACAGCATCATTGAATATCGCACCTTGGCCACCTGCAGTGCACATGGCGTAGTGGCACTGCGCCAGCGCAAGTGGCCAGAGTGGAGCAGGGGGATGCGCCAGTGCAAGTGCCTTTGTGATAGGCGCAACCACCATGATATTCAAAAGTGCACATGCAAATGGGGCCATAATGCATGCAAGACACAAATGGGGCCATTTGCATTTCATTATGGCCCCATTTGCATGCAGGTGCACCAATCCCTGGTGACTTGTGCCTGGTGCCCTGCCAGGCTGCTGCCGTCGGGGACCGACACCCCCTGCACAAACGGCAATACGCTCCAATGCCCGATAGCGGGCATATGAAGTAAAAGTAATAGTACCATATCCCTGGTGGTCCAGTGGACTGCTCGCAGCCTGATTGTGGGCATATGTAGTAAAAATCAATAGTCCTATATCCCTGGTGGTCCAGTGGACTGCTTGCAGCCCGATCACAGGCGTCAGTAAAAAATATTGCCACACCAATCCAACCTGGTGGTCTGGCGGTACCCCCTCCCCCACCCACCACTGAGCCCCTGGTCCCCCCTGGTCAGCGGCAGGCAGCTCCCACCCACTTGCCGCCCACCGACTGACTCCATACGGTAGGGCTGTACGCCCATTGGTCCACAGCATGAGCCAGGGGCATCAGATATGTGAATGGATCCATTCACATATCTGGACTGTGTAGTACGGTTATGGGCTGCATGCCTATTGGCTCACACTGTGGACCAATGGGAGTACAGCCTTACCATATGGAGTCGGATGGCGGGCGGCGGGTGGCGGGGCGGCAAGCAGGTGGGGAGCTGCTGCCCACCGCTGACCAGGGGGGAGTGGGGTGGTGGGGCTCAGTGGGCAGGTGGAGGGGGTACCGCTAGACCACTAGGGTTGGATTGGTGTGGCATTCATTTTTACTGACGCCCGTGATTGGGTTGCGAGTGGTCCACTGGACCACCAGGGATATAGGACTGTTAATGTTCTCTACATATGCCTGGGATCGGGCTGCAAGCGGTCCACTGGACCACCAGGGATATAGGACTGTTAATGTTTTCTACATATGCCCATGATAGGGGTGCGAGTGGTCCACTGGACCACCAGGGATATGGGACTAATATTATTCTACATATGCCCACGATCGGGCATGGGGGGGGCACCACCACAAAGGTGCAGCCGGAGCTCGGGTGGCCACCAACAGGTGGCAGCTGCCGTGTTGCACCCTGCAATATGGCAGCTCACCTGTAGGTGGCCAGCTGTTGCTCCTTTTTTTTTTTGGCTCAACTGTGTGCAGCGCAGGTAGGGGTTGCGCATGCATGGGCTCAGCATATCCCAGGCTGAATATCGGGATGTGCAGAGTATATATGGGCACGCCACCCCACCTGCGCTGCATACATTACTGATGCGCTCTGGCACATCAGGATTTGTACCAGGCTCAATTTCCCTTTGAATATCATGCTGGGGTGCATCAGTGGGTTGCGCATGGCACAACTGTGTTGTGCCATGTGCAATCCTTCTGAATATCCCACCCAGGGGACCAGGAAATTAAGAGAAAATTAAACAGCAGGGATAAGAAAGGGGAGAGGGGGGGAGCTGGCCTGCCTCCATACAGAAAAATAAGGACAGCATAAAGAGAAACAGGAAAGTGGTTGCAACCAGAGGTTTAAGAAGAGAAAAAGGTCCCAAGTCTCAGTGGCAGGGACAGACCCTGTCACAGATATCAGTAAGGTACAGGCACAGAATCTCCTTCAGGTAAACAACTGCACCCAGGCCAGAGGTCATGACATGTACCTTAAGGGGGCAGGTTCAGGAGCAACACAAGGACGTTCTTCTTTTCAGAAAGGGTGGTGGAGCCTTGGAATGGCCTCCTCCCACAGGTGGTGGGGTCAAGGAAGGTCAGAGAATTTAAGCTGACATGGGACAGGCAGTGTGAATGCTCAACACAGCAGCCTGATTTGGGGGGGATAGTGTACGTGGGCAGATTAGATGGTCTACATGAACCCCATCTGCCAACACATTCTATGTTTCCATGTAATGGCAGTCAGGGATTAGTGAAAGGGCTCATGAATTCTGTATGTGACTGGCCCAAATTCCAAATCACATTGATTAAGATTGTTTCAACCCACGCATTTCTGAGAAATTAACATATGGGTTTTAGAACTTGTACAGAGAATTGGAAAGCAGGAAATGTCCAACCCATTTCATGAATTAGCAATTTTCTACCAAATTCTGACTGAATCTTTAAGGTTATGAATAAATGGAATGTTGAATATTGGCCAAAGGAGAGAGGATGACAAGTCTGGAGATGGGGTTGGTCACAGTAGAGAGGGTTCTTATGGACTAGGGTCCCTTAATGGTAGCAGGTTGCCGGGGCCTGATGGGTTGCATCCTAGGATGTTCCAAGAGGCCCAATGGTCCCTAACCACACCACTGGCTAACCTCTATAAGTGCTCCCTCTGAAAGGGTGCGGTTTCAGTGGACTGAAGGATGATCAATGCAATGCCACTCATCAAGAGCAGGGATAGTGATGACTCTGGAAATTACAGATTGGTTAGTCTGACCTTGATTATTGAGAAACAACTGGAAACCACTGTAATGGAGAGTATAGTGGAACTCTTGGAGGCCAACAGGCTTTAGGATACGGTTAACATAACTTTGTGGTAAGCAGATGGTGCCAGATGAATGTGACTGACTTTCTTTCTAAGATTTCTGTAAGTGAATTTTAGTGCTCATAAAAGGTGCTAAATTGACAGCACTGGAGCCTGAAGTCCCCTGTTTATCCACACAATGGGTACAGCATGGGCAATCACAATGCAAGCTTTCTCACACTGCCCTACCAGTGTGCCTCAACCCTCCATGGAGGGACCACCACATACTGTTGGTAAGAGGGTAGTTCAGACTCCTTGCCCAATCAGTCCTTGGCCTCCTTTGTGAGACTGCCAACAAGGGTGCCAATTAGTGCCAGCTGTATTTGTGTTTTGTGATGTGGACACCTGCCCACAGGAAAATTGACTGAGACCACCACAACTCATTTCACATAGGCCACTGAAAAGCCCCCCAGGTGATAATGGCTTCTGGCCACTACCGACCTGTACTGGATTTGAACCAAGTAGCTAGAGATGAAAGGCTCTATAACCTGCTATCAATCCACTAAGCCATCCAGTTCTCTGACTGACTTTTTTTTGATTGGGTTATACAGGTAGTGAACAGGGGCAGGCAGTAGATATACAGTGGTAGCCAATGCCATGTAAAATTATGGCGTGCTGTCTGTCACGATACTGCCTGATATTGAGCTGAACAGTTGCATTCAGGTGACTTTGGCTTTTCCAGGATAAGGCTCTGCCTACCACTGTACAGTAATAGTGTACAGAAAGATATATATATATATATATAATATAAAAATGTAAATATATATATATGTAAATGTATACTGTATATATGTAACCCCTAGGAGGTGCTATCCCAAGGGCTGCTACCCCTGCCTACGTGACTAGTTGCAGGTTAAGGGACCTGGGTACTGAAAACAGGTGCCTCCACCCAGAGGACAGGGTTAGTGGTAGTGTAGCTGACCTGAGTACAGCCCTCTGGGACACTGTGACCCCCCTCTTTCCCTTCTAGTGGCCTAAACAATGAACAGCATACACAGGTACAATAGCCCCAATCAGCATACAAATCCCTACTCTGTTTGCACTTATCACCAGGGCTGGTTCCACCAGTCCGACCCTGAAGACACCCTATAAAATAAGGTTAGACACAGCAGGTAACAACAGTACAGTGCTTCTGGTACAAATGGAACCACAGTCAGGCTAAATGCAAAAATAATTAGATCTGATTTATTCAAAGGGGAATGAACAAGGGAGGGGAGTAATTTGGCTGATTAGTTCTGTAACTTATTCAATCAGTCACTCATGCATGCACTTTAGAGTCCCTTCACAGTCACACACTCTGGGTACCCAGTTGGAACAAAGGGGAGCTAGCCTAATTCATTGCCTGGAGTAGGCCAGCATTGCAGCTGGTCGGGGCCCTGTGACGGAAAGAAGAAGCATGCACAACCACACACAATTTGTAATCCGGAGCCAGAAGGCTCAGCTCATGATAATTAGACAAAATAACTAAATCAGATGACACACTTTGATTGAGCTGTTGTTGCAGGGAGCTACCCTGGTGTTTATTTACTCTACCCAGTACAGATCACAGGATGGACAAAATGAAAACTTTAGGATGACTTGCTGGTTTCCCAGGAGAAGCAGGACCCACATGAATCACCGGGGTGTTGTTCCTGTTTGAGGTGTTGAGCAGGGGGCCGATCCCAAGGCAGGTCTCTTGTTGATGGTTTTCTCTGCCTCAAGAGTAGCTGGCTGGGCCAAGTTGGCAGGGCCCAGGCCAGGTGAACAGTTCAGATTCAGTCCGGTAAATGCTAGATGCAGCTTCCAGCAAGCGTGACACAATTAGGCAATGGGGAACCAAATCGCGGCCCACTAACAGCATTCAGCACACTTATAGTAAAAGAAAAGCAATACCACAGTTCGGATGACAGTCCAACTGCAATTTCAGCTTTCCTGAGCAAAACTGTAATTTCAGTGGTGATTCAGACATCCTGACAGGCCGATCACGTGGAGCAAATCTTCGGTCTTCTTCAGGCATTGGTACAGTCACAATTCGGTGGCTCTTGTCACAATTGGTTTGGATACAGTCAGGTTATTTAAGCACTCTTTAAGGATCCCTTTTGAGGGACAGCAGGCAGACAGGCCAAACTCAGCCTTTCTACCAGTTTCCCACGTGACTACACAGGAGCAGCTGCTCAAATCGCTCGAGCTGTTCACTCTCTCAACTCCAAACTCAGACTGCCACTCCGCTGCAGGCAGTACCGGGACTTCCTCTGAGATCCAAATGGTTCAGTTGGTTGATCCATCTGTCTGTCACAGCTAGAGCTCCCCCTCCAGGTCCATTTAGGCGCCAAAGTGGAAAAACTACAACTCCTACAGAAATTCACTCCCACAAGACCCCTGGGGACAGACTCCATTTTAAGGTCCCCAAAAGATACTGATTGGTGCAATACAGAAATGTCCATGCTGCAAAGAAAGGCAGGTTAGACAAACTATAACACCATTGTTATTAGAGCAGCTAATCAGCAAACAATTACTAGTTCTAACAGAGCTCCCTCTGCACCATTAGCAATTGCAGAACAGAGCAATATTACTGCAGCTTGGGCAGGACTCGAGCCTACCCAGATTAATTATACACTACACATACAATGTCTCTTAAAGAGACAGGCACGGAGACTAACAGGGCACTTGCATGCAAGCACTTTTACACCTGTAAAGACACAGAATGCCCACCTGACAGTGGGCATTTATGCACACCTGAGGAAGACTTTTGGGAACCCCCATTTATGGGGGGGTTACTCACACACACACATACGTACATACATACATACTGTATACACATACACACACACACACACACACACACACTTCAGCAAAGCCTTTGATTCTGTGGCCCACATAAGGGTCATAATGGAGCTGGATAACCTGATTGTGAAGGGAAGAAAATGACCAGTTGGATAGGATATTGGCTGAAGGACTTGGAGGGTGGCTATGAATATGGAGCAATCAAGGAATAGAGAGATCACAAATGGGGTACCACAAGGATCTGTCCTAGGATCAGTACTACTTAACACATTCATCTGTGACATGAGGAGGGAATCCAGGGAAAAATCTCTTTTTTGCAGACATTAAAATCAATGGTAGAGTGAATAAAGAAGAGGAAATAAGAAAGGACCTGCAAAGGTTAGGATCGTGGTCCAGGATATGGCAAGTCAAATGTAGCACTAAAAAGTACAGAGTTATGCACGCTGGCAATAAAAATATGAGTATCTGATGACAGGAGTAAGCACTGATCAGACCTCTGAGGAAAGAGACCACCAAGTCTTCATCAGTTACAGCCTCAACACTGCTGGGTAGATGCCAAGGATGATAACATCGCTGTTTATCTCCTCCAACTGATGGAATTGCTGGGGTTTACTCAGCATATTTGGGCTGCCATGCATGGGGTGCACACACTGGATCTTGTGTTCACCACTGGGGTAATGGCCAGTAACCACATGATTGCTCCTGTGCATTGGTCAGACCATTTCACCATATCTTTCAAGTTGATAGCCACCCAGTATTTGCCCACTCCTTCAGAGATGGTCCACAGTAGAGCTTGGGGGAGGCTCAATACTGACGTTTTTTGGGACGCTGTGGACATCTCTGGTGTTTTTCCTGCTTCCACTAGAAATCTCACTGAGGCAGTGGAGTTTTGTTTTATAAAAACATCCTGTCTACTGCTGATGCCTTGGAGCCAGTCCACTGCTGCCCTTCACCTAGGAGAAGGAATGCACCATGGTACAATGATGCACTCAGTTCTCTTAGAACAAAGGGTCCGAGGTTAATGCGCAAGTGGAGGAGATCTGGCTTGGAGTCTAATAGTCTTGTCCTGGTCGCTCATTATCAAAACTACCAGGAACCAATCATTACCATGAGAAGAGTTTTCTTTTTGGGCATCATTGAAGCTGAGAGAAACAAACCCACTGCCCTCTTTTGAGTAGTGTATGGGATTCTCCACCCTGAGTATCTGTCCCATGATTTGGGGGAGACTTCTCAGGAGAGGTGTGACAGGTTTATTAATTTCTTCTTGGCCAAGATTGTGGACATATGGGCCAAGATTTCCTCTATAGTGAGGTCTCACAACTGCAGTGGCCGAGAGTGAGAGACGGCAAAAACTCAGGTCATCTGGGATGAATTTCACCTGACTGACTTGTTGGAGGTCTGCCAGGTGCTTCCTGAGTTGCGCCCTAGTCACTGTGCACTGGATCCTGTTCCCACTTCTCTAATGAAGACTAGAGTGTCAGAGATTGGTCCAGTCCTCACTGAAGTTGTCAGTGTCTCTCTGAGAGAGGGTGTGTTTCCTATTGTCCTGAAAGAAATGATAGTTCACCCTCTCCTAAAGAAGTCAACTTTAAATCCTGATGACGTCACGAGTTTTTGACCAACCTCTAACTTACACTTCTTGGGTAAAGTTATTAAGGAAGTGGTAGTGGCGTAGCTTTGGGAGCACCTGGAAGAATTTTCATCAGTGAGCTGTTCCAGTCTGGTTTCCATTCTCAGCATAGTACTAAGACAGCCCTGGTAAGGGTTTACATAATCTCCTCCTTGCAAGGGACATGGAGAGGTTTCTTTCTTGGTCCTTCTGGATTTGCCATCTGCTTCTGACACTGTTGAGCATGAGGAGTTGGTGGAGCACATGAGGAGATTTATTGGGGCAGTAGGAACAGTCTTGGACTGGTTCCAATCCTTTCTCCATGACTGCAGGGATTTATTTAACTCTAAAAAATTGATTACAGTTTTGCTCATAAAAGTACTAAATCTTTGTGAAAATGCATAGCTCATGCCTCACTGTGTTTAACAAACACAGCACTTCTAGAAAATCTATATAAATACTTTCTGTACAGTTAGTATACTCCCAAGGAAAAAAACTGCTAATCAATTATTTAAAACCCTGGACTGCTATCAGTCAGTGATTTGAGGGAAATTTATATCTTGTTCCCCAGTCACTGATGGTGGTGTCCCTCAGGGTTCCATCTTGCCTCTTCTTTTGTTTGCAATGTTCATGCTACCACTTGGAGATTTGATCTGGATGTATATCCTGAGTGTTCATTGCTATGCTGAAAATACTCAGCTATATCTTTCATTTAAACCTGGAGAGTCTCCTCAGAGACTATGCTTGGAGAACACTAATAGAGATCAGCGGGTGGAGGGTTCATAGTGAGCTGAAACTTAATCCCAGAAAGACCGAGTTCCTACTGGTGGGATCTTCAGGTCTTCTGTTTTGGAGAGCCTATATCTTTCTAGTTTTAGGGGAGACAAGTTACAGGCTGGGCAGGTGGTTTACAATATAGGGGTCACTCTTGTACCTTAGATGTTGGCTTTGGGCAGGAGTAGCTTCTATCATTTAAAGACTATAGCAGAATAGTGACCCTATCTTGCCCATAACGATCTGCTAACACTAGTGCATGTCTTCATAATCTCCTACATTGGCTATTGCAATGTACTCTACTTGAGCCTTCCTGTAGGTCAAATCTGCTATCTTCAGCTGGTGCTGAAC
Organism: Neoceratodus forsteri; assembly: GCA_016271365.2. Lineage (NCBI taxonomy): Eukaryota > Metazoa > Chordata > Ceratodontiformes > Ceratodontidae > Neoceratodus > Neoceratodus forsteri. The sequence goes on along the minus strand of CM057452.1, from coordinate 975,776,585 downwards.
GCTGCAGCCAGACTTGTTACATCTGTAAAAAGGAGCGAATACATCACTCCACTCTCTGCACTGGCTTCCTATAAGATGGAGGATTGACTTTAAAATTCTCTTACTTTTAAAGCCCTAAATAGACTGGGACCCCACTACTTTTGTGAGCTTCATGCAACCTTCCTCAATGTCCGTCGATTACATTCCACTGGCACTGGTCTATTTATCACTCCAAATCGAGGTTAAAATTGACCAGTGACAGAGCATTTTCAGTAGCGGCACCTTTGCTATGAAATGATTTAACAGCTGATATTTGTGTTGCCCCCTTTGTCTCCATTTTTAAGAGTAAACTTAAGACTTGGCTGTTCAGTCAAGCTTTTGTAGGATACTGAACTTGCTTTTTTATTACTGTTGATCTACATTGTATTGTTTTATGATTGGTTTATTTGTTAATTTATATTTAATTTAGTATGTTAGGTAAAGGGCCTTGGTTTTCCCAAAGGCATTTTCAAATAAATTATCTATCTATCTGCTGTCAAATGCATTGAAACAATTGGGAAATCTACCAGGATGCTGAGGTGCATAGGGGGAGGGTTTTCCAGTAGGAGTAGGTAGGTGATATTGTTGCTTTGCAGATCTGTGGTGAGTCCACATCTGGAGTACTGTGCACTCTTCTAGAATCCACACTGAAAGAACAAGAACCGCAAGGAGTCTGTCTGTAAGAGGCCACAAAAATGATCCAGGGGCAGCAGGGAAAGTCATTAGGAGATGCTTACGAGCCTCTATATGTATGCATTGAAAGCCAGAATTGTAAGAGGGGACATGATAGAGACTTATAAATACTTTTAGGGAATCAGTAGGGTTGACTGCAGTGAATTGTTCAAGGGGAATGAGGGCACAGTAACGAGAGGTTGCATGTGGAATTTAATGGGGGAAGGTTCAAGAAGGCCATAAGAAAGTTTTTCATGGAAAGGATGGTGGACATGTGGAATAGATTGTCCAGTGAGGTGATCCACCCTAAGTCCATGACTGGGTTCCAATATGGGTGGGGCAGACACAAGGGAACAGTACGGACTATGGGAAAAGGGGATGAGGTATGCTAGGGAAGGAGATGTCAAAAAAACAGTATGGCTGTCAGCTAATTACTCTGGCTCAGTATAGGCTGGGCATGGCTTCAAGCAGGTATACAGACATACTACATAAGCCTTTGGGTATTTTTCTGCTATCATAGTCTATGTATCTATCTATGTGGAAACAAGTGACCAGTGGAGACCCACAAGGTTCTGTGCTGAGGCCAACATTGTTAATTGTAAAAAGTGTTCTCTCGCATTGTAGCCTTTTGTATCCACATGATAAAAAAAAAAATTAACAAAACAGAACAGCTGTGAACAGGGTTTTAATTCCATGCTAGAGTTCTGGTGAAATCAATAGGTTGAACTCTGCTCTTGTGATTTATATCAGCAAAGTCCCTCAGTAGAATATCTTACTTGAAATGCACAGCTATCGCTCTATTAGTTAACATATGTTGCACAACATTTTTGTGTTTTAGTTTGGTATATAAGCCTTTTATCTTTCATAAAGCTAATCAGCAGGTTCCACCTATACTGAAAACGTTAAAACTGTTATGCATACAGCAATTGCATTCAACTTCTGTGTGAGTCAACAGTGTCCCATTTTGGACTAACTAAAGTTTATTCATCTGTGTTACTCAAAAAGAGTTATTATGTTACATGAAATGGCGTTGGTATCTCTGCAGAGGACCCTACCATTTTGGTCAAAAATAGCTATACCAGTGCCCCAGCACAGTACTTGAGGGACAGTCTGCTGTCTGAGATGTGTCTTTCAGATGAGATGGTAATCTGAGGTCCCATATGCTTGGTCTGGTGGTTGTTCAGGTGTACATATGTTAAAGATCCCATGGCTCTTCTATGAAAGAACAGGGGAAATTCCCCCAGTGTTCTGGCCAAATTTCCCCCATTCATTAAAAACCTCCAACAGCTTAACCTGTTTAAATATCGTTCGATGTGCATCTGTATCCACCTCCCCTGGGATGAGACTCTAAATAGAAAGTATGTCCTAGTGTTTCTTTCCCAGTCAACAAAAAAAAAAAATCTGATTATCAGAACTGATGCAACAATTGCTATACTGATGTCATCACAGTCTTTTGCCACTGAAAGCATTGTGTTGTCATAAATGCAGCATTGGGATACACAATCCCCATTAAAGATTGTTTTTTTTTGTTTTGTTTTTTTTAATGCAGCAGGCACAGATATGTTTACTAAAAATGTGCTAACTGGGAATGACATCTGAAAGTAAACCAGAAGAAACATTTGTAGAGAACTGTAATAAATAGCTCTGGCTAAATAAATCATGTTTACTGAAGTACATACTGAAGACGAGCAAGAAAAAAATAGATTTTTGATATTTGTATTCTTTCAGGTCTGCAAATGGATTATTTCACAAGTGTTGTGTGCTGTACTGATTATGCCCCAACTAATATGAATATGTATGTAACTATGTACAGTGTAAGGGCCTTTTTACTCAACTCAAAAAGGTTTTTTTAATTGTTTTTTCCCTAACCCCCCTTGATAGTTCATAGTTCCCCATGCACATTTTCATCAGTAGGGTTTACCACACTCACACCCTTCATCTGGCTGGAAGGGTAGGCAAGTGACTGCTTTCACAGCCAAGTTTTGCACTTTTTTATTTGAAATATTTGATTAGGAAAGGTACACTGAGCTGCTGACAACTCATTTCCTGATGAATTCTAGATATGTGGTCATATGAACCTTTTTTGACAGGGAAATGTTGGCCAGGACACCAGGCAAAATGTATTATTTATACTGTGAACTAGCTACAATTCCGGCTCCACTCGCACAGCGTGTCCCGTGTAAGGGGTTCCGACTGTAATGCAAAAATCAGGGCACCACCAGGTACAAGGTGCAATAATCTTTATTTGTGCAAAATAACAAAACCACAGCCACCCACAGCACGGAATCACCCTCGACTGATTTCACACCGTCTGTACGTCCTCAGGAGGATAGTGTCCCTAGTGTTCACTCGCATTAAAAAGGCTGCAGTCTTAAAGTGAAAGTGCTTAAATATACATACACATAAGCAATAAAAATATCTATATACACTTTAAAACCACAGAACAATGCCTTGGTAGTAGAATTACATATATTATGCCCTAAAATGGGCTATCCATATAATTTATTAATTACTTAATTCATCTTCCAAAAGATGGGCTACTACTTACAGGAGATGGGTACTGAATTTAATAGCTACTAAAATAATTTCCAAGTTCAATTTGCCCAGTTCTTATCATCTTCCTTATACAATTTTCATTATAGTGTATGGTGGAATGCTGTTATGTATGGAATTCTTTGCCTGGAATATGATTGTTCTGCTGCAGTAGGGACATCATTATGTTGTTCTGCTGCAGTAGTGATGTCACTACTGCAGCAGAACAACTTGGAATGCTGCACCATAGTTGCTTTCCTATATATGATCTATTTAAATGTTTGAGGTCAATATACAATTCAAATAGATTAATCTCTGTTGTGAGTACAAAGGATAATCCCTTTTGTAATACTGCCACTTCGGCTGCTGTTAAGGTTACCTGGGAAATGTTGACCACAATGTTTTCAGGAGGCTGATTCACAGGTGGTTGATTCAACCCCCCCCCCGCCCCTGCCACCACAATCTTCTCTTCCTAACTTGAATTTCTGCCCCCTTCTGGTGCATTGGTGCTTCAGATAGTACCGCTGTTGGTTGTTGTATCTCTGATCCCCATGATTGTTGTAATAATTCCTGCCTGAGTATTGACAGGTTCCTGAAATTGGACCTGCCGAATCTGCCAATCATTTCACCTGGACGGGGGGAGGGATGGTTGGGGGGGTAAAGTTGGTTGGGAGGTTTACGTGGGGGCAATTCCTCCTCCTCCTCCTCCTCTTCCTCTAAAAAGGGTCCTCTGTGTTATCAGAGTCACTGCTAGTATAATAGGATGAGGATGGGATGTATTTTAGCCTTGTTGATGCCCAAATCTATGTTATTGATATAAATTGTGAAGCGCAAAGGTCCCAGAATAGATCCTTGTGGCACTCCCCTAAGCAAAGGTTTGAGAGGGGAGAGCTCCCCCTCAGCTTTGACTTGTTGCTGCTGACCTACCAGGTATTCCGTAAACCATTGCAAGGATCCATGATCAAGACCTGTACTCTTCAGTGTGGAGATTAGAAGGCTATGGTCCACAGTATTGAAAGCCTTGCTAAGGTCTAGGAAAACTGTGCAGATAAAGGTTCTGCTGTCTAGGTCACTGTACCAGTCATTAGTTACTTTGGCAAGTGCCGAGATGGTGCTGTGCTTGGACCTAAAACCCAATTGCATTGGGTTTAGTAAGTTGTTAACTTCCAGATAAGCTTTAAATTGATTGCTTACAACTTTTTCTAGAAGCTTAGACAAGATAGGCAGTAATGAAATTGGTCTGTAGTTATTTAGGTCACAGGTATCCCCAGATTTGTGCAACGGGATAACATGGGCAGTTTTCCAAATGATAGGAAGGGATCCTTGTGCCAAAGATAGATTGAATAGGTGTGTAATAGAGACAGCAAGGACGTGCTATGCAATTTTTATGAAGTAAGGATCCAGAGAGTCAGCTCCAGTGCTCTTTTTTTCATTCACCCGAAGTAACAGATCTTCAACCTCCTTCAATTGTACAGGTTGGAAGGAGAAGCCAGGGACTGGAGTAATGGTGTCAGCACAGGGGACACTTAATTTAGCGTGGGCCATGGCTGCCGGGGAGTTGTCAAAGGCCAGTCCAGCTGTGGTAAAATGATTGTTTAAGGCTTCTAGGATGTTATGTTTGTTGCATATGGTTTTTCCTTCAGACGTGATTTTTGGTGGCAAGGAGCTGCTTGATGTATGACTGGACATATCCTTAATAGTCCTCCAGAATTTGGAGGAACACTTTGCAGCAGAGTCCAACTCCTTGAGGTAAAATGATGCTTTGGCATCTCTGATCATTTTCATGCAGGCGTTGCATGCTTTTCTGAATTGGCATCAGTCTGGGTCCAGTTTTGTTTGCCTCGCCTTTTTCCACAGCTTATCCCTGCCTAACAGGGCAGTTTTCAGTTCAGGTGTGAACCAGCGACAGGTTTTGCTTTTAGTTCTGATTTTCACCTTCGAGGTGTGTGCATCTAGGGCTCCTACAAGAATCTCATTAAAGATGTCATAGGCCGTGTTTATCTCAGTAGCTAGGTAGAAATCTTGCCAACGTGGTGAATGTCCCAATTGGTATGCATAGGCAGCTGCATCAAAGTTGCACCGAGTCCTTTTAGTGATGTATTTAGTTGTAGTGCCTATGTGATGTAGTGACCTAACTGCGGCAATAAAGCAATGGTCACCGACATCAGTGAAGAAAATTCCGGCATGCATGTAAAGATGGGGTTTATCAACTTAAATGGCATCCAGCAATGAGCTGTTACATGGGTTCTTTTTATTCTGATGTGTGGGTTCTTGTATTAGTTGTGCTAATCCGTGAGAGTCACAAAAGATATTTAGTGGTGAAGCAGCCTTGGAGAGCCAATCAAAGTTACAGTCCCCAAGTATGATAGTTTCCAGGTTCTCTTTCTCAATAATGTTGTTAAGGTGAGATAGGAGTAGATTACCCGCAGATGGGGGTCTATAGCAGCCAATCATTCTAATGACCAGAGAGGATGATAGATCAATCTTGAGAGTTAGACATTCAAACTCATTTATAGCAGTGCTTGAATCCAAACAGGATGTCACAAATCTTTCCTTAACGTATATAGCTACTCCACCTCCCCTCGTAGGCCTGTCAGTTCTGAATAGCCAATAGGATGGGATGTTAATCTCACTGTCCTGGGAAGCTGGCCTAAACCAGGATTCAGAAATTACTAGAACATCAGGTTGGGTATGACTGATCCATGCCTGAGCCATTGTGAACTTCTTTATGAAGCTGCAGATATTGACGTGCCAGAAGCTCATTCCTTTGATGGTGGCTGTATCCAACGGAGAAATGAGGGGAGAGATAGGACCAGGGTTTAGTTCAATATTACCTGAGCAAATTAGTAGAAGAAGTAGCATCTTCATTAAGGCAACTAGTGTTAGCCTGAGGAGCTCTGTCCTGGTATGCTTAGGGTTCTTAACATGATGTGTGTGCCTACCACCCCCCCCCCGGGGTGTACCGCCCTAGTGCTAGATGAAGCAACATCGATGGTACAACAGAGTGATAATCTGATCAATTTTCATACATAATCACCCTTTCCCATACACTATCCCATACACTATATAATGTATTATTAGTTGTTGATAAAAAAAAAGCAGACTAATGTTTCAATTCATCAATTCTGCACTGGTGTGAAAAAAAAACTTCATTGGAAAGCAGATTATGCAGTGTAACTATCTGAACAACATACTGAGTTTTTTAACCCAATCTACAAATAGCCTGTAGTGCATGTAACTTGTATCTGGGCCAAAGTGCTCCACACCCCTGGATGGTACAGCATTTCACAAAATTCACAAGCCCTGCTATCCTGATTCACGAGTGTGGCAGTGGTCCTGGGGCTGGAGCTGGTAAGGACATCAGACATCTAATAAGAAGCCTGGATAAGCTGCAGAATGGATCCCCCTTCTCTGCATGAAGCAAGGGATCTGATGTGATACGATAATTTCCAAGGACTGTTGTCCCCCTATATAGTCAAAAACATTTTTAAATTAAAAAAATGGGAGTAGTGCCTCCCAGTCCTTCCTGTAGGATCTGAGGGTGATGTCATTGATGTAGAGTGTGCAATGCAAAACTGGTCTGAGGTTTTTGGAATGTCTCACCTGGCATCTCTATTTAGGGCTCTGTTTTGTAAGCCACTTTGTACTTAGCATGTCTGATTAAATAATATGATGCACAGTGTATTTTGACTCATGACTCTTTTGTCTGGCTGTTAGTGCTAGTCTTATCATTTCCTAGCTACTGCAGTGAGCAACTATGCCAGGGAGCAGAGCGGATTTTAGTGCTTCCCTGTCACAGTAGGTAGGTGACACAACAGATATAACCCTTGAAATCTCCCAATTTGAGACCAATTTAAACTCTGTTCAGTGCACAAGGAGTTCCCACATGCACCCCAACTCACCAAAATGAGTGTTCTATGGGCAAGGTTTTCTGTGGCATCCCTTAAAGAACATGTGATGCCTCTGAAAAACATTAAAATTTCTATGCAATTCTTCTTGAATATTCTATATATCCTAGCCAGGATTTTCAAACTGTGCCCAGAATGGGCGTAAGTGCCTGCACTGTGCAACTGAGTTGTGCCAGAGTGCAACATTGCTAAATTCAGAAGAGATGTGCGATCACAAATCGTGTCTGAATATATCATAAGATGCAGGCAGTACAGAGGGGGACGCTGAAGACGCGCTGGCGCATCCCCCTATGCGGTCTGAATACCTGGAATGGGGATGCACTGGGCGCAAATTCCAGATATTCAGACCATGACATGCAAATGGATCCATTAGCCATGCAAGGTGCAAATGGGACCATTTGCATGTCATTATGGCCCCATTTGAATGTCTGGGGAAGGGATGCACCCAGCAGAATGCTCTGGGCCCCCTGCAACCTCCGTGTCCCACTGCACTTATAAACTCCCTTGTAGTCTCATGCCCCCCCCCCCGCTCATTCCCAATTATATATTACGAAAGAATCAACCCTCCCTGGATGTCCAGTGTCCTGCCCCGGCCCATCCCCGATCATATAATAAATGAAAAGCATCCCTCCCTGGTAGTCCAGTGCCCCCCTCCCTTCCTGACCCTTGTCTACACACTGAATAATACACACCAGTCCCTGGTACTCTATTGGTAACCCCTTCCCAGCCCCGATCACAGCATACCACACATCCCAATAGTGCCCTGGTAGTCCAGTGGACCCCCCACCCACTGAGGCACCTGCACCCCACCCTGCTCCACCATCCCAGGATGGCCATGTCAGCTGGCAGGCAGCAAAACCCACCCACGCACCTTCACGGCTGCCCACCAACTGTGCTGTCACTGAATGACAGCTTACAGTAAGCACTGCACTATCATTGATTGACATTGTGGACAAATAGGCTTGCAGTGAGTATTGTAAGTATTCATTCACAATGTTGTGAATGGCACAAAGTTGTGAATGAATGCTTACAGTACTCACTGCAAGCCCATTGGTCCACGAAGTCAACCAATGGTAGTGCAGTGCTTACTGAAAGCTGTCATTCAGTAACAGCACAGTAGGCGGGCAGCCGTGGATGTGTGGGTTTTGCTGCCTGCCAGCTGACATGGTCATCCTGGGATGGGGGGAGTGGGGTGGGATGTGGGTGCCTCAGTGGGTGGGGGGGTCCACTGGATTACCAGGGCACTAACAGGATGTGTGGTATACTGCAATTGGGGCTAGGAGGGGGTGTACCAATAGACTACCAGGGACTGGCGTGTATTATTCAAAGTGCAAATGAGGGTCAGGAAGGGGGGACACTAGACATCCAGGGGGGTTGTTTTGTTGTAATATATGATCAGGGATGAGTGGGAGCCACTAGACTACCAGAAATATGGGGGTTTTCATATTGTTCCACACGATCGGGGCCGGTGGGGTAGCCACCCTTAGGCTGGGCTGCTGTGTTGCACTGTGCAATACAGCAGCCTGCCTGTGGGTGGCTTTGACTTAGGCATGATTTTTCCATGCCTATCTTTGCGTGGTACATCCCTGAGATGTGCAGGCAGCTGCTCCACACATCTCGGCTGAATATGGAGATGTGCCGCATATGCAGGGGAATGCCCCTTCCAGATGCACTGCATACATTATTTTTGTGCTGCGGCACATCCGGATTTGCATGGCACATCAACCCCTTTCGGATACGGCCCAAGGGCAAATTTCGGAGATGCTCCAGCGCAACTCAGTTGTGCAGTGCATGTCTTCTTTGAATATCCTGGCCCCTGTTTTTATCTTTCCATTATTTACAGTTAATAAAGAGATTTGAATCAAGACAGGATCCTTGTCCTATAAACACCATGGTTCTAAAAAAAAATTGATGACAAGCTTTTTTTTTTTAAATGTAAATGGAGGATGCAGTACAGTGCAGTTGTTTAGGGCTCTGAACTGCAAACCTGGAGACCTGGGTTTGAATCCCACAGCCCCCACATACATACTGCCTGACCCTGTGCAAGTCAGCTTCTGCTTAGTGTGGCTTTCCTGGTTAAACAATTTCCTCTTTCCCTTCCTCTTACTTCTGCTTTTTGTCTACACATGGTATCATGATATCTTGTTTGTGACACCATGCTCATTTCCATGGCAGCCGGGTATGTTTTATAAACTCCAGATTATTGCATTGTGTGTAGATATGCAGAAGGAGCAGTTGAAATCTGAGGGACAAAGATCCTTTTAAGCAGCTGTCATGGCAAAGAAAGAAGGGAATACAGAATATGAGCAGTATCTAAACAGACCATGGGTTCTTTTCTACCATTGTTGTCTAGGTTTCTATTCTGTGTAAATATGTTTATTTTAAGGCAGGTGGGTCAGTTCATTGCATGAACCTGGGTGGCCCACTTGGTAGTACAAACCATTCCTTTGTGCCACTGGGCCTAAATCAGTGTTTTTTTTGGTTTTTTTTTTTTAAATATACTCACATTACCTGGAATTCTGTAATTTAACAGCTGCAAAATTATAGGCAGAACTTGTATCCCACAGCACAATACACTGTATGTAGTGCCGCAGAATTCATTGCTCTTGGAGTTTTCTCAATAACATAAACAGTTTTTACATAGTGCTTGACTACCTTTCCCTCCTTGATTAACCTGAAGCCCCTCCTATGTGCTAAGTATGTGAAAGGAAAAGGGAAAGGGGAAATTGTTTAACCAAAAAAGGCACACTAAGACACAGCTTGTTTCCAGGCATTTCCAAGTATGTGATGTCATCAATGACATCACATCATATTTTAGTCATTAGCAGGACTGCATTCTACTATGGAAATGAATAATCCATACCACAAAAATGATCAAGTGCTGCAGCAGAAATCAGGACAGAGTAAGCAATAAGACACAACGGGTTGTGCATTAGACAGTTCTAATGCACGGCCAGGGGCATAATAAGGCAGGAGGCCCCAGGCTGAGTACCTTCAGCCCCTGGCCATGCATTAGAACTGTCTAATGTATACCTCTGGAGTGTCTTATTGTGCTTATAAAATGGGATTCTGTAAATAATATGTATGTTAAAATTAAAGCTGATATGTTTTAATAATAAAAAAGTAAATTCTTTGTCTAAATTTGACATAAAATAGTTCCTCCACCTACATGAACTGGATGCATTTTTTTTTTATTTAGGACTTTTGTCCTACTACAGCTTCCCTAGTTATAGTTTTCTTGGGTCTATTTTTGTCTTACAGCTTCTGTATAATTCTCCCACCCTCATATTGACATATCAACAGAACAGACTGCTTTTTAGTTAGTGTGCTATCCAGCAATACTGTACAAGTAGATATCTTAGAAAATATATTTATTTTGTTATTGGATGTCAAGGACCCGGTCAAGGATGTAACAGAGAGTTCTAGACCGCTGGGCCATTTGGGAGAAGTGAAAGCACTAGCGGGATGGTAAGCATTACGGTTGTAAAAAAATAAATAAATTGCTGCCAAGCTTTTTTGTTGTTTTAAAATGTTTACTGGCTGTTTAATGGTAGGATAAAGGGTGGAGTGTGAGGCCTTCAGGGAAAGTGGGAAACGAAGAGGTTAAGCGCAATCTGATCGAGATATCAACTGAGGGAAAAAAGGGAGCCCAGAAAGAGAGAGAGAGCCTATGGAACAATTTACCAGCGTCCCATCCAGTCTCTCCATCATGACCACAGCTGCAGAAAAAAGCAGGCAGTAGAACAGTCTATGGATGGGAGACAGAAAAAAAACTAAAACATGAGAATGTAAATTGAGAGAGTGCTTGGCTAAGCATAGAAGAGACAATGGAAGCCGCAGTCATGTGAGCAGTTTAGATGCAGTTTAAAAGGTGTAAATATTGAGTGATCAGACAATTTTTTCAAGCACTTTTCAGTATTTACAGCAGTGGCTTGGTTGTTTGTTGCAGTATGATGTGTGTTTGTGCTAGCAATTTACTTTGTTTTTCTTGGCTTTGAATGGAAAAATGGCAACTGTTTTAAAACTCTGCATTATGTTATGTGGCACATGGATTTGTTCTGTGTCCTGCATCGGAGCACTTGTTTTTACCTGTGCAAATATAATGCACAGGTAATAACCAATCAGGTTAGAGATTTTCCCAACCCATTTTATAAAGTGCTGCAGATAACTGAAGGGCCTGAATATAGTGCCTCAAATTCGGCCAATATGTTATAAGAGGACCAAAAATGGTCTAGATGCTATTGATTAGCATTTGTTCTTAAAGGTAAACTGACATTATGGTAATATTCCACCCCTTAGCCTTTACCACCACCCCCAACCCCTGATTAGGCTTTTTACACTCCAAAATAATTTCTAGAAGCTTTCCAACTCACAAAATGCCACCTTTGAAAGATCTGCAATCAGAAACGATGGCAGGCGCTGCACCATCTCCTATTACAGTGCAGCTCTGCACCTCTCACTTACACCAAAAAGCACACAAGGGAGCAGAGTGAAGCTGTACTGTAGCAGGAGATGGTGTTGCACAAGGTCACCATGTTGTCTGATCACAGGTATTTCAAAAGTGAGTATTTTATGACCTGGAAAGCATTAAAAATTAATTTTGGATTACAAAAGCCTGATCATCTGATAAGGGTTAGGAGGTGGTATATTATCATAATAACAGTTTTCCTTTAAGAACAAACAGTTTTCTTGTATAGAAAGAATATATACTAATACTCCTGCCCCCAGTAAGAGTCATGTTTATTGCCTTCCCACTGGATTACATGGCCTTCTGGGATTTGTCAAACTGAGCTACCATTATGTAGCATCAATAAAGTTCACATTTTTGCCCTGACTGGGCCTTTAGGTTTCCATGTTTTCAGCCAACCAAAGCAGCACATGGAAGACTTTATTGAATGCTGCTAGGCTATGTGCCCCAGCCCCAACCCTCTCTTCAACTCATGAGGGCATACAGTGGCCAATAAATAGATATTTTATTTGTGCACAATACTTTGCTTCCTTATTCTGTTAGATGAGAGCAGTTGTGCTATATTTGATCTCAGTCAATTCTAATTGATTTTTCCAATAAGATGTTATTTCAAAGACTGCAGCACATTTCTAAAAGGAAATACCACAAGCAAAAGGTCATTGCACCATCCATCTTCTGTGTCAGATGTTAAGCTGCATATAGAGTGAGTATTGGCAAAGTTCTATACAGCAGGGTAAGGGTTCCAAGCCTTTATTGCTTAGCGCTATGGATGTTTGTATAATGAGGGATATGCAGAGTATGCTGTTTTCTGCTTTCTCTGTTTCTTGTCTTATTCATTGTTTATCCCCAGGTCATCTGCCTAGACTGCCATCACTGTTTCCCAATCCCAGGCAACTGCCCTGCCCCCTGAGGCTCCTAAGTGGTACCTAACACCACTCTCCCATGGGGGGGGGGCTTTCACACATACCTTCAAAACTCCAAATTCAGTGACAGGAGCTTTAGTGCTCAGCAGGCAAGCAATGCAGAGTACAGGAGTGCCAGGAGATGCATCAGTCAGTCAGGCCAGGTTTTCCACTTTTTATCCCTCCTCAGCGACATCACTATTACCACACCTTCTGTATAGCACACAGTAGGCATGTGCATAGGCGAGCATCTGTCCCTCCCACAGTCATCCTACCATGCTTGTACCATCTGTGGTACCCCAGTTAGTGCCAGTGCAGCAGGATTAGACATACTCCCACCCTGGAGAAAGCAAGCATTGACTGGTACATTCAATGCTGCTTCCATCACCAACCCACCAGTGCCACGGGCTCATTCCTAAATGCAGGTCACTTCTGCTGTGAATGGCAATGCTTCTGCTGCACTGATGGGTGGGAACTGCGGACTGCACTTTATTAATAAACCCTTGTTTAGAAAAAGCTACAATTCATGCATTTTTAAAGAGCTTTAAACACCATAAAACAGGAATTTGATCAGATGTAGCACTTACATGGCTTGAACATATAAGTAGCTTGTTTTTGCTATCCTAGAAAAATTTTTTTATACTGCTTGACAATTTGATGCACAAAGTGGGAGAGTAACTCCAAAATGGGAAGAAGTCTGAAACAGCCTATTGACCAGACCTGCCACAGTACCTTGCCATTATCCTCAAAAGGAAAAGGGCAAAAACATACTCCCAAGGAGACTTGCACTAGTTAATTATCATCTGGTGTCAGGAGCAGCAGTCACAGTATCCCCTTGGCATGGCTGCAAGGCACAGTTACACACTGGCAGATTTCCTAGGAAACAGCATCAGCAGAAACCGAGACATATTATGGGAATCAATCACCATTCACTGAAACAAACAGATGGATTTAATACATGAGCAAACATGAGTCTACCTAGAAACCTAAAACTACAATCAAAACACCAAAGAGCCTTGCTGCCTTCCAAAATGTGACCACCTAACCAGAGTTAACCTAGAGAGTTTAAAAATTGCTCCAATTCCCCATACAGTTGACTCCTGTCCTGTTTAGTATGCAGCAATTGGTCCATCATATTTTTTTTTTTTGGGCCAATGACAATTGCATGTCCACACATTTGCCTGTAAAATATAAAGTATCCTGTGTGATCCAACAGAGAAGCACTTGTCTTTCTTCAGTGCTGCACACTTCCAGTTTAGTCTGTTAATGTTGTGTATTCATTGACAGAAGACTCTGTAGTTCAACAGGCAATATCATTTAGGATAATGGCTGTGAACACCTCGACTACTCAGAAAACAAGACTTCTGTCTAGATATCAGTCCGTCTGTCTGCCCCTTGGCACTGAACAGACTACACTACACAGATTTTGTGTCCTGATTAGTTTCCACCTTGCCGACCTTCTCCAGTCAGTGTTTGCCAACACAGTTGTTCACTACAGATAAGCAGCCTCACATTTAACCCTACATGCTTAAAAATTGTTTCAAGTTTTTTAATCTTTTAGAAAAATAGGGCTGTTTTATTGTGCAAAATGCTCATTATATATAATTCAAATATATAACTAAGTTCACATTAAATGCACAGGACAGTTCTTGTATTTGGCTGTTGGAAACTGGTTTAGATGCTATTCTTAGAGGTAGCATACATTTCTCCATTTATGGTCATGGGACTTATTTCTTATACGGTGAATGTTAGGACATTCCATCCTGGATGTGCAGGAATCTCTTTTGTGTGCGCACATCACCTTTTCAGCATAGTGTGCAAGATATCTGTACCCCCACCCTTGTTCCGCAGTATGGAGAAATGTATTCATCCACAGATGGTCAGTTTTGCTTATATTGTATCTCTGTTTGCAGACAAACTGGGCCTCTTCTTGTACAGTGATGGCCAAATACTGCACACCAGGAAGTAGTCCTTTAGTGCAAAAGTGCCTTTTTATAATGCAGAGTTGAAGCTGTTAAACATGCTTTTACCTCGTTTTAACATACTGTAAAATAATTCGAGTTATGATCAGATCGGTCGTCATTTTGGTGTGCTGGATTTTGCTTCAAGTGACTACAAGAATATACAATAATGCATTAAATGGCACTTAAGCTGTAAGGCTTCTTCAGTAATGGTCCTGTAAAACAGTATGTAACCAAGTCACCATGCACATGTTACAGATGTAAATTTTTCAGTTATTATCCCTGCCTTACACCTGTGTGGGCCAAACAGGGTTGAGGGGCCTGGGCCCGTTAAACTCCTCTTGTGGGGGGTTTGGTTTGGAAAGGCAACAAGGGAAATAGCATGGTGCCTCCACCCAGAGAAGAAAATAGCAGGCCTAATCACAAAAACAATACTACCCCCTGGTATGCAGTACCAACCCATGCCCCAGTATATCTATCAGACACCACCCTGAGACTCACTAGTACCAATACCCAAACTCCCAATTGCAATTTCAAGCACTTTTGTGCCAATTAGAGTAGATTGCTAATAATATGCTCACACATCAAATTTTAGAAACTATCAACAGGACTTTATTACACAGCAACAGAGGTCCAGTGGAGAAACAGGTATTAGGCAAACAGCAGTTGACAATAATTGTAGGCAACAACATGATTACTACTTCCATTATGTTTTAACTGTGTCACCCCAGTAATGCGATCTCTGATGTCCGGGCCGCTCCATGAAGATGATTGTAATAGGCCTGCCAACACCCACACACACTATTTCAGGCAAGGCCTACTATACTGTGAAGCCTCCCACTACCCTCAGTGGCAGATCCCCGCTGTACAATATACTTTCAGCAATTATACTTTTAGTTGCGGTTCTGTTCTAACTACTTGTTACCAGGGTAAATTAAACATTATTGCTAGGCCCTGAGCTCTCCTCCTCAACACCTGTCTTCTCTCCCATCACTTGGGTAGGACTATCCTGAACTACTCCTGTGCTGAGGGAATGGTTCAGCTTAGTTACCTCCTCTTGCAGTCTCTTAGTGGCTGCCCAACTTGTCACAAAAGATCAGGCCTCTTCAGTGATGTAAAAGAGTTTCAAGCACTCTGTTTCTGTTCCTCCAAAGTGCCTGAGTTTCTACCAGGACCCCTTGCATTCTGGTTGGTCGACTGTGGAGGTCAAGGGTCGACAAGAAGGTGATGTCCATTTTTATTGCTCTATACACACAGCCTACTTCTCTTTCACACAGATGTATTGCTGCTGCTACTTTAACTTTTTTTTAAACTCATAATCCTGCCAAGATTACAGTCCAGTTATAATGATGATGTCAGCAATTCCTCCAGTTCTTTTTAAAGTGCAGGGGTACCCCTGTCCTTAGCACTATAAAACATCAGAACAACAACAGGAATAACAACTGTTCTCCTGGCCTCCAGTGCCAGTTCCAGCAGGAACACACAGGTATTAAGAGTGGACCCACCTCAAACCTTCGAGAATCCAAAAGGTAAGCCCCACCTTTGGGGGTGGGAGGTCGCAAGTGCATATACAGTACAGTTGAGGAACAATAAGGATTTTTATCCACCTAGTCTGTCTTGCACTAACTTGTTACCTAATATGACAAACTCCCTGACTGAATTTCAACACACTGGGATCATCTTTGTTCCTGACAGTCCCTCTGCCCTGTCGCATTTGTTCTTGAAATTTGAGATTAGAGATGCTCAGACATGGCCGATTCTAAGTCAGTTGGACTGTTTAGGAGTTTCTAATTGCACATCCATTCCCTATCTGATATCAAAAAAGACCTCAACACCAGAGTCTAATTTGGAATCCTACATTCTCAAATTCAATATAAAAACTACTTTAGTGAGTATGTGTTGAGGTTCTGCAACTTTTCCTGGTACTTATGCCGCTGCTGCCCCTGTATCATCTTTGTCATCCTATATGGTAACCCCTTTAACTTATGACTATCCATAGGATGGGGCTTCCAGAATTGCACAAAGTACTCCAGCTGTGGTCTGACCACTGGCTGATACAGTGGCAAGATAGCTTACACTGTAACTTGATTTACTGTAACTCCCACCTAATACATGCTATTTACCTCCCCAAATGCTTTTTCACATTAACTAGATGACCTTAGGCTGTTGCATAATGTGACTCCTAAATCTCTTTTTTTCTTTAGTGACTCCTACAGTACCTTAATCCTATGAATGGTGTAGTCCTTTTTTTGCCTACAATATGCATTACCTTGCTCTTCCTGACACTGAATCTTAGTTGTTGGGTAGCTGACCACTGTTCAAAGCATCCTAAATCCCTTCTCATGTTTTCTACTCCCTCTGCTAAGTCCAACTTAACACAAAGTCTTATGTCATCAGCAAACCTTGCCATTAAGACCCTTCAAAAGACCCACTTGGTTAACAAACATAAATATTATTAATATACATGTTAAACAAAACTACGTTAAGTACCAAAACCTGTCAGATATACTTAGGGACTCTCCACATCTGAGAGTCTGCCACTCGCAGCTAGTGCTGAGAGAAATTTTTGTTATGCCTGTGAAATAATGCAAATTTGCCATTCCCACATTGAAGAAAATTCTTTCAAAATGCCACCAAAATCAGGCATAATTTGCCAGTACATTTTGATTCAAAAAGTGCAAGTCTTCCCTTAATTCCCCATTTTTAAAAGTGTAATGAAAACAAGCTTTGATTTAATATGTCATGACCTCACAAACTGTGAAAACAAAGTTCAAGTGGTTTGCCACTGGTGGTGGTTTTTTTTTTTTAATTAGCAATTTTTATTGAATTTTGAAGACACAACCAAAAAAAAAAAACAGAGTAACAGAAGTAACAGACACAAAACTCTCCCATCAACATTCGGGGGATCAGTAGGAGTTTAGCACTAGCAAAGCAGATACAAAAGCTAGCAGTACACGTTAAGAGAAGTATACAGCGCAGGTGTAATGTCAATGTATGGAACATATTATCAAACAGTTAGACATGAGCCACATCTCGTACTTAACCTATACTTAAATGTTAACCGTAAGTAAGGTACAGAATGTAGGGCACTCCACCTGGTGTGGAATCTGTGAAGGGAATTATTTAACTTACTGATAATTTTTTCAAATTCCAATGCTACTAAGATAGCACCATGACATTCTTGGTATGTGGGAATACAATCATCCAGCCAGTGCTTACTACATAGTTTTTTAACTGTGGCCAGTATTAGCATCATGTGGTATCTCCTTTGACCCATTAAGTGATTCAACTTTAGATGCAATATACAAATCTGAGGTGCGAACACCTCCTCTAGGTCCAGTAACAGGTCCAGGTTTCTTTGGATGATTTCCCATAGGGGTATAGCCTTGATACAGTCCCACAGGATGTGCTTAATGGGTGTCTGGCTGAGGGGCACCTGGTGCAGATGTCAGCATCCAGATGGTGCATCTTATGCAGTTTTACAGGTGTGTAATACAAGTTATGAGCTACTTTATATTGCATGAGAAGCTGCCCATGAATTCTAATGTACTTGTATGAATTATGCCACATTTGTGTTATAGTATCTGGGTCTACCAATTCTGGGAATTCTGACTGCCAATATCTGCATCAGCAGGTATAGAGAACTGTAGCAGTTTTCTGTATAAAAGGGAAGTAGAGTCTTTGCTCAGCCAGTGGTACCAGTTCATCCCACACGGGCATTTTCCTAAAGGACCAGGGCTTGGGACCCAGAAAAGTAGCCAACACATGCTGCAGTTGGAGGAATGGGAAAATGGGATCATGTCCATAGAACAACATGTCTTAAAGGAAGACGAAGACAACAAAGACAAAGATGAAGAAGAAGAAGAATTATTTATATAGAGCTTTTCCTTCACATTGTGTCCCAAAGCACTTTGTAACCAATGCCAGACTGGTAATGAAGTGACTGAATTTGTGGTGGCAGCCATTTCACATACAGTATCTATACACATCAACACCCACACACAGCCATGGACTATTGCATGAACTGGTTTTATGGGAAGGGCAGTGTTGACCAGGACAGTGGGGAACATCCCCTGCTCTTGCAAAAAGTGTTATAAGTTTTTTTGCTTCTACCTGGACACTCACCAGGACAGCACCAGAGAGGGATAGAAGGGACCTTAGTTTAATGTCTTATCTGAAGGATAGTACACCTCAACAGTACAGCACCCCCTCAGTACTGCAGTTGGGTGCCAGCATTTAGGTATGAGCCCAATCACAGTGTGAGACTAGAACCCATAACTTTCTGGCCTAGAGGCAGATGTGCTACCAACTAAGCCATGCTGACAAAACTGAAATGACATTGTCATTGTCCAACATGCTGCAGACTTTATTGATGTTGGCAGATCTTAGAAAATTTGTGAGAATCATTCTATTATGAATTTTAAAATTGGGGTTTCCTGGAATGGGCAGGTTCAGGTCAAATAATGGCTTTGTTCCCAGGAGCCTGTGCAGCTGTTAGCTTGCTAGAAGGGAGGTACCTATGGGGGTGGCTTTTAGCTGCATCGGTAACTTGCTGTATGGTATATATAAAAGGGCCGGGGGTTAACCCCAGCGCTCCTGCACAGGTACCCCATATGGAAAAGAAATATATTTTTAGATATATTTATAAAAGCATATTTCAAATACCTGTTTGATCATGTCTGAATATATGCAAAATATATCAAATTGGTCAATTTTGAAATATATGATTTATTTGCAGGACATATCTGTTTGTATATCTTGAATATTTAATAGATGTGCTTTTTTATGTAGTTGAAATATATTTAAAATATTTTTAAAATATATGCATTGTAAAAATATCTTAAAATACCCAGATGAAAATATAATAAATTAATCTTGATGTAACGTATCTTTAACTGTACATTTGGAATTCCTCTTATTAGTAACCATTTAGATACCTATGGTAGAATTACTATTTAATGATGCACCACTACCACAAATTTATAGATTATACATTTATACTTATACATATGACTTATCTCTTGATATCGCAATTTATGAAGGCTCAAATTGGCATTTACACCACCGCTGTTTGGTTCCCTTTAATGTCAGGATGAGTTTCTAGATGTACTTGTTTTCCCTCTTTACCTTTCCCTCTGGTCTGTAAGCTAATGCTGTCAATTTCTAAACTATTTCAAAAATAGAAATTATCATGATATTGGTTGATAAACTGTACTTTTGAAATATGCAAATTAGTCATGCAAATATGTGCACAGTACCACAGCAGGCATTTACAAAAATATAATGACATATATAAAAATATTTATTCTGCATATATTCTATACATACTGTTTGTCGCAAGCAAACAATATACATATTTTATTCACAGCAAAAGTTAGGCACACATGCATACTGGACCAAGAGATCCAGAAGACCCTTCTTGGATTTCTATCACAAAGTTTACATTTAAAGAAAACATTATAAAACTAAAGTCAAAAGTAGTAATAGTGAAAAAACAGACCTCCCCACATGGCATATATTTTTCACTGTTCTTGAAAAAGCACAAGAACAGCACAAAATGTCAATCCCATGAGATCTGTTTTTTTTTACTGTGGCTGCTTTTGGCTTTGGTTTTACAGCATTTTATTTTTTGTACAAATAAACTTTGTGGTAGAAAATCTAATTGTCTTCTAGAGATTGTGATCCAGTGCGTGTGTGTGTGTGTGTGTGTGCTCAACTTTTACCATGAGTGCCATTTACATTTATATTGTGAGTACCACTACATTTTGGAGTTGTCTTCTTGTATTATGCATATTATACTATAAGAAGATATGTAGAAATACTACATTAAATATATATATATTTTTTATTATTTTTTTAACCAGGAGCGAGACACTAAGCTGAAGCTTGTTTACAAGTGTGACCTGGGAGCACAAGAAAGTTAAGTAGCTTGCTCACGGTCACACAGTATTCAAGTGGTCTCTAGGTTTGCAGCTCAGAGCCTTAAACCACTATGCTATACTGCCTCCTAAATATATTTACAGAATGTAGTCTCTCTCTCTCTCTCTCTCTCTCTATATATATATATATATATATATATATATATATATATATATATAAAATAAAGGTATATGTAATATATATTCCAGTCATATTTATAAATTATAAAACACATTTATTTGCTATGTAAAGCATATATTTAAAATGTATTCTTAGTCTATCTATTAGATACTTTCCAGATGTATATCTGGCCAAATCCATTTTTTTTTTTTTTAGCTGTTACTTTTTCTTCCTTGCCATCTTGCATCTGAAGGGCACCCCATCCCCATCCCCCGACTTCTACCATCTAGCACTGACCTGGCCCCAGGGCTTACCCTCCCTGGCGGGGCCAGTGGGGTTCTCTAATCTCCCACCAGGAACCTGATTCAAGGGGCCAGTGCCATGGCTGGCCAGGAGCAGAGCCTGCAAGGTGCCCTCCATGATTCTGCTGCAGCAAGTGGTTTTCAATGTTACTCCCCTAGGAGTCAAGGAGTGAAATGACACCTGCAGAGTGGAGCGTGCACACATACACACATGCTCCCTCCAAGTGTCTGTCCCAACTCCTCCCCTGTCTTCAGTGCAGCGGCCATGTCCCCCAGCCTCTGCTAAAGAGCAGACAGGCACTGGCAGCTGGAAACCCCTCTCCACAGAGAAGGAGAGCAGTCCATTGGACACTCAATCCTTCTCTGCCCCTGCCACCCCTGGGCGGCCTGTGCTCATTCCCGAACACGGGTCGCCAGCGTTGCACGAACTAAGGTGACCAGCGCCTCATCCCTCAGTGCCACTGGGCTGGCAGCCAAATCCATTTTAACATATATGAAATATATCTCAGAAAATACATCCTAATATATTGAAAATATGTTTGCTAACATAAACTTATTGTAAAGATTACACGGTAAAATTATGCTTGCATGAAACTATAATAATTATTCATTAGGGAGTCCATAAAGACATTAAAAAGTAAAACAAAATATTTTCTTTTATAGCATAACAAAACATATACCTTTAGTATATCAGTGCCATGTATAAGACATTTCTCATTGAATTCTGCAAATACCTAAAATATAACTGGAAAAATGTGCAGATATCTGAAATATGTAATATATTTAGATATAGTCTGCATATTAACAAAATACAGTACAGTTATTTTCCTTATGGGTATAATTTAAAACTATGTTATGAATACATTTTTGTATTTTTATATATCTGCATCCTGGGAAACCAAAAATGAAATGATATAAGTAATTCAGAACACATATGTTGGATAGATTCAAAATACATGTTTACCTAAAATACAAAATAAGTAGAAACTACAATAATATGTAACCACAAATAACATTTTTTGATTTTATTCAAGGCATAACATTGAAAGAACAAAAACTTTAATTTTGAAATAGTATATCAAAAAAAAATATTTCACACACACACATATATATATATATATATATATATATATATCAATGTTTCTGAAATGTGTTGCATCTTGGATCATTCTGTGAATATCTAGAATTTTTCTTGAACTATATCTGAAAAGTGGTAATGTATCTGACATATGTTTGAAACACATTTGAGGATACGAGGATACATTTCAGATATTAAAAAAATATATAGATCTTTTCCATATAATTTTATTTCATTTTCATTTCATTTTTATTGGTTATACAGTAGAAGCCGCTTTAACGGGATGGCTCAGTTTCAGACTGATCGTCCCATTTAAATGTCCGTCTCTACAAAATGAAGTTAGATTTTATTTTTCAAAAATACGCTAACTGACATTTGCAGGGAGTTGATTAATATGAAGGCAGGGAGATGATTATATGAAGGGGTTTTGAGGGTTTTTTTGTATGCTTGTGCTTTATGTACAGTGTTACAGTATACTCCACGTACTTCAACTAGTAATTATTAAAGAACGGTGTAAACTTTCTCCTCCATGAAGTGGTACAACTGGCTGTCGTAGTCATCATTGAAAAGTTCATCCGATAGCAGCTCTGTAGTGTGTGGCAAACTGATTTGGGGTATAGCCTGCAAGGAGGTAGAGGAGGTAGCTGACATATCATACACTTCTGGCACTGCAACCTGTTCAGTAATAGGTTCGTTACCAGCAAGAGGGGCAAGAGGAGCAAAGAATTCAGTTATGCTTGTCTGTTTCTTTTCTGAAATGGCATAAGCTTGAATGCTCCTTTCGGCATCGAACAATGAATCCCACATTGTGGTTTGCCCATGTTGCTGACACCACAGTGAAGCTGTGCGAATCCCAGTAAGGGCCTCAGTGTTTGTGACTAGTGGTGCATCATCTGTTGTGTCATCTATTGTTTGGTCCTCGATCACAGATTCCTTATTGATTGCACTCACCACTTCAGCATCGGAGAGTTCACCAACAGTAGGTTCATTTGAATCCATATCAACAAAGTCATGGAACACTGCATGATCCTTAAAGAAGGGTATGCTTACATCATCCAAGACTGGCATTTCTTCATTGGCAGTTGCATTTGTCTCCTCAGATGCTCTCCCAAAAAAGCCTGCTTGACGAAAACAATTTGCTACTGTTTGTGGCTTCACTGCCTGCCAAGCTCTGTGTAGCATGTAAATTGCAGTGGCCAAATTAACTTTTCTGGCTATTTCTGCTGCATGAGCCGTCTCTCCCTCGTCAAGAGAGAGGTTGATTTTTGCTGCCACAAATTACCTGTAGTGCCCTTTTAAGTTTTTGATCACCCCCATATCCATGGGTTGAATTATGCTGGTGGCGTTTGGTGGAAAAAACACAAGTTTAATAAGATTGTAGGCGTTTTATCAGATCATGAGGGTATGCCGAACAATTGTCAACAAACAGGATGATTTTTCATTTGTCTTCGCAGTTCAGCATCCAAAGCCATCAGTCATTCTTGAAAGATTGCACCAGTCATCCATGCATTGCATGAACTGGTGTAGGTGACAGGCAGCAATTTTAAATCCCGAGGCAAACAACATGGGCATTTAGATTTTCCAATGAGAAAAAGCTTTTGCTTCTCTGTTCCACATTGGTTAGCACAACAAAGCACAGAAATTCTGTCTTTTGCTTTTTTGCCTCCAATGAGTTCATCTTGCTTTAAGGCATGGCCATGGACAGGATAGCCCCGATAGAAAAGTCCAGTTTCTTCAGCGTTCCATACATCAGTAGGTAGAT
This sequence comes from Neoceratodus forsteri, assembly GCA_016271365.2. Lineage (NCBI taxonomy): Eukaryota > Metazoa > Chordata > Ceratodontiformes > Ceratodontidae > Neoceratodus > Neoceratodus forsteri. Next base: position 975,752,943 of record CM057452.1, on the reverse strand, counting down.
AGCCAGAAAGGAGACCAGGCAGTACTTCAGCAAACCATTTCTGGGCAGCAGTGGCATCTGCATCTTGTTTTTCCCCATGCATCCATTTAAAGACAATCTGATGTCGCATTTTCCAACACAATAGCCATCCATCGGTGGCATCAAATCCATCATGCGACATCTCCCTTGCAAGATCATCAACTTTTGCTTTCAGCATCGGACCTGATATGCGCGATCCCTTCTGCAGAGCCTGGGAGAACCACAAGAGGAGAGCCTCATCCACTTCATTGTCCTTATCCTCCCTTTTCCTTTTGTGACTTGGGTTCACGTTTGTCTGCCACTCGCTGAGGATTGCATCACGGTTTTTACTGATGTGACCAGCCTGGCTTTTGGAAATTTTAAACTCAGCAGCCACTGAGGCAAGAGACCTGGAGGAGTTTGACAATGCATCAAGCACTTTGACACGCTCTGCAAGCGTGAGTTCGTTCTGAGAAAGAGACATGGTAGAGGCAAAGCAGGAAGCAAGCAAGCGCCAAGTACATTAGACACTGTTAGATCAAAGGTCAGACCACTTAGTCAAATAGCAAAACTCTGCTGGAAATCGTCCCAATAAACTGGCTTATGTGTGATTGCATGTCCTGCTTAAACATTCAATTAACTCTATGTTTCCATTGAATTGAATTGGTGCCTGGACAGATGTCCTGCTTATGCGGCCGCCCCATTTAAGCGCATCTCATTTAAGTGGAGTGTACTGTACTGGAAAGACATGTGGGCGTTGCTGCCTGTTTACACAAGCATCCAGATACATACAACAATAATGAGACATGACATAAGCTTAAACATTTAATTAACAGCAAGGGTTAATACAATGGTACATAAATTTAGGATAATATAGACTAAAGGGCAAACCATGAACTAGCCTTGGTGAATTAAATAATACAAGTGACATTAGGCATTCAATGAGAGTTTAACAATAACATAACAGTGGGAAACAAAACAATTTAAGTGCAATCTAAAAACTAGCCTAGGTGGATTAACAATACTACAAGTGTTTGAAAGAGATGGTAAGTGTCTGAGGTAGATAACCAGAGAATGAGGGGAAAAAAATGCAGAATGGGAACCAGATTAGGGCTGCAAGAAGGTGCAGGTGGGAGAGAAATGTTTTCTAATATTGTGTTTGAAGGCATTTGTGAAGGGGCAGAGTTTTTTTTTTTCCCTACAATTTATCCCCACCTACTACCCACTGGACCCGCACCATCAGGAGTCACCCATTAAGCCTGGTCTCTGCTGGAGCCTTACCTGTCAGTCCCCAGGTCCCTCCATCCTGCCATGAATACCCCCCCAGGTGGGGTCAGGTTGGGGGTGATCCACCGAATCTTGCATTTGTCAGGGTCCACAGGGCTGCAGGCTTGGCTCCAACACATAGAGACCCCAGCTCGGTGCTCCATCTTCCCGGCTCCAGTGGGGGTATTTCACTTTTTCTCCCAGTGGGACGTCGCAGGCCCTGTATGTCAAAGGGCAAATGCCGATGTCGACAATGTCCTTCCCCCCTCCCTATAGTTCTGAGGCTGATTGGCTGCTGACATATATCCTCAACCAATCCAGCCCCTAGGACCCCAACTTTGCCGTCACATCCCCAGCCTCCACCAGGATATCGAACCCTCCCTCCCCGGAGAAGTGAGCTGTCGTCGGACACTCCAGCCTGTCTCTCCCCCCCTGGCCAATCCCCGGCAGCCTGAGCTCGCTCCCAAACCTGGGTCATTGGAGTGGAGTGAGGCGTGGCGTCCAGCGCCTCAACCCTCAGCACCACCAGGCTGGCATGAAGGGCAGAGTTTTAGTTCAGGAGAGAGTTGAAGACCTTGGGTCCCATAAAAGAGTGTTTTCTGGCCTTGAGTGGTCCAGCAGAAAGGAGCAGTGAAAAAAAGAGTGGAGGACAGTCTAGTGGCCCTGGTGGTGGCAGCTGTCTGAAACAGAGAAGTGAGCATGTAATGTGAGATAATATGTATGCACATCAGGAAAATGGAGTCCTCCCTTCTTGCTGTTTGGGGTGGAGTTAACCTGTTATAGGCCTATGGGGCAACTTATACTTCCACAAAAAGAAGGTGAGAGTAGACTTAACTTATCAGGTAGGCTCTGTCCCACCATATTCATTGGCTATATTAACCTGGGCAGTACATCCATCTTAATAATGTTAATGTGGGCCCAGTGGGTAAATGGAAAAAATGCCCACTGGATTAAATCCTGTTTAATGACATTAAGCAGCATGTCAAGGTTTGTGGAGGCCATTGCCTTCTTGCTTCTAATGGTTGTAATACCCAGGTATTTAAGAGCTTCTGGGTTCTTGGTCGCCCCCTCTGCATCACTTGTTGTTGTGTAGTGATATGATTTAGGGGCATACTACAAGTTTTGTCAGTGTCAGGTCTATACCTTGCTAATTGACCAAATTCATAGAGTAGGTCCAGGGTCACTGGGATTGATCATTCTAGGTCCTCCAGGTGTAGGAGCACATCATCCATCTAAGTGGATATTTTATATCCACAGTCCCCCACCTGTAAGCCTTTAATTCTGTCATCTGCCAGGAGCATTCTAGTCAAGGGTTCCATATATGGATTGAATAATTAGGGCGAGAGGGGACAGCCCTGTCTGGTTCCTCTTTGCAATGCAAATGGTAGAGAGAGGACTGTATTACAGGTTATCTTGGCTATGCAATGGGAATAAAGCAGTTTAATCCAGTCAATAAAGGAAGCAGGAAAACTGAATGCTTCCAAGCTGTGGTACAGAAAAGACCAGGAGACCCTGTCAAAAGCTTTTTCCACATCTATGAACACCAGAACCATGGGGCACCTGGAGTCCCTGGAGGCAGAAATTTTGTATTCAAGCTTATGCAGGTGATCCTTTGAGAGTCTACCCTGCATAAAGCCCACCTGTTCTGAACTGATTAGATCAGCCCCCACTTTACCCACCCTGGTGGCCATTATTTTTGCCAATATTTCTATGTCAATATTTAAGAGAGAGATGGGTCTGTAGCTGTTAAGTTGTTCAGGGTCTTTACCCAGCTTAGGTGACAGAATAATGTGGGCTTCCTGTAGTGCAAAGTCTAGTTCCCCACCCTCCTTTGCAGCATTAAACAGGATGGTTAGGGGGCCTACCAGTTCTTCAAACAGGGCTTTGCATATGTTTGGGGAAAACCCGTTGGGGCCAGGGACTTTGCACTGAGTTCTTTTATGGCCCATGGTACCTCCCCGCTGGTGACAGCTGTCGCTGGGGATTCTACTGTAACTGATGTGCTTGTAACTTAGATAATTATGCTTCAGTGAGCAACTGCTGAATAAGCTCTACCAGGGCCTGTGATTCTTGGGTATTTGGGGCTTCATAAAATGCCTTAAATGCTGCTGCCATTTCCATAGGACATGTGATCTGGGGGTCTTGAGGCCATGGCTGTATTGCTTTAATAACTCTGGACATTTCTTGTTGTAGCCCCAAAGCTGGGAGCCTCTCCACTTTCTCACCCTGATCCACATATTTGGTCGTGGCCTACAGAATAGCAAATTCTGCCTGTTCTCTCATCAGTTCTCCATATTTTGCCTGTAGCCCATTAAGATTGATCCAGCCACCCTGAGAGGAGGAACTAGTGATAGCTTTTTCTTTGGACCTGATCTCTGAAAGGAGTTGTGCACTTTCCACCTCTCTCTTTCTCTTCTGTGTGACTGCCAAATGAATATGTTCTCCTCTCATAGTGCCTTCAAAGGCCCCCTATAAATGGGCTGGATTGTCTATGGTGGTGATGTTTTCTTTGAAAAATGGTTAGCACAGACTTTATTTTTTCCCAGAGTGGTGGGGTCTTTAAGGAGGTTATTGTTGATTTTCTAGACTCCGTCTTTATATGTGGACCTCAACAGGAGGAACGACAGGAGCACTGGGGAATGGTCAGATACGACCTAGAGCAAAATTGTTACCAGTACCAGGGTTCATATGACACAATATGAGTACTATATTTTACATGTATAGAACAGACCTGGAGCGTACTGGCACATTTCAAGCTGTATTTACCATCATGATTTGTTCCTACCATGTAATTAGATAGGAATACAGATCCACAATCTCACATCAAAAAGATTCATCAAAACATATGACAAAAGTTATTCTTCCTTTACCCAGTGAAAACAATAAGCAAAATAACAATTTCCTATGCTCGGCAGTCTTACAATGGCATGGGGTCAATATCACACACGGCAGAATGTTGTGTGACTTAATCGCATTACGTGACTAAATGAAATCTTTTTTTCTGTGGGGTGCTCCATCCCAAAAGCCCCCCCCCCGTTACGGGGGTCTGTGACCCCTGGACCCCTCACTAAGGATTATAACTCTGGGGGAGTCCAACACAGAGAGTGCACAGGTCTGTGTTTCGGCATAATGCCATGCTCTATTAAGCATATGACATTATGACCCGCTACGTCTTATGACCTATAGCCCAGACTTCTATTATGAGGTACAAAATCAACCTAACTTAGCTAAATTGTGTAGGCATTCATATCATGTTCATGTTGCAAAGCAATATTTCTATCATATAATAGTTACCTGAAACTAACCTATGCCATAATACTTGCACACATATTATAGAGCAGCTATCCCCTAAAACAGTAGCCTTAAATGGCCTGTAGCCTTTGGCTACTAAATTTTGCACGAGAGGCTTGTCAATGCTTGAAGCAAGAGCTGAACCAATTTCTTTACCCTTCTTATGACCCTTTCAGTACCCTGCAGTCAGTGCCCCCTAAGACTAGTAGCTATCTCCCACGAATCTGCTTGTACAACTATTATAAAGTAGTTATCCCCTAAAGCAGTAGCCTTAGTGGCCTTTGACTACTAAATGTTGCATGAGAGGCTTGTCAATGCTTGAAGCAAGAGCTGAACTAATTTGTTTACCCTTCTTATGACCCTGTCAGCACCCTGTAGTCAATGCCTGCTAAGACTAGTGACCAGCAGCCATCTCCCATGAGTCTGCTTGCCCTGTCCTGCAGACTGTCAAATGTCTGGGATTTTTATACCTTTCTTGTAGGAACTTTCCAGAGGGAACTACAATCACATGGTTGCTGGAAGGCAAAGTGGAACTAGCAAATGTCTGTGAGCTGCTACGTAGCATATGAGCTGCTAAGTAGCATATACCAAGAAATGGTTGCTTGGGTGTTGCTAGTAGTAATAGCAATAACTACATATTCCTGCCCTTGTGGTTGGAATAGATTTTATCTACTTTGCAATCTGGAAGATGCTAAAATTATATTTATGATGGGATATGCCAAAATGCCTTTTATAATAATTTTCCAGTTAGTTGTCTTAAGTGACCCTAAGTGAGTTTTTTAACATGCCAGCTTTTATGCTTTTACAGCTGAAATTCAGAGTGCTTCGGCCTTGTCAGTTTCCAAGGTCCTATTTTAGCTGGCTTTGCCTGAGGTGCTTTAGCCTGGCTGGTTTCTAGCCAGACTCAGGTCTTTGGGAATGGTTTCTCTGGTATCAAAATGTCATAGCATAAGGTGGACTTCGGTATACCTTGTCTAACCAGAAAATAATCTAGCCTGGAAAAGCAATTATGAGCCACAGACTAAAATACATACATTCCTTTCACCAGAATGCAGTACCTGCCAGACTTCCAGAAGACCTAAGGTGTCCTGGAGTTCTTTATTTGCTCTCTGGTTTGGGGAAAGCCCCACCCTGTGATTCGTGGATCTGTCCAGATCCACAGTGGGGACAATATCCAGTCTCCCACCATGATGACTGGGGTATTTGTATAGGTTGCTATCTTTGCCAGGATTCAGGAAAACCCTTGGAAATTATTTTTGGGCAGGCCATACATTGATGGTAGGACAATATCCAGTCTGTGCACCTTCAGAACAACATACCTGCCCTCTGGATCATGGGTTTGTTAGCTAGCTGAAATGGTACATTTCTGTGTATGAGAATAGCTACACCCCTCACTTTTATTATTATTATTCCCAACTGCAAAGACCTGCTCTACCCATGCATGTCTTCACAGATTGCCTTGCCCTGAGATTGTGTGGGTCTCCTGTAAAAAGGCTAATCTGACCTCCATGGTTTTCTGGTGAGGAAGGATTTGATGTCTTTTTTCTTTCATTTAGGCTCCTTTAACATTCCATGTGATACAGCTGAGAGTATTGGTAGCCATAACCACTGTACTGGATGCTACCTAGTACTTGCATGATTCCATCTTGACTTGAGGATAAGAATAAGTTAGGTACATTTCTTCCTCATCTGACCATATCCCTGCACCTTGAAAGATAAAAGTAGAAGTGTGTATTATGAAGTTAGTGTTTGTGCCCAACAAACAACGTAACCATAACAAGAGAAAACAACAACATTAAATATGGCTGCCGTATGAACTGTCAATGAACCTGCATACAGTATAAATACTGTATATGCACTCACTGATAGTTCATATGGTGGCAGGCTGAGGAGGTGAGAGGAGGGCTGTGCCAGTCGCCATATCAGGTTTAGCTGGATATCACTGGACTTCAGGATAAGGGAGGGTGGTATATGAGTGGGCAGGATGAATGGGGTGACAGTGGACCACTACAGAGTCTTTGTATGTTTGTCAATGGGTGATTGGGGCTTGGGGAAGACACCAAGGAAGTATTATATGGAGGGAAACAGGCAATTGGTAGGGTGGGGGGAGTGCCACTAAACACCTAGAGATAACTCTAAGATTTTGAAATGGGTGCTGGAGGCAGGTGGCTGTAGTACAGTCATCCTGCCTTCGCGGGGATTGAAGCACCCCTGTAAGAGGTGGTTTCTGGCAGCAATAAATAGTGCCACTTTAGGCTGTTTACCACTGGTGCAAACTTTTGAAGATACCATTGCACCAATATGCTTGGGGAGACCCCTTCATTTGTATAGGCACATCAGAATTATAGTGCTTTGGTGCTGCAAGTTTGCACTGGTGCTTCCAGAGCTTCCGAATATGGGCCAGCCAGGATCACAAGCACAAATTTTGGTTAGTGCACCCTCTAATCATTATAGTGGTGCACCAGACTTTGAATATCAGGCCCCTGTACTGCATGCAGTACTCCAGGTAAGGCCTGACAAGGGTTCTGGACCTAGGAAAAATGGTGCACAAAAACAGCTGTTAAATAAGGAGCTGAAACTTCCAATATGCTGAAATTCAATTTATTTTTGCGATGTCAAAAATAGCAGCCATGAACAGGACAAAAAAGACCCATCTGAAGTGGCAGGAGTACTTCCCCTGCCTGCTAGTTTTCCTCACCCCCATCATTTGTTGCATCTCAGCATTCTGCCAGCTTTCTTGACAGCAGCAGCACCTTACTTGTCAGGCCTCAGATATATGTCTATTGTTTTGTTTTTTTTTAATCAGTTTTTGGCCAGGAAATACCAATTAAGCTGAGACTTGTTTCCAGGATTGTCTTAGGAGCACAGGGAAGCTATGTGACCTGCTCATGGTCATAAACCAAGCAAGTGGTGGATGTGGGATTTAAATGCAAATCTCCAGGTTTGCAGCTCAGTGCTCTTAACCACTAGACTATACTGCCTCCCCAGCTCCTTTTCCTCCTCAACTGCAGCAGGAGGAGCCCCACACACTGTGTGCAACCTACAGTAGCTCTGTTTTCCTCCCTAAGTGTAGCACCTTTCATTTGACTGCACTGAATCACGTGCTCCAGGAGTCAGATCAATCACCCAGCTTGTTCAGGTCCTCCTGATGTTTGTCCCCATTCTCAAGGAAGTTCACCACCTTGGCTAGCTTAGTGTTATCAGTGAATGTAAGCTTAATCTTATTTATTATGTACTAATATCTGGGGCATAAGGTCCACTGTCTGGAACACTGTATGGTCCAGTGGTGGGAGCAGTGATCTGTGAAACCAAAGATCCCAGGTTAGAATCCCATCACTGCCACTGGCTCCCTGGTTTACCCTAAGCAGGAAATTTGACCTTTCTGAACTACCCTCCATCCAACAACAAAACTGAGTAAGATGCAGCATCCACTGCAAACAAGAGGTTGCATCTCATTTGGATATTCTGGGTCAGTAAATTGTAAAACAAAATACCCAACAGTGTTGTTTTCACCATGTCTACCTTTTCTGAAGGAAAATGTAAAAATAAGAAACCGCCTCTTTTGTCACAGCCATGTAAATTCAGAGTCCAGCTCTGTTGTCATGAATAGGGATGTAGTTAACTGAAACAGGACTGGACTGGTTGCAGGCATTTAATGAATTACTGTAATTCAATCACTTTTCTTAAAATAGGTTGATACCTGGGAATCTGTCAAAAACATTGCTGTTTCCGTAACCTCTTCAGTTTCGCTCCTTATTTGTATTATTGTTTGAACTGATTTAGTACACTCATGTTTATGTATAGATTATCATCCTGCCAGCACTAATGTGACTGTGTAAATGAGCTTTTCATGGTTTCTTCGTGTAAGCAGCTGGAACCAAGACATGCTCTTACAAAAACTTCAACATCTCCCACTGTGTTTCACAGGAGATAGTTCCCACTGATCTAATTATTCACAGGGAGCCCAAGGGATTGTGCTAATGGGGGATCTGAAGCTGTGAGTAGTCAGGAAAGTGGAATTGTTTTACTAAAATGAAATTAAGTACATGTGGAATGCCCATAGATGTGGAAGATTCAGGAATGAAATTTTAGCACCCGGTTCTCAGCTCAGTTTATTGTTACAAAGCAGGTACACTCAGTTTTAGTGGAAATACTATATTTGTTGTTTAAATCTGCTTATATAGCGAGGCTTATATTAATGAAGTATTGAAAAAAGGAAAGCATATTATCATGGTTTGGGGGCATAATGAAAAAAATGACAACAGAATTGGCATTCATAAATCTTGGTGGCATGGTTTTCTATGGTGTGCAGGGATGTTTCATTCACTAATTGAAATGTAAGTAATTGTGGCATATCCTCAGATCTGTTAAACTGCTTGTGTACTAGTTAAACATGATGGTCTCCATTTTCAGTTGCTGTTGGTTGTAGCACGACAGGTGTGTTTTGGATGCCACCAATGCCCGAAAGCCATATACACATAGTTGCATATTGCAGAGGAAGGAGGTTTCAGTGCAAATCAGTAATCCATCTTTAGAGGGTAGAGCTCAGTTTGGCATGTGCCTGCAACCAAGTCATGGTATGTAATTGTGCTAGGCACATGATGCTACTGTATGCTATGATGCAACCTGGTTGCCTCCTCTAGCACATGAGAATCCTGTCCAGAGGGATACCCCCTAACCAGCCCATGTGTAATTTGTTCTAATGGTCCAGGAATTATCCCCCACCCCCTAGATTATCTCTGTGCTCTGGTGCTCCAGTGGACATCCCAACCACTCACCGTACATTGTAAGGCCTGGTGATTGAGTGGTACCTCCCCATCCCCAGCTTGGCTCCATACCTAGTGTGTGCCTGGTCACAGCACTGCAACTCCCATTACTGCCTGCTTTCACGTAAGCAATAAACCATAACAGACCATGGTTCTACTGTGGAATTAATCCATAGTTGGGAGAGGCGGCCTCGTGCCTCCAACCACCTAACCATGGATTAATTCCACATTAGAAAATGGCAACAATCAATTCTTAAACCTGATTGGCTGAGACAGGCTCCAAGCTGGGCATTTATTTTTCAATAGATGCCTAGCTAAACATAAGAGCCAGTCCAAGTGACTCTTTACAGAGTAACATTCTCTGATGGGCCATTTTCTAAGCACAATAATACCCTCCAGGGTGGGCATTATTGGGAAATATCAGAGCTTCCAGGGGCTATAAGGCCCTCCGCCTGTGGCATCAGGCCTCATGATGCCCCAGGGTAGTCCGGTATTTCCCAATAATGCCCGCCTTGTCAGGTATTACTGCTTACATAGAACCATTGTCTGGAGTGGTTTAATGCTCTTGAAACATGGCAAGAGTATTATTAGTGTTATTTGATTGCTACAGTTATTGTGGATCAAACATTAGAAAACATGAATCAGACAGGGTTTGTTATGTTGGTAGGTTTATTCGAACATGGCATGGCAACATAGTGATACTTAAATACATTACTTAGTTGTCTTCACTACATATTTCATACTTTGCAGTTAATAGCACCTTAATTGTAGTAACATAGAAACATAGAATTTGACGGCAGATAAGGACCGCTTGGCCCACCCAGTCTGCCCATTTCCATACCTAATGGATAAGCTGCAGATTCTAGTTAACCAGCAGCCTACTTCTTTCTACCCCCACCCCCTAGAATTGCCTTATGGCTGTCCCATGCATGCTTTAATTCAACCGCTGTTTTTGACTGCACAACCTCCTCCAGAAGGCCATTCCATGCATCCACAACCCTCTCTGTGAAAAAATACTTCTTTACATTACCTCTGAGCTGCCCCCCTTCTTCAAATTGTGCCCCCTTGTTCTTGCACACCTCTTTTTTGAAAGATGCTACCCTCTTGGACTTTGTTGATTCCCTTGAGGTACTTGAAAGTTTCTATTATGTCGCCCTCTCCCTCCTTTCCTCGAGGCTATACATATTAAGCTCCTTTAGTCTCTCTCCATATGTCTTCTGGTGCAGACCCTGCACCATTTTAGTTGCCCTCCTCTGGACAGCTTCCATCTTGTCTATGACCTTGTGGAGATTGGGTCTCCAGAACTGCACACAGAACTCCAGATGGGGTCTCACCAGCTGTCTGTACAGAGGGATAACAACTTCCTGTTTTCTACTGGTGATGCCTCTCCCTATGCATCCCAGTATCTCCCCAGCCTCCTTACTGCCCTCTCACATTGCTTGCCCACCTTTAAGTCATCTGATATGACTACCCCCGGACCCTTTCCATTTTTGTTGTTGTTAGTATCTCACCCCCCATTGTGTACTCTTCCCCTGGGTTTTTGTTTCCCAGGTGCATTACCTTGCACTTCTAAGCATTGAATCTAAGCTGCCATACCTTTGACCATTTCTCTAACCTTGCCAAGTCCCTTCTCATCCTTTCCACCCCACCTTGTGCATCAACTCTGTTGCAGATCTTTGTGTTATCTGCAAAGATACATACTTTTCCTTCCAGACCCTCTGCAATGTCACTTATAAAGACACTGAAGAGGATTGGTCCTAATACTGAACCCTGCGGTACCCTACTAGTAACCCCCCTTTCTTCAGAGTGGACTCCATTTACTATTACCCTCTGTGTCCTATTCTCCAGCCAATTCTTTACCCAGGCTATCATCTTGGGACCCACTCCCATGCTGGCTAACCTGTATATTAATCTTTTGTGTGAGACTGAGTCAAATGCCTTGCTAAAGTCTAGGTAGGCCATGTCCACAGCCCCTCCCTGATCTACTACTTTGGTCACCCAGTCAAAGAAATCTATTAGATTCATCTGACATGACCTTCCTACTGTGAATCCATGCTGCCTTGGGTCCTGTGCCCTCTGGCCTCTAGGTACTTGACAGTTCTTTCCTTCAGAGTGATTCCATCATTTTCCCTATCACTGAGGTTAAACTAACAGGTCTGTAGTTTCCTGATTCTGCCTGCTCCCACTTTTGTGAAGGGAATCACATCTGCCCTCCAGTCCTCAGGTACCCCATCCTCCCATGATTTGTTAAAGAGGGTAGTCAGTGGTGTCACTAGTTCTACCCTTAGTTCTTTTAGAATTCTGGGATGAATCCCATCAGGCCCCATTGCTTTGTCCACCTTCAGTTTTAAGAGTTCTTTCAGAATACTTTCTTCTGTAAATGGGCTGGTATCAACTTCTGTATCCAGAGTGTTTCTATTGTTTGTTTTAGGTATCTCTCCCTCTTCATTGGTAAATACTGAGCAAAAATATTTGTTTAGTATCTCTGCCTTTTCACTTTCACCCTCTGCCCACTCCCTCCCCTTTATGAAACCTCGCCATCACTCCCTTAGTCTTCCTTCACTCCCTGATGTACCTATAAAAGGTTTTATCCCCCTTCTTAACTGAGTTGTCTATCTTTACCTTGGTTCGGGACTTTGCTGTTCTGACTACCTTCCCAGCTTCCTTTTGTTTTAACTGATACAATTCTCTGTCCTGCTCCTTCTATGATTCCTTGTACTTTCTGAATGCTTTCTTTTTCTCTGGAACCTTCACTGCTACATCCTTTGAGAACCATAGTGGTTTCTTACATCATTTTGTTTTGTTTATTTGCTTCACACAAAGGCTTGTTTCCTCTGTGATGGCAGTTTTTATTATTCCCCATTGTTCTTCCACCCCTCCTTCCTGCCCATTTGCTAGTGCATTCCTTAGGCATTCACCCATTTTGGCAAAGTCAGCCCTCCTGAAGTCCAGTACTTTTGCCTTTGTATGACTTGACTCTATTGCTGTGTTTATTGTGAACCATACTGTTCGATGGTTGCTAGTTCCCAGATGGCTACCCACCTCTAAATCTGTGATCCTCTCTCCATCTCCATTTGAGAGAACCAGGTCTAAGATTCCTCCCTCTTGAGTGGGTTCCAATACTAGTTGTCTAAGGCATGCCCCCTGTAGGGCAACTAGAATAACCCCACTCTTAGAAGTGGCTGCTGCAACTGCACTCCAGTTAACATCTGGCATATTCAGATCACCCATCAGCAGTATCTCCCCTTTATCTGCCATTCTAAGTATACTTTTTATCATTTCCTTGTCCATTTCCTCCCCCTGAGAGGGGGGTCTGTATACAACCCCTGTGCGGATTGTGGTTCCATTGCCTGCCTCCAAATTGACCCACAGTGCTTCTTCTCCTCCCTGTTTACCCTTTTGTTTTGTTGCTTTGATTCCTTCCCTTATGTAGAGAGCTACTCCTCCTCCTCCTCTTTTACCCTCCCTGTCCCTCCTGTAGATAGTGTATCCTGGTATGTTTATGTCCCAGTCATGGTTCTGTGTGTACCATGTTTCTGTGACTACCACAATATCCAGATGTTCCCCCTCCATCAAGGCCACTAATTCAGGAAGCTTGTTACCCAGACTGTGGGCATTGGTATTCATTGTTCTCCATTTTTTGATGGCTTTACCTTCTGTAGCAGCATCCCCCGCTGACCTTTCTACCTTGGTCTTTTTTTCATTTAGTACCCTGTTTTATAGGGGGAGGCTGGGATTTTTCTGCTGCTTATCAGTGCCCCCCCCCTTGACTAGTTTAAAAGCTTGCCAATGAAGCATTTAAACCGACTGCCCAAAAGACTTGTTCCTTCCTGGACAGATGCAGACCATCCTGCCAGTATAGGCTGGTGTCCCTCCAGGTGGAACCCCAGTCCCCAATGAAGAAACCCTGTGCTCCACACCATTTTTTCAACCATTCATTAAACTGCATGGTGCAAAGTATCCTCACCTCACCCATGCCACTAACAGGCAGCACCTCTGAGAAGGATACTGTGTGTGCTACTTGTCTTAGACCCTTCCCCAACTCTACAAAGTCCTTCTGCAGTGCTCTAATCTCATGATGAGCCAAGCCATTTGTCCCTAGGTGGACAATGAGGTCCATTTCAGACCCCCATGCAACTGTTCCCGTGATCCTAACGATGCGTTTGCTGTCCCTCCAAGCCATGGCACCAGGCAGGCACCTTACTTCAGTTTTCCCTGCTCCCCCCAGTTCTGTCCCCCTAATAATTGAATGCCCCACCAGGAGTTGCTTCCTTTCCCTGCAGTTCCCTCTACCTCTTTCCTGAGGGCCTCCCCTGTGACAGTTGTCTGCAAACTCTTTAGTCTCCTCTGAGGGTGCATCCATAGGGAAACTATGCTCCCCCAGAATGGTGTATGGATTGTGGAGTGGAACAACTGACTGGGTGTGCCTTTGTTCCACCAGCTTTACCCTCCCTGAGCCCACTGTTGTCCAACTGCTGTACTTTCTTTGCAACCTCTGAGGTAGTGGTGGTGGCTCTGGTGCTCCCTGGATGTGGAAGGTTCCCTTACTACTGTCCAGTGCAGCCTGAAGATGGACAACTTCCTCCTTCAGGGCAGAGAGTTTTCTGCAAACAAGGCAGCATCTCAGCCTCCAGAAAGACTCCCAGAAGACTGCTGCCCCACAGCCATTACATTGCACTACTCCTCACATGTCTGTCTACCTTAGGTTTTTTTTTGTGTGTGTGTGTGTGATTGGTTTGTTATATAGAAATATATATATATTATAATGTGTATGCTTATGTTGTCAGTGCAGTGTGCTAGAGAGGATATGACAGTGATATGCACCTTGCCTTCTTGAGGAAATGATGTCAGAACCCCAGATATAAAGGAACTATTTCCAGGGTTGGGTAGGGTGAGGGGTGGGACGGGTTTGGGCCTAAACTGTGCCCTCATGAAACAATCAGCTAAAAGCTCTGACCTACCACTGCGATGAGTGCCTTCCTGTCAGCAAGATGCCCTACACGACAATCTGACAGAGAAAATACCCTGCTAATAAAACAGATGAAGATCCAAACATTCAAGTCAGACACAGGCAAACCTCCCCAGCCCCAAAGCAGCCTGGTGACTTGTGCTCTGAAAGCAGTCAGTCCCAAAACACATCAGCTGTGCACAAGAACGGACACAGTAAACAGTATTGAGTCACTGTGGGTTTAAACTCTTCCTGCACTGAAAATCTTAACAATTGTAACAAAAGTAAAGCAAGCTCCACCTCCCTCTGTTGATTGAAAGACTGCCTTTTCTGATCATTCTAAGTTCCTTATTTCACCCTTCAGTTAGAAGAATCCTCCACCTGAAGAATATTAACTTTCCTAAGGAATCTGCTTCAAACCAAAAACAACTGTAAATTGTAAGGTTCACCTCCGTCTGTTGTGAGCACAGTTCGCTTTCTTACAAATCCTAAGTCCACTGTTTCAGCTTCCAGCCAGAGGTAGCTTCACCTGAAGAATCTTAGGTTATGCAACCTGGTTGCTTCCTCTAGCACATGACAATCCTGTCCAGAGGTATACCCCCTAACCAGCCCATGTGTAATTTGTTCTAATGGTCCAGGAATTATCCCCCATGCCCTAGATTATCTCTGTGCTCTGGTGCTCCAGTGGACATCCCAGCCACTCACCATACATTGTGAGGCCTGGTGATTGAGTAGTACCTCCCCATCCCGGCTCCATACCTAGTGTGTGCCTGGTCACAGCACTGCAACTCCCATTACTGCCTGCTTTCACATAAGCAATAAACCATGACAGACCATGGTTCTACTGTGGAATTAATCCATGGTTGGAGGAGGCGGCCTCGTGCCTCCAACCACCCAACCATGGATTAATTCCACATTAGAAAATGGCAACAATCAATTCTTAAACCTGATTGGCTGAGACAGGCTCCAAGCTGGGCATTTATTTTTCAGTAGATGCCTAGCTAAAAATAAGAGCCAGTCCAAGTGACTCTTCACTGAGAAACATTCTTCGATGGGCCATTTTCTAAGCACAATAATACCTTCCAGAGTGGGCATTACTGGGAAATACCAGACCTTCGAGGGGCTATAAGGCCCTCCGCCTGTGGCGCCGGGCCTCATTATGCCCCTGGGCAGTCTGGTATTTCCCAATAATGCCCACCATGTCGGGTATTATTGCTTATGTAGAACCATGGTCTGGAGTGGTTTAATGCTCTTGTAACATGGCAAGAGTATTATTAGTGTTATTTGATTGCTACAGTTATTGTGGATCAAACGTTAGGAAACATGAATCAGACAAGGTTTGTTATGTTGGTAGGTTTATTCAAACATGGCATGGCAACATAGCGATATTTAAATACATTACATAGTTGTCTTCACTACATATTTCAAACTTCGCAGTTAATAGCACCATAATTGTAGTAGATAGATATATATGTAAACTGTGGTACATTCTACTCATAACAATGGTGAGATATACTACATTTTTCTGCATTAGTAGCATTTCTGCACTTACTCGCAAATGGCATAGTGCATGTCGGTATACTTGTGACAGTGACATGTCACTGGTAAGCACTGTTCTTCAAGGCTGCTACTGAGACCATGTACTGCGGAGCTTCATGGCTACAAATCGCGTACTTAGATCCAGGGTAATATTGTTCTTTTCTAGTTCGGTATTGTATACCCAGCATTGTAGTTCTTGTAGCAGTAATCTATATTTTTAATACTGTTTTCTGGTTGTCTTTGTGTGCTCTGAGGAATGGCACAGTGCTGCATTAGGACTGGTCTGTGTGTGAGAAAAACAAACAGTGCTGCCACAATTTATTCGTGGTTGATAGAGGTACTACATTAGCAACCATGGTTCTACTGTGGAATTAGTCCATGGTTGCTTTTTGGTCACCTGTTGCTGTTTGACAAACGAGATTGTGTTATTTCAGAGGTCTTTGTAAAGCCTTGTTACAACAGGCATTAACCTGGGGAAGGAGGAGGAGGCTGTGACTTGGCTTGCAAGGCCTGCTGTACCTTTTTATCTGGCCCTGTGGCAGCCTCAACTCCCCCATCCCCTTCTAAACCACTTGCAAAGACATGTGATGATACTTAGGATGGTGTTGTGGCCCCGTGTAGCAAGGTGTGACACCGTAAAAAGGCAGTAGTAGTTCAGAATGGTTGTAGCAACCACATAGCACCACCTTTTGAAACTGAGAATGTGATTGCAGCCTAGTACAATTCATTGGACTATCGTGTGCATTTTTTATTGTTCTCCTCTGCAATGCAGGACTACAGTAGGCTTAAATTTAGCCAGCCATTGCCTACTGTATATCTGTTATTTTACAACAGTCATAAAAAAAATCTTTTTACCTGATTGGCCACCAAAGGTCTTCTACCCATGGGTTGGGTAAATCCTGCAATAATCCCCAGCAGAGGAAGGGCATTTATAAAACAAGATAAACACAATTTTTAAATTCATTTTACACATGCATCAATTGTACAGTTGCAATCAGGCACTCTAGGATGTGGATAATAGGTGGATTACCCGCTTCTTTTGTTGTTAAATGCGAGGTCCCATCTGCCTGTTCTGGTAGTTCTTCAGGTGGACATTAAAGACCCCATCTAAGCACTTCTCAAAAACAGCAGGGGGGATTTCCCCAGTGTTCTGTCCAAATTTTCCCCATTCACTAAAACTACCAACAACTTAACCTGGTTCAGTATCAGTCAGTGTGTATCTATAGTCCCTTACCTGTTGAACAAGGCTAAAAATAAAAAGTATTTCCTAGCCCTCTTTTTCTGGTCAAAATAAAATGAAATAAAATAAACACAATTTGAAATGGTTGCTCCACAAAAGTTTTACAGGAAAGTGTTTTCACAAAATTCTCTGAAATTCCACAAAGTTCCATAAAATTTCATTAACATTTGTAGATGGACAGGGGATGTTCACTTCTAGCAATGGGTAAACAGAAGTAAAAAGTCTTCTTTTGCTGCCAAAACTGCTTTCGTTATATAGGAAAAGCTGGTAAAAATATTGAGGTGAATTTTTGTTTCCTACGGGATGTGCTACAGCATTTGTCATTTACATGGACAGTTCCAAATTATGCCTGCACAGAGATGCATAACAGAAAATCTATCATTTAAAAGTTACAACAGCTGCAGAGCTTGAAGACGTTATTACCTATAGCTATAAAAGATGGGGCTTTTGCTCTGCATTTTAACGTGTGGAACAGTGTGACAATTACCTGAATGCTGTAAGTCTTTACCCCTGCTGCCCCAGGATCCTTTTGAAAATGAAGTATTTTTAACCCTCAATATGTCTACTCTCGGACACATCTGGAATGCAAAATATTATAAGCAGAATTTTCAAAAGGGGCAGACGCTAATGCATTTACCACCTATGTCTGCATCTACTAGAATGCATCATATACTGGTGGCCTATTTTCAAAGGGTCCTGAGTTTCTGCAACAGTTTCCATGATTTTATAACAGCTTGGATCAAAAAATGGTATGTGTCTAAAAAAAAATGGTGCATGCCTTAATTTTGTGATGCAAGCATTAACATTTACATCCAGAATGCTTGACCATCTAATAATTTGTGTAACAGTGCAATCAGAGGTCTGTTTTGAAAATATGGGTGGATGAATCAGGTATGAAAATCCTCCCTATATATGTTTTTAGGGTTGCTTGGAGTGTCCCTTATGGCTGTAAGTGTGCCTTATCATGCATTCCTAGGGTGAGAGGACTGTGAACCAAAGGTGAGCAGAGCAGTCACTCTAAGACACCTTGGGAGACAGTCTGACTGTCATGAGAGACACTATAAGCATCCCTATAAAAACAATATCAGTTAATTTTTACCATTATTAATGCCCACATAACCATGTTGTAATTAGGTGTTGAAACTGGCCTTGTGTAATCGGGATCTGTCACTTCAGCATGTGGTTCTAAACTGAGTGGCATAGTATCACAATTCAATTAAAAATGCTATCCGGTGATTATAAATAAACAAAACATGAAAGGGTGTGTGTGTAACTTAGAAATGTACAGTATACAGACCCTCAGTGTGTGATGCTTTTACAAAACCCCTTAAACTTCGATCTTAGGATTTATGTTGCTTTGCATGCTTCAGATGTGTATATAATTCTGGCTACACACACACACTCCCATGTATTATTTTTTTACATAAATCATTTAAAAAAAATTGATGGCTTACAATATGTTAAATTTGTACTGTAAAAATACTGTTTGCCTGTTTTAAGAAAAAGAGATGGACAATTCCATTTGAAAAGTGAAGCTCTCCAAATTTTCAAATGCTGTGTGTGATGTGCACTTGTGGCTGTAAGACCTTCTCTTCATGCACAGGTGACTACTCAGCACTGATTGGCCAAATCGTACTGATAATTTATAATAAATAAAATAAGAGGCAACATTATACTTTTATTGCAACTTAACACACAACAGCAATATGCTCATTAACAAAGACTGTAATTGATTTTCAGGCCCTATTTTTTTAATATTTTGCACCTCAAACGGCATCCCACGGGGGTACAAACATCATACAGATGTTTGAAGGTTCCTTACTGCAGAGAATGATAATTGAAGTTTATGAGTTGTCATCAAACAACTCAGCGTTGTTTCTAATTAGTGCAATGTGCTTTTCCCCAGCCCCAATGGAATTTACTTTACCCCTTTACCTCATTACTATACCAGCTGGCTTCTTGCTCATGTTAGTTACTCAGCAAACAAGTGGGAAGAATGATAGTTTTATCATCTGTTTTAATTCTTTTCATCTTTAGTTAACCAGTGACTTTCACTTCGAGTTCAGCATGCCATCTCTGACAGAGCTGATTAGGGTATGAGTAGAGGGGAGTAGGACAGGCCTTCTGGTCTTATATTCAGAGTATCTACCAAGCACACAATGTACGTCACTTGTAAGAGCCAGACAGTCATGCTTTGCGCCAGTCTTGGGTCCTTTGCTTTCAGTGGTGTTTATGAATAACCTTCCACTATTGAGCACAAAACATAATGCTGTAATCTATGTTGATGATTTGATTATTACAGTTCAGATGGTTTGGCTAAGTTGCATAGTGATTTAAACTGTGTCTTCAGTCAGATTCATGAATGGTTAACTGAATGTAAGCTGGTTTTGAATAATAAAACAATTAAAGTCAGACTTTTTGGTTCTAACTCTAAAATAAAATCTGTAAGTGGAGGCTCACTGGTAAACAGATGAGATGGTAAGTAGTAAACATTTACTTTTTGAGACAGCTCAGGACAGTCAGATCAAAGTATATATACCATGTCAACCTAATACCCAAGTTACAGAGGATAAAAAAGGATCAGTTCAATAGTAAATATAAGTGATAGAAGATTGCATTCAGTAGAAAATCTGCAGCTGTAATATAGTACATAATTTTATTCAAAACAGTTATGCTTAATTTTGTATTTCTCTTTCAACATTCTTTAGAAATGTCAAAGCTTCTTAGCTCCTCTAATTTTGAGGTGGATTTTATTCCAAGTCCTTGTATCAACATATAACAATGTAGTTTCACCAAATCTGGTTCTGAGTTGGCATACTTATTCTCGTTTGACATGGTATACTACTTGAAGAGGTTACTGGTACAGATATCTCAGAATTACACTCAATCCAGCTTTACATTTTTTCTTTACATATTGATGCAGTCAACAGGCCTGCAGACTTGGTATAGCTTTAAGAGCCAAACAAAATTTAACAACTTGCCCATCAAACACCCATTATGTATGTGAATTATAAGTCATCACTTAACTGGCCATGGGGTGGAACCTAAGTCTGGTGAAAGATTCTGGTAATTTGATCAAGTTAGATGTGACAAATAAAATGGAGTTGAAAATTATCTCCATGCACATTCGAGGTAACCCAGTATGCAGAATTAGTTTATTTTTAGACAGCAAGTCCAGTATCACTATATAGTGGTGTAAGGTGATACAGGACTTGTGCAGGGAAGACAGCAGTTGGCCCGATGGGGATGGGCAAAAGGTATAAATGGAATGCCATAGGGGAGAGGGTTGGTATGGGTGGGTGGTGGTGGTGAGCTGGAGGCTACTGGGAGAGACCACCGGATACCAGATGAACATATTACAGAAGAGCCAGCCTGGCTGCAATGCAGAACCTTGCAGTAAATGACATATTATAAAATACCACCTGTCAAAAGGGCTCAGTAGCCATTGAATAACTCTGTTCCCTGCAGCATGCCATAGCACTCTGCAGTAATACTGCTAGGTACTGCCTTGGATCCTCTCTGACACCGATGTATTACAATACCTACAAGGATTGGGTGAGGGTTGGGGGACCACTGGACACCAGGGAAGCATGCTATTATAATCCCTACAGGGATCAGGTGAGGGAGAGGAACCATTAGATGACTAGGGGGTTATTTGGAATGGGGCAAACGCCAGAGTGCCACAGACCATATACCATTGCCACAGTGATGGAAAAACAGCGAAGACCATCGCAGCGACAGAATCGGCTGTTCGCTGTCATGGTCCACAGGTTTTCCAACACTGCTGTCTCTGGGGAGTGCACCCTTCCCCGAAACAACTCCAACTTAGGGTTGGTAATCTATAGTGTGGGGTGTAGAGCCCTCCTGCATGGGGGGTGCAGGGCTCAAAGCCCCCCACCAAAAACACTTGTTTCCATAGATGGCACAATGCCTGCTGTAAGCATTGTTCCATCGCTGTAATGGCGATCGACAGAATTCCTGTTAATGTGGCTTGGTGAAACTGCCACAGACTCACTGTGTGACCTTAAGCAAGTTACTTTAACCATCAGTTTACCTCACAGCTGTGGAACTTGGTTTTAGCAGGACCAAATTACAACTTTTATGTTGCAACTCAGCTGGCCTAACCCTGGCAACTATATTGTGGACATTGCATAGCGGTAAAAACACCCAGAACGTATGTGTGGCTGTGTCACTCCCATGTGCTGAGCCTCCATGAATGCTAAGGAGCAAAGGATTGCTTCTCAGACATAAATAGTGCCTTTTTGTTGCCTGGGAGTCATTTTCATCTCTCTTTTTAGAGACTGTAACATGTTGCTTAAAAGACCAAATACTGTGGAATTGCCCTAACTGCTACTTTGCTTTTTTGCAGATTATTGTTTTTTACTGAGTGTGATACCCTATAGTTACCAGCAGGGGTTTTTGCTTTGTGCCTACGCACTTGTTATGTCCCTGATTTGCACTGCTCTTTAAAGGAGTAGTACACCCAGAATTTGTAAAAACATCTGTTGTGCAGAGTGTTTTGATTTGTGTGTGAAGTCCTAATGTGTCCTTCCCTCTGTCTGCTATCAGGAGTTTTTCCTAAATTAGCCTGCTAGTTTTATGGTACTTTTATGACCCCTGGGGATTTTCATCTCAGCTAAGTTTGTTGCTTTTCTTGTACCTACAATGCATCCTGTGTCATGTGACAATGATATAGCCAAGCCCATAGATTCAGCAACAAGCACTGCTTAACAATACCACAGCAGAGATGGCTATTTTTAAAAACTATACAGAGTTCAGCTTGGTAACTATCCTCATTGTAAAGATCTTTTTGTTGTGAACAGGTTGACACCGGTTGCGTATGTGTAACATATGGTTTTCAAGATAGTTACATTTGTTTGGCATGTCTACTTGAGTGTTCACTCAGAGAGAAAAAAGCATCTGCTGTTTGTAAGCACATCTGTGCACATGCCAAACAAATCTAAATATCTTGAAAACTATACAAGCTTCACAAAATCAACAAGAAACAAAGTTGTTCAGGACAAAAACATTGTTATAATGAGGGTAGTCACTAAGTTGAACTCCTTACAGTTTTTAAAATATTTGCCATCCAAAGTGGGAAATTTGGTAAGAAACATGGAAATATGCTTAATTAGATGGCTACATTTTAAAACCTATACAGAGTTCAGCTTAGTGACTACCCTCATTGTAAATGTCCCTTTGTCGTGAACAACTTTGCTGCTGGGTGTTTTGTATAGCTTGTGAAGTTTTCAAGATATGTAGATATGTTTGGCATCTGTGCAGATATTCTTACAAACAGCAGATACCTTTTTTCTCTCCAGGTGAACACTCAACTAGACATGCCAAACACATGTAAATATCTTGTAAACCATACAAGTTACACATACACAACCAGTGTCAGAATCGTTCACAGCAAAAAGACCTTTACAATGAGGATAGTCACCAAGCAGAACTCTGTATAGTGTTTAAAATATAGCCATCTCTGCTGTTGTATTGTAAAGCAGTGCTTGTTGCTGAATCTATGGGCTCCGCTACATAGAAATTGACGTCAGATAAGGACCGCAAGGCCCATCCAGTCTGCCCATTTCTTTTTCTACCTTATAAATGTGCCATTGGCCTTTGCTCTGTCAATGGCCTATCTATTCATAATCATCTGTATTGCTCCCTTATGCCTATCCCATGCCTGTTTGAAGTCCTGCACTGTATTCATATCCATCACTTCCTGAGGTAGGCCGTTCCATGCATCCACCACCCTTTCTGTGAAAAGGAACTTCCTTACATTACCCCTTAATTGGCCTCCCTCTAATCTTATGCTGTGTCCTTTTGTCCTGCTATTTTTCTTATACTGAAACATGTTAGACTCTTTCACCTTGTAAATGCTCTTAAGGTGTCTGAATGTTTCAATCATATCACATCTCTCCCTCCTTTGCTCTAGGGTATACATATTGAGCTCAGTTAATCTGTCCTCATATGTTTTTTGATGCAGTCCCTGCACCATTTCAGTTGCCCTTTTCTGCACTGCCTCAATTTGGTTAATGTCCTTGTGAAGATGTGGCCTCCAGTACTGCACACAATACTCCAGATGGGGCCTAACCAGTGTCTTGTAAAGAGGTATTATTACCTCCCTCTTATGACTTGTGATACCCTACTAATACACCCCAACATCCTTCTAGCCTTACTTACTGTTTTAGTGGTCTGCTTGGATGATTTCAGGTCATCAGTGATGATGACGCCCAAGTCTCTGTCTTCTCTTGTGACTGCCAGCAACTCCCCTCCCAGCCTATAGGTGGCTTCAGGGTTTCTCTTCCCTATGTGCATGATCTTGCACTTCTTTGTGTTAAACCCCAGTTGCCACTCTTCCGACCATTTTGCTAGTTTATCCAGATCTCTTCTCAGTCTGCCCACCCCATCTGGATCATCTACTGTGTTACAGATCTTGGTGTCATCTGCAAACAGACAAACCTTACCCTCCAGTCCATCTGCAATGTCACTGATGAAGATATTGAAGAGGACTGGTCCCAGGACTGATCCGTGAGGTATCCCACTTGTGACTTGCATCTCTTCTGATTGTATACCGTTTACCACCACTCTCTGTTTTCTGCCCATCAACTAGTTTGCCACCCAGTTGACCAACTTCTGACCCACCCCAAGCCTACCCAGCTTATTAATCAATCTTCTATGTGGAACAGTATTGTAAGCTTTGCTAAAATCAAGGTAGGCGGCATCAACTGCTCCCCCTTGGTCCACCATTCTGGTTAACCAGTCAAAGAAATCTATGAGATTAGTTTTACAGGACCTTCCTTTTGTAAACCCATGCTGTCTTGCATCATGTGATCCTATGGATTACAGGTATTGCACTATACTTTCCTTAAGGAGTATCTCTATAATCTTGCCCACTACTGAGGTAAGACTGACTGGTCTGTAGTTCCCTGCCTCCTCTCTGCTACTACTGTTGTGGAGCGGGATCACATGAGCCCTTCTCCAGTCTTCTGAGACCTCTCCTGTGCTCAGAGACTCACTAAACAGTTCTGATAATGGCTCTGCTAGTTCCACCCTTAGCTCCTTTAGTACCCTGGGATGTATGCCATCAGGACCTATTGCCTTGTCCAACCTGAGCTTATTGAGCTCTTGTAGGACCTTTTCTTTTGTGAAGGGACTAGTGCACACCTCCCTCCCCCCATGTCCATAGTGCTGAGCTGTTGGCCCTGCCCTACCTTCTCTTCAGTAAATACTGAGCAGAAGTATCTATTTAGGATAGATGCTTTTATATGGTCCTCCTCCTCACATGCCCCCTTATCCCCTTCCCTCTGAACTTTCTCCTTTCACTAATGTATCACATGAGACAGGATGCATTGTAGGTACAAGAAAAGCAATAAACTTAGCTGAGATAAAGATCCCCAGAGGTTGTAAAACTACTATAACGCTAGCAGGCTAATTTAGAAAAAACTCCTGATAGTAGACAGAGGGAAGGACACATTAGGACTCCACACACAAATCAAAAAACTCTGCACAACATATGTTTTTACAAATTCTGGGTGTACTACTCCTTTAAGAGTTCTTGTAACATGGCACTCACAAACTGTCACCTTGGATTGGTTGGAACACATCAGCTGACTATGGATTAATTCCCAAGTAATCCACAGTTCTGAGAATTAATCCATGGTTGTTGTCCAGAGCGAGCACCAGGGCTATCGGGAGTATGCTCCCAACTTCTAGAGGTCATACATGTGTGCACAACAAGTAAGGCACCTCACCTGGCACTGTTAGCTTTGAGCACAAACAGACATGAAGACAAAAAGGCTTTCTGCCCATGACAGCATTAGAGCTCCACAGTAAACAAACTGAAGAGAAAACAGCATTCTTCCCATTACAGGCTTGCATGTGACAGGAGGCTTGCAGTCAGTTTTTTCTTTTGTTGAAATTTAAGTTGAAACTAAGTATCCCCCCCATTAGTGCATGGCAAAGGCTAGTCACAATATGCACTGGAGAGTCTGACCTACAGTAACTCTTGACATACTTCCCATTATAGACTTGCAGGTGACAGGAGGCTCGCAGTTAGGTTTTTTTGGTTGAAATTAAAGTTAAAAGTAAGTGTTCCCACGTTAGTGCATGGCAAAGGCTAGTCACAATATGTGCAGGGGAATCTGACCTAACTCACTCTGACAACATGACTGGGTGTGGTGACCAGCTGGTGATGATCTTTGCCTGACTAACAGAGCCCTTACATGGAGCTGCAGGAGGAAATGAGTGGCTGTGGGAAATCAACTGTCACTGCACAACAGAAGGAGCCTGTAGGAGACAGCAAGAGTCTGATATGGCATGCAGCAAGTCATAAGCTAGAGGTGGGAGACAGCATGGACCATGTTACAAGTGAATTAACCCACTCCAGAGCATGGGTTAACCTAAGAATTAATCCATACCTGCATGGTTGGAGGCACTTGGCCACACCCCCCCAAACATGTATTTATTCTCAAGTAAACCCATGCTCTGTTTTGGGTTAATCCTTACTCATTACAGATGCCTGCACAAGAAACCACCCATACAAAAAAATCTGTCATATACAGTCAAGCACTCCGTTGTCACCATATTTGTTCAAATGAGGATGACAGAGATGCACATTTGGCTATGTTGAAAAACACCTTTATTGAGCAGGGACACTCTTCCAGGGAAATTGACAGGATAACAGAATGGACAACGCAAGTACCAAGACAACAACTACTTCAATATAAAAAAAAGACAGCTACAGACAGAATGTCCTGGTAGCGATATCATCCAGACCTTGAACGCTCTATGAAGATTATTAAAGATCTCTCCAATATTTAGTGAGGATGAAACCCTTAATTGTATTTTTAAGGAACTCCCACTACTATCTTTTAAACAACCACCAAATTTATCCAGCCTAATTATTAGGAGCAAACTTTCGCTGGAACAGAATACCATGTCACACAATGGCACACGACCCTGCAGTCAACACCCCTGTAAGACTTGTGGGCTCATTTCTACCTCGGACTGTGTGGTTACATC
The DNA here is from genome assembly GCA_016271365.2 of Neoceratodus forsteri. NCBI lineage: Eukaryota > Metazoa > Chordata > Ceratodontiformes > Ceratodontidae > Neoceratodus > Neoceratodus forsteri. The sequence goes on along the minus strand of CM057452.1, from coordinate 975,726,872 downwards.
ACAAAACAGACAATTCCAGGTGCATGAGAGTTATACATGCATGTCACGACATGTTGTTTATTTCATTCAGTGCAAGAGATGTCCACAAACAGGTTATGTTGGAGAGACACGCCAACAGCTCTGCACTAGGATGAACTCACACAGACATACTATTACAGCAAGGAAGACTGAAAAACCAGTGGGTCACCACTTCTCCCAGCCTGACCACTCAATCTCAGATATGTCAGTAATGGTCTTAAAAGGAAATCTCAAAACACACAACAGAGACGAGCTTTTGAGATTAAACTTATTTACATCTCAATATGGTAGCAGATGGGATGAACGTTGATCTTGGCTTTATGGGACACTACAAAACTAACATCCACAGACCTTTTCTTCTTCAAACTGACATATTATAGGACTTCAGCATGTGGGATGTGGAGTGCGTAATGTATGTGTGTGTGGGTATGTGTTGTGAGGTATGTGATATAACAGATGTGGGGCTTGCTGTCACATTGAGGTAAGTCTCTATTTAGATATATGGAGTTATAATGTGTTACTATTCTTATTTCACACACATAATGAATATTAATTCCTCCTTACTTTTTATCTTTGCCTGGGAGGGGGGATTGATTACATTGCACCATATTCAGATTACTTTGCCTGCTAGTGTACATACAGGAGTGTTATCATATACTGTTACATATAATTTTTGTAACTTTGTACACATTATGGTGTGTGATCTCATTTGCATGGGGGTCCTGCACAAATCTTTTTACATTAGGCTAATATTGTAGTAATTTGTGGATATGCAGGTATGTTAGAGCTCTGGTTTTACACACATACTTTATATTTACTTCTAGTTACCTTATCCTGGGGAGGTGGCAGGTTTATTTCATGGTAGTTCTATCTAGTATCCTTGGAAATGTTACTATGCAGATAGTAGTAGGGTTAAATAGTGTTACATTTTGCTCTGTAGGTATTAGGAGACATAAGCCCTTTTACTCAGGATTTCATGATAAGTTGAATTCCTTTGGGGAACAATTGCAGTGACTGAAGTTAATATAGGTTCACTAGGAGAGAGAAAGTGTGTGTGTGTCTGTGGGAGAGAGAGAGAGAGAGAGAGGAGGAGAGAGAGATAGAGAGAGACATCTCCTTTAAGCTATGTATCTCAACCACCCACATTATGGTGATGTGGGATGGGTTAGGCTGTATTGTTTGTATGAAGAGGAGGAGAGAAATTACATTTTTATCTCTTTTTCAGATTCCTTAGACACTTGTGGTACATCAAGTTGTTACATTCTCAGTATATACTGACATCAGTACATATCAGGCTACATGGTCTTAATTCCTTGAGGTTCCTTGACTAGAGTTTTTTGTTTGACACTAATATTATCAATTTATATTTAAATTATCATTTATATAGTCCTGAGGTTTTTGAAATTTCTTGGGCCTTATATTTAGCTTGAGAATACAGCTGGATGACTGGTCCAGCTAGGTTTTACACATCACACAGTGTGCACTGATGTTTTTAAGACAACTTTACTAGTAAATTCTTGTCTATAATGCAAACATTGAAACTTCATGAGCCCTATAACAATCTTAGTTTGTCTTTAATCTGGGTGGGTTTGCCTTTCAGTAATCACATCCTTATACTAACTGTGACACTCATAACTTGATTTAGGAGTTATCTGCTTCAGCAGTGTTATCTTATGTCAATTAAATTTATATGCAGTACGATTCTTTGTATGTGTGTTCCACCAAGCACATCTAACCCAAGGTTCTTTCTGGCTGAAGGCGGTATGGTACTGTTAAACTTCTCTGACATCATCTTCTGTTTTTTTTGTATTTTTTAAATGAGTATTTTAAACCAATGGGGATTTTTTTCTGTTTTTCTCTGCATTATCTAGCTGTTAGAAGTATTGTATTTTCTAAACAACTGCCACGAGCTTCTGAAGAAGGACTGGTTGGTCCGAAAGCTAGAGCACTTTGTTCTTGTTGTTACATCTATGTTGGTCCATTAAAAGGTATCAAATCATTTGTTTCTGGATCTATTCTTGCAAGGACCAATACGGCAACTACTAAATCTAGATTTCAACATGGAAGATACCGGAATTCGCCGTATAATATGGCAGCTACATAACATCAAAAAGAAATGGGGAACCTATTCAGGACATCTTATGAGAGATACACATTAACTACCAAAGGACCTTAAGAAAAGCCATGCTTATGAAAAATAGCAAATTGGATGCCTTTCAACATACCATACTTCCTAACAACCATGAATATCATAATGGAGTCACTGAACAACAGCACAATACTGATGGGCACCTTTCAGTTGTTAATTTGTCCAACCACACACTGACTACTGGAGAACTAAATGTACTTTCAAAGGGCCTCACTTTCTGCCCAAGAAAACCACTGGATAAAATACTGTTTTGTGGTGAACTGGAGGAGTACTTCCATAGATTGAAACTTAAAGAATTCTTTCATGGCAGGGAAGAAATCACTGGTAGTGAAGACAGTGCAAACAGCAATAATGTAATGGATAAGAAAAGGAATCTGATTTTACCCCCTCAAGTGGTACAAAAAAAACTAGACAATTATATTAATTGTTTCGCCAACAAGTCAGTGGTCAGATCCTTACTAGGCAAAAACAAACCCATTATAACCTTTCTCCACTGGAATGGAGAGCTATAGGGACACTGAAATCAAACCACAACATTGTCATCAAAAAAGCTGATAAAGGCTTTGCAGTGGTGATTTTAAACAGAGAGGATAATATTACTGAAGCTAATAGACAGCTAACAGATCTTACGTACTACAGAGAACTGGAGAGTGACCCCACTACAAGATATAAAGATGAACTACGTGACTTAATTAAAACTTTTCCTGACCATGTCCGAGAGAACACTCACCTCATCCGTGATGAACCCAGGCCAGGGACATTCTACATGCTGCCTAAAATACATAAACCTGGCAATCCAGGGAGACCCATAGTCTCTGGTAATGGTACCTTGACTGAGGGGATCTCAGGGTTTGTAAAGACCATTTATTTTGAAACCGCTGGTTATGGAAAGAGACAGTTATATCCAGGACACTACGCACTTTTTGTGTGTACTTTCTGGTTATAAGGATTTACCACCTGATACCATTTTAGTGACAATGGATGTAACATCCATCTACACTAATATTCCACACACAGATGGCATTGCAGCATGCCCTAAATACATACATGAGAAAGGACTGGAACAAAACATCAACCCTGGAGTGGTGGGGGAACTTATGGAATTCATTTTGACTCATAACAACTTCAACTTCAATGGTAAACATTATGTTCAAACTATGGGAACAGCAATGGGCACCAAAATGGCTCCACAGTATGCTAACCTCTTTATAGTTGACTTGGAGGAGGATTTTATAAAGCAGTATCCCCACAAACCACTAGCTTATTTCCGTTACATTGATGATTTGTTTATCATCTGGACGGAAGGCACAGATGCACTCAAAGATTTTCATCACAAACTTAATAATCTCCACCCTACCATAAAGCTTACCCTGGAGTACTCTACCACCAAGGTTAACTTTCTGGACACCACAGTCATCATTAAGGATGGAACCTTACATACATGTATTTACATGAAGACAACAGACAGACAGAGATACCTGCACAAGAAAAGTAATCACCCAAACCATACAAAAAAATCTGTCATATACAGTCAAGCACTCCGATGTCACCGTATTTGTTCAAATGAGGATGACAGAGATACAGATTTGGCTATGTTGAAAAACACCTTTATTGAGCAGCGACACTCTTCAAGGGAAATTGACAGGATAACAGAACGGGCAATGCAAATACCAAGACAACAACTACTTTAATATAAAGAAAAGACAGCTATAGACAGAATACCCTTGATAGTCACATATCATCCAGACCTTGAATGTCTGCGTAAGATTATTAAAGATCTCCACCCAATATTTAGTGAGGATGAAACCCTTAATTGTATTTTTAAGGAACTCCCACTACTATCTTTTCAACAACCACCAAATTTATCCAGCCTTATTATTAGGAGCAAACTTTCACCGGAACAGAATACCATGTCACACAATGGCACACGACCCTGCAATCAACACCCCTGTAAGACTTGTGGGCTCATTTCTACCTTGGACTGTGTGGTTGCATCACAAAACAGACAATTCCAGGTGCATGGGAGTTATACATGCATGTCACGACATGTTGTTTATTTCATTCAGTGCAAGAGATGTCCACAAACAGGTTATGTTGGAGAGACACGCCAACAGATCTGCACTAGGATGAACTCACACAGACATACTATTACAGCAAAGAAGACTGAAAAACCAGTGGGCACCACTTCTCCCAGCCTGACCACTCAACTCCAGATATGTCAGTAATGGTCTTAAAGGAAATCTCAAAACACACAACAGAGGCGAGCTTTTGAGATTAAACTTATTTACATCTCAGTATGGTAGCAGATGGGATGAGCGTTGATCTTGGCTTTATGGACACTACAGAAACTAACATCCACAGACCTTTTCTTCTTCAAACTGACATATTATAGGACTTCAGCATGTGTGGATGTGGGTGCATGTGTGTATGTATGTGTGTGGGTATGTGTTGTGAGGTATGTGATATAACAGATGTGGGGCTTGCTGTCACATTGAGGTAAGTCTCTATTTAGCTATATGGAGTTATAATGTGTTACTATTCTTATTTCACGGTCATAATGAATATTAATTCCTCCTTACTTTTTATCTTTGCCTGGGAGGGGGGGATTGATTACATTGCACCATATTCAGATTACCTAGCCTGCTAGTGTACATACAGGAGTGTTATCATATACTGTTACATATAATTTTTGTAACTCTGTACATATTGGGGTGCGTGATTTCATTTGCATGGGGGTCCTGCACAGATCTTTTTACATTAGGCTAATATTGTAGTAATTTGTGGCTATGTAGGTATGTTAGACCTCTGGTCTTACACATATACTTTATATTTACTTCTAGTTACCTTATCCTGGGGAGGGTGGCAGGTTTATTTCATGGTAGTTCTATCTAGTATCCTTGGAAATGTTACTATGCAGATAGTAGTACAGTTAAATAGCGCTACATTTTTGCTCTGTAGGTATTAGGAGACATAAGCCCTTTTACTCAGGATTTCATGACAAGTTGAATTCCTTTGGGGAACAATTGCAGTGACTGAAGTTAATATAGGTTCACTAGAAGAGAGAGTGTGTCTGTGTGTGTCTGTGGGGGAGAGAGAGAGAGAGAGAGAGACAACATCTCCTTTAAGCTATGTATCTCAATCACCCACATTATGGTGATGTGGGGTGGGTTAGGTTGTATTGTTTGTATGAAGAGGAGGAGAGAAATTACATTTTTATCTCCTTTTCAGATTCCTTAGACACTTGTGGTACATCAAGTTGTTACATTCTCAGTGTATATTGACATCAGTACATATCAGGCTACATGGTCTTAATTCCTTGAGGTTCCTTGACTAGAGTTTTTTGTTTGACACTAATATTATCAATTTATATTTAAATTATCATTTATATAGTCCTGAGGTTTTTGAAATTTCTTGGGCCTTATATCTAACTGAGAATACAGCTGGGTGACAGGTCCAGCTAGGTTTACACATCACACAGTGTGCACTGATGTTTTTAAGACAACTTTACTAGTAAATTCTTGTCTATAATGCAAACATTGAAACTTCATGAGCCCTATAACAATCTTAGTTTGTCTTTAATCTGGGTGGGGGTTGCCTTTCAGTAATCATATCCTTATACTAACTGTGACACTCATAGCTTGATTTAGGAGTTATCTGCTTCAGCAGTGTTATCTTATGTCAATTAAATTTATATGCAGTACGATTCTTTGTATGTGTGTTCCACCAAGCACGTCTGACCCAAGGTTCTTTCTGGCTGAAGGCAGTATGGTACTGTTAAACTTCTCTGACATCATCTTCTTTTTTTTGTTTTTTAAATGAGTATTTTAAACCAATGGGGATTTTTTTCTGTTTTTCTCTGCATTATCTAGCTGTTATAAGTATTGTATTTTCTAAACAACTGCCATGAGCTTCTGAAGAAGGACTGGTTCGTCCGAAAGCTAGAGCACTTTGTTCTTGTTGTTACATCTATGTTGGTCCATTAAAATGTATCAAATCATTTGCTTCTGGATCTATCCTTACTCATTAGTCATGCTCTGGGCACTCTAAGTTTGTTCTGCACAGGTTAAAAAATTGCTTCAGTGATATTTTGTGTGTGTGTGTTCAGTGCTTCAGCTCCTTCCAGCCAGTGTCCTTCACTGTTTGCAGTGCTGCAGAGAATAAACATGTGCCTTTATTATTCATGGGTTTCAGAGTTAACTGTGTACTTTCACACATTGGTCAGCCTAAGAAATGTCAAAATATATTACTGTTTTTTAACATGCAGTGATTCTCCAGAGGAAATTATGGAAGAATCCTTGAAACATCTGGTGAATATTAGTGACAACAAATGGTTCCCAACACACTCGAAGACACATCTCAGTTTCTGATTATTAGAGCACCAGCAGAATTCTGTGCTGAAACCTGGGTTCATAATCATTCTCGGCTACCCTGTCCTATGTGGCAGTAGTATACCTTTATTCATGATGTCAACACAGACAACCCAATTGAGCAAAGCTCATTTTCAATAGCTGCCAGAGGGATGGAAGTGACATGCTCTGCTGCTGGAGAGTGAGGAAGGGTGCAGGTCCTCCAGCATTTGTCTGCTGACCACAAAGCAAGGTTGGCAGCAAAGGCAGCCAGTGTCCCAACTAAAATAAAGTTCTACCGATGGTGACTCCAGTCAGGGTGGAAAACTTGGGGAATCTCAGGGGAAGTACATTTGGTCCACAAGCAAATGTACAGCCTAAGGAGGTAAATTTAGATACGAAAACAGTACTACACCTCAAGGAGTATTTGTGTGGCAAGTCATGACTTAATTGCCTATTCCACAGTGATGGATACTGCTGTATATTTAAAACATAGTATTCCAGATATTAAGAACATCCATTTTAGGAGTGTAGAGCAAGGTAGACATCCGCATGCATGTATGCACGCACATGTGACATAACAGCTGACGTTTCAGCATTGAAACCAAGCCTTCAACAGAGCTCCATGGTTTAGACAGAATAGGCAGTTGAGCCATGAAAACATAGTTTGTTGTTGAGCTAGATGGAATGAAGTTACTGAAAGGTGTTCTTTTTTCTGTGTAAAAGAGGGAAAATAGGTAAAGAAGACCAGTTAAGAAAACTTTTAAGTTTACACACTACAGACTCTACTTTGCTTGCTTAACAGAGTGCAAAGAGACTTGCCACACAAGGACTTCTTGAGGTGGAGCATTGTTTTTGCATCTATGTTCCCTGCAGTTTTGCACCCAAAAGTCCTTGAAGCCATTTGTGCAGAGCTTTTGTGTGCAGAACCTGAGGGTCATGTGTCAAGAGTAAATTTAGATCAGAAGGATGCTTTTGACTAGACACTGGTCAATGCAATGACATTTTTGCTCTTTGTGAAAGCCCCATGATTACTGACACTATCAGAGTCTGAAAGTTCATGTTGATAATTAACTAGTAAATCCAGAAAACTGGAGACTACTCTCTTTTGCGGGCTTGAGCCAGCAGACTTATTGTTTCATACTGATAATGCTCACTGATTGTAGAACTTGTTGATTTCTGTATCCCTTCTCCAAACACATACAAATAACATTTGAAAGCCTCAGATCCAATGTAGTGGATCCTGTAGAGTAGTATACAAATCTTTGCTCAAGGGAGGCTGACAAGGCTTCACAAGGGTAAGGGTTGTCTGAAAACTGTCTTTTACTTGTTTTTTCATTTGGACTGAAGGCAGCACACTACAGACATGTGTTTTATCCTTCTCAGACTTTGTTGTGTTGTGCAATCACCATGTCAACCAAGTGCCAGGTCAGCCCCAAAAGAAAATGGATATAGTGTATGGTGGAATGTTGTTGAGGATGGAAATCCATCCCTTGAACAACGTTGTACGCATGGTACGCAAACCTCCTCTGTTCCTGAAACAGCCGTGGTGGTGAGAGCAGACCTGGGAAGAGAGCAGCAGTGAGAAAAAAAAACTAAAGTAAGGACAAACTCTGTTTGTTGTAGACTTGCTTCACTTGTGTGTGTGGACCATACTCTATAAAAGACAATGTATGGTCCACTATCGGCAACAAGTGTTTGTCACCATCTTGAGGTAGCCATGGTGACTGAAACCTCTCGAGCTTTGCTGTCGAGGTTTAAACAGTCGCCATGGCTACCTCTCAATGGCTACACATGCTTGTTACCAATAGTTGCCCATACATTATCCTCTATGATGAGTAAACTCAGGGGCATCATGCAGAAGAGTTTGCCTGCTGTGGGTAGAAATCTCCCTGCAGCAACAGTAGTAGTAGTAGAAGGCACACTTGTTAAAACAAATAAACACTATATTACTGCCATTATTTTTCTTGTTGATTCTAAGTGCTTGCTACCTGTTTCCTCAAAAGCATAATGCACAATTTGATGACTGAAGATGGCACCAGCAGTTAAATATAGGCCTGCACAAGAGGGCTATTTAAATGTAGTTGCTTGATTGATTAGCGGAGTTCCTAAAAATGCATGCATTCTGCTCTCATTACTGCCCCTTCCCACTGCAACTCAGTAAACATTCTAATGATTATATACTAGTTGACCCACACAACACGTGTAAACATTTCCTTAGGAGCCACTAATTAAAGCATCCATGTCTGCTGCTTCTCAGTTCACCCTACTGCATATCAAAAATAACAGCAGCTACAGTATAACAGATCAAGATGCCATTTGTTTTAACCAATCTTCATCTGTGAAAAATAGTGACGTATGGAACCTTACAAAGGGAAGCTGATTTTAAAAGACTATTTATATAAAAAAACAAATACTCAATTGTTTTTAAGATTATGCCTACTTTATTTACAACTATGCTATTCAAGAAAAATAAATGACTTTTACTAAGATATTTGTTTTTGGAAAAAAATGGCATTGGAGGCCTCTGTCAAACAGATAAACCTTAAACAAATTGGTTAAGCTTAAATTTATGTTTCCTTTCAAATGCTTTACCAAAAAGTATGATTCAGGAAAGAAAACTTATTGTACTTAAGGTGTCATTACTTTGCATTTGAATATGAAAGGAACAGTCTGGAAATTTCTAAGTGATTCAGCACTGAACTTCTTGAAATCTCTTAATCAGATTTCAATTGCTATACACTGAATACCCAAAATGCCAGCAGGGTTACTATTAAGACTTTGGTCATCACCTATTTAATTTACAGTTCCTGTAAAACAACTGCCATCTCAGGACAAATGGGGAAATGAAGGGCCTTATCCTCAGATGTTATTTTTGGCACAAAGCAGTTGCAAGGTCCATTGTACAACCATCAATTGACAGCAACCTTACTGAGCATGGAACCACAGGGATCACACCCATTTCCCTTATTTCTCCAATGGGAACTGTGGGCACCCAGGAAGGGCGTACGCCCTCCATGTAAATAATACACTGGGCCATTCTTAGGTCATGGTGGCCCTCATAGGCCCACTTGCATAATGCTGCACCCTCCCTAGGTTACTGTCTTAGGGACCTATTCACTGAAGAACTTTTTCCATTTTCTGTCTAGCTTACTTCTTTTGCCAGTAGTCTACCTAATGGGGCAGCAGTTATGCAAGCATGCACAAATGTTAGCCAGGCAGCTGTGTAGTCAATCAGTTGTTGGAGGTGTTCCCTCTTACCACAAAAAATTGCAGCAGTTTATTCCATGTGGGGGGGGGCTACCCCTAGATCATACATTTAAGGGGCAGTCAGGGAGCATGAGTGGATGGGAGAAAAACTAGGCATAACCTTTAAGGAAAGAGAACAAGGGGTCATCACCAGTGACTCCTTAAAACAATCAAACCTTGTAACAAGGCATAAGTAAGGCAAACAGAATGCTGGGGTGTACAGGAAGAGGTATTGACAGCAGAAGGAAGGCAGTATTACTACCTCTCTATAGATCACTGGTGAGGCCCACCTGGAGCACTGGGCCCAGTTCTGGAGTCCTCCCCTAAGGAAACATAAGGACAGGCTGGAGACAGTGCAACACAGAGTGACCAAAATGATTCAAGACCACCTGGGCATATATTTTGAGAACTGGCTCAAAGCACTTAACATGTACTCGCTGAAGGCCAGACGAATGAGGGCAGATACGATAGAGACCTTCAAGTTCCTGAAAGGAATGAACAAGATAAACTGCAAGGAACTATTTAGCATAAGTAGTAGATAAAGAACACAGGAGCATGAGTGGCAACAGATGGGTGGAGGTTCAAGAGGGAAGTAAGAAAGTTTCATTTTACAGAAAGGGTGGTGGGGCCATGGAACAATCTTCCAGCTGCTGTGGTGGGCATCAAAACTGGTCTCAAAGCCATCTGGGACAGAGTGAAGGGCTTAGTGGTTGCTCAGGGTGGTAGCAGTGGGGCAGGGAGCATGGGGTTGGATAGTGTGGGTTACAACCCTGTACAGACAATAGGTCCTGGGTTTGTTAGGGTGTATGGGTAGACTGGATGGACCAACAGTCTTTTCCTGACATTATTGTCTTATCTTGTCTTGTCTATGTTTCTATGACCACTGAGTCACAAATGCAGTTTGTTTTGGTGTTACAGAGAGGAAAACACCTGAACCACTATGGAACCTATGACATGGTGTGAGGTTAGGGACAGAGAGACACTAGAGACACAGGGGCTACAGTAAGACACATGAGTGCCCAATGCCAGGAACATGGTGTACCTTTATGCACTGCAACATGTTGCAGTGTTACAGTATGCCACATTTGCAGGCAAAGGCAAGGGTTTGAACAAGGACAGTCTCCAACTGTACCTGCAGAATTCATGAACAACGATTTGCATTGCACTGTGCTCACAGGAAGGGGGCTCTCCACCCCTGCAATGCGTGTAAACCTTTGTGTGCAGCAGTTTTAGGTGATGGTACAACAGTTTGGGGCCAAGCACCCATTTTGAGCATCCCAACTGCATCTGAGAATGGAGACTGGGACCCTTTGCATGTCACAAGCTTTTTTACATCAATGTTTTTTTTTTCAAAATAAACACTGTAGATTAAGTACCCTATCACATTAAGTATATTATAGTGGCACAGTAGTGCCACTATAGTTAGAGTTGAATAGGCTGTTTAATTTTAAACCCCTAACTTTGCACTTTAACAGCTTTGGCACCATTTCACAAAATCAGTTGAAATGTTGCATGTGTTGCCTAGGAGGCAAGATGTAAATCTGTGGAAAGTTTTGTAATGGCAGCTTGTGTGGTTTCTGAGATCCGCACATGTCATTTTCTGTAGATGTCTAGGGCTTGCTTCTCAAAGCCCTGAGTTTGACACAAGGTGCCTGCACCAAACATAAATGGCACAAGTGGCACCTTGCATCAAAAACTGCCCCCAGTGCTGTTCACAAAGGCAGTCGGCATCAACCGCAGGCTGCCTTCCCCAAACAGAGATTGTATCATCCATGCATCCAAAAATGGGCATCGACATGGTGCTAGGGGGCATGTGGCTGATGCAAGCATGCAAGCTGCAACATCCTTGAAAATTAGATTTTCAGAGCTCTCCCAGTGGGAGAAATTCTAAATACCCTTAGACCAGCCAGGGCTGTTCTAAAGGTGCTTAGAATATTATCCTTTGGGAGAACTACTTGTGTGTAGCAATGTACCACGGTCCCCCACCCCAATCCCAATGTGGCAGTATGATAAATAAATAAATAGCCCCCTCCAGTGGCCCCCCATCCTATTGTGTCACTTTAATAAATATATATAAATCATACCCTCCCTGGTAGTCTAGTATTTCATCCCAATGTGGCCCAGAATATAGTTAAATAATATAGCCCCCGTCCCTGGTGGTTGGTATTTTCACCCCCGCAGGATAATATAGCTCCAGTCCCTGGTGGTTGAGTGGCCCCCCACCCCTGCAGGTAGTGCCCACCACCCTGCTTCCCTGCACCATCCTTGAACAGAGCCAGTGCCAGCACAGCCTTCCTCTCACCCCCATTGCTGGCTCTGACTGAACTGTCACAGTGTACTGTAAAGTAACGTACATTTTACAGTACACTGTACAGTTCAGTCAGTGCCAGTCATGGAGGTGAGAGGAGGGCTGTGCCAGTGCTGGCTCTGTTCTGGGATGGGGGGAAGCATGGTGGAGGGCATTACCTGCAGGGTGAGGGGAGCCACTTGACCACTAGGGACGGGTGCTATATTATTGAAATTCCAGGCTACATCAGGATGGGGGTGGGCCACTAGACTACTGGGGAGGGGTGTATTCTATATTTATTAAACTGGCATAACAGATGGAGGAACCACTGAGACCGGGCGGGATATGTATATATTTATTAATATGACACAATTGGATGGGGACCACTAGACTACCAGGAAGGGGTATGATTTATACATTTATTAAACTGGCACAACAGGATGGGGGGTGCTAAACTACAGGGAGGGTCACAAGTTGTATATTTATTACACTGACACACTGGGATGAGGGGTACTGCTAGCTTATCTGGGTGTAGACTGGCACACGGCTACCCCACAGCTTGTGGCTGACTGTCCAGTTGTGCCATTTGTGTGGCACAGGGCAACGGTCACTGAAAGCCATGGGACTTTGCCACCAGGACCCTGCCCAATAGAGAATCAGGTGCAGGGTCCCAGGCACACTGGGCATTGGTGCAAGCTGGCTTTTGCCACAGCTTGCGTCAATGCAAGGACCCTTTGAGAATCAAGCCCCTAATGTTTTTCCTATACTTAAGATGTTTTTTTTTTTTTTTTGCTGTCGCCTACAGCTTACATGGAATGGAATTTTTTCCCAAATTTGTAGGGCACACGTATGACGTCCTAGGGTAGTTCCTTTGAAAGGTTTGGTGAAACAATATTAAATGGTTCCACAGTTATAAGTCTTTAACATTTTGTGTTTTCCCATTCTGAGCATGAGTAGTAGGGTTTTTGAGATAATGTCCTGGTGCAAAATGAAAAATTGGATATCCTAGTATCCTTTTTTGGTTTCTCACCTCTTGCTTGGCACAGCAGGACACATTTTTTTGTGCCATGAGAGTTACTATCTTCTTGCTTTTCTCCTCAAACTAACAAGCATGGGAAATACATAAAATGCTGTCATTTTTAAAAACAAACACCAGAATCAAGATAAATAGGCCCTGTTTAGCTAGAGTCTGATGTCTATTTTTTTAAAATAAGGGCCATAAATACCTTTTCTGGCACCCAAAATCATGGGTGCCCAGCGTAGTGAGAGGAGTCATTTGCCCGTGTTCTCTGTGTGAGAACAGCAAGACTTTCCTGACTTCTGCGGTCGCAGCTAGAACTCGTGCTGTGGGCTGCAGCCAGAACAGTGAGCCACTGTTTCCCTGGTGTCTATTGGCGCCCCCCTCTTTCCCATCCCTTTCTGTATGAAATGTTCCAAACCAAGCAGTAATGTGCTCAGGAAATAATTTAACTGATGCAAACGTTTGAAGCAAAGGTTCTTTTACTTATGAAGCTCAGTTTCTCAAAGCATTTTACGAAGCATCAGCACAGTTAACAAAGCTTCCTATAATGCTTCCCTACACCTCAACTCTCTGAGTCTTCAGACCCCACTGAAAACTCATTGGGGTCAGAGGCTGAGGTACAGCTATGATGGGAAGCTTTAACTGTGCTAATGCTGTAAATGCTTGAGAACTGAGCTATAAGTAAAAGAAACTTTACTTCAGCTCTTGCATCAGTTAAGTATTTCATGAGTAAATACTGTGAGACTATGATAATTGCAGAGGCAAGCCACCTCCTAAGTAGTGCAGCATGGATCAGGCTTCTGTCATTCGCAGGGGACCCCCTCTTTTGGAACTTGTGTATGAAATGTTACCTGGTGTCTAGTGGCACTCCCCTCCCTCTGATAGCTGTCCCCCTAATTAATTGATCTTTCCCTGGTGTCTAGTGGCACCCCCCCACCCTCTGATCGCTATTCCCATAATGTTTTAGTCTTTCTGTGTTGTCTAGTGGCATGCCCCACCCTCCAATCACCATCCCTGTGATGTTTTTGTATTTCCCTGGTGTCTAGTGTCACCCTTCACCCTCCAGTCACCATACCCATAATATTTTAGTCTTTTCCTGGTGTCTCGTGGTGCCTGCACCCTCCAATCGCCATACCTGTGATGGTTTTGTAGTTCCCTGATGTCTAGTGGCACCCTCCACCCTCCAATCGCCATCCTCATAATGTTTATAGTCTTTCTCTGGTGTCTTGTGGCACCCCCACCTGTCAGTTGCCATCCCCATTAAGTTTCCATCTTTCTCTGATGTCTAGTGGCACCCCCACCCTTCGATCACTGTCCCTATCTGAAATTGAGAAAACCATCCCTTGATGTTTTTTTTAACCAGCAAAAAATAAAATGGTCCCTCGCCAGTCTGAATCCCCACCCCCACCACCCACTCAGTACCCACAACCCCCAGTACACCCCCACAAACTGTCACTCACCTGAACAGGTCACAGGGTGAAAATCCACTCTCCGATCAAAGACACATCTTGCTGCTGGAACCGCTGACTGCAATATTTGAAACTAAGGTAATTGTGGTTCAATGTACAGTAGTTCAATGGGGTTTTCAACTTTGATGCATAACTTTTCCATTTATGCATTTTTTTTTACAGTTAATCTTTTTAGTGTAATTATTGTGATTATACATACAAATACACTACATTCTCCAATATGCACTTACATAAATTCTTAATAGGAGAAAGAAAAAAACATGATGTCTGAAGTATTATATAATGATATTAAAGGGGAAAACAAATGTTGAGAAAACACTATGTAGCAGTATAATCTGTGTGATAGAGAGAAAATATGGCAATTTATGCTTCAAGGGGTAAAAGGAGTAGATACAAACAAGAAATATGAGCAGTCGTGATTGTACTACTATGATGCTGTAATTTAATACAAGCGTGTGTAAGATTGTATAAAGGAAGAACATAAAAAAGAGAAACATATCTAAGAAAGTGAACAAGAATGAAGAGGGAAAGGGAAGAAGAAAAGGAAATAAAAAGATAGAAAGAGAGGAGATGAAAAAGGAATGAAAGAGCTAGAAGTGAGATTCTAATGTGAACATATAACAACCCATGGATTAAGTGACTCTATGTGTAGACATATTTAAATATTTAAAATAGTCCTGCCAGCATTCTTTATATAAATTAAGTTGATCAGAGACTAAGTGTGTCATATGATAAAGGATGGCGTATTGAGATAGTTGTTTGAGAATATCCGGGAGGGTGGGAATGATGTTGGATCGCCAATGCATTAGTATAAGGCATTTAACTTGAAGGATTAGTAGGGATAACCACCTATTCTGAGAATGGGATATTTTGTATGCATGAGCATTGAAAATACCAAGTATGCAATGTTTTGGATCTAATGCAAAGTATAGACCAATCACTTTCATTGCAAAGAAATGAATATGACACCAAAGATTGCATATGGGAGGACAATGCCGTAAAATATGTAGCAAATTGCCATTGGGGGAGTTACAGTGCCAACATTTATTGTTGTTCATTAAGCCCATTTTTTGCAAAATCTCAGGAGTTCTGTACCATAGATGTAGAATTTTGGTTTGTATGAGTGAACTGCGATTATCCTCGAAAGATTTATGGCAGGATAGCCAGCAGTTATGCCATTGTGAATTGGTTATGTTATAATTTAAAAGGGTACTCCATTTATTTTTTGCAGTGATAGCTTGATCTGGAATTGTATTCCTGACATGTTTGTAAATGATACTATTTAATTTAGAGTGTGTTTTGATCCATTTAGAAATAAAAGTATCATATGTAGATTGATGAGGAATAGTAGGAAGATAAAGGTTCCATGCCGTGCATAACTGTAAATATTTCCAGAAATCGTGCTGGGGAAGATTCTATTGTTTGTGCAGGTCAGAAAAGGATGTTAATATGAGAGTCTGAGGTATAAGTATATTCTCCAAGTAAAAAAATGCCCCTGTTTTTCCAATTACAACAAAAAATTGGGTGATTATCAAGAGTGATGTTGCGGTTCCCCCAAACAGGGGCATATATGAGAGGGGTTGGGTTAGATTTAAGGTGTTTATGAATTATTTTCCAGTAGTATATGGATGATGCTATAGTAGGGTGAGATTTTAAATTGAGGGGGAGAGGGTTATAAATGAAGGAAGTGGTGACATTGCCCGGACATAGAGATGTTTCCATATTGACCCACAACAGTGATTTATTGCTGGGTTTATTAAACCATTTTACAGTTTGGGCAGTGCGGGAGACCCAAAAATATGCTTGGAACCAGGGGAGCCCGAAGCCCCCTTTGGACCAGTGGGAACGGAGTTTGTTACAATTAAATCTAGGAATTTTGCCTTCCCATAAAAAATTGCCAATTATATCATTAATTCTGACAAAAAAAAATTAGGGAGAAAGAGATATTAGAAAATAGATACAGTATTTTGGGAGCTATTGACATCTTGATAGCGGAGATTTTCCCATTAAAAGAGAGGTTAAGCAGTTTCCATCTGTTGAGAGTGTTTTTAATATTTGCTAATAATGGGGAAAGATTGGCATCCTATATCTTGTCTAATTTAGAGGTGATCTGTATTCCAAGGTAAGAAATACCTTGAGAGGCCCAACGAAAACCTAATATTGTATTCATAGAAGGGTTACAAAAATTGTTCAATGGCATTGTTTCTGATTTGTTTAGATTCAGAGCGAGCCCAGAAAGTGAAGTAAAGTTGCTAAGTAACTTAATTAAGGGTGGTCCCGAAATTTCAAGATTATTTATGCATATTTTGAGCCTACATTTTCAACACGAACAATGGTGGTGGAATTATGCAACTATGGCCAGACATGCAATTTCATGATCCCTTGGTGAAGTCACCTTTCAGGCAGGATTTAAAAATATTCACCACCCTTGTTCATGAGGTGGGGTCATACGAAGGCTATGTTGAAAATTTGGGATCAAAATATGTAAAAATGGCCAAGTTATGTGCATACATTGAAATTTTACTATGCTCGCTTGTAACTTTGGTAATTTTAAATATTTTGACCCCAAATTTTCAACATAGCCATTTTTTTACACTACCTCATGAACATCATAGCTGCCATTTTTCAAATCCTGGCCAAAATGTGTTTTCGCACCTGTGGCTCGGAATGACAGTTTGGTGGCCCAAAATGATGCTTCGGTGGGGATTTGAAAATGTTCAGTACTGGGTTCATGAGGTGGGGTAATAAGAAGGCTATGCTGACAATTTGGTTGCTGTTTTGTTACAAATGCAAGCACAGGGCCCTTTCCCACAGGCAAAGAAGGATTCAATTATACTATCTCAAAATGTAAGGAAATTCATTGAAAAAAACTTTGTTAATGCACCTGTTATGGTAACTTAACACCACAAAAGTAGGGAAATGTGATGTTAGGGTTTCCAACCTAACACCCCATCCACACCTCCCAAGCATCTAAAGGAAAAAACATTAGGGTTTTGGGTCTCACAGGTCTTGGTGTATCAATGGTGGGGTCTTCCTTGGAAGTTGTCAACCCTAACGCTCACCCCTGCCCCCCAGCCCCTAGCCTCCAATCCGATGCACAAGATACAGCTCCAAGCCACTGCCTCATAAAGATACACTCTATAAAGATGGAGAAGTATGTCTCACCACAGGTTGCCAACACAATTTGTTGTATCTTTCTTCATGCAAAGCCCAAAGGAGATCATGTGTGACATGGTTTGTTCATGGAATGGGGTGGGCTTTAGGGTTTACAACCCCCAAGGAAGACCCCACCACTGACTCACCATGACTCAGGAGACCCAGACCCTAATGTTTTTCCTTTTCCTGCTTGGTGGGTGGGTGTGGGGTATTAGGGTTGGAAACCCTTATACCACATTTCCCTACTTTTGCTGCATTTATAAGTTACCCTAACGGGTACATTAATAAAGTTTTCTGCAATATGTATATATATCTATATCACAGATATAAAAATGTCTACTGTATCTTGGAAAACTATTTAGAATTGACTCTAATCTTTTATCTTGAATTAACCAAAACAGTGTCTGGTTAACACAGAGGTAGTCAGATATTCAGACAGACATATCTGAGAAGACTGGCCTGGGATTACAGTAACTAAGTTACATTGGGCCCTCAGATGTAACAGTTATGCAATGCCTCCACTGGGGGTATCAATAAGGGGCACCTGGAATTGGCATTCTATACTATTACCCCCAGGAACAATAACAATACCTTTGTCCACACAGCCCCTCCTCAGAACATGTGACACAGAAACACTACTGACCCCCCACAAGGAAATGCACTTCCAAAAATGATTTATTGAAAGGGGGTGGTAAGGAAAGAGCAAAGGAGCAGTAAGGAAAAAGGGAATTAAGGGAGAAGCAGTTCATTTCTTATACTCTGTAACACTATTCCCCCACACACACACACAAACTGCCCAATCCCCTGTAGTCCTCCTAATCACCAAAGTGGATGTACCCAAGTTAAATTCCTCCACAGGCCATAGGTAGGGGTGCTCCCAGTAGCAGTGGGTACCTTACTGGTTCACACTTGCTGCTAGCAGGGTAAGTGAAATAGTGGCACACTTAACTTGAAAGGCAAACAGCTTCAATACAATTGAAGTAGAACCAAACAGCTTTACTTATAGAAAGGGGCCCTATTTGCCCAGAGGTAGGTGGTGGGGTGGCCTTCTCAGATTGTCTGCCTGAGCATTGCAACTGTTACACAGTCCCCTCAGGGCTTTTCTCCTCTGTCCCAGTTACACTGGCAATTTTCCCAGTTGCAGAACTGAGACTCCAATGGCTGCTCAAGGTTTTGCAGATTTCTAGAACACCTTTGGTGGGTTGATTAATTGAGCAAAAGCTAGAGTGGGTTGGGGTAGAGGAACAGTCTGCTAAGTTAAGGGATGGCAAAGTGAAGGCAACAAATCTCTGCATAAAGGAAGTGAGCAAAGACAAGTGGAAAAAAGACTGATATGGTTCTCGAAGGAAGTGGCTACAAAGGTAAAGGCTAAAAGGGCAGCTTTTAGGAAGTATAAAGAGATGCAGAAGGAAGAGGACAGAGTGATGTATCAGGAGAAGCAGAGGGAGTCAGGGAAAGTAGTGAGGAGCACAAAGGTGCAAACTGCAAAGTGAGGAAAGAATAGCCCAAGGGGTAACAAAAGGGGGCAGAACATTTTTAGGTACATGTGTGAAAATGGGAGGTCTAGGGGAGGGATTGGTGCAGTTAAGAAGGGCTGATGAGAACAGTGCAGAAAAGCATCAGGAAAAAGAAGATGCCCTGAACAAATACTTTTGTTTGATCTTCACAAAGGAAAGGGAAGGAGATGGGCCATAAAAGCAACAAGGGCACTAGATGGGGGGAGGCAGACACAAGTCCCTTTACAGAGGAGAAAGCCCTAAAGGGACTCACAAATCTGAAAGTGGACAAAGCTATGGGCCAAATGGGGTACATACGAGGGTACTGAGGGATCTCTGGGAGGTACAGGCTACACCTCTGACAGTCCTTTTTAACAACTCACTAGAAACATGAGTTGTTTCAGAGGACTGGAGGAGGGCTGATGTAGTCCCATTTCATAAAAGCAGTATCAGGGAGGAGGCTGGCAACTGTAGGCAAGTCAGCTTGACATCAGTGGTGGGGAAGCTAATGGAGTCCCTTCTAAAGGAAAGGATTGTGGAATACCTTGAATCCAACAGGTTACAAGACCCAAAGCAACACAGACTCATGGGGAATAGAGCATGTCAAACAAATCTGATAAACTTCTTTGACTGGGTGACCAAGAAAATATATAAGGGTCTCAATAAGGCTTTCAACACTGTTCCATACAAGAGGCTCATAAGGAAATTGGGCAGCTTAGGGGCATATCCAAAGGTTTTTTTTTATTTCATTTTTATTTAAAAGTTTCATAAATTACAGGATGAGTTCTACAAGAAACAAAAATGGTTTACAGAACATCCCAAGTTACGAATACAACAAACACACCAAAAAAAATTAAACAGTTAAAACAACATAAACAAATCAATTCATAAAACAAATTATAAGCTGATTGTTCCTGTAGCAACAACTGTTTTAAAATTATGTTTAAAAATGCCAAGAGTAGGTGAATTGCTGAACTGGGGGAACAGATTGTTCCAAGAAAAAGTGGTTCCATATAAAAAATATTCTTTATCATAGTGTGTGTGGAATTTAGGTAAGAAGAAGCCACACTGGGGAACATCTCCAAAACCGTTTTTTGTACAGGAATAGTTCAGCTTTCTGATAAGTATGTAAGGGTCTGGTTGTTTACTGTTTTGTAAATAAGCAATAACCAGTGAAACGTGTGCATGGCAGATGTGATAACTAGTTCCATTGATGCAATAAAGTGCAATGGTGCTGATCCCATTTTGATTTTTAGGATGAAATGGAGTAAATGGAAGTAAACGGTATCTAATGAAAGAAGTTACAAGTCAGAAATGTCTCAATAAATGATAAAGTCATAGTCTAGAATAGGAAGAATGGCTTGGTAAGATGGTAAACTGGTTAACAAATTGGTTAAGGGATAGGCGACAGAGTGGGGTGGTAAACAGTTCAATCTGGGTAAGGGAGGCTGACCAGCAGGGTGTCACAGGGCTTAGTACTGGGACCAGTCCTCTTTACTGTTTTTATAAGTGACATTGAGATGAGCTGGAAAGAAAAGGCCTGCCTCTTTGCGGACAACATGCAATGAAGCTGGAAGGGGGTAAATTCTGGAGAGCTGTGAGGAAGTACTTCACTGAAAGAGTGTTTGATGCATGGAACAGTTTTCTAGCGGAGGTGGTGGGAGCAAAAGCAGTGGTGGGCTTCAAGCATGCATGGGATAGGCACAAGGGAATCTTAGTGGAAAAGGGAAGGACAGCTGGAGATCAAGTAGGGTCTGCAGTTAAAATATAGACAGGGAAAAAATGTGGGCAGACTGAGCAGGCCAAGCAGTCCATATCTGTCATCATATTATTTGTTCCTGTTTGAGAGGGTGAGATCCTTGATGCTTAATGTTTCCAGATGCTTCCAGATGGAGGACAGACTTCTCCAGAGCAGGTTTGGTCTCTCTTATCAGTTTCAATTTGGTCGGTTGGCTGCGTTGAGACGGGAGATCTGGGGACCCAGTGGTAGGCAATGGCCTCTTCAGTCCATGGCTTGTTTAGGGTGGTTACTCCCCTGAGGAAAAAGTCTCTGCAAGCCAGAAAACACAGCCCCATGTATTGCCTTTATTTCCCAGTTTAAGATAAACTCCTTTCTTTACTTTAAGTGTGCACACACTGCAGGGGCCTGACCAGGCTGCTGCTCCCAGCAGACACTAGAACACAGGTTCGCAGCTTCTTCTGCATCACAGACATGCAGACTGAGCTCAGCTTGTTTACTTCAGCCCCCTTTTATATTTAACTGAACTTGACAGCCTACTGCTCTAAAAATCTCCAGGCTATCTGGGTTCTGAAATGCCAGCCCAGCCATGCAAAGCATGCATGCAGAATCTATAGTTTTTTTTTTGTTTATTTATTAATTTTTCAATTTTGTTAACCGGGTAAGCCCACTGGGCCGAACTGGTCCCTTTTTCAGGGGTGACCCAGAATTAGCTACATACAGACTCACTTGATCTTTGGCAACTTACATAGAAATAACGCAATTACAGGATCAGATGATGTTTTATGAAGTGCTGTACATTTCGTAGGTACATGCCATTATTGAAACATATTAACACATTACACTAAACTGGAGGTGATTACAGACAACGACAGATTGTTAACATAGGCAACTACGGTATGAGGAAACAAGCTGTTGGCCCCAGTGGAGCATTTTGGCACCAATCATCTTACAAAGTGGTTCATTCAGGCAGAGGCATTTTTGCCCAGGCAGGTGAGACAGCTTAGTGTCTATTGACTATTACTGCGAGCATGTGGAGAGGTTTTTTTCCCAGCAGGAGTGCTTTGAGCCCTTTCCTGAATACATTCAGAGAGCTGGCGGTCTGTAGATGGTCAGATAGGGCATTCCATAGCTTTGGAACAGTGTGGGAGAATGACTTGCCACCTGTTACCATCCTAGCCCTAGGAACTTCGAGGAACTTTCTGTTGGCACTACGGAGCAGTCTACCTGGACATTTGGGCATCAGCAGGCTGATTAGGCCTGTTGGGGTAGAAGCATTTGTGAGTTTGTATGCAGTGCACAGGAGTGGGTACTGGAGCTGGTGTATAAGGGAAGGCCAATGTAGTGACTCCAGTGCCTCACAGTGGTGGCACCTTGGGGGGGGTGAGTTAGTTGCAAAATGGGCCACCTTATTGTAAAGTATTTGCATCCTCCTGAGTTCTACACTTGAGAGTGACTGCAGGGCAGGGGCAGCATCGGTAAGGTTGGGTAGGAGTATGCTGTTTGCAATTGTTATCCTGGTTTTTGGGATAAGTTGTGCACTCAGCCTTTAAAGTAGACCTAGCTTTTGGTGTGTGATTCGAGTAACCTGGTCAATGTGTTGCTTAAAGATAAGACCTTGGTTGAGGACTAGGCCTAGGTACTTGATGGAGCTCACAGTCTTAATAGGTGCACCAGACAAGGAAATGAGGGGGAGCAGGAGGCTTCTGTCTGGGCCAAGAGTTTTAGACCCAAACAGGATGGCTTTTGTTTTCTTGACATTCAGTAGCAGCTTATTCATCAGTAGCCAATTTTCAAGTGTCACAAAGTCCTCCTGGAGCTGGGCCCCAAGGTCAGATATGTTCTTCAAGGATCTGTACAGTGCTGCATCATCTGCATATTGGACCACAGCACTGCCATCACAGTTATTGCCCGGGTCATTCATAAACAGAGAGAACAGGAGAGGCCCCAAAATGGAGCCTTGGAGTACCCCTTCCTCTGTGTGAAACGGGACAGATATGGACCCTCTCCATTTGACCTGTTGTGAGCGGTGGAACAGGTAACTCTCAAACCAGTTTAGGGAATGTCCATCAAGGCCAATGAGTCTTAGCTTACCTAAGAGAAGACTGTGATTGGCCAAATCAAAGGATTTGGCAAGGTCAATGAAAATGGCCCCAGTGAAGGAGCCATTGTAGAGAGCCTTGAGTAGTTTGTTGTGAATTTAATAAGAGCAGTGTCTGTGCCGTGCTTTTGTCTGAACCCATGCTGGTTGCCTACCAGCAGATAGTTAGTTTCCAGGTAGTCACTAAGTTGATTATATACGAGTCACTCCTGGATTTTGACCAGGATGCAAAGGAGCAATATTGACATTTAGTTTCTGATTGGTTCCCTGGTGCCGCCCTTATGTATCAGAACTACATATGCCTCTTTCCATTTGGCTGGGACAACCACTGCAGTTAGGGACCTGTTGATTAACCAATTCATGAGAGAGGCAATGGCAGGGGCAGCAGCTTTTAGCAGTCTAGGTACAAGACCATCTGGGCCTGCAGTACCTCTTGCCTTTATGTTTCTTAAGAGAGGAAGCACCTCTTTTCACTTGACCTTCTTTAGGTGGAACTCAGGGCACTGGGGTTCTGACATGAAGTGGCCAGGTTGGTCAGGTGATTGGGTGGGGGGAAGTTAGTTTTGTACCTGCTCAAGTCAGTAAAAAACTGTTGAAGGCATTTAATGCCTCCAGGTTGTCGCTTATGGACTGGCCATTGGCGAAAATTGGACCTTGCGGGGGTTTGCTGCTGCCTTTGACCAGATGTGTGATTTGCTTTCAGAAGCAACTGGGGTCAGTTAAGCTTTCCTGCTGGAGTTTCTTAACATATTCTCTCTTTGCTGCTTTTGCACATGTTTTGTTTTTGTTTCCTGTACATCCTGTACATGATCTAGTCTGCATGTTGGACAGTCTCCTTGTATTTGGCCCAGACCTTACCTCTCTGAGACATGAGCTCCAGGGTAAGCCATTTATGGCATTGCCCCTTGACCCTGAGCTTCTTGGAGCAGGAGCATGATTGTTGACAGCAGACATGAAGCAGTTCTGGAAGTATTCCAAAGCTTCATCAATGGTTGGGAGCTGCAAGACAGGGCTCCAGTCAAGGCTAGATAGGTCAGATAGGAGAGCAGGTGCTGAGAACTTAGAGAAATCCCTTGCTATGAATAACCTTGGTGGGGTTTTGGGAGATCTGTTCTTCCATATACAAAATATGGGGGAATGGTCACTCAGGGCATTCGAAAATATGACCACCAATTGTATGTTGTTAGGGATGGAAACCAGAACCCAGTCAATGGTGGAGTGATTGCCCATTTTGGTATTAAGCCTTGTTGGTTCGGTAATAACCTGAATCAGGTGCACATCCGAAAGTGATGACTTGTACCCCTGGTCAGGGACTGAGGCTCAGTTAAGACTGTAGTCTCCCAGTAGGATTAATTCCAAGGGGGAATGTTCTACCGGCATCTTGGTTAGTGCCTCAATGGCCTGGGCAGCTACCCTGGGAGGATTGTACAGGCAGCCCAGCATTAGGGACTTTGCATTCCCAAGGGTTAACTTAACAAATATTGCTTCACAGCCAGGGCAGTCTATTGGTAGTAGATAAGTGAGTGAGGCACACAGTGCATCCTTTGTGTAAATTAATACTCCTCCCCCTTTCCTTTTCTTTCTGTCCTTCCTAAACACAGAGTACCCCAGAACTTCAATCTCATGCATTAAGAAGCTTGGTTTCAGCCATGCTTGAGACACTGCTAAGATGTCTGGCTTATATTGATCTATCCAGCCTTGAATCTCATGGAGTTTGGGCTGCAGGCTACACATGTTCATATGAACCAGTCTTAGGCCCTTGGGAGATACCCAGTTATGGTCTTGTGGGTTACCTATGATGAGGTTAGGTGCCAGGGGACCCAGGTTAGGTTGCATATCGAGAGATTTTTTAGAGTTATGTACACTTAATTAACTTTCAAGAATGCAGCACAAACCATGTACGCTTATCAGTTAGCTTAGTATATGTCCAGGAGACAGTATATCATTAGGGGGTAGATCAACACCAAAGTTTCTGTTCCTACTCAGCTAGCTTCTTTGTGTCTTTCACCCCATTCATTTGATACAGCATGCAACTAAGTCTCAAGTTCTGTCTCATCTATAGTGCAGGATATCTATGTACACACTATCCACTACTTTGTACATGTAACATCCATTCCTTTATGTCATCCTGCACCCCAATGAGGATATTATCTCACAGTTTTTTTTTTTTGGTTACACTTCCCTTTTCCTCTGTCCTGTTACCCCCCAACCCTGATTGGTCTTGTGCTGCTCCACCTCCCTTGCTTCAGGTTTCCAGTCGCCCATTTAACAGGCAGCGGGGGAGGGTGGGCAGGAGAAGAAATGTGGTCCGGGAAAGAAAAATCAAATCCATCAGCTCTGATGGGCTGCAAAGTCAATTAATTATGTTTAAAAGCCCTGGCAAGCTTTTTGGAATCCCCTCGCCCAGTGGCTGCCCTCCTAGAGCTCTGATGAGCTCTCCTGTATGTTGTTCCTTCTGTGCTGCTGTGCCAGAGGCTGGCCCCAATTTTTATAAGGCACCCAAAGATTCAAACTTGGTGCCATTTCTTGCAGCCATTGTTTGGCTGCTCCTTTTTGCTACAGAGGTTTCAGTCAGCCGAAAAACTCAGCAAGAATCTAGTCCAGCAGAGAAAATCAAATCCAGCAGCTCTGATCAGCTGCAAAGTCAATTAATTAAGTATAAAAGCTCCGGTGAGCTTTTTGGAATTCCCATGGCTGGCAGCTACCCTCCTGGAGCTCCAATGAGCTCTCCTGTGTGCTGTTCCTTCTGTGCTGCAGATAATTGGCTCAGATTCCCGGGCTAGAGATCTACAGTACAACCTCTAACCCACTGTCTAGCAATCTTTGTATAGCCAGAGGCTTAGAACTGCATGGACATCACCATGTTTGTTTACATGCTGCAGTTATTTTATTTCTGCCTCTTCTGATTTTATAGTAACCCATGAGAGTTGCTTTATTCCTGTCCTGGCCCTGCTGCCTGCTTTTGGACCATGACTGCTTTTATTATTCAGGGCACAAGCCTATTGCAGAGTCGGGGAGCATGGGGTTCTGGGAACATAGCCTGCTTTGTAAAGGGAGCTCCTTCTCCTTTAAGCATGTACCATGCATGTCCAGCAAATGGTGTCATTTTGTGTACATTCCCCGACTCCACTGTTTCTCCTGAGCCAGGAACACTTAGTAAGGTGCACACTGACTCCTATCCCAGTCACAGTCTGATGCTAGTCCTGGGGCCAGGGACAATGGACCTGGTGTACAGCTCCAGCCATGACTGCAATGGATCAAGGCTCAAGTCCCAGCTGAGCTCCGAAAGGAGATGATGTATTAGCCTGCCAATGTCCATTTCAACAATCCAGGATGTCAGGAGGCTATAGAGTGAATATCAGCAGACTGGGATGACTGAGGGAAAAAAGAGGGCCAGCATTGGGGCCCGTGAGCCCATACACACACACACACACACACACACACCCACACATCCAGCATGAAATCTCAAAAATAGATATTTGCATGTAAATGACATACTTTTAACATTTATATACCTCAGCTGTAAGCTGACTTACACCATTACTTTTACTTGCTTAAACCCTGCTCTAGAATGAAAGCCTTAATTTAAAAAAAACAGAGCAATCATGCAAAATAAGTGTTGAGACTCCAAGAGCCAACCATGTACCATAGTACCATGATTGCCTGAGTAAATTGAATTATTTGTCCTTTGTCCTTAGAATAATCAATAAACCTTTGAGTTTTAAATTTTGCATAATTCATTATCAGGAATGTCTCTACATCCTTATGTTCATGTCAGTCATCTTTGTTCTGCAGAATGGGGAACAAAGTAAATAATCAAGGCTGTTATCATTAAATACATGGGAGCAAATGACAAGCATTCTTAGATGAGAATGACATCTTGTATAAGTAGCCTTATAACCCCTCAATATCAGTTGAATAAATAACCTACAGCAAAATGTAATAATATGATTAATATAATACAATACCATTTTATATAACATCTTTCTTATAAATACATCTTTAACCCTTACATTGAGGAAAGATATAGGGACATCAGAAAGAAAATATAGTGTAATATCAAAATTACTAAAAGGGAAACAAAAAGAGTAAAATGAAATAAGCAATGCTGTTGCAAACAATTGCAAAGAATTTTCAAAGCAAACAGGGTAATGTTCTAGTGGATGCAGTACTGGATAGGGAGCCAGTGGATGTGAAAGGGGACAGGAATTATGTAGTTCCATTACTGAGAGCCAGTAAGATGTCAAGCAGCTGGATTTAAAACAGTTGAAAGTTTAGAGAGGAAGGACTTGGGAAATCTACAGAGGAGGACATTACAACAGTAAGTAAGTCCATGAAAAGGGGTTACCAAAGTGTGACATGAGGGTCAATTTTTCATATCCACAATAGATCAATTTTAATAAGCTTGTCAAGACACTGTGACCCAAGAGTGGAATAGGGACCAGATTGTGAGATAACTCCCTAGCAAAGATTTAAGAAAA
Source organism: Neoceratodus forsteri (assembly GCA_016271365.2). Lineage (NCBI taxonomy): Eukaryota > Metazoa > Chordata > Ceratodontiformes > Ceratodontidae > Neoceratodus > Neoceratodus forsteri. Next base: position 975,699,361 of record CM057452.1, on the reverse strand, counting down.
ATCACCTTTCTGTGTTGCATGCGTAACAGTGGACACCAAACATTGCACGTGCAACAGTGGACACAACAGGTCTTTAACTTGAAAAGAAAAACCTTTACTTTTCTTTATTTTATTTTACTAAGCATTTCAAGACACAATGACCCAAGAGTGAAAAAGGGACTATGATATGGAATAACTCCATATCAAACTTGAGAAAAAAAGCACCTTCAGTGTTGCGCATGTAACAGTGGACACCAAACATTGCATGTGCAACAGTGCACACCACACAACTGCGTAAGTTAAAAAAAGCTTTGCCTGCACTCCTTTCTCACCAAAGTTCTGCAGTGCTTTTAAGACCCCATCCCAAAAGAAAATCACCCATTCAAAAAAAGCTGGATGCTTTTGCTGAAATTTTGGGAACATATAAAAAATGCAGTTTGCTTGGACACCTCAGTTGCATGTACCACACAAAACTTTGAGTGAAGCAGAAATTTTATATGCATTGAAAAACTAGGATAAAAGGTCTTCATTAACAAAAGACAACACCAGAGACAGTTTTCAACATAACTTTACTGAACTGCAACTAAAATGGTCTGCATAGAAGCAGTGGAATGTATTGTAGTTTTGCGTGTCACATTTTGCTAGGACAAATCTGACATTTTGGAGCTTGACATTGAAGAAAAATAAAATGAGTGCACCTGGGTTTCTCAAACTATGAAATGTATCTGTACTTGCGGCTACCTTTTAAATTCACTTATCATGACTGCAGTGGCAGTTGTTAATTTTTTTAAATCAATCTACAAAGTATTTGGCACATTGGTACCCCCCATTTCATGGAATTACCAATATAGAAGAGAAGATGAAGACATGAATGAGACTTTTGGTAGAGGAAGGGTCTACAGTAGAAAGTGACAGATGCAGGCAACACTGTATGGATGATATTAGGGAGAGTTAAAGATGTTAGAGATGTGTGAAGCAAAGTGGAGTTCTTTATCAAGATAGATATCCAGATTTCTAACAGAATTGGCAACGTAGCGGCAGGTGTCAAGTACAGTAATAGAAGAACATGAATAATTTGCAAAAAAAATGGAGTATCTCTGCCTTAGCATCATTAAATTGTAAGAAACTTATCTGGAGACAGGAATTTATTTTGTAAAGACAGGCTGAGGGAGAAGGTGGAGTCAAATCAAAGAAGCAGTTGAAAAAATATATACAGCGACGCCAGCCAGGATGCAATGCAGTAATGATGTAGTATATCACAAAATGCTGCAGTATATTGCAGGGACAGTGTTAAATAATAGCAATTAAGTCATTTTGTCATGCACTATTTTGTGTCATATTTACTGCAAGTTATTGAATTGCATCATGGCTGATGCCACTGTAGTTGGGTATCATCTGCGTAGAAGTGATACCCGAGGCTGAAGTCAGAGATGATGAATTAAAGATGAAGCAGGTAGATAATGAAGAGGGGGGATGAAGAACAGAGCTTTGAGGAACACCATAATGTAGAGACCAGGGAAAGGAAGAAGAAAAAACACCACCATAAACAAAACAGGCACTGTTAGAGAGCTACAGTGGGAGGGAAATCAGGAAAGATTACCAGAGTCCACAAAACAGTACTGAAGATGCTCAAGTAGGATGAGGTGGTTGACCATGTCAAATGCTGCTCTAAGGTCAAGAATCACTAGAAGAGAAAAGGAGCCATTGTCAGAGGTAGTAATAGTAGTAATAGTAGTAAAAATATTTATTTTTATAAGATACAGATCGTTCTTTCACATCTTTAGGCCAAAGCCTTTTTTCAAGATGGTCCTGCCAATTACATTTCAGTTTAAAAATCACATCAAGTACAAAAATACATATGCAACATTGGCAAACAATTACTAATTTGTAGAAAAAACACTTTCACAATCTCACAAACATGTAACATACAATATTAAAATTAGCTTATATTCCCAGATCTCCATTTTGCTTTTCATTCATTGTGCATGCATCTAAGAGATAACAGGAAGATACAAGGAACAAAGAAAATGTTGCACTTACCTCCTGAAGACAAGGAAGTCAAGCACAGTCCATGTGACACATTTTTATTAAGTGAGCAAATCTCCTTTACTGAACAGTTCTCCATGATCCAACTGCAAACAAGTGCTGATGCAGTGTTCCTCAATGACCATCCAGCATTTTGCACTTGAATGTGACACTTTGTCAAGGATTACCAGCTGTATTTAAGACCCTCCATGTATACCAAACAGTTAAAGCAAAAACATGTAATATATTTTACAGTACACTTAAAATACATACACTTACTATTGTAATTATTATATTGCACTCAGCAGGGACTATCAAAAAAAGAAATGCACAGTGAATTTTTTTAAAACCATAATGTTAAAAAGCAAATGTTTCTTATCCTTTTACAATGGCTAACTCAAAGTTATATTATTTATTTATTAAAGAATCAGAATTATAAACCTTTGAGCTAAGAGCTCATTTACAGAGGGTCCTCATTAATCAAAGGAGGGGAACAATTATATAAGTTGGGAATAGCAAATGCAGCTAACAGGCATTGTCATAAACATATTAGCAACACATTAACAAACTAATATAATACAAGAAATTGAGTATTAAAGACAGAGGCAAATTGTAAAGTACAGTCTTAACACAGAGTACATAAGGAACAAAGCACTGGCAGTATAAATAAGGTGCTAAAAGTTCAGTTAGGTTCTCACAAATAGCAACTAAGAAGCTTTGTCATAGGCAAGATGATGCCAAGACAGAAACATCTCAGTGAATGTGCAGTGGGCAATAGGTAAGAGAGTGGGGAGGCTGATTCAGCAGAGTATGTATGGATATACTCTAGTAGGGTACACAGGTAATGCCTGTGATGTTACCACAGAATACATTTTGGAAAATTCATCTGATTATTAAACCCTTACGTGGATTTGATAATAGACTACAGTATTTTACAGTCATTATATCTTATAGAGACAGACTCATTTTTAAATGTAGTTCTTCTCCTGAACACACTCCTCAGTCCATAGAAATTGAAGACAAATGCTATGAATATCTATATTGTTTTCATCCAATAAATCATAGTGATGGGGATGTCTTCCAAATTAACCTCTCCTGCTCATTAATATTGTATTTTGATTATTTAGTCCATAAAGTCCACCAAGATGGAAAGCGAAGGAAATACTTAGGCTCATGACTCCTGTGGCTGTAATGGTTTACTCCTCATTGCTTTTGCCCTATTGATAACAGTGATGAGAAGAGACGTCAGAGGCAGAAAGCCAGATTTCACAGAGGCTGAAGAGCTCAATGTTTTATTCAAGGATGAACTCATCATGAATGAGCAATGATTCATTACTAAGAGAATGGACATTTTCCAAACGGAAAAATTAGAGTAATAAGTAAGATTTGCATTAAAATATGTATTTCTTCTGTTGTAAATAGGTACTTACTTATAAGACAACCTGGCTGATACAGCCTTTTCAAGACTAATTTTTTTATAAGTAAAAAGTAGTGTGGCTGTATTTCCATTATGTTTCTGCTGCTGACCCACATGTATGTGAGATGTCCATATGCGAGGGGAGCACAGACAAGAGTGGAGTAAGTATTACGTCACAACAGTCATGGGAGATGTGATGGCAGTGAGTAATCAACCAATACATGACATGCAAATCCTATAGTCTTGCTGCATACACAGCCCTACCAAGAATATGAGGGACATAATTCTCTGGTGCACAGCTGCAACTGTTTTTATTCCAGAGTTATTTAGATTATTCTTTTGCATGCTGACGTTTCTTGTTTTAACTGCATTTGTGCCTTCAAACTCCGATTCTTATGTTCCAAAGTAGGACAACTAAACCATTAAGTTAACACTTCAAGAGTAAAAAAAAGTTTCATAGTAAAGGAAAGTCTGTTGTTTACATGAATGCCAAAATTGTATTTATTTAGTGGACATAAATACAGTTTCATAGCATTTGAAAAATGCAACAAAATTCCTCATCTTTTGAAAAGCCTGCTCTGACTCATCCCTAAGATGATTGTCAATGTGTCGCGTGACAACATCAATGAAGCGAGAGCTCAAGGTTTGAGAGAAATCTTTTCACTCAGCATTGATCTGTGGGCATTGCTGTCACGTGGGCAGACTGTCTGTTCCACCCCCACTTTGTGCTGATTCAATGCAGCAGACTACTTACAGTAGCTCATCTCTTCATTGGACCACTAATGCTGAAATGCTATTACGCATGAGCTCCAAGCCCTACAGCGCTGCACTGCAGGCAAGGTGTTCATCCATCCCTGAATGCTGCAATCAACCGACATGATTGCTTATTAATAGTAATTTTATTTTTATGTTAAACACACTATTCCCTGTCGATCCTCTGGTTTCTCCTGTTACACCTGTGCTCTTCTGGCTGCTGTTCTTCTTCTCTCCTGATTGCCATTACAGCCCAGTATTAAATATATTAATATTTTTAATTATATAAATTATATTACTGTGCATTTAATAACTGTAGTTGCAATTGTTGCTCCTGTTGGCAGCTTTAGTTCAGCGTTTGCTCAGTTTTCTTTTTAGAGCTGCACCTGAACCCATTTGCCATAGTTGATTACGCTGGAGTACTGGTTGCAAACTTGGCACAGTGTATAGCCTTTGCAGCACTTGATGGGCAAGTTTAAGAAGTTGTTGACCTAAGGGCAATTGTCTGTCATGTGTTACTGCCCTGAGGAATGTGGTTCCCTATTGACAATGGCAATCAAACGCTGCCTTCCTTTGGGTAGATCATTGCATTTGTGCCACCTTGCTGCCTATTAATGTTGTTTGCTCCAGGGGCAGATCATGTTTCTGTACATTTTTTGCCTTGGGCAGCCTGGTATGTTGCAATTGTTTGCTACCCTTGGGGTTTTCTGTTCTCCAGTTTATGTTACTATCTGCCTTTGGGATAAAGGATATGATGTCATTTTTGATGAGGTGTAGTCTGTTGCTGGTTGACAACTGGTGATACCCTTAGAGAAGCAATTTTTGAAGTAGTCACTACATTCTGTCCTTTGGTTATCACTTCTGCAACTTACATTCAGTTCTGCCTTGGGAGTAGAGCACAAGCATTGTATTCTGCCTTGTGACAATTGGTCCTGCCCAGGGGGAAGCGGTTGCAAAGGTGTCACATGATGCTGCCTTTATGGTATCTCTTGTCCAGTTTTCATTAGTTGATGCCCCCAGGGTTAATACTTGCAGCATACTACCCTTGGGGTACATGTTGTATGGTTGTACTTGTGTGCAACCCTTGGGGTACTGCTTCTACAATGTTCAGTCAGCATTGACTTCTGCCCCATTTATTCTGTTGCCTGTTGACAATATGCGCTGCCTGTGGGGTACTTTTTGTTAAGTTGTCACCACATGCTTCCCTTTGAGTACTGCTTGTGCAGTTTACACTATGTGCCCTTAAAATGTATCAACAGGGACCTGCATACCTCAGGGCAGTAACAAATGACAAATAATTGCCTTGAAAGCAGCAACGTCTTAGACATGCCCATTGAGCACTGCAGGAGAAATACTCTCTGCTGAGTGGACAACCAGTACCCCAGAGTGAGCACCTATGGCAAACTGGGGTTGGGGTGCAGTGCAAACAGAAAACTGAGCAAACCCTGAACCAAAGCCACCTGCAGGATCAACAACAGCAACCACATTTATTAAATGCACAATAATATAATTTATGTAATTTAAAATATTAATATTTCTAATATTTTTAATACTGGGCTGTTATGGCAATTTGTAGAGAATGAAAATAGCAGCCAGAACATCCCAGGCATGACAGGAAAAAATGGAGGCTGGGGGGGATAGTGTGATCAACATGAACATAAAATGATTATAAAGAAGCACTTGGCAATCATGTCTCTTGATATTACAATTCAGGGGCAGACAGGCCCTAGCGCTGCAGAGCTTGGATCACCTGACCAACAGCATTTCAATATTCCTGGGCCAATGAAGAAATGAGCTGAGCACTATCCTGTATCCAGTCAGCACACAGTTGGGGGCAGGATGAACAATTTGCCCACAGATCAGAGCTCCCCACAGATCAGTGCAGAGGGAAAAGATTAAAAGAGAGAAAATGGTTAAAATATAAAAGATCCAGGGGTCAGCTGGGAGGGGGAGGGCATGGAGCAGGATTGAGATGCTACAAGGCAGTTCTCTTCTCCGGGGTGGGATGTGAGGGTTCCCCGGCTCTTGGCTGCCACCCAATGGAGGTTAGGTGGTAGCGCCAAGTCACAAGGGAACCCTGACATTAGACTGGGTGGTGGAAAGGGGCTGTCACTGGAGCTGGTAGCACGTGCACCTCCACGCATATGCACAACGGCGTTCTGGGGTCCTGGGATAATGGGGAGAAAACCAGAAAAAACGCATGTCTCCCTTGTTGCCAAGAAAGGAGCAAGTAGTAATGGGGGAGCAAAAAGCACTATAGAAAAAAAAAATAAAAAAGATAACTGTAAGTCCCAGTATAAGTGCTCATGTATGTAGACTGTCGCAGAATTCAGGCTGCTTCCTTCACTCTGGTTGACTCATGAGTCCCAACTGATCTCTGCTTTCTCCCTCTTCTCATCTCAAACTTTTTGCAGGAGCTGGATGTCTGGATTTACTTTGATGCGAGTCAGGTCAGAGTCGACTGAAGGGAGCAGCATGAATTCCATGACAGTCTGCTTAACTTGAGCACATATGCTGGGACTAAGTTATCTTTTTTTAATTTAACCATTTTGACATTTTCTACAGTTGAACTTTGCTGCAGTCACTCTACACTACAGTGACTGGATCAGCATCATTCATTTCTGCAAAGCAGAGTGTTCCAAGGCTTTTTTTTCTTTTTGTTTCCAAATACCAGGGTTATTCCATCTTCTGTCTGGGACCCTATTATCAAAAAGGGGAGCACTGGTTAGATATTGGAGAGTCAGGGAGTCAGAGGGGTGACAGCTTCTGAGTCCACATTATGGAAGGGCTTGCTTTGTTGACACCATGATTTAAGGTGGCTCCAATTAAAAATGTGTTTTTTTTGGGGGGGGGGGTCAGTGCTGATGGACCAAGGATAATTTAGGGTGCAAGGATGAGAGCTTGACCTGCCTGGAGTGGATGTCAGGGTCCCAGCTCACATGGAACCATTTCCTCGGGGCATCTGGTGCAAAGCTCTGTAGTAAATTAGTAACTGCACATATTTCATGCAGATTTTAATACAGACACATCAAAAGCATAGCTTAACTTGTACATTAGTGAAAAATAATAAACAAGTCATGTGTTTGATCAGTTTTATTAAAATATGCATGAAAATAAGTAGAGATATGTGTAATATAGTAATGCTGTCTATACATTAGTGCTGGAGAAGAGCTGCTAGCCCTCTCTCTTCATTGACGTCATCACGCAGCATGTCAGCAGCCATCTTAGAGACAAGTCAGAGCAGGCTTTTGAAAAGATGAGGGCTTTTGTTTATATTTTTAAAATGCTTGGAAACTAATTGTTTATGTTAAACAAGCAGGTTTGGCATTGATGTAAATAGCCTTTCCATGCAAGGCTATGAAGCAATTTTTTTTTAATTTTGATGTGTTAACTGAATGGTTTAGATATCCTTTAAGACAAACGTGTGTGTGTAAGCACCGCCTCTCCCTTGTATGTGGGGCTTACCTTAAAATAACTTTTGGGCCAATGAGCCTTACCAATACAGATGCAAAGAAATAATACTGTATGTGGGTCTAGCCAGGTGATGTATTCTTTAGCACCTTACAAAAGGACATGACTTAAAAATATAGAATTTGGGTAAGGGATGTTGATTCATGTGAAGCATCTCCAGCAGGTAGTATATAGCTGCATCCAACAAGATGAAGCACTTGTACTGAAGAATCCAGTGATGTGACATAATCTCCTGCAGTATAATAATACCTATACAAGGATTTTTAAAGTAACAATTGCTATACACTTCAACTACAGCTGAAAAAGTAGGGAGTTTACCATATTTTTCCTATAGCAGTTAATGCATGTTATTGTTACATACTTTTAAGGATGAGAAACTGAGATACTGCCTGCCTGTTCTAGTGGTTGTTTAGAGGGTCTTAAAGATTCCATGACACTACTCGAACAGAGATAAGGAATTTCCCCAGTGCCCTGGCCAAATTCCTCCCCATTCATGAATCAACTGATTTAATATCTAGCCTTTCTGTATTCCCCACCCAACCCAGGACAGTGTTGATGACTGGAAGAAATATTCTAGCCCTCCTCTTCATGGTGATGTGCTGGATGGGGCTCTATAGTGGTGGTTGTTAAATTTTGACCCTATTAAAAAAAGCGGAAAAGGCGGGGTGGCAATCCAATTGTGAAGTCCTCAGAGCTTGTTAAAAATGATAGCACATCATTGCTTTTCTGGTTAATAAAAAAGAGAACAATCACAGAATTTGGTCAATGACAGTGATTGACATTGATGGATACCTCTATAGATACTATTGCACAGTAAATTATAGCAGGACAGGAAGAGAAGCTGAACCACTGAGAAATAGTAACCCTATTTATGTTCTGCCTGTAATTTATAGAGATAGAATCTTAACTTCTCCCCTGCTGAAGATTAAGGCAGAGAAGCTATTTTTGTACCTCTGGTCTTCTTCATAAAAATGCCTTCTAAAAACGTTGTCAAGACTGTCAATATTTCAGCAGCAAGTTGCGATTCTTTGGAAGCTAGCAATACAACACAGTGACGTTATAGAAAGTCAAGTGCTAGAATCTGCACTTAGGTTCTGATGCTAAAGTACTGCTCTGGCCTGCTGGCACAGCTGTAGTGCTACTGCATGCGACACTGATGATCCAGGATTGAAAGTGAACCTGAGATGTCAGAGGGCCAGTCAGGGGAAAGAGGACTGAGCATCCATAGGACGGCTCTCCTCCTCGGGGAGGGAGGGTGGGCAGAGCCCAGCACTTGCCTGGCCCTTAGCAGAAGTTGGAGGAAAGGCAGCCCGGTCTACAGTGCTAGGGTAGTGGGGCAGATTTCAACACATATTGTGCGGGAGTGCATGGCATGCATCATGATGATCTTGCATGCCGTGTCTCCAAGGGGGCTGGTAAGGGAAGAAAAACTGGCACACTCATGCACTGCCCCTGACCACCTGGGCATGCCAGATGGAACCGGATTTGGACCATGGTAGAGTTTGGGGAATCCTGCTGATCCTGCTGGGGGGGGCAAGCCTTGGGGGAAGAATGCTGGCAGTAAGTCCCAGTGGATGTCAGAGTTGTGGGGCTGGGGCACTCAGCAGATGGGGGCTAACTGGGGGGATCAGAAATAAAATAATTATTTTTTTTAATTACGTACTGCAGTGATTTCCCACACCTCAAGACAAAAAGAAAGAATACTTCTTGAAGCAACTACCCCCACCTGGAGAAATGGAGAAGGTTTTCAATAATGCTGGGCTGGTGCATATTGCCCAAGTTATAGCCAAGATTGTTCCAATGTTCGTGTGAGACCCTAGATGCAGTAGTGTTATCCTGAGGTTCGGAGCAAATACTGCAGTGGGAACATACATACTGCACAACAAATTCAGATGCACAAAGGGGATTGGGAGTCTCAAGGGATATAATGTAAAAAAGTGGAAGAAAAGACAGATTATTTATTATGTGAATGCCCCAACTTTCAGTTTAAAGATTTCACATTTCAGCAGCAGTATTAAGATAAAAGCAAGAATCCCTGCATTTTCATTCTCTTCTTTGAAGCCTCGCTGTGTAACAGCACTCCACTCAAGTGTATAATGTCTACTGATTTTGGTGGCAGAGGGAGTTGAACAAAGTATCCTGTTTAGACAGATGACATTTAGGAGCCATGGCATAGATGACATCACCATAGTTAAGGAAGGGTAAGATCATTCACTCAACCTGGCATTTCTTCATAACTTGGGAGAGGCAGACAATAATTGTACAGAGAGATGTAGAGGGCTTCAAGCTTTTTTCTGTAGGATTTAGAGGCCAGAGATGTGGATGTGGGAGATGTCAGAGATTGGTTAAGTATGGTTCCTATCCTAGATACCTGTACTCTGAAATAACATTTAAGGTGCTCCCATCACTGACTGTAATAGCCAGGTATGGACAATTTAGCAAACCTTTACTAGAGCCAAATAGCATAGAGACTGTTATAGCTGGGTTGCACACTAGATGATTTGTTGAAAACCAAGTCAAGAGGTGGTTTCACTCCAGTTGATGAGTGGCATAGATAGCAGTTGAGTTGGGACCAGTTAAGAACATAATGGTGTTATCAGTATACATGTAAATATTTAGGACTGGACAGACAGCAAGGGGGAGGTTCTTTTCAAAGATATTAAATAGGAGTGGACCAATTTTGCATAAAATATATCTTCACAATCCAACTACAGTACCTTGCCTGAACTCCCACAATAAACCACTGCAATTTGTTTTGTAACACGTACCTTAACATAAATCCCGTATGTCTAGAGACTACCTTGACAGAGTGGTTTCAGGATATTTTTCAGTCATATTAACTGTCTTGCATTTTTTGTAGGGAATGCCACATGCTTGAATCTGTCTTAATTCTTGCTTTTCCACTGAGTTAATTTACTTTTGTATAATGTAAATAGTACCAGTTAAGTGCTTAAAGTATCCTTAGCAATTTATTAAATGTCCAGCAGTAGAGTTACTTTAATAGCTTGCTGTAGCTTCATTTTTTTAGTATTGGGCTTTAGGAATAACTCTGGAGCTGATGCAGTTCAACCAATATAAGCCCAATTGATTTTCCCAAATTGTAAGCATTACATTGAAGCCCTACAGGCAAGAGTAGTTGGGAAGATATTGAAACCCCCATATGATTGGGTCAGGGGTTATAAGACTAATTTCTTTTTGTTAGGAGCAGTATTAATCTGGATTTGCTAGAACTGTGTGTGCAACTGGGTCTACTATTGCATTGCATCCTGCTCAGGCTTTCTGCCGTAAGACAGCTATACACTGGTTTCTTTTCACATACATTACAGTCCTTTATAATTGTATAATTTCAAAGACTCATCATCTGAGTTGGTATACTTTACTCATTTTATATTTAGTCTTTGATATATTTAGCAGTGTCCATCCAAAAGCAACTTATTATCCAAAGGTACTTACAGTACCTTCCAAGTAGTAAGCCCTTGACTGTTGTCCAGCTTGTTATTTTTATTACATTACACCAACATTCCTTAATCCTTTCAGCAATTCTGCACATACAGCAAGTTTAAACAAATTGTTCAAGCATAACAACTCATGTTATATTAAATATAAAGTCCTGAATCTGAAACAATGTTTATATAGAACGGCATAATATACTGAAATAATTATTTGGTCTAGAACGTTTTAGTGCTTACTCAAAATGGGTTGAATAAATGTTGAATAATAAGATTAATAAACAATAATATAAAAATTAGTTTTAACCATTGTTGCTAATCTTTGTTTAAACTTACTTTGCTTTTGTGTGTGTTTTCTTTTAAAGTAGATCAAAGTATAAGTCAACAGGTCATAGTGGCCATCATAGCTATTAACACTGTGTTTTGAAATATATACTGCATATAGGCCTGTGGTAAGTTAGACATTATACTGTCATTTCCAGGGGCCATGTGAAATATATCTTCTGAAAAATGCTACTAGAGTCAACTCACATCATCCATTTACTGTGCAGATCCTGCATGAAAGCTGGATGACTGTTTTCCAGCCCAGTGCTGTTACATTTCCTGAAGGGGTATCTTGGCATTCTGCCTCGCTTTCTGCTGCAGTAAGTGTTCTCTGGTGTAACAGTTCTGACAGAGTACACCTCAGTGGCTGTTGCTTCAGCATTGATGGATGAGTGTGGTATGTTCCAGAAGGAAATCGTTTGAAAATACATGAAAGTCTTCTGTGATTGATAATACTTTCTACTTAAAAGAGCACATCTAGCAAACGTAAGCTGATTTCAGAAGCCTGACTATTATCTGCCTTGTGGACAGTTAACATTTGATATACAAAAGTTTGTTGTGAGATTCTACCATTAGTAAAGAGCAGCTATGCATTTCTCTATGTACTTTCACCAAGCACAGTTTACCAGCAGTTAACTACAGAACACATTTGATTAAATTTTGGTTGTCCTTTCCATGGTTTAGAAACACATCTTGTATATGCTTGTATAAAAAGCTTTTGACAGCCCCCAATTGACCTCAGAGCATCTTTGTTAATGACAACATAGCCTTTAGCATCACAGCAGGCTGTGATGTCACAGTGATAGCAATTGTGAGGTTAGCAGCGGAGGCCAGAGGCTTTCAAAAAGACCCTGTGAAATAAATACAGCATTAGCAGAAATATTTAGTATTCTGTACCAAATAGCAGAAGAAAGTTTAACAAATAAAAACTAGTAAACCATGAACAATATTATTTTAATGTAATTGATTTAAACCATTTATTGTAATAGCTTCATGCCCTTTTAGTTATTCAATATGTTATATCATTTTTAAAGGTTCCTTTTCTCAGATTATCCTGGACTAAAGACTGTAGAAAGCTACGAGACAGCATCTCTTTTTTTCAGCATTTAGAAGGTGAATGTCAAATCAGAATAAATAGTTATAAAACCAATCAGCAAGAATTCTGTCTCGATGGTAAATTTTCATCTCATTCAGATTCCGGTTTTGATACTGCAGTGCAAGCAAGGAAATTGTCTTCAAAATTCTACCTTATAGAAGGTTGTACTTCAAATGAAAATTTCTTCTTGGAGGTGTGGCCTTGATTTTTGTGCTGCTACTCCTTCTCTGAGACATTATATCAGCACCCCTGACAAACTCATTCAAAATAAGAATTTCAGCTTAAAATACTCAACAGGATAGTTCTTCATACTGGAACTTTCTCACAAACAAAAATCCTTAATTTTAGAGCATCATGCCTATGCTTCATAAAAGGATATGCTGTCTTCATCTAACATGATAATCTTCCAACAACGGGCAAGTAACCCTTTATCATATACTGTACAGTAGATATGGTAATATAACAGAATGTTTAGTTTTTTGTTTGCTGACCGGGTAAGTGCACTAGACAAATCCTGCCTATTTTCAGGCACGACCCGGGGGAGGGGGATACAGATGAAAGCCAACTGACCTTGAACCAGATTAAGCTGTTGGTGTTATTTTTTTTTAGTGAATGAGGGAAATTTGGCCAGTACACCAGGGAAATTCCCCTGCTCTTTTCGATAAGTGCCATGGGATCTTTTACATCCACCTGAACTACCACCAATCCAGACAGATGGGACCTCGGTTTAACGTCTCATCCGAAAGACGGCACCTCAGAAGTGCAGCACCCCTCTCATGCTGCACTACAGTGTCAGTACTGGGATATTAACTCAAGTGCCAGATGTCAAGTATTAGATGGCTAACCATCAGTAAAATGGCTATAATTCCACTGAGGGATTCCAGTGACCTTTAGAATGAAGCCTGAGAGGTTCCCTGATGACAGCAGAATACTGATGTGGAACTGAGCAGTCCTGTTACCGATTCTTAGGCATTGGTTATTTTTTGTGATACATAAATAATCATTTTATTTCCTCAGCAACTTACCTACTCATTCCAATAAAAAGTGTTCATCCTTCTCACCTGTTTACCAGTCCTGGTTAATGCAGTTTATTAAAAATGGTATAAAGATCAAATCTCCAATGCCTAGCTGAACATTGCCATCCCTTCCAACTGATCTTTTTTTTAATGAACATTACCTTTGTAGTCTCCATGGCTCCTTCACTGATGAGGAAAACTTATTTGTGGTTCAAAAGTCTCCACTAAAATTCCATATTGAGTGAATTCTTGTCAATGAAGGACCCACAGAGACTACAGGGGTAAAGTTTACATCACAAACTTATCATTTAGGGGCCACCCCACTATGTAGCTGAAGCATGCCAGTGACCCAGGTTCAGGAGCAAACTCAGGACATTGGGTCAGGTGCTCAGTGGGGCTGGGTTGGCATTGCTGTGTAGCAGTTTTCACAGCCAGGAGAAGGAGGCATCCTAGTTTCAGCACCATAGCAATCCCTGTGATGGACCAAGGGAGCTTGTCTCCCCTGAAGGGCATTGCTATCTGCATCTAATGGGCCATGTGTGCATATGCATATCCAGTGACAGGGCACCTAGGGAGGGGGAAGTAAGGGAGAAGACCCCAAAAGTATGTGTATCAGTCACCATTAATAACATCATTGGAGTCCTCAGGTCTCACCTCATGTGAATACCCACTGACACAACAGAAGAGGGAGTAGTGGGTGGGGTTAGGGGCACTAGCTGAATGCCCGAAGAAGGCACATGGTAATGACTGGGAGCCAATAAGCTGTATGAAACAAATTAAGAGGGAGAGCAATGCTCAGCTGGGCATGGGAGGTTTGATATTTGTACAAATTTTAATAAACTGCCTAAATCTGAACCAAGATGGGTACAGGGGTGGGGGGGGTGACCATATTTAAAAAAAGAAAAAAACAGCAGTGCTGCCACTCTTTCAGCTGTGCTGAAACTGACAGGGCTTCTAAATTTTATGAAGACCATCACCAACAACAAATGTTTCAGTTTGCAATACTATGAATTTGAAGTCACACTGATGGTATTATGACTTTCTGACATCACAATGACAGCATTATGACTTATGGGTGTCATTCTTTCCCTGTGGAAAAGGTGACTATCCATGTGTTACAAAAAGGATGAATGCATGCTGAAAATAAAAAAATAAACTTAGAATCCACAGTTTAACTATTAGGTCTTCTTTAGAAATGAACTATCTAGAGAAATGGAATCACATCTATGAAGAATATTTCTTTATAGATCATTCTTGAGGAATATCTTCTAGTCAAAATACAATGGTGCCAACCAGGATAAGATGTCTGATACTGCCAAACTCTGCCGACTTTTGCAGAATTCTGCAAGAAACAGTGAAATTCGCTGCCAGTTGTCATGCAGAAAACTGTGACACAGTCACACTGCATCTTATCCTAGAAGACACCACAGTATGTTTCTTTATAGATAGTGACTGAGGAATACCTAATGGTTGAATGTCTATTTAAACATTATTTTCTATATTTTTAGCATACATATAATATGTGTTATAATCAAAATATTGCCGATTCAGCTGTTTCCCTAGATGGCTACACCTCCTTCCGCCAGTACCGATTGTCCAAGCGGGGGGGGGTTGTATGGTCTACCTCAGGCGCGATATCAAAGGTCATGTTGTGCCCAGCAGCCTGCAAACCAAGAAAGCCCAAGTCCTAACCCTACCCAGTATCACTTGTGACTGATTACCCCATCTCTCTCTTTCTCATCCCCTAGGACACCACGTGTTCCCACTTAATGCCTCACTAGGTAGCCCTCTGCTAAGCCATAAATAAAGCCTCCTTTGGCAGCTAGACCTGCTCCACCACTACCTAGAAACTTGCTTGCCTCTATATGTATAATGTAACCACTTAAACATTGTGTCACACTGCAGTGTGCAGGTGTCATCTTCTCCTTAGCACTTTTTGAAACAAAATCACTGGTCTATCTTTGTCTACCTTATTTGTATCATACCCTTGTATAACATTGTAGCCTATGTAACCTCACCCTCTGTGTAACCTGACCTGTATATGGTACTATATACAAAGCTACCTGTATTTATGTCCTGTTCTGTTTACTCTGACTTGTAACCTTTGTAAACAAGCCTATTTTGGCTCAAAAGTATTAATCTGAATCTGAAATAAATAAATCAATATATAACATTTAATTGTTCAGGCTGTTACTGTATAAACATTTTTTGCTTGTTCGTTTTTTAATTGTGCTTCATTAGCTGTCTGATTTTTTTTTTCTTCTGCAAGAAAATAAAATTACCTCAGTAAGAATTATGTACTGTACCTTGTGAGCTTGGATTTCACTTGGTATCAAGCAGCAGTGCAATGGAAATGTGTTTCCAAAAAAGCTATTGAAGTTTCAGCTACAGTTAATAAAAACATTAGCATACCCGTCAAATCTACTTTTCTAGGTACCTCCTGTACTGTACGTCATGGTTTTTTTTTGTTTTTTTTTTTCATTTTCTTAATTCTAACCCTCATTTGGTCTACAATGTCATTTGGATGCCAAAAGTGGTGGCCATCTTTTTATCTTGAGAAAAGCTGAATGAAAATATTTATAAAATACTCATAGTTTGGTAGAACTAGAATATTTTGCCACCAAATAAAATTGGAAAATGCCTGGAAGTGAAAAAAAGACAGGTAGGGTCACATTTTTTTTCTCAATTTCACTCCACCACTGTTTTAAACTTCAGTTAAGAAAGGATCCTGAATGTTTGAATTTTTAAAGCTCTTTTGAACCAGAAGACCCAGCTTTAAATCTTACCCAAGGCACTTACAGTACTCACTGTATGGCCCAAAGCAAGTCACTTTATCTCTCAGGGCTTCACCTATTCAGCTGTGAAAATAGGTAACAGCTAGAGCCCACTGAAAAGGAGACACTGCATCTCACTTAGGCTATCCTGGGTAAATAAATTGGAAAAAATTAAAAAAAACAAAAAATAAATAAAACTTTGTCAGCCTACCAAAGGATTTGCATACCCATGATGCTTTGCATTAGGTGGAAGGTTTACAGTATATACAATGAGTGTTGTTTGGAGAGATGCACAGTAACAAACAACCTATCTTAATTAAAGATTAGTAGGTACTAGCTGCCATGTTTAGACAGTTCAGATAGCACTGCTCTCCAGCTGAACAAATAAGCTGAGAGTGATACTAATTTTCTGTCTAATGCTCTTTTATCTGCTCAGATCAGATCAAATTAGGCCTTTCATTTAGCCTATTATTCTACACAGCCAACAAACTTCCCCTAAGACATATCTAACATTACCCCTGCCAGCTTCTGAAAGCTGATTATAAGATCAGTTCCCCATTTAACTTCCAGCTAAAGCACCCCCTCCCCAACACACCTAAACATTTTCCTCTTGGAGACCACCTGTGCCCCTCTTCATCTTCTGCTGACCTCCATTCCTTAAATAAGAGGGTAGTGTGAGATTCAGAGACTGCAGCAGGGCACAGATTCCTGTCTTATGACTGCATATCTTTAGTGTAAGCAAGTTTTGACTAACTGCCTACCACATGTGATTCGGATGCCTCAAGCAGTGTGCACTGTACAGCAGCCCATAAGGCTGCAGAGACAACAGTTCCATCTGGCCCACTTTGGTCATCAGATCTGTACCCCCCCCCACCACCACCACCACCACCACTAAACTAAGAGCATCAAAAGGAGGCATGGGTTGACTGTTGTTCTGCAGATGAGACAGGAGCTGGGTTTGAACCTGTGGATAGAGTAAGCGGCTGAAGACATGGTCAGTCTGGCTATATTGGGGGAATTGTGGTCTAGGTTTGAATAAAGGTTATAGGAAGTTAAGTAACTTAATGTTGCCCTCTGTTTTGAGTTGATTTAGGTATCAGCAGACAGATGATGGGATCAGGACTTGTTTCCCTTATGTGTCAAATGGATAGTAAATGGATGAAAGCTGTTTTTGTTTTAAAGACCATTTAGATTATCTTTGGCTAGGATCATAGTTTAGCTGCTCATTTCTCATGTTATTTATGTTTTCACTATAATTTATTAATATAGAATAACAATAAAGTTATTATTGCATGCTCATGATACTGTGCAGTGAGTTGCAAGCGAAGAGTATATTCATGTGGTTTGGAGAGAAATACAGACGCAAACAGCAAGTTACTATTACTTAATGTTATTAATTTAGATGATCACTGTGTGTTAACATATAATGCAATTATATGTTAACATACTGTTAGCATATAATGCAATTATGATTAGCTGGTTGCATGCACTTGCCATAGTGATTCATTGTCATTAGTTGTAATATGTGTCATTTGTCTCTATCATTCAAGTTATTACTCTCTGCATTCTCACCCTTGACATGGAACCTTTGTAAATAAGCATGTGTGATCAAAAGTGTATTTGTGAATGAATAAATAAATAATGTTTCCCCATTTTAATAAATTGAACTACTCAGAACCATTTTAAAGGGACAGAACTGGATCATTTCTAAACAGTAAAACTAACCATGTTTGGCTATCTCCAAATATCAGCAGTACTACATTGCTGGCATGTGAGAATGTTAGGCTTTCCCACAATGTTTGCCTGGACCATTCCAGTAAAAAGACAGGAGAAGGAGAAGTGGTCTATATGAAAAAAATGTTAATACTTCAGTGGCATTGGCTGGACACTTAAACAACACAACTGATTACATAATATTGACAATTCTCTTGGATAAACCGACGGTCAAGTACTTAAGCTGTACATCTCATGTCTTTATTCATCTCCTAAAGAAGTTACAGTACTACTGAACTCCATATACTGGAGGAGCTCGTGTGGGCTAATAAGGATTACTGTATTGTCAGTGAGTTATGGGGTCAATTTAAGTTGGCAAGCCACAAAATGTAACACTGACCTTAGCAGAGCACTCTAAAAAAAATAACATCATTATTGGTCACAGCCGCTATGAGGTCTAATCCTAACAGATTGCTGCATACTGTACTTTTATTGACTGGATCTTGATAACTATCCCAGATCTGATAGCTGAGCAAGGTACTCCTCTGGATAATATATCATAACACAAACCAATATACAGCATAAGAAACATAAGAAAAACAAAGTTCCACCTGTACATAAATACACTAGAGATGTCAATTTTGAGAAGCTCCTTTTACTTATTGACTGGTAACTCTCTGCATGTGGATTAGTTATATCGTTATATGCTGTATGAACTTGTACAGATTCTTGATGAATTTTAAAATAAAGTTTACAAAAAAAAGTGGATTGGTCATTGAAATCTGGCGGCAGAAAAGGACCACTCTGGCCCATCTAGTCTGCTTCTTACCCCTCCCTACTTGTCACCTTAGTCAGGTGATGTCCCACTCTGCCCACTGTGCAGTCCTTTGTGTTTGTCCCGTGCCCTCTTGAATCCCTCCACTGTTTCAGCCTCCATCACCTCCTCAGATAGTTTGTTCCAGGGCTCCACCACACTCTCTGTGAAGTAACACCTTCTAGCATTGCCCTTGTATCTTCTGCCCTCCAATCTTAGACTCTGACCTCTGGTTTTGGCCTTCACCTTCCTCTTAAATAAGCTCCCTTCCTTCACCTTATTTATCCGCTTCATGTACTTAAAAGTTTCTATCATGTCCTCCCTCTCCCTTCTAGTCTCTAGCATGTACAGATCCAGTTCTCTCCATCTCTTCTCATAGGGCTTCTTTTACATACCCTGCACCATATTTGTTGCTCTCCTTTGAACTCTTTCTATGCCATCTACGTCCTCGCGCAGATGAGGCCGCCAGAACTGGACCCCGTACTCCAGGTGAGGTCTGACCCTGATTTTATACAAAGGAATCAGCACCTCCCTCCTTCTGCTTGTTATGCTTCTACCTATGCACCCCAGCATTCTATTTGCTTTGCCCACCACCTCACTGCACTGGTCACCCACCTTCAGGTTGTCTGAAATTCTAATCCCCAGTTCCCTCTCCTGCTTTGATTGCTTAATTATCTCCCCCCACCAATGTGTATTCAGCTTGCGGGTTTTTACACCCCATGTGCATTACTGTACACTTTTTGGCACTGAATTTCAGCTGCCATGCGTCCGACCACACTTCCACAATATGCAGGTCCCTCCTTATGGCCTCTACCCCCCCGGGTCTCCATCCTATTGCACATCTTCGTATCATCCACAAAAAGGTTAATTTTCCCCTCAAGTCCCTCTGGTATATCACTGATATAGATGTTGAAAAGGATCAGTCCTAGAACTGACCCTTGGGGCACCCCACTCATCACCCTTTTTTCCCTGGAGTGCACCCCATTTACCACTACGCTCTGGTTTCTGTCTGTCAACCAGTTTTCCACTCATCTAGTTATCTTCTATCCAACCCCTAAGCCCTCCAACTTATTTACCAGTCTGCGTTGGGGGACAGAGTTGAAGGCCTTACTTAAGTCTAGATAGGTCACGTCCCTTGCTCCCCCCCCTCCCCGATCGATCACCTTCATTTCCTAATTGAAAAAATTGATCAGGTTTGTTTGGCACGATTTCTCACTCATGAAGCCATGTTGCCTGTCATCTAGTAGCCCACAGTCCATCAGGTAATTTACCACTGATACAACCACCAATATACGGAATGCAAAATAAATTTTTAATCAAACTGTTACTACACTTTCTAGTAGGGCTCTGCCTTTTGTTTGAAAGGAATTTGAGGTAATAGGGTCCCCTGGGTAACTTCTTCAGCTTTTCATACCATAAGACAGAGAGATAAACTGTGCAAAGCATACTCTGTCCAAGCTGTGCTTAAATCTATTAATGGTTTTTGCACCCACCATCTCTGCCTGTAGGCTGTTCAATGGCTCAGCCACTATCTCCATAAAGTAAAACTTTCTCGCGTCACTCCTGTATCTCACCCCACCAGCTTACATTCTTCTCCCTTTGTTTGTGACATGCCATTCCTGCTAAATAGTTCCTTGCAGCTTTCCGCGTTTATCCCTGTTAGGAACATGAAGGTCTCTATCATGTTGCCCCTCTCCCTTCTGGCCTCTAGCAAGTACATGTTCAGTGCCCTAAGTTAACCCTCATAGGATCTGCCCTGTTGGTCCTGAATCATTTTGGCTGCTCTATGTACCATCATTTCTAGCCCATCTTTGTCTTTCCTCAGGGGAGGACTCCAGAACTGGGCACAGTATTCCAGATGGGGTCGCACCAGTGATCTGTGGAGAGGTATTATTACCTCTTTACTCTCCTGTTATTAAAACCTCTTCCAATACACCCCAACATTCAGATTCACTTACTGTAGAACTTGTTACATTGGCTTGTTTGTTTTAGGGAGTCACTTATGATGACCTCCATGTCCCTTTCCTCTGAAGTAGTACCCAGCTTAACCCCTTCCATCCAGTATTCTGTCATGGGGTTCTTGTTCCCTATGTGTATTGCCTTGCACTTTTTGGTATTGACATTCCACTACCAGATCTTGGACCACTTCTCTAACCTTTGCAGGTCCCTGTGCAGCTCCCTTACCCCCTCTTTGCTGTCTACCCTGCCACAGAGTTTAGTGCCATCTGGGAGGAGACACATCTTGCCCTCTATTATTTCTCCTATGTCACTGATGAACATATTGAAAAGGACTGGTCCCAGTACTGACCTCTCTTGTACCCCACTTAGGACTTCCTTTTTCTCTGATTTGACCCTGTTTACCACCACGCTTTGTTCTCTCACCCTAACCAACTTCCCACCCATCTAACTAGGTCCTTTGCTGCTCTCAGATCCCAGGTTTCTTCAGCAACCTTCTGTGCTGCACTGAGTTGAAGGCCTTGCTGAAGTCGAAGGAGATTAAATCTATTGCTTGTCTATTATCCACCACCCTTGTTACCCAGTCAGAGAATACTATCAGATTGGTCTGACAAGCCCTCTCTGACCTGAATCCATGCGGCTTACTATACTGAAGCCCATTTTTCTCCACGTAGTTCAATGGGTCCACCTTGACTAGTGACTCCATCAATTTACCTACAATAGAGGAAAGACTAATGGGCCTTTAGATGCCAGATTCCTCCCTGTCCCCTCTCTTGTGGAGTAGTCCAATGTCCGCTATCTTCCAGTATCTCAGAGCTACCCCTGACTGTAGTGAGCTACAGAACAGCCCTGCCATGGGTTCTGCCAGTTCTGATGCTAATTCCCAGAGAACCCTTGAATGCATTCCACCTGCTCCATTTCTGAGATCCCCTTGCAGCAGCCTTTATGTCACTTCCAGCATAGTCCTACTATCCTCCATTGTGAATACTGCACAGAGGTAGTGGTTAACCATTTTTATCTTCTGTTCATACTCTTCTAGTGCCCTGCCCCCTCTGACAACCTAACAATATTCTCTCTCATCTTCTGAAATTTTCTTGATGTACCTGGAGAACTAATTTTCTCCTCCCTTGTCCCTCATTGGCAATACGTAGCTCCATTTCTAATTTTGAGTCCTTACCTGCCTTCTTGGCCTCCTTCATCTTTACTTGTCATTTGCTCCATTCCTTATCTCTATGTTTCTCCTAGTAGCCAATGAAGGCACTTCTTTATCCATCACTGCCTCCCTGATCTTCTTAGAGAAACAGATTGGCCTCTTGTACCTATTCCCCTTGGTAACCATTTTCAAGCACTGTTTGGTTGCTTCAAGAATGTTCCTTTAATTCTTCCCCATCTCTCCTCCACCCACCTGATTTATCCACTCCAGTTAACTTGCCCTTGACCGATTCCTTCATCTGATCAAAGTCTGCTTGTTTAAAATCCAGAACCACAGCTTTTGATGAGGGTATACTCATACTCCTGGCCAGTTCAAACCATATGGTATTATGGTCACTGCACCCCAGTGGTTCTCCAGCATGCATCACACCTACCATTTCTGAATGGTGAGTAACTCATTGAGAATGGCAGCCTGTCTTGTAAGATTCCCAAAGAGCTGCACTAACAGACAGTCCTGCAGCAAATCTAGCAGGGCCTAACTTCTGATGCTCTCAGCTGTTGTAACGTCCCAATCAATATTTGGTAGATTGAGATCCCCCACCAACACTAACTCCCCTTTTGTGGCCCTCTTCTCAGTTTCTGTCCTGACTTCCCTATCCCCCTTGTCTCCCTGTCCTGGCATTTTATAGACCACCCCCATACTTAGCTTCTTTGGAGGCAGTTTAGCATAGTGGATAAGGGCACTGACCTGCAAACCCGGAGACTTGGGTTTGAATCCCATCAGCCCTTACTTGCATGCTGTGTGACCCTGAGCAAGTCACTTAACTTCCTTGTGCTTCCAGGTCTCATCTGTAAACAAGATCTGGCTTAGTGCGCATTTCCTGGTTAAACAATTTCCCCTTTCCTCCCCTTTGCAGCCATGAACAGTACCTACAGTGATTCTGCCTCCCCAGTCACTCCTTTGATGAACCCATCCCCTTTCACCTCTATGCCTTTTTTGACATAGAGGGCTGCCCCAGTTCCTTTTCCATTACCCCTATTTCTCCTAGACATGGTATCCCCCAAATACTGCCTGGTCCCAGTCTTTATTCCTAGTGGCCCTTGTTTCTGTAGTGACTACATGGTCTAATCCTGCATTTACCACCACTGGCTGGAACTCACTAATTTTGTTTCCAAGACTGGCATTTAGGCAGACTGCCTTTCAGCTTGTGCCTATACCCTTCCCCTTCTTGTCAGCTTTTCTCCCTTTCTCTTCCCCTTCTCATCAGCTTTTGACCCCTTCTCTTCCACCTCCTTCCTTAAATTACTGTTTTTCCTACTCCCTGCTATCCAAGGAATAAGTTTCTTAGCGATGATCTGAACCTAGGCTGGCTCAGAATACCATTCTGTGGTACTAGAAGCAGGTGTGCTGCCAGGACAAATGTGAAGTTCCTGCAGGTCATACTATAGAGTCCCCTTCAGTAATATGCACCCCTTGCTTTGGAATTACCCTAGAGAACTTAAAGGAGTAAACCTTATAAACACATAAGTTTGCTACCCCTAGATTTAAGAATTCGATCAAAAAAATGTAAGTTCATTGTACAGAACTGTTAATACACAGCAGCCTATCAACCTGGCAAATGAACTACAATTTACAAGCCATTCATCAAGTACAATCCCTAAGAGAATCGAGTATAAACAGGTACCTTGCCAAGAAAAACTCAACAAGACAAAGGCAGGGAAGCCTTCCCTTTTGAGCAACATCCCAAGAGTTCTCAATGACCTACCAAATGCTCTTAAATTGTCATTGACCAAAATTCAGTGTATGAGCTTTTTAAAACAGCAGCGCATGTTATCAGTTAAAATTTTGTCCTACTGTATACTTTTTTAATCTGTTATAGATTTTCCTGTGCAGTATCTTTTTTCTTGTATGATACCTTTCTTTCCCCATTTTGAGTCTGCTGTAGCAGTTTTTTCGCATTTGAAATAATAAAAGAGTGCCCCTTTAATATGCATCCATGCATGTTCTCAACAGTATTCTCTACTGTTTTTGAACACCCATTGTTTAACATCACTTTTCATGTGACTAAAAAGAATTAGCATGCAACAGAAACTGCTCCCTGACATTATGGATTAATAGGTGTACAAAGACAGCCAAGAATACTGATGAAAACCAGGTCATAGACATAACAAAAGGAGTGCTCTTTTTATTATTTCACTTGTAAAAAATGTGCTAAAGCAGACTCAGAATGGGGAACGGTGGTTATTATACAAGTCAGGAGGCAAAGGGCAATCTAATGTGGAATTTAAAAACTGTGAGTCAAAATATTCACCATAATATGCACTGCTGCTTTAATAACTTGTGTAATTTATAAAACCAAACATATACTGTGTAAAAAAATATGTCTCTGAAAAGATGTTTTACTGTTTTGTACACCAGTGAAACTGCTAATTACCCTGTCATTCTCCAGTCGTGACTGAAAATGGTACACACAACCCTGTCCACTTCCAGATAAAATGCTAAAAGTGACATGAAATAATGGCAGTATTTCCTCGTGTTGACAAAAAAAGTTACAGCCAATCAGACCTGTTAAAGTACAACTTTATCTAAAGAGCAACATGGTCTAGTGGCTGGAGCAAAGTATGGGAACCAAGAGATCCAAGTTTGAATCCAAAAACAGCCAATTACTCACTGAGTGAGTGTGCCACTGAGCACATCTCCTAACCTCTCACTGCTTCAGTCACCCAGTTTTAAAAATGTGTAAAAAGCAGAGTACACTGAAAACAAGATATTGCACCTTAGTTGGACTATCCAGGGTAAATACATTTTGAAACAAACTGACTCTGTACCTTCAAATGAAGGTTCACACTCTTCAGGTGACTTTGTCATTCACCAGACTACAGGTTCAGTGGGCCATGAGGACTGTGTAACCTTCATTACTGATATCTGTGTGGTTTAGCTGGTAGTACTCCCACCTGTGGGCCAGGTTGTAGTAAAAAATGGCTCATGTGCATACTACAGTCTGATGTGTCTATAAGGGCTAGAAACCATGGGTAAATGATCTTAGCATGCAACATGCAATCATTTTTCAGTAATGTTTAATACTGTAATAGACCTACAGTGGACAAACTCCAGGAACAAAGTCCCCAATGTCTGGAAAGTGGTTTTAGAGAGATGAGAGAGCTACTAAGGGTCAAACTGGAGCATGTTAGGAAGGCATTGGGAGTGGAAGGGAACAGGAGGCATACTAACGAAAAGCTTGCAGGATGTCACCAACTCCTGATACAAGAAATAAACAAAAGGAAGAAGAGGAAACCTACTGTATGTGGTTTTTCAAATGAGGGCGGAGGTAATCTGAGAAAAATAAGGTGGCATTCAAGAGGTACAGAGCAAGTCTAATGGAAGGGAACAGGGATGTGTACCTGGAAAAAGTAAAGAAAGCCAATACTGGATAAGGAAAGTAAAGGCAGGAACAGAACTCAGGATTGCAGAGGGGTGGATGGGTGAGTGGGTGGGTTTAGGATGATAGCAGAACACTAGCATACTAAATGTATACTTCTGTTCAGTATTCACAGTGGAGCAAGAGAGGTCACTACCAGAGTGTGGGTTCCGTCCAGGGGTGGAAGAGGTTCAGGAATTAATATGGGATCAATATCATTTGAAAGGATATTTAAGGGACTAAAGTCTCTAAAGGTCAA
Organism: Neoceratodus forsteri; assembly: GCA_016271365.2. Taxonomy (NCBI): domain Eukaryota; kingdom Metazoa; phylum Chordata; order Ceratodontiformes; family Ceratodontidae; genus Neoceratodus; species Neoceratodus forsteri. The sequence goes on along the minus strand of CM057452.1, from coordinate 975,673,744 downwards.
TAGATAACTGCGATCAGATGAATTGCACCCCAGGGTGCATAAGGAGATGGCATGAGCTAGGGTTGCTCGAATCTATCCAACAGAACCAAATTAATTAGATTTCAGGCCTTTCTCAGTGTTCAGAATTTCTGTATTAATAGTAAAAAACTGGAATTCTAATAAAAAGGGTCAGATGTGGAATTGGAATTGGAATCTGATTACGATTCCACATCTGACTGTAGCACAAACAAGTAAAACTTTCCCCCACCCAAGGGACACTAAAATCAAAGTCCTCCATCCTTCCTGAACCCTTGTCTCTCCACCTCTTACCTTGAGTGGCACTGCAGGTTTGCTGAAGAGCTGATAGTTCTGGTATAGTCCATCTAGATCCACTTTCTGTCACTGACCAGGTTATCCAGTGAGTTGCCCAAGTCACCTCCCTGTTAAAAAAAATGTAGAGCTGGAGCTGGACCAGACTCCTCTGTCCAACCTGCCATCAGCTTGCTGTCACCCTTCATGGCCTCTTGCTGTTCCATATAGCAAGTGACTAGTAAGCTACTGGGTTAGGCCCAAATGAGTGCCCCCCCCTACCTCTACCTGCACTGCTTACCCATAATGCAAATATTCCAGTAAGCCAAGTATAAAAAAGTACTGCATATGATAGGATTATTCTGAGCCTCCAAAATAATCCATGAGGCAAAGCATGTTAGGCAATGAGCCACACAGAGAACTTGCATGTAAGACACAGACAGGCTGGTCCAGCCACCACAGTTCTTCACTGATACTTGACTGCCTTCTTGGAAAATTAAGGGCTGGCCTACCTGTGCCAAACACTGGATTTTTTAGCCATCCAAATGTTTAAGGTATCTGCTGGGAACCCAGGGTTTGGTGCAGGTAGGCCACCCCAATTTTCCCATCAAACTGTGATGGCCAAGCTAGCCTTTATGACGTCTCTGACATGCCCAAGTATGTGTAACTAACTAGCTGCTGCTGCTGACCTGGACCTGCCCTGTACTTGGAGAACTGGGAGGATAGCTGACCAGGATGATTTAATGGCCTTGTGGGTTGGTGGCAGCAACATGGAGTAGCCCAGTATAGCAAATAGCCCAGCCAGCCATTCAGAAAGAGGGTATAAAGGGTGACCAAGATGGTCAGCAGACTGGTGAGTGTCCCTGACCATCCATTGACCAGACCACTGATTCTTCAGAAGAAGTCAAATGGAGGTGGAGGGCCCCCTGTTGAATTAAGGTAGGAGATTGCAGTAGGGGACACAAGAGTAGAAGGGGGAAGAACACAGAATGAGGGACACAGTGTTCTTTTATGCACAGTAGTATCTGTATTATTTGTGCACCAGGGTGGAGGGAGTTTTGTATTTCTTAGGATGCAGAATTGGAAATCAGAAATTCTGATTCCACCTCCAGTTTTAGACTGGTGTGTTATCTGGACTTCGAATCAGAATTTCCGAAATTCCACTTAATGCAAATTGCAGGGATTCCAGAGAATCTGAGGACCCATAGCACAACACTTGAACAACCTCTGACTGAAATCTTCAACCGCTCTTTTGAGACAGACGATGTCCTAGCATACAGGTGAGTGGCTAACATAGTGCCCCTATATTAGAGTGGAGGGAGGAATGATCCGCAGACCTATTAGCCAGTCAGACTGACTTCAGCAGTGGGCACACTACTACAGTCTTTCATTAAGGAAAGACTGGCAGAGTTCTTTGAGACAGAAGGGCTACAGGATAATAAACAACATGGGTTTGTGGCAGGAAGATCATGCCAGACAAATTTAATTGATTTCTTCAACTGAATGATAAAAACTGTTGATAAGGACATACTACAGTATAGCTAGACTTTAGCAAAGCATTGGACTCAGCTGACAAAGAAGACTACTTAAAAGAGCCATATTTGTTAATTAGCAAGTCATTTTATCATATAGTTTTTTAGCAAAAAAATGTTTCTGACATCCTTAGCATTATCTTAAATGTATTTTTAGTTTTCTCAGATATTTTTAAAACAGCTTTCACAGCAAATTTTGTAATTGATGTCTCGTCATTAAAGATGGCTGCACCTTGCAATTTTTTTAAATCTCTTCTGTTGAGGTTACCTGTTGAATGCACAGTCTAGATTCATAATGTGGATATATTTGGACAGTGTTAACACATATTTCTGATGGTAAACAGCACATCACTTGTGTCAGTATATTAATTTGTTTTATGGTGGGCATGGCTCGGGAGCAGTAACTTTTAAAAACTTAAAGATCCTATATCTTCATTCAGCTATGAAAGAAACTGAAAAGAAAAATGAGTATCCTGATACTGTGCTAAAAAAAACATTGCTGAAAAAAATATATGGTGACTAATAAATATGGCTGGTTTAAGCAACTGGGTTACCTTGTGGTTGGAAATAACTGTCACAGTGGATCAGGGACTGGCTGAGAGGAAGGAGGCACAGAGTAGCCATAAACTGTCAACACTCAAGAGTAAGGGAGTTAACAAGTAGGGGTGCAACAGGGGTATGTCCTTGGTACTTTTCAACAACTTTATCTGCAACCTAGTGGAGAGGATATGGATTAAATTCTGCCTCTGCTGATGACACTACACTTTGCATCAGTGTGGACAGTAAAAAGGGTATTTGAAGAAATAATGGAGGATCTGTGGTGGATGGAGCAGTGGTCCAGAATCTGAAAATTTGGGTTCAGCACAAAAAAGTGCAAAGTCATGAACATATATAACCCAAAATGTAAAACCCAAACGCTAAGTACAGGATGGGGAAGGGGTAAATGTAGAGGAAGAAAGAAATCTGAGGGTAAGTTTACTGTATTTGAAAGTTTAAGTCAACTGTATAATCCTGTAATCAATGGGGAAGGCATATAGGATGCTGTGGTGCATACAGAAGGCAGAGGCTTTGATAGCAGATGAAAAGATATGATACTGTGCCTTTACAGACACTGGTGAGGTCACATCTAGATTATTGCCCGCAGTTCTGGAACCTAACATAAAAAAAAAAGGATAAGGACAGGCTAGAATTAGTTCAGAGAAAGGTAGCAACACTGATATAGGAGCAACAAGGTAGGTTGTATGAGGAGAGGCTAACATAAAAGAATAAAGGATGCTTCCTGATATTTCTATAACCCATGTCAATTCAACATTTTTGGTCCATAGTTATCCAAGGACACATAAACAGTACCCACACTTGTTTTTGATTTACTTGATGCCTCATGCTGTAAAAAAAATTCTGTAAAGCATCAAATTATTTTTCTTAGCAACAGAGGTGTCAACAAGAGTGCTAAAGAAGCTATTAAAGATGGGAGCGCAAGTGTCATGATGTTAGTTTGTTTCCACCAATTTAACAGTACAATGTCAATCAGCGATGTCATAATGTTTTTAAATACATCTGCTTTCATAGAATCAGTTTCAGACCCGATCGCCTTGGGACAAAATTGGCTTTCCCTAATTAAAATAAAAGAATCAAATTGGATTATAGCAGAAATCCATTACAAATTCAAACATACATGCACAATGACAGCAGCCTGAACCTTAGGTGTCAGCTTGGCTCAGTTGGTAGCAGAACTGCTGCAGGACCAGACAGTTGTGGTGTTTAATTCCACACCAGGACTGAACTGATACCATAAATGCTGGAACCCGAGTGATGTACTACAGGGATGCTGTACTGTTAGTGTGTGCCATCTTTCAGATTAGATGTTAAACCTAGGTCCTGTCTGCCTTCCCTGGTGGTTGTTCAGGTGAATGTCAAAAGATCCTAAGGCACTTCTCTGAAAGGGTATTTTTTATTAAAACTAAAAATCAACAAAATAAAATACATGTAGTATAAGACACCTACCAAGAAGCTTAATGTACATAACAGATCTAGTCAAACTAGTACAACAAAAAATTCAAAAGCTCAAATAGATGGTAGGAAGGAAAAAAAGAGTCTTGGAGGCCCTGTATCATCTTCGTCACTCTTCTTTGCATAATCCCCAGTCTATCCCTGTTCTTCTTCAGGTGTGGACTCCAAAACTGGACATAGTTCTCCAGGTGGCGCCTCACCAGGGACCTGTACAGTGGGAGGATCACTTCCCTGTTTCTACTACCAAAACCCCTCCCTATGCAACCCAGCATTCTGAGGACATGGTCAAAAACAGGGTTCATCAAGAATTTAGTAGCCAAAATGTAGAAATATAAGACTTTCCTGGGGGTTTCTATAAGCTGTTGTCTGGCAATTTCCCACACTATAATTTTGTCTGTGGCTTCTTTGCAATAAGCCAGTAACAGCTTTGAATATTGTATATTTTTAACGGTCCCTATTGTCCATCTTTGTAGCAAAATAGAGAGGGTATTCAAAACCCAAGTTACCCACAGTTTCTTTGAAAGTGACAAAATAGGATGAAAATTATAGAAAAATAAAAAACTACAAAAAAAAAAAAAAACAAGGGGTTCAGCATGACCAACCCTTCTTTTTTAACTGGAAGGTACACGAGGCTGCATTTTATGTGGTTCAATTTGCTTCCTCACAGGGCCTGAAAAAAACCCACAAACACTACAAAGGGTAAGTTCCATGGTTTTAGGGGGAGAGAAAACCTTACTCAAAAATAAAAGTATAAAAACTGGTGCTAAAAGAGTTTTGATCAAGTAAATTCTTTTTATCTTTATAAACTTCCATTTGTTCCAACTGCCAACCTTCTGTTTCCCCATAGAAACATAGAAGTTGATGGCAGAAAAGGACCGCAAGACCCATCCAGTCTGCCCATTTGACCAATTTGCTCCCACTGCCTCTACTAGGTCAGCAGCCTCAGCTATGCTCCCCTCATACAGTGAAGCTCGCCAAGATGAAAGCCAGTTCTGCAGCATTTTGCAGCACTCTGCAGCATGCTGCAGCAGAGTTACTGTGAAAAACAATGTAATTTCAATGGCAATTAGTCCCTTTTGTCATGCAGGAATCTGTGACCTGCACTTCATCCTGACAGTGTCACAGATTCCTGCATGACAAAAGAGATTAATTTCCATTGAAATTACATTGTTTACTGCAGCAACTCTGCTGCAGCATACTGCAGAATGCTGTATAAGTGGGTTTCATCATGGTGAGATTCACTGTATGTAGGATTCCCTTGGGCCTATCCTATGCCTTCTTGAATTCCTCCACTCTACATGCTTCCACCACCTCCTGAGCCTATACCAAGTTTATGCTTCCAGTTTAGTTGAGCAAATTACCATCTCCAAATTTTAAACCCAGCATAGTGAAGGGTTCTTTGGAAATCTGAATACCAGCCATCGATGTTGTGGGGGGGTGAGGGACCCACTCATTTCTGCAGGTTTAAGAAACCTCCTAGAAAAAGCCAACGTGAAGTGAAATGTTTCAAAGACAACTGAAAGTAGGGGATGTCATGCAAAATCAATTTCCTCTACATAAGCTATTGCTTTGCTGCACACAACACCTGATTCGCTTCTGAGGGGTACACCGAAGGATCAGACTTCAATTTCCTAAGCAAGGGGTCTAGGCATAAAATATTAAGGAGAGGGCTTGGCAGCAGCTTTGCCTGACTCCTTTAAAAATAGTACTGGCTGAACCTAGCCAGCTATTAACAACTGGGCTCACCATTGCGTGTTAGTAGATGCATTTAATACAAGCGGGTAGAATATCATTGTAACAAAGTATATACCACAAATAATCATGGGATACAAAATCTAAAGCTTTTCATTGAATGTGTGAAAGTAAAACACCTGTAAGATTTTCAGTGTCCCCTCACTCTACCAATTCTCAGACTAAGATAAGATAGTCTTGAATCATTGTTCCAGGTACGGAGCTGGACTGAGATTGGGTTACAAGATTCCTAATGACTTGTAATAGCCTTGTAGTGAGAATTTTGGAAAACAATTTGAGATTGGTATTTAATAAATAAATGGGTCTCCAGCTGCATAAATCCTGTATTTCCTGATTTGTGCGATAAGACACTAGCAAACCATCTGTCATGTTGGCTACTAGAGAATAGTGAGTCACAATATGGTTAAAAATTGCAATTAGTTCCCCAACTATGCAGAATCCTGTCAATTTATAAAATTAATTGGTGAGTCCATCCATAGCGGGGGGGGGGGGCATATTTTTACTTAGAAAGTTAATAGCCTGAAGTATCTCATCAGAAGAGATGGTTTCAGTCAGGATGGGTAATAAATATTTATGGACCTGTGGGGGGAGAAAAGGTCTGCAAAAAAAGCATTCCTTCCAGAACTGGAGGCAAAACTTGGGCCATATAGCCTTTGTGTATATTCAGAAACAACATCAAGAGTAGTCTCCATTCTAGAATGCATTTTACTTTGTGGATCTTTCACCTGTAACAATGTTTTCTTCCCAACTCTGTTTAAAGGCATCATATAGCAAATTTGGACTAATTTTTCAGGGGTACCTTAATATTGCTTCTGATATAGAACTTGAGATATCTACAGGTGATATAAGGACATTTCATATTTAAGTGGGCAATTTGGTTGCTGTAATTATTTCCTGATTCAAGTGTCAAGGACAGCAATTGTTTCAGATGCCTGCGTTGTTAAATACTTATAATATGCAGTCTTACTGCACCTTTTACCCCAAGAAAGAAAAAAATCTGTTCAATTCTACCTTGGTGTCCTCCCAGCAAAGAAGAGAGTTGTCATAAAGGACAACCACTGAGACAGATGGTGGCTTACTATGAAGTAGTCAAAATTCAGAAGGAAGTTTGTTTCAATAAGAAGGGACAAATTGACTAAAGAAGTACAAGGATCTTTTTGTTTTGGTACAAGGTACCAATAATTCCTGTATGTGATAATTTCTTAAAGAAGAATACATTTTTCCAAGAGAGAGCCTGTTGCTTAAAAACTTTGGGACAAGACACAGGCCACACTTACAGGAAAAAAATACATTTATGTATTTCCCACCTGTTAAATAAAGAAGTCCAACCAAGCTGCTGCTGCAATTCACAATGATGTATGTTTCTGGGGCATTTCAAAATTAGCCTAGCTAAACAGTTATATAATATATCTAATCTATGAAGTCGATCCTTAGCAATATTAACATATAGAATATCAGCATAATCAATCAAAGGTAAAAACTGGACCTGAACTATAGTTTTTAAGATTTCTGGATCCAAAGAATCACAATTTCTACATAAAAAATCTGCCCACTTACCGAGTTGAGTTATTAGTTTGTCCACATGTTTATTCCCAGAACCACTTTGTTCTAGCCAATAACCCAAATAATTGTATATATCAATGCACTCCAAAGCAGTTCCCGCATCATCCAAAATTATTAAATTCCCACTCAATTTCAGTATAGAAGCAGGCCCAAACAACATAGATTTAGGATAAATAGTATTCAATTTTAGCTTAGAAACACCTGTGAAAAACACTTGGAGTTCACTGAAGCTTCTCTGGAGTGTGTTCTATATCACAGATAATGAAGAGTACAAAGTATAAATTATTGTGTCAACAGCATATAGATAGCAGCTAGAGCTCCCCACACTTTTTACTAGGTCTTTCAAGTAAATTAGGAAAAGGAGGGGGCTAGGACGGAGCCCTGTGGCACCCCTCTAACCACAAGTAGTGGGAAAGACTCAGCACCATCTATAGCAGTTACCTATGCTCTGTGACTTAGATATGAACAGAACCAGGCTAGAACCTCCCTGCTTAAACACACTTCATAAAGTCTTTGTAACAGTATCTGGTAGTCAACCATGTTGAAGGCCTTGGAAAGATCAACCAGCTTTGCTCAAGTAAAACACTGGCTATCATTTGCTATACTAATGTCATCCAAGACCCTTAACATGGAGACCACCATTCCATGAAGTTTACAGAATCCAGATTGATATTGATCAAAAAGATTCTGTTCTTAAAAAAATAATCCACGCATTGCCAAGCTAACAGTCTTCCAATAACTTACTTAAAATAGGGAGTAAAGAAATAAGTCTATAGTTGGATAAGTGGCTAGGGCTTCCCCCCTTAAAAATAGGGGCAACCGTGGCCAGTTTACAAGCCTGAGGGAGGTAACCGAAGGAAATAGATGGATTAAATAGATATTTCAAAGAACTAGCTATCTGAAAAGTAACATATTGTAACATAGTTGAGGTTAGACCATTGGATCCACAGCTCCCACTGGTTTTTAATTCTAATAACATTTCCAAGGCTTCATATAATTAAATTTTCCTGAAGGAAAATAGAGAAGTAGCCTCTTTAAATTTATCCCAGGGGTTCCACAGGGGCTGTGGCACATCTCCAAAAAACTTACCAGATTCAAAATAAAATGTTTTAAATCTTTTGGGAGTTGAACTACCATAGGCAAAAGTTTCATCAGGTGACAGAGAAATTGGTTCATTGCATCTAGACTGGACATTTAGATCTTTAATAACTGACCAGAATTTGTTGGGCTTCCCCATAGATTCGAAGTTGTATCCCTAAAAATATTTCTTCTTGATTTCTCTTACCCCTGTGACAAAAATGTTCCTTAATTTCCTATACTGTTGCCAGTCTTCTAGGGTCCCTGTAGAACTTGCTTTTTCTCCATGCCTTATTTTTATCCTATTTCAATTTCTTTAATTTTGAAGTAAACCAGACCGCTAAATTTAGCTTATCTTTTTTTAGATTTCATTAAGAAATGTTTATTGCCAACTTTCATTAATTCATCCAGAAAATATTCCCAGGCAGGTCAATATCTGGAATCTACTCAAGTCATTCCCAGTTTGTATTTTCAAGGTCAAAAATAAATTCCAGATAATCAAAATCTTTAAAATGTATGTACTTCATTAATTTAGCTGGGCCTTTTATTCTTACCTTAATAGCAGGTGTATTAAACAACAAGGAAAAAGGGTCTGGGACTAGGGACCAGAAGGTGGGTCCAGGATGCCACTCTTTTGTGGCACACAAGACCTTGGACACCATGTGTAATCTGCTGTCTTGAAAAAAAAATCTCACTTTTGGACAGCTGAAAATGGGAAAAAGTAACCTGCCTCTTCTTTACATTTTTAATGCTATTAATATTTGCTGTTGAGAAAGTCACATATGGAAGTGCCAAGGAACTTAGATAACTACTTACTTTCAAAAATAACACTAAGTTGCCCACTGGGAGTGGAAGACAATTCAGATAGGCCTATGGCCTCCTTTTGTCTTACAAAACCAAGTAACCAAGTAATCAAGAAAGAGGAGAAAGAAAATCCCAGACATATGAAAAATGTTATTTTTTTTCTGGTATCCCCCACTTCACTCTACCCTTCCTTTTTTTCTTGCTAGAGTCATCTGTAGCATTAGCTTCTTCAGTTCCAAAGGACAGATCTGGCTATAAGGAGGGTACTGAGGATGCATCTGAATCCTCCTCTGTGTCTCATCATTGCTTTGTGTTCTGCAGAGTCCCATAACAATTGAATAATGACAGTAAGCCTGCTTTCAAGACTTTGGATTTGGGTTTTTTACAGGCCCATCATTGTCTGATGACCATTTTCAAGCAGCTGGTGCCAGTGGTAGAAGGTGGAGGCATATTTTCCAAATGCATCTCATCATCCATTACTGTGGTAACTGTACATTGTAACTTACCTACTTGAGAGGGATCTTGCAAGACTACAGAGGGTTCAGGGTCAGGGTTCTTATCCAGGGAGGACTCCTGGGGTGAGCTTCAGCCACTGTATTAAGAAGCGGAGGGACCTGAGGGTGTAAAGGGACCAATGTTGCTCGCTATCTGCAGGCCAGTGAGTACATTTTATGAGCTTGGCAACTCCTGCCAGTAGATGATGGTTCATTTGCCGAGTGAGACTTCTATGCTAAGATGACATACAGGTTCTACTCCAGTTGGCCATCCTGGTGGGCTGGTTGTGGATCTGCCCATGAACAGCTGTGACTAGAAAGAACAAGCTCATCATGTAGACTGCATTTCATTTCTCTCACAGTGTAGACTAGCAAGGCCTATCTCATCACAGAGGCTGCATTAATCTGGTCCCACATCCCACTAAGATGACCCTGCAAACCACAACAATAGCAGGCCTTGGACCGGCCTGCATAAAACAGGACTGCCCAATCAAAGCCTAAAAACAGACAATTTGCAGATGTTGAATGCCTGCATTTGTCTGCTTCAGGTAGACCTGCACCTTCAATCCCTACTCCATAACCCAATGGAATCAATGATGGCACCCAGGTCTCTCGGAACTGAACATTTTTGCTGAAGAGAAAACATTATGTCCATGATAGACACCCCTCAATTTGGAATAAGACTGTTTTGGTTTTGTGAGCTGGCTAAGTAAGAGGGATGGTTATAAATGGGGACTAGGGGGATGAAGTTTTGATCATGTGCTGTCTCTACCAGAACACTTCAAAGGATTGTGAGGTTTTAAAATTGATATCAAAAGTGACTTCCCCACTTATGTGAATTAGGGCATATGTCAGTAGTGGCAAAATTGATGGATTCTTTTAACAGATGCCGAACCACAAAAATCTGATCAGAAGCCTCATCCAATCCTCTCGGTACCTGAGGCACACAGCATTGTGCCACCTAGCAGGGAGAACTGGGGCATGAAAAGGTGCAGCATGACATCAAGGCTTCTGTGGCCTAGGTATGGGGCACCCAGGAGCAGCAACTGCACTGGTGGATGGCTGTGGTTCAGCAGAGAGGTCTGTGGTGGCTGTATCAGATGGCAAAGAAATTGTAGGAGCAGCAGCAGCTGAAATAATCACTGAGTCACTGGATCCTGCTTCCAGATTATCAATCTCCTGTAAAATAGATACTGGTGCAGGAGGGGGAGGTTGTCTTGGAAGTTGTATTATCTGTAATAACTGCAGGCAGAAAACCCTGAAGCACAAGGTTTTGCATTAATTCTAAGTCACAAGGTAAAGATAAATCAATTGGTGCCTGAGTCGTATACCCCTCTGTGAGAATAGGAACTGGACTGATACTCACCTGCTCTGGTGTCTGCAAAGATGCATCCACAGATTTGGGGATCATGATAGGAGAGGAGCCAGACACACACTGCTCCTCTGAACCTGCCTTTCCCAGCCAGCTGCTAGGAGTGCTTTCTCAGTGGACCAAAGCTCTTGGTCACAAGACATGCTGCCAGAATTGTACTTTAGCGAGGAAACTGATTTTTCTTTTGGAGATGCAGTATGTGTGGTCTGGGGCATGGTCTGACATGGCATTCTCAGCTGGGCTTCACTCATCTGTTTGTTGTCAGAACACCAGCCACCTGTTTGTGATGGCACATTTCCTGTAGATACTGCACCAAGTTACCACATCAGCAGTGCAGGAGAGTGACTATAAGAAGATCACTATCTCATCCTCATTATCTCATAGTGGGCTTCCTCTTTGGTTATCACAGCCAGCCAGTACTGACACTTTTAATGTAACTGTTTTGCCATTTGTAAATCCTCCTCAGCCAGGGTTTGGTCTGAGGACGTGTTAGAATAGTCAGAGGCTGGAACAGGGTTCTGTATTCTAGCCAGATGAGATGAAGGTTCTCTTACTTCCATCATCTCATCAGCTCCTTCACAAACTCCTTCAGAAGCATCAGTGACATTTATTAGATGAGCTTCCTTGCTACTCCTGGTGGGAAGGGAAGCAGTCTCCTCCACCCGGTTGGCTACCTCCTTCTCCTCCTCTCCAGAGTCCTCAATCCCCCACAGAGAGCAGACAGCACCTCCTGCAGGAGGAGTAGGGGAATTTTTATTTTTATATACAAAACAATATTTACAGAAATTCAAACAGACATAAATCACGCTCAATTTTAATGTCCCCAATGACATTTTGGGAAGATCCCCCATCCTATATCGGAATACAACTGCTCTTTTGAGTGTTTGCGTCAGCCACTGTTATGGCTGATAATGTCTGTACCAGCTGACAGGCCCATGTACCTGATTCTTTATCTTGCACTGCTAAAATCAGATTATCTGCATACGAAATAACTTTTATCTGCAGCTGCACCCCATACTGTATACCATTAATCTTGGGGGAGGAGTGAAGCATCCTAATCAAAGGGTCAAGGATTATAATATATAACAGTGGGCTTAGGGGGCATCCCTATCATACCCCTATCCCTATATTGCATTTCTGTACCAACCATTTATTATCATATTGATGAATAAAAGCTTTGGCGTAGCATAACTGTATCCAGTGTATGATTTGCCACAGAAAACCATCAGATGTTAGGCATTGCCATAATAAAGTGTGTGACACTTTATCAAAGGCCTTAGTTTGGTCTAAATTAATTAACATTATACAGCCTCCTTACTGGCTCCCTTATCATAATCTCCTTAATTAAAAATAAGGCATCCTTATTTTTCCTCCCTGGGACTGAGCAAAACTGGGATTGATATATTATCATTTTTAATACTGCAGATATTCTCATTGTCAATAATTTGGCCAATATTTTAAAGTCAGTATTGAGAAGTGTTATCTGTCTCCAACTATTAAAATTCTTTCTGTCTCCCTTTTTATATAAGAACATTAATAATCCCTCATACATTTGTTCTTTCAGGTATACTTCAGTCAATAAAGCTTGAAATACTTGTAACAACTCTTTTGGCATTAAGTAATGTAAGGTTTTATCGACCTCCCCAGGTAACCCATCCAAACCTGGTGCTACCCCTGTTTTAAATTGTGAAATAATAGTTGCTAGCTCAGAGGCCACAATTGGCTGCCCTAGCTGATGTGAATGAACCCTGCTGAGCTATGGTAAACCTGCAGCTTGTAATATCTGAGAAAAGTAAGGACTCAATAGAATTGAGTTTGCATTTTGTTCCATTATTTATGTCTCCATTTCTTTTAAAATAGCCTGATTATCCTATAGTAAATTACCAGCACTATCTCTAATCTCAGTGATGTGCCATTTGTGCAATCTTGTGTGCAACAATCATCTAATGGATTCATCTGACATTTGTCCCATGGGTGCCAAATGTTTGCTCAACTTCTAATGATTTTTGCCTATCATACTGTACAACAAGCATTTCCCTTTCAACAGCTTCTTTCTGGGATGTATAATCCCCTTGTTATTCTGATTGCAATGAAAGTGATTCCAAAACTTTATTTCTTAATTTTGCATATTGTTTAGTGTTTTGCTCACTCTTCTGGAATGACACTACTTTAAAAGAACTAAAATGGCAAGTTTAGTTTCTGACCACCACTGTATAGAAGAGTCATATAAAAGAACTACAGATTGTCTATCTTTTATAAGTATGCAAATATCCTGAAGAACTATAGGGTCTTGTAAAAGACTGGCATTAAGTCTCCACACTCTGCTGCCACTTGCCCGGAGGAGGTGAAGTGGAAACACAAATGCCTATTAATGCATGATCTGATGTTTCCATTGGAATTGTCTCTGTACCTGAGATAGGAAGAAATTTTGTAACAAACCAGAAGTCTATACAGGTTGACCACAGTCCTTTAAAGAAGGTGTGCTCAAGTTTATTTTTTTAAAGCAACCTGGGCATCTTTCAGTCCTGCCTGTTTTATTAAAGATTGAAGAAATTTGGTATCACTGTAAGTTTTAATAGTAGCTGCTGTTTTCAGAAGACTAATATTAAAATCTCCCCCAAACAAAACGTGTTTGCTGGTACATAGGTAAGGCTGTATTGGTTTTAAAAGCTCTACTCTAGGGGCCTTTGTTTGTGGGGCATACAGATTGATCACTCTGTATGCCTGGCTTTTGAACCTAATATCAAGAATCAGTACTCTACCTGGAGAAACATCTATTAGTTTGTGCACTGAAATATCTAGGTTGGTAAAACACGCTCCTAGGCCACTATAGAAGTCTTCTCCAATAGACCAGTGTGAGTCACCCTTTACTCATTCATTTTGTACAGTGGAAATATCACATAATGATCAAAGTCTGGCATCCTGCAACAAAACAGTATCATATGACATACGTTGTAATACTGAAAATGTTGTGACCCTTCTGACCTCTGACTTGATGCTATTAACATTAAGGCTAGCACGCCTTAAAAATTGGTGTGGGGTTATGTTTGAAGTAGTCCTGTTTTTTTTTTAAAACTTGACCTGGTCTCTCCTTTAAGTCTAGGGGGCTTTTCTTTGGTAGCAGTTTGACCAGGTGGATCCATAGATGAGTCACTTAAGGTGGACTGTATGGAACCATCTGAGTCTGTGTCATCCATCTGTTCACTCCAGCACTGTAAAGCCTCATACTTATTATCCAATAAAATTGGATCTGAAAGCTGAGAAACCTGTTTTGAAGTAAGTTTGTGTTTCGTTTCGTTGGTAACAGTTTGAAAACTTTCCATTTCCTGCATATTTGTTAGTGTCTCTGGTGAAGGCCGTCTTCCTTCCAGATCTGATGAAGTGTCTTGTACCTGTGCTTGCTGGGTTGTACTTGTTCTACAAGTGATGTAGTTGAAGAAGCAGAATTTAATTGGACTTCATACAAAACTTGGGACCTATCCCCAGAACTCTGTTGCCTTACAGGATAGGTAGGTGTAGGCCATGAGGGCCCTGGGTTCTGATAAGGTTGTTTAGCATGATGCAAATAAAAGTCCTGTTCAACTGATTCCTCTGAATTATGTGCTGCCCTGGGGCATGAACCAAAAGTGTGTTCATCATCTCCACATAAGTTGAAAATCGGGAGAGCTGTACACAGATTTGCTGTGTGTCCCAGCAAGCTACATTGAAAGCATTTTACTTTGTTGCAGTATATGTTTAAGTGAAAGAGAAACCCACTCCTGTAACAGCTTTTGGGCTGACCTAGGTAAAATCGAATTCTGCGAGCCCTCCCCCCCAAAAAAAAAACAATTAGGTAAATGACTGATTCCCCAGTCTATGTGTTTCAATTGGATCCTAAATGTCCATCCCCCAGTCCAAAGACCATTGTCATCCATAATAGGGTTTGGTGTTCCATGTACAGTATGTCACATTGTTTTTCAAGCCAAAAAATATCATTCACACTTAACCCCCTCATTTCTAAAGAGGATAGGGATTGTCTTAACTGTGAGTTTAGTAATATGTATTGCTACAAAGTCTTGTCATAAAGGAGTGTCTTTAACTGTGTAATACATCTCCAAAATGTGTCTAGCAAAGCTGCAGTACAAAAACTCCCATCAAAATTATTGTCTTCTGGAGTGTGTATAAAGGCATACACTTCAGCAGGAGCAAAATGTAAAGAGTCCTTTATAAGCATTTTCCCTACAAAATTTCTGGCAGGGATTTGAACCGAACCCTCTCTGTACCTAAGTCGTACCACAAAGTGACATTTTGCAGCTTCAACAGGTCGCTTAAAAAGGCTTGCATAGCTAGTTTTATTATGCTGGTCTGGGTCTTGCTCCAAAATTGGAGCCCCCCAGTTCTTTCCCCTCCCAAGACATTTTCTTTTGTAAAAACTGTATCATTACCTTCCAGCTGCATTTCCATCTTGCTATCTTCATCTTCTTCTACTGCTAGAGAATTTTAAGTTCCCAATTCTCTTGGTACCTCCCTTGATTCATTCCCTTGAGTATCTTGGGGTATACAGTTTGCAGCATCTGACACAGCAGTATTTACAGATGCCGCACTCTCCTGACACACAGCTGTAGCAGCTGTAACAGCTGGTGGTTCCACACTTTGGGTCTGTTGTGAAGCAGAAAGTTCTGCTTCTTTAGTCACTGTGTTTCATTCAGATGTCCCTGGTCTCGGCACATTTGGGTCCAAGATCCACCAGACTTCTGAAAAGATCTATCCCACTTGTTGAAGTGCCGACTCTGGTGTCCATTCTGTCTCCGAAAAGCCACTCGCATTCGATTCCTGGTAGCTTCAGATTGCTTTGGAATATTGCTCTGTTCATTAGCTTGCTTCAGTAATTCCAGATTTAGTAGTTTACTTGCTGAATTTGAAGGACTAATTACACAGCACTTTCTTTTCCTTTTTTCTTCCAGTTTCAATTTATGGGCAGAGTACTCTTTTTCTGCCACATTCATTATGTCCAGCAATTGCTTTTTCCTCTGCTCCAATTCCAGTTGTATTCTTCTTTCTTGCTCTGTTAGACCACACAGAATCTCTGCCTCAGGTATATCCAACTGCTCAGTTATCTCCATAATATTACTTGCCGGTCCAGCTCCGTTGACAGAAACCATGTATTCAGCAGTTTCCACCTTTCTGAATTCCATCTCAGGGCCATAGAAAACTGTGTCCAGTGCCTCTGATAAGACACAACCTCCTCCATCTGCTGCTAGCTCTGAACTGGGATCCTCCATCCTCCAACAGAGAGATTGCTCCCCCTGCAGGAAGGTTGGAGAATTTCCCCAGTGTCCTGGCCAAGTTTCCCCATACACTAAAATACAACCCACAGCTTAATCTACTGTAGTTCATTTTCAGTTGATTAGCATCTGTAGCTCCTCCCCCATGATGAGGCAGAAAACAGGCAGTATTGCCTAGATCTCCTTTACCAGTTAACATGAACTAAATAAGTAAATAAAAACTAAATAAAATATTTTGAGAAGTAGCATGATCTTGGGAACTGGGGGGATCTCAAGTGCAAATCCTGCCAGAGACATTTACTTGCTGTGTGACCCTGAGCAAGTCACTTCATCTCTCAGTGCTTCAGTTTACCCAGCTGAAAGTAAAGTGGGCAAAAGCAGCAGGACCTCACCAAAAATGAGATACTGTACCTCTCCTGGGATATAATACATAAATAAATTGTATAAAATGGTAAAAGAAAATAAGCATTGCAAGACTGACAGGCATTTTGAATTGCCAGTAACAATAGTTGTGGCAGCTTACTACCTTGCTTCCGTAATATCTCGATTCTTAGCAGCACATGACAGAACAGGATAAATCATTAATCTTGAAGGAGACTGCTATAGGTTCTTGGATAGTGGGCAACGCATGCTCTGCCCTTCCTCCCCATCCCTGACTGCCATAAAAGTGGCACTGAATGAGCTCCAGTGCACTTGTTTCTGTTGCAGTCCATCATCCACTCCCTTGATAGTGACACTCTATCTTCCTCCCTATTTGCTTTAACCAGATGGACTGAGTCTCTCTGACACTATGCTATAAGGGTGGAAAATCTTGACTATAGGACTTGGAAAGAATCCGCCAAAATTAACAGCACATTTATGTCCTGTACTGTATATATGTACAGTATTTTTCATTTATTTATTTTAAAATCATTGACCAGAACAGAACAAACTAGCTGAAAGCACCATGATTCCAGGTGTGCCTTGTTGTGGAAGGGGGTACAAAGGAATACAATACAGTGCAAAAATGCTGAAAAAAGGAGCATAAAATACAGTAAATAGTAACCTTAAATTACATTTGTAATACAGTTAGTGGGCAAGCAAAATCTAGGGTGCATTATCTAAAGACTGTGAAACATAACAAATCCAACAAAACAAGTGGGAATAAATCAACCACTGAGACACAGGAGTAATTAGGAAGTGGGCTAGTTAAAGTCCACTATCAGCTAGCCTAGAAAAGTAATCATAATTACATCTGGTCAGCTCCCAGATCTGCTTCTTGAGGGTTATCCTTAAGGAGAAGGACTGGAACATAGCTGGAAGTGAGTTCCTGAGGAAGAGGAGGGCACTCTCCAGGAGAACATGGTCTGTCTGGCAGCACAATGACATCTGGGAGTATGGAAACAGCAGGTATTAGAATAATGGTATGATGCATGAGGAGGGAGAATAGATAGTCAAGGAGAATATTCGTACACAATCTAAAAGTTACTAGGATTCTATACATGAACTTAGGAATAGCCAACCCTGCCTGAAGTACAGATAACAGTGGTAGGTACAGAGAGAGAGAGATAAGGACAGTTAAGTGTAAAATGGCAGAAAACATTGAAATGAGGTCCAGTCTTGCTGCAGAGGATTTCGGTGCTGCACCATAGACGATGTTGTCATAGCCAAAGGCTTGGAAATCATTTTGTGAACAGTCACCTATCTGGCAGTAGTGGAGAGACAGGATTTGCTGCAGTGGAGCTCATCAAGCTTTGGAAAGAGTTTTGAGGTGATGGAGTCAGTATGGGTGGAAAAGGCAAGGGAAAGGTGCAGCCAGCCCTGTAAGTATTTAAAGGATGTGACGTGTACTAGGAGGGAGCCATCACTGAACTAAATGAAGGGTTGGAAGGTCAGTTTTGCCACTTTGGGTTTTGAGCTAATGGTCTCATGGTTTTCTTTGCATCCAAGATCAGTTGGTTTGAGCTAAGCATCTAAACAGCATCATTTTCATATTGAATTTGCAATTTAAGTGGTGTAATAACTGTATCACTGACAAAATATACAGTATCATTCACATATATGTGGATATGGGAGGAGGTACAAGCTGTGGGTGGTTCATTTAGAAAGATGGAAAATTATATGGGACCAAGGACTGACCCTTGAGGGGACACCCATATCACTGGGAGGCACAGGGGAAAGGTGCAGTCAGCCCTGTAAGTATTCAAAAGATGTGATGTGTACTAGGAGGGAGCCACCACTGGCCTAAATGAAGGGTTGGAAGGTCAGTTTTGCCACAGATTGAATATGATTTTAAAGGTAAGATCTAAACCAGGTAGTAGCCTGCTCAGACAGACCCATGTACTCTAGGTTAGCATGCTCAGCAGAAAAGAGTGGGAGACAGTGGAAAAAGCTTTGGAATGATCAGTAAACAAAGCTGTTGTGAGGAGGACCTAATCCATGCCACTAAAGATGGAATCTGGTAGCCTTAGCAGTGAGATAAGTATGAGGGGGTTGGTCCAGGAGCCTTATTGGAAGTGGTTAAGAAATGAGAAGTCAGATAGGAAGACAGAGAGTTGAGAGTGGACAAACTGTTCTTGTGGGATTAGGGGGAGGCAGAAGGAATTATGGGGAGAACTGGAGAGAGAGAGAGAGAGAGAGAGAGAGGAAGAGAGAAATGAAGAGGGTTAGAAGTATAGGAGGCCAGTGAGGAGGTATTTGACACAGTGAGCAAAGTAGCACTGAAGGTGCCAACAACTTCTGAGGGGGGATGGGGCAGATAAAATGGTACCAACACTCTGAATTATGGTGGTAGAGGTCTTTAAGGAGTGTGACTCACCTTCCAGAATTCAGATATGTTATTTAGGTTACTGTAAATTGGAAAGTGTTTTTTTAATAACTAGCTTATGTTGCTGACAGAAGTTTTAGACTCACATTATAAAGTTTCTTGTGGCTGACAAGGACACCAGGAAAGTCTGAAACCTTTTCAGTGGCCCACACTGCATCCTGGACCTTCCCATGGATTTCAACTTCCAAGTTCCTGGAAAGATGGGAACTCCTCATCATAGCCTTGTGAAGGGTAGCATGGTTATCCCGTACTTTGAAACAGTTGCTGTGAAAGTAGCCCAGTGCATCATCAACACCCTGGAAGATGCTGATGGGGGACCAATCAGTATACAAAAGGTCATATAAAAGGGAGGTTGAAGTCAAAGTTGTGGAAAGAGCAACAGAGAACAATTCTATGAGTTTTCTTGGGCCTTTGGATCTTCTTCACTCAATAATTGGGAAAATGGTTGTTGAAGATATTCAAGAGGGTACCAGCTGTGACAATACAATAGGGATGAGAGAAGAGGATCAATTTTAAGAGAGAGTAGCTTGAGGACCTTGAGTTGATTCAGGTGAGGTCAATGATGTGCTGCAGGAGGTATAGAGCTTGGATATTTTCAGTGTTCTTTTTAAAGGAGGATAGAACCAGTTGGTGTTCAGGTCTCCTAGGAGAAAGAGTTCACCTGCAGCTCAGAGAGAAGTATAAGTGTTTAACCTCAAAGAGTGCATCAGCAGCAGCAATACAAACGAACATACAAAACAGCCAGCAGAAGACGGCAATTCAGTCTATCGAGTCTGCTCGTTATTGCAGGGTCCCTAGCTGACGGCACTGATACCAGTGCAGTAATGCCAGCCAGTGATGTAAATTGACAGGAAGCAGGAGAAGGAAATTTTTACAGTAGGGAGTTCATGTGATTTTGGACTTGAGGAGGAGAAGTGGACAACCTCAAAACTGAATTTGCACAGTATGTATGTACATGAACAAGCCTCCTCATGCTTGCCAGGACTGGGGTCTTTGCAATGAGCAAGGTAAACAAGAAAGGAGATATCACTTTTTGGGGGATAACCATGTCTCAGAAACAAGAATCATGCCTAATTGAGCTGTAGGACCTAGAGTCTGAGCTGGTTTATATTTAGAAGCAGGCTCAGGGCATTTAAGTAAACAAACTTCAGACCTTGGGGAGTGCAAGTGTTCTGCTAGAGGGTTGGGCAGGACCAGTGTAGGGTTAAATGTCACCAGCTAACTTGAGCATGAGGGTAAAGATTATTTTGGTAGGGTTGTATTTAATTTAAAGAGAAGCCTGGACAAGGGAGTTGGGGAAGGGTGAGGTTATCGGAGGGAATATAAGGACCTCATAATTGAGCACCTTTGTTGGTGAAGAATCTAACAATAACGTTTATATAGAAAGAAAAGACCTTTGACATCCGCTCAGGGGTTCTGCTCCCATGGCCTCAACCCAGGGGTAAGCCAAGGCATGCCAACAGTATCCATTGGGAGTGGGAGCTCTCCAGGCAGCCCCACCCAGGGTGGCAACCCTGGACATGGGGGGATGGCAGGTGGGGCAGGTCTTAGGATTGGAGAGAACTGGAACAAAAAAAAAGACAATCTTACCCCTGAAACAAGACTTGCAATCACACATTAAAATATACTCTCCATCATAAATTATGGAAGCATAGTAGTTGATTAAGGGCCTCTTTTATCACTGGCCAAAAAGTGTACTTCAAAATAAATTTGTGAGCCAAGGATACTGTTTTTGTGAGGTTTGCATTAATGAAACTTCAACATACTTACCATTGTAGCCTTCTGAATCAGTTGCATTGGTCTCTGCAATATATAAATTTACAATATCAGTGTTGGTGGCTGAGTAGGTAACACACCCTCCTCTGGAGCCAGAAGGTGAGAAGGTCATGGGTTCTAGCCCCACACCAGGTACTTAGAGTAATACCCATAACTGACACTGCAGTGTAGTACATAAGGGGTGCTGCACTGTTGAGGTGCCATCCTTCAGATGAGATGTGAAACTGAGATCCCTTCTACACATTGTTGATCACTGTCTAGGTGGAAGTTAAAGATCCCATGGCACTTACTTGGAAAAAAAGTAGGGAAATATTATTAAAAGAAAAAGTCATAATAAAAACAGAAAAAAAATATTAAAGACATACAGAAATCACCAGGCACTCAACATACATCTGTCAAAAATATAAATGAAAATGGGGTTTAAAAAAAAGACAAAAAAGAACAGAAGGGGAAGTTCCCCCAGTGTTATGGTCAACATTCCCCCATCCGTAAAACAGACTGATGTAAGCCACCCAAAGGATATGTCTTGGAAACACACTATCACAGCTTAATGTGACTTTCCTGGTCAAAAACTACAAATAAATAAATTAAAAAACATGTATTTTACGACATTTTGCTGGAAAAGTACTTATGTTCATCAGGTTGTTGAGCACCTCAGTCAGAGGTCAACAAAAGCAGCTTCTATTTAAAGATCATTAGAAGTGAGTCTATTACAATGTCTATGTATGCTTAGTAAAATTGGCCAGTGCTCCATCGGGTATACAAAAATGCATCTAAAGCTTGGAATTTATTACCTCAGCATTTAAAACTAATCATGGAATCCAAACAATTTAATACAGCTTTACATGATTATTATTCCTGTTTAGCTACATGTAACTGATTTAAATGAATGTTTTGGTATTAGAACCATTGCTGTTATTTGCTGTCTTTAGTGATATTATTCTATTTCATCTATTGTGATGTTGCATATGTATTTGATAAATGACCCTTGCTCACTCCTGAGAAAAGGTAACTGATGTTCCAGCAACTTTAACTGGTTTACAAAGAAACTGAAATGCAACTAAATGAAAATGGGTTCATACTTTACATATTGGTATATGGATATATTTTTGCCTGTTTACAGTCCTGAGAACTATTTTTTGATGCATTATAAATATAGGAATCTGAAAGCCTAGGGAATGATTTACAGAGAGTTACATGACATTGTCATTTTCTCCCAACAAGTTCTGCAATGCAGTAGGGGCCCATTCTCATTCACAGTGGACTGTGGCACAAAAGTGGGGCATTCTGTGCCCATGTTTGCCTCTACCCTTTGGCACCGCACACACAGGTTCTCAGTCACAGAGGGAAAGAGTTAATCCCCCACGTGACCAAGTTGCAATATAAATGGGATTCCCAGATTCTTGAGGATGCAAATAAAGTTCACACTCACACCCACTAATATACTGGTTAGCTGCTGTCACTTGCCACAATGTGACACAGTGCCATTTGCATGTTGTTATACCATGGTGTGACTCTATGTTAAAGAGTGGGCTGCGTGGACATCTACCACTCTTTAAACCCTGTCTTACATTATGGACCCCACAGGCCAGTTTGGTTCCAGTAAATGTAACCTGATAGCCATTGTTCCTGTGCGGCCACTGGACTCTCCCCCCCCCCAACCCATTCCCTGTATTCCAGAAAAACCCTTGTCATTTTCTGTTTCCCTTTCTCTTGCATGAGTCCTCTCTTAATGCAGCTCAGCTGCAGCATCCCCAAATGGTTGTCCCACTCTCAGGGTTCCGGTTGCAGCACTGCCACCTCACCCTCCACAACCTCTCTGTATCTGTTCTATAGGCCGGCAGTAGGATAACAGGGCCAACAACCTTAACAAATGCCACTACACTGTGTGAATGTGGGCCATTTGCAAGGTGGCTCCCCCTTTCCTGCATGCCTGCAAACAGTTTTGCAACCATGCTAGGAAGCTTTGCAACCCCCAGGGAACATAGCTTGAAAGGGTTACAATGCACAGAGTGGCACTAAGGGGCCAGAGGGACCACTTAGTGCCTCAGGCAGCACTTCAGTGTAGGGACCCTGGTGTTTCAACAGTGGGCAGAGTTTTGTTTCTCTTTACATTCAGTAAGTTTACCAAAAACAGGAGAATAATTACAGTATATCGAGAAGTTGCAAGCCATTTCCCTAGCACAGGCTTGAACAGTAACAACCCCCCTCCACATACATACACACACACACACACACACACACACATACACACATATATATGCCATGGAAGGGATTCAACTTACATTCAGAAAGTATTTATCAGTTCACTTCCTTTAGTACCAGGCAGTGCATTATTGAGAAAAAAAACTTTTAAATCTATTATCCTACTGTTTTAGACTATTTCAACACAACTTCTACTGTCTACATACATGATGCCATGGTGTTTTATTAACATTATTTATTGCCTTTTTTTAATTTACATTAAAAAAGGAATGCAAATAAAACTGAACTAAATAAAAAAAGTTTGTCATATAAATCTAATTGTTCTGTGTTTGCTCTGTTCTAGCTGATGTAATTTCCACAGTTGAGTTCAACCACACTGGAGATCTGTTGGCAACAGGGGACAAGGTCGGTCGAGTTGTCATTTTCCAGAGGGAACCTGAGGTATGATATGCATGCACTGTAATACTAAATATCCATAGAATTAATTCAGTGTCAAACTCATCATATTCAAGGTGGTCATATCACTAGTTTTTCTGGGGGGGGGCGGGATCTATGTTGTATTTAACCAACTAAAAATTAATTACTTCTAATGAGCTGATGTAGGCGTGAAGCTGTAAAATGCTATTCAATCCATCTGTCTTGATTCTCCCTAAAATAGTAGACAACGGTGTACAAAAACTGGGTTACTGAAATCCAGTATTGTGTATTAACTAGTTCTGACAGAAAACAATTGTATCTTTTGTTTTACTAGTCATTTTTGTTTTAACATTGTAAACCTCATCCCTCAAGAATGCATATGCAAGTACTGTAATATTCTCGATAGCTCTGTAAGTCTTATTTTTTTTGTTTGTTTATTGTTTGATTTTCATTCCTGTTTTCTCCCCTGGTTCATCAGTTGCTTTCCTTTCTTCATCTCCTAGCCTGTCACCAACTGTCAAGCATCCAGGATCCCAAAAGAGTGCCCCTTCCTAATGCATCCCTAGAGCTTCACTCCCTCAGTGGGTATCCTGAAGGTCTCCCTCAGTATACAGCATGAAAGCAGAGAACCTACAGGATGCCAATAGAGGGTGGCACTTCTTTTTTATTTGTATTCACATTTTTCCTTCCTATGCCCCTGGCTGGCCCTCCTTCCTGCCAATTCACCAAGTCCCATCGCCTGGCTTCTCCCAGGACGTATTTCTCCACGAGTCCCTATGGCTTGCTCTCGATGGCAGGGTGGTGGGGAGTACCTCAACATGCTGAGTTATGGATACAGATTCCAGAGGAGCCTGAGTCACCAGTACAGGGCCTGTGATGGTCAGCAATCATCCTGCCAGTCAGGGTGTTTTTTCTGTCTTCAGTTCCCCCTCTTGTGCTGCCACTCTACCACTCCCCATAGGGATGCTGTCATTTGGAACTACGTCCCCGGTGTGATCGTGCGTTGGTACACTCACGCAATATGCAGCACGGTGAGTCCCTCCCACACTGTGTCCCATGTATCCTACCTTCCAACACCTGTAGGTGGCAGTGCTGCAGCAGGACATGGCACCCTCCCCCTCAGGAGAAGATGAGCAAGCTTTGGGATGCCCAGTCCTCATCATCCCCAGCCAGCACCTGACAATCACAGCTTATTCACAAACCTGGATCACTAGCATCGCAAGTGGTAACGCTACCGCTGCACCTACAGGCCAGAGCCAGAGGGTGGTACTTCCACCTTCAACCAATACTTTATCCCCTGTGCACTATCACTACAACCTCCTCCCCTCTATTATGTGCTGTAACTAATACCATGTACTATGTCACTTCATTTTGTATTATGTTACTTATGTGCTTGTGCCTGTTCTACTGTCTTGTTGCGTACTCTTCTGTACCTGTATCATGCCTGAAAAAGGTGTTTCAGCACCACTGCACTTACCCAGTCATCGAAATAAATGAAAAACACCCCATCTCTCTCTTCTCCCTGCACTGGCTAAAGTGTAGTAAAGCCTTGTGCTCTCCTAACTGTCCTCCTTTCTTGATTTCTGTTTTCTGTGCCCCTTCCAATCTGGCTTTAGGAAACCTGATTCCACCGTCCAACTCTTCCTATGGCATTTTATTCTATCCTGAAGGGGATGGGCCATGGCCTGTTAACCTCTACCGTCTTTGTCAACCTCACCAAAGCCTTTAACACTGTTTCCCACCCCTTGTACTCTATAAACTCATAAGGGCTAGTATCTCTGACTTCTCAGTCAACTGATGCTGCTCGTAGCTGGTGGACAAGTTCCAGTCTGTCTAAGTAGTTACCGCCCTATCTCCTGACCACCTCAGATGTTCACCACAGCTTCATCCTGGTAATCATTTTGGTTTTCCAATGACCTTCCCTCAGTCTATGTCTCTACCTACATACACATGTATGTGGATGACACTGTACCTTTTGCCTACTGAGCCTCCCTGTCTGCTTCTCTGTTCTGTCCAAATTCTGGTTTTCCACTCTCCCATGATACCTGTCCTCCCTTCTCTACCCCTCGCTCCCATCCTCCTACTCCCTCTGCACTACCACATTCTGTTACTTCTTGATCTCTTGCTCGTAAACCTCTGCTGGACAATTTGCCATCCCATCATGGCTCCTCCTCTTCAGAAATAACCTTCCGTCTGCTTATCATCCTCTTCACTGGAGCGCAAAGCCTTCCTTTGTCAATACTGTAATCATAGATACATAGAGATATAAAAGGGATGGCAGAAAAAGGCTTGTAGTTCATCCAGTCATACTGCATACCTGCTCTTGCAAGTAGACTCCCAACTGCTCCACCTCTAGCCTCTTTCCCATCTCTTTCCCCATTCTTCTCTACCTCCCACCCACACTAGGGTTTGAAGCTTCCGTGACTTCACCATTGTCCTACTGCACATATCTTATTTATTGGTTGTGTTTAATGTGACATCACACAGTACTGACTACTTTATCATACTGAATATATTGTTGTTTTCTCCTACCCATTGTTCTTTACCCCCTCTCTGTGCCTGAGTTTGATACTGATGTATATACAAAGTATCTGTGAATTTCTATTTATTAGTTGTGTATAGCATTATTATTTGCTTAAGTGCAATATCACTTGTGCAATATTGTTTGAAAAAACAGTGTACATAAGTGTTTTGTGACATTTTTGATCTATTCTGTCCTCTACACACACATACATACATAGGGTCACACCTGGAAATAAGCCTTGGCTCAGTGTCCCATTCCCAGAGAAAATTCCAACAAATAAATAAGTACAAAGAAGAAGAAGAATGGGCTACATCAAAAGAACACGGTACACACTGTAAAAACAAGCAGCAGACAAAAGAAGACGGCTGCACAAGCAGCCACTTTAGGCAAGAACCCAATACGGTCAAACAAACGGCTTCATTTTATTCAAGGTGCTCAAGTGTCATATCCAACCACAAGTAAACTAATAGCTGCAGACTACCCCCGAGTAATCCTAGTATCATGTTCTGTAAATTCGCTTCTGCATCTTTAATTGCAGTGAGGCAAGTCATGGACAAGAAGTACAGGAACTCAAAGATTGTCAAATATGAAAAACAGAATGAAGGTCCTTGGATCCTCACACTGAAGGATAACTTTTCAATCAAGACATGCCTTTTTTTTATAAACAGTGTTTTATTTGTCCATTGCCAGTATTCACATTCATACACATAAGTGAACAGTCTTGTACATAGAGACAGGGGGTCCAGTTCCAAGATGTATGTCACAGCTCATGGGTATATGTGAGTTGCGACATGCGCAACTATGCCAGGGACCCTGCGCCCTATTCCAGGCCAGGCAGGTTACCCAGCACTTACATCCTGTGACTTGCGGCAGCCACAGGGTTGCACCTTGGGAATGGCTCAACAGACCTGGGTACCGCAAGCCGCAGACCACGAGGAACAGCCTCCCTGAGCCTCCCACCCCAAAACAAGCCCTCAGTCCCCTGGGGTCCATGGAGTGGTAAGCAGTGTGGCACAGATGCAAGGGGGACACACCATAAAATGACCCGAGTGGCACCCAGACTTGCAGGGGGCAGCACTGTAATGGGGGGTGTCTGTGGTGCACAGCTGCGTGCATTTTGTGGGGGTGGAAACCATCATTTTGCCAGGATGGATGTCCCTTAGACCAGCTAATTGCTGGTCTAACCCTGCAGTGGTGCAGTGTCTCCTGGAATGGCATAAGTGGATTACGGCAGCCGCCCTTTCAGAATAGGGGTGCAAGTGCTGCTGTAACCCCCCCTTCCACAATGCCATAGGGGCTGTGGCTGGCAGAAGGCCCCTTGGATGCAGGCCACCCACATCATGGTTCAGGCCGTGTCTTGGAATAGCTAATGGTAATATAATAATAAAACTTTATTTATTAAGTGCCTTTCAGGCACCAAGGTGCTGTACAAATGAATGTTAAAAACAAAAATACACATATAAAGTCAATATTCTCAGCAACATCAATTCATAAAAGCCTTACTCCACAAAAGTGTCTTAAAATCCCACTTAAAGGATTCCACGGTCATGCATTCCCTAAGCCGACGAGGCAGAGAATTCCAGAGGGTTGGGGCCACAAACACAAAAGCCTTGGCCCCAGAAGACTTCAATGTAACCCTTAGAACCTCAAGCAACCCCTCGTCGGCTGAACGGAGCTGTCGTACAGGGCAGTAAGGAATCAGAAGCTCTTTCAAGTAGTCAGGACCCAGTCCATGCAGGGCTTTGAAGGTCAAAAGACCTACTTTAAAGGTGATCCACCACTGTATAGGCAGCCAGTGTAGATCGCGCAGCACAGGGGTAATATGTGTCCTTCTAGATGCCCCTGTCAATAACCTAGCAGCAGCGTTCTGCACTAGCTGCAAATGGCGGATATCAACCCCAGGAAGCCCCAAGTACAGGGAGTTGCAGTAGTCAAGGTGTGAGGTCACAAAGGCATGAACCAACATGGGTAAATCGCTGGATGGAACAAGGTGCTTCACCCTGGCAATGTTCCTAAGATGGTAAAATGCAGACTTAACGACTGCTGACACCTGATGACGAAGAGTCAGCCCATCGTCAAGTACCACTCCCAGGTTACGCACCCATTCAGAGGTAAGGATCTGATCCCCCCCCATCAATAAGCCAGAGGGTTGGCCAGACTCCAACCCCCCTGCCCCATGACCCGGGTCCACAACCATAACCTCTGTCTTACCGGTGTTCAGCTTTAACCAGCTGCATTCATCCAGTCATGGATTTCAGCGAGGCAGCTATTAAATACCGAGAGAGCACTAACTTGGTCTGGGGCAAATGACAGGTAGAGCTGGGTATCATCAGCATAACAGTGAAACCTCAGCCCGTACCATCTTACAATGTCTCCGAGGGGAAGCATGTGCACTGCAAACAACATGGGGGAAGTACCGAGCCCTGAGGGATGCCACATTGCAGAGGGAAAGGGTCAGAGGAAAAAATCCCCGACACAACTCTCTGTGTTCTCCCAGATAGAAAAGATGAAAACCATCTAATCACTGTACTAGACAGTCCACAGATGGACTCCAGACGCTCAAGCAAAACCCCATGGTCTACAGTGTCAAAGGCTGAAGAGAAATCAAGGAGAACCAAGATAGAACACTTCCTCTGATCTCTCACCATCAAGAGATCATTGAGCACCCGAACCAGAGCAGTCTTGGTACTATGCCTCTTACGAAAACCAGACTG
Source organism: Neoceratodus forsteri (assembly GCA_016271365.2). NCBI lineage: Eukaryota > Metazoa > Chordata > Ceratodontiformes > Ceratodontidae > Neoceratodus > Neoceratodus forsteri. Next base: position 975,645,146 of record CM057452.1, on the reverse strand, counting down.
GAGAGGTTCGTAGATACTATGGATGGTCAAATGGTCCTCCAGCTGGTTTGCAACTACCTTCTCAATAACTTTCCCAATAAAGGGAAGGTTAGAGATAGGTCTGTAGTTGGCAAAAATATCTGGGTCCAGAGAAGTCTTCTTCAAAAGGGGAGTCACCACAGCTTCCTTTAGGGAGCTGGGAAACTCACCCAATTCTAAAGAGCACCAGATTATTTGAGCCAGAAACAGGCCCACGATCTCAACACAACCCAAAATCAGGGAGGTAGGACCCGGATCTAAACTACAGCTCGTAGGGTGCATCCCCTGGTTGATCCGCATAATATCCTCAAACATCAGCAGGCCAAAGGAACACAGGAGGCCAAGGATTCCGTGGCCAGACGCCGACCAACTGCTTCCCCCTTAGATTGTGTCAGGTGGATGTCTGATCTGATGTCGGCAACCTTATTCACAAAGAATTGAGCGATCTCATCACACTCCTTTTGTGAAAAAGCTCGACGGAGCTGGAGACAGACTAGGTTGCACAGCCTGTCCACAGTTCTGAAGAGCTGAGCTGGTCGATTCTGAGTGACAGAGATCTCCCTGGACAGGAATTCTGCCTTCTTACAGGAGATCTCTGATTGGTAGAGCCGATAAAGCTCCTCCAAATTAAGGCGGTCGACTTCTAGAGCAGATTTCCGCCAACAACGCTCTAAACATCTTCCTACATGTTGCAACTCCCTCAAGGACCCATCAAACCATGGGGCCCGAGGGTGGAGAGAGAGGGAATGAACACGGACAGGAGCAATTGAGTCCAGGGCCGAGGAAATGGCCTGATTATAAGCCAAGACCATAGATTCTGGACCCAAGCTGGCAACTGGAAACTCTGAGAGGTTCAATACCGCCATCAGGTCTTCAGGGCTCACATCCCGTAAAGGGCGATATTGAACCATCTCCACAGGGGCAGATCTACAAAGGGGAGCACAAAAATTGAAGCCCATGGTGTAGTGATCAGACCAACTGACAGGTTCCACCACCAAATCAGAGGCCTCAATCCCCAGGAGAAAAACTAAATCCAAAGAGTGACCGTGATTATGAGTGGCTGAAGAAACAATCTGTGTAAGGCCCAGTGATGTCATCAACTGGAGGAAGTGCTGACCAAAGGCTGAGAGTTTGTCATTGACCCAGGCATTGAAGTCGCCTAGAACCATCAATCTGGGCGACTCCAATGCCATATCGGCGATGAAGTCTGCCACTTCCTGCAGGAATTGCCTCTCATCTCCTGGTGGACATTAGACAAGGGCTATCCTGCAACCCACACCAGCCACTACGGTACACTCAAAGGATTCAGCTTCCTCAACTGGTACACCTGTGAGCCCCAACCTGGTCTTAAAACAGACCACTACTTCCCCCGCGCGATCCAATCTCGGGCGATGAATCACCAAGTACCCAGCTGGAACGGTCGCCTCCAGAATGGGGCCAGCATTTCCATCCAGCCAGGTCTCAGTGATGCAAGCCAGATCTGCTGTCCCACCAAAGTCAGAAATAACAGCAGACTTGTTTTTAATAGATCTGGCATTGCACAACACCGCCCCAGTTGGACAAGGCTCCGGAGCCGTACCAACTACTTGCCCATCCAAATGGGTTGTGCCCTTGGGTATGGAGACTAGACATGGATCACCACATTCCAGGCTCCATTTTGCCCCAGGGCATCTTCTGAACAACCAACCCTATATGAAAGGTCAGTTAGATTAGCCTACTGTGTCCTCGTCCCCACCACCCCCCCACCCCCACAAACAATACCGAGCACCCGACAGCACGGTAGGTGAAAATGGGAGGAGGAGGTAAAAAGAGCGAAGGGCATGGAGGTCAGAGAACGAATAATGCTCGATGGGGTAACTAAACAGCACATACCGAAAGCGGGAAACAAACTGGCTGCTAGACAGCTAAGTAAAAAATCCTAATAACCTCTTAAATAAAATGCCCACAATTACAATTAAACTAAAACCCACCCAATAACATAATCCAAAACCACAAATAAATGAAACAAAACTAATAAAAACTACCCGACCCAATAAACCTTCTCACAACTCTAGGGAGGGGGTAAAATAAGATTAAAGACTACACAAAAATAAATAATCTGTATACAGTTATTAAAATTAAAGAATCCAAATATATAGGGACAGTGAGGCCCTCTCACTACACACACTGTCCTTCATATGATGGAAAACAAGATCCAATAAAAACTGAAATTGCCAATTTTAGGCACTCTCACTGCCAATGATAATAATGTTAAAAGAATAATAGCAACATAGCAAAAATTCTAACACACACTATAACTGAAATAAATCAAAAACAACAAAATCTTCACCTCCCCAGGGCCCTCTCACAGTCTCGGGATGTGAACAAAACAATATTGCACTGTAAAACAAAACAAAGCATCAAAATCATCAAATCAGGTTAGTAGAAGCAAACAAAATTAGCTGATGATATTGCGCAGAAGTATCAAGGGAGAGAGAGTGTACTATTTTCCAAGCCCCAGCGGTTCTCTCACCACCAGCAGGGCTGATAAATCCCCTTCAGGAGCTCACACCCCCAGAGCAGTCAGATGGAAAATAACTTGGATCTTTCTGCCAAAGATAGAATCAAACATTTCTCAATTCTCAGGCACTATCACTGTCTGAGCATTTAGAAAGTAGAGCACGGCACTCTCACTGCCGGCAGAGTAATAAAGTTAAAATCTGACTGCAGACCAAGATGAATGAAGGTGTCCCGAAAGTCCTCTTCCAGAAAGCAGTCACTCTGAAGTCGGGAGTGAGTCCCAAAAAATCTAAACAGGCAGCCGAGCCAGGACTGCAGCAACTGCCACGGGCTCCCAACCAGACCCACCCATGAGTGGGTCCATGGGAATCCCTAGGGATCAAAAGCTCCAAGCACTGGCTCCCCGGTGAATGAGAGCCCAGACCCCCCATGCTACCACTGACCAAAGCACAGCCCACCCGACAGATCGGAACAACACTACCTGGCTACAAATCAAGCCATTGTCTTTGCAAAATCTGCCATAATAAAATCCACCACAGACGACTAAGATTAGGGTTCCAAAATCCAGCATCTTCCCAGATAAAGCAATCACTGATACGCCACTGGAACTTTCCTAATGCTTTTCCTCCCTAGTTACAGAAAACATCCAACCCAAAATCGAACCAGCAAAAGTGTTCGAAATACTATTAAATAAATCGAACAAAACACGTAACAGGAGGAAGCAAACTCAAACACTGGGAATGCCTGGGCAATAGCGAAGCCAGTTAAGCAGCCACAGTACTCACTGCAGGAACGACCAGGCAACACTCAGAAAAACTCTTGAACTCAGCGTGCTCAGTTCAGTCCAGTCCCCTCCAACGGAGTTGTGATTTCGGGAGGCAGTACATCCAACAGTCAGGGGAGCAGCAAATACGCTGTTCCAGTAGTCCAAACAGGCAGCAGGTAATCCAAGCTGAACCGCACAGATAAAAAAAAAAAAAAAAAATGAAAACCATGTAAAAATACTAAAACTACTAAAAACTAAAACAAAGCTACTACAAAGCATCCAGGGGCACACACAGCCCGGCGCCCATCTTTTCAGCATAACGCATGTTGCAAAGTGTGACTTGCACCATTGGGTTTGGTGTAAGTCACCTTGCAACATGCGTAACCCATTTTAGAATTGGGCTCCGGGCACTCAGCTGAAGCTTAATGTTTTTCATAGAATCTGGATGTAATTATAAAAATAGGATTTTGTTGAGCCTCTATGTACATACTATACAAGTGAATCATTAATACTTTATAAAGGCAAAATTTTCACTGGACCATGGTTCTGTTTTAGTGCTATAAAGCCTCCAAAGTCTGTTATCATTTTGGACAATTGTTACAAGAGAGAAACACAGAAACATAAAAGAGAGAGCACTTTAAAACAATTGCTTCCATTCATGAAATGGAAAACTCATTATGCCATCCGGGCACTTCCAGTGTTTTAGAATCAACCTTTTGACAGCTATATTATTTGCCTTCATCAAGTACCAATCTTTTTCTCAATACGCTTTTCTGTTTCTGTCTTCAAGAAGTACTGTATGTGCTTCTATTTTATCTGTTTTTTTGCACTCCCACCCTCTGCAGCAATTTAAAGTAATTGGAACACCATTTGTTTTTATAAATTTAGAATCCTAGATTGCATGTGTTGAGTCTGAAGTAGGCTGATGGCAATGCCAACAATTTGTATCAGGTTTGAGTTTCATTCTAAATATTCTGTAAGGGGTATAAGAAGCCTGATTAATTATCTTGACTTGTACAGATTTATCTCTTGAACATTTGTGCTCATTAACCACTCTGCAAATGAGTTGCCATTGCTGTCTAGATATACTGTACATAGAATTAAGTCAGTATTCCATTTATTGATAGCTTCTTAATACCTTGTTGGGAAGATGATATAACTGACTTGTGATCCATGAAAAACTGGATTTTGATTTGCTGCACATAATGTCGTCCAATTATTTGTCTAAGATTGTACAATTTGGTACCCTCTACCCATTCCCATCGTTTGAAATCCTTTTTAAGTACACTAACAAGATGTTTGAAAAATAACCATCTAAACTATATTTGTTTTTAACAGCCACCCTTCCAAGGAATGTTTTGTTTTCCATAAGATGCTGCCATCTGCGGATTCCTTTGTTTGCACATACTTTGTTGAAAATGATTTTCCATTAACTTTAAAGTTTGGATTTTTCCAAATAAAATTGGAGGGCGAGATGTTAACTGTCCAGTCCAATTTATTCTGATAGCTTTTAATTATGGAGCTAGAGTTTTTTTTAATTATGAGACTGTCAAAATTAAACAATTTTGTTAACGCAAACCGGGTTCGGGATATTAAAATGGCCAAAAATGGCCATGGGGCTAAGTCCTTTGCCACAGTCCAATAGTGTTGGAAAAAATCTCTGCACTGGTGAACAGTTCTCTTCTTCAGCCCATGCTCTGCACGGATGTCAGGTGTAGTTAGGGAGTATGTTATGCCTGTTCCTCCCAGGCATAACACTTACCAAACAATGGCTGCGAGCTGCCGTAAATCATGGAGCTGGCTGTAAAACTGCTCCTTTTTTAGAAAATACAGTGCATGTGGGAAAAACAGCAGCTCTGCAGGTGAAGACATGAGGGGGGGGGCAGTTGATCTCTGCCAAAAATGTTCCATAGCTTTTGAATGGTGCATATACTGACTCCATAACTATATGTTTATTTTCTAATTGCATTTTTAATAGAACAATTCTTCCTTGTGTATCCATGACCATGTCAATTATTTTTACTGTACTGTTGTTGGTAGGAGCAACACCACTCAAAAACCAGTTCTTTTTTCTTCTATAGGCTTATTTTTACGGAACACAACATGGGCAGTGCTTCATGGCTAACATCATCACTTCTCCAGGCCATCTGTGTTTGAATTCTGTTAAAATATCAAAGTCACTCTTTTTTTTTTTTTTTGCTATTACTTTTCTCTCCCCCCCTGGCTCTGGTGGGCCACTCGACTGGCTGCCGTCCCTAGCCTCTGCTCCTTCAGGCCCTCACCATTGTAACCCCCATGGCTTGCCCCCCCTGTGGTGGGGTGACAGGGAGCCCCCTACTCACCCGCCCAGTAGGATCCAGTTTCAGGGTGTTACCTCTGGAGATGGAGTGCCAGGGGGCAGCCATCCAGCTGCAACAACCAGCCACCAGGGTCTTTTCCCATTTTCTCCCTTGCGAGAGCTCGGTGTGCAATGGCATCTGTGGCAGGCACATGCATGCACCTGTGTGCATCCCCGCCAGGCGTCTGCCATGCTCCCGCCCCCATGTTCTAGTGGCAGCTCTGCGCTGAGCCCCAACCTCCAGCAGGGGTCAGGCAAGCACTGAACACAAGGCACCCCCCTCCCCAGAGATGGAGAGCAGTCCCTCAGATGGTCAATCCATCTCCTCCCTGCCGACCCCCAGCAGCCCATGCTCATTCCTGAACATGGATCACAAGCATGGCACGAGATGTGGCATCCAGCACCTCATCCCTCAGAGCCACCGGGCTGGCAAAGTCACTCTTTTTAATGAAATATATTACACAAAATAATTTTATATAAGGTGCCACCGTGCTCCACTCCACCAAAACTGGGCTTGATGCACTATCACCCCTAATGTTGCCATTCCATTCTATAAATTCTTCCCTCATTTTAACTTAATAATTCAAATTCTTTTTTTTTAATTAAATCAGCTTTATTGAGTTTCAGTGTAATGCACACAACAAATTACACACAATGACACAACACAAACATACACTTCAACAACCCCCTTCCCCCATCATCCTCCTCCCCCACATTGGCATCAGAATGCTACTATCCTTGAGGAGTGTGCAATACCAGATTAGTCCTTATTATTTGGGTTGTCTTGCAATGAATAGAGGGTGTGTAGCTTACCTCAATTTTTCCCATACCTTGGGAGGTTATTATGCAGGCTGGAAATCATATGCTCCATACGCAGATTGAGAAGTAGTTTGTGTAGCCATTCCACATAAGAAATCTTCTTTGTATCTTGACGATGGTGCAGCACTAATTTCTTGACTGATAGTGCTGTCATAGCCATATAGTATCTGTGCTCATGGACTGCCACTCCCGCATAGTCACCCACCAGACAAATTTCCGGTGTGGAGAGTTCATCTATACTCAGCAGTGGGTCAGCTCTTTGTCTTATGAGTGACCATAATGAGACTATTTGGAGCATTCCCAGAATATATGAAAAAGGGAGTCTTCTACCTGTTGACACCTCACACGTTGTGGAGATAGAGCTCTTCCCATTTTATAAAGCTTGACTGGAGTAAGGTACATGTTGTTAAGGAACTGGAATTGCATAATCCTCAGCCGATCTTGAGTAATATAGGTGTGACAATTCTTCCAAGCCTTCCCCAGTCAAAAACCACATGTGGGAATTGAGAAGTCCAATACCCTGAGACCCTATCTATGGAAGAGAATGCTCTATCTTAGAGGATAGCATATATTTTAGACACAACATGGGGTAATGAGGCTAATTCAACAAGTGAATGCATAAATTCACCAGCATCTATCTCTTCAAATGGAGTCTCTAGATTATGTAACAGCATATGACGGAGTTGAAAAGCTTTGAAAATGTGGGTTCTAGCCACCTTATACTACTGCATAATGACACCAGAAGTGAGACAGATCCCTTCCTTAAACAGATCCCTCACTCTTGCCAATGCCAGCTGTGAAATTCCATAGGTCAATAGGGTTCTACCATCTATTTTAAAATTTGGGTTACCTAGAAGTGGCTGAGCGGGGTCCCAGTTGTGTCTATATTTTAACAAGCATTTGTCAATGCTGAATGTTGTCTTGCTGCCATTTGCAGTGCAGGAGTTAGAGAGATGCAGTATATGAGTGGCAGTCAAGTATTGAACTGATGCGAACCCACCCCCACCCTGCAGAGAGTGAGAGGCATTAGGGTGTCCCTGTGGGTGTTTGTTAGTGCAGTTCGGGAAAACATGCTGGGCAGGATGTGAAAAATGACAGCTGCACAGTTTATAAGGAGGTGTAATAAAATGCCATTGCTGAAAATGTGGCATACAGATATACGGAATTTGCAGAGTTGCAAGGGTGCATGGGAAATATGCAAGGCATGTTTGCAGCACTGCCAGTTTATGTACATTTGGCACCAAATTTTCAACATAGGCATTTTAGCACCTCTGCTCATGTACAGTGTCACTGTCATTTCCTCAAAGTGTCCCAAGAAGTGATTTCGCGCAGCGACTACGCTATTCTGCGCCAGAAGTGTGGAAACACATTTTGGGCAGGATATGTGAAGTGACGGCTGTACTGTTCATCAAGAGGTGTGAAAAAAATGGCAATGGTAAAAATCCAGAGTGAAAATATCACAAATGCATGATGGTACGAGCATGCATGCAATCTGCCAATGCACGCTCGTAACACAGTCATTTTATGGAGTATCAGCTCCAAATTTTCAACATAGGCATTCTAGGAGCTCTGCTCATGAATTGTGTCACTGCCATTTTCATAATCTGGCCCTAACACTGATTTCCCACAGCGAATGCGCAATTGTGCACCGAAAGTGCGGAAACACATTTCAGGCAGGATGTGGAAAATGACAGCTGTACTGTTCACAAGGAGGTGCACAAAAATGCCAATGCTGAAAATCCGGCATTAAAATATTGCGAATGCGTGAAGTTATGAGCCTGCGTAGCAACTGCGCAACGCACGCTCGTAAAACAGGCATTTGTTGGATTTTTTCCACAAAATTTGTAACCTAGGCTTTTTGAGAGGCCACCTCATGAACACTGACACTGTCATTTCATTAATGGGTCCCGAAAGATGATTTCACGCAGTGACTGCGAAATCACCTTTCGAGGCTGATTAACGCCATGACAGTGACAGAATTCATGAGGAGGGGCCCCAAAAACCCCATGTTGAAAATTTGGTGCCAAAATTCCAAGAAATGCCTGAGATATGCAGCAAAGTTGAAAAAATCCCATTCATACAGCTTACCGGCATTTCCTCAGTTCGTGGTCTGCTTTGAAGAGTGCAGATGTGTTCCCGGTCCACGAAAGATCGTTGCGCCAGAGTCCGGAGGTAAGTATGGAGTGGGGGTGAGGGAGGCAGGGTGCGCAGTGGGTGGTGTCGGGTCGGGAGGGGCATCTAGACTACGAGGGATGGTTTTCATTTTGCAGGGGAAAAAAAAAAGGAAAACCGTTGCGGGACATTTTTCATCTTACAGGGCATTTGTCATGCTGGGGTGGGCTCCCAGCGTGCCACCTAAGTGGGTTTTTGGAGTGGTGTCAGTAGCCAACGGGGGATTGGGCACCCTCGTTGGCACACAACACGGGGAGGGTAATGCCAATGGGGATTGGGCACCCCGGCCGGCAAACAAAGAAAGGGGTTGGGAGCGCGAGCAGAGGGGATTGGGCACCCCTCAGCATTCAACAGTTGGGGTGATGCCGATGGGGAGTGGGCTCCCCGTCGGGAGCAAAGACAGTGAAGGGCGGCGAAACTAGAGGATTGGGCACCTCGGCATTCCAACATTTTTGGGGGTATGCCGGCGGGGAGTGGGCTCCCCGTCGGCACCTGAAACATGGGGGGGTTGCTGACAGGGGGATTGGGCACCCCCAATGTCGGCAAGCATGAGGCAGCTGCCCTCTCGCCGACCATGGTCATAATGGCAGCAAGCACGGCAAGCAAAGGACCGCTGCGTATGACGAGCTTTGCTCAGATTGCAGCGGACCTTTGCTTTGATGTGCTCGCCCCATTATGAATGCATGGTGTGGCGGTGGCATGCAGACTGATTGGGGAATGAGGGATGCATCTACTGATGCGTGCCCTGCATTCGCCCAACAGCCGCCACGCCCCCAAGACCCACACTCTCGCAAGATGTTTCTTGCACATGCGTGTAAGCCAACATAAAAAGGAGCACAACTGGGAGTGGATCCTCACCAAGACTAAAATCAAGGAGTTGTGCAGACCAGGAGGTATGTTCTAATTCCTTTTTGATATCAACAGCTGTCAAACAGTGACTCTTTCACCCAATAAAAGAGTAAATGTACCAAGTTCTTAATCATAAAATTAATCTACATGTCAGAATATTACTCCATAAAACTCAGTTGCTTGTTGCAAATGCTTGTACAAACATTAAACCATAATTGTTAAACATTTTCTTTTTTATGTGTTCCATATAATGTTATGCAAATAGCATCTAACACAAGGAACTTACCTATTCCCTTTATCTCAGCTACTCTTGTTAATATTACATTCCTCTCCATTCACCATACATACATGGGGTTTCTGCACAGAAAACATTATTATAATTTTTATATGCAAAAAGAATGTTTTTACTAGTAATCACTTCTCTCTAATCATTTTCCGTAAAAAAAATGTTTTAAATGCAATCTCTACCTATGAATTTTGCAGTGTGTTGCCGAACTATACTAACACATCCCTCAAATTCTTAGTAGATATCTTTGTTGGACCTCCTCAACCCTTCTACTTTGTTTTCTCTCAAAATAAGGGGTTTGTTTTCTGTATAATTCCCCTGCTCAGTACTCAGCATTACATAGAGAATAATGGATGGGTAGATGGTTATAACAAAGATTTTACCCTTCCCCCCAAGGAATGGGATGCCACATAAATCCAAGAGAGAAGGTTGATGGGTTTATTAAGGCACCCCACCTTGAGGGTGTATTTAAAATCTGAGTTTTGACCACCTACCCATCCTTTATTTTGTATAATTGCTGGGGATTATGTTTTTGCCACAGCAATTAAACAATATAAATGGATTTGTTTATGGAGTCAAGCCGCGGACCGTTGAGATTTCAGCACAGTCCATGACAGCTCATAAAGTAGTGTTTAGTTTTTTTTTATTATTTCACACTGACAATGTAGATTTTCTGTGTCCAGTGATGTTTTTGTTAAAAAAAAGAACTTTACTGCTGACTGCTTGTGTCTGGGAACTTTGCAGTGCTGAGGAACGGGGATGGTGGGGAATGGTGCAGAGAAGAGGAAGACCGTGGTTGACGCATGCACCAAACTAGGGAAACTGGGCATGTATTTGTCATAATAACCAGCTGGTTATAAAGACAAAATGATAACCCCATTTCCCTATGGGAAAAAATGAGAGACAGTTTTTATAAAGTGTTCCTTTTCAGAGCAATATTACTTTTTGCTTAGACACTTACTCAGACCTTAAGGAAGAATCACATCACAGTACAGCCATCTTCTGTAGTGAATAGGAGCAACTGCACCGCTGGCGTGCGTAGTTTTATACTGCAATGCAGAGAGGGGAGTGACATCATTGCTGCTATCTATGCTGAGATTCCACCTATCTTGCCTGCTACAGGAGCAAATGCTATACCTCTGCCTGTGCTCCAGTGGCTCAGTTAGTAAAAGTGGAGCACACTGTGCCTAATGGGAGATCGGTTTGCCCTCCTCCAAGGGCTAAAGGCTATCACTTATTCTATTATTTAGATGTTTTCATTTTACATGGAAATCAATCCTTTTGTGTTCCCTCTTCTTTTTACTTAAATCTTAGCATTACTGTAAAATATTATAAAGAGGAGACATTTGTAAGAATGGGTGAAGCTGGAGCTACTGTACTACTGACAGATATAAAACCGTGATCTACAACTACATCTTCTGTCTCCTCTCTAAAGATCTTTTATTCTGTACCTTTACCTTGCATATCCACTTTTGCATGTGCCATTTCAAAAGAATATTTGGACACTCCTATATTCCTATACACAGGTTATGTGAGATCTGCTCATAACTATCCAGCACTATATATACTTTTTGAAATATTAAGACCATCGTCATTTTTTTTTTGTCAGTCTATACTGTGTCCATTCACCAGAGCAGGGCCCAGTTGCATTCTTCATTGAGGCCCACCTATGAATCTAGTTTCTATAGTGTATATCCAAAAGGCCTCCCTCCTCAGAAGGAGGGTGTCTCAGCCCCATGGGACCCAGATCCCCTCTCACATCTGGTTTCCTGCTACATAGTCCTTAGGTACTCCTTATCTTGTACATTTGTTTACACATCCCCGTATGCTTCCAAACTTCAAGGTTCCCATCCATATGGCTGATCTGAAATGCATAATATGGAACATACAAGGGTTGACCTCCCCTATTAAATGCAAACAGGTCCTCTCCAACCTTAAAAAACTGCAGACAAAAATAGGTTTCTTACAAGAGACAAAATTGTTCCCTCTGGAAACTATTAAATTAAGTAGAGATTGGATTGGATTAGAGGCACATAGCTGTGTGCCTAGAGCAAAAAGGAAGGGGGGTCTCAATCCTCCTCCATAAATCCTTAAAAATGGACTACAGATAAGCAGGAAGAGGATACTGAGGGACGTTGTATACTTATCGGTTGTAATACCCCACAAGATCCCCTTGTTTTGTATTCCACATATGGACCCAGTACTGATACTCCCAGTTTTTACCATACATTCTGTCACGCTATTCTTGATTTTGGCCCTTCCTCTATGCCCTAATAGGTGGGGACTTCAATATGACCCTATCCCCAGAAATCGACAGGTGCTTGAAAATATCTGAACCACAACCTAGAGTATCAAAGGCTCTTGGAGCCATGCTGAAAGAGCTCTCTTACTGACATATGGAGGGTCTTAAACCCTATGGTCAAAGATGTTACATATATTTCACAGATTCATGGGTCAGCCAATAGACTGGACCTGCTCCTAGGCTCTTAACCTTTGTCTGAAAAAGTATTAACTAGTGATACTGAACCCTGAGTCATATCTGACCGTACCCCAGTCTTGTCCCTGGTAATCTTGGGCCCAAAAATACCCAGGTCCTCAAAATGGAGACTGGACCCTCTTCTCATGAAATATAAAAACTTTTGTAAATGGGTCACTGAAGAGACCAAAACATTCTTTCTGGAAAATGATATTGGGGAAGTTTCCATGGCCACCCTTTGGAAAGTCTTTAAAACTACCCTTAGGGGCAGCATCATGGGATACGTAGCAAAACACAGACAGCAAAGGGAATCTGCCCCAAAGATCTAGAATGGCATTAGCTCAGAAAGAAAGTGAATACAAAGTCACCTCTTCCCTACCACAGGCAAAAGCTGCCCTGACAGAACTGACAGGTATTCACCTGCAGCTGAATTCACTGCTGGCTAGGCAAGCAGAACTGGCACTTCTCCATACTAGACACAGATATTGATAAGGAGGAGAGAAAGTGGGCCTTCTCTCTTACTGGTTAAGACAACATGCATAATGCATAACATGGTTAATAACAACATGCTGAATGTCATATCTCTATGTTCCATGATAACACAGGGTCACCTCATCACAAGTCAGAAGATATTAACCAGGCAATGACCCAACTTTACAAAACCTTATAGAGCTCCTCAGTGAAGGGCACTAACCCTGAGATTGACACATTTCTGTCTAATCTTCCTCTCCCCAGCTTTCTCCCCAGCACAGGGACCTCCTCAAGGCCCCACTTACCCTGGTCAAGATCCTGAAAGTCCTTCCTTCCCTGAACAAAAATAAATCACTGTGGGGAGATGGAATCCTGGCGGACCACTGCACATTTGGATCTGATCATTAGTCCCATCTTGCATCGCATATTCATGGACTCACATGAATTGAGATCCTACCCCTGACCCTTAGAGAGCCATAATAATGGTATTACCCAAGGAAGGCAAGGACCCCTATTTCCCTGCCAATTATATACCGATCTCTCTAATAAATACAGATGCAAAAATCCTAGCAAAGGCCCAAGCTCTCTGTATGGACCAGATCCTACCCCTTATACACCCGGCACAAGCTGGATTCATGAAAGGTAGGCTAGCGTCAAACCACATTTGCTCCATCATTTCCATCATCATGGTGGCTGGTCAGTTAACCTCCCATACCACTCCCATTGCAATAGATTTCAAAAAGGGCTTTTGATGCCAGCCCGGTGGTGCTGAGGGCTGAGGCACTGGATGCCTTACCTCACTCCATGCCAGCAACCTGTGTTCGGGAACGAGCACGGGTCGCCGGGGTTAGCAGGGGGGAAAAGAATCGAGTGTCCAATGGACTGCTGTCTTTCTTCATGGAGGGGGGGTCACCAGCAGTCAGTGTTTGACTGGCCCCTAGTGTGGGTGGTGGGCAGCACGCTGACACTCCAGAGATAGGGAGGAGAGGAGGCAGACATCTGAAGGGAGTGCGTGTGGATGTGTGCATGCTCCCTCCATGAACATCACTACACGCCTCATCTTCTGAGGGAGACAAAATGGAGGAAGAAAGTGTTATGGGTGTGGCTAGATGACAGCCAGTCTGTGCAGGTGCCACTCTGTGAACAAGCAGTAACCCTGGCACTGGATCCATAGTGGCTGGTTGAGGGATCCCCACTGCCCCACCATGGGGGGGGGCAAGCCATGGAGGTAAGCCAGAGATAATCTGTGAGCAGGGGACAGGGCTGTGGGACTGGCTAGAAGGAATGCTGCCCAGGACAAGGTGGCAAAAAGAAACTAAAAAAAAAAAGGCTTTTGATTCTGTAGAAAGGGGGTGGCTTCTTAAAGTCCTCCAACATATGGGCTTCAGACCCTATTTCTCTGCTTGGGTACAAACCTTATATCAGGCTCCTGAAGCACAGGATCTTATCAACTCCACCCCGTCTGCACCCTTTTCCTTACAAAAAGGCACCCGGCAAGGATAGAAACATAGAAACATAGAATTTGATGGCAGTTAAGGACCGCTTGGCCCACCTAGTCTGCCCATTTCCCTACCTAATGGATAATCTGCAGATCCTAGTTAACTAACAGCCTACTTCCTCCTACCCCCCACTAGAATTGCCTTATGTCTGTCACATGCATTCTTGAATTCCCACACTGTTTTTGACTCTACGACCTCTTCAGGAAGGCTGTTACATGCATCTACAGCCCTCTCTGTGAAGAAATACTTCCTCACATTACCACTGAGCCGTCCCCCCTCTATCTTCAAATTGTGCCCCCTTGTTCTTGCACATCTCTTTTTCTGAAAGATGCTACCCTCTTGGACTTTGTTGATTCCCTTGAGGTATTTGAAAGTTTCTATCATGTCCCCCCTCTCCCTCCTTTCCTCGAGGCTATACATCTTAAGCTCCTTTAGTCTTTCTTCATATGTCTTCTGGTGCAGACCCTGCACCATTTTGGTTGCCCTCCTCTGGACAGCCTCCACCATGTCCATGTCTTTGCTGAGACTGGGTCTCCAGAACTGTACAAAGTACTCCAGATGTGGTCTTACAAACTGTCTATACAGAGGGCCAACAACTTCCTGTTTTCTACTGGTGATGCCTCTCCCTATGCATCCCAGTATCCTCCCAACCCTCCTTACTGCCTTCTCACATTGCTGGCCCACCTTTAGGTCACCTGATATGACTACCCCCAGGTCCCTTTCCATTTTTGTTGTTGTCAGTATCTCACTCCCATTCATACTCTTCCCTGGGTTTTGTTTCCCAGGTGCATTACTTCACTTCTTGCGTTGAATCTAAGCTGCCATACATTTGACCATTCCTCCAACCTTGCCAAGTCCTTTTCATCCTTTCCACCCCACCTTGCATATCAACCCTGTTGCAGATCTTTGTGTCATCTGCAAAAAGACATACTTTCCCTTCCAGTCCCTCAGCAATGTCACTTATAAAGACATTAAAAAGGACCGGCCCCAGTACTGAACCTTGCAGTACCCCACTAGTAACCCTCCTTTCTTCACTGTGGACTCCATTTACTATTACCCGCTGTGTCCTGTTGTCCAGCCAGTGTTTTACCCAGGCTACCACCCTGGGACCCACTCCCAGGCTGGCTAATTTGTTTGTTAATCTTTTGTGCGGGACTGTGTCAAATGCCTTGCTGAAGTCTCGGTAGGCCATGTCCACAGCCCCTCCCTGGTTTACTACTTTGGTCACCCAGTCAAAGAAATCAATTAGATTTGTCTGACATCACCTTCCTGCTGTAAATCCATGCTGCCTTGGGTCCCATGCCCCACTGGCCTCTAGGTACTCAACAATTCTTTCCTTCAGAAGTGATTCCATCATTTTCTCTACCACTGAGGTCAAACTGACAGGTCTGTATTTTCTGCCTCTGTCTTACTCCCACTTTTGTGAAAGGGAATCACATCCACCCTCCTCCAGTCCTCATGTACCACACCATCCTCCCATGATTTATTAAAAAGGGTAGTCAGTGGTGTTACTAATTCTTCCCTTAGTTCTTTTAGAATTCTAGGGTGAATCCCATCAGGCCCCATTGCTTTATCCACCTTCAGTTTTAAGAGTTCTTTCAGAACCATTTCTTCTGTGAAAGGACTAATATCAACCCCCCTATCCAGAGTGCTTCTATTGACTGGATTAGGTATCTCCCCCTGCTTTTCTATTGTGAACACTGAGCAGAAGTATTCGTTCAGTATCCCTGCTTTTTCACTGTCACTCTCTGCCCAACCAACTTCCTCTTTATTCAGCCTCAGTATCCCTGCCTTAGTCTTTTTTGCTCCCTAATGTACCTATAAAAGGTTTTATCCCCCTTCTTAAATGAGTTGGCTATCTTTTCCTCAGTTTGGGCCTTTGCTATTCTGACTGCCTTCCCCGCTTCCTTCTGCTTTAACTGGTATAGTTCTCTGTCCTGCTCTTTCTGTGTTTCCTTATACTTCCTGAATGATATCTTTTTCTCCCTTACCTTCTCCGCCACTTCTTTTGAGAACCATAGTGTTTTTTTCTTTCATTTTGATTTGTTTATTTGCTTCACACAAAGGCTTGTTGCCTCTGTGATGCCAGTTTGATGTTTCCCCATTGTCGCTCTACCCCACCTTCTTGCCTGTTTACTGGATGCCCCCTTACCCCTGTGTTACTCGTTTTGGTCATTGAACCCTTGGCTATTGCCATCATGTAACAGAGATTTACATGACATTCTCATTGTAGGGGTTGTCCTACAGACTAGCCTCTGTACAGATGACCTTCTGATGTCCCTCAGAGGCCCCTTCCAGCCTACTCCATCTTCTTTACCTCCTGAAAACTTTTTCCTCATTCTTAAGGTTATTGGTTGATCAAGGGAAAACAGAGGTGTTACCACTTAATGCCAGGTGTGGAGTAACCCCTTTCTTATATGCAGGGCTCAGATGGTCCCTATCCTTCATCAAATACTTAAGAATTCATCTCTCAGTCAATATCTCTAAACTCCCAACTCTCAACCTTACCCCATGCCTCCAGAACTTAAAAGAAGACTTTGATTGCTGGCAACAGCTTTACCTCTCCCTAGCTGGCAAAATTTCAATGGTTAAAATGCCATCCGCTCCTAACATTTTCCACGCTCTCTCTCACCTGCCGATCAATCTCTCTCCAACCTGGTTTATCCAAATTGATGCTTTGCTGGGCTCCTTTCTGTGTGCTGGGGAAACACTGAGACTGACTACAGCCAAAGTAAGATCTCACTGGAAAAGATGGGGTGGAATTTCCCCTAGTTTCTAGGGTATCATAAAGCTTTTCTGGGAGTACAAACCTGTTATAGTATCTCCCCCCATCACTCCCCCAGTTTGGTTGCTTATAGAAACCCTGATTTATGTTCCCTCCCCACCACT
Source organism: Neoceratodus forsteri (assembly GCA_016271365.2). Lineage (NCBI taxonomy): Eukaryota > Metazoa > Chordata > Ceratodontiformes > Ceratodontidae > Neoceratodus > Neoceratodus forsteri. Next base: position 975,628,064 of record CM057452.1, on the reverse strand, counting down.
AACCTACCTTTACACCCCTCTTCCTTGCTTTTTGCATCAATGGAGCTCTAGCACAACATCTATATGAGCATGGCACTGGCTATCCAGAACTGCCAAGTCCTCTACCATGCCCAGGGTCTGGCTCCCCCGTGGGATAATCCAGTCATCAGAATTGACCAACAATCTATGCAGTGTGTTTGTTGATGCAGAAGGGCATAACCCACGTGAAAGACCTCCTGATCCCAGGTACAATAACTTTAGACACTTTCAGTAACCTACAATCCAGACATTCTCTTCCTAAAACAGATTTTTGGAGGTACTTGCAACTGAGAAGTGCCCTTACTCCTTTCTCAAACCTACCCATACTCAGGACCCACCCGCTCCTGAGCTAGACTTTCAGTCCTGGTTGTACAAATCCAGGGGTCAGACTAGCATGATCTACTCCCTGATTTGTACCTCCATCCTTGATTAAATCCAAAAGGCTCACCATTACTGGGCAACTGCCCTAAATGTTCCCATCGCTACACAGGATTCATAAAACACCTGGTGGGCAGCCCATATAACTTGTATGGATAGCAGAAGCCTCTATTACAAAGTAAAGTTCCTCATAGGGTGTATAGGATACCAACCCAACTGCGGGCCATGGGCCTCCTCCCTCAGGATCTATGCTGGCATTGTGACTCCTCTGGGGGGACCGTGTCCATATTTTATGAAGTTATCCAACCATCCAAGCTTATTGGAAAGAGGTCCTAGCAGCTTGTCGATCAGTAGTGGGGGACTCCATACCATTTAACCCTCAATTACTATTGTTGGGTACCCCCCACACACACATCCACTATACTCACCCTTTAGTACACTGGTCCATTCAAGCAAGGGTGGAGGCAAAACAGCTGCTGCTTTGAAGATGGAGATCCACTGAGGTACCCTCAATCCAGGAATGGCTTCACTCACTGCAACAGGTGGCAACACTCTCCAGTATGTCCCACATAGCTAAAGGCACTCTACATTTTTATTATGATATGTGGGCCCCTTCTATATCTTCTCCCCTTTGTCAAGTGAACCCCAAATGGGCCTGCATCGAATAACTCCATGGTCGGTATCCCTAAGTATATATAATGAGACCCCCACCTTCAGTTCAGCATGCTTCCCTACTAGATGTGCAAATATGATAACGTGTCAACTCTGTGTGTTTGTTACTGAAATACTACATATGTTTAGTCCTATTTGAATTGTGTGTGTATAACTATACCGCTACAGCGATGTCTTTTGTTCTTGTATGATACTGAGAAACTTCAATAAAAAGCATCAACTGCAAAAAAAAATGTGTCCCTAGTTTTAAAATAACATTTTGCTAGAAAAAAAGAGCTACAGTATGTGAAAAATAAAGATACACCCAACAACTAAAAATCCTGCTATGCATACCTTACATACATTAACAAAAACAAAAAGGGAGCTAGAACTGTAGGTTCCCTGGTGGATAATGGAAATATTATACAGGATCCCACTGAAATTGTTGACTTAATATTCACTTCTGCTTAATTTATAGTAAAAAATGTAAAAGCAGGGTAATAAATGAGACCCTCTCAAGTGCCATACATAAATTTTTGGTAGAAGAGGTTTTGATAGCCCTAAAATCGATCAAAACAAATACATCCCCTGGCCCAGATGACATCCATCTCAGACTTATTAAAGAACTCACACCTGTTCTATTTTATCCCTTGACATTACTGTTTAACAAATCCCTGGAAACAAGCAAAGTCCCTTGTGACTGAAGAAGGGTGATTATTACCCCCAGTTCACAAAAAGGGAACTACTGTAGGTTAAGCATGGTAAATTACTGGCCCATTAGCTTAACATCACTGATTAATAAAGTTATGGAAAGATTACTAAATCAGCAATTTGATAGTGAGACAGCAGCCAAAGGTCTGTATGATATATCACAGCATGGCTTTACTTTAGGTCGATCATGTACCACTAACCTGACATCTTTCAAGGAAAAGGTTATTAGGAGTATGGCTGATGGAATCCCAGTAGATGTTATCTTTCTGAACTTTGGAAAAGCGTTCAGCAGAGTACCACACCCTGAAATGTGGAAAAATTTGAAAAACATGGGGTTTAGTTTGCCTCTTCTTAAATGAGTTGAGAACTGGTTAATGGATAGAACTCAGTAAGTAAGGATTAATAGTTATTATTTTGATGAAGCACTTTAGCAGTGGTGTTCCTCAGGGATCAGTCTTGGGCCCAATACTCTTTGGATAATTCATAAGGGATTTGCACCATAACTTAAAAACATTGTAAAATTCATTGATGACACAAAGATATGAACTGAAGTAGATACTGCAGGTAAACATCTATCCATTGTAACCGATTTTAAAGAACATCAAAATATGGGCAGCTAAAAACAAGATGCACTTTAACATTGATAATTGTACAGTGCTTCATTTAGGAAAAAAAAATAACCTTATGTATTCCTACACACTTAACAACAACAACAGGGCAGTGAAGAATAAACGTGATTTAGGTATTATCATTAATGACAACCTGTCCAATGCAAATCACTAAAGGAAAATTACTCTTACAGGAAATAGGTTGATGGGAGCTATAAAAAATCTTGTATTTCTAGGAATGAACAGTGTATTCTACCACTATATAGGATGTATGTGAGACCCTACTTGGACAATGGTTCCCCCTTTTGGTCCCCATATTTGAAAAGGGACATACTCCCCACCTGATAGAGGGAATCCAGTTCAAGGTTAACAAATTGGTTGAGAAACAAGATATACATGGAGAAACTAACTGAATTTGGTCTGTTTAGATTGGAGGAAAGAAGATTAAGGGGTGATATCCTACTACTGTTCAAAATATTAAATAACCCAGATTTAATGACTCAGTGTTGTATTTCATTCAGGGATAGAATGGCAAACCTCAGGTAACGTAACAAGCAACTTACAATACTGATGGCAATTACTAATAAACAAGATAACATCTTCACCATTCAGACAGCAAAAGTGTGGAATATACTACCACAAGAATTGATAGAAATAACTTCCTTTAACATTTTTAAAACAGAACTAGGCACGCACTTGCTGTCATTAGCACACAAGACAAGATACGCTAACTAGGAGTGGGAGACAGTCCTCATGGGCTTCAAATGCCTGCTTCTGTCTAACAAAACTGAGTGAATCAAGCAAGCCCCTGCTTACAGAATATTGAAAATCTGGGGCGATGACCAAGCCCAGTGCACAATTCATGGATATTAAAGCACCACACTGGTGAACTGTAGTGCTGGTCAGAAACTGCAAATTCCAATATCATTGCATGTTGTGCAATGTTTCTGAAATTCCAACTTGGGTGAAATCTTAATCCTCCAAATATGTTCCATGAATTTTAATCCTGTTCCACTACATTTTCTGTCTGAATTGCAGAATAATATTAAGGAATGACTGTTGTTTTTAATTCCATTTTGCAGTTTAATATAATCAGTCTGCAATAAATGTAATAATTTCACAGTTCAGTGGATATATTGTAAGAGTGACCAGTTCTGTGGAATTCCATTCTGAAATTTAACACATCAATCAGCAATACATACATTAAATCCACTATGCTAGGTCAGAATTTTGTGAATGTTGCCAAAGTGCATTCCACAATTTCAGTTTCCGAGAAGCAGAATTTTGACTTCTGTGGTAATTCCACCAGAGGAATTTACTTTTCACACAGCACTAGCAATATGCTGTTTTCATCAGTTTTATAGCACATGAATCATTTTCCTGGTCATTGCACCAACCATGCCTTGACTTACCTGGTGCAGCAAGTAAGTAGCAAAATAGTCCCAAGCTACCATAAGTGGGGGAAGGGGTCACAAAAAGTCATCCTTTAAAAAATGGTGTGCATGCAGCAGGATTTGTGGAAGCACAGTCCTGTTAAACACCTCTGCCTGCTGCATTTGCACTATTTTTTAGCCCTCAACAAAGTAGCCCCTGGTAACCTGCATGTAACTTTTTGGTCTATAAAGGCTATTAAGATACTTTGCATATGGAAGTGTTTTGTGAATACAAATTTAATTTTAATCCATTAAGTCATAGTGCAGTGGTGTTAAGGATTCTTGGAAACCAAGTAGGGCATTATCTCTTCCTGATGCATCATGGATATTGTATTTATAAATGAGGTGTCTAAAAAAAACAATTGCAAATAAAATAAGAATTGTATCTTGGTATCTGATGGCATGGCACAGTGACTGAGACATTGACTAGTTGTTGATGTTCTAAATCCACAGCCTTTGTAGCTCTTGACAGTAAAGTTACTATGCTCCACAGGTGAATTTATTAGTTAAAGCAAGAGTCACAAGTGAAAGCAATAATGCAATGAAATTCAACAAAAATTTGACCCAACCTTTGAGGATGAAACATTAAACGAATGTCCCATCTGCCCATTCTAGTTGTTGTTCAGAATAATGTTAAAGATCCCATAATACTTCTTAAAAAGAGTGGGGGAACTTCCCTGGTGTCCTGCACAAATTTCCTTAATTCACTAAAAATATCACCAACAGGTTAATGTAATACAATTTCAATTGGTTTCCAGTGGTATCCTCCCACCTCCCCTGGGGATGAGGCTGAAAATAGGCAGACTTGCCTAGCCCTCCTTTCCCAGTCAACAAATACTGATTAGATAAATTAAACAAAATCACTAGAAAAGATTCTAGGCTTTTTCCAGTTTTATTTGGTGGTAACATTTTCTAGTTCCACCAAAATCTGAGAATTTTATAAACATTTTATATAGTTTTTAACCAAGAAAAAAAGATGGCCATCACATTTGACTTAGAAATAGCACTGTAGACCTGGCAAGAGTTAGGATCGAGAAAATAAAATAAAACTCATGGTGCACAGCATATTAAGTACCTAGAAAAGTAAATCTTACAGCTATGCTAATATATTTATTAATTGTAGCTGAAACTAACTTTTGGAAAAAAAAATGTCATTGCTCTGCTGCTTTAAATGATTGCTAGTACTTAGGGTAATAAAATGTGGTGTGAAAAGTTTGGGTTTTAGTAAAATGTCGTTACTTGGAATGATGCATAATTAGGCATTTAATGACAGATTTGTAATAACCACATTGAATCAGATAGCACTATGCCTTTAACAGGAATAACAGAGATATTGTCAGACACTTATGTTGGTCTAATAGAAGGTGTCACACTATCCAGCAAGTCTAGTTTTCCAAGGACCAACACAGATATAGTATGGTTACATTCTTTCCTATTAACCAACCTGTCAAATCCTTCCCCTCCACTGATATCTCACTCTGTCATTATCTCCACAGCACAACGATGAGCCATACCAGCAGGGCGAGTACAATGTTTACAGTACCTTCCAGAGTCATGAGCCAGAGTTTGATTACCTTAAGAGTCTGGAGATAGAGGAAAAGATAAACAAGATCAAGTGGCTTCCAAAACAGAATGCAGCCCATTTCCTGCTGACAACCAATGGTGAGTAAACAAATAAGCTTTGATTTCTTCCCAGTTTGTAATACTATACCACAAAGAACAAGCATTTGTCAATGTTGAACGTTCGCTTGCAGGTATTTGCAGTGGTATTTGGCACTTGGACATGGCTTAAAAAAATCAGTGACAAAGAAGTACAAGCATTTGTCAATGCCGAATCTAGCTTGCTTCTATGTGCTGTTTAGGTATTTGGAAGTTATTGGAGTGCAAATATTGAAAAATCGCGAACTTACGAGCGTGCGTAGGAACTGCGCAACGCACGCTTGTAAAACAGTCATTTTTAGGAATTCTTTCACCAAATTTTCAACATAGCCATTTTAAGAGCTCTGCTCATGAACAGTGTCACTGTGATTATCTTAATGTGTCCCATACATTGATTTCGCACACCAACTGCACCATTGTGCGCTACATGGGCGGAAACACATTTTGGGCAGGATATGAAAAATGACAGCTATACTGCTCATAAGGAGGTGTGGTAAAATGGCAATGTTGAAAATCTGTAGTGACCATATTGAAAATTCGCAAACTTACGAGAGTGCATAGGAACTGCTCAACGCACGCTTGTAAAACAGTCATTTTTAGGAATTTTTTCACCAAATTTTCAACATAGCCATTTTAAGACCTCTGCTAATGAACAGTGACACTGTGATTTTCTTAATGTGTCCCATACATTGATTTCACAAACCGACTGCGCCATTGTGCGCTACATGGGCGGAAACACGTTTTGGGCAGGATGTGAAAAATGACAGCTGTACTGCTCATGAGGAGGTGTGGTAAAATGGTAATGTTGAAAATCTGTAGTGAAAATATTGAAAATTCGCAAACTTATGAGCGTGCGTAGGAACTACGCAACACATGCTCGTAAACCAGTCATTTTTAGGAATTTTTTCACCAAATTTTCAACATAGCCATTTTAAGACCTCTGCTAATGAACAGTTTCACTGCAATTTTCTTAATGTGTCCCATACATTGATTTCACACATCGACTGCGCCATTGTGCGCTACATGGGCAGAAACACGTTTTGGGCAGGATGTGAAAAATGACAGCTGTACTGCTCATAAGAAGGTGTGGTAAAATGGCAATGTTGAAAATCTGGAGTGAAAATATTGAAAATTCACAAACTTACGAGCGTGCATAGGAACTGTGCAACACACACTCGTAAAACAGTCATATTTAGGAATTTTTTCACCACATTTTCAACACAGCCATTTTAAGACCTCTGCTCATGAACAGTGTCACTGTGATTTTCTTAATGTGTCCCATACATTGAGTTTGCACACCGACTGCGCCATTGTGTGCTACATGGGCGGAAACATGTTTTGGGTGAGATGTGAAAAATGACAGCTGTACTACTCAAAAGAAGGTGTGGTAAAATGGCAATGTTGAAAATCTGGAGTGGAAATATTGAAAATTCTCAAACCTACGAGCATGCGTAGGAACTGCGCAATGCACGCTCGTAAAACAGTCATTTTTAGGAATTTTTTCACCATAGCCATTTTAAGACCTCTGCTAATGAACAGTGTCACCATGATTTTCTTAATGTGTCCCATACATTGATTTCGCACACCGACTGCGCCATTGTGCGCTACATGGGCGGAAACACGTTTTGGGCAGGATGTGAAAAATGACAGCTGTACTGCTCATAAGGAGGTGTGGTAAAATGGCAATGTTGAAAATCTGGAGTGAAAATATTGAAAATTCACGAACTTACGAGCCTGTGTAGGAACTGCACAACGCATGCTTGTAAAACAGTCATTTTTTGGAATTTTGGCACCAAATTTTCAACATGGGGTTTTTGGGACCCGTTCTCATGAATGATGTCACTGTCATGGTGTTATTCAGGCCCAAAGGGTGATTTCACACAGTGACTGCACAGTGACTGCAAAATCACCCTTCGAGCGTGAATAACGCCATGACAGTGACATCATTCATGAGAAGGGGTCCCAAAAAACCCATGTTGAAAATTTGGTGCAAAAATTCCAAAAAATGCCTGAGATATGTAATAAAGTTGAAAACACCCTATCTAGCCCATTATACAGCTTACCGGCATTTCCTAAGTTCGCGGTCAGCTTTGAAGACTGCAGAGGTGTTCCCGGTCCACCAATGATCATCGCACCGAGCTCCGGAGGTAAGTATGGGGTGAGGGGGGGTGTGGGGAGGCAGGGTGCACAATGGGAGGGTGCGGATTGTGGGGGGGGCTGGGAGAAGCGCCGTGGGACCATTTTCAATTTACAGGTTTGTAAACAAAAAAAAAGACGACATGGGACATTTGCCACGCTGGAGTGGGCTCCCAGCATGGCAGAAGGATGGCTGGGGGGGCCATGAAGCCAACAGAGTTGGGCACCCCGTTGGCAGTCAAGCGGGATGTTTGCCAAGCTGGGGTGGGCCCCATGTGGCAGCAAAGATTTGGGCGCGTGATGGGTGCTGTGTATGACAGAGGTGGTTTTCTTTGAAGAGAAGATCACTGCTGTCATACACAGCACTGCGTCCGATCAGTGCAGGACTGCCAAGCCTGCTCAATGGAGCAGGGGATAGCAGGGGAGGGGCACACCTCCAAAGTGTCCCATTCTCCCAAGACGTTCCTTGCGCATGCGCAGAAGCGAATGTAAAAATGGCATCTGACCTGTCAAATACTCGAAAGCAAGAATTTCATAAACAAATACTGAATATCAAAAAATGTGACCTGCATGGCTAGTGCAGAATCCTATTAAAGCTACAGAGGTCTACCATAAAAATATTAAATGTATGAATGCAACACATTTATTTTCACAGTCTCTGCTGAATGCAGTTATACAGTAGTTCAAGTTCAGGTTTATTTCACTGATCTGCCATAAGTTTTTTTTTTCAGTAAAACAAAACTACATAGGCAATATGCATACTCATAACCATCACAAAATAAAAAGAGAAAAAGAACTATAACAAAATCAAAAAGTAGTTATACAGTAGCAGAGTGCAGGTGAAAACAGTCATCTTCACATTATAGTCTGTAAGCATAAAGTGGGAGTTCAAACTTATAGTATTCTTATGGTAAACAAATGTTCATTTAAGATGTTCATACCAAAAAGCATGCAGTCTCTAGATATGCAAAACAGTGATGCACTGGTCCCTAGAGTTTACTTGATAAAATAATTGTGATGATTTATTTTTATATGCCTCCCAACCCAATTCCCCATGTGTTTAATTTAATACAGTGGTAAAGTAAATGGCACAGCCTGTACCATCCTTTTCTAGCTTCCTAGTCCTACATATGCCTTTGTTCATTGGAATGTAATGCTTAAAATGTAAAAAACTAGGAATTAGTAACACTAAAAATAATATTGGACTATATCTATATACACAAGTGATGTGTTTAAAAATGTATTAAACATCATTATTTTTAATGCCATATTGAAAATTGATTATCATGAAGTGAAAGTCAATTGTTACTGCCTGTCATTACAATCACTGTCACTCTGAACAGCAGTCAATAAATATTGACTTTTGGAATAGTCATGCCCTCCTGAATATTAAATAATCCCTTATTGACAATGAAAGTTGATATTTGTCTTGCAAAAACATAGACCTTGGGGAAAAGATGGCTCATGCCTTCATTTGAGAAAACTAGAACATATGCTTTAGTACCAGAAGTTCCAATGCAGTGTACTGATATTTGAATATGGGGTTATGATGATATTAACAAAGAATGGCAGCCTGTTAGAGAGAGACCATCATCCTAACATGAGAACATATCTGAGATGGTAATGGCAACCCATACTGTCTTCCTTAAGAAGGTGTTTTATTAAAGGAGAAACATTATTAATAAAAATGAAATATTTAATTTTAACACAAATTGAACTTGGCGGTGCAGTTGGAGTGTTGGTCGGCATAGACCCTACTACATTCCTGCACAACTTTGACAGGATACCTTAGGAATGACCTAAGTGGCTAGCAGGTAATTAGTAGTCATACACAGATATATACATATACAGTCCATGAGTACTGAGAATGCCGGAGGGGACCAGTGACCTTGATAGGAAACCAGAGCAGATAAAATGGATGAAAGTCTTCATCTGTCCTAAATGTTCCATGTCTGAAGTGTCCACATATAGTTTAGGACAGACAAAAATTTTCATCCATTTGATCTGCCCTGGTTTCCTGCAAAGAATTATTGGCTGTCACTTACATTCTCAGTACTCATGCAATCCCATTATTTCCTAATTATCCCTTTGTGTCTGTCCCAGTTATCTTAAAGTTTAAGATAGATCCAACAAAGCATCTCATTGGTAGCCTGTTTACCTGGTGCACCACCGTCTCAGTAAAAAATACTCCTCACATTGTTTCCAAACTTAGATCATGGAAATCTGAAATTGTGCCCTCAGGTGTCAACCTGTTATGTCCCCATGAATTTGAAGGACTCTATTATATCCTGTCGCTCATTCCTCATCTCCAAAGAGTACATACTAACACTTTCTTGCCTATCCTGCTAATTTCTGCCCTGCTGTCACTGACTTTTCCTTGTCGCTCTCCTATGTATCCTTTCTGTTTTCTCCTTATTTTTATTTAGGTGATGTGGATTCCAAATTGCATACATTATTCCAAATGTGGTCTCACCAGTGACCTGTACAGTGGAATGCTCACCTTTTCACTGCAGCTTGTGAATTCCTTCCTGATAAGCCCAAGTATCTTGTTTGCTCTCTAGTTTGCATTGCTATACTGACTACAGTAGATGTTTTCAAGTTATTAGTATTATACCTAAATCTCTTTCATACTGGGAGGGTTCCACAGTGACTTCACCTATACTACATTTTACCTGTGGGTTCCTTTTACCTATATGCATGATGTTGCATTTTGTGGCATTAAAATCTGCCAGGTGTCTGCCCACTGCTCAAGTTGTTCTTCATCTTTCTTCATAGTAATTTCTTCTGTTGAACCCACCTCCTCACATCATCACATAAGCTATATTTGCTGCTCAGTTCCTTTCATATATCACTAACAAACATATTAAACAGGATTGGTCCAAACCCTGACATATGTGGGACCGCATTTGTAACTTTTCGAACTTCTGAGAGTTTTCCACTTAGAATTACCATTTAGTTTTGTCAGACAGCCAGTTACCTATCCATCTTGTTATTTTCTCTCCCATAACCATTTGCCCAGATTTCTGGATAAGCTGCCTGTGTGGCAGTGAATTAAAGGCCATGCTAAAATTGAGGTAAAGGATTTCCACATCCTGGTTTCTGTCCACCATCTGTTACTGCATTGAAGAAGTCAATTAGGTTAGTTTGACCTTATCCCACCTTATGAACCCGTGTTGACTTTTGTCTGTACAGTAAGTCCATTTCCCTCTAGAAAGTCCACATTATTTTCACTGATGATTATTTCCATCATTATATCTACTTTTGATGCATGACCTACTGGTCTGTACATGCAGGGTTGTCTCCATCTGAACTCTTGTGTAGGGGACCATATTTACAGGCCTGCAGTCTGCTAGAACTACCCCAGCAATGACTGAGTCAGTGCAACAGTTTGCCAGAGGTTATGCCAGCATCTTATTTACAGTATTTCTTCAGCACAGTTTGGGTACACCTTGTCTGGCCCTGGCAATTTGGTTGCATTTAGCACTTGAACTCCTTTCTAGACCATTTCCTCTGTAAAGGACTTGTTTACTAATCTGCCTTCTTCCTTACTTGGTACCTACTCCTGCTCTTAGGTATTGGCCTGTTACTTTCAAACATGAATACCGAACTGAAACTGTTATTTAGAATGTTTGTCTTGTCTACGTCATCTTCAAATGTAACCCAACCTCTTTATTAGCATCTCTGTACTCTCTATAACCTCATTTCTCTCCCATATGTACCTTAACAACATCTTGCCATTACTCTTAGCTCCATCTGCAATCCACAGTTCAGTGTCTACCTTAGCATCTCTATGGTATTTTTTGTCAGTTGTCAGTTTAGCATTGTTTGCGGTCCTGTTAGTCTTCATTTTGGTCCTTTTTGTACACTGAATGCCCTCTTTTTGTCCTTCACTGCCAAATCTACCTTGTAATCAAACCATAATAGTTTCTGCAGCCCTTCATCCTTATTTACATACCTCACACATATGTGTGTGGCCTCTGAGATTGTTAATTCTTGCCAACTAATGTTCTACCCCTCCAACTTTGCTTAGGCTCCTTAGATAATACTGTAATATAGTTCTCATTTTGTTGTGGTCCACAGCTAGAGTAATCTAGGTGGTAAAACCTATGGGCAGACCTGCTGGATCATTGGTCTCCTTCTGCCATCAGATGCTGTATTTCTATGTTACCTAGGTCTGGTGCACTGGTCCTGATTTTAGATTGCTCTTCCTCAAGCACTAGTTTGAAATGAATGGCATTATGTTCACTTTGACCTACTGATGTCTTATTTACTATGTTCTTTATTATACAGTATAGTGTATTTATTTATTTTGTTTCTGTTAACAGGCGAGTACACTAGATCAAGGTCCTATTTTCGGGAATGACCTGAATAAAGCAAAATATATAAAATAACAATAAACAACATAATGAAACATAAATTATAGCCCAAGAAACACATAAACAACATATTAAAAGTACAGCTTGTACAATCCTGTAATTAAGTAATACCAAAGTGACATAGTGTGCACTTTTGTTCAAGATTAGGTTGTGTACAATCTCCCTCATTTGTGGACTGTTTAATATGTGAGAATTTTACTTGTATTGGGTATTAGCTATACTGTTTTGCCAGTCACTGTTTGGGAAATGGAAGTTACAGATGATCACAGTTCTGGTTTGCTTTACTGGCCTTACCCAAAGCATTTAGATCCCAGCCATTCTTCTGAGTGCCCCATGTCTTGGTAAACTCAACAAGGTCATACTTCTTGGTTACTGATAGTGCTTAGAGTTCATCCTTTTTATTGCTGACCCAGTTTTATTGATTGTGTACTCATTTAGCCATCTGGGATATGGTAGGAACACCTTGCAGGGACTGAGTTAAATGGTCACCTGCCAGGCAATACCATACCTCTGTGTTCGCACACTCAGGGATACTGCCAACCCCCTTAGGCCCCAAACTGCCCTTAGTTCAAAAAACACATTTTTTTGATTGATCATTTTACCTGTATATATTGCTTATGTAGCTAGTAGTTTGACACTGATTCCTTTTCCTTTTTAAAACTAAAAACCAGACTGCCCATCAGACTGATGTCACCACACAAAAACATGCTTGTTTATATCCCTTGATGAACTCCCACTGCATCCTTCCTACACTTGGGAACACCACCAAAATAGGTTAGCCACTCATGATGCAGTGAGAGGAGAGGAAACTACAGCATCATGAGTGTCTGGACTGTTTGGGAGTATTTATCATGTTTGATAAGTATGCAATAAGAGCAGAGTCAGGAAAAAAACAATGTTGGGTATAACTACACCATTAGCATGCATTTCAATTCTACAAAGACAGGAAGCTGATAAAACAACCTGTAATATAAATTAATTTTAGAGAAGGAAAGCAATCATAAAATGTGTGGTTTAGACAGAAATTATATGATGCAAAAAGGGGTTGATAGTGCTGCTTTAAAAGCATTCTAACTAGAAACTGTTATTTCTGTTCCAGAGCACTGGTTCCTCACTGGTTAAGATTCAGGTTTCCCTCATGAACAGCTACCTGTCTTGCCAGAAGATTCCCAGTTCCCTGTGTAATTAAAGCTCTCTTCCTCACACCATACATTTGATCATGCATTTAATTCCTTGTTTTTTCTCTCTCACTCTCTCTCTCTACGCTCCTCTGCGTGTGGCACCAGTAGTACCTCGGAGAAGGCTACCATGCCTGTTTTTGTCCTCGGTTGCCTGACTAGTTTCCTAAACCTCTCTTTTGCCTTTTCATGTCTTGCTAGTTTATTGATGCCAAAGTGCAGCACAATGGCCAGCTTATCCTTTCCACATGCATATCCTCATCCCCAAGTAGAAGAATTGGGTAATGACAACCTCCATGGTGGCCCCTGGGAGCCATAGTTCATTAGCAAACTGTTCCAGGATGCACAGAGTTTGACTTAGCACGTGTTCAATAGGGAAGAAGGTCTCTTCTAAGACTAGAAAGAGATCCAAACATAATACAAAAAGAAGGCTCAACTCCTCTGATAATGAAGTGCTTTTATTTTCATCTTGTCTTCCAACTTATCAGACAATGTTTTGTGGCAGACACCACTTCATCAGGAATGGCAGTTTCTCTAGTATAAGTATTCCTGTGCTCTCAGTAAATTTGTTCAGGCTTTAACTACTCTTTATATTTGCCAGCTTTTTCAACCTCTCAGGGAACTACAGCACTTCAGAATTCATAGCGACCTTCTTGTTCTTGATAGATGTGCGGGACAAATGTTCCTTTGGGACCGGTCAGTTTCCTACTGTTAGAAGTCATGCAAATGGCTATGTGAGACATCCAAATGATCTGTTCTGCCAGCTTGAGTGGCATGCCGCTCCCCAAGGGAATCCAAAATTTATCCACGGTACTGAAAAATGAAGAACACCTACATTAAGGAGTAATTAGTTCCTATGAGAGCTATTAGAAATCTCCAATGACATAGGAAAAATTAACCACTCATGCAGATTCACCAGTTCACTGATTTACTTATGTATAAGCCATCTATATCACCTGTTGTGACCACCTACATTTCAAGGTGTAAAAGGCTCTTTCCTCAGGATGGATCAGTGGACCTATATTTAAAGTATGAAATATTGTACAATAGAATAATGGTTTAATAATTATAAATCTTAAGTCACAGCACAATATCCCACCACCAAAATATTCAGTAAATCATCTGAACAGCATTATTATTTACAATATGAATTCTTCTCCTTTACGATATAGTTGCTGATAACACCCTAATGTCCCATCTGAATATTTCATACAAAAATGGTTATCACTGTATGAGAGGTCCCAAAGAACTATTCAACACGGTAGCATTCAGAATGGAACAGTTGACATTTTTTAATACCCAGAAAGTGATCAGGGTATGGAACAACCTGCCAGATGACATAGGGAACATTACTACAAAGACCATGCTCAAGGGATTAGGCAGCTTCATAAAGGATGGTAATATTACTGGGTACTACCACTGAGACATGGAGGGAAGTCGAGATGGGCATCATTGGCCTCCTACTTCCACTTTGACCTTAGTGTGTACCTTAGTATTAATTCAAAACTGTAGTTTTGTACCTTTCTCATTTCCTTAAGCTGCACATACTGTATATTGAATGCACTGTAGAAGAAAAAAAATCTTCCTATAAAAGCACATAAGCCAGCCTGAATTTAGTGTCCATAGTTTATGTGAAAGTTTCATACAGCTTTTAATACAGCCAATGTTTTGGACAAAATGTAATCTAAAATCAAAGCCCCTAAGTCATTACATGAAGGAGAACCTGTATTCTGGTTAGAACACTACATAATCTAACCAGACACATTGTTCTAAACCTTGTCACTGTATTTCACTTCAGGTATAATATACATATCCTTTACACATAATGTAATATTTACAGTATATGGCAATGATGTTGACTGATACCACTAAAATGCCTCATTTGCATTAACTCATATTTTATAATGTGATCAGCTAAATGATAAGTCTCTTCTAGCATTCTGAAGTGTAAAGCTGCAGCAAATCTTATTCTGACTACATTGAGACAAAATGTGCTTTTCTCCACTGTGTATACTCATCATGTCTTGCCATATTCTATCTCTAACATATTAACATACTAGATGACAGCAGAGTAGGCCTACTGGTCTATCAAGTCTGCTCATGCTTCAGTACCCTGATTGGGTACCGTAGCCATTTATCTGTCTTCTTCCACTGTTACTCCATCCCTCAGTCCTGTCTCCCTGGGCAAACCAGCCTCTGCTTCACCCCTTGCCTATACCTGTCCCACCCTCTCTTGAATCCCTCCACTGTAGCTGCCTGTACAAGCACCCCGGGCAGCGCATTCCAGGGTTCCACCACTCTCTTGGTGAAGTACCTCCTCCTCCTTTCCCCCTAATCTACCACCCTCAGTCTTCCAACTGTGTCCTCTGGTGATTCCACCCTCCTTCAGTCAAAAGATCCTATCTTGGCTTACCTTATTTACTCCCCTGAGGTACTTGAAGTTCTCAGTCATGTTCCCCCAGTCCCTCCTCTCCTCCAGTGAGAACAGGTTGAATACTTTTGCTCAGTATTCACAAAAGAAGAAGAGAAGGAGTTACCTAAACCAAACAATAGAAGCACTCTGGGCAGTGGTGTTGACGCCAGCCCATTTACAGAAGAAAGAGTCCTGAAAGAACTACTAAAACTCAAGGTGGACAAAGCAATGGGGCCTGATGGGATTCACCCCAGAATCCTAAAAGAACTAAGGAAGGACCTAGTGACACCACTGACCACACTTTTTAACAAATCATGGGAGGATGGGGTGGTACCTAAGGACTGGAGGAGGGCAGATGTGATTCCCCTTCACAAAAGTGGGAGCAAGGCAGAAGCAGAAAACTACAGACTTATTAGTTTGACCTCAGTGGTGCAGAAAATGAGGGAATCACTTCTGAAAGAAAGAATTGTTGAGTACCTAGAGGCCAGCGGGGCACAGGACCCAAAGCAGCATGGATTCACAGCAGAAGGTCATGTCAGATGAATCTAATCGATTTCTTTGACTGGGTGACCAAAGTAATAGACCAGGGAGGGGCTGTGGATATGGCCTACCTAGACTTTAGCAAGGCATTTGACACAGTCCCACACAAAAGATTAATAATCAAGTTAGCCAGCCTAGGAGTGGGTCCCAGGGTGGTAGCCTGGGTAGCAAACTGGCTGCACAATAGGGCACAGAAGGTAAAGGTGAATGGAACACATTCCGAAGAAAGGGGGGTTACTAGTGGAGTACCTCAGGGCTCAGTACTGGCTCCAGTCCTCTTTAACGTCTTTATAGGTGACATTGCAGAGGATCTGGAAGGAAAGGAATGCCTCTTTGCAGATGACACAAAGATCTGTAACAGAGTTGATACATAAGGGGGGGTAGAAAGGATGAGAAGGGACTTGGCAAGGTTGGAGGAATGGTCAGACATATGGCAACTTAGATTCAATGCAAAGAATTGCAAAGTAATGCACCTGGGAAATAAAAATCCAGGAGAAGAGTACACAATAGCAGGGGAGGTACTAACAACAACAGTAATGGAAAGGGACCTGGGGGTAATCATATCAGATGACCTAAAGGTGGGTAAGCAATGTGAGAAGTCAGTAAGGAGAGCCATGGGAATACTGGGATGCATAGGGAGGGGCATCACAAGTAGAAAAAGGGAAGTGGTTATCCCTCTGCACAGACAGTTGGTGAAACCCCATATGAAGTACTGTGTGCAGTTTTGGAGACCTCATCTACGCAAGGACATAGACAGGATGGAAGCAGTCCAGAGGAGGGCAACTAAAATGGTGCAGGGTCTACATCAGAAACCATATGAAGAGAGACTGAGAGAGCTTAATATGTATACCCTTGATGAAAGGAGGGACAGGGGGACATGATAGAAACTTTTAAGTACCTCAAGGGAATCAACAAAGTCCAGGAGGGTAGCATCTTTCAGAAAAAGAGATGTGTAAGAACAAGGGGCACAATTTAAAGGCAGAGAGGACAGCTCAGGGGTAATGTGAAATTCTTTTCACGGAGAGTGGTGGGCGCATGGAACCGCCTTCCTGGAGAGGTTGTGGGGTCTAAAACAGTGGGAGAATTCAAACATGCATGGGACAGACATAAGGCAATTATAGTGGGGGGTTGCAGGAAGTAAGCTGTTGGTTAACTAGAATCTGCAGCTTATCCAATAGGCAGGGAAATGGGCAGACTGGGTGGGCCAAGTGGTCCTTATCTGCCATCAAAGTCTATGTTTCTATGTTTCCCCTAGTCATTACTCATATGTCACATCCCCCAGGCCCTGGATCATTCTGGTTGCTCTCCTCTGAACCCTCTCCAGGAGTTGGATGTCCCTTCTTAGGTGCAGCCTCCAGAATGGCACACAGTACTCAAGATTTGGTCTAACCAGGCTGTTGTACAGTGGCAAAATCACCTCCCTGTTCCTTGAGGTAATCCCCCCTAGCGATGCATCCCAGCATCCTATTTGCCCTGACCGCAGCCTTCCTGCACTGCTCTAAATTATTCATGTTAACATCCACCAAGACTCCTAGGTCTCTTTCCCTGCCGTGGCCTGCAACTCATGCCCCCCAGGGTGTACACGTAGTTGGGGTTTTCCCACCCTAGGTGTAGCACCTTGCACTTGGAGGAGTTAAATTTCCATTTCCAGGTGCAGGATCACCTAGCCAGAGTATCCAGGTCCTCTTGCAGGCCCAATCTCCCCTCCCCCCTCCACCACCGCCCCCAGCTTAGAATCATCCACAAAGAGACTAATTTCATACCCGATACCTTCCCTGATATCGGAGATGTAGGAGTTAAACAGGAGTGGCCCCAGGAATGATTCCTGTGGGACCCCACTTATGACTTCCGTAGGAGATGAGACCTCCCCTCTGACCACTACCTGCTGAGTGCGACCGGAAAGCCAATTTCCAATCCACCTAACTGTCAATGGGCCTACCCCATCCCCCCAGCTTCTCCCTTAGTCCAATGTGAGGGACTGAATCAAATGCCTTGCTGAAGTCCAGGAATAGTACATCCACTGGTCTCCCCCTGTCAAGTGCTGATGTTACTCACTCATAGAACTCTACAAGGTTCGTTTGACATGATCTACCTGGCACAAACCCATGCTGCCGGTCATCCGGCAACCCATCTCCTCCAAGAAACCTCCCAGCCTTTCCTTAAGTATGCTTTCCATTACCTTCCCCACCACCGACGTCAAACTGATGGGTCTATAATTTCCTAACTCTTCTCTTGATCCACCTTTATGGATGGGCACAACGTGTGTCTGCTTCCAATCCCTTGGCACCCTCCCTGTCTGGAGTGACAAGTTAAAGAGATCCACCAATGGCATAACCAAAACATCTTCTAGCTCCCTCAGTACTCTGGGATGAATAGCATCAGGCCCTGGAGATCTATCCTTTTTTAGGGACTGGAGGGCTTCCTACACCCGACCGATAGGAATATCAGCATCTACCCCCCCCCCATTCAGCAGAACCAGCCTGATATCTCACCCCTGGCCTACCTCCCCCAGCATTTGTTTTTCAGCAGATACCCCAATAGTCAAGTTTTCTTTGCCTTCTGTGTCATCCAACCCCTTATCTGAAAGTTCCCCAGCCTCCTCCCTAGTGAACACTGAGGCAAAGTACTCATTCAGTACCTCCACCTGCTCTCCAGCCCCTTCCACCCACCCCCAGCTGTCCTCAACCTACTGAGCTGGCCCTTGACCTTCCTATGCTCACAAATATGCCCAAAGAACCCCTTTTCCCCACCCTGTATCCCCTGTGCCATCCTCTGCTCTTTCCAGGCCTTTGCCACCTCACCACTCTGGTGACTTTCCTGGTTGCAAGGCGATAGTTATCTCTAGCCCTCTCTCCTCTCATTTTTTTGTATCTACTTTAGGCAGCCTTCTTCTCCTTTACTGCCTCCTGGACCTCCTTGGTCCACCAGCATGGTTTATGAGGCCTACCGCCCTTGTGCTTCACTCTTGCACAGGTTCTGGTGGCCTCCTGTAATCTCTGCTTTATGATCTCCCACCTACCTTCCACATCCAAGCCTGGTTTTTATCTCCCTCAAATGCCCCATTGAGAATTCCCCCATGTTCTGAAAGTCCTCCCCCCTAAAATCAACAATCATTGTCCTTGAATGATCCCCCTCCCCCCCAGTTTAAGACGAAACCAGACTGTGTTGTGGTCGCTCCCAGCCAGGGGTTCTTCCACAACCAGATCTCGTACAAGATCCCCATCTGCTAAAACCACATCCAGGATATGACCCTCCCTTGTTATGTCCATCACCTGCTGATCAAGGAACGCATCCAGGAAGCCATCCAGCAGCTTCTGCTCCCTGGTTACAGTGGACGTCATAGTACTCCAATCAGTAGCTGGCATATTAAGATCCCCCATCAACACCACTCCTTCCTCTTCCAGTCCATACTGCCCCTTAATGTTAGCCAACAGGCAATCCTCCAGGTCCTCCGCTATTCCTGGGGGCCTATATACCACCCCCAACTTGATCTTCCCTCCTACGGGGTTCACAAGGTGACCCATAGGGCCTCCACATTGCCCTCTGCTTCCTCCACTCTCATAATCTTGATGATATCCCTAATGAACATTGCTACTCCTCCCCCTCTGCCCACCTTTCTGTCCTTCCTTAGCACAAGGTACACAACTCAGATTAAGGTCCCAGTCATGGCCAGGGGTGGCCCAAGTTTCCATGACTGCTGCTACATCCACCCCACCCTCAAAAGTCAGGCATTTTATTCTCCAGGCCCCTGGCATTTATTAAAGCCACCCTCTAACCATCCATACCCTTCTTTACCATATCCTCCCCAGATCTTTCATACATCCGTCCACACTTCTCCCCTAGGGTACCATCTGTCCCCCCTCTATGGGGTTGCACGCCAGTCCTACCAGCGGTATGGATGGCCAGAACATCCTGGCAGTGCCCCCTTCCCCCTTTCATAAGTTTAAACCCCATCTAGCCTGAATGAAATCCATCATCCCCCATTTGAGAACTTCCTTCCCTACTGGATTTAAGTGAAGCCTATCCCGGGCATACAGTCCCTTGTCTTCCCAAACTCCCCCCAGTCTCCCAACACCCCAATCCCCTGTGCTTCACCCCATTGCCTGAGCCAGTCATTAATCTCCCTGATCTTCTGTTTGCTCTCCACAGTGGCCCTTGGCACTGGCAGGATTTCTGAGAAGGAGACTATGCATCCATTGTCATAACAGTCTCTGGCCAGTTCTCGGAACCCTGCCTGAATTTCCAGCACACTATTCCTCTCAATATAATTTGTTCCCAGATGCATCAGGAAGTCTGGTGATCCTCCACAGTCCCTTGCCAGCTCATACACCATGAACTTCACCCTATGCACAGTCAGACTGGAAATAGCCACTACCTTAACTGGACTGGATTTTCCCTCACCCTGCCCTGCCCAATGAATACCCCTGATCATGGAGTCCCCCAGCAGGAGAACCTTAGTGTTCCCCCTTGATTTTTTGTGCACCTCCTTTTTGGACTCCCCCACCAGCCCTCTTCATCTATCCCCTCCTCGAGACCACTTCCCCATGGCTTCTCTCTGGACCCTCTACAAGAGAACCCCTAGCCACCCTTCCCCTCTTGTCATGCCTTTTATAACTGAGTTCCCCGGCTCCCCCCAGTTTAGCCTCCACTTCGCTCCCTACTCCAGTCTAGCCTTTTTCTCCAACCTCCTCCCCCTTCTAGCTCCCACCTCTCCAGTCCCCCCAAACACAGCATTCCCATCACCATCACCCCCTCATACCTCCTCCCCTTTCCTCTTGCCCCCTTCCATGTGCACCTGCAGGTCCCCCTTACCTTTGGGCATTTCTCCGGTATGATCCTCCCCCCTCAAAGCATGCCCCTCCCTCATCTCAATCTCTCCTCCTTTCTCACCGAGTTGATTCACATCCTCCACACCTTCCTTCTGCTGGTTCTCCCTCTCCCTTCTTTGACACTTCATTTCCCCCTCTCCTGTTATCATACTTATTTGAATTACTGATGCCCACCCTCATCCAATTCACCATATTCCTCTCTCCTCTACCCTCCTTTTCCTCCTCTACCCCCTTCACCATGTTCTCTCCAACCAACTTACTCAATCGCTCAAATTTATTATAGCACTCAAAGCCGACCTCCTTTTTTTGTCCTGATTTCCTGCTATCCACTCCTCCAGTAGGCCCCCTGTCAGTCCAACCCACATGTTCCCCCCTTCCTCCTATGATTTAGCCTGTTTCCCCTACTGGTTACCTCCCAGGTAGCTACCCCCTTTGCTACTAGCCCACACCCCATAGGTTTTCCACTCCTGCCTGATGAAAGGGATCCAGGTCACACTCTATCACTGCCCTCCTGCTCCCCACAGGCCCTCCCAGACATGCTTATTCCCCCCAACAACTCCAGTTTCCTCTGTACCCAGTCAAGCTCCCCCCTAATCTGCAATAACTGTCTACAGACTGGGCAACCTCCTTCCCTCCAGGCCCAGTTTAGGACCAGGGCTGCACCACAGCCAGTGCACCCTACAGTCCTGCCAAAGATGCCTGCCCTGGTGCCTGGGGACCACACCCAGAGGCCCTCTCCAAACATTCTTGGATGTTCATCCATAACCAGGTCCCCACCCCCAGGTAGACCTACCTGCAACCCTCTACAGCCAGCCATATGGGGTGATGTAGCCCATGAAATTAAAAACACAGCTCTTGGACCAAGCTACTAAGCATAATAAAAGAGCATGAACAGAGTTACATCCCCTAGCAGTTCCAAAAATAGTTAGAGTCACGACTGGAGAAAACCCCAGTATAGCCACCCAACCAATCAGTGACCTACCTCCACCTGGCCCCTCCTCTGCGGAGCATTTAATAGAGATTGGGACTGGGGTGGGTGGGTGGCAAACTAATGTCCCAAGAGTGGCTGGGCTTGTCCCTTAAAAGGCCCAGCCATGAGTCCCGAAAATGGCACCCTGGCTTTCTATTGGGCTCTCCAATGTTGATCATTGAACTCCTCCTAGCCACCAATGTGGCCATCCTCAGCTCCAAATTTGCACCTGATACAGCTCCTGCAACAGCTCTTTCACTGTCAAAGTGGTCTGTGACATCCTACAGGACCTCTGGAACCTGAGAAGCAGCCCACCGATGTGGCCTGTGCAGTCCCCCTGCTCCTCTGCAAGTAAGTCCCAAGTATCCCAAGAGCGACTGGGCTCGTCTCTTAAATGGCCCATCCATGAGTCCCAAAAATGGTGCTCTGGTTTCCTATTGGGCACTCTGACTCAGATCACTGAACTCCTCCTAGCCACCGATGTGACCTGTATAGTTGCCCTGCTCCTCTGCAAGTAAATCCGAAGTATGTAATATAATAATCTTGTCTACCAGGAGACAAATGATGAAAAATAATCAAATACACAGGAAATGGTGAACTACTGGGGACCAGTAAACTGTTGTTACTGTAGATCAAATACCCAGAATGTGTTAAATTCCTGAAGGTGATGAACATTGGCCTGGTGCATATGTAGGAAGTAAAAACCATTTGTTAGTGTCTTCCGTTTGTTTAAATGGTTGTGAATAGTTCTCAAAGACAAGCACAGATCCCTTTAGGTACAGGGCAGATGGAAATGTGGATTCAGTGCAGCACTCCACAACTCAGAGCTTGTAGAACATCTTTGCTGGACTTAACTTTTTGTTTGTGTCGGCTTCCAAAAAAGTTGATTTATAATGAGAATGCCAATACCTGCTGGCGATGCTTGCCAGTTTCTTAGTCAAGGAAACTTTCACAGATATCATGTCCAAGAATAGTCTAGTTCCTCCAAGCTGAAACACATGAAAATCCACAAAACTAAACTACTGACAGAGACAAACACAAACACCCAGCCACACACCCAAGGAGCGTTCTCAGTGTTACAGGTCTTATGCTGAAATAAAATGACATGGTTTTAAGTTTTGAGCTCCAGGTAAAACTCCTGCTTAGCTCTCAGTTATTAGGCTTAGATTTATCAAAGCTAAGAATGCACACTAGTGTGGCTCCTCTTGTTCGCCTTCTAGGGGAGAGTGAGCACAAGTGAACTGCAGGTTCAAAAGCAGTGAGAGCCTGCATCAAGATCAGAAGTCAGCGGCATGATATCATGTGCTGTAACATTAGCAGTTATGTTGGTGCATCAGAGGGAGCCACCAAGTTCCCATCCAACCAATAGGCAACACCTTCCAGCAGAACTGCCTTGGTGGCAGGCTCAAGGGATCCCACAAGAATTAGTATAGATGTTGTTATTTTTCTACTGATTCTTGTTCACATCATTTTAAAGCACTCTCCAAGTTATTTTGTTGTTTACTCATTCCTCTATTAGTGGGATACTCTGCCTAGAGAAATGGTAAAAAAAATAAAATGGGGATTTTCAAGGCTATACAATTAATAATGTGTACATGACTGTTGATAGCAATATTAATAAAAGAAGAACAGGGGAAGAAATCTTATTATGGGGTTGATCATAAAAAATGCACTGGGGTATAAGGATACTACAGAGGAAAGAATACTTATAGGTAGAGGATTTATTACACAGGGAACAAGAGGGTAATATAAGAAAAACACAGGTGAAATAATAAAACCAAATCCTACCTTAAAGTGCAGTTAAACAGAAAGATAGAGAGGAGGGTATCTTTCACAACTTGTTCAGAATGAAAGGTAGAAAAGGAATCTGTGGTGGGAAGATTAGAGAGGTTTTCACATTAGCTTATAGGCAACCATTCTATACTCTCATTTAAACCATACCTGCTGTCAGTGGTTTCAAATCTGTCTATGAAGAATGCCTCCCTAGTTAGCAATTTCCTCCACAGTTTGTCTCCCCTTTTTCCCAGATTCAGTTTTCAATCCCCAAAACCTTCAAACTTGAGACAGTTTATCTCATTTTCCTTAATGTGACATGTCACATGAGAATCCATGTTTTCTCCCTGTGGATGTTGTGCTCCCCATACTAGTTTTCAACTGTCTCCCTGTTTTACAAATGGAAATTAAGTCACTGGGACACTTCATTGCATAGATCACCTCCATGGACTGGCAGTTGATAAGCTCTATAATTTCTAATCATTCACTGTTCAAGACATTTCTAATGCCTTCGTAGCCTGTATATATCTGAACAGTGGGTACATCTAGTGCAACGGTAGTTACCATTTATGTTCAAGTTGGATAAGAAATGTCCTTTAGCCTGTTTCAGGATAGGGTGGTCAGTATGAACCATCTTCTCTCACAAGTTAATTAGTGAGGCAGTATAGCGCAGTGGTTTAAGGCTCTGAGCTGCAAATCTGGAGACCTGGGTTTGAATCCCACAGTGTCCACTTGTATACTGTGTGACCCTGAGCAAGTCATTTAACTTTCCTGTGCTCCCAGGTCGCACCTGCAAACAAGCTTTCAGCTTAGTGTGCTACTCCTGGTTAAACAGTTGGAAAAAAAAAGTTCCTTGCTCTTTTAACAACCACCAGTGGAGGCTCTACAGACACCTTTTGACTTTCTCTGGATGTCTCTAATATCTTCTAGTGTGTTATGACCATGTTTTTTATTTGTCAAAATGAGTCTCAAAAGGTTATGGAGAATGCTATCCTTTTATTAGACTCTTCCATCTGTGTCCTGTTCCTATTTGTAGCAATTCTTCCCTCCGAATGCCATATGGTTGCCTCTGTCCTGATTAAATGGTATCAGATTTACTTTATAGTTCCTTTCCAAAAATGTCTGCTGTAGATCTTCTGTATTGATTTCATAGGCCTCTTATGTAGTGTAATCCTGCTTCACTTTTAAAAATTGGCCACACGGAAAGCTACCCACAAGTCTCTTCAGGTGAAAACTGTTTACATGGGGGACCACATTTTGGACAGTGGACTTCCTATACAGTCTGGCGTACAGTTTGTTAATCTTCTTAAATGTCTGAATATCTATAAAATGATTTTCTGACTACTACAGTTTATCAACAATTTCAAATATCCTGTTCTGCTGTTCATTTATTTTATTTATTTATTGAATTTTGGTAACCGGGTAGGCCCTCTGAGATAAGACAGTCTCTTTTTCAGGGGTGACCCGGGAAGTGCAGTACATCGATAGTGTATTCATTGATACAAGAAATTAGACAAGGAGTAGTTATACAGTAAGAGAGTACATCAATTACATTCAGTTATGCAAAATAAGCAATGTAAAGCACAGGCAACAAAACCTTACGTACAGACATTTACAGTATTTTGTTTTTCTTTTCTCAGAGATCAGGAGATAGAGAGAGTGGAAAGTTATGTTAGGAGAATTATGCAAGGAGTGAACAGGAATTAGGAGTCGGCGGAAGCAGGAACAAGGTGGGGTGATTAGGTGAGATAACAGTGAACTTTGAAATTGAAAGAGGGAGGTGCAGGCCAGTACAGAAGGAGGTAGAGTTCCAGCAGGACACAACAGAAAATGCAAATGATATCTGAGCCATGGAGAGTCATAAGTTTGTCACTGAGAGAAGGAGCAAGGAGGTAGATCTGAGGGCATGTCGGGAGAGACGACGTTGAACAATATCAGCAAGGCAAGTAGGAGTAAAGTGATAGACAAGCTTACGTATAAAGCTTAGTGTGGCATAGCATAATTTTAATTCATAGGGTAGCCATCCCAGGGCAGACAGGACATTGCAGTGATGGTGCCAAGCATTGTCCCTGAGAACAATCCTGCCAACTCTATGGCAGGTCTGTGATAGGTGAGATAGTATGGATATGGTAGCAGACAGTAGTAATGGAGCACCATACATGAGGAGGGGCAGGAGTGTGGCATCCGCAATCTTTTGGCAGGCGGTCAATATAAGGAAGGGATGGATGTGGTAGAGGACACCAATTTTTTGGTTTATAGTTTTGGTGATGGCTGTAACATGTGCATCTAGGGTAAGTGAGGGATCTAAGGTGACTCCCAAGTATTTGAAGGACCTGACTGATTTGAGTGCACCCCCCATACATGAAAGTAAATCCAGAAGGGGGGAGGGTTGGTGCAGATGAGTTGGAGAATAGCATGCTCTTTGATTTTTTAATATTAAGGACAAGCTGCTTCTGAAGAAACCAATACTCAAGGGTGTGGAAGTCGGAGGCTAGCATTGAATTGAGCCACCCGATATCATGAGAAGAACAGTAGATGATAGCATCATTTGCATATAGGTGAACAAAGGCCCCACCACAGTTATTAGGGAGGTCATTAATATACAGAGAAAAAAGTCATGGGCCAAATATGGAGCCCCGGGGGACACCATGGGTAACGGGCCTCAGGTCAGATAGGGAGCCTACCCATTTTACTTTTTGGGTACAGCCGTAAAGGTAACTTTGGGTCCAGGTCAGAGCAGTGGCATCAAGGCCAAGGACAAGCAGTTGTTGTAATAGAATGCCATGGTTGACCAAGTCAAAAGCCTTGGTCAGGTCTAGGAAAATTGCTCCAGTGGCACAGCCATGGTCCATTTCACAGAATATGTCAGAGATGACTTTAGTCAAAGCTGTAAGTGTACTGTGGTTTTTCCCTAAACCCATGCTGAGCGGTTGAGAGCAGATGGTGGAGGTCAAGGTAATCCTGCAGGTGGCCATAGATTATCTGCTGTTTTATTTTTGCTAGGGGGCAAAGTATTGAAATAGGCCAGAAATGTTCCACTGTTGAGTTGGGACCTCCCTTGTGGACAGGGATGACCACCACCACTTTCCATTTTTCTGGGACGGTGCAAGTAAGGAAAGATAGATTAAATAAACAGAGCAGCTAGGGCATCAGCTCCCAACTTAAGGAATTTAAGCTCTAGGGTGTCATGGCCAGGTGAGCTGTAAGCCTTTAGATTCATGAGGAGATGATGAACCTCCATGAGGGTTGCAAGCTTTAGGTGAACAGCAGGGAGATCCATAGAGTTGACTGATGGCAGGGGGTCAGGTTGAGGGGGAGTGGATGAACTAGAAAATAATGATATGTACCTATCCAGACTAGTGAAGAAATCATTGAAACCAGAGGCGATGGGGGTCAGCAAGAGAGACCCCCTGGGCATCAAGGGAACTGTGAGTCTCAGAGATGTTACCCTTTAAAGGGGAGTTAACCTGTTGCCAGAATTCTTTTGGATTACTAAAATTCTCAGTCTGGAGTCTCTTGAAATGAAGTCATTTTGTTTTTTGGATTGAGTCTTTGCAGCTGTTCCTTAGTTGCCTATATGTTTGCCATTTAGTAGGTAGCCCACTATCCTTATAAGTCCTCCATGCCTTGTCGTGAGTGGACATGAGCTACCTTAATTCCTTGGTGAGCCAGGGTGCTTTAATACCTTTTACCCTGCAACTCTTTAAAGGGGTGTGTTGGTCAACAATGTAAGTGAATTTTACCACAAAATAGTCTAGTTCTAAGCTAATGTCCAGCAGGGTATTAATCTGATCCCAATCCATTTCCTGGATGGTATACACAAAGTTGTTGGCATCAAACCTGGACATGTCCCACGCAGTGATGATCTTAGATGGGGGATTAGGGAAGTTGTTACTCCATATGCAGTGTGTAGGCAAGTAGTCACTTATACCATCTGAGAGGTCCTCTGCTGATTTTATCTTCAGGGCACAGTTTGTGACCACCCAGTCAAGTAAAGTGTGGTTACCTGTCTTTGTATTAATATGAGTAGGGTCACCAATCATTTGAACCAGATTTGAGTCTGTCAGGATGACAAGAGTTAGAATGCAGCCAATCAACATTAAAGTCACCTCCAAGTATGAGGTATTGCCATGGGAGGTTAGCAAGAGAGGTTATGAAGGAGGGGAGGCCAGGGACTGCTACCTTAGGGGGCATGTATACACAACCTACTATGAGTTTAAACTATCATGAAAATAACTAAGCTGCTGTTCAGTACCCCTCCACATCACAAAAGTGTCATCTATAAAGCATTTCCACTTTATTAAGTGTTTCATGAATGGGTTCTTCCCATTAGGAAATTTCCTCTCCAAATTATCCATAAACAAGTTAGCATAAGGGAGGCTATAGCAGGCCTCAGGGTGGTCCCTCTTATCTGCCAGTAAAAATTGTTTTCAAATCTTAAATGTTTTTTGCCAAATACCAGTTCTGCCATATGAATCAGAAAGTGATTGGGTGTGGCCTTCCACCTGCGTTCTCTACCCAGTGCTTCTATAAGGGCCCTGATACCTTCATTATGAAGGACTGAATTAAACAAATCCTTCCAGTTCTACATGACTGTAATCCCCACTTCAGAAGGGAGCTTACCTGGACTGCAACTTGATGCCTCCTGAATGCTGCTGGAACTGCTGCTGTGAGTTTATTTTTATTTATTTATTTATGTATTTGAATTTTGGTAATCGGGTGAGCCCACTGACACCATGTAGTCCCTTTTTCAGGGGTGACCCAGGCAGAACAATACAATACAATACAATAACATACTATACAATTCAATACAAAACAAAGGACTGGAATATAAATAATGAGCAGTAAATGTTATGAACAGCAAATATGCAATCAGTGAACAGTTGATGAGGGCAGCTAAACAGCAATGAGTGTACAACAGAGTTAGGGGTATGCAATGTAACAAAAGATGCAGTAGTGAGAAAAATAAAATACAAAATTGCAAAGTGATTAACTGTGAGATACACAAATTTACATAGAAATATACAGTACATATTTACAAAATTTCAGTGTAGTAACTTCAATTGAGATTTCTTTGGCAGAATAAAGAAAGATAATTGGATTAGGGTGTACATAATAGAGCAAAGAGAAAGCATGCTTTGAAAAAAATGCACCAGAGATTATTAATTTGAAAGTAAATAGGGTACAGAAAAAACAGCGATTAACGAAAACAAATGCAGGTAGGAGGTTTGAGCAGGTGTGCAGCAAGCAATTTTTTGAATAGTGATATGGAAGGGCAAGAGAAGAGATGAGGTAGGAGGGCATTCCAGGCTGCGGTGGCAAAGTAGGTGAAAGATCACCTCCCAGTGAGATGGTGGGGTATTGAAGTTGCAAGAATAGGTAATGTGGAAGACCTGAGTTGATGAATAACTTCTTTGTGGTAGACAATTCCCCTTAGACAAGGTAGATTGAAAAGATTTGCTAGTTTATATACAAATCATATTGTGGAGTACTGTACTCTTGAGTCATAATCCGGCCAATGTAGGGTAGCCATGATATCACGGT
Source organism: Neoceratodus forsteri (assembly GCA_016271365.2). NCBI lineage: Eukaryota > Metazoa > Chordata > Ceratodontiformes > Ceratodontidae > Neoceratodus > Neoceratodus forsteri. Next base: position 975,598,847 of record CM057452.1, on the reverse strand, counting down.
GGTGTTTTCTAGGTTCAGCCCTAGGGCAAAGTGCCCAATCCTATAACAGAGTTGTCAGAGCCGTGCAATGGATGAGGGTTGAGCAGAGAGAAGTAGTGGTGTGCCATAGAAAAGTATGGGTAGGAGGGATTTGGAAGCAATTTTCTGGTAGAAGATGGTGGATAAAAGGGGGCAGAGATGGTATAACAGACCTAACTTCTAGTCGCTAGTTTTAGTTAGCGAGGAGACGTGGGTCTCTAAAGAGAAGGCTGAGTCAAGGTACAGTCCTAAGTATTTAAAGGTTTGAACTACTTCTATGGAATCCCAGGATATTGAACAGATTTTGAGAGGGTATTGAGAAGAGGTTTTAGAGATTTTAGAGAAGTGATTGCAGAATACCATGGCTTTGTTTTTTCGGTATTAAAGATCAAATGCATACATATTTCATAAAAAGCTTGAATTCATTTGAATTCATGTCCCTGTCATGATTGTTTCCTAAAAATATCATGCTGTTTGGATTTGTGTTTTTTTTTTTAATCAGCATCTGTTAATGTGCTCTGCAGTAGCTGAAAACAGTGAAGAAACAGTGGAGATGTTTCTGTCCCTGTCAGTGAGCAATGACATCATACTTGTCCAGCCTGCTGCTTTAGCAATTAAATCCCTGATTGACTGAATAAGCTGTTGCAGTCCCTAGTTAGAGCAGTCTGTAGAGCTAATTGTTTTTACTCAGAGTTTGTTACTAACCCATCTGGCTTGTGTTTAGAGAGATATGCATAAAAGGTTGATCATTTGGGGTCCAGTGCTGAATTTTAATGGTATGAATGAATGTGAGAAACTATCTTGTTTGTATCACAGATGTCAGTTCTCTGTCATCAAAACTCTGCATTCCATTTTGGCTATATAAGACAGGGTTGTTTAAAGAGCCCCTGACACCATTAGAAAAACTTGAAAAATGTGAGATTTAGGCACAGTTCAGTTTATAGTTCAAATATTTTTTAGAATTCTTTCTCTTTTTTCTTTATTACTCAGTACAGTTGTGTAAAGAGGATTACTGTCTCTTAGAATTAATCTGCTCTTTCTGCTTGCCTACACCTGACATCATAATTCCCTTATGGCATCATAATTATCTCCTCAGCAACAGATTGTGATGTCATAAACAGAACTGTGATGTCAGTGATGTAGGCAAGCAGCCAGAACTGATAGGGCAGCTATTCTGTTTACATGCAAATGTCCTTAGTAATAAAGAAGTAAGGGTGACAATTGCAGAAATAAAATATTAAATATAGGCTGGATTGTGTCTAAATATTAAATTTTTTTCAAATTTGTCACAGCAGCAGCATCAGGGACTCTTTAATGGATATAAAATAAATCTGCATTCTGTTAATTCATAGAAGCAGTGTATCTTTGATGTAGCCTCAATAAACAGGTTTATGTGAGAACAATTTTATTTTTATGTCAGATTGAAAACATGTGTCTGCCACACTGCTATTTCAGGAACATGTACCGTATGAACTCATACAATTCAGTTCTTTGTGGGGTTCCGAATGAAAATACATCATGTATGTGTATAACTAGAAATACTATATGGCATCCTGATGCCCCTGTCTCCTGCCTCTCAGTTGAGGCTGCTGCACCCCACTTCCCTCTGTCCCCCACCCCCACAGTCAGGGCCAATGCACACTGTTACCCCCTTTTCCTGTCTCCATAGACAGGGCTGCTGTGCTGTGCTAAGCCCTAGAGTCCCAGGGTCTCTGCCTTCACAGTTTGGGCTGCTGCACCATGCTTCCCCAGGCCACCAAAGGTGGGACTTTTGCTACACCCTGCTACCCACTTCCATTGTCCCAAATGGGCAGGGCTGCTGCACCACATGCACCCTGTCTCACAGTTCGGGCTGCTGTACTCTGATTCCCCACTGTGTCCTGCATCTTAGTCAAGGCCTCTGCACCATGCTGTCCTCTGTCCCCTGATACCACTGTGCCCTGTTGCACCACAGAGCCTCTTGCCCCCACAGTTAGAGTTATTGCACCATGCTGCTCCCTGCCACCAGCATCTGATCCTTTGGTACACTGCTCAAAACTACCTAATAGAAAATACAAAATATACTTTCATCTTCTGTTACAGGGTGGGGGGCAGAGGGTAGCAGGGTGTGGCAACCTAAACTGTTTGTGCAGGAGGCAGCAGGGTGTAGCAGCAGCCCTGACTGTGTGGTGAAGACAGTGGGCAGCAGGTTGCAGCAGCCTCATATGAGGGCAGGAGATAGGGGGCTTTTGGGACAGGGAAAAGGAGGAAGCAGAGAGCTGCTGCCTCAACTGTCGGGTAGGAGACAGGGCCATCAGGATGCCATATAGTATTTCTAGTTATACACATACATGATGTATTTTCACACAGAATCCCTCAAAGAACTGAATTTTATGAGTTCATACAGTACATGTTCCTGAAATAGCTGTGTGGCAGACACAGGTTTATCAGTCTGACATGAAAACAACATTGTTATCACAAGAACATGTTTATTGAGGCTGCATCAACGACACGCTGCTTCTATGAATTAATGGAGTGTAGATTGATTTTATATCCATTAAACAACCCTGTGTTATATAGCCAGAATAGAATGTATAGTTTTGATGACAGAGAACTGACATCTGTGATACAGACAATGTAATTTCTCACAGACATTCATTCATACCACTTCAGTTCAGCACTGAACCCCAAATGATCAACTGTTTATAAGAACAGAATGATTTTAAGCTAATCTTTCTAAACACAAACCAGATGGGTTACTAATAAAATTTGAGTGAAAACAATTAGTCTATAGACTGCTCTAACTAGGAACTGCAACAGCTTATACAGTCAATCAGGGACTTAATTGGTGAAACAGCAGGCTGGACAAGTATGATGTCATTGCTCACTGACAGGGACAGAAACATCTTCACTGTTTCTTCACTGTTTTCAGTTGCTGCAGAGCATATTAACAGATGCTGATTTAAAGAAAACCACAAAACCAAACAGCATAATATTTTCAGGAAACACTAATCATGGCACAGGGACATGAATTCAAGGGAATTCAAGCTTTTTATGAAATATGTGCATTTGAGCTTTAAGAATTAGATGGTTATCTGAGAACCATGATTTGAGTGTATTGAAATCTGCATTAAGACTCTAATTCAGCAAGTCCATGTCTTTGGAAGAACGGAATAGAATGGCATTGTCAGTGTATAGTTGCACTGATGCACCACCACAGAAGTTGGGAAGCTCATTAATGAACAGCAAGAAAAGTAACAGACCTAGGATAGATCCCTGGATTACGCCATGTGTTATAGGCCTGAGAGATGACAGTGAACCAGACCACTTCACCCTTTGGGATCTCCCTTATGAGATAACTCTTTAGCCAGGTTAGTGCTAGGTAGTCAAGACCTAGGTGGTAAAGTTTTCTTAGAAGGAGGTGATGGTTAACAAGGTCAAAGGCCTTTGTCAGATTAACAAACACTGCTTCTGTAACAATGCCTTTGTCACTTGCATTGAGAATATTGGCAGAGACCTTTACAAGGGCTGTAGTCATACTATAGTTTTTTTCTAAAGTCATGCTGGCAATCGGTGAGTAGGTGGTGTGTCTCCAAATAGGACTGTAATTGGTTATAAAGTATCCTTTCTTAGATTTTAGCTAGGGGACAAAGAATTTAAATAGGTCTGTAGTTTCTGACAGTGTGGGAGCCACCCTTGTGGAGAGGGACTACCACTGCCACTTTCCATTTGCTCGGAATGGATCCGGAAAGAAAGGACCTGTTTATTAAATTATGGATAGACGCAGCAAGCGCCGGTGCCCCTAAGTTAAGGAACTTGGGCTCAATGGTATCATGACCAGGTGAACGTTCTTCCTTGATTTTTAATAACAACCCAAGAACTTCCATTTTGATTATGGTTTTTAGGTGGAAGGTGGGGCACGAACCTAGACTAGAATGGGGATGTGCGGGGATGGCAAAGTTAGGGGTTGATGAAAGATGTGTTGTGTACCTATCTAGGCCTATGAAAAATTGATTTTATTTATTTATTTAGTTTTTGTTAACCGGGTAGGTGCACTAGCCATAGCAATGACTATTTTCAGGCACAACCCGGGAGGGTACAGTGCAACAATACAGGGTAACATTTCAAAGCAATTACAAACATAGTTGACAGTACTATACAGAGCAGTTTAGCAAATGTAATGCAAATGCGGGTAGTAAAAAATAAATAAAAATGAGAGAGCAACAGTACACACCAGAAAACTACATTACCATGAGCTTGAAGGAAGAAACACTTGAAACAGATTGAACATTTAGTGCTAAATAAGGGAAAGAATGTAGTTCAATGGGTAGGATACTAGTAAGTTATAGAGTTAGGAACAAGAAAAGAGGGATGAGAGTAAAAAAAAGGAGGGAGGTGGGTCTGATAGGGAGGAGAAGTGCATAGCGTATAGAGAATCATATTATAAATGCCATGGAAGAGAAGACTGGGAGCAAAAGAAGCTACAGAGGTTTGAAACAGGAGCACTTGTGGGAAGAATCAAGATAGTTTTGCAGCCTTTTTTAAAAGTTGTATGAGATGGTGATTGGCGTAAAGCTACTTTATTCCCTCCGCGATGGAAGGGGGGTCTTGTAGGAGGTTGCCACCTGAAAGAATGGAACGAGGACACTGGGTTGATTTACCCTTGATTAGAGAGTTGAACTGTTTCCAAAATTCCTTTGGCTTGCTAAGGTTTTCTGTTTGGAATGAATGGTAGTAGGCTCTTTTGTCTCCCTGGAGCTTGGTTTTGCAAGAGTTTCTTAACTGTCAATAGGCTAACCATTCAGAGTGAAGTTGACTAATCTTGAAAGATTTCCAGGCAGCATCCCAGCACTTCATGTGTGACCTTAATTCCTTAGAAAGCCAAGGAGCTTTGCTGCCTTTGTACCTGTGTTTGGTTAGGGGTGCACATCTGTTGAGTTACGCTGGTGGAGTTTTGGCACTTTCTGCACCCTCCTACAGCAGCTGCATTTCTTCTGATCTGGTCTCCCATTTTGGAAGTGGTGACCAAAGGTAACCAGGACCAGATGCTACTCTTCCATCTTCAGTGCCTCAATGCATCACAAGAACTTGTCACCACCAAAGAAAAGGAGCACCTGTGACAGGGGCGCCTGCCCAGCACTCTCCACTCTTCATGATTCTGCTGGTACCCATGACTCCAGACCCACAGCACCCAAGACCCCATCAGATGAAACAGACAACAGCCCAAGAGGGCTGCAAAACATTCCTGAGACCAGTACATTATGGCAGATGAATAAATAATTAAAACAGAGTCTTTGGAGCCAAAGCTCCTTAGTGCATGTCATGGCTATTTTGGTGCTTTTAACCCCTAGTGGTTAGAAAACCCACAAAAGAACTGCAAAGACTTGCTGGGGAACGACATCAGAGGCCTATCCTTAAAATACACTGACAGACTAAAGGGAGCAATTGAGAGGGCAAAAGGGCACACTGACAGCCCTGTGCAGCAAATCAAACACTGATTCTGAGAAATATGTTCCTAAGATTTCTGGGAGCTTGTGGAAGTCTGAGAGAGACACTGAAGTGAGCAGACCTGTTGCTATGTGAGAGAACTGGTGGTCTAGCCAGGCCCACACCTTGTGAGCTCTGTCCAGGGCTCACCCTTCCAAATTATTGCGAGCCTTATCCAGGGCTCATATTGCTGTGAGACTGTGATAGAAGGGCACCTGCAGAAAGTGAGTCACTGAGAGACTGTGCCTGTAAGGTACTTCTATAGATCAAAGCTGCTGTGTGAAAAATCCTGAAAGTCCCCCTTCTTAGAGTTGTTGAGCTGTGAAATCAGAGACTGAGACCTGCATGTAGTCCAGTCTACTGCAGAGCTAGGTAGGAGACCTGCCAGCCCTTATCAAGTGGAGTGAATTGGAGAACTGGGAGTCATGGGGCACATACCCTGAGTACATGGGTACTCTTGATCCAGAGGGAAGTTGGACTATGGGGGTTACTCCCTGGGTCTGGACTTCTCAGGAACCATGAAGCCACTGCATAGTGCTCCTTTGACTGTGCTGTGAAAGCTGAGCCAGAAGGTCTGGGCTGCTGGGAGTCATCTGTGGGAGAGTCCAAAGTGCTTCAACTCTACGCTGCTAGGGTCTAACCTTTACATTTATTTCTGTCTTTTACAAACCAGCTATATACTTCTTTCACAAGCCATTGTGGATGGAATTTTCAAAAGTCAAAAAATGTCAAAACTCCTAGCTACATCGCATTAAATTATCAAAAGTCATACAATGGATGCAACATCAAGTTACAGTGGGTGGGATTTTCAAGTCATAATATGCAGCCTTTTCCAAAAAGTTCAGCTTAAATGCAGAATTTCTAGCTGTTTATTGGTAATTTGCATTGGTTTTTGGATAAGAAAAAATTGCTATATGTAAGTACAAATGATAGCTCAGGTTACACTCAGTTTGACAATTGTGTCCAGGCACATTTATACCTGAATTTTGCAAACCAGACATAAGTTATCATTAATTTTATTTATTGGAGTTCGGTAACTGGGTAGGATCTCTGAGACAAGCTGTCCCTTTTCCAGGAGTGACCCAGAATAATTACATGGAATACACAGACAGTATACATACAAAGACTAATTTCATACAGTGCATAGTTACATGACAAAATACAGTGAATTCAATGTATTTAATTAAATCAGAGTTTTGAAAATTAGACATAGGGACAATTCTGCTTATGTCCAAAGTTGTCCAATAGAAATATGCATCTAGACTTAGGCTTTGAAAATACCACCTGTGCCTTTTATATTTGTGTAGTATTGAAGTCCATCTTTATGATTTTACATTTCTTTATAAACAGCAACTGGCTTCTGTTTTCTGCTTCTCAAGTAAAATCTGTTTTAGAAGAAAATACCCCCACTAAACCATAACAAAAGCAATTATAGTATCAACAAATCACACGTTTATGATATATCTTTCATATTTTAATTGAGAAATGCTTTATTTCTCTGTATGAACCAACAAACAGATTTGCACTCTTTCATTAAAATGCACTGCCTGCCTTTCCAGTAAAGATTTTCTGATTTCATAATACAAGAATTGCTCTAGATTCTTTTTTCTAGCAGTTGGCAAAAAAGAGAAAATAATTAAGAAGGTATATGAAGACACAAAATATTACTAGCTATCTAAGGGTTCCAAACCTTCATTATTTAGGATTATTGGAGGCTATACATTAATGGATGCATGGAATGCACGAGAGGTGTGTACACAGCCCACATAGCTCCACACCAGGGGACAGGTCCACGGTGGTCAGCATTCATGATTCCTGGCCACTGCAGGGTGCTTGTCTGCAGCCCCGCCTATCCTGGTCCTACTACTGGAACCCCACTCTGCATGGAGCAGAGAACTGAGCGATGGTGCAGATCCCATAAATGGCAACCATCAAACAAGTGCCTGAATAGCCACCCCAACCCCTGTCCTCCTGACTGAAGAGCTGGGGCGGCATTGCAGCTATATTGTGCACTGTGCCACGACTGGCAGGTGTTTGTAGTGGGGGACATGCAATGGATACAGCAGGGTGCCTACTGCCATATCCTGCACCCCTATTGCCTGGCACTCCAGGTCTTAGTGAATGGTGTGGAGTGTAGGCAGGCCCACTGACACTCCCCTGGACAATCTGTGCATGTACTGTAGCTGCGTGACTGACTGGGGGATTGAGTGTGAAGGAGGCACACACCCCTTATGTGAATACCACCAAGTGTTCGCAGAACCCCTAGTGCTTGTCATTCTGATTTAGGGTTGCCTATGCACCATGTATCCGTGGTGTGTGGGCAATTGTGTTTTTTGTGCAGAGACCCCAATATCCTTAGTAGGCATCTGCTCTTTAAGGCTTTTTGAACAGCATCCAAAAGTATGTGTGTCCTAACCTGCAAGTATAGAGCCACATGTGACTCTTTATAAGTACAGATCTACTGAAGCTCTACCACTCTTCCATGTTTTTAAAGATTCAACATTTGACTCAGCCTGCAAGTTTAGATGCATACATTGCTACTCAACCTTTTAATCTTCAGCACAGTAGAGTCTCTACTAATGCACATTAGAACTATAGTTACAGCACTGCTGAAATAATGGAAGTCATCAACTTGAAAGTAAATCATTACAAGCATTTCCCACATTATGTTATGGAAATAACTCTGTCAAACATTATAAATCATCAGCACTAATTTAACCAATCAGCACTAAGAGTAAGCCTATGTGAAGACTTCTTACAAACATAAGGACTGTGGAGCAGTTTGAATTTTGGCACCTTTACTGTTCACATTTTTTGTCGGTCCAGCATTGGAGATAGGTTTTATACAGCAAGATCTCCATCAGTATAAGCAGTACCCAACAACCTATTGCAAGGTGCCTTAAGGAGTCATATCCTAAGAAACTGCTGTACTGTGCATTTAAAAAAAAAAAGAAAAATTGTTTGCTTCTCCAGGGATAGCCATGTCCCGATAGCATGTACCTTTTGCCTTGCTTACTATCGCTAGTATCCAAGGGTTTAAAATTACTAAAATTGAAAAAAAAAAACTGTTTGCTTATTCCTGCCATCACTAGTATCCTAGGGCTTAACTTTAATTTAAAGAGAAAAGGTACATTGTTTTGCTTAACTTGAACATTAACAGAGAAGAAAACTGTCTGCTTAATCTTGCCATTGCCACAGAAAAGGTAATTGTTTGCTTAAAACTCCTCCCCTCTGCAGCACTGTCTAAATAACCCTTACTGTACCTGCTTCTCCACAGCCCACAGAAAAGGATCCCACCGAGGGTAGGGAGGTCATGAGGGCCAGAATCCAGATGCCCTCCCCCAGCCCTCGAGTCAAAGCAGATGCAGACATGAGCACCACAGAACTGTGGCACAGTTTGTTTGCCCCGCCACCCCCACCACCACCCTTGGTCGACATGCCCTTATATACGGTATTGAAGAACCAATCAGGCTGAGGCTGTGTCTGAACCAATCAGCCCACTCTAACATCTGCAGCTTATAATGCTTCACCAATTGAGGCAGCATTTTCCATCAACCACTAACAGTGACTCCCATTACTCTAAACACTATATGTTCTAGGTGTCTGCCCTCTTATATATCTCCTTCCCACTCTCCCCTAATAACCACGCTCCTGTACCACCACAGATAGCTCCCCTCTGCCTCCCAATCCCAGCATCTTCCCTGCATCATGCCAGCATTACAATGATCACCATACTCCTTGTCTCTGTCAAACTCCTACTGGGACATCCCAGTCTCTTGCCCGTGAATCGCCCCGCTGGTTCCCCTGCAACACAGCAAAGGCTCCCACCTACACTCCCAGACACGGAATCCCCACTGCACCCTCCCCCTATGCACTGCCCACCTATCTCCTCCAATGACCATCCCCCATGTCCCATTGCATTCCTCTCCTACCCCACCCTCATCTCACTGGCCACCCTGTGCACCAGCATCACACCAGAAAAAAAGTGCCATGCCCACATCACCAAACAGAGAACACTGGCAACCCTCAGAATCCTTGCCCTGCTGCTGCTTATGTCCGGCAATGTTTACCATAATTCAGACCCCATCTCAGCCAGGCCAGGCATCTCACACCATAGACTAAGTTTAGCTGCGATAAATATCTGTAGTCTGCACCCCCAAAAAAATGGCACGGCTACAATGCTGGGTGCAGATGCATGAACCGGATGTGCTAGCCCTCATTGAGATCTGGCTGTCTAAGAAGGTCCCGGGCTACTCCATAGCACTCCCTGGCTTCAACACTTACAGAACGGACAGAGGTGGCAAATGGGGTAGGGGGAGGGCCTTCTACTTACAAGATTTACTGCTATGCCAAAGCCTACCAGCCCTTTTCCTGAGCCACGAGGCACAGGCTCTGACCTTAAAAATCATTCTAGACACTAACAGAGCCCCTGTAACCATTATGGTGGTGTACAATCCTCCTTGTAACCAAGCCACGGCATTTCAATCCCTGGCAAACTATATCTCCAGCTTCCCACCCAAGACTGAACATATTATCTTGGGGGATTTTAATATGAACTAGCTATCTAGCTCAGCCTCACCTATAAAGAACACCGTATCAGTGCTAGACCTGGCACAATTAGTTAACCAGCCAACCAGGATTAATCCCAAAAATGGCTCCAGCACCCTCACAGACCTAGTACTCACCAATCGCCCTAACAGAATCTCAAACCTAACTGTACTGCCAGACTCATTAAACGATCACTCCCCCATCCTCTTTGCCTGGTCATGCCTGTGGCAACCTCCCAGACCAGACAGTTACATCCACCGCCGTCTTCAACTGGGAGGCCTCACTAAGCTAAAGACGTATCTTGCTCAGTGTGACTGATCCCCCATCAGACGTTCCACATCCATAGATGCTGCCCTTGAGTATTTCACCCAGACCTTCAATAAGGCATGTGACAGATTTGCCCTACTCAAGAAGGTACAAACCAAAAAACGAAACACCCCCTGGGTTACACCAGCACTGCTCACGCAGCTGAAGAGCTATGATGACCTCTGGTGCAAAGCAACTGCCTCTGGTGTACAGTTGGACAGGCTGGCATATAAAATGGCTCTCAAAAGTGTACCTGGGCCATTAGGATGGCCAAATCCAACTACTACAAATCCACCCTGGCCTCATCTTGGGGGAATGTTAGGTTGTTTTGGGACAACTTAAAGGAACTAAATGGAAAGTCCAGAAAGACTCCCCCCACCCAGCTAACTGTCAACAATAATACTACATCGGACCCACTCACTATCGCCAGCAGCCTAACTGCTGCATTTTCTGATTTGAGCACAGTTCTGCCAAGCAACTTTTTCAACCCCACCCCTAAGTCACCTGAACCCAGCAACACCTACTCCCCATTCTAACTCGGGGTCATTAGTATGAAGGAAGCATGTTCTTACCTAAAAATAGCAATAGGGGGTTCAAACTACTGCAAAGACTCCTTTGACATGATAATCCTTAACCTGGTACTCGACTCGGTGCTATCACCCCTGACCAATCTCCTTAACCTCTCCCTATGCCTAGGGCAATTCCCAAATGACTGGAAAGTGGCCACCATCACTACAATACCAAAGAGTGGGGATCCCACACTGCCCAGTGACTACAGACCCATCTCAATACTCCCTCCACTCTTGGAAGCCCTGGAAAAAATCATTGCTATCCAACTCACAGACTACCTACTAGAGCATGACATCCTATGCAGGGAGCAACATGGCTTCAGAGCTGGACACAGCACAACAACTGCCTTCATAGAGTCCTCCAGGTCACTGCACAATGCCCTAGATAAAAAGCTGCTAACAGGAGCCATATTCATTGACTTGTCAAAAGCGTTTGACACAGTCTGCCACCCCCTCCTTATAAATACTCTACGCCGCACAGGCCTGTCCCCCAGACTAATCGCCTGGTTCACAAGTTACTTCACAGACAGGTCCCAATGTGTGAAGATAAACAGCACCCTCTCACCCGCTCTACCAGTCTGCTTGGGGGTTCCCCAGGGCTCCATCCTTGGCCTGCTGCTATTCAACATCTTCCTGAACACTCTACCCAAATCTTGTCCCTGTAACCTTCTGCTTTACGCAGATGATGTGGTAATGTATGCCTCCCACTCGGATCCCACAATCCTTCAATCCTCCCTACAACTTGCCTTCAGCCACATTGAAAACTGATTCACGAACCACAGACTCATGGTCAATGTAAAAAAGACCAAATCAATGCTCTTTACCCACCGTCAGAGTAAGGACTACAATGCCCAGCTATCAATCTTTTCCAAAACCCTCCTCCCACTGGAACAGGTCTACACCTATAAATATCTGGGCATTACCTTCGATCCTAGTCTCTCATTCCACTCACATATAAGTAATCTTTTCTCCACCATTAATATACGCATAGGATTGCTGTATCGGCACAAAGCCTGCCTAACCCCAGAGACCCTAAATATTGCTGTTACCTCCTCTGTTCTCTCCCTTGTAGACAATGGGCTCTCCATCTACTCAGCCACTGACCACACTGCACTAAATAAAATCCACCTATCCATTAAGAATGCCTGTAGGCTCCTTGCTTGTATGGACAAGCGTACCCATAGTTGCACCCTGTATGCACTAACAAAAATCCTAACTCTAGATGAAAGAATACATTATCAAACATGTCTACTTACTAAGAAAATCCAACTAGGCCTCACTCCCACTGGAGTCTCAACCTCCTTCCGCACGGCACATACCGCAACAAACACCCGGGCGGCAGATAAATTAACGTGGACTGTTCCCAGGGTCTCAACCTCCCTGGCACAGCAGTCCTTCTCTTACAGAGCACCTTTCTGGTACAATAAACTCCCCCAGATCACCATCTCTATCACCAGACTAGGCCTCTTAAAAACAGCCTTCAAGAACCACATACTCTCCAACCGCCTCTGCCATTGTTCCTACTAAAAAGCAGATATCTGCCCAGACTACTAGACTTATAGGTCACAAAAATCCCCATCCCTGGTACAGTGTATTTATTACAATGTTGGCAATATGACTGCTCGCATCAACTACTAAGCATATAGGCCTTGCAATAACTGCTAATCGTACTACTTACTGATGTTCACAAGTCCCCTGAAGGACTTGTCTAGTCACCCCACCTTTATAGGACTAGTAACCCTGTTCATGCCCTGTTATTTCTTATCATGTGTCCTTCTTTCTGTGTACAGCTTATACCTGTCATGCATTGTTTATCCACTGTTGTCCTCCTCCCTCTACCCCATTGTATATTGTATAATGACTGCTTCTTGTATATGTCTTGTAAACTGATGTGAAGCCTTTGGAAATGAGTCTCTGACTCAAAAGTTGTAATCCAATTTCTCAATAAATAAAATAAATAAATAAATGTAAAGTGCTTTATAAAGGGAAGTTTCCAGTTTTAAAACAAGGCATCTCTTGCTTTTGTATTTTTTTAATAATTTGTTAGACTTTTATAATAAGTCATTAAACATATTCTTAATAATTTTTAATTAATGGAATCATTTTGGTTTCTATTAAAAAGGAAAGGATTGTGGAAAGACTTGAATCTAGCAGTTTACAAGATCCGAGGCAGTATGATTCATGGGGACAGGTCATGTCAGACATACCCGATAGATTTCCTTGACTGGGTGTCCTGGGAAATAGATCACGGATGGGTGGTGGACATAGCCTACTTAGATCTTAACATGTCCTTCAATACCATGCCACACATGAGGCTCATAAGGAAACTGGACAGTTGAAAGGTGCATCCTAAGGTGGCTAACTGGGTAGGAAATTAGTTACTGGATAGACAGCAGAGGGTGGTGGTAAATGGAACTTACTCAGGGGAAGGAAGTGTGACCATTGGGTACCTCAGTACTCTGTATTGGCATCAGTCCTCTTCAATGTCTTTATAAGTGATATTGCAAATGAGCTTGAAGGGAAAGTATTCCTCTTAGCAGATGACACCAAAATCTTCAATAGGGTGGACACTCCAGAGGGGGTAGAGTGGATGTACAGAAACCTGAGAAGGCTCCAGAAGTGGTTGTGGGTATAGCAGTTGGGTTTCAATGTAAGAAAGTGTAAAATCATGCACCTAGGGTACAGAAACCCAGAGGCAGAGTATAAAATGGGAGAGAGGTAGTGACAGTCCCCCAACAGAAAAGGGACCTTGGAGTAATAATATCTAATGACCTCAAGGTGGCAAGGCAGTGTTATAGAGCAGTGTGTAGGGCCAGTGGGATACTGAGGTGCAAAGGGAGGAGTATCACTAGCAAAAGGAGGGAGGCAGTGTTACCACTGTATAGATCATTGGTGAGACACCACCTTGAGTACTGAGTCAAGATCTGGAGACCATATCTCAGGAAGGACATAGACAGAATGGAGGCTAGCCAGTGGAGAGCAACTAAAATGGTGCAGTGGCTGCATCAGAAGCCATATAAGGAGAAACTGAGGGACCTCAATATGTACACCCTAGAGGAGAAGAGGGAGAGGGGGAACATGATAGAGACATATGAATACCTAATGAGGTTGAACGAGGTACTGAAGGAGAGTATTTTCACAGAAAAAGATGCACTTAAACAAGGGGGCATGCAATAAAGCTGGAAGAGTGAAAACATAGGAGGCATGTGAGTAAGTATGTCTTCACTGAAAGAGTGGAGTATGCCTGGAACAGTGTTCCAGCAGAGGTATTGGGGGCAGAACCAGTGGTGGGCTAGAATTAGAAGCCTGTGTTGTATAGGCACAAGGGAATCCTAGCTGGGAAATATGTTGGGGCCAGAGATCCAGTAGGGTCTGCACTGACAGTATAGTCAGGGACAAACGGGCAGAATAGGTGGGCCAAGTAGTCCTTCTCTGTTGTCAGATTCTATGTTTCTATGTTCCTTTCATAAAAACAGTATCCCAAAGTGCTTTACAATTGGGGATCTTTTTTGCTTCCATTTTCCCTGCAAAGGGAGATTCATAGAGACAGCTTTAGGAGAAATCAGAGAGGAGTTAAGCACAGGCAGGTTAAGTAACTTGCTCAGTGTCACACAATGAATAAGTGGTAGTTGTGGGATTCAGTCCTGTGTCTCCAGATTCACAGCTCTGTGCTCCAGCCATAAGGCCAAATTGCCTCCCTGTAAATGATATGTTTATATAGAGCCCATCGCCCAGAGTGTCTCTTACACCTGCAAGAGTATCACCTCTTGAATACTTAGGGTGCCGGAACCAATCACGTTCAATACATAGTTCTCTCACCCTAAGAACATGCAAGGAAACACACTTACAGGTATAAAAGAAACTCTGAGCTCTATATACAGCATAATAATAAAAATAATCATTTGTTTGAAGCACAATTCAGACAAGTATCAAAGCGCTTTTACAAACTAAAATCTTACAAAACGATAAATATTTAAAACCAACATGATAGCAGGCATCCCTCAGTTAATTCTCAGGATAGGCAAGTGAGAATAATATGTTTTTAGTGCTGTTTTAAAGCTCCCCATGGTCAAACACCCCCTTATCTGATGAGGTAGAGAATTCCACAGGGTAGGAGCCACAAATGCAAAAGCTTGGGCTCCAGAGGTCTTTAAGCAGACCCTGGGAATCTCCAGCAATCCCTCATTGGCAGAGTGGAGTGGTCAGAGGGGGCAATAGGGACATAGAAGCTCTTGCAGGTAACTCGGTCCCTGTCCATGTAGGGCTTCATAGGTCAGCAAACCGACCTTGAAGGTGATCCTCCACTGAACAGGCAGCCAGTGCAGTCTACACAGCACAGGTGTGACATGGCTAGATCAAGAAAGCCCAGTCAACAACTTGGCTGCAGCCTTCTGCACCAGCTGCAAGTGGCGGATATCAACCCCCAGTAGTCCTAGGTACAGGGTGTTACAGTATTCAAGGCGAGAGGTCACAAAGGCATGGACTAGTGTTGGAAGATCACCAGGCAGAACCAGATGCTTAATCCAAGTGATATTCCTCAGATGGTAAAATGAGGTCTTGACAACGGATGACACCTGAGATTTCAAGGTCAAAAATAATGCCCAGACTCCGCACTCATTCAGAGGTCATCAGCTGGCGACCGCCGAGCAGAATCCCAGAGGCCTGCTCAGCTGACAACCCCTCTACCCGGTGACTTGGGTCCACCACCAAAACCTCAGACTTGTCAGGATTCAGTCTCGGCCAGTTGGCACTCATCCAGTCCTGGATCTCGGTGAGGCAGTTGTTAAACACTGAGATCGCATCATCCTGGCCAGGTATAATGGACATATATAGCTGAGTATCATCTGCATAGCAGTGAAAACTCAAGCCATACCACCTTACAACGTCTCCCAATGGCAGCACATACACTATGAATAACATAGGCAAAAGCACAGAGCCCTGGGGTACCCCACATGATAGAAAGAATGCATCAGAGAAATAAATTCCCGACACAACTCTGAGACCTATCAGTGAGGAACGAGTGGACCCATCTGAGGACTGTTCCTGACAGTCCACAGATTACCCGCAGGCACTCCAGCACTACGCCATGATCCACAGTGTCAAATGCCACTGAGAGATCAAGGAGGACTAAGATGGAATGACTTCTCCAATCTCTCACTATCAGAAGATCTTTGAGCACCCAAATCAGGGCAGTCTCGGTGCTGTGCCTCTTCCTAAATCCTGACAGGAAGGGATCATAGATGTCATGGATGATAGGGTGGTCATCCAGCTGCAACGCAACCACCTTCTCAATAACCTTGCCCACAAAGGGCAGGTTAGAGTCGGGTCTGTAGTTGGCGAGACTGTCCAGGTCGAGAGATTTCTTCAGGAGGGGCATCACCACCACCTCCTTCAGGTAGTCAGGAAACTCACCTGTCTCAAGCGAGCACCGGACTATCTCTGCCAAGACTGGGATGATGACCTCAATACACCCCACAAGGAGGTAAGTTGGGCCTGGGTCCAAACTACAGTAGATCAGCTGCATGTTCTGGATGATTCCTATGACATCCACGATTGCCAACCGATTAAAAAACAACCAACAAAACCGGGGCTCTGCAACCTCCAACCGATCACCATCCTGCCTATTGAAGAGAGCTATGCAGATCTCTGATCTAATGTCTGCATCCTTACCAGCAAAGAAGCGAGCAAACTCGTCACACTTATCCTGTGACAACACTCTCTGAACTTGCAGACAGGCTGGATTGCACAGTCTGTCCACAGTTCGGAAAAGCTGAGCTGGTCGGTTCTGTGCAGCAGTGATCTCCCCAGACAGGAACTCTGCCTTCTTATAGGAGATCACCAATTGATAGTCCATATAATGGGCCATCAATCTAAGCCTGTCTGCATCAAGGCCAGATTTCTGCCAGTGTTGCTCCATCCTTCGCCCCTCTCTCCTCATCTCCTTCAAGGTCCCATCAAACCAGGGGGACCGAGGACGAAGTGTGAGGTGGCAAACATGAACAGGAGCAATAGAATCCAAAGCCACCACCACAGCCTTGTTATAGGCTACTAGTAGGTTGTCTGTACCCTGCTAGCAGTCGGAAATCCCAATAGATTCAGCACTGCCATCAGGCCATCTGTGGTCACATCCCTTAATGGGCGGTACCGGACCATCTCCAAAGGGACAGGCCTATAAGGGGGAGCCCAGAAATTAAACCTGATAGTGTAATGGTCAAACCAACCAACTGGCTCCACCACCAAGTCAGAGGTCTCCATATCCAGTAGGAAGGCCTGGTCCGAAGAACAACCAGAATTATGAGTCACAGAGGAAACTACCTGTGTGAAGCCCAACAAAATCATTAGTTGGAGGAAGTCTTGACCAATATGTGAGAGGTCATCATTGACCCAAGCACTGAAGTCACCCAGCACATCACGCTGGGAGACTCTAACACCATGTCGACAATGAAGTCCACGACCTCCTGCAGGAATTGCTTCCTGTCTCCAGGTGGATGGTAGACAAGAAGAATTTTGCACCATACACCTGCGCCTAAGATACATTCAAAGGATCTGGCCTCCTCCACTATCAGGCCCAATTCTATTCTAAAACAAATGGCCACACCCCCACCCCTACAATCCAACCTCGGGCAGTGTATCACAGAGTACCCGGCTGGAACTGCTGACTCAAGAATACGTCCAGCATTATCATCCAGCCAGGTCTCAGTGATGCATGCCAGGTCTGATGTCCCAACAAGACTGGCAATTATTGCTGTCTTGTTTTTAATGGACCTGGCATTGCATAACATCACCTGGGTCGGATAAGACTCTGAGGCTGATCAAGTCAACTGCCCACACAAAGTGGAGA
Source organism: Neoceratodus forsteri (assembly GCA_016271365.2). Lineage (NCBI taxonomy): Eukaryota > Metazoa > Chordata > Ceratodontiformes > Ceratodontidae > Neoceratodus > Neoceratodus forsteri. Next base: position 975,581,099 of record CM057452.1, on the reverse strand, counting down.
ACTTGGGTATGGGGACCAGATAGGGAGGAACCCTGTCCAGTCTTCATTTTGCCCCAGGGCATCTCCTCGTCTCCACGATCCCAATCCGGCTGCCCAGCTCCCCCCAGGTCCAGGTCCCCCCCCCCCATACTTCCTCCTAACAATCCCCAAATGCCAGACAATGACTATATACATCAGCAGGCAGAGGGGGACAACTAAAGGGATGGAGACCCTGGAGCTCTGAAGGGCAGTAGCGCTTGACTAGGAGAGCCACCTGCCAGCACATACTCTCAAGCCACCCAGTATAGCCACCCCCAGATTATAAAACCCAAACCCACAAATTAAACAAAACCCAAATAATCAGCAAGTCCCCCCTCCCAAATTAAGGCATAAAGTCTCAGATGATTTGGTCCATATGTAGGTCCAGTTTATAGTCAATAGTGAATCCCAGTTGAAAAAGGAAGCATGCCAAAACCTCAGAATAATGTTGCGGAAAGATGAGGCTCCCACCTTCAATCAATCTACGTGAGCAAATGTCCGAATAATCTCCTCCAACTCCAACAACAACAGAAATTAGACAGTCATGTAATAGACCATGGAGGTACTCTCACTACCTCCCCTCTGTCCAGCAACAGGACCTGCATCTGACGAGGAGCCACCAAGCTAATGTCCAGGGAAATGTGTGTCAGATTTTCACTCCACTGAATATCTTTCTTTTCTCTCCTACATCACACACTACAGCCTCCAGGCTGAATCAGCACCCACTAGGAGTTGTATCCATAGAGCCCAGGGACCAGGCCAATCCAGGGTCCCTCAGATGAAGACCAAATGACACCCACCTGGTAAAGACCCCAAGGACCTTCAGGGACCATGCTGCCCACCAGCCTATGCCTCCCCTGTATCCCACGTGGCCATTGACACCAAGGCAACAGCCTCCAATCTTGCACCATGGCCCGGAAATTAAGGGAAAACTGTTGTCTCCTGTCCAAGACACCCGACCAACAACATGTCCAAACCTACACAGGTCATCAATAAGGGGGCTCCAGGGACCCGGCCGTCCTCTGGTAGCTGTCATCCCTACCACCCAACACACCTGCCAGGGGAACCGTCCCAGCAGAAAGCACCCCCGTCGCCATCTCAACAGCAGACCCACTGGCCTTGCACTTATCAGTCGAGGTCTCCAAGACTGGGTCAAACAGTAATTAATCCCAAGCTGCAGGAGGTGGAGAAGTCCATCCAAAGTTACAGCTAACTGGATCGTGCTTTCACCATGCCAGCATCAGTTCTTCAGAGGATTCTGCAGGTATCCACACACTCCCCATTCATATGGAGCAGCTCTTTCATCTTTCGTCTTCAGCCAGCCACAAATCCAGGTGAAAACTCAACAAAAAACTCCAGCAGGTCCTCAACAGGTCACCATGATCTTCACCACTAGCCGGGAGAACCAGACAGTAAAACACGGCCTTTCAATGCAGCCCACCATGTTGAAATTGATAGTACCACAAAACAGATGAAGAGCTATAAAAAGTCCCGACATACGTGATCAACAGCAAAAAGTGAAAATCAGAATGTCTCTTAGCAATATTCCTACCACTAGAAGTTTTGCATTCCAAAAGCTTGATTGCTAAAAGTAGTAGACCAGATGGTGTTTAACACTCTCTCACTGGTCTTCCTCACTTCTTAGACCCTAACTAAACTAACTACACCAAAATGATAAAACAAAAGAAACAAATAAAATAACCTACTAAAAGCAATAAACAAAGACTGGATAATCTAGTGGCTCAAGCAGCTCACATGCAGCTGCCATCTTGCCTCCTTTCCTCACAAGGTGAGTTGTATTATACAATGGCAAAAATATTTCCTGGACTCTGATATGTACAATGTATGATGTACAATAAAAAGTGCTGTCAGGCTTCTAGCCATGTATCGAAAGCCTCTTCATGTGCTATATTATAGTGTGGATTAAAACAAGAGGTGAGGGCTGGTCAAGTGGCATGGTGGGCTGAGGCATAGAGTACCACTCCACAATCCACACTGGTGACCTGGGTTTGGGAGTGAGATGCGGGTCATTCGGTGGCTGTCAGAGGATGGAAGACTTGAACATTCTAGGGACAGCTCACTTCCCTCAGGAAGGGTGGTGTGCATGTGTCTCACTCAGTGGCTACCACCTTGAGGAACCTAAGTAGCAGTGCAGCAGGACACAAGGGAAAGGGATCCCATCCACTGGATGATGCGTTTCCATGGAAGTGGTGTACACACAACATGTCATTGTCTGTGTTGTAGATCATAGGGGAGAAAATGATGGCATAAACCCCAACAATGACAGGAGTATGGGCCAATCCCCTGCAGGCTCCACACTGGTGACTGGGCATCTCTGATTATTCTGTGGCAGAGGACAGATTGAGCACAAGTGTAGAACCTAGAGAGGCCTGGTGATGGGGCTGGGGTGGGCACCTATTCAGATGGGGTGGCTAGAGTAAAACCAGAAATAAACTACTAATTGAAAAAAAAACAGTGAAAGGTAATGATTCTTCTGTTTTCAATAATATCCTCAAGCTTGTAAATTATTATTTTACTGATTCATAATGGTATTTCTGGAGATGGTAGGTCATGAATGTAATGTTCTGTAATGTTCAGGCCTTATCTGACTGTAAAGTCAGCACCTTATCTGAATGTAATGTTAGGACCTTAATTTAACATTGGTGCTTCACAGTGTTGCTGTTAATTCATGGAATTGAATACACACAATGCACTAGTAACACTGCAACATGTTCTGAGTTCTGGGACCTACTCATTGCATACGCCAAGGGAATTATCATTTCCCATAGTATTCTGTTTATGTATCTATATATATATAGATATATATATATATATTGTATATAAATATATATATTAGAAATATAACTTAGGCTGTGCTGGAAATGTATATGCAAGTTCTGCAAGGAAGGAAATATGGAAAAGAAAGCAGAGATGCAATGGGAAGCTTCATGTGAGGTCATCTATAAAATATATCAGACGTCTATAACTTAGATAATTTGTGCAGGACTGTCTTGAAAACTGGATTATATTATCCAAATTACATGTTTTATTCCTGCATAAAAATAAAATGTTTACTACTTTTTACTACTACTTTACTACTGTATTATTGTAAAATACAATGACCTTCATGGCATTCCAAAAATACAAACATATATAAAATCTCTTTTTCTTACTATATATACTATGCTTTTTTCATATTACAATATCTGATAGGAACAAAGTGTAGAATATAACAACAAAAGACCTTGATTGTTTCAGTCTGTTTGGAATGTCATGAAGGTCATTGTATTTGTCAATAAAAATCAAAGACTACAAGGTCAGAGGTCTTTGTTACATGATTTCCAGCAATGTTATATCAAGGGATTAGGAGGGAAAAAAAAGATTTGATGAATTAGACTGACAATTTCAGAATACAGCCTATGGAATGTGGCTTAATGCAGGCATTTTGGCCACACACTGCAGTCCAGAATCATAGCTAGCAAACAAAGATGCAAGAATAGCTCAAAAAGAAACCCAGCATGCACATGGAAATAGGCAACAAAGCAATAAAAATGATATTGTAAGATTTCAGAGCAACTAGACTAATTTTGATTTTACTGGTACTGTAACTGTTTATGTCAAGGGTAATTCCACATCACAGTCAGCTTAAAGTTTCCATATGACTGTGGCACTCTTCCTATAATCTAAATGTGTATTTCCTTTGACACACACGTTGCTTCGTTTTCTTGCATACAGTAAGCAACAAACTCTTACTGTGCTGTACAGTACACTTTCACATCCATACCCATATAAACATGTTATTTCTTAATTTAGTTATTGAAAAGGTGTTTTCCACAGAGAGGGTTGTGGATGCATGGAACAGTCTCCCTGAGGAGGTCGTGGAGTCAAGAACAGTGGGGGATTCAAGAATGCATGGGACAGGCATAAGGCAGTCCTAGTGGGGGGTAGGAGGAAGTAAGCTGTTGGTTAACTAGGATCTGCAGCTTATCTGTTAGGTAGGAAAATGGACAGACTAGGTGGGCCAAGCGGTCCTTATCTGCAGTCAAATTCTATGTTTCTATGTTTCTACAGGATAGGATCACTGAGAAAAAGAATTGCATTTATAAGTGTGTCTGGCTGAAATCAACAGGAGTACAGTTATAAAAAACTGACAGACAACAAAGAATCAATACATGAACCCTGATATGGTAGGAACTGCAAAGGCAAATGATCTATACAGCAGATCTCTGTAATAATGTTAGTGATTAATGCAGGGAAAAAAAAAGATAATGGTAGGAGGCAGAAAAACTGCCCCGTCATGGTTGATTACAGCAGAAAAATAAGAAGTAAAAGAGTACGCCTACTTATTTTATTTTATGTTAAGTTATTCTTTGGTAACCAGGTAATGCCCACTAGGCATGTGTGTCTGTTTTCAGGCTTAGATGTAACAATTACTACAAATATGAATAAGAGAAGATGAATTGTAAAAACCTCTGAGAAGTTACAGCAATCGGAGAAAGCTCTACTAAGATTCAACTATCTGCACAAAAGAAACTGTGCGAAAATCATGTTAACATCCATGCAGGCAAAACGCAAGTCCCAAATAATTTATGCAACAGAAATATGGAGGGTATTCTCAACCGTAGGTCTAAAAACAACAATAAACAAAACATTAAAGGCATTGATGGGAGTACCAAAGGCAACATCAAATTACGTTTAGAAGAACTGGGTAAATTATCTTTTAGGATGACAATAAATAAGAACAAACTAATCTTAAATTTTTCGATTGAACTACAGTACATAATCCAGCTGTGACAGCTTAGCTAGTATTTAGGTATCTGAGGCTGAAGAATATTTTTACAAAAACTGGCAATGGAATTGGTTCTTTTTGTGCATAAGAATCTAGTTGAATTTTGTCTTGGGAATTACTGGTGACTGCTTATAGTTAACTTGTGTTCAGGCAAGAAGAGTGATTAGAGACAGGATTTTTTATAGAAACAGGATTTTTTATACTAAAAAACAAGACATTCTAGCAAGGGATGAATGGCAGAAAACAAGTGAGTGACTAGCAAATAATAAAAAAGAACATGTGTTAGAATTTATTTAATAATGAACAGAGACCCCTACTTTAAGAAAAATTATGACAAGATTCTGCTTTAAGTTCTTCCAGTCAAATTTGTTGGATGCCAGAAGAACTAAAGAAACAAAACCCCTGGGAAAATGCTTTTGTAACAATAGGGAGGAGGAAAATGTACCCATCTCCTCTTGTACTGCCACCGGTAGGAGAAAATGAAATGGTCCACTGGCAACTTCAGTTCAGCTTTGAGTTATAGCCTGCAAAAATGGTTCGACTGCAAGAATTCAGATGAACCACTTCAGCTCCCAGTGTAACTATTGGCATGGGGTAAAGAAGACTGCAAATTTGGTGTGGGAGGGAAGCCTTGAGGTCCTGCTGGCATGCATCTGCTGTGGATTACTTTTTGTGGTGTTGAGAATCTGCAAAATCGGCCAAGACTACTATGGCCCAAGATGAACAACAGCAACAGTAACAATGATTATTCATTGCAGGCCTCAAGGCACATACCCACTGTAGTCTGTGCTTTAACTCCATGCCAACTGCTATATTCTTTCTGGCTCCATTTATTTTCAAATAGTATAATAATATCCCCACATACAAAAACAAGTTATGCATCACAAAACAAAAGACATAAATTGCAGGGCTTTACATTATCCTTCACAATATTCTCAATCTATAGAGTTTTGTTTATTTTTATTTTTATTACATTGATTGAACTTAGTTTGAACATAGACACTGCCCACTAGGTGTAAATGCTGTAGCAGCTAACTACTGATTAAAAGTTAGAATGGAGAACTTTACAGTACTCTGCATTCTATGTGGGCTGATCATCTCACCATTGCCATCCCATTCACAGTGGGTGGGTCTTATTTAACTGATACTGACACTGTGTGCTCAGTGGCACACCTGATAGTATTAAGATTGTTGATGATGACAATGTGTATGTTGTTGCAGTGTCTTTATGAGACGATGTGCCACTACTGCTGGGAGTGGTGAGCTGGACTGTGGTGCCAGTACTAGGGGAAGGAGTCTAGGGAGACTTGTTAGTACACCGGGTGGTATGGGGTAGGAATAGTATCAGACATCACTTGTTGCCATCATTGCTGTCATTCTTGCTGCCACCAGTGATGTCATGGATACCGACACCACCAGCCTTACTTTGTTAGGTTACTGTAGAGGATCATAAATACATAGATACATCGACATTGATGACAGAAAAAGGCTCCTGGCTCATCCAGTCTGCCCACTGTACTTAACTATTTGCCATGCCCAAGTGGCAAGCCTCCCTTTCTTTACTGTCCCCCTTTTTCTAATTAAAACCACCTGCCTGTCCCACCCCTGCTTGAAGCTGCAGATTGATTTGGCCTGTACCACTTCTTCTGGTAGCTTATTCCACTTATGCACCACCCTTTCCATGAATATGTTCTTCACAGAGTCCTTGTTAAATTCCTCCCTGCCAGCTTTCGTGAATTCCTCTCATCCCTGGGTTTGAACTCAAGAAGAATAGTTCCTTGTCGTATACTCTGTGTATCCTATGCAAGTACTTGTATGTCTCAATCATGTCACTCCTTTCTCTCCTTTTCTCCAGGGTGTACATGTTTAAGTGCTGCAGCCCCTCTTCATATGTCAAATCCCCAAGGCCATTCACTGTCTTAGTTGCCCTGCACTGCACTGCCTCCACCTTGTAGTTTTTCCTCATGTGTGGGCTCCAGCACCTTTCACTGTATTCCAGGTTTGGCAGCACCAGTGACATGTACACAGGGAGGATCACCTCCTGCCTTCTACTGCTTCTCTCCCTCCCTATGGGTCTCAGCATTATGTTTGTTTTGACAACTGCCTTGTTGCAGAGTGCAGATGTTTTTAGGGTCTCCAGTATGATGTCATGTGTGGCCTTCAAGTAGACTCACCATAGGAATGACAATGACAATGGTTGCTGATTTAGCAAGGAAATCACTGTTTATGTGGTTGCAGGAGTGGAACAAGCTTTTGCAGAACAGACCACAGCACTCATGACAGGTATCCCCCACAGACTACATTATCAAATTCCATAACCCAAAACACAATTTTCTGTTCCATCATGAGTCTGTTCACCGTATAAACCACAGTTTCACCTTGTGAAAGCATCTTCAATTAAGCTATGCTAAGGAATATTGTGTTAATGCAGGTAATGACAGAGGAGCTCAATGTGTTTGAGGGAGCGACGGAAATATCTAGTAATGTCCCACACAGTGTTAAGTGTGTCTTTTAACTGTGCAGGTTTGTTAAGTAAGTAACTCACCAACAGATTTAGTGCATGTGCAAAGCAAGATGCATGGGGAAAATCCCAGTCATTCATCACCTTCAGCATCTTACTGCTACTTTCTGTCATGAAGATTCCCATCCTCAGATCATTAGGGTATTTCCATATGTGTAACAGTGACTGAATAAATTGCAAAATGTTTTCCTCACTGTGTTTCCCCTCCATGACAGATGCATTAAGTAAAGCATTTCCTCTATTGGTATGCCTCTGTAATGCTGTCTGCTTCAAAATAGCTCTGGAAGGGGCAGGTGGGTGCATAGGTAGGATAGAAATGGTGTGGAGCTTGATTTGAGCACAGCCCAAATGGCAGTGAGATTGGTTTGCATTCTTCTACAGATATAGTAAAAATGCACATATGGCCACCTCCTTCAGAAGAGGTATCACTTGCATGCATACTGCTTCATATGGTATCCACTGAACAAGGAGACCAAAATTGGGTGCCGACAAAAACAGTGACTCAGTTATGATGCCTCTGTTCATGGCTACCAAGCAGGTGGGCAACCGGATACTGAGGTGGACAAATACCTCAACAGGAAGTAGCGGGTATATGCGAGCGCACACGTGTGGGTGTGAGAGGCAGGGGAGAGATGGTATGTGGGAGAGGATGTGGCAGGCAGCTGCCGAGCTGGTCCAATGCAATGGTGGGGAGGGCAGTCAGCTGGGAGGTGCAGGGTACATGGTTCTGGTCCGGTGTGGTGCGGGGTTTTTTGTTTGCCGGCAGGCGGCATGTATTTTTTTAAGTTTTTCACCTCCTCCGATATGCATCTCCCTGGAGTTGAGAATCCTTAAGTAGGGGGGTGCAGGGGGTGAAGCCCCCCATGGGGAGTATGGGGGGCACAGCCCCCCACATTAACAATGAGATCTGTAGGTTTCGGGCACCGTTGTTGTCTGCACTGTGAGCGTGCATCACCGGAAATTGATTTTCGGCAATGTACACTCGCCGTAACAGCGGTCACCTTTCTTCGATCACCGTTATGACATGGAACCACTTTGTACACAGTGGAAAGAACATGTGGAGAGAATGTGATCTGTGAAAACATAATTAAAGACAACATGATTTAAGGAAATGTGACTGGTCTCAAATTTGTTTTTCTCACTGCTTTTACATAAAGTAGATGTATTATGATTCAAGAAAACAATCTGAGAGAATGTGACTCTTTTTCACTTTGCCTTTCTCACCTCATTTTATATAAAGTGAATACAAGATTTTAGATTTGAGAAAACATGATTCAATAAAACATAATTTGAGAAGTATGTATGTGTATATATATATTCATTGCAAAAAACTTCATTAATGCATCAGTGAGGGTTGATACCACAGTGACAAAAGTATAGAAATGTGATGTTAGGGTTACCGCCCCCGACCACCACCACCCCCCACCCCCTACCCCTCCACACACCAAACAGACATCGGGTGTGCCATGGGATCGTCAGGCTCAACTCTCACCCCATTCTCCTATACTGTAGCATGTCATTTGCTTACACATGGAATGGGTGAGAATTAGACCTAACTCTCACCTCATTCCATGTGTAAACAAGCTTAGGTGGTGTAGTATAGGAGAATGGGGTGAGAGTTAGGCATGATGACCCCAACATACACCCAGATGCCTGTTAGTGTGTGGAGGGTGGGGGGGTGGAGGGGTAACCCTATCATCACATTTCCATGCTTTTTTCGCTGTGCTATGAACCCTAACTGATGCATTAATGGAGTTTTTTGCCATGAATTTCCCTTATTTTTAAGAAAGTGTAATGTAACTGGTTAGTGGTATGTGTTAGTGGGCGTGTGGGCCCTCTGTGCCCTGCGCTCCATTCATATTGCCCATTGTTTGCATAATAGTATGCATCTGTTGGAGCATGGGCCCTCCGGGCCATGTGCTCCCACTTACACATAACTACAGAGCCATACAGCAGCCCTACAGGGCAAGAAACCCTTGTAACATTAATCTGCTAATATCTCAGCAACCATAGCTGCTAGGAAACAAAATTCCAGTGCCATTGTAATCATGACAGCGAGTGCTTCACGCAAGATAAATCAACCAGATCTGTATCTGTCATCATTTACAAGATATGGGCACTGAAATACACTGAAAAGGTGCCCTTGGAACCCTTGTGACACTAATGTGCCAATATCTCCGTACCCGTATCAAGTAGGAACAAAATTCCATTGCTGGTGTAATCTTTGATTTCCAAACTAGTTTCTGCAGGTTAGTTCACCTAAAGGTGATGTAAGCTATGGGTAACAAAAATGCCATAACTTGCTTCATTTTCAAGATACGGGCACCGAAAGGCGTCACGGACGCCACAGTGTTAACCTATGGGAAATTTATCAAGTTCGGAAAACTATAACTTTGGGCCAGTTGAATGTTTAGGCATCAAACCACCAAAGGCACATCTATGGGACCAGGGCTTGCCACCCTGCAAATTTCAGCTCAAAAGCCCCAACCATTTTGTTGCAGGGGGATGGCAAGGATTTGCAGTTTTTGGCCAAAGTTCTTTCGCAAATTGCGAATGTTTAGCAAAAAACAGCACAAAACTTTTGCATTTGTGAAAGTGTCACAGCAGTTTCTCACACAATTTTTGAAAGTACTGTGGAGCTGATTTTAAAAACAGCATTTCTCGGGGATTTTACCCTCCAAAAAAGATAGGGCTGGCATCCTCAGGACCCGACTAGGTAAACCCAACAGTCAGTGTTTACCTAGAGGATCCCAAACTTAAATGCCAGGCATTTTTCTCTCTCACTAACTGAAAACAAGATGACAGCAGCATGAAAGTAAAAGGGCCATTTGCAAAAGGAAAATTTTACTTTCAACACTTTTGTGAGACACATATATATTTTTTTCCCCATTGACTATAATGGGAAATTTGTTTTTTGAATAACTTTTAAATGGTTTAATATTTTTACACCAAATCTTCAAAAGGCACATTGGTGACCCAGACTGCATCTTCCCTGAAGATTTCAGACCAAACAGACAAATCATGCGGTCTGTGGGCACCAGCAAAGAAGCATGCAAAACGTCAGGTTTTTTGCATTTTTTGGCATTCTTCAACTCCACAATTGTACATCCGACTGTAATGCAACTTGCCAGATCCAGAGGTCTATGGTACCAGACTGTGCATGCAAAATGTCTGGCAAATCTGTCTTATGGTGGCAAAGTTATTAAGGTGCAAAATGTGAGGTTTAACATTAAAGTGCTTACTCAACCCTATATATATATATATATATATATATATATATATATATATATATATATTTATTTATTTATTTTATTTTATTTATTTAGTTATTTATTTAGTTTTTGTTGACCGGGTAAGTGCACTAGACAAATCCTGCCTATTTTCAGGCACGACCCAGGGAGGGATACAGATGAAAGCCAGCTGACCTTGAACCAGATTAAGCTTGTTGGTGGTATTTTTAGTGAATGAGGAAATTTGGCTAGACACGGGAAATTCCCTACACTTTTGATAAGTGCCATGGGATCTTTAACATCCACCTGAACTACCACCAATCCAGGTAGATATATATATATATATATATATATATATATATATATATATATATATTCAGTGTTAGGTTGCCACCTCTGCACTCCTAAGTCCACCCCATCCCCACCAACAGGCATCGGGTGTGCTAAGGTTGGTCCTAACTCTCACCCCATCCCATGTGTAAACAAGCTGAGGTGGTGCAGTATAGGAGAATGGGGTGAGAGTTAGGACTGATGACCCCAATGCACACCCCAATGCATGTTGGTGGGGATGGGGTGGGCTTGAGGTGCAAGGGGTGACAACCCTAACACCAAATTTCCTCACTTTTGTCACTGTTGAACAACCCTACCTGATGCATTAAACTGATTTTTTTCCATGAATTTCCCTTCTTTTTGAGAATGAGCACTATAAATAGTGAATGGAATGTGGTGGTGGGAGCGCGGGGCCCACCATGTGATTTTTTTTTTGTCACAGAGTAACGCTAACAGTAACGCAAACGCAAGTGCAAACGGTAACGCACATGGTGACGCAAATGTAAATGATAACGCAAACGGTAAGAGAAACGCAAACATTAATGAAAACAGAAATGGTAATGCAAATGCTAATGGCAACAGAAATGCAAACATTAACGAAAATGGTAACGCCAATGGAAATGCAAATGGTAAGAAAAATGCAAATGGTAACACAAACACAAACAGAAATGCAGATGGTAAAGGCAATGGCGCTGCAGAAGGAAACAGTAATGCAATCGACAATGGAAACGTAACCAAAAATGCAAACGCTAAGGCCAACAGAAACGCAAAAGGTGACGAAGACGCAAACAGTAATGGTAACACAACTGGAAATGCAAACAGTTACAGTAACAGCAACGATGATGCCAAAGCGAAGAGTATTGCACACAGAAATGGAAATGCAAGCTGGTACGGAAATACAAATGGTAATGTGCACAGTCACGGTACCGCAATTGGAAATGCAAATGCTAACGGTAACACCAACGATGACACCAAAGGAAAGACAATTGCAAACGGAAGTGCGTATGCAAATGCAAATGGTAATGCACATGGTGACACAAAACAAAATGCAAACAGAAACAGTAATGCAAATGCAAATGGTAACAGTAATGCAAACGCAAGCGCAAATGAAAACACAAAGGGTAATGCACATGGTGGCGAAGACAGGAATGCTAACACAAACAGTTACAGAAATGCAAGTGGAAAAGCTAACTGTAACAGTAACGAAAGCGCACACCCTTTTTTTCCCCCAAAAGCTGCATTGAGAAACACAGTGAATACAGAGAATGTATGCATAATAATGGGCCTTGCAGCAGAAAATTAACACTTGGAATAGTAAATTGTTTATATCTCAGGAACCGCATGATGTAGAAAAAAAAATAAAAATTTCATATGATTTATAACTTTCCTGGCTAGTTTTGCACTTAGACTCCTAATGGGGGGCTGAGAATTTTTCTGATGAAAAGTCTGTATCTCGAAGTGTTTCCGAGATACGGGCCCCCCGAAAGGCACAGCGGACATCGTAATGTTATGCTGCAAAAGAACGGTTTTATCTTTTGGGTTGAAATTTGGAGGGAAGACAGCAGCAACATATCCATTAGTAGAGAAACAGACTTACCTGTTTCAAATGAGAAACTTTCCAGAATTCAGGTATCGTGTAGTGTGACCATGTGTCCCACACTCCCACAGAGATCTGCAACTGTACAATGTAAGATAATGGTGCAGCAGTACTGTAGCACATAATAGTGTTCTAATACATCAGTGTCTTATTCCGGGGTAACATCAGGAGACATTAACAGTTAACAAAGGTCTCTAAAAAACAATGCCTGACATTGGCATGTTGTTAGAGTGATGCATTACTGACAGACTGTGATTCAGAAGAGATAAGAAATGTATGACATATAAAAAATGTTTTAATGTGATCCATCAGCAACTAATGGCCAGTATGCATGTATACCAGCAAGTCACTTGGATGGCAGCAGAACTCCTACAGTTGGTGGACCATGATATTGGATGTGTCTTGTAGTACGTTTAGACAGTTATGTGCTATTTCTGTCAGCTGCTGCTGGTTGTCAGTGATTGGTTGTGTTGCCTTGGTCCCCCCCCACTTGCGTGTGCATGGTGCTGGGGTTGGGGGTGGGGAATGCGGAGTTAGGGTTTTCAACCCTAACACCGAATTTCCTCACTTTTGTTGCTGTGGAACAAACCTAACTGATTCATTAAATGGAGTTTTTTGCCATGCATTTCCCTTCTTTTTGAGAATGTGCAGTATAAACAGTGAATGGAATGTGGTGGTGCGAGCACGGGCGCTTCAGTAACGGTAACGCAGTTGGAAACACAAATGGTGATGGTAACAGCAAGGAGGATGCCAAAGAGAACAGCAACAGAAATGGAATCAGAAACACAAGCGTGTAAGCAAATGCAAATCATTACATGCACAGTCACAGTAATGGAATTGGAAACGCAAACACTAACAATAACAGCAACGATCAAGCCAAAGGAAACAAAAATGGAAATGGAAGTGTGCATGCGTACACAAATGGCAATGCACATGGTGATGCAAAAGGAAATGCAAACACAAACAAAACCAGTAATGGAAACACAAATAGTAACGGTAACACAAATGCAAGCGGAAACACAAACGCAAAGGCTAACGCACACGGCGAAGGAAACCAAGCACTAATGCAAACGGTCATGGAAATACAAGCGGAAACACTAACTGTAACAGTAATGCAAACGCACCCACTGTTTTTCCCAAAAAGTGCATTCAAAAGCACAGTGAATACAAAGAATGTATGCATAATAATGGCCCTTGGAGCAGAAAATGAGCACTTGGAATACTAAATTGCTTATATCTCAGGAACCGTAAGATGTAGAAAAAAAATTAAAATTTCATATTATTTATGACTTTCCTGGCTAGTTTTGTACTTAGCCCCTTAGGAGGGGGCTAAGAAATTTTCTGATGAAAAGTCTGTATCTCGAAGCGTTTTCAAGATACGGGCCCCGGAAGGCACGGCGGACGCCGTAATGTTAGCCTAAGGGAAAATTGTCAACTTTGGAGTGCCGTAGCTTTGCAGCCCTCTAATATTTTCTCACCAAACCACCAAAAGTCACATCTGTGTCATCTTGGCTGTCTTCCCTCCAAATTTCAGCCTAAAAGACCAAATCGTTCTTTTGCAGCAGGGTGGAAAACATTTCCTGTTGTTTTAGGCATAGTGTTGCAAAGTAGTGTCGTGATTTGCGACATTTTCGGGAAAAAATATCACAAAAGTGTCGCAAGTGTGACACTACTTTGTGACACTACAGTTTACAAAAATTTTCAAAACATATTTCTGGGGTGTTTAATCCAAAAAAAAATATGGCTAGCATCCTCAGGGCTTGACTAGGTGAACACAAAAATAATTGTGTACCTAGAGGGTCCCAATTTTAAATGCCAACCATTTCTGTGACCACCAACTGAAAACAAAATGGCAGATTTGTGACACTACAAGGGTCATTTGTGACACTAAAAACTGCATTTGCGACACTGTCAAACTTTTTAACTTTTCCCATTGACTATAATGGGAAACTTGTTTTTTGAATAACTTTTGAACCGTTTAATATTTTTTTCACGAAATCTTTGAAAGGCACATTGGGGACTCAGGCTGCATGTTCCCTGAAGGTTTTAGACCAGTCACACAGACTGTGCAACCTGTAGGTGCTAGCAAAGAATGCACAAAAAAAGTGTAATTACCACATTCTATGGTGCTATGTAGCTCCACAACCATATATCTGACCATTACGAAACTTGGCAGATCCAGAGATCTATGGTACCACTCCATGCCTGCCAAATTTCAGGCAAATCTGTCATACGGTGGAAAAGTAATTAAGCTGCCCAATATCAGACTTTAACCTTAAATGTGGTACTCAACCCTAACTATAGTGGCACTACCATGCCACTATAATATATATATTATAAGGGCACGGTCACACCCCTTTAGTTAGGGTTGAGTAGGCACTTAAATGTTAAACCCCAATATTTGCATGTTAATAACTTTGCAGTTGTTCAATGGATTTGCACAAAATTTGGAATGCGCAGTCTGGTATGGGAGATCTCTTGATCTGCAAAGTTGTGTTTTGGTTGGACTTACAGTTTCTGTGCAGTGAAGTGCTGAAAAATGCATTTTTCGCTACTTTTGATATGTTTTTTTCCCATCACGCTGTGACCACACCGTTTGGTGTTTTGGTCTGAAATTTGGAATCTAGAAAGAGTTTGGGTTAAAGAACAATCCAGCATTTGCTTGGTGAAACAATATTCATCTGTTCAAAAGTTATTTGATTTTTAATTTTTGGGTTTGGAGCATGCTCAGTTCATTCCATGATTTATATGTATGTTTTGTGAAAGAGGATTGGGCTCACGGTCAAGGATTTTGTCAGCTCACGAAAGAGGATTTAAAAAGTCTTAGTCTGTGAGAAAAACATTCCTTGTCTGCGAGCCGCCATCTTTTTACATTTTTTCCCCCCCAAACAAAATGTTGTAGCTTCCTCCACGGGTGACTTCTTGTTGCACTAAGGCATGGATTTTTTTCAGGATGATGCCCTCTACAAACCTATACCTTTGGTTTGCTTCATTTTGGCCAAAAAATTGGTGTTTCAAATTTTGAAATTCTTCTTTCGCGACTTGCTTCTGATCCTCTTCCGGGAGTTGACAAAATTCCAGTCCACGAGCCGAACCCCTTTTGCGAGGCAGCAAAATCCTTGACCGTCACTTGGTGACCAGATGGCCTTTCTCACGGATGAGGATTGACTCACAGTCAAGGATTTTGCTGCCTCTTGATAGAGGATTGGCTCACGAACTGGGATTTTGTCAGCTCATGAAAGGGGATTGGGTTTTTGAATCCCCTTTCATGAGCTGAAAAAATCCAAGTCCATGAGCAATCCCCCTTTTGTGAGGTAGCAAAATCATTGACCGTCACTTTGTGACCAGATAGCCAATATCTGACAGTCAAGGATTTCTCGTAGATGGGGATTTTGACAGCTTGTGAAAGGGGATTAATCTCATGGTCGGGGATTTTGCTACCTCACGAATTAGGAATTTAAAAACTTTGCCACTGCACTGTAAATAAACGGTTTGGTCTTTTTCAGGGTATTAAGGGGATGCCCCAGAGATGTGAATTATGCTATTTAGGTGTTGAAAAGTTAATCAGTTCCATACATATGGTATCATGATGTTTTTATTTTTCTCATAGGATAACATTGCGGTGCTTATAGCAACTTTCAGCATCCATATCTCAAAACAAAGCAAGATACAGATATTTTGCTACAAGTTTGGAAATAATAGATTATACTAGCAGTGGAATTTTTTTCCTACTTACTACGGTTGTGGAGATATTGGCAAAAATGTGTTACAAGGGTTCTAATGGTGCCTTTTCAAGGCATTTCAGTGCCCGTAGCTCATAAACAATGCAAGAATCTGATTTAGTTGATTTATCTGCTGTGAATATCTCGATGTCATGATTCCAACGACACTTAAAATTGTCTCCTAGCTGCTACGGTTCCTGAGATATTGGCAAATTAGTGTTACAAGGGTTCCTTGCCCTATACGGCTGCTGCATGGCTCTGTAGCTTCATGTAAGTAGGAATGCAGGGCCCAGAGGGCCCGCGCTCCCACAGATATATATCATTATGCAGAAATGGACAGCTTGGTGGGAGTGCGGGGCCCACCAACACATGCTTTTTTTTCTTCAAAAAGTAAGGAAATCCATGGCAAAAAACTTTGTTTAATGCATCAGTTAGGGTTAAAGTGACAAAAGTGAGGAAATGAGACATTAGGGTTGAGCCCCTAAACCCACCACTACCTCATCCTCCACAGACCGACAGACGCCGGGGTGTGACATGGGGTCATGAGGCCTAAGTCTCACCCCATTCTCCTTTACTGTAGCATGTCAACCTGTTTACACATGGACTGAGGTGAGAGTTGGGCCTTGTGACCCCATGGCACACCCCAGTATATGTCAGTCTGTGGAGGATGGCGGGTGGGGTGGTGGGGGGTTTAGGGGCTCAACCCTAATGTCTCATTTCCCCACTTTTGTCATTTTAACCCTAACCAATGCATTAAATTCAGTTTTTTGCAATATATATATATATATAAATTGGGCAGGAGTGGGACATGGGGAATATTTTCATGCCTGCTGAGTGACCTCTGGATACTCATGAGTGTTGGAGCATAGTGGAGCCATGAGTGATAGTATCCAGACGTCACTCTGCAGGCATGCAAATATTTTCCATATCCTACGACTGCACATCATGTGTGTGATGTATACAATAGGGTCAGGAGTATTAGGGGAGGCAATTGTTCTACAAAGTTTGTTATATATATATATATATACATATTAGATCTGAGAAAGACTGACTGGTCTTGGCTTTGCCTTTCTCACCTCATTTTACATGAAGTAGATATAAGAGTTTAGATTTAAGAAAACATAATTCATTAAAACATGATTTCAGAAAATGTGACCAGCCTTGACTTTATCTTTCCCACCTTACTTTACATAATGTGAAAATAGATGCCAGTGATGACAGGCGATGGCTCTGAAAGGAATAACTTAAAGGAGGAGGCGTGCAAGACCAGTTTGCTTCTGGGTATTGCTCAGGGTGGTTTCATCTCTAGATGCACTGGATGACCAGCTGGGAAAGCTACTTGCAGTGAGAGTGGAACCAATGGTCTTAAGGGGACTAATAAACTGTGGTTTCTTTGGCCATGCTATAATGCACCCAGCCTAGTTCTCTTCTCAGGCATAGCCTCTACCCCACCACTATCACACCCAATCACTGCATCAAGGCCTTCACACCACTTTGCAGAACTGATATTGGATGGAATGGACATCATGGGACCATTCCATTCCCCTTTCCTCCCCTGCATCCCTTTCTCCTCCAGTTCTTTTCCTCATGGTTTCTACATGACAAAATAATGGCAGCGCCTGCACACACATGCCCATCACCCACTATAACATAGCCTCGCAGCCCTCCTCACCCTCACTGAGAGACCTAGTGCCTCATTTCTGCACCCTCGTTCGCTCACAATAGTTTTCACTAACATGCATTACATATATTGTATATATAAAGATGGATTGCTCTGCCCCAGCCCACACCACCAGCAGTCAAATTATTCATCAAATAATCTGCTATATTCACTCTGCCCTGTTCCTGCTGCAGTCCTGCAGCTGTCAGTGCAGGCTTACACTGTGCAGTGCTCCTGTCCTCTGAAGCACAGTTTCACTAACCTGCCTGCCTAAAACTGCAGGTATATGTAGTGGCAGTTAGCTAAATGGAATCAGCAGGCATGATTCAATGAAGATTTTAAAGGTTTTCTGATCAAACATCACTTTTTCACAAAACAGGAACTCTTCAGTAGCCTTGACCTTCCCCTGTGATAGAGATGGAGCTGGGAATGACACGGAGATGTATACAGCATGAGACATTCTTGATCTCCATCATAACTAATTGGCTGCTGCAGTTCATGACTTGCCAGCAAATTAGATATGCTCAGTTTGTGTTTCCTGTAAAAAGTATTGACTCATGACATCAAAGTGACAAATGGAAATGTCATTTCTTAATGCCTTCTTTACTGGTGGCCAAAATGACAGATTTTGGCATTTTGTCCGAATGCAAATCCAGCATCGACTCACCCTTAGCCAAAGGTAAGAGGGATTAAGAAACATAATACTAGGCCCAATTTTAGAGGACACTTTTGTACCAGCAGATGAACTAGTAAGCTATGTAATTACCTCAGACCACATTAATATACTGCACTAAACTGGCTTGTCATATACAGTATATGTAGAAGTCAGTGGAAATCAGAAGAATTAAAATATTATGTGCAAGTGGGACACAAAGACAAATGGACTTTGCAAGCTGTTGAATCAGAAACACAGAGTGAATTGTTATTTTTACATTTAAGAACAGCAGGTGCAACTTCATTTTATACTTTCAGGTTTTAAGTAAATTGATTTTAAACTATAGTTATATTGTATATACATGAGAATTAATTATTTAAAGGCATGTCTTGTAGCCGCCACATGACTGATCACAGAGGTTGCTGATCAGGATCTCCTGATTCTGATGCTCGGTCTCTTCAAGCTTGATACTTACTTCCATGAACCCACTGATGGGAATGTTCAGGCTGTTGCTAATGGCTAGATTCATCCATTTTCCAGGTGGTAATGACAGTTTGTTTTGTGTTCAATGTTCAAAGAAAGATTTACCTTGAAGTGATATGACTTGTGAGCCAGTGTCAGGTAGAGCTTCCAGTTCCATATGGGACCTGTCTACTTTAATATGTTCAATAAGTGACACTGAGGAGAGTATCCAGAGAAAGTTGTATATCTTTGCTGATGACACAAAGCTTCATGGGAGGGTGGATTATTGAGAAGGGATGCAGGAACTCCAAAAGGACATAGAGAAACTAGAGAAATGGTCTGAGGTCTGGCGGTTGAGGTTCAATGCCAAGAAAAGTGCGAAGTAAAACACTTAAGTAGATGGAATCCATGTGCAGAATACTGTGTGGGACTGCTACTTAAACAGAGGAGAAAGATCTGGGGGTCATAATCGGTGACTCCCTCAATCAAACAAGTCAATGCAGCAAGGCTTTAAGGATTCTGGGTTGTACAAGGAGGGGTTTTGACAGAAGGAGAAGCAAGGTGATTCTGCCACTGTACAGATCCCTGCTGAGGCCTCATCTGGAGTACTGTGCCAGTTCTGGAGCTCTCACCTGAGGAAGAACATTGTCCGACTAGAGTCAGTACAGTGAAGGGTCATGGCCAGCAGGAATGTATCCTATGAAAAATGGCTGGAGGCCCCAAACATGTATTCACTGGATGCCAGGCAGGAATGGGATAACAAAATTGAAACATACGTTTCTCAATGTATAAACAAGGTAAACAAAGAGGACCTACAGTGGTGTCAGCCAAGATGCAATGCATTAGCTTGCAGTAAATAACATGTCACAAAATACTGAATGACAAAAGGGCTTAACTGCCATTATACAATGGCAAGGAAAATTCTCAGAACCTGACTGGCTGCTAATCACTAGAGACAGTGATGTTATTAGGCAATAATATCACTGTATCTAGGGCAGGCACACAGATGACCACATAACAGTGAATAAAATCCCTCCCTCCTCCCTCCCTCCCTGCTCAAGCCACAGCAAACCCGATATGGCATTACAGATCCCATGCAACCATTTCATTCTCCAGCTACTGCATTTAAAAAAAACTGTGCACCCAAAACAAGTCAACGAACAAGAGGCACAAAGCATTCTTTCTTTCTGTTGTTTTGCAATATTAAAACAAACCACTACAGAAAGCAGTTTCCAGTAATCGTGAAGGTCATGCCCATGCATCCTCTGCTCCCTGACTGCCTCCACTAACCATCATTTCCAACTACCTTCACAGTACTACTCTACTGTTCTCCAGGAAGTCCGGTACTGTATACAACTCAGTACTATTAAAGCACATGTGAATGGGGAACAAAAAAAATAAAATCCCAGAAACAGCCACTGTGAGTAGCTTCAATGCTGCTGGCTCCATGGCTTAATTCACCATGTGCTCGCTCCTCAGTAATAACGGCTCTCAATTTAAGTACCAAACTCAGAGCTCTCTTCTAAGAAAAGATAAACAGAAACACAGTTTACTAACTTGCCTTGATCCGATTGATCCACTCAGCCAGAGCAACTTCCTGAAATGAAAAATCAGAAGTGTCCACCTGGCCACTGGTAACTGCAACATGATTTCAATACACTGCTGTTTTTGCTTAAGAAACAAACAAACAAAAAAGATACATACACACACATCTTCACCTGCTCCCAGAGAAAGGCAGGGGGACTGTTTGAATGAGAGTGTACTTGAAGCAACAGTTCTATAGTCAAAGACAGGTAGAAGTATGTGAGAGACCAGTCGAAAAGCAGCAGCACCACCTACTGGGCAAACAAAATGGCCACACTATTTTTCCTGTATGTGTACCTACCCAGTAAGAAAACTACAAAAAATTATGTTTAAACATAATTGTAATGTATTTTTAATTTTATTTTTCAAATGAGCTATTGTATAACAGCAATAAGGCACTCCAGGGTGTGTGTTATTGTGTAATAACATCACTTCTTGGAAACTGAATGCACTTGACCTGCGGCCTCATGCTTCAACCACCTGAGGTATGATTTATTACACAATAAAACATATCCTGTTGTGCCTTACTGCTTAAATGACTCACACTTTTCCCTACAACCTACTGCAGTACTCTGCAGTAATACTGCAAGGTACAGTGTTACCTCCTGGCTGGTGTGACAGGGTTGGATAAAACCCTGTCCTATTTATTATGCAGAGAGAGTTAAAAGCAAGGCTCTATTTTGTTCTCTCCTATTTCTGCCACTTGTCTGTCTCTTGTCTGTCTGATTGTGCAGTCAAATTTTCTTATGGCATCCAGGAATCGGACACTCCAATGGTCTCACAATTACCCCCCCCCCACTATCTCCTCCTCTTCACTTGCTGTTTCTAGTTGTTTCTACTCTTTCTTTCTCTGCTTGCTTCTCTGTGGTTAAAAAAAATACATGTGACTCTTCATGCAAAACTAGGATCCCTTGGTTTGCAAATGTACGTAATTATATTGTTGAAATGATTGCAGAAATCTGTTTGGAGTTACTAGAAAATATATCAGTCTGGAACAAGTAAACTTGTTTACCAAAACTGTCAACAGGAGACATGCCCTGGAACAGAATGTTCTATTTTGTTGCACCTGCAGTCTGGCCTCAGGAAAGAAACTGACAAAGTCCTGAGCCATTTTGTCAAAAACAGGAGACTAACTTACACCAACAGGATGCAGAATTTAAACTAATAAAACACTATTTGCAGATGTTATAACTTTTCCTGGTTTGCATCTGTTTCCTGACCTATGGCCCCTACTATGCTGTCACCTCTGTATTTGAACAAAATAGGGATGCAGCCACTAGGAGGCATGAATGGAGGTTGGGGGGGATTCAGGAGAAACTTAAGAATGTTCTACTTCACAGAAAGGGTGGTGGAACCATGGAACAAACTGCTGGCAGAAGTGGTGGGGTAACTACCCTTAATATGATTAAACACAGTTGGGACAAGGCAAGGGAACTCAGTCCCCAGGGGGCGCAACAAAGATTTGAGAGGTGAAGTAGTGGGGGGAGGGATACAGCCCACCAGGCAGTAGGTCGGTGGGGTGAAGTAGAATAGGTATGGCAGACTCGATGGACATTTGGTCTCCTGCTGTCAAATTCTATATTTCTGTGACTTCACTGATATTTGTGGCTATCTTAGGCATTTCCCTATGGGCTCCCCCTCAGGTTAAACTGTTCAGAAGGTCTTTGGTGTTTCAGGATATTGGTACCCTAGACTGGCACAATCCAGGTCCTCTGAATAGCTGGTCCCAAACATTCTGTCATAAGTCTTCCTTAATTTTTTAGAGTCCCTGTTTCATGTCTTTCCATATTTATGCTGACAGCTCATTCTCTGCAGGTCTCTGTCCCTCTTGATTTGAGTCATTACTGAGACCTCTTTGAGGAGGATCACAGGATTTCCATCCCTTCTACAGTGAGGAAAGTTGGACCCCCAGTGTCTTCCAGTGGTGTCCCATTGCTGGGTTTCTTTTGACATCCATTCTGGTCAGTCACTGGCAACTGAAGTCTGGCAACAGACTGGGATGTCCTATCCAACATACTTACCTTGTCATCCCACAATGCTAATGGAAGCCTGGTCAGTCACTTGGTCATTGTGATCCAAGAGTTCAATGACTTCCTCCTAGAAGTCCAAGACATTTCACAGAATCTCAGAAATCTAAAGGCAGAAAAGGACCTCATCGGTGCATCAAGTCTGCTCTTCCCCTTCCCCTACTCATCTCCACTCTTACGGGCCCTCCCCTTCCTCTTACTTCCCAATCCCATATGTTTGTCCCATGTCCTCTTAAATCCCTCCACCATTTCAGCCTCCACCACCTCTTTTGGTAGTTTGTTCCAGGCCTCCACCACTCTCTCCATGAAGAATCGCCCCCTCATATTGCCTTTATATCTTCCACCTTCCAATCTTAGGCTATGCCCTCTAATTTTAGCCCCCTCCTTCTTTCTGAACAAGTTCCCCTCCTTCACCTTATTGATCCCCTTCATATATTTAAAAGTTTCAATCATGTCCCCCCCTCACTTCTAGTCTCCAATGGGTATAGATCCAGTTCCTTACACCTCTGTCCATATGGTTTCCCCTTCATACCATGCACCAGCTTGGTTACTCTTCTCTGAACCCTTTCCATCCCATCAATGCCCTTGCATAGGTGCAGTTTCCAGAATTGGACCCCGTACTCCAGGTGTGGTCTCACCATGGCCTTGTAAAGAGGCATCAGCACCTCCCACCTTCTGCTAGTAATTCCCCTCCTAGTGCATGCCAACATTTCATTTGCCTTTCCCCAACGCCTTGTTGCACTGGCTACCCACCTTAAGGTTGCTTGATACCATAGTCCCCAGATCCCTCTCCTGCTCTGTTTTTTGATTTCCTCCCCTCCTAGAGTGTAAGCTGCTCACGGGTTTTTGTGCCACAGATGCACCACAGCACACTTTTGGCATTGAATTTTAGTTGCCAAGTTTCTGACCACCCCTCTAGAGTCCTCAAGTCATGCTTCATGGCCTCTACCCCCACGCAGGGTGTCCACCCTATCACAGATTTTTGTAGGCACACTCTTCCAGCACTGATCCCTGCAGCACCCCACTCATTACCCCCCTCACTATGGATTCCACCCTATTTACCACCACTCTCTGATTTCTGCCCGCCAACCAGTTTTCCACCTACCTAGTTAATTTCTGTCCCATCCCTAAACTTTCCAGCTTATTTACTAGCCTTCTATGAGGGACAGTGTCGAAGGCCTTACTGAAGTCCAGATAGGCCATGTCCACCGCCCCACCCCTGGTCAACCACCTGCATCACCCAATTGAAGTACTCTATTGGGTTCATCTGGCAGGGCCCCCATTTGTGAATCCATGCTGCCTTTCATCCAGCAGTCTGCTGTCCACCAGGTAGTCCACCACCGTTTCCTTGATTAGTACCTCCATCACCTTGCCCACCATAGAGGTGAGGCTGACTGGGTGATAATTTTCTGCCACCTCTTTACTGCTCCCCTTGTGCAGAGCTCCACATCTTCCCTCCTCCAGTCCCTTGGCACACTGCCTGTATCCATGGACAAATTAAACAGTCTCATCAGTGGGGCTGCCAGCTCCTCCCTCAGTTCCCGGAGTACCCTTTATTCTGGGGCTCTGTCTTGATAGTAGTTGCAGTTTTTATGGAGTCTTGTTCCTCACTCTTCTCTATGAATCAGTCCTTCAACATATTGTTGGGGTCACAGATCTCACCCAAAGCCTTCCTATCAATTGCTTTGAGTTTCTTCTGTAATCTGAGGGCATATTCCTATAGGGAAAAGAACCTCTGTGTGCAAGCACTGAGGCAATGGTTACCCCAAAGGGCATTTGGCCGGGAAGCCAAGTTTCAAATAAATACAAAATCACACATGCCCCCACAATGCAAAGCATCATGAGCTGCTTATGCAAATCACCACAGAATATTATGCTGGTTCAACTTTAAGCAGAAATGCATGGTGCTACAAGGCTTCTCAGACAGTTTGCAATGGGTCCTACCAGGACTCATCAGTATGCCTCGTCTGTCTGACACCCCAGTGGAATGAACAAGCTACCCTAAGATAGTCTATCTGGGTTATGTTGTGGTTAACCCAATTAAAACAAAAAATAATTTAAAAGACAAAGAACCTCTGTGCGAAAGCACTGAGGCAATTATTACTCCAAAGGGCATTTGGCCGGGAAGCCAAGTTTCGAAGAAATACAAAATCACACATGCCCCCACAATGCAAAGCATCATGGACTGCATATGCAAATCATCACAGAATATTATGCTGGTTCAACTTTAAGTAGAAATGCCTGGTGCCGAAAGGCCTCTAACACAGTTTGCAAAGGGTGCAAACAGAAGACATAGACATGTGTTTCGTTCTACCAGGACTCATCAGTATGCCTCATCTGTTTGACACCCCAGTGGAGTGAACCAGCTACCCTAAGATAGTCTATCTGGGTTATGTTGTGGTGAACCCAATTAAAACAAAAAATAATTTAAAAGACAAAGAACCTCTGTGCACAAGCATTGAGGCAATGGTTACTCCAAAGGGCATTTGGCCGGGAAGCCAAATTTCGAAGAAATACAAAAAATCACTCATGCCCCACAATGCAAAGCATCATGGGGCTGCATATGCAAATCACCACAGAATATTATGCTGGTTCAACTTTAAGCAGAAATGCATGGTGATTTGCATATGCAGCCCATGATGATTTGCATTGTGGGGGCATGTGTGATTTTGTATTCCTATAGGGTTTCACTAATCCCTTGTCACACATAGAAGAGCTGCATTTTTATGTCAGATAGCATGCTTTTGTTGAATATCTGGCAGAGTCTGTTAAAGATCTATTCCATATGTGTCTTTTCCTCTCTCAGACCAAGTGCTAACTTCACTGTGGGCTACACTTGGGAGCTTTCTGAAGAATCTCCATTTGTTGTTCGGGTATCTCACAAAGTCTAAACATGGACTTTATCTTACTTCAGAACTCTCCTTGGTTAGAAGTGGATGCATCTGAGGGATGTCCTGAGAGTTATGGCAACCAGGGTGCTCCAAAATAATAGGGCATGGTAATCAGGTCCAGTCATACTACTTTTGCAGAGGGCTGCTTGCCTTCTGGTCTCCATCTTCATTAGGCTGCTTCCTACTTTGGAATCCAATTGAAGTATCCAGTCCATGATGCCAGGTAATGCGCAGCTGCCAAAATGAATGAACTCGGCATAACCAGTGCTGACTGCTGGGGCCAACAACACAACTCTGCTCCTGCTTCCACCACTGGAGGACCCACCAGTTCTGGATCACTGTTGCTGCCTCACCTGAGTGGACCAGGAACTGCTGTGGAAAAGCAGATCACTGACAGAATTCACCAAAACTTGCCAACCAATGTAAGAGAATGCCAATGTATGCCATACCCATGTTGCACCACCAGACTTCAGGCAGGAGAGAGTTAGGATGAACACATGGATCACCAGGCAATCTTTTTACATTCACTTGCGCTCATGTGCAAGGAACGTTTTGGGAGAGTAGCACACTTTGGAGGTGTGCCTCTCCCATGCAATCCAGTGCTCCGTTGAGCAGGCGTGGCAGTCCTGCACCAATGGTGTAGGAGCTGAGTATGACAGCAGTGGTCGCCGCTTCAAGAAAACCACCGCTTCTCATACTAGCTACCAGCGATCCGCCACCCCCTCGCATCACGCGCTCCCCGCATCAAGCCACCCCTCAAGCTTTGGTGCCACGCTGGGAGTGGCTCCCAGCATGGCAAATGTAGTTTGCTGATGGGGTGCCCAATCCCCATCAGCTCCACGGCCCCCAAGCCATCCTTCTGCCATGCTGGGGCCCACCCCAGCATGGCAAGCGTCCATTTTTTTGCCAGCGGGGTGCCCAACTTCGCCGGCCTCGGGGCTCCTCCGAGTTTTGCCTCCACAGGGGTGCCCAATACCCTGTCATCAGCTTCTTGGCCCCCAGCCATCTTCTGCCATGCTGGAAGCCCACCCCAGCGTGGCAAATGTCCCACGTAGTCCTTTTTTTAAAACCTGTAAAGAAAAACGGTCCCACGTAGTCTCCAGTCCCCCTCCCACAACCCACACCCACTCACTGTGCCCAACCTCCCCACCCCCTCACCCCATACTTACCTCTGGAGCTCGGTGTGACAATCTTGATGAGCAGGGAACACGTCTGCACTCTTCAAAGCCGACCGTGAACTGAGGAAATGCCAGTAAGCTGTATAATGGGCTAGATAGGGGGGTTTCAACTTTATAGTGTATCTCAGGCATTTTTTGGAATTTTTGCACCAAATTTTCAACATGGGGTTTTTGGGACCCTTCTCATGATGATGTCACTGTCATTGTGTTATTCAGGCCCGAAGGGTGATTTCACAGTCACTGCACGAAATCACCCTTTGGGCCTGAATAGCACCATGACAGTGACATCATTCATGAGATGGTCCCAAAAACCCCATGTTGAAAATTTGGTCAAAATTCCAAAATGCTGTTTTACGCGCTATGTAGCAGTTCTTACGCAGGCTTCGTAAGTTCGTGAATTTTCAATATTTTCACTCGAGATTTTCAACATTGCCATTTTACCACACCTCCTTATGAGCAGTACAGCTGTCATTTTTCACATCCTGCCCAAAACATGTTCCCGCCCATGTAGCGCACAATGGCGCAGTCGGTGTGCAAAATCAATGTATGGGATGCATTAAGAAAATCACAGTGACACTGTTCATTAGCAGAGGTCTTAAAATGGCTATGTTGAAAATTTGGTGAAAAAAATTCCTAGAAGTGACTGTTTTATGAGTGTGCGTTGTGCAGTTCCTACGTATGCTCGTAGGTTTGCGAATTTTCAATATTGTCACTCCAGATTTTCAACATTGCCATTTTACCACACCTTCTTATGAGTAGTATAGCTGTCATTTTTCACATCTCACCCAAAACGTGTTTCCGCCCATGTAGCACACAATGGGGGTAACAAAAAGGGCATGCAGAAAATTTATTGTGCAAATACCAGCACTCGCACTGCATTAGGGTAAAGCACCATGCATGCCAAACACCACTGCAAATACCTGCAAGCGAATGTTCAGCATTGACAAATGCTTGTTTTAATTTTTCCTAACCCATACTTTGCACCTCCTCTCCCTCCTAGCCTGCAACAATTCTGTTGACCACACTTGTCGACAATACTCCCACCCAAACAGAACTTAATTTGACAACCAGGTGCTTGACTACCCCAATTCATCTTCAAAGCTGCTTTTTATGACCCACCCCCCAACATTCAGGACCCAGAGTCCCTGGCAATGTGGTGGCAACCAAATGGCCAGAAAAGGCTGACATGCTGAAAAAGAAACTTCTGGCACCAAGGATATTGCCTTGTGCTGGGGTGGAAAAATGGCTCCTGAAGTCAAAAACAAAGGGACTGGCAAAAGGCTGCAGTAATAACAAAAAAAAAAACTAAAGCATGAACAGGCTTTTCTATGGGACCCCATTAATTTTATTTCCCTTAAAGTATTATTTAACCCCCACCACTGCCACCATATCACTATTGACCTGGGCAAGGAGTCTAAGGGGCATCTTTACTGGTGATACCTTACTTGGGATGGGCACCTTTACTGGTGATACCTTATTTGGGATGGGCACCTTTACTGGGGTACTGTGGCATGCTTAGTGATGATACTGGGGACTGGGGACATAACTTTGGGGTATTACATTGTGACATGTTACAGTATGAATGAATAGATTTGTAATGGCAGTTAAATGACCAATAAAGTAAATCTGAACATGAACGTGATTTTTAAAATGTTTTATGCAGGATGGACTTACTGAGAAAACCATTGTATTTACAGAGGCATATGGTTGAAAGCTACAGGGACACTGTTACAAAATACAGTCAGGCAATAAAGAATGAATACATAAGTTTTGAAAATGTAGAAATTGCTATACTGTAGATCTGTGAACCCTGGATTAGTTATTTGTTTTAACAAACATACAGTGATTCAGTAAAATCACACATTGATTCTGTGAGGTATGTGTATCTCCTGTTTGCCCTCTTCCCTGGCAGTACATAATATGTACAGAGTATTAAATAAAGATCATCAAGTCTGATGTGCTTAAACGAAGGCTTGTTTTACAATTTGATTGCCTGGCTGTATTTCTTAACATGAAGCTATTCTTAAGATACTGCATTTAGCAGTAATGACAGAAGCAAAAACAATATGGGACAGTTTTTGCATCTTAATACAGTTAGGGTATATGTTTTGCTATTTGTCTGAGAAATATAAACTAACTTTCAAGCAGAAATACATACAAACAGTATTCTGTGAGAGTATCAAAAATATTACTTCATATAAAACAGTAATAATTGTCTAAAATTAAGACCATCTTAACTTTTGACTGTTACGTACAGAACTGGGTATGAATTTACAATGGCTGCTTGTCAGCCTTAGTATTTATTGCCTTTTATTTTGTATTGTATGTCATCCCAGTTAGAAAGTGTGCTCATTATTATTTGATTTTTCAGATAAAACTGTTAAATTATGGAAAGTTAGCGAACGAGACAAGCGGCCAGAGGGATACAACTTAAAAGATGAAGAAGGCAAACTCAAAGACCTCAGTACAGTTACATCCTTACAGGTACAGTATGATTCCTGTGATAAACGTTATTGCTAGAGGCAGTCAGAGTTCATAGATAGACAGCTGAGGAAAGATAAGGATTGCCATCTGTGTAGTACGTCCTCTACTACATTTCTATCTAGTCTGACACACTCTCTGACTGAATTTCAGCACACTGGTGAATGCCTTTGTTAATGATGCATACTGTAGATATAGATTCTGATGGCACATAAAGACTTATTAGTGCATCCAGTCTGCCTATCTCCTGCCTACTTCTGTGTCTGACCTGAAATCAGACTTACTGGGCCTCTTGCCCTTCCAGTGCCCCATCCCCCCCCCCAACTGTCAATCCTCCCCTCCCTTAGGTCCTACTGTCCCCATGTGTCTATCCCAACCATGATTCAAACTTGTCACTGATTTGGCTTCTGCTACCAGCTTTTGTAGATTATTCCAGGCTTCCATCCCCCTCCCCATGAAAAAGTACCTCCTAACATCCCTTTAGAATCTCCTTTGAACTGTTTCTTTTTTTTTTTAGATTTGTTGTTTACACTCCTCCAACATGGCACCCCTATCCAGCCACTCCTTCAGAGTGCCAAGGTTCTTGACACCTACCCGATCCCTACCACTATCTACCAACCCCTGCTGCAGCCTACCAGGTAGCCCAACATATCCCTTCATCAGGAGAGTCCTTCTCTTCTGGGAGGAAGTGCCTTGCTGGCAAATTTGCATCCCAGGGCTGCAGGGCTTGTCCAGGCTATATCCAGGGCTTCGTGTTAGCAGGAACCAGCACTCATCAGCCAGTCAGGCAGGGAGCTCTTTTTCTCATTTTCGGCCCTGCCCACAACAGGTCTCAACCTTGCATGAGTGCAGGTGACCTTGGGCAGCGACATTGCTGGGGGCATGTTGAGGCATCATCTCCCCCAAGCATGGCACCCAATCCGCCCACAGGTGCCAAGGCTGGTCCCACCCCCCCCAGGAGGAAAGCATCAAATGGATGCTGTGAATCCCCCTCCCTGCCAGTCTCTGCTCCTGGTACCTGGGCATGTGGCATGAACCTGGGTCACCAGTGTGCTGAGCTAACCCTTTCGCTTGGTGCCACAGAGATGGCTAAACTGTTTCTAATGAAACCTCTGTATCTATCTATCCCATTTGCTCTTGAAATTTGAGATAGTTCACATTCAGTACCCCCTTTGGTAGCCTGTGTCATCTACAAACCACCCTCTCAGTAAGTAAGAACTTCCTGACATGCATGCCTTCTGATACTCCCTCTCCTCAACAGTCTCATGCTGTGACTGGTAGCATTTGCCTGACCCCAGATTTTGAATGCTGTACTTGTATCTACCCTATCTGCTCTTCGTAATTTAATGTCTCAGTCATGCCTCTCTGTATCTCTTTTCTGTCCTTTAGTGAGTATGTGTTGAGGTTCTGCAACCATTCTTGGTAGCTGCTCCCCTGCTGCCCCTGAATCAGCTTTGTTATCCTACAATGTATCCTCTCCAACATATCCCTATCATTCTAAAGACTGGGATTCTATTTCAGCACACGGTATTCCAGGTGTGGCTAACCAGTGACCAGTACAGTGGCAATATAACTGTCTCAGTATGACTTGAGAATCCCATGAGACAGAGAATGTGAACAGCTAAGATCTAATGTTGCATAAACATTCAAACATGCTCAGTAGCCCACAGAACCAGTAAACTGAAGGGCAGTTTGCACGTAGTTTGGAGGAGCACTGGGCGATTTATGCTTCTGTCGCCTATCAAGTGCTATAAAACACATCCTACAGTGGCCATCCAGATGCTCATTTTCATTTCTCCTCTATTGTCCACTTCTGCTTCTGTGGCTTCCTCTGTCTCCTCCCAAGCAATCTCATGTATTCCCCTAATGTTGCTTAAGCCATGGGGCAAAATCCATGTGGCACCTCTGGGGAAAAAAACTCTCACTGTATAGTGGGTTACTTTAGTCACATAACCAAACTCGGTGGCACCTTTGGGATGGTGCTCCTGTAGTCTCAGTCATGATACAGACAGTATAAACAGCAAAAACCCCAATGTTGCATAGGCATTAGAACATTTTCTGATTTTTGCTGAACAAGTGAACTTAGGAAACCTGAAAATGCCTCAGGTTTCTCTATGATGAAGAGTTAGCCTTAAAACATTTTTTTTTACTATTTAGCAGTCTCTATACATAGGGAATAATGCATGAGCAACTATGCACTGCAAGACTGTTTTTCTAATGAGGGGTTCTGATGTATCAATTGGTTCCAGCTGAGCTAGTCATAGCTGCACAAAATATTCGTGAGTCCATTTCATTGCACTCTGGTATATGCAAGTTACTGTATGTGTCACCATTGTATATACTGTATTCAAATGTAGACATTATTTTATTCTGTATATATGTTACATATATATATATATATATTTTGTTTTTGCCTATATGACTATGCATTTGCTGTGCATACAATGTCTTGCCTTGTAACCACTGTATTTCCTGTACCCTTTCACCTGGGTCACACCTAGAGACAAGCCCTGGCCCAGTGTGCCTTTCCCGGTTACCAAATGTTTAAATTAAAAAAAATTATATTGTAGGGACTTGAAGAGTGAAGCCAGGATGCCATTGGAAATGTGCTTCTGCTCAAATAGCCATTTCCTACTACTGCTAGTACTACTACTCAGCCAAGTTGTGCATGGTTGTCCATATGTTATGTTGTTTAGTATATGTTTTTAAATTAAAAGAAGAGTACTTGTGTCATGTGCTTCCCTAAACAGAAAATATTTTAATTTTTTTCAATCAGTTTAGAAAAACAGAAACTGATCCCATTTATGGCTGCTTAAATCCCAACCTGTTTCTCTAGTAGTATTAAGTTAAGAGTGGGCTGGGTTTCTGTTTTTTAAACTCATGAAAAATGAAAATATGTTCTGTTTGGGGGAATTTATGGGTTGTGTGTACGTGTGAGGGAAATAAGCTAAGCAAAACAATTGTCAAATGGCACGAGTTCAGAAGCTAATAAAAAAAGCGGTTTTACCTCAGAAGGGTACAACACCATTTTATGACCTTTGAACAAAAGTTTTTTTAGTTAGGATGGAAATCCATGCAAAACAGACCCTAACCATATGCTAGAAATAGACCTTAAATCCCCTCAAGATCATTTCACATTGTGTCTAGTAATATACTGCCTATGCAGCATACCCCACCTTGTGTATTTTACTCAGACAATGTTCCAGAATGTGAAAGGTCTTCATTATATTTAAAAATAAACATTCATGGTTGATAGCATTGGTGTCAGACATTTTAGGAAATCAATCATTTGTGTCCAGCTACTGGGGTTCAGACTGGTTCACTGTCACTTGCTCAGGTAACCTTTGCCAGTTGTAAAGTTCAGCTTTCATGTTAACATATGTTGAAAGCAATTATAGCAGCAATGAATCAATTTATATATACCTACACCAGCATTCACCTTTATAAATCAGTCTGAGTTCGAGCTCCAGAAGAGACAGGTTAGTCCTGTTAAAATGATCCATCCTGAAAGTTTGGATTGAATGGTATTCTCCATCAATCGTATGCCATAGGCAATCTAGAACACAGAACTTCAGAATTTTAGAGCTGTTTGCATGAAAGATCTTATTGCTATAAGAACATCTGCAAAGTTTTAAAATTTATTGGCTAAAGTGATATCATGATTTATAATTGTGATTGTCTTCCCAGAGGGTTGGGAAGGCACAACAGAATCCATGCAAAACTGACCCAAGTTTCATCTGGGGCTCCCTCAAATTTGATATTGAAAGTCCTGAAGGAGTTGACTACCAAACATATTATGGTACAGTTTCAGGATTGCAAAACAGGCTGGTCAGTAGGGCTATCTACTGAAGGTAACACTCTCCCTGACAAAACCTACTATCTGATGATAATTTATTTATTATAGTGGCACGGTAGCACCACTATAGTTAGGGTTGAGTAGGCTGTTTAATGTTAAATCCCTAACTTTGCACTTTTATAGCTTCACCCCATTCCAAAGATTTGTACAATATTTAGCATGCACAGTCTCAGAGACAAGGTCTCTTGCTGTGTCAAGCTTCATTCCAGTCAGATGTGTGAATTCCAAGACCCAGATAATGAAAAATGTGAAGAAATCAAAGTTTTGTGCTGTGTGTTTGTCATCATGTAGTGCCCAGATGGTTTGGAATTTTAGTCTGTTTTCAGGGTAGAAAGGGTTTGGGCAGAGTAGTGCATTTCATTAGTTTAGTGAAAAGATATTAATCTGTTCCAGAATTATAAGGATTTGAAATTTCAGTTTTGAGCATGGTCTTTTAGATAGCTGTTTCATACAAAAAAAAAAAAAATAATTTGTGACATACAAAGAAGGATTCTGTTTCTTGTGTGTGTTGGGGGGGTCTGTTTTTTGTGAGAAAGAAATCTTTTTTTCATATAGCTGCCATCTTGTGTGTTTTTTTCTTCAAAAAACAAATTTCAAAACCTCAAAAATGGTATCATGAAAACACACCAACACATGTGTCTTGCTAACAGGGACCCCACTAGGTGGATTCTGCAGTTACTTTTTGGAAAAATGTCCAAGAAATATGTATTTAACACATTTAAAAATCTTTTTTCATCAGATGATTTCCTTTTTTTTTGTATGGCCATACAAAACAAGAATCAGTCATACAAAACAAGAGTGCTTCAATATGAAAAAATAATTTGGACTTAGTTTTTCTCACATTCTTTTTTCATATGAAGGAATCTTTTTTCATGAGTATGATACAATCTCCCAAAAAAAGGATCTTTCATATAAAAAAAATAGACTTAGTTTTTTTTTCATATTCTTTTTCATATGAAGGAATCTTTTTTCATGAGATTGTGTTGTTCTCATGAAAAAAAATTCCTTCATTTGCAAAAATAATTTGGACTTCATTTTTTCCCCACATTTCAATTTTATCAAGCCATAACTCCCACAATATTTGCAGTTATGAAACAATCTATATAACAAAAGAAAGGTCTTAATGAGTCCTACAACACATGATACCCCACAAAAAAATTAGGGACTACATAAAAAAAACACATAAAAATAAAAAAATGTAACATTCTCATAGGATAACACTGCAATTTTAACAAGCCACAATTAGAGATTAGACTATATATATATATATATATATATATATGAGTGTATGTATCAATAAGTAGTACAATACTAACACATAATCCCCCCAAATATCATTAGGGTACACAAAGCACCCCAAAATTACCTGCAAAATTATCCATGGTGTCAAATCAACAATGAAAGTCCAATCATCATCTGAAATGTACCAAATGTGTATCTACTATTTCACTACAACCATGGTGAATTTCAGAGCAAACCAACAAAAATATATTGACTTATGGGTAAAAAAAATGAAAAACACATTTTTGCCCATATACAATAAAGCACAGGCAGTTGAGGGGGCACTTAATATATTTTTTCCTTTGAAGTGATGCTCATAAAAGACAATTACAACCAAGCACATAAATTGCTTTCCAGAGGGTCCTGTGCTTCCACAGCCAGATGCATGCATGCATCTATGGAGGCTATAAGCACAGGGCCCAGAGGATTCTACATTTCCCTAGGCACATGAATGTGTTCACACAGGTCCCAAAGGAACCTACAGTGCCTGTGTGAGGACACGATTATATTATCTCAAAAAGTAAGGAAATTCTTGGCAAAACACTGCAATAATGCACCAGTTAAGGTTCAGATTAAACTGAAAAAATCAGGGAAATGCATTGTTAGGGTTTCCAACCCTAACACCCCACCCCCACCCTGCAAGCAGCTGCAGGAAGAACAAATTGCAGTTTTGGGTGTCCTGAGTTTTGTTAAATCATGCCTGGGGTCTTCCTTGGGATTATCAACCCTAATGCTCTCCCCGGTTCTCATATAGTCTGTACATCTGAGTTTATTTGCTGATGGAATGAGGGGGAGCATTAGGGTTGATAACCCTAAGGAATACCCCAGGCCTGATTTGGCATGACTCAGGACACCCACAGCTGTAATTTTTTTTCTGTTTGCTGCTTTCAGGGTGGGGGTGGGGTGTTAGGGTTAGAACCTAAACATTACATTTCCCTACTTTTGCCAATTTAATCTGAACCCTAACTGGTGCATTAATGCAGTTTTTTGCCACAAATGTTAACATACTTTACCAGGTAAACAAGCAGAGCCTAGAAGACTCATTTCCAGTTGCAACCTGGTGGTTGGGAAGGAGGTAGGAAAGTAATTGGTACAGGGAACAAGTCACAAAAGATGCAAAAAAAAACATTCTTCCACATGTGTTCTTATAAACAGCAGCTGTAAATAAAAAGAATACAACACAAATACATACAAGGTGCAATATTAGTAAGGTGCAAATGAGTCTTACAAAAGAGACTTGCGATCGCTACAAATCATGTAACAAACATGTCATGCAACATGCTATATATGATAACATCAGCCCAAAGAGAGTCTAGTCTGCTTAGTTGAGAAATGCCTTGATTTGGCTGATGGGAACGCTAACCCAGACACCCATCACAACCGGGTTTATACCTACAGCAGGCAAACCTGTAAAACATACGTATATTTCTTGAAACAAAGAATATTCATATAAATTATATCATGGAATTAGAAATTTATGGGCCAAATAATCTGACTAATTTAAAAGGGCAGAATTATACTACTGTATATAGTGTACAATGTAAAAATGCAAAGAGAATTGCTTGTTGAGACACAGTAAATCAGGTCTTGAAATTACCTGAAAGTATTTAAAGGTATCTAGCTCTTTAGAAGTATGCCATTTTCTCTATATTAAGGTTTTTAAGTCTATGTGGCTTGTCAGCAGATACTGGTGTTTAATAATAGTATCTCATTTACATTGTTACAGTGTTTATATTTCCATATAAAGAGCTATTTAACAAACATGAAATTACTTAAAAAAAACTATGGGGTTTACTGAATGAAGTATTGATATTTCTGTGTCAAGGAACTGAAGGACTGCAAGTTTTATATAACTTAATGACTCCTATGGTACCTTCAAATGCCAAGACAGATGTGACACACTAGTGTTACACCTGCCAAGGACATTAGTTTTGGCCACGTGTACTGTATTTTTTTCTACTGCATGCAAAGAACTGTCAAACCAACTGAAGCACAGTGTCAAGACTGCAGCACATGCTGGACAATCTGGTACTAATTGTTTTCAGAATGTGACATGTGATGTGCTAGAAGCAATGTTTGTCCCTACAATGTGCTATAAGTCAAATATAGAAAGACAAGGGATGTTAGACTAATTTTGATAAAAGAATACCTACAATGCTTTATGTTCAGAAAATGCCATTGATTTCTGTTCTTTTGGAATGTTTACCTGTTGAGCTTTACAGCACAGCCGGTGCTTTGGTTACCATAAGGTGATCTAACCTTATGGGCAGTCATAAGATACAAGGTACAGAAAATTGCATTTTGTCCCTAGTGTTAGATTAAGGAAGGTATCCCAACCCTTAAAGTGCTTAATGTTATTACTAAAACTAAAATGTCTTCCTTTTGTTTCAAATTTGTTTTTCATGCTAAAATTCAATATTTATGATTGTACATTAGAGTTTTACTCTTAGCAAAAGTATCCGGCTCCAGCAGGACTAACAGTTTCCCTACATATAAAGCTGACTCCACAGGAAGAAGAAATAATTAGGTTTACCTGATCATTGCAGTTCACATTGCCTTTAATTACATGCAAAAAACATGAAAAATACACATCCACGTTGTACACAAAATTCCACCTAGCTGCACCAGCCCCCTCCACACATAGCTTATGATGCATTTCACACAAGTGCACTTTCTCAAACACATCAGGAGCTACAGTACTTGTGGTGGGGGAATGGTGCACCTGAAGGGTGCTGTGTATTTGCATGGAACATGATGTGTATTTTTGATATTTTTCACATGAAAATGAAGGCTATGTGAATAACAATATTTAGGTAAACCAGATTATAACATTTTTTGCGGAATCAGCTTTATATGTGAGGAAACTGTTGGTCTTGCTGGTGCCAGTAACCCTCACTACCCATACTGCACTTCCCTTAGTCATGGCACAGCAATCTCTGGAAGCAGCTCCTCCACCATACAGAGCTACCATCCATTAACCTAACCCTTTAGGATACAGCCTGCCAATCAGAAAACTCTGTTTCTGTCTCCAATTCCTCACCTCAGGTAGGTAGAATCTGGAATGTGCTGCAAAGAATGTGTGTTTAGAGCCGGCCCAGTAGCATAGATGGCTGAGGCTCTACAAAGCATGATACCTCCAGCCACACCAGTGACCCGGGTTCAAGAGTGAACTCAAATCATTGGAGGTTGGCTGGGGAGGGAGAGAATTGAGCATCCAAGTGGCTGCTCACATCTCCCAGGGAAGGGGTGGCTTGCCATCCCACCCTCTGGTGCCACCAGGTCAGGGAGGCAAAGTATGGGAAGGACCTGCAGGGATATGCAGGATAGGCATTCTTCAATGTGTGAGTCCTATGCTCTACAGGAGGGATGGGACACGAGGAAAAACTGGAGGAAAATGCATGTCGGTGGGGGGCTTCATGAAGCTCAACCCAGCCATCTCCACACCCACACTGCTGCACAATGAGTGACCTGGTCCACCTTAGATCTGATGCATTGGGGGGAGGATGGCCCTCCTCCCTCAGCCCTGCCATGAGAGGGGAACTCGTGGGGAGAAACTATGACCAGGCACACACCAGGAGAGGCAGAAAGCCAACCTGGAGAGGCCAGGGATCAGGCTGAGGCAGCTGCCCACAGACAAAAGAAGGATAAAAACTTGTATTTAAAAAAAGAATGTATGTTTAGACTTGGGGGATGGGACAGAGACATCTGCCCTCACATATAGTAGCTGGCCATGCTGTATTGACGATGTGAGTGAGCACATACCTCAAACTGTGGCCCGCCTATAGCAGTGATGATGGAGGTGTCTTTCTGATGTAGGAGAGGAGGGTGGAACATTGGATTGTAAACATAAAATTCTTTGCTTGGCATGAACAGCCACCAGTTATTCCAGCTCACCCACCACCACCACCATCAATGGGCCTCTTGACTTGATGCCTACTGCAGCCACAGCTAAATTAAATAGCCTACTTCCCAATGATGTCAACAGGTGGGCCCCCATCAGAATAATATGATGGCCTCTGACTGTGGGTGTCCAGTGAGATTCTCAAGGATTTGTAGACTGCCACAACCAGGCAGTAAGGACATAGGTGAGCATCAATGAGTGATGTACCAGGGGCCTAACCATGCAAAATAACCCCACAGATGTGATAGCTCCTCGTTATTATTAAATGTTTGCAAAACATATCACTTTTTACCTACATCAATTTCTGTATCTGACTTGTGTTCTCCTCTACTATAAGGATTTCCCTTAAAAGTCAGATACTGAGGTGTATTGTTCTGTACATTATAGTGAATGTAAAAAGTAAGATTCAACATATATATGTGATTCTATCTATTCCTGTTGAGGTATAGCAACATCCAAAATCTCTGGAAGACTCAAATAATTTTTATATGGAAAAAAAGAATAAGACAAGTATTTCTGAAAGGGCAGGGCTAGGTCACAGAAGACTTAAAAACATATATGCTGCACAGATAAATGAGCCACTCACTCTCCCCATTGTGATTTAAAATGGATGGTCTGAATTGTATTAGTTTATATGGCCACTTGTTTCAGGGTATGCAAAAATGGGTAGCCCAGGGAAAACAGTACAGCACTTTAGCATTCTAATAATATGATAGAAGACAAAAAGCCTCTGTGCGCAAGATGGTGCTCAGTCCATGCCAGGGTACAGGTGCCTTGTCTATCACTGTATTTGTTCCAATTTTGAAAATTGACACTCAGCATTGTTGTTTATGCCTTATCATTAAGGGTCTATTGGCAAAAGGTGGCCTTAAAGAAATGCTCCCCGGAACTCTTCTTACCTTTTTATAAGAGGAGAGAGAGAGAGAGAGAGAGTTAGGTGCAATCACTAACAGCAGCAATTTACAGAGAGCTCTGCTTTTGAATAGAGGTACTATTATCATACAGGCAGGTCATTTACATATGCTTCCCACTGGCTTTCTTACATGCTGCAAAGCACTGACAGCCTCTGGATAGCAGAAATAATAATGCAATATTATCCCCATCTCCCTGTATGCTGAATAGGGAGAAATGTTCATCTACAGTAGCTCCATTTAAGCACTAAACCTATTTTCCTATTTTTGAGTATGAATGCAATTTTTCCAGTCTGCAGCAAAGGCTGGGCAATCTTTTACTGTTTTCATATTGTGACATGTGGTGTGCTGGAAACTAATTTTGGCCCCCACACTTTGCTATGAGTTATATGCAAAAAAAAAAAAATAGAGATATTAGACAAAAGGTAAATGCAACAAAACTGTATTTTATTCAAATAATATCTACAATGGTGTGGGAAATGTGTAAATAGTGTGCCTATATGCTAATATTACAGGCACATTAAAGCACTTATGTGGAAAGGCAGAGTTCATTGTAAATCACTGCTGTTAGCAACTACACATTACTCTGCCTTCTCTATACAAAAAAGGTAAAGAGGAAAGTCCCAGGGAGTATGATTTAATATTAGACAGGATTTCACAGTGTGGGCAGAGCCTTTTTCATATGGTACTTTATTTAGATAGACCACGTATAAAATAATTTTAACAGAACAAAGTTCAAGATGTCACCATGATTAGAGGCATATTTAAGGCTTATGTGTGAGTCGTCATTTATATGCAAAACTGTTACGTTTGTTCTAGGAGTTTAGTATTCTTTCCCAAGCAGCTGTTGGCTGGCATCCCAGTGCTATCAGCCAAGGTAGGAAAGGTGGTACATCCTGATGCACCAGGTTTTCTGATTTGGATTTGAGCAGTTGGGAGACATTCTCCTAAATGGTGAGCTGACCCCTTGATCTCCAGGGAAGGGCTGGAGCCAGCTGCTGTGGAAGCCAGACTGCTAAGTGAGAAATGGAGCAGAAACATACACTGGCTGCTGCAGGGTAGCACTCAGCTACTGAGGACCTCACCTTGCCCAGCAGGTGTTCCTGTAAGCTAGGGTGCAGCAGTACCTATTCACAGAGCAGATGAGACCCAAAGGCATAAAAGACCAACAATAATAGGTGAAAACCATTAGGTATGAAATGATGCTTTATGTTCTGAAGACTTAAAATGCTAAGTTCATCTCAAAAACATGATTCACCATTATGGAATTCCACATAACCATGGGAGTCATATATATTAACTTACCTGATGAACAGATCCTTTCCAATATTATTATTTTTCAAATATACTTCAAAATCATTTGACATTACACATAATAGCTGATAGAATTTAAGGAAATGTAAATCTTGCTTTTTACATCCATTAATAGACTTGGGAATGTGCACATGTGTGAAGCCTGTTTAATCCCCCCAGTGTATACTGGGTTTCAAAACACATGTAATTAAAATAAATGAATAGTTATTGAGACAATACAGCATTAAGAAGGGAACCTACAGAAGAAACTATGAGTACAGTATTTCAATATATACAGTATATATATACATATATACATAAAACATAACACTGGGGAGGGTTATGAGCAGACTTTACACATGTCCACATTTCCAATTATATTAAAAAATGTAAAAAAAAAAAAAGGTTTATATTCCCTTTAGACAAACAATGTAAATTCTTACTTTATTTACACAACAATATATCACTATATATCCATAATATATATGGTAAAAGAATGCAGATTATATCCCCTTTAAATAAACAGTGAAAGCCAGCCCAGGGGTGTAGAGGTCTAAGGCACCTAGTACCTTCCCTCTTACCACACCAGCTACCCAGGATGAGGAGCGAGCTTGGGTCACCAGGAGTTGGCCGGGGGGGAGGGAAGAGGATTGAGCATCCAGAGGACAGCTTACCACACTGCTGACCCGGGGTGAGGAGGGAGTTTGGGTCACCAGGAGTTGACCTGGGGTTAAGAGTGAGCCTGGGTCACCGGGAGTTGGCCTGGGGGGAGAGGGTTGAGCATCCAGAGGGCAACTCTCCTCTTCTCTCCCAGGGTGGAGAGGTTTATTGGCCAGGCCCTTGCCTGCCCCAGGTAGAGACCAAACTGTAGCACTGGCAGCTCTAGCAGCAAGGAAGGAAGGGTCCATGGTTACATGGAGTGTGCGTGCCTCCATGTGCACACACTTGCATGATGCCATGACTGGAGACCAGGGGAGAAAACAGAAAATGGCAGTCGCAGGCTCCATGAAGTCCTACCTGTCCACCCTCACTCCACAATACCACTGGCATGCTGACCCTGTGAATCTAGATGCCGGGTCTCTGGGTGAGAGGCAATCTGTGGAGGATATGGAGGCTTGGTGTATTGTGGGGGGCAGCTACCAAGTGAGGGGGACAGGGACAGGATGCTGCAACTGCCTGTGTTGTGCCCTGAAGAAAAACCTCTATAGAAATAAACAAAAAAAACAGTAAAATTCTCATTTTATTTACACAGTAATATATATATATGTATAATACATACAGTAAACATTGTAGCTATATTGAATACAAGTAAATCTTGTGCTCTGTTAAAAAAAAATACCATGCTGACAAAGAGTTAGAAAAATCAAACCATAATTCAGTCATGCATTGTGATTCTCAGACTGTACTTTCTTTTCTTAGGTTCCTGTGCTGAAACCCACGGATCTGATGGTAGAAGTCAGCCCCAGGAGAATTTTTGCTAATGGTCACACCTATCATGTCAACTCCATCTCTGTCAACAGTGACTGTGAGACGTATATGTCAGCAGATGACCTCAGGATTAACCTCTGGCACTTAGCCATCACAGACAGGAGCTTCAGTATCCTT
Organism: Neoceratodus forsteri; assembly: GCA_016271365.2. Lineage (NCBI taxonomy): Eukaryota > Metazoa > Chordata > Ceratodontiformes > Ceratodontidae > Neoceratodus > Neoceratodus forsteri. Next base: position 975,539,107 of record CM057452.1, on the reverse strand, counting down.
TGCTCTAATTGGTCATTACAAAGAGGAGGCACTGTCTTTAAAGTTAATCCAGGTAATGGCCTTCTCTTTTAATTAAATATATGGGATTTCTCAGATGCACAATTTTTCTTCTGAAGGAAATCTTTTTTTTTTTTATAAGAAAAGCTGGCAGGGAAAGAAATATGCTCGAATATTATTTGAATTGCCCTTTTCCCAGACATTTTGTCAGTAAATATGAAAAAACAAACTGCAGATACTGTATTTCTGACCATTCATGTTTGTTAAATCCAGATGCCCTATTTTAAGTGCAATTATTTATGCTTACGGGTTTTAAAACTGTAATTCTATTGGCAGAACAATGGGCAAGTGAAAATAATATTAGAAATTTCAATTGTTGTATGTTGGGCCTCTACTTAGAGATGCTTTGCGTGGCTTTTACTCACCCAATTCCTTAATACATTAGTAGGAAGAAAAAGAAGAAAAGAACTTGCATTTATTTATATGGTGCTTTTTCCTACACACTTAGGGATGGACTTTCAGACATGATGGTACAGCCACAACTCCCAGTTTTGAGTTGTGACTATATAATCTGAAATTTGCCAAAATGACATTTTTCAGACCAGCCATGTAGGGCGACAGCAGTGCTACCACACAATAAACCTGTAACTTGTGTTCTGGACTAAGTTCAAGCCATTGGTAGTTAGCAGGAGTTGAGCATTCCAAACACGGCTTTACTGGAGGGAGGGTAGCATGTTCTGCACTATGCCTACCACTTGGTGGCAACAGGGTGGTTGCACAGCAGCAGCTACTCAAATAAGGAGGGGGGAGGCTGCCCAATGTCGATGTGACTGTGCACCTGTGTGTGTATGTGCCAGCAAACAAAAAATTTTAATACATGTAATTTTCCTACTTTCAGACATTTTGGAACATTTTTGACAGTTCACATATGGCAGTTTTCATTCAAAAAGGGATGCATGCATATTTCTTTTGACACAAGTGGCAATATTTTTTTGCTGTAATGTGCATAGTGGTGATAAAAAGTAGACCTACTTTTGTGTGGTCTAGCTGCAATATTACTTTTGTTGTAATTGCATGAAACTGAACTAAAATATGTGGTGATTCTTTGAAAATCCAGCTCAGTAACCACAGGACTTAGCATGCAATGAGAGCGCCTGGTACTGTGGTGATAAGGGCAAATATAGAGCATGCAATGTATTTCTAATGTATTGCAGAACAGAACTCATAGCTAGGTGGACTGAAGAAAGAAAATACCTTTTTTGGAAAGATATATATATATATATATATATATATGCATGCAAATGAGAATAAGGAGAAAAAGTCTGGAAATTCACAATTAAAAGAATGTTTCATAAGCATGTTTCTTGTATATTTACAGGCCTGACTAAATGTACAGGTTTTATTTTCTAATATATGTGTAAGGAAGAAATATGGGACATCTAGCTGTCTATATGTCTCAGAAAAGCTGAGTGATGGAACTGTACAACACCTCCAATGACCTTTTTCTATGGCACCTCAGAGCAATAATGAGGGAAGCCTGACAACAGCAGTATTTACAATGGGCAGTGGAGTCAAGGATGACATTCAACTGTTTTGTGATCCTGATTATGATAGGGAAATCTCATTAAATGAATCCCTCCTTCTGTGAGCCATCAGGTATTCACTGCATTTGCTGTAGTACAGTAATTACCTGTGGATATCTATCAGTATAGTTAAGAAGCTAAAAAAACAAGATTCGGTGATTGTTTGAAAAATCAGTGGATGATACTTGGAATCAAGAACACTGCATTACAGTTGCAGAGTATAATGCTCTACTGATTTATCAACCTAATATGAACATACTGTATGTTACCATTGTGCAGAATGTAACTTGATTGTTATTATCTGGGTAGATATACAGTCACTATTTAGATGGATATATCTAACCATTCTAAATCCTAGCAACAAGCTCTAATAAGTGACTGGTAGTGTAGGTTGGGATATTTGGCTTATATTTCTTTCCCTTTGAGACTAATGTACTGTAGTACATCTAATGAAGTTGACAGAAACTGCCCTGGAGGCTGGACATGACAAAGATGCAATCTGCAAAAACAGTACAGGAGTTTTCAAATAGTCAAAACAAGTGCATGTTTCCAGTTCTTGAATTATGAAAGTGTAGCAAGCTGTAGTGTTTCAGAACCATGGCCAGCTCCGTCACTTGTTTCACTCGATTATGTCACATTCCTTTTCAGTTTTTAAGGTTTTGTTCAGGAAAGGAACCCTGAACACAAGCTTCTTTCCAAGTGCATCTGAGGGTGGCGGCTACATAAAAGAGGAGTAAAACAAAGCAATACAGTTCATCATAACAAGTATACAGTAAACTGTAAGCAAATATATAATAAATACTTTAACAGCACAGTGAATATGTTGTAATAGAGCACTGCAGTGACAAGCTTGAGTTCAGTAAGCTGACCAAGGCTAAAAAATGGCAGTTATATGATTTTTTTCTGAGTTCATGCCCCATTTCTCTTCTGGTCTTCATCCTCTGTCTGTTCCGCTAGCCCCACCAGCTGCCATCTCTGAGTGCGTACCCCTATGGTGGGGCTGTCAGGGTTCCCCAAGTCCCTTGCTCAGTGGAAGGTGCCCTGTAAGCAGTGAACAGCTGAAAGGGGAACCCTAGCTTCATCCTGGCTTAGCCATGCTGTTTCTAACATCATATTTCTTCCTGTCCTCATGGGTGCCATAACTCACATGTAGTGCATGTTCATGATGCCATCAGGAGGTGTCCCACTCCAGCCCTCACCGTCGAGTGGTGCTGGCTTGACCCACCACAAGTGGTCACCCAGGTAGCAATAGCAGAGTGCACTGCTCTAACTCTCTGTAGGAAGAGTGTGCCCTAATCCTTCTCACCCCAGCCAGCCCCCGATGACCCTGGCTCATTCCTGAACTGCGGTCACCAACATCAGGAGGACTAACACTTCCCCTGCACTGACAAGCTGGCCACAGTTATATGGTTATTTGAAGATGGGGCATGAGGAAAGCAGGAGCAGAAGGAGAAAAAGAGGACTAGTAACATGAGCAGAAGTGAGAACAGAATTCTTAGAGCAAGGACTTTGAAACAAAGGAGAGGGGAAGGAGGAACAGTGAGAGAGAGAGACCCTATTCCAGAGAGGGAGGAGGAAGGAGGAATGCCTGCCAAGCAGAGGTCTTACAGCAAAGATTAGGAATGAATGGGAGTCTGAGAATCTAAGGGAATACGAAGAGATGAGAGCAGGGAATAAGAGGAGATGAGAGCAGGAGACAGGAGAGATAATAGGGGAGGGAGCTGAGCCATTATATGGAGAAAAAGATGACAGAATGGGACAGATGCCTGCCTTTGACTGAGGGAAGGGAAACATTAGCATGAAGAGAGAAGTGGTGAGTGCGTGGAGAGGGCAGTTTAAAACAAAGCAACAGAAGGAATATAAGAGGGTATCCTCCTAGTGCCAGCCCAGTGGCTCAGTGGATAAGTGGTAGTGCTACCACCAGCAACGTCAGTGATGCAAGTTCATGAGCAGACTCAGGTTGCTAGGGCCAGCCAGGAGGAAAGGACTGAGCATCCAAGAGACTGCTCTCCTGTCCTGGGGTGGCGTGATCAGCCATTTTGGCCATTGGCTACCACCAGATGGAGGCCTGCTGGCAGTGCAGGCAGTGAGTGACTCAAAGGGAGGGGACACTGTTCTGTGGTGCATTCATGCCTCCATGTGCACATGTGTATATGTCACCATAGTAAGAGGAAACAGAGAAGAACATGGAAAAAGAGCCAGGCAGGCTAAATGAAGCTCCACCCAATCCCTGTCATCTGCAAAGCTGCTCAGTCCCCAGACAACTCTGGGTATGGGGGTTAACTACCTTCCCTCTTCTGGCCATACCATGGGGGGAAACCATGGGGTCTTGGCCTGAAGGACCGGGGCAGGTAGACGCTGGTTGGTAGGAGTGGGGATGAAGCTGAAAGACACCTGCCTGACTTGATGGAAAAAAAGCTTTATGGAAAAAAATGATATCCAGCTTGCTCCGGTAAACTTAGAAGCAATTTTGTAGGATCTCAGGGGCTTGATTTTCAAAGAGCCCATAGAATGATGTAAATTGTGTTACTCTAGGACTGCAGTGAACTCCAGGTGCATCAGGGACCCTGCACCCAATTTTGTAAAACAAGGGATCCTTGTGCCAAAAACCCAGGAGTTGCCACAGCTGCAGGCTAGCACCAAACAATAGGTGCACCTGCAGGAATTGCCACAGAGATCCAGCCCCCCCCCACACAGCGCAACACTAGAGAGGCTGTGATGGTTGGAGGGTGGTGAATATGCTTGCCAGGAGGGGGCCAGGAGAAGAAGAGGCATGGTGGTGCCCTAGGGGGAAATGGAGAGACAACAGGCATGAGAGGAAGTGAAGTGGCACCTATCAGGGGACCATTTGCACAACCATACTGCCCATGGGATGGAACCACTTTGGGGGGAAGTTCCAGGGACAGACAATGACATGGCTCCAGGTGAGGACAGCCCTGGTAGCTGCCCATAGGTGGCCATCTCACATAAATCTGTAGGCAGGAGGCAGCCTGCTGCAACGTGGGAGGGTGGGTAAGAGGGGACTGTGAAGGTGCCCAGAATTTGTTATCCCCACCACTGGTATCCCTCATCCTGCAGCTCCAGCTTACAACCTACAGGGTTATGTGAGGTGGCAACCTATGTGGCAGCTGCCAGTGCTGTACCCACCTGGTGCCATGTCACTGTCTTTCCTTGGAACCCCCCCCGGCCAAAGTGGTCCTATCCCATGAGCTGTATGGCTATGCAAATGCCACCCCACTGGGTGCTACATCACTCCCTCTCATACCTGCTGTCTCCCTGATGCCCTCTTTGGCACCACCATGCCCTTTCTGCCCCCAGCATCCCACTTTCAAACCCCACCTCCCTTTGCCACAGTGTGTGGCACTAGCTCAAGTCCCTTAGACCACCTTGTGGCTGGTCTAAGTGGAGCCCCTTGCTGCATCCATGGCAGGGCTTCCAAAATTGCAAAAAAAGAGATGTTGCAATCCTACTGTGGCCTAAGCCCCCTTGTGAACTGGAACACCCCAATTTTAGTTGTAAGGCTGCTGCAGTGCCATTTTGGTGCAATGGCTTCCCTTTTTGATGCAGACCATGTTTGGGATTTCCGCATCTTTTTTTTTTTGCTCCTCTACTTCCCTGGCCATCTCTTCCTTCTGGCCTCCTAGGTCCTTCCCATCTGTCCACCATCCCCACCACCTACCCTTACCTCAGATCACAACCCCCTGGAGGTAGCCCGGTGTTTCCCTTCGCCGGGTGGGTCCCCCTCCTCCAAGAGGGAAGGCACCGGTGGGGGTCGTCCAGAACACTGCGGCAATCGGCTCCAGGTGTTGCTGAGGCAGGAGGTCGTAAGGTCTTGGCAGCAGTGGGGGCCGGAGACCATTATCGCGCTTAGCCAGGGAGTCATTTCCTCAATTTTCTCCCCTTGGAGAGTGATGTGCCATCTGACGTCTAAGCGAACGCCGACATCCATCACTCCCCCGGTAGTTAGAGCCCTGACACCCTGCTATGCTGCCGGCCTCCACCAGGGGCCAGCAGGTGTCTGGTTCGCATCCTCACCTTCCGTCCCCCGGAGAAGACAAGCTGTCTACAGATGCTCCAACCTTCTCCCCTGGCCGGCTCTCCGACGACACGAGTCCATTCCCAAACCCGTGTCACCGGCATTGCAAGCGGAAATCCAACTGCTGCGCTGATGAGCCAGCTTTCTGCATCTTTTGACACACGGTGCCACTTGCATCAATTATGTCTTATGCAGTCATCTTGCGTCATACTTGGGGCTTTGAAAATCAAGCTCCATATTTTGAAAGAACAAAACATATGAACATACAAACTTAAGAAAGAAAGAAAGAAGACTACTGGCCCATCCAGTTCTTTCCCCAACCAACTCAATGGCAATAGTCACTTTCTTTTCTTCAAACATATCTAGTTTATGCTAGAAGGCACTATGTGTTCTGAAAATTTGGCTAAGTGTCTACCACTGATTCTGTGAAGTAGTTCATCTTGATATTTTGCTTGAATCTTCCTCCTTTCAGAGACACTGAGTGCCCCTTTGTCCTCTCATTCCTGTATGGCCTAAGGAGCTGCAATTGTCCTGTTGGCTGTATCCCTTTCAGATATTTCAACTTCAACTTTAACTTTATTTATTTGTAAGTGCAAGTCAACAGGTACCCAAGTACTTTACAATAATTAAAATAATAAACAGATAAAAATCACCATAAAATACCAACTGACTAATCATGGAGCAGAAATGACTCATAATCTGGGAAGGCGAGGCTGAATAAGTAGGCCTATAAGGCTGACTTGAAGCTCTCCACAGTCAGGCACTCTCTTACCTGACAAGGGAGAGAATTTCACAGGGTTGGGGCTACAAAACTAAAAGCACGAGCCCTAGATGTCTTGAGGAGGACCTTGGGAATCTCCAGCAATCATCAGTGGAACAAAGTGGATGGACGGGGTGATGGGGACCAGGAGATTTTGCAGGTAGACCAAACCCTGCCCATGTAGGGCTTTATAGGTCAGTAACCCAACCTTGAAAGTGTTGCAACACTGAACAGACAGCTAGTGCAGGCTGCGAAGCACCGGTGTGATATGGCTAGCTCGAGGCAAGCCAGTCAACAACCTGGTGGCTGCATTCTGCACTAGATGCAAGTGGCAAATATTAACCCCTGGCAGCCCTAGGTACAGGGAATAGCAGTAGTCAAGGTGGGAGGTCACGAAGGCATGGACCAGGGTAGGAAGGTCACCAGGGGGCACCAGGTGCTTAATTTGGGAGAGATTCCTCAGATGGTAAAAGGACGACTTGACCACAGATGACACCTGAGTCTGTATCATATCTGACACCTCTGACACTGTATCATGTCACTCCCCCAAGACTTAAATAATGGTTGACATAAAATGTATGCAAATAATCTGCAAACATACCGAAAGCTTTTTGTCTGTTTGGGAGACATTAATGACATGCTCTTGAAAATATAAATAAACAACAAATCTGCAAAAGCTGATATCTGCATTAAATGGCACAGTGGCTGGAGATCCTCTTTCCCTGCTGATGGCATGGGTTTGCTTCCTGGTTCTGGATCATACCTGCAGGCCTGCAGAGGTGGGTTGAGTATCCCAGGAGATGCCCTTCACCTTTAAGTAAGGGAGGAAGCCCTGCACTAGTCCAATATCCCCTCTGCTGCCCCAAGGAGTGCACAAAGGTATAGCAATGCCTGAAATCCGCATAAAGTGGCATTGTAGGGATGTCAAGATACAATTTCCCCACATTAAAAGAAAAAGAATGACATTTTGTCTTTTGTAGTTAATCTTTAATGGTTCGGTCATATTGATGCACAAGGGAAAGTGAAATGAGAACAGACAGAGGCCACTGTATTGGTTACCTACATCCATTCAATAATGGCATGACAGTGCATCCTTTGGCTTGGGCTGAAATCAGATAAAACAGATTTGATGGGCTGTATCAGACAGCCCTATTGCTGGAAGCAGCCTGATAAGGGTTGGGGTGTTATCAGTACAATCTAAGGCAGTATCAGGAAGGACAGGCTTAATCTAGTTCACCTAGAACTGTGCATGGATGCTTGGATAATTATTTGGATCTTAATACTTGAGCTCCATTCCCTTTTCTATGCAGTAAGCCATTTCACGGTGGAAACTACACAGGATTGCTATGGCAACAGTGTCTTTACCAGTGCATACTCTTACTATTCCACAGTCTAGCTGTAGTGCTCATTTCAAAGTCAGATCAATATGGTTCAGGTCACGGTAGCTCATGCTAATAAAGAACTGCTATTTTTAATGTCACTGGTGGGTCCATTTAAGAAAGGAAGTAGCATGCCTCCTGATTATAATTAAGCATATTCCAGTATATGAGGCACATATATGAAGGTTTGATGATTATGTAATAAAATCTTTGGGGAAATAATTTACCAGAAACAAAAGAAAAAATTGAAACACTTGAAATAACCTCTGAGATCACTCTGCGCCCAGGAGGACAGTGTTCCAGTTTATATACTTTTATGACAATTGATGATTCTCACCGGTCTTTAATCTGGGAATTCCGTACATAGGGTTTTCCCAAGTCATTCAATGATAGTTGTTACACAGAGCAACTACATTTAAAAAAAAGTCTTTCTCTGGTCTAGCCTCATTTAGGGGCAACACCTACTTCCTAAGCAGGTCAGAGGGGGTTAGGATATGGTTACGTCTGACATATTCTTAATATGTAGTTTACAGCATGACATATGAACAGATAGGAAAGAAATGTTACAGGAATTCCCATCACGTTGTACAAGGTACACATGCAAGATGAGAAAGGGTGTAGTTCAAGTTGATTGTAGTTGATATTTAGCCACAGGAGCAAGATACAAGACTTGAACACAGTAAATTTAAATGTATTTAGGTTAACACTGTTGCAGGCTTCAGTGAGTAGTCTGTTCCAACTTGATGGCATAGAAATACAAGGCTTTCTTCACAATACGTTTTAATCTTATGAATGTGGAGCACTTTCTGGACTTCTGGGGATCAATTTTTAAAGGTCTGAAAAAGCCGCATGCCCCAGGTGCACCAAACATACAGCCCTTGCAGCATTCTCCTGGCCAGCGATCAGGATTTTCTATCCCATGCACCAAATGCCGCAGGTTAGACCAACTTTTTCTGGTCTAGCTTGTGGCAATCCTGGGTACCCTTTTTATGGGGCATGCATCAAATATTCAGCACAGGCCCTGTAAATCAGGAAAGATGTAACTGCACCCGGTCTACTAGAATTGGGTGTAGTGTGCAGCATAGGTGTTGGCACAGCTGTGCCAATGAAAGGGTTTGACACAGGGCCTGAGCAGGCTGTGCATCATTCTTTGATAATCTGGCCCCTGGTATGAGTCTATGTCTGCAGATAGGCCTAGCTAGCAAACAGCTAGAGTATCTGGGGTATTTATCATAAATATATTTATGGACGAAGGTGGTCCAGTGTGGCTTCCTTCTATCTGATAGTGAGAGTAGCCCCAGCCTGCTATAGAAACTATAGTTTGGTGTTGCCCTATCACAGACAAGCACTTACCTGAAGATGTTGTTATGACTGCTGGCCTTTGCAGCACTGTGATAATGAAAGGGGACAAGACTATTTTAGTTACATAGGTGAAAAGATGAGGAGCAGGGTGGGATTGTAAGGTTTAAAAGGGAAGGGGGCACTGTACAGAGAAGGACCAAAAAAAGGCAGCCATCCTGGATAAATATTTTTGTTCAGTGTTTACAGAGGAAGAAGAAATGGAGGGGCCAAAAGAATGTAATGGAAGCTTTGGAGGGAGAGAGGTGGACACTAGTCCTTTTTTGAGGAGAGAGTCCTGAAAGAACTTGCTAATCTGAAGGTAGACAAAGTAATGGGCCGAGATAGGGTGCATCCAAGGGTATTGAGGTTGCTCAGGGAAATTCTGGCTGCAGCATTTACAATCCTATTTTAATAGCTCACGGCAAACTGGACTGGTTCTGGAAGACTGGAAGAGTGTGGATGTAGTCCTACTACCCAAATGTGGTAGTAGGGAGGACACTGGCAATTATAGGCCAGTCAGCCTGACATCAGTGATGGAAAAGTTAAAGGAATTACTACTGAAAAAAAGAATTGTGGAATATCTTGAATCCAGTGGGTTGCAAGACTCAAGGCAGCATGGTTTCACGGGGGAGGTCATGTCAAATGAACCTGATAGATTTCTTTGACTAGGTGACAAAGCATTTAGACCAGAGTAGAATGGTGGAGGTGGCCTACCTAGATATCCGTAAGGTTTTCAACACCGTTCCACATAGGAAACTAGTAAGCAAGCTGAGTAGCTTAGTAGTAGGTCCAAAGGTTGCAAACTGAATAAGAAATGAGGGGATTGGCGTATGAGGGAGGTGGTAAATGGAGTTCTCTCCAAGGAAGGGAGGGTTACCAGTGGTATATTTCTGAAACCAATGCTGGGACCAGTCCTCTTTAATGTCTTTATAAGTGACATTGAAGAGGAGATGGAAGGGAAGGTCTGCCTCTTTGCAAATGACACCAACATCTGCAATAGGGTGGACACTCTGTGTATGTGTGGAAAGAATGAGCAGAAGCCTGAGAAAATTAGAGGAATAGTAGTCAAGGGCATGGCAGCTTGGTTACAATGTGAAAAAGTGCAAAATAATGCATTTAGAGCTCAGAAACCTAGGGGCGGAGTACAGAATGGGTGGAGTGTTATTGATGACCACTAAGCAGGAAAGAAACCTGGGGTAATCATACTGGATGACCTAAATGTGACCAGGCAGCATGACAAGGCAGTCAATAGAGTTAGTGGGATTGTGGGGTGCATAGGGAGGGGTGTCACCTGCAGAAAGAGAAAGGTGGTGTTGCCTCTGCAAAGATCACTGGTAAGACCCCACCTAAAGTTCTGTGTACAGTTCTGGAGACCACATCTCTGGAAGGACCTAAACAGAGTGGAGGTGGTCCAGAGAAGGGCAACTAATATGGTACAAGGTCTGCAACAAAAACCCTACAAGAAGAGACTAAAGGACCTCATTATGTACACCCTGGAAGAGAGGAGGGAGGGGATTTGATAGAGACCTTTAAAGAAAACCATGCTTCGTAATTTTAATACTCTCTTCCTTGGGAGCTCCTCTGTACAAAAAACAGCATTTGGAATTATACCCCAAGGGAAGGAAAGGGATCATAAATTCCCCCCAAAGGGCTAGCAGTGTGATCCCTTTATACTTCCCTGTTGCTGGTCATGTCCCATTTTATGACATGGCAAAAAGGACAGTGCAAAGGCTTGCTCCATTGGATTGTATGGAGTGTGATTTTAAAGCGCATTTTTCAGCCATTTGGTAAAACTGGAGCCATGATTCAACTAACAAGTGTCTTATCTCACTGATAACTGATATAGCATTTTTTAGATTTAAAAACCCCATCAAGAGACTGATCACAGCAATAAGAATCTCCTTATTTCTCATTAATAGAATAAAGAGCAGTATGGTATAAGTAACCTTATCCACCTCCTGTTTCATATTTAATCTATGGCTGCATTTTGCAGTCAGATTTCTTTACGTCCAAGATTCAGCAAAGTGCCGGTGTGGTCAGTGACAGAGGCCTGCTAGGACTGTGGTGCAGAGGCGCTGAGGGGGAGGTCACTCTCCCCATTGCTGCAATATATGTATTAGAAATTGAACAAAGTCAACATGGTCTCTGGAAGGACATGATCTGCGTGAGAGCCTGTAAGTTACCATAATCCTGTTCTGCTGCTTATGTATCTTTGTGACTGTGACTATGCCTGATTGCAATAAATAGTATTAATCTGTGACCCTAAGTTAGTGGCATTAAGTGGGACCTAGGTGATAATCTTCACTTTGCTCCTTGGATGAGAGTCACAGGAGCAATTTTCAAGCATTTGAACTGTTTGTTATATTCCTGGACTGCCTCAGAGTGCTGCTGCAGCTCTGTGTTTTACAGTTTCTCCCTGTTTGAGAGCTAAGGGGCTAATTAATTATCCTGAATGAATACATCTGCTTTAAACTTTGCTGAGAGTTTGAGCTCTGGGTGCTGGACAATTTCTGAACTTTCATTATAGGACTCTATGCATCACATACTGTCCTGCAGCTTTTTTCTTTGTTACTGACTTGCAGGAATTTGTAAGTTTTTCTGAAATATGTTCACATATCATCTGCCCATGTAGTTTATTTTATTTTGCAGATATTCTTTCTATGATTATTGACCATAATACAGTATGGTTCACGCTAAGGACAGCACCAGAAAGGAAGCACTCTGAGGTAAAAGTCCTAGATTTCAGGAGTGCGGTCTTTAAGAGTATGGGAAACTGCCTCAAGAAAACTCTTGTAGGAGTGGGAGATCTGGAGGGGGTGGAAGAAAAATGGGAAAAAACAAAGGGGGCTATAGTAGATGCCATGAATTTCTGAATTAGACAGATCAGTAAAAACAGGAAAAAAAGTAAACCTCTGTGGTTCAGTAGGGAGGTTGCATTAAAGGTCAGGGTGAAGACAGCAGCATTCAGGAGATATAAACAATTGCAGAGGAAGGAAGATAGAGAAGCATACCAGGAAAGGCAAAAGGAGGCAGGAATTGAGGTCAGGAGAGCAAAGGTAAGGACTGAAGAGAGTGTAGCCCAATCAGTTAAGAGAGGGGATAAAACCTTCTACCAGTATGTGATCGAAAGGAGGAAGACAGGGTGGGATAGTTCGGCTGAGGGATAAGGATGGGGAGATGGTGGAGGGGGATCAGGAGAAGGTAGATATCCCAAATAACTATTTTTGCTCTGTGTTCACAGTGGAGGGGAAGGGGGAAGGAGGGCAGATCAGGGAGAGGGGGAAAGCTGTGGAGGGGTGGACACCAGCCTATTCAAAGTGGAGGGGGTCCTAAAGGAACTGGTAGGACTAAAGGTTAACAGAGCCATGGGACCACATGGGATTCACCCCAGAATACTGAGGGAGCTACGGGAGGAGCTAGCGGAACCATTAACTGGCCTGTTCAATAGATCGTTAGAGACAGGGTTGGTTCCAGATGACTGGCAGGGAGCAATGCTTCATTGGCAAGCCTTTAAATTAGTCAAGGGGGGAGGCACTGATAAGCAGAAGGAAAATCCCAGCCTCCCCCTACAAAACAGGGTACTAAATGAGAAAAAGACCAAGGTAGAAAGGTCAGTGGGGGTTGCCGCTACAGAAAGTAAAGCCATCAAAAAATGGAGAGCAATGAGTACCAATGCCCGTAGTCTGGGTAACAAGCTTCCTGAATAAGTGGCCTTGATGGAGGAGGAAGATCTGGATATTGTGGCAGTCACAGAAACATGGTACACACAGAACCATGACTGGGACGTAAACATACCAGGATACACTATCTACAGGAGGGACAGGGAGGGTAAAAGAGGAGGAGGAGTAGCTCTCTACATAAGAGAAGAAATCAAAGCAACAGAACAAAAGGGTAAACAGGGAGGAGAAGAAGCACTGTGGGTCAATTTGGAGGCAGGCAATGGCACCACAATCCGCACAGGGGTTGTATACAGACCCCCCTCTCAGGGGGAGGAAATGGACAAGGAAATGATAGAAAGTATACTTAGAATGGCAGATAAAGGGGAGATATTGCTGATGGGTGATCTGAATATGCCAGATGTTAACTGGAGTGGAGTTGCAGCAGCCACTTCTAAGTGGGGTTATTCTGGATGCCCTACGGGGGCATGCCTTGAACAACTAGTATTGGAGCCCACTTGAGAGGGCAATCTTAGACCTGGTTCTCTCAAGCGGAGATGAAGAGAGATCACAGATGTAGAAGTGGGTAGCCATCTGGGAACTAGTGACCATCGAACAGTATGGTTCACAATAAACACAGCAATAGAGTCAAGCCATACAAAGACAAAGGTATTGGATTTTAGGAGGGCTGACTTTGCCAAAATGGGTGAGTGCCTAAGGAATGCACTAGCAAATGGGCAGGAAGGAGGGGTGGAAGAACAATGGGGAATAATAAAAACTGCCATCACAGAGGTAACAAGCCTTTGAGTAAAGCAAATAAACAAAATGAAATGAGGTAAGAAACCACTATGGTTCTCAAAGGAAGTGGCAGTGAAGGTTCAAGAAAAATAAAGCATTCAGGAAGTACAAGGAATCACAGAAGGAACAGGACAGAGAACTGTATCAGTTAAAGCAAAAGGAAGCTGGGAAGGCAGTCAGAACAGCAAAGGCCCAAACCAAGGAAAAGATAGCCAACTTAGTTAAGAAGGGATAAAACCTTTTATAGGTACATCAGGGAGCAAGGAAGACCAAGGGAGGGATAGTGAGGCTTAATAAAGGGAGGAGGGTGGGCAGAGGATGACTGTGAAAAGGCAGAGATACTAAACAAATATTTTTGCTCAGTATTTACAAAGGAAGAGGGAGGTACCTAAAACAAACAGTAGAAACACTCTGAATACAGAAGTTGATACCAGCCCATTTACAGAAGAAAGAGTTCTGAAAGAGCTCTTAAAACTGAAAGGTGGACAAAGCAATGGGGCCTGATGGGATTCATCCCAGAATTCTAAAAGAACTAAGGATAGAACTAGTGACACCACTGACTACCATCTTTAACAAATCATGGGAGGATGGGGTGGTACCTGAGGACTGGAGGAGGGCAGATGTGATTCCCCTTCACAAAAGTGAGAGCAAGGCAGAAGCAGGAAACTACAGACCTGTTAGTTTAACCTCAGTGGTAGGGAAAATGATGGAATCACTTCTGAAGGAAAGAATTGTTGCATATCTAGAGGCCAGAAGGGCACAGGACCCAAGGCAGCATGGATTCACAGCGGGAAGGTCATGCCAGACAAATCTGATAGATTTCTTTGACTGGGTGACCAAAGTAGCAGATCAGGGAGGGCTGTGGACATGGCCTACCTAGACTTTAGCAAGGCATTTGACACAGTCCCACACAAAGATTAATATACAAGTTAGCCAGCCTGGGAGTGGGTCCCAAGATGACAGCCTGGGTAAGGGTAGCTGGAGAATAGGACACAGGGAAGTAATAGTAAATGGAGTCCACTCTGAAAAAGGGGGTTAGCAGTGGGGTACCACAGGGTTCAGTATTAGGACCGGTCCTCTTCAATGTCTTTATAAGTGACATTGCAGAGGGACTGGAAGAAAAAGTATGTCTCTTTGCAGATGACACAAAGATCTGCAACAGAATTGATGCACAAGGTGGGGTGGAAAGGATGAGAAGGGACTTGGTAAGGTTAGAGGAATGGTCAAATGTATGGCAGCTTAGATTCAATGCTAAGAAGTGCAAGGTAATGCACATGGGAAACAAAAACCCAGGGGAAGAGTACACAATGGGGGGTGAGATACTAACAACAACAAAAATGGAAAGGGACCTGGGGGTAGTCATATCCGATGACCTAAAGGTGGGCATTCAATGTGAGAGGGCAGCATGAGGGCTGGGGGGATACTGGGATGCATTGGGAGAGGCATCACCAGCAGAAAACAAGAAGTTATTATCCCTCTGTACAGACAGCTGGTGAGACCACATCTGGAGTACTGCTTGCAGTTCTGTAGACCCAATCTCCACAAAGACATAGACAGGATGGAAGCTGTCCAGAGGAGGGCAACTAAAATGGTGCAGGGTCTGCACCGGAAGACATATGAAGTGAGACTTAAGGAGCTTAATATGTATAGCCTCGAGGAAAGGAGGGAGAGGGGGGACATGATAGAAACTTTCAAGTACCTCAAGGGAATCAACAAAGTCCAAGAGGGTAACATCTTTCAAAAAGAGGTGTGCAAGAACAAGGGGCACAATTTGAAGATAGAAGGGGCGGCTCAGAGGTAATTTAAGGAGTATTTTTCACAGAGAGGGTTGTGGATGCATGGAACAGCCTTCCAGAGGAGGTTGTGGAGTCAAAAACAGTGGTGGAATTCAAGCATGCATGGGACAGTCATAAGGCAATTCTAGGGGGTGGGGGTAGGAAGAAGTAGGCTGCTGGTTAACTAGGATCTGCAGCTTATCCATCAGGTAGGGAAATGGGCAGACTGGGTGGGCCAAGCGGTCCTTATCTGCCGTCAAATTCTATGTTTCTATGTTTCTATAGTCCCCCTTCATAAGAGAGGAAGCAAAGAAGAGGCAGGTAACCACAGGCCAGTCAGCCTGACATCAGTGGTGAGGAAGCTGATGGAGAAATTACTGAACGAAAGAATGATCAAGTACATTGATTCACATGACCTGAAGGATCACAGACAACATGGTTTCACAGAAGGGAGGTCATGTCAAATGAATTTAATTGAATTCTTTGACTGGGTGACCAGAGTGATAGATCAGGGTGGGGCAGTGGATGTGATGTACCTAGGTTTCAGTAAAGCATTTGACACTGTGACTCACAGAAGGCTTCTGCACAAAATGAGGGCCCTGGGGGTGGGACCAGAGGTGGAGAGATGGATGAAAAATTAGCTGGAGGGAAGAAGGCAAAGGGTGATTATTAAAGGGGTTCCATCAGGGGAAGAAAGGGTGACTAGCAGAGTACCACAGGGGCTGGTACTGGGTACGATCCTGTTCAATGTTTTCATTGGGGACATTGCAGAATGGCTTGAGGGGAAGGTTTGTCTATTTGCAGATGATACAAAGCTCTGCAACAGAGTAGACACCACTGATGAGGTAGAAAATCAGAAGGGATTTGCACAAACTAGAGGAGTGGTCAAATGTGTGGCAGTTGAGCTTTAATGCCAAAAAGTACAAAGTAATGCACTTAGGAAGTAGAAATCTAAAATCAGAGTACAGGATGGGTGGTCAGATACTAGAAGTGATAGAGCAGGAGACGGACCTTGGTATAATCCTATCTAACAGTCTCAAGGTGGCTAAGCAATGCGAGAGGGCAGTAGAAAGGGTAGTAGAATGCTGGGATGCACAGGCAGGGGTATTATGAGCAGAAGGAAGGAGGTGGTGATGCCCTTCCACCAGAATGTGGATGGGTGGTGCACCCCTGCACATCAACACCCCGACGGTGAAACACAAAAAAAAGACCATTACGGCGACAGTCGCTGTAATGGTCCTTTTTTTGTGTTTTGCTTTCCACCATTGTTCCACCCCCCCCCAACCAGCTCCGACCTGGAATTGATAATCCTAAAGTCCGGGGTGTGTGGGGGGCACAGCCCCCCCACAGAAAACACTCGCTGCATGGGCAGCACAAAACCGACGTCGGTATTGTGCCGTCACTGTGGGTGAGGTCGGCATTTTCACTGTCGACCTCCCTTGGTGCATCCTGGATGGGCAGGCTTTTTCATTTCCACCACCTTGGTCTAATACAACCTCTGTGGACCACCCTTATCACTTTATTTCAAAGAGCATTAGATACTGCTCTTGCTCTTTCAGAGCTGTTGTTAAAAGCCCATGGTGGTTGTTTTGGCAAAAAAAGGGCTTTAAATACCCTGTTTTTTTTTTCCCCCAATTTATAACTGGTTTATTTTTCTGCTCCTTTTGGTGGTCGGCAACAATGAATCTAACCTTCGCTCCTTACAGTAAAAACTTAGGTTTTTCTACTCAAATGTTCAAAGTTTTCTCCCTAAAAGAGACCTGCTTTTGAGCTGGTCTCTTGCTATACATCCCTCCATTCTTGCTTTATCTGAGACATGGCTGGATTCCACTATTCCAGACTCAGATATTACTCTCCTAGACTATACTGTTTTGGGATCCGATAGGAACAGACATGGAGGTGGTGCAGCTCTGTTTGTTCATGCTTCCATTCCTTGTTCACTTTTCCATTCAGACATCATGGGTGGCCTAATTCATTCTGTTTTTGTTTCCTTAAAGTTATCTAGGAAAGAAATATTAGTTGGCAGCTTACAGTGTCTGGCCAAATTGAAAGCAATTAAATTTTCCCAGCTTTACTCATTGGTTCTGTCCCTGGGTAACTGCCTCATTCAATATTATTGGGCAGTTGTAGTGCAGATTGTCTCACTAGAAGAGGCCTTAGATTATAGAATCCCCTCCCCAACCCGGCCTGAATCAGTTTATCAACTAGCCTGTTCAATTTGATTAAACCTGCATGGTCCGTACTGTTTAGACTTGATTTTTGCTTCTCGTGAATTTCCAATTTGTGCTTCTGGTTCTCAGGGGAGCTTAATTAGCGACCATGCTATTATTTTTTGCACAGTTAATCTTTCCCCTCCCAAATTCATCCCTAATGCTATCAAGTTTCGCTGTTTTAGGAATTTTAATTTAGAAGCTTTTCATCATGGTTTGTCCAAGCTCAGTTTGGGGCGGGGTCCTTCTCTAATGTTGATGTAGCCTGGGAATACTTTTTTAAGCATCTTAATTTGCTTTGTGGCCAGAATGCACTTTTCTTCAAGAAAAGAGTTAACTCTAAACATGTCACTTGGTTTATCCCCTTTATTCTTACCCAGTTAAAGACATGGGACAAATTATTAAAAAACGGCCAAAACATTGGACACACCCGAGTCTTGGCAGATCTTTTGGAAATTTTGCATTTATTGTGCGTCTATTATTAGGAAATCTAAATCCGTCTTTTTCAGAGCAAATTTAACTAATGCTAGAAGTAATCCCAAGACATTTTGGTGTATGACAGATTTCATCTGGAAGATGCCTTCTGAGTCCTCCACTACAAATGTGTCCTATAGTGATTACTCTAAAGAGTGTGTCATTGCTATGTTCAGTTCTTGTTTAACTGAAGCTCCTGCTGTGTTGTCAGATAAAGTTGGTTTGTCCTCATCTGACATGCATTATGATCCCCTTGCAGTGTTCTCGCTCTCAAGACCTAGATTTTACTTTAGGTCTGTAGAGACTGAGAAAAGATTTAAATTGTTATGCTGCCTTTATTTATTTATTTATTCATTGAGGGTTTGGAAAATACCTCTGAGTCAAGGACTCATTTACAAAGGTTTCACATCATAAAAAAAATAGGACATTACAACAATAAAGTAAGAGACAATGCAGAAAATGGCACAAATTTGAGTACAAGGTAAAATACATAAGAGGCTAACAATCAGCTTCTAACACAGTTAGTATATTGCTCAAACAGATTAGTATATAGGCACTAATACTGAGATAATAAATAATGGTGGTTGGGGGCTGGGGGATGGGAGCCAGAGGCCTTTGTCAAGGTAGAGGGGGGGAGTGCAGTATGAGTTCAAAGTCAGTCACAGCTGTTAGAGGACTGGAGATGACCCCTAAGATTGGTTTTGAAGAGGCCGATTCTATTTTCGTTTGTAAGAGAGCTCGGCAGACCGTTCATCCATGAGGGAGTCTTGTAGCTAAAGGACCTTTGTAATTGGGAGGTACGACAGTGGGGAACAATGAGGAGCTTCTTGCTAGAGCTATGGGTGGCTTTTTGTGCCATAGCCAGATAGATTAGTGAGGTGAGACTGGGGAGGGGGGAAGGCCAAGGGTGATCTTTTTGGCCATAAGGCAGGTGTGGAACCTGATCCTATTGTCTATATTAAGCCAGTTGGTGGAGTTATATAGTGAGCAGGTGTGGGTGAAATGGTCACAGTCCAGTACAAGGTGATAGGCTTTGTTGAGGGAGAGACGGAGCCTGTGGATGGCCGAGGTGGTTGCAGCGCTATAGATTACTATACCATAGTTGAGGAGGGACAGGACAGAGGATGAGACAGCGAGCTGGAGGGCTTCAGAAATAAGGCAATGTTTATGCCTATACAGTAAGCTGATGTGGACATTAAGGGCAGTGGACAGGCGATGGATCTGCTGGTGGAAATTAAGGGCTGGGTCAAGTATGATGCCTAGATATTTAAAGGAGTCCATTTGCTCAAGAGGGGTCCAATCTGTGGTTAGAACTTGGGGGCAAAGCTCCTTCCTGGAGTTCTGAGGGTGTGAGAAGAACATGATCTTGGTCTTATTGTAGTTCAGAATAAGATGTTGTGCAGAGAACCACTGTTCGGCTTCAGTGAAGGAGGACTGGAGGGATAGGTGGAGTTGAATAGGGTCAGGGCTGGATGAGTAAAGTACAGCATCATCTGCGTATAGTAGAAGGTTGCCAGAGCAGGACGTGGGAAGGGAGTTAAAGTAGAGGCTGAACAGTAGGGGACCAAGAATGGACCCCTGAGGGACCCCTGAGAGAATTGGGAGTCTGTTGTATAGGGTATTACCAATTTTGACCTGTTGGTACCAGTCCGACAAGTAGTCAGTGAACCAGCATAGGGCATCCTGGGAGAAGCCAATGTTGTCAAGAGTGGTTAGCAAGAGGGAGTGGCTGATGATCGCTGAGAGGACACTGCCAACTTTTTTACACAAATGCAGTGCTGACATTCTGGCCCTTCTGTTAACGGTCCTATTCAATTTATCACTTATCACCCAAAGTTTTCTTACAGCTTGGAAACACTCCCTAGTCATCCCTCTCCATAAAGGGGGAGATAATTATCATCCAATTTCTTTGCTTACCATTATTTCAAAATTCACGGAAAAAATTGTTTTATCTCAGATTAATGATTATTTAGTAAATTACCAGGTTCTTTCTAGTTTTCAGACAGATTTCAGGCCCACATTTTCTACCCAAACAGCACTGACTGACTTTCATAATTCTGTATCCAGGGCTTTAGACAAGGGGTGTCTTGTGAGATCTGTTTTTATTACTCTGTTGAAAGCTTTTGACGTGATCAATCACTCTTTGCTTTTAACTTATCTGTCTTCTTATAACTTGCTCAAATGTCACTAACTAGTTTTCTTATTTACTTGGGAGAATAAAATTTGTTTCTTGAGCTGCTGTCTCTCATCTCCTCTCCCTGCTTCCACTGGGGTTCCACAGGGGTCTAAACATAGAAACATAGAGTTTGACGGCAGATAAGGACCGCTTGGCCCACCTAGTCTGCTCATTTCCCTACCTGCAGGATAAGCTGCAGATCCTAGTTAAACAATAGCCTATTTTGTCCTACCCACTACAAGATTTGCCTTATGTCTGCCCCATGCATTCTTGAATTCTCTCACAGTTTTAGACCCCACAACCTCCTCAGGATGGCTGATCCATGCATCTACCACCCTCTCTGTGAAAAAATACTTCCTCACATTGCCCATGAGCCATCCCCCCTCTATCTTCAGATTGTGTCCCCTTGTTCTTGCACATCTCTTTTTCTGAAAGACGCTACCCTCTTGGACTTTGGGTCTATTTTGTTTAATCTTTTTGAAAATCTATTTTCGACTGTTGTTGATCTTTGCTCTGTGAGACTTGATGCTGATGAGACAGTCCTTCTTTATGCTCACAGTCTTCTCCTGCCATGACCCTTCAGGGTGACTTTGATAAAGTGATGAAATGGTTCTCAGATAACTTACTACTACTAAACAGCAAGAACACTCAAACAATGCTGTTCGGGTCTCTGCACTCATTGTCTTTGGCATCCTCTTCCGTTTCAGTCATTTTGAAAAACCACTCACTGGAATTTGCCACCCAATTTAAGTACCTCAGTCTCATTTTTTGATTCTTCTTTGACCTTTAAACCATACAGTGACAAAACTGTTTCCAAAGTCGCTCAATGCCTGGGACATTGAAAGTGTGCCAGACTTTGCTTGTCAAGCGTAGATTGCAAATACATCATTGGGCAAGTAATTCTCCATCTTTTTGATTATGGTAATACTACTTATCGCCACACCTTGATTCACATATCCTTCCTTTAAATGCTGTTTATTTCCAGTTACTTCATTTTTTATTTTAAAATCAAAGTGGAATGAGCATCACTGCTCCTTACTACATCAGCTTGTTATCTCCCACTTCCAGGTGAAATTTTCACTGGTTATCTATCATTTATAGATCGGTCAACAATCAAACCCCTACTTATTTATCAGAAGGACTATTTGTTCCTGCTCACAAATACAGTTTCAGAGATGTGTCACATCATGGCATGTCCTTACCCAAATTTCATACACGTTTTGGTAGAGAATGTCTCTCATATGGGGCTCCTTTTCTTCAAATAATTTATCCCCCTCAGTTTAAAAATGTCTCCAATCTTGGAACTGTTAAACATGACTTAAAAATTTGCTGCTGCAGGAATAATCTATTTGCAACTACTTTACTAGTTGATTTTGGTATGTTTGTTATTAGACATATTTATTATCTTGTAATTTGTTATAATTATGACTTGGGATGTTTTGTATATCAGATTTGCTTCTCAGGGAACTTATCCTGTATTTCTGCAACCTTTAAATAAATAAAAGATTATTTTATTAAAAAAAGACTGCTATATATATTTTTATTGCTTAAGTATTAACTGGTTGGCAGATATCTGCTGTAGGTCTTGGCCTGGTCAAGGATATTTTATAGTGAGTGGCTGAGGTTGTCAGTTGACCCAGTATGAGCAAATATCACAGTACACTTTATTAGATATACTGTATATTCCATTTTGTGATATAGGCAGACTTCTCTTTCTCTGTCTCTTTGTCTCACCCTATTTCTTTCTCTCTCTCTCTCTCTCTCTATCTCTCTGTCTCTCTCTCCCCACCCTCCCTCCTCTCTTCTCTGTCCACCTCCCTACCTCTCAGAAGTAGACAGAGAATCAGTCTGATGTAGTTTAAATGTACTGTGCTTGCAGATGTCTTGATGCCACACATAGAGACAGTAAATGAATCTGATTGGCTGGGGCAGGGTTCCAGTCATATACTTTTTTTCCATATAGCATACTAAATAAGAAGTACCAGTAACTGTGGACATACAACTAAAGATGTTAATGTACAGCCTGATCCAACTTTTCAAAAAATCATTTGTCTTTTGTAACCAAACACTCACCTTGATCCCCAAACCATCAAAATTACAGGAAAGACTGTGTTTTTTTTTTTTTTGAAAATCACTTTGGTTGTTCCTCCTGGCTTGCTGTCACTCAAGACATGCAAACATAATTAGATGGCTGCTGAGATGATCGTACTCCCCCACTCCAGCTCCCAACCTGAGCACACTGAGAATACCAGCATTTTGGTGATACGTTGTACCGCTGATTATAGCATGCTACTGGCTAGACCAAAACAAATCATGGTCTTGCCGGTGACCTAGCATAGTGATCTTGAGGGTCTGCTACAATATCAGCTCAGCACAGCAACCACAGTGACATCCAAAGCCCATAGGAACACCAGAAAACATACAGGAAGCAAAGGGACTATTTATTATGAAACTAGACTTTTTAAATGTGTTACTACTTTTTTTAAACAATATTAGTTAATCAACATAAACCTAATTTATAAGTGCAATAACACATTCTGGTATGTGCTTTATGTGCTAGTAAACAAACTTCGAGGGGCAGTAGGGCACTTAGCTCACTGCAACCTTAGTTGTGCATTTATCAGAACATAAAGCACATCCGTGTGTTATTACTTAGCTATATAACTGTAGCATTACTGTAAAATAATGACAGAGCAGAAAATATAAATTACCAAACACAATGAATGGCATTAAAAGTTACTGTACAATGTAAGCACTATGACTGATCAATTTTATGTTATTTATTTAGGTGTTTATTTAGTTGTGATTTTTGCAGGACAGTCATTCTATGCTACCTACAGTGCAGAAAACTCTCTGCCCTGAGGAAGGAAGTTGCCCGTCTTCAGGCCACACTGGACAGTAGTAAGGGAACCTTCCCCCAGGCCACACTGGACAGTAGGAAGGGAACCTCCCCCATCCAGGGAGCACCAGAGCCACCACCACTACCTCAGAGGTTGCAAAGAAAGCACAGCAGTTGGACCACAGTGGGCTCAGGGAGGGTGAGGATGGTGGAACAGAGGCACACCCAGTCAGTTGTTCCACTCCACAATCCATACACTATTCTGGGGAGCATAGCTCCCCTATGGATGCACCTGCAGAGGAGACAAGGGAGGCCCAAAGGAAGGAGGCAGAGGACACCACAGGGAAAGGAAGCAGCTCCTGGTGGGGGACTCAATTATTAGGGGGATAGAACTGTGGGGGCAGAGAAAACTGAAGTAAGGTGCCTGCCTGGTGCCATGGCTTGGAGGGACAGGAAGCGCATCCTCAGGATCACGAGAACAGCTGCATGGGAGTCTGAGCTGGACATCATTGTCCACCTTGGGACAAATGACTTGGCTCATCATGAGATTAGAGCAGTGCAGGAGGACTTTGTAGAGTTGGAGAGGGGCCTAAGTCAAGTAGCACACACAGAATCCTTCTCTGAGGTGCTGCCTGTCAATGGCATGGGTGAGGCGAGGGTACTTTGCACCATGCAGTTTAATGAATGGTTGAAAAAATGGTGTGGGGCACAGGGGTTTGGCTTCATTGGGGACTGGGGTTCCACCTGGAGGTACACCAGCCTATACTGTCAGGATGGTATGCATCTGTCGAGGAAGGGAACAAGTCTTTTGAGCAATTGGTTTAAATGCTTCATTAGCAAGCCTTTAAACTAGTCAAGGGGGGAGGCACTGATAAGCAGCAGGAACATCCAAGCCTCTCCCTACAAAACAGGATACTAAATGAGAAAAAGACCGAGGGAGAAAGGTCAGTGGTGGATGCTGCAACAGAAGGAGAAGCCATCAAAAAATGGAGAGCAATGAGTACCAATGCCCGTAGTCTGGGTAACAAGCTTCCTGAATTAGTGGCCTTGATGGAGGAGGAAGATCTGGATATCGTGGCAGTCACAGAAACATGGCACACACAAAACCATGACTGGGATGTAAACATACCACGATACATTATCTACAGGAGGGACAGGAAGGGTAAAAGAGGAGGAGGAGTAGCTCTTTACACAAGGGAAGGAATCAAAGCAACAGAACAAAAGGGTAAACAGGGAGGAGAAGAAGCACTGTGGGTAAATTTGGAGACAGGCAATGGCACCACAATCCGCACAGGGGTTGTATACAGACCCCCTTCTCAAGTGGAGGAAATGGACAAGGAAATGATAGAAAGTATACTTAGAATGGCAGAAAAAGGGGAGATAATGCTGATGGGTGATCTTAATATGCCAGATGTTAACGGTACAGTTGCAGCAGCCACTTGAAAGTGGGGTTATTCTAGATGCCTACAGGGCATGCCTTGAACAACTAGTATTAGAGCCCACTCGAGAGGGTGCAATCTTAGACCTGGTTCTCTCAAATGGAGATGGAGAGAGGATCACAGATGTGAAGTGGGTAGCCATCTGGGAACTAGAGACCATCGAACAGTATGGTTCCAATAAGCGCAGCAATAGAGTCAAGCCATACAAAGGCAAAAGTACTGGACTTTAGGAGGCTGATTTTGCCAAAATGGGTGAGTGCCTAAGGAATGCACTAGCAAATGGGCAGGAAGGAGGGTGGAAGAACAATGGGGAGTAATAAAAACTGCCATCACAGAGGTAACAAGCCTTTGTGTAAAGCAAATAAACAAAACGAAACGAGGTAAGAAATCACTATGGTTCTCAAAGGAAGTGGCAGTGAAAGTTCAAGAGAAAAATAAAGCATTCAGGAAGTACAAGGAATCACAGAAGGAGCAGGACAGAGAACTGTATCAGTTAAAGCAAAAGGAAGCTGGGAAGGCAGTCAGAACAGCAAAGGCCCAAACCGAGGAAAAGATAGCCAACTCAGTTAAGAAGGGGGAAAAAACATTGTATAGGTACATCAGAGAGTGAAGGAACACCAAGGCAGGGATGGTGAGGCTTAATAAAGGTGAGGGAGGGTGGGCAGAGGGTGACTGTGAAAAGGCAGAGATACTAAACAAATATTTTTGCTCAGTATTTACAAATGAAGAGGGGGAGGTACCTAAAACAAACAGTAGAAACACTCTAGATACATAAGTTGATACCAGTCCATTTACAGAAGAAAGGGTTCTGAAAGAACTCTTAAAACTGAAGGTGGACAAAGCAATGGGGCCTGATGGGATTCATCCCAGAATTCTAAAAGAACTAAGGGTAGAACTAGTGACACCACTGACTACCCTCTTTAACAAATCATGGAAGGATGGGGTGGTACCCAAGGACTGGAGGAGGGCAGATGTGATTCCCATTCACAAAAGTGGGAGCAAGGCAGAAGCAGGAAACTACAGACCTGTTAGTTTAACCTCAGTGATAGGGAAAATGATGGAATCAAATCTGAAGGAAAGAATTGTCAAGTATCTAGAGGCCAGAGGGCCACAGGACCCAAGGCAGCATTGATTCACAGCGGAAAGGTCATGCCAGATGAATCTGATAGATTTATTTGACTGGGTGACCAAAGTAGTAGATCAGGAAGGGGCTGTGGACATGGCCTACCTAGACTTTAGCAAGGCATTTGACACAGTCCCACACAAAAGATTAATATACAAGTTAGCCAGCCTAGGAGTGCGTCCCAAGATGACGGCCTGGGTAAAGAATTGGCTGGAGAATAGGACACAGAGTGTAATAGTAAATGGAGCCCACTCAGAAGAAAGGGGAGTTACTAGTGGGGTATCACAGGGTTCAGTATTAGGACCAGTCCTCTTCAATGTCTTTATAAGCGACATTGCAGAGGGACTAGAAGGAAAAGTATGTCTCTTTGCAGATGACACAAAGATCTGCAACAGAGTTGATGCACAAGGTGGGGTGGAAAGGATGAGAAGGGTCTTGGCAAGGTTAGAGGAATGTTGAAATGTATGGCAGCTTAGATTCAGTGCTAAGAAGTGCAAGGTAATGCACTTGGGAAACAAAAACCCAGGGGAAGAGTACACAATGGGGGGTGAGATACTAACAACAACAAAAATGGAAAGGGACCTGGGGGTAGTCGTATCATATGACCTAAAGGTGGGCAAGCAATGTGAGAGGGCATCAAGGAGGGCTGGGGGGATACTGGGATGCATAGGGAGAGGCATCACCAGTAGAAAACAGGAAGTTATTATCCCTCTGTACAGACAGCTGGTGAGACCCCCATCTGGAATACTGCGTGCAGTTCTGGAGACCAATCTCATAAAGACATAGACAGGATGGAAGCTGTCAGAGGAGGGCAACTAAAATGGTGCAGGGTCTGCACCAGAAGACATATGAAGAGAGACTTAAGGAGCTTAATATGTATACCCTCAAGGAAAGGAGGGAGAGGGGGACATGATAGAAATGTTCAAGTACCTCAAGGGAATCAACAAAGTCCAAGAGGTAGCATCTTTCAAAAAGAGGTGTGAAAGAACAAGGGGGCACAATTTGAAGATGGGGGGGTTGCTCAGAGGTAATTTAAGGAAGTATTTTTTCACAGAGAGGGTTGTGGATGCATGGAACGGCCTTCCAGAGGAGGTTGTGGAGACAAAAACAGTGGTGGAATTCAAGCATACATGGGACAGTCTTAAGGCAATTCTAGGGGGTGGGGGTAGGAAGAAGTAGGCTGTTGGTTAACTAGGATCTGCAGCTTATCCATTAGGTAGGAAATGGGCAGACTGGGTGGGCCAAGTGGTCCTTATCTACCGTCAAATTCTATGTTTCTATATATATCCAGGGAAATAAGGGAAGGGGGCACATGCAAATCATAAATGAACAGAGTGCAACAGAGTAAAATAATGTGAAAACATAACACATCATATACAATTTAACTGCAATGTTCACCTTGGAGATATGCCACAATTTCTAATAAAGTCATAATGTTATAAGTCTTATGTTTCCACAGTCGCAATATGATTGCTGCTGTTTGTTTTTATTTCTTTTACTTATTATTGAGAGGCGGGAGAAGTGGATTGAGACTAATAGTCTAATTTCCTAACTTTGTCCTTGGGCAAGAGTTGCAGGTGGCAATAAGTACAAAACATAAGAATATCCTGTTTATAAATTATATTTAATTATACCATGTGTAATTAGCTTGATGGAGTGGAGCCAACATACTGAATTGTGCTATCAATGTGCATGGGATGCATAATGTAATCATCAAGGTTACAGAATTAAGTGAGGAGAAGATGACCTGAACATTTTAGAGTTTTCTGATTCCATAGAAATAGCAGGGCCGAGGTCCTGGATTGGGCCCACTAAATATTTGTTCCAGGAGCAACTCTGTGTGTAGATCAAACAACAAGTGTATTGGAATATGCCGAAGCACAGTGTGAGTGCTAAAGGTATGTTCCATTATGCCTGCCAGGCACTATCCTGACTGCACCAGCAAACCCCAGCCCACTACTACAGTAGCCACTGGAGGTACATGGCAAATAGGGTGCTATGAGGCCTGCAGGAGCAATCCGGCAGTTAGGGCCCACAAATGGTGATTGCTCCACTGAGCAATCTACCATATCCATTCCTTTATATGCAAATGATCCATAGCACTAGCAAGGAACTATGAGGTCATTTGCAGTTCATTAGGGCCTCATGCAGGTCTGGAGCAAGCAGAGTTTGCAACCCCCCATGTCTACTAGGGCTATTGAACACCCGGTCCTCAGTGTCCAGTGGTTCCCCTGCCCCCTGGTCAGTCTGCCAGTAACATTAACGTATGTCTGTGGTGTCCACTGGTCCCACATCTCCACAATCACCCACTTAATAATACTGTAACCTTTTCCTGGTGCACAGTGGCCCCACACCCACCAATCACCCACCTAGTTTACCCATTTATTGGTGTCCTGTGTCCCCTTCCCACTGATCACCTTGCCAGTAACATTAAAGTATTTGCTTGATGTCCAGAGGTACTTCAAGTCAGCACTTTGCTCCAACCTCAGCCACCCTCCAAACTTTTGGAAAAGCATCAGATCCCTACTCACTCCACCAGTCCAGCCACCAACCCCAACCCTATCCATCCATGGCAACATCGTCTCAGACCCTAGCGAAGTTGCCACCACCTTCAATACCTGCTTTTCCAGCTGCACCACATCTCTACTTCCCAACCACCAGCTCACCTCACCCACACCTAGCTCATCATTGAAATCCCAAAACTCCTCTCCCCACCAATACTTTCTCCTTCCATCCAGTCACCCTGGCCGAAGTAGTACAAGCACTATGCACTCTCAACCCCAACAAAGGTAAATGCCCCTTAGGCCTGGATGCTAAACTACTCCAATTATCAGACCCCGCCATTGCCGCCCCACTAGCTGACCTCCTTAACCTCTATTTCTCCCTGGCTAAAATCCCAGCCACTTGGAAGCAGGCGGTTGTTATCCCCCTCCCAAAGGGTGGCAATCCCTCTGAGCCTGGAAATTACAGCCCCATCTCCTTACTCCCAGTACTGGCCAAACTTCAGGAACATAGAAACATAGAATTTGATGGCAGATAAGGACTGCTTGGCCCACCCAGTCTGCCCATTTCCCTACCTACTGGATAAGCTGCAGATCCTAGTTAACCAGCAGCCAGCTTCTTCCTACCCCAACCCCCTAGAATGGCCTTATGACTGTCCCATGCATGCTTGAATTCCTCCACTGTTTTTGACTCCACAACCTCCTCCGGAAGGCCATTCCATGCATCCACAACCCTCTTTCTGAAAAAATACTTCCTTAAATTACCTCTGAGCCTCCCCCTCTATCTTCAAATTGTGTCCCCTTGTTCTTACACACCTCTTTTTTTGAAAGATGCTACCCTCTTGGACTTTGTTGATTCCCTTGAGGTACTTGAACATTTCTATCATGTCCCCCCTCTCCCTCCTTTCCTCGAGGCTATACATATTAAGCTCCTTTAGTCTCTCTTCATATGTCTTCCGGTGCAGACCCTGCACCATTTTAGTTGCCCTCCTCTGGACAGCTTCCATCCTGTCTATGTCTTTGCGGAGATTGGGTCTCCAGAACTGCACGCAGTACTCCAGATGGGGTCTCACCAGCTGTCTGTACAGAGGGATAATAACTTCCTGTTTTCTGGTGATGCCTCTCCCTATGCATCCCAGTATCCCCCAACCCTCCTTGCTGCCCTCTCACATTGCTTGCCCACCTTTAGGTCATCTGATATGACCCCCCAGGTCCCTTTCCATTTTTGTTGTTGTTAGTATCTCACCCCTCATTGTTTACTCTTCCCCAGGGTTTTTGTTTCCCAGGTGCATTACCTTGCACTTCTTAGCACTGAATCTAAGCTGCCATAGATTTGACCATTCCTCTAACCTTACCAAGTCCCTTCTCATCCTTTCCACCACCTTGTGCATCAACTCTGTTGCAGATCTTTGTGTCATCTGCAAAGAGACATACTTTTCCTTCAGTCCCTCTGCAGTGTCACTTATAAAGACATTGAAGAGGACCGGTCCTAATACTGAACCCTGCAGTACCCCACTAGTAACCCCCCTTTTTTCTGAGTGGACTCCATTTACTATTACTCTCTGTGTCCTATTCTCCAGCCAATTCTTTATCCAGGCTATCATCTTGGGACCCACTCCCAGGCTGGCTAACTTGTATATTAATCTTTTGTGTGGGACTGTGTCAAATGCCTTGCTAAAGTCTAGGTAGGCCATGTCCACAGTCCCTCCCTGATCTACTGCTTTGGTCACCCAGTAAAAGAAATCTATCAGATTAGTCTGGCATGACCTTCCCACTGTGAATCCATGCTGCCTAGGGTCCTGTGCCCCTCTGGCCTCTAGATAATCGACAATTCTTTCCTTCAGAAGTGATTCCATCATTTTCCCTATCACTGAGGTTAAACTAACAGGTCTATAGTTTCCTGCTTCTGCCTTGCTCCCACTTTTGTGAAGGGGAATCACATCTGCCCTCCTCCCATGATTTGTTAAAGAGGGTAGTCAGTGGTGTCACTAGTTCTACCTTTAGTTCTTTTAGAATTCTGGGATGAATCCCATCAGGCCTCATTGATTTGTCCGCCTTCAGTTTTAAGAGTTCTTTCAGAACCCTTTCTTCTGTAAATGGGCTGGTATCAACTTCTGTATCCAGAGTGTTTCAACTGTTTGTTTTAGGTACCTCCCCCTCTTCATTTGTAAATACTGAGCAAAAATATTTGTTTAGTATCTCTGCCTTTTCACAGTCTCCCTCTGCCCACCCTCCCTCCCCTTTATTAAGCCTCACTACCCCTCCTTTGGTCTTCCTTCGCTCCCTGATGTACCTATAAAAGGTTTTATCCCCCTTCTTAACTGAGTTGGCTATCTTTTCCTCGGTTTGGGCTTTGCTGTTCTGACTGCCTTCCCAGCTTCCTTTTGCTTTAACTGATACAGTTCTCTGTCCTGCTCCTTCTGTGATTCCTTGTACTTCCTGAATGTTTTCTTTTTCTCTTGAACCTTCACTGCCACTTCCTTTGAGAACCATAGTGGTTTCTTACATCGTTTTGTTTTGCTTATTTGCTTCACACAAAGGCTCGTTACCTCTGTGATGGCAGTTTTTATTATTCCCCATTGTTCTTCCACCCCTCCTTCCTGCCCATTTGCTAGTGCATTCCTTAGGCACTCACCCATTTTGGCAAAGTTAGCCCTCCTAAAGTCCAGTACTTTTGCCTTTGTATGGCTCGACTCTATTGCCGTGTTTATTGTGAACCATACTGTTAGATGGTTGCTAGTTCCCAGATGGCTACCCACTTCTACATCTGTGATCCTCTCTCCATCTCCATTTGAGAGAACCAGGTCTAAGATTGCTTCCTCTCGAGTGGGCTCCAATACTAGTTGTCTAAGGCATGCCCCCTGTAGGGCATCTAGAATAACCCCACTTTTCGAAATGGCTGCTGCAACTGCACTCCAGTTGACATCTGGCAGATTCAGATCACCCATCAGCAATATCTCCCCTTTTTCTGCCATTCTAAGTATACTTTCTATCATTTTCTTGTCCATTTCCTCCCCCTGAAAAGGGGGTCTGTATACAACCCCTGTGTGGATTGTGGTGCCATTGCCTGTCTCCAAATTTACCCACAGTGCTTCTTCTCCTCCCTGTTTACCCTTTTGTTCTGTTGCTTTTATTCCTTCCCTTATGTAAAGAGCTACTCCTCCTCCTCTTTTACCCTCCCTGTCCTTCCTGTAGATAGTGTATCCAGGTATGTTTACGTCCCAGTCATGGTTTTGTGTGTACCATGTTTCTGTGACTGCCACGATATCCAGATGTTCCTCCTCTATCAAGGCCACTAATTCAGGAAGCTTGTTACCCAGACTACAGGAGTTGTTACTCATTGCTCTCCATTTTTTGATGGCTTTACCTTCTGTTGCAGCATCCCCCACTGACCTTTCTACCTCGGTCTTTTTCTCATTTAGTACCCTGCTCTTGCCCAACTCACCCAATACCTTGACTCTACCTCTTTCTTCACCCCTTATCAGTCAGAGTTCCATAAGTCTCATTCCACTATCACCACCTTCCTAAGACTCACAAATGACATCTCCTCAGGAATGGATAAGGGGCACATCACCTCGGCTATTTTCATAGACCTGGCCAAGGCTTTCGACACTGTCTCCCACCCCAAGCTACTAGCAAAATTTAAAGATGCAGGCCTCTCCAGCCTTGCCACTGGTTGGTTACAGGCCTACCTGACTGGAAGACTCCAATCAGTGAAAATGGGCACCCAAATATCTTCCTCCCTCCCAGTTACCCTGGGGGTCCCCGAAGGCTCAGTCCTGGGCCCACTATTATTATCCATATTTCTAAATGCCCTCCCGCTGGCCTGCACAAACTCAGCCATACAAATGTACGCGGACGATATCATACTATACGCCTCTGGGCCCTCTACTAGTGTCGTGTCCACTGCTCTCCAACAGGACTTCGATGCTGTACAGCAATGGTTCAGGTCCAACTAATCTTAAATGCAAAGAAAACCATCTCCCTAACCTTGGGCACGCAACCTCGACTCTCCAACCTAGCTGCTCCTCCCACCTTCCATACCCTGGACGGGTCCCCTCTGGAGTCTTGCACCTCATTTAGATACCTGGGAGTATGGCTTGACCAAAACCTAGATTTCTCCGCTCACATCGAATCGCTAAACAAAAAACTGCACCCCAAACTGGGTGCACTATATCACAACAAAGGGTGCATGCCCACCATGGTCCGGAGGGAAATAGTGCATAAAATGATTCTCCCAATATTTGACTATGGTGACATGGTCTATGGTGCTGCACCCTCATCTAACCTGGCCAGCCTTGACACCCTCTTTCATTCCTTCTGTTGTTTTATCTTGGACTGCCCCCCAATGACCAATCACTGTGACCTATACAGCTCCCTAGCCCTACACTTGCTTGCATCCTGCAGACTGATCCACTGCTCCAGAGCCATAGCAAAATTCTGGTCTGAATCCCTCCCCCCTTACCTCAGCTCCACCTTAACGGCCCAACCGTCCCCAGCCTACTCACTCCGAAGCTCCAACTCCAGGCTCCGCCAAGTCCCATTCATACATACTTCCAAGGGACAATCAGCCTTCAAATATCGCTTTCCCAAACTTTGGAATGATTTACCTGCAGACATCAGGCTCACCTCTAACTTGAGACTCCTAAACCCGCTTCTCCACATACATTTCTCTGACACTTGCAACTGCTACCAGCATTCATGAGCTATAAGCCCCTTGTGCCCCTGTTTTGTGATGCACCATTTATTCTCACCTGCTGCATCATGGGGTCGGAAATGTCTAAGTATTGCTGACTTTCTTCACTACTGTGGGCCTGTCACGTGTTTTCTCACACTTCCTGTGTACCTAAATGTTCTCTGCCTTGTATATACTCTGCACCTATGTTAAATATTGTGAATACCTGTGTACCTAAATGTTCTCTGCCTTGTATATACCCAGCACCTATGTTAAAACCTTGTAAATACCTGTCCTGATGTACTCCTTGTAACTTCCCTAGGTTGCATCTGGAAATGAGTGGTCCCCTGCTCAGTATGCCTGCCTGGTTAACCTCGTAAATAAATAAATATAAGTAAATAAACACTCCACCCTGCAATCACCTGCCCATAAATAGTTTAACTGTTCCCTGCTGTTCAATTGTCCACCCACCCCCCATAGAAATGCTGCCACCACCCCGTCCCACACACTGGTCCTCCCTACTGCCATGCTTTTGGCCCCCTCCTACCACAGGTATGCTTCCCCACCCCTGGCAGTGACTAGGACAGTCCCTCCATTTACCTCCATGGCCAGACACTGTCTGAATGACA
This sequence comes from Neoceratodus forsteri, assembly GCA_016271365.2. Taxonomy (NCBI): domain Eukaryota; kingdom Metazoa; phylum Chordata; order Ceratodontiformes; family Ceratodontidae; genus Neoceratodus; species Neoceratodus forsteri. The sequence goes on along the minus strand of CM057452.1, from coordinate 975,505,716 downwards.
AAGCACAATTGTGAGCCTACTGTACAATCAGCTGTCTCATGCAAGTTGTTTACTACTAGAAGCACCTATATTACCAGAGGGAGTAACAGGAAACTAGTGGGCAGTAGGTTTAAGAGGGACGTTAAGAAGTACTATTTTACTGAGAGAGTAGTGAGGGATGGAGAAAACTGCATGATGCACTAGTTATTTATTTATTGATTTTATTTATTTATTGAGTTCTAGGATTACAAGTACCTTTGATACAGAGGTTCATTTACAAAGGTTCCACATCAAACATTGCAGTGTAAACAGTAATGGTAAATACAGTAGGGTAACAGGTGTATATGACAAAAAAATGGACAAATACAGGATTACAGAATAACAGGAGACAGGATATGTGGTCTAAGAACAACAAGTTGCAATCACAGCAGTGACATAGTCAATAAGTGCAGGTGGTATACATTTATGAGGTTCGTGGTCATACTTTATAGTGTAAGCAGCAAAAGTAAATACAAGGGGGTAACAGGCTTATGAGAGACAAACAAAAATGGATAAAATGAGGTAGGACTGCAGGACAACAAGAAATAGGATATGTAGTCCATAAACAAAAAATTGCAATCACAGTAGTGACATTGTCAATAAGTGCAAGTAGTGGCAAGAGGTACAAGGAAGGGTTTGGTGGGGGGAGGAGAGGAAGAGAGGAAAAGGGGGAGGGGAGTTAATTGGGTGAGGGAGCCTCTGGGAGGGTTGGTAGGAGGTGTGCACAATTGGAGAACTATGGGAAAGAGGCTGTGAGACCCTGAGGGGGTGGGCAAATATAGTGTAAAGAGTTAGAGGAATGATGAGCCATCTTAGGGTGAACAACCACAGCTATTAAGAGAGGTAAGGTAATGCCCGAAGTTTAAATTTGTAGGAGCCAGCTTTTGCTCTGCAGCAACTTCAGGGGGGAGGCCATTTAGCCAGGTACTGTAGGTGCTCTGAAGCAGCAGGTGCGCTGCGCCTGGGATGTCCTGCAGAATGGGACAAGGTACGGCTGTTTGGTTGCACTGCGCGTGTAGCATGGGTTAGGTGCAGACACTAGCAAAGACTGGGTGGCAGGGGGAGTGAGGCTAAGGCTAATAGGGCTAAAACAGTGGAGGGCTTTAAGAGAGGAGGGAATAGACATACATGACTGGTCAAGGGTGCAGGGAAGATTTGGTCAAAGTACCATAACCAATAACAGCGCGGTCAACTATCACGCATACAAATCACTGAATGTAAAAATAAGGTGGTGAATCATAGCGCTCGGGAAAAACAGTGAGCACTGCCACCATAGTCAACAGTCAAAAAACAAACTACTTTTTGATGGGGGCTCCGCCTCTGCACCCTCCATTATGGAACCGAACCCCCCCCCCCAACTTAATATAACTACCTCAAGCGGGGGAGGCAGTTCGGGGATGAGGAGAAACCTCGGGGCAGGGACTATTTGGGAAGGGACAGAGAAGTAAACATTAAACAAATAAAGAAAACAACAACTGCTGCAGGACCAAGAACCAAACCCCAGTCCACTGATGCTTTGCCACCCTCCACTGCCTGTGGCTCATCCGCTGAGCCACGGCAGCTGCTTGGCAAAGTACTTCCCAGCAGAGCATTTATCCTCTGCTGCCCTGGGTCCCGACACCCTACAGCTCTTTCTGCCCAGTTAGAGCTACAGGGATAGTGCTAAACGGTACATGCATTATAGTATCCCTGTAGCTATATTTGTACATGCTATTGTTACGGTGCGGTTTTGGCTATGCTATTCGTCCTGCACCATATTGACCTGGTACTGAAGATTGACATGGAGGAATGATGATTATATATCATTTCAAGGAGCAGACTGGACAGGTAGAATGTCCTTCTTGTACCAGAAGGTTTGCTCTGATTCAAGGTTTCTACCTCGCAGAACAAGCAGTGACATTGGAAATAGACTTTCAGAACAGGTGGTATCAGCCAGTACTGTAATAATCTTCAAGCTCAGACCTGACAAGTACTTTAAAGAAAAAGGATTGACATGGTATTCCCACTGAATTGGTGGCAGGATGGAACCTGACGTCTCAGTGGTCTTTACTTTCCTAAAGTGGTAGGAATGTATGTATTTCCAGCACATGTACTGTAGTACAGACCCCCATGGCTGGGTTCTTTTCTTATATATCCTGGTCTCACTGTTGTTAATTGCTGGTTACTTCTATTTATTGACGATTTTCATTGTTTTTTGTTAATTTGTTTGGAAGATGAACAATCACAACTTTGTGAATGAATGTTCATTAAGCCAATAAGCTAGAATAATCTCATTTTGATGTTAAAAGTTCGTATTTACCTTGTAGGGTACTGACTTTTATAAAACCATGTACATTTCGCCATTAGGAATAACATGCATAATAACATAGTAAGTTAAGGTCAGAAGGGACCCTAGGTCCATCAAGTCCCCCCATTGCTTCATAAGACAGAACCGATAACTATACTGTTCAAACATGATCCAGTTTATAGGGATTTCCCACTATCCCTACTACCCAGGGTATGTTGTAATTCCCTTGGAAAGCAGAAATCTGTCCCAGGCTTACTCTAAAATACTGTACTATCTTCACGTACATATATCTGTTTTTATATGACTGTAGGGGAGTCCAGGTCTAGAAGATCCACAATGGAGGGTGAGCAGAATTGGATCCAAGATAGTACTACACCACACCCAGGGGACAGTAGCAGAATACAGGGTACAGAGAATACTGTAGGGTTTGCATGACTAAGAGGAGGGACATTTGTGAGAGGAAAAACTACAGGCAAAGGCACTAAGGGAGGGGAGAGAAAAAATAGAAGGCAGATGGACAGTAGCAGAGTCAAAGAAGGGGTCAAATGGAAGGAGGAATGCCTTAATGCTAGGAGCCTAGGGAACAAACTTAGTGAACTCCATGCAATGATGGCACACACTAAGGTGGACCTAGTGGCCATCACAGAAACATGGGCCACAGAAAATAATGTGTAGGAGCTAGCAGTCCCTGGATACACATTATTCAGGAAGGAACAAAGGACAGGTAGAAAGAGGGGAATCACCCCTATGTCAGGGAGGGTATTGAAGTAACTGAAAATGGGGGCATTAGAGGTAACAATGAGGAAAATTAGTCTTTATGGGTGCAAATCGCAGTGGCCTCAGGCAGGAAACTAAGATTAGGGGAAGTCTATAGGACCACGGGTCAAGGGAAGAAAAGGGACAGGGAACTTATGGAGGAACTTAAAAGAGGGGTAGCATAGGGGCAGGTGGTAGTGGTGGGGGACCTAAACTTGCTGGATATTGACTGGGGGATCCCGATGGCCAAGAGCACCAGGAGTCAGTCACTGCTTGACACCTTTCAGGACTGTCTGATGGTGCAACGGGTTAAGGAACCCACCAGGCAGTCCACAGTCCTTGATGTGGTACTTACTAACAAAGAGTTATTGGGTGCCGTGAGCGTGGGGGAACCATTGGGGAATAGTGACCAAAACTCTGTTGGTTTGAACTGGCCCTCAGGGCTGGTAAGCCACACTCAAGAATGAAGTTCTTGACTTTAGATACTCCCCTGCAGTATTGTAGATTAAGGGGGAGATATGTGCCTCCTATTCAGCGCCATGACACATAGATTTGTAGGACTGTATAGGTCTCAAGATGTATAACCAGACCTATAGTACTTGATCCCACCCTTTACAGTTGAAGGGGAATTATGTCGCACAAATAGGAGATCAGGATAGTACAACCAGAGGATAGGGGCATTTTGGAACTCACTGCCCCTGGAAGTGGTTGGTAGTGGTGGCATGTCTGATTTTAAGCAGACTCTGGATAATTACTCTACTAGACATGGAATAATAATCTACAGATAATAGCATTTGGCAAGTTGAAAGGATGCATGTCTGCTTCACTCTGTATCTACCTATGATTTAAAAGGGTGGATTTTGATAAGATGAGGGAATTGGTCAGGGAGAAATTAGTAGGGGTGGAGGACATAGGTGAGGTGGAGGAGAAAAGGAAGGCAATCAAGGGAGCTATCCTTGAGGTATTGAAGACATGTGTAAACTCAGTGACAAAGAAAAATAGATTGAGAAAAGCACTATATTCTCATCCAGAGTCAGGGAAGTGGTCAGGGCCAAAAAGAGGGCCTTTTATAAATATAAGAGTAGGCAAACAGAGGCAGAATGGGAAGAATATCTTCAGAAAACCAAGGAGGCAAAGAGGACCACAGGGAGGCAAAGTTGGCACAGAACTGTGCATCACCAAGAGGGTGAAGAATGGAGAAAAACCGTGTTTTAAATACATTAGTGAAAAACATAAAAGCGGGGGGAATCAAACAGCTGGTGTAGGGGGTAGGATGATAGAAAAGGATGGGCTAAAGGCCGCCATTCTGAATGACTACTTTTGTTCAGTCTTCACTAAGAAGGAAGGCAGGCCCCTGCCTGAGCGTGGTATCAAAGTGGCCACAAAAGCAATCCCAGAAATGAGTCAGTCATTGTTTACTAGTGAAAGAGTCCTGAAGAGGCTGCAAAGGTAATCCCAGAAATGAGTCAGCCATTGTTTACTAGGGAAAGAGTCCTGAAGGGGCTGCAAAGGCAGTCCCAGAAATGAGTCAGCCATTGTTTACTAGGGAAAGAGTCCTGAAGGGGCTGGCAGCCCTCAAGATAGATAAGATCCCAGGTCCAGATGGGTTGCACATGAGGATACTGAGACCGTTAGCAGTGGAACTGGCTGAACCACTGACTGGGCTGTTCATTCAGGACAGGGAAAATCCCACAGGACTGGAAGTTAACAAATGTTGTGCCGCTACATAGGGGGGAGATAGGGAGCAACCAGGGAATTGTAGACCTGTTAGTCTGACCTCCATCATGGGGAAACTGACGGAATCTCTGATTAAAGAAGACCTTGCAGAATACCTGGAGAGCAACAGATTCCAGGACAATAAACAACATGGTTTTGTTGCAGGAAGGTCTTGTCAGAGCAGCCAAATAGTTTTCTTTGACTGGGTGACTAAGGAGATAGACAATGGCTACGTGGCTGACTTGTTGTACTTCAGTAAAGCCTTTGATTCAGTACCACATAAGAGATTGCTTAAGAAAATGGAAGACCTAAGTGCAGCTTAAACTCTAGTGAGCTGGGTAGGTAACTGGCTAGCAGGAAGGCAACAGAGGGTGGTTGTCAGTGTGGTTAAAGCAGAAGAGAGGGAGGTAACAAGCGATGTTCCACAGGGATCTGTCTTGGGTCTGGTCCTCTTCAACATGTTCATCAGTGACACTGGTAAAGGAATCCAGGGCAAGCTGTCTCTTCATGGATTACACAAATCTATGAGGGAGGGTGAATAGTGAAGAAGGAATAAAGAATATGCAGCAGGACCTGCAAAAGTTATAGGGGTGGTGAAAGGTCTGGCAGTAAAAATTCAATGAAAAAAAGTGTAAGGTAATGCACCTAGGGGAAAAAAGAACCTCATGACAGAGTATTGGAGGGGAGAGACTTAGCACTACAGATGAGGAATGGGATCTGCAAGCTGCCATCAGCAACTCCCTGAAAACAAACAAGTCAGTGCAACAAGGCATATTGCAAGGCCAACAGGATGCTGGGATGTGTCATGAGAGGGATTGATAGTAGAAGAAAAGAGGTAATACTACACTTTTACAGTCCTTGGCAAGGCCTCACCTAGAGTACTGTGTCTAGTGCTGGAGTTCTTACCTTAGAAAAGTCAAGGACGGTTACAAACAGTGCAATGCAAAGTGACCAAAATTATTCTGGGACAGCAGGGTAAATCCTATGAGGAGCACCTCAGGTCACTAAATTTGTACTCATTGAAAACCAGAAGAGAGAGGGGAGATATGACTGGGACCTTCAAGTTCCTCAAAGGAATTAATAAAGTGAACTGCGGGGAATTATTTAGCCTGAATACCAACTCACAGTCATGATGTCATGAGTAGAAGTTGGCAGGCGGGAGGTTCAGGAGGGATGTGAGGAAGTACTTCTTTATGGAAAGGGTGTTGGAACCCTGAAACAGTATGCCAGCTGAGGTGGTGGGAGTGAACATAGTGAGGGGGTTCAAACAGGCCTGGGATAGAATGAAAGGAATTGTGGTTACCTGGGCCGACAGGACCTGGAAAGAAAATTGGGAAAGGTCCAGGAGGGTTAATACCCTGGGAGAACATTAGATTCTAAAGAAGGTTCCAGGGATTTAGGGAACTTGTGCAGGCTGGATGGACCATTGGGTCTCTGACTGCCATCATTGTCTATATTTCTGTTTCTGTGTTCTGTGTTTCCTTTACTGAGAATATCTGCTAATGTTACAGCAACATATACATTTCAGTGTCGGTGGCATAAATGTGAAAGCTAAGGCTGATGGTAGTGAGGGAGAAGGTAGGAGCAGACAGCTTAGAATAAAGCACTGAGGTATCCCATGGAGAAGGGAAGTTTTGTATCAGTAAAAAGCATTGACAGAGAGGAAGCAGGATCAGTTGTATAGCAGTGTTGTGAACCAAAACAAGAGGGAACTGGAGACACCAGCTTATCATGGAAGGTGATCTGGGTAGGAGGAATGGTAGAATATGTGAAAGATCACACGTGAGTATGAAGAATCAGAAGAGAGAAAGGCATGTCCTCAACAGAGAAGAGGTCAATGTCAGCATGGATGTGACTGGTTTCTGTGCTAAAGCTAGAATGGAAACCAGATTGAATGTGGTCTACAATACTATTGGAGGTGGTGAATTGGCATGCCTAGGTGTTTTCTCAGCTCCAAGAAATAACATCTTTCCAATGTAGAGTTGTATTACTGACCAGCAGCATTGATTCTGAAATAAGTTTGAAAAAAACTGATAATTTGAAAATATTTATTCCCATTCTCCCTAGTTCCCCCATCCCTACCCCAGTGTTTGGGGTCTCCATGGCAGCACCCTTCTTCTGGCAATGAGGGATGGCCAGTACAATAGCTACCTTCATGGCCAATGTCACTACTGCTCCTGGGTCAACTGTCAAGGGGTATATGAATGCCAGACTCCTATGCTCTTCTTCACCAGGAGCTCAAAGCCTCTCTTCTGTGATGTGCCTGGCCCCCAGCTGGGTCAAGTATGGGATTTCTGAGCTTGAACATGAAGTCTGGTCTCCCAGGTAGAGATACAGTGAATTTAAATTCCACCTGCGGATTGCCCGCAAAGTGGCCACTTCACATTGGCACTTCACTACACAGACTACCCCGTAGGAAAAGCTCACTTCACCTTGTGATTATTACTTCACGTTGTCATTCCGCCTTAACGTGAAGTAAGGCAGAGTGACAACAATATTGGCAGCACCGTACAGACACACACACACACACACAGTCACCAGAATTAATGTGCATCCCCAAAGTGCTACTGTCTTGTATCCAGAAAACTCCCCAGTGCTGATGAAGTGAAATGAGAGCGTAACAAGAAATGCAAAGTGTCCCAGAATTAATGGTGCACTCAGTCATGCATGCAGTGGTCACACACAGAGTCACCAGAATTAATGTGCATCCCCAAAATGCTACTGTCTTGTGTCCAGAAAATTCCCCAGTGCTCATCAAATGCTATTGTCTTGTGTCCAGAAACTTCCCCAGTGCTGACGAAGTGAAATGAGAGTGTAACAAGAAATGCAGTCTCCCAGAATTAATGGTGTACTGAAAACACACAGACAGATTAAGATTGCACTGCACACTCAGGAGATGCATACAAAAAGGCACACCACCACCTAATCAGTGCTCACAAGTCACAAATCCAAATCTGGAAAGGAATACCTTTTGCCAGTTGGGGGATTAGTGCACAGCAGTAACAATCCACTACCAGTAAAGCTACCACAAAGCAGTACAAAATATTCATGCAGGTGTGGTGGATAGCAGGTTCACACTGCTGCAATTACTCTGTGGTACAAAAAAGGTGTCTGATTTAATGGCACGCATCGCACACACACTCGCACACACACTACAAGTAATGCATAGCAAATTGAAAACCTTTAGTAATATAACCAAATGTTTTAAACAGACAAATTATACACTGCAGCACCACAGCAATCAGCAAAAAAAGGTCAAGAATTACTGAAAATATTACTGTGTGTACATTAACACAGTTATACAGGAAAAATATGACCAAAACAGAAAGACTGTCTTTTTCTCCCAGTTAATCTACTACACCACGGAAACGTCCCTCCCCCAAAGCACACTTCACAGTACACAGACTGACTGTTCTAAATTAACATTCAAAATCCACACACAGCAATAAACACTTGATGATAGGTGTACAGAAGGGTTTCCTACAATGGATGTACTAAATTTTAAGCAAAAAAAATGACTCAAAAAAGCATTTAAACTGCTTTTAGAGGTTTGAATCGCAGAGCTCTGAGAGCAAACTGCCTCCAGCTACCACTACACGCACATTACCCAGGCCAGAACTGAGGCTGTGCAGAACAATCTGGAACCCATGTGACCTGCAATCCCATGAATAACTGCAGAATTTCATTTGGAATTACAAGGTGAAGTGATGCGAATTACATTGATTTCAATGTATTTCGCCTTAAAATTGGTGGAGAAGTGGTTTGGGGAAGGTGGAATAATGCAAAGTCATTGGTTTCAATGGACTTCGCATTCCTCATTATAAAGCGAAGTACTCCGCTTCACACTGCAGTTTGCAGAGTACTCCGCGGATTCCGTGTTACTCTGTGAATCACTTCTCAGAGTGAATTGGAGCCATTTTGCCCACCACTACTTACAGTACTATAACTCACATGCTGTACAGGAAGGAACACAAATGCCTATGGCTGCACTTCCCCGATGAGCTGAGCCTGTATCATAAACTCCCCAGTTTAAAAAACTGTTATTAATGAGTACAGTGGTGGTGATTGAGTGAAGCCTGGAGAGATACAACAAAACAGGCTTACAATACATGCAAGTAACTGGTAAAAAAAATAATTTTGTGATTTGTGACACGATCGTGAATTGTGATTTGTGACTGCATTGGTGACCATGATGATGAAGAACATAATTCGGTGTGAGATAACCAATATGAAACTGTATGGGAATGCGAATGTCTATGGCTATACTTCCCCGATGAGCTGTAGCACAAAACTCCCCAATTTAAAAACTCTTATTAATGAGTACAGTGGTGGGGTGGTGATGCCTGGAGAGATACTACAAAACAGGATTACAATCAGGGCCCCTGAAATTCTGTGATTCTGCGGTTGCGGAATTTTCAGCAGAATTTGCATCATGCTGCAGAATTCATATAGTGCTCAGAATTCATTGTTTTAGGTGATTTTTCATTCAGATATACAATTTTCCATAGTGCCTAGCTTCCGTACCCATCTTGTTTATCCTGAAGCCCCTCCTCTATGCTTGGCAGGATGACATCACATCATATTTTAGCCAATGGTAGGACTGCATTCTGCCACAAAAATGAATAAATCATGCCACAGAAATCAGAAAATGCTGCCGCAGAAGCCTAGGAGCCCTGCTACAGAAATCATAAAATTCTGCCGCAGAGCACTAGGGGCCCTGATTGCAATACGTCCAAGAAACTAGTAAAAAAGTTAATTTTGTGCTTCGTGATGTGATCGTGATTCATGCATCATAATTTGTGACTGCGTTTGTGACCGTGATGATGACAACATGATTTGGTATGAGATAACCAATATGAATCTGTATGGGAACACGAATGCCTATGGCTGTACTTCCCTGATGAGCTGTAGCACAAAACCCCCCAATTTAAAAACTCCTTTTAATGAGTGCAGTGGTGGGGTGGTGATGCCTGGAGAGATGCTACAAAACAGGATTACAATACATCCAAGTAACTAGTAAAAAAATTAATTCTGTCATTCGTGACGTGATCATGAATCATAATTTGTGGCTGTATTAGTGACCATGATGATGAAGAATGTGATTCGGTGTGAGTTAACCAATATGAAACTGTATAGGAACACGAATGCCTATGGCTGTACTTCTCCGATGAGCTGTAACACAAAACTCCACAATTTAAAAACTCTTACTAATGAGTACAGTGGTGGGATTGTGAAGCCTGGAGAGATACTACAAAACAGGATTACAATACATCCAAGTAACTAGTAAAAAAAAATAATTTTTTGATTTGTGACGTGATCGTGAATCGTGACTGCATTTGTGACTGTGATGATGAAGAACATGATTTGTATCACGAGTGACTTGTGATGATGGCCCAGACTTAAAAACATATATTAATGAGTACAATGTTCATGCAGAGATATGCACCACACCAGTTCAGTACTCTGAAGGGAAGCCAAAGAAACAACTGTGACTTAAGCTACAGATGGAGATTGGCCCCTAAAGAGATGCAAATGCACAGACAGATAAAGACTGCGCTGCGCACGGAAGAGATGCAGATGCAAAAGCACAACACCTAACCAGCGCTCACTATCAGAAATTCAAATCTGAAAAAGAATACCTTTGCCGGTTGTGGCGGGTTGCAGGGGGAGGGAGGGCAGTGTACTGCACTGCTGCAGTAACAGTCACTAGTACTAGTACCAGTAAAGATACCACAAAGAAGTACAAAAGTCATACAGCTGCAGTGGACAGCAGGTTCATATTGCTGAAATTATTATGTGGCACAATAAAAGGTGTCTGGTTTGATCACACACATCACACACACTCACACACACACACACTAAGTAATGCATAGCAAATTGAAACCTTCAGTAATATAACCACATATTTTAAACAAACTAAAATTATGCACTACTGCACCACAACAATCAGCAAAAAAAATGTCAAGAATGATTGAAAATATTACTGTGTACATTTACACAGTTATACAAGAAAAATATCACCAAAACAGAAAGAACTGTCTTTTTCTCCAAGATAATCTACCTACACCACACGTACACCCCTCCCCCAAAGCACACTTCCACTGTCTCTCAGTACACAGACTGAAAGTTGTACATTAACATTCAAAATCCATACACAAACAATAAACGCTCAATGATATGAGCACAAGAGGGTTTCCCTACAATCGATGAACTAAAGCGTTAGCAAAATAATTACTCAAAAAGGCTTTTTTAACAGCTTTTAGAAGGTCTGAATCACAGAGAGCTCTCAGAACAGACTGTCTCCTACAGCTTCCTACACATACTACCCGAACTGAGGCTGTGCAGAACAATCTAGAGCCCATGTGACCTGAAATCTCATGAATCACTACAAAATTCACCTTTGGAGCTTAAAAACAAGGTGAAGTGAGGTGAAGTACATTGTTTTCAATGTATTTCACCTTAAAAATTGGTGGAGTAGTGGTTTGGGAAGGCGGAGTAATGTGAAGTCATTGTTTTCAATGGACTTCGTGTTACCCGTTATAGCAAGAAGTACTCCACTGCACGTTGCAGAGCACTCCGCAAATTCTCCTTCACTCCACGAATCACTCCACGGAGCGAATTGAGGCCACTTTGCTCACCTCTACTCCCAGATAGCAGTACAATGCCTAGCCACAATGTTATTAGACCAGCCCAATTTAAAATATCTTGAAGGTACTCGGACTCTGAACTTAACAAGCTGGGGAAAGGGGTGAGCTGTATTTGAAATAAATATTTTTTGATGGAGTTGGTGGGGTGAGTTGCTGAGCATAAAGGGAGGGAAGGGGTCTGCATTTAATAATTTTTGGGGGCTTGCTAAGTCAGGAGGGAGAAACCTATATTTAGTTTATATGGGGGGTTGCTGAAGCTGGAGGAAGGACTATGAATAAGTGCTAGTGAGCCGGATGAGTTGAGAGTGACAGCTGGAAGGTTTTAAAAAGCAAACAGAAACATAGAATCTGTTGACAGAAAGGACCGCTTGGCCCACCCAGTCTGATTAGATGTTCCCTGCCTAATCTGTCTCCATGGACCATAACTGGTCTCCGTCGATCCTCCCTGCCTATTTTCTAATATACCCCAATGTTTATCCCATGCATGTTTGAAGCCTTACACTTTTCTCGCCTTCACAACTTCCACTGTCACTCTCTTTCAGGCATCTACCATCAATTTCAGTGAAGAAGCATTTCCTTACAGCTTTTAAAACTTCCCCCTCCAGCTTCGTTATGTGCCCCTTGTCCTGCTGCTCTTACCCATTTGAAAGAGACTCCACTCCTGCACTCTGTTCACCCCTCTGAGGTACTTGTAGGTCGTTATCATGTCACTTCTCTCTCTCTCCTCTCTTCCAGAGTGTACATATTGAAATCCATCAGCCTCTCCTTATATGGCCTCTCGTGCAACCACTGCACCATTTTAGTTGCCCTTGTCTGAACTGCTTCCATCCTGTCTATGTCCTTTCTAAGGTGTAGCCTCCAAACCTGGACACAGTACTGTAGCTGGGATATCATCAGCAAGCGATGCAGTGGCAACACTACCTCCCTCCTCCTGCTGGAGATACCCCTCCCTGTGCATCCCAGCATCCCACTACCCTACCCACTGCTTTGCCACACTGCCCTGCCTCTTTGAGTTCTTCATATATGATAATCCCAAACCCCTTTTCCTGTTTAGTGACTGTCAGTACCCTCCATCCTATACTCAACTCTTGGGTTCCTATTTAGTTGCTTTTGGTAACTGGGTAAGTGCACTAGAGATAGAAAATGCTTATTTTCAGGCACGACCCGGGAGAGTACAAAACAAAATACAGTTACAGTCAAAATACGTAATAGTAAGAGAACATAAAATACAAAACAATAAGCAGTTCAAGGAGAAACAAATAATCTACAAGGTACACAAGCAAATGTACAGGCATCTCGGACCTGAGTATATCAAACAAAATGCAATATCCTAGGTCAAAACCTACGGAGATTAAGTACAGGGCAGAACTGGCTAAGGAGCCCTCTAGTAGAAAGAGAAGAGTACATGCAGCACCTGAGGGAGGTGCATGATTTTACACTTTTTGCTTTGAACTCCAACTGCCATGGTCTTGACCACTCCTTCAGTTCCCCCAAATCCCTGTGCATTCTCACTGCCCCCTCCTAAGTGTTCACCTTATTACAACTTTTGATATCATCTACAAAAGTGAATACCTTCCCTTCCAGGTCTTCTGCAATGTCACTTATGATGACGCTGAAGAGGACAGGTTCCATTAATGCACCCTCTGGCACAATGCTGGTCACTCTGCCATCATTAGAGTTAGTACTGTTAACCACCACCCTGTGTCCTATCTGTTAACCAGCTTCAAATCTAATTCACTACCTTAGATCCCACCCCCAGACTGCACAGTTTCCTAAACAGCTTCCTATGTGACACAGTGTCAAAGGCCTTGCTAAAGTCCAGATAGTCCACACCCACTGTCCTCCCCGATCCATCTCCCTGGTCACCCAGTCAGTGAAATTGATCAGATTAATTTGGCATGACCTCCTCCCTGTGAATTGATGCTTCCTGTGGTCTTACAGCCCACTAGATTTAAGATATTTTACCAGCCTTTCTTTCAGTAAGGTTTTCCATCACTGACATAAAACTGACTGGACTACAGTTGCTAGCCTCCTCCCTGCTGCCGCTCTTATGTAGCAGGACCATGTCAGCTCTTCTCCTGTCTTCCAGAACCATGCCTGTTTCCAGTGATCCATTGAGCAAGGCTGTCAGTGGTGCAGCTTGCACCTCACAGAGTTCTTTACCCTTGTGTGTATTTCATCCAGTCCCACAGCCGTGTCCACCTTCACAGCTGCAAATCCCTTCAGGAGTCTTTCCTATGAAAATGGACTTGTGTCCACCTCCCCTACCCCATTCCTGCTACTCCCTAGTGGCCTGCCCCCCACTCCTTATACTGTGAAGACTGAGCAGAAGTACCTGTTCAGGGTGATAACTTTTTGTTGGTCCTCCTCTACGCTGTCTCTCCCTTCTGCCCTTCTAGTCTTCATTATTCTTCCCATAGCTTTCCTCTTTTCACTTATGTATCTGAAGACATTCTTGTCCACTTTACTGACCCCTTTGGCTGTCCTTTCCTCTGCCTGTGCCTTGCTCCCTTCACCACCTTTCTTGCTTGTCTCTGTTTCACTTGGTATACCTCACTGTTTTCCTCCCTCTGTTTACTTATACTTGTTGAATGCCACCTTTGTTTCCTGCAACACCTTAGCTACTTCCCTAGAGAACCATAGTGGTATATTTTTCCTTCTGCTTTTGCAGACTTCCTACATGCAGAGGTTGGTTGCTTTAATTATGCCTTCCCTCATTTTTCCCCACTGTGTCTCCACCCCTCCCTGGCAGTCCCACTGTTTGAGGCAGTTTCTGAGGCAGTCCCCCATTTCTTTAAAATGCACCCTGCTAAATTCCAGGACCCTCATCTTCAATGGGTCAGCCTTTGTTCCTGTCTTGATGTTAACCCACACTGTATGGTGATCTCCTGTAACCTCTAGCCCATCTGGCCACCCCGCAGAGCCCCACTACAGGCCATGCCCAACTGGGTGAGGTTGGGGTTGAAAATGGAAAACCATATGGTGCACAAGCAGATAATATCATGCTCGTGGCCTCTCTCAGTGTATTGACCAGAATGGATCTGATCTGCTAACCCCACCTGTAGGGGAAAGTCCAGATCATGCAGGATCAAAGGGAATTTGTGACTTGGGAGTGTGACCAGAAGTAATCACTCCAGAGGGATGGCGATGGTGTGTGGAACAGGTTTAAGAAGAGGCTGGCTCCACATGAGACAGGAGCAACTAAACATGCAATTAAAAATGCAGAAAATAGAAACAAACTGCTTTTTCCCTTAATAGTCATCCACATTTGTCTCAGTGTTATAATTCAAAGCCATTTTACAATAGGGATAACACACTCCATTCTGTGTATTACAGGGATTTGATGCACTTCCCATGGTTTTAGTGCACACACTGATTGTGAAGACACTTAACTTCCCCTCTTGCCTTCTTACCATTTACTGGTATGCATTAAATACCAGGGGCATGAGATAAATCCCTGTACTGCCCAGCGTATCAGGTGTCCTTTTACTATTTGATGAAAATCATAAAAACAGATCTGCAAAACATAACTCGTCATACAGTATTTATTCATAGAGCCCAGTCTTGAATAATTGTTTCTATATATTGTTAAGTTTTATTTTTCATAAACTATACCACTGAGGTGTGAGGGGGTATTATGAGTTGTTTTTGCTTTGAAATATACTGAATGGAAATTCTGCAGTTCCAGTCAAAATAATGAAGAATGCAGGCTCCTTATATTTTTGTTAAAGAAAAAATCTGTATATGGGTTGATTTAATGGCACATCATCTGAATGATCAGCTTTGCATGTAAACTCTAGAATACAGCCCTATGGCTAGCCATGGTCTGGAAGTATCATGGTGGTGAGACCCTCGACTCCAGGGGTGTAACAACACAGACTGCCCAAAATTTCCTCAGCCTTTGCTGGCCGATGAAGTAGCAGTAGTCAGATGTCCTCTGTGAAAGCAGCTGTCTGCCCACCCTCTTTGCCAGAAAAAGGCCTTGTCATAGCAATTCTATTGTTGGAGTGGGAGACAGAGAAACAATAGTTAAACCTGGGGCCAAAAAAAATAATAATTCAAACCCTCTGTTTATTGGGCCACCCCAGTGACCCAGCGTCAGCACGTCATGTTGCTGTGCATGCGACCTGAGATCTAGAGCATACTCCGATCACTATGCTGGGAGGCAAGCTGGGCTGGTGTAGCTGCCAAGCATCAGTGTTCCTCAAAAGCAGAGGGCTGGCAATGGGTTCAGGTACCTCAGCGATCCTTGCAACTGGCCCAGGGAACTTGCTCTCATCATAGAGGCACTGCATCCATACATGGCCAATGTGGCATTGTTCACATCAAGGGGTGGAGAGTGGGATTACAGAGAGAAAAGAGGGAAGAAGTGCCCCCTTCCCCACACACCATCCAAATGGTTGTGAACCTGCCAAATCAGGCTAAAGTCCTACTTACAGGGTATGTCCCTGGTTGATGGTGAGGGGAGTAAATAGTAGTATAGCATATGAACAGAAAGACATCCCTATTTAGCTTTATCAAAGTATTTTCAGATTATGGTACAGTGTCTTTTGATATTATATACTGTGTATTTTTTAGTCCTGCATTCCATAAATTTCCTTTACCAAACAAATTGTATTTGTACTTCTGTAATAACATTGAGGTGTTTTAGTTCCCTGGAAGCATAGGCATACTTCTGTCCCTTATTATACACTTATGACAGGGTGCCTGGAACAGGCCATACCAGCCAAATTAACCTGCTTTATTTTTTTTATCAGACTGTATGTGATTTATTGCACCAGTTAGTTTTTTTTTCTAGCTTCCGCCTTGGGGGAAGCATCTACTGTAACTAAAACCCAAGGTACCTAAAACTTTGCCTCATTATCTTCTCCACCTTGTTAGACTGAATAGAAACAAAATGAAAAACATAACATGAAAAGCTGTTCCGGTTCCCATCAGATGTTGATAGGAGGCCATTTGAATTTCTTATCACTATTCAGGAGGAAGAGTTAGAAGTTTCCTGGCTGATTATTGCTGTAGCAAATCCCAGTGGAAATCACCAAGGCAGACTTGAGATTTGCAGCCTGCTGGGTGATAATTGCAAGTGGCCTTACTTTTCTGTCTATGCTTGTGAATCTCAGTGACAGATATTAAACCATGAAAGCATGCTGTGCCTTTTCTTCTATTTGTGTGTACGCCTGGTCAGGAAACAGAAATTATTTTAACAGCAAGGCTGAAAGGGGCTTCAGTGAAACATGGAAACAACTATCCACTGAGCTTGCCTCTTGCTTTAATTTGCTTGTGAAGATTTTTATCCTAGTCTCATTTTGTAAGATTAGCAAATGGCTTGATTTAAGCTATGGTAACTCATAAATATTACAATATTGGCACTAAATGTTTTCAGTGCCTATGGCATTGTTGACTTCATAAATGCAGAAGCACTCCCTTTACCTTTATAGGACCTTTTAAACATAAACAGCAAGCAATGTGCTGTACAAATGAACCGTGTATCTGTTTTAGTCACAGAATGCAAAGCCTCCCTGAAAAGTACTCTTTCTTTGGTGCTATGTAGTTGTTGATTGCGGGAATGCTGGATTGCAAAGCACACAACCTGAGTGGCTACTGGAGTGGGCCTTAACCAGGAAATGCTTGACAGCAAAAAATAGTGACGCACAAGTCACATGCTGCTTGAAAAGCTGAATTTAACGACAATAATCATTTGGTCTCATGTTATTGGCTCCCCAGAGTATGTCTAATGGTGCCCCTGATCCTCATTGCCCCTGAAATGTGATGGCAAAGTGACTGGTGTTCATGGCACAAGGCAGGCACTCTCCTGGAGGAGATGTCATCATCTACCCCTAGACAAAAGAGATGGGAACCAGGCCTTACAAACATTTACCTTAATATTTAATAATGTCATTGCAACCAAGTGAAAATGATGCATCCCATGTATTATGC
Organism: Neoceratodus forsteri; assembly: GCA_016271365.2. Classification (NCBI taxonomy): domain Eukaryota; kingdom Metazoa; phylum Chordata; order Ceratodontiformes; family Ceratodontidae; genus Neoceratodus; species Neoceratodus forsteri. Next base: position 975,488,355 of record CM057452.1, on the reverse strand, counting down.
AATGCAATACCCTTTTTACAGAGTAACTCCATGAAAGGGCACCCGGAAAAGATCAAGACAGAATACATATGATGGCTGCTGTTTATCTTCTACCCCCCCAGCAAAAAAAACAACTGCACTGTTACACAGTTGATTCCTATGAGCTCAAGTTATTAATTGGACTCTGTATGCACCATTTTGATTGTCACTTCACACCATTTTGGTTCTGTTGCTGCTCACTTCAATTAGTTTTTCACTATTTGTGCTCTCCCACCCACCCCCAGCTTCTCTCCTCTACCTCAGTCTCCACCCTCCTCTCCACCAACACCTCCCTGGGGTTTCATTCCCCCTCCCCATCACTATCCAGGAAACCCTGCTTGCCCTTTCCTCTCCCACTTGTCCAAATCTAGCCCAGGTGACCTGGACCCTAAACTTCTCAGTCTCTCAGCTCTTGTCATCACCTCCCTCATTACTCACCTTCTCAAGCTCCCCCTGAAATGTGATGGCAAAGTGACTGGTGTTCATGGCACAAAGTGGGCAGTCTTCTGGAGGAGATGCCATCACATACTCCTAGACAAAGGAGTGTGAACCTGGCCCTTACAAACATTTACCTCAACATTTAATAATGTCATTGCAACCAAGTGGAAATGATACATCCCTTGCAGTATGCAATGTAATACCCTTTTACATACTGACTTACCCTTTGTGCTGTCCTTCAGTCTTAGAAGATTGACACAGTTCTTCCCATCACAAAGGGGGACAATCTTTCCGTTGCTGGCAACTTCAACCCTATCATTCTCCTTCCCTCTCTTGTAAACTTGCAAGAGAAACTGGACCACTCCAGACTTGCTGACTTCCTCCACTCATTCACCTTCCTCTCCCCCTTGCAGTCTGGTTTTTGGGAGCACTGCCCCACTGTCTCTTCCCTGCTATGGGTCACTGACTCCATCCTCTCTGAGGTAGATCAGGGGTACATCACAGTGGCCATTTTCATTGTTCTGGCCAAAGCCATTGATTTGGTGGCCCATTCACTCCTCCTGGACAGGCTGAGTTCTTCTGGCCTCTCAGCCACAGCTGTTGACTGGTTCCATTCCTATCTCTCCAGCTGTCAGCAGTAGGTATAGGTAGGTGGCATCCTGTCCCTCCGCTCCCAGTCCAGGCTGGGGCCCAATACTTTTTTCCATCTTCCTCAATGAACTCCCCTCTGCCTGTGCCAACTCCCATATTCACATGCATGCAGATGACACAGTTCTCTACACCTCAGGCCCCTCAACTGCAGCAGTGGATGTCTTTCTCCAGCAAGGCTTTCAAAATGTCCACAGCTGCTTCCAGTCCAACCAACTCCCAGTCAGCACTAAAAAACTGTGTCCATGACCGCTGACACCAGCCAGAAACTGGCCAGCCTTGCCCTCTCCCTTCTTTCTCCACCCTGGATGGTTCCTCCCTTGAAGTGGTTCCCTCCTTCAATTATCTCAGTATGTGGCTTGACAGCAGGCTTGATGTCTCTGCACACATCAATCCCATCCATACCAAGCTCAGCTCCAAGCTTGGTGCCCTGTATCATAATAAAGAGTGCCTAACTCCACAGGTCTGCAAGAAGCTGAATACCAAAACAGTGCTCCCAATCTTCAGCTATGCCAATGTGGTCTACAGTACTGCCCTCTAGTCTTCCCTTGCCAGACTGGACACCCTCTGTAATGCCTTCCATCATTTTGCTACCAATTCCATTCCTCATAATCAGCACTGCTCCCTCTACTCCTCCTCCTTATCCATCTACCCCTTCCCTCCCATTACCAGTCCCACTGTGCCTTCTTCAGCTCCAAATAATGGTTTGGATGGCTACCCTCTTACCTAGCCACACTCACCTCTCCCATTCTCTCTGCCTCATAATCCCTCTGCTCCAAGGATCGTCACTGTCTCTCCCCCACCCTCACTCCTCTGCCAGGCAGTCAGCCTTTTCCTTCACCTTCTCTCCCTCTGGAACCTACTGCCCTCCTCTCTCTGTGTCTTATCCTCTCCCACTTCCCTTAGACATCAGCTTAAACTCCTGCCCTCCTTCTCCTGCTCCTGTCAGCTCTCTACCTGACCTGCTCCAGTTATCCCTCCTCACTAGCTTGGTCCCCCTTCTGGGGCCAACTTATGTCCTAGCTACTACTGCACTGAGTTGTTCAACCTGATGTTAACTATATGTCAGGCTGTGGTGATGCTCATAGCTTCAACTTCAATCACCTGTTATCGTTATTTGCACTTCTAACATGTACTGTTCACTGTTTGCAGGTTATTCTGTGGAATGATTCTATGCTATTGTTTATGATTTTTTTGTATCCCCTTTCCCTTTTGCCAGGTTGCATCTGGAAATGAGTCCTGGCTCAGTGAGCCTTTCCCAGTTACAAATTTTCAAATAAATATATATTAGGCCACACAACTGGCTGTAAAACAATACATGAAGCTTTCATGCATTATTACTCAGTGCACAGCTGCGTGGAATTGGGGAGAGTAACTTTAATGTGACAGAGCTGGAAATGGGCACCTAGCTTCCAAGAATAGCTTGCTCCAGTAGTGGATCCCCTAGTACATGGGAGCATGGGGACTCATGGGGTATAGCAGTCTGCGGCCAGGACTTCCATATCCTTTTAGGTAGCAATTCAATTTTCAACTGAAAAATAAAGTGTGGCCAGTTGCTTGCCTATTTGCCCCCAATTATTTCAGAGACCAACATTAAGAGGGGCACTCTAGGTGAAGCTCTATAGTGAAGTTATATCAGGATGGCTTGCAGCATTTATGGCTTCTCCCCCCTTTGTGAAAAGGGGTAGACCTGTGTGCACTGTGACACAGTTGTAAACTTACTTAGCCCACACATGTAGCATGGAGTTTACCCCTGACACCTCCCTCCCTGACCAGCCATGCAGCAGTGTGAGGAAGCATATGTTAATGGGTTTCTGGACATATTTGGACTTACATTGGGGGGATTAATAAAGCCAAATGTCAGCTGGAATGAGTCAAATCTGAACCTACAAACTGTGTAAAACAGTGTGTGAGCTTAAAAACAACAGTGCAGAGCCCACTAACTGTAGCAATTAAATAACTAATGTAAAAATGGTGTTCATATTTCTAGCAATTTGTCCCAAAAGATTTGATCATAAAATAATATAAAATCAAGCATGGTACAAGACCCTTCTGATTACTTAATAGCATGGTGAGCAAGCTTTGCACAATAATGCACATGGGACAAATGAAGCACTTAACAGGAATTTCCAGTTTTCTGCAAAACACTGACAGCTGCCATCAGCAGGTCTCACCTCTCATAACATTCCAATAAACCTAAATTTAAGGATGTTTCTTTTATTATTTCTAAAAACATGTGCAACAGGAAATCAAGCTCTTTGCTCACTATAGTTCCTCTGTTTCTACTACTTTTCCTGTCTTAAAGTCACCGTCCTCCTCTGCTTCAACATCACAGTCTATCGCAAAACGTACTGAGGAAAATATTTTGATGTAATAAGTAGAGGAGTCTGACTTAAAGGCAGAAAAAGATGCTGGAACAGATGAAGTCTAAATGATTAAGAGCATGTTGTCGAGAAAAACATAGAAACATAGAATTTGCCAGCAGGTAAGGAATGCTTTGCCCACCTGGTCTGCACATTTTTCCCTGCCTATAGTATCACTGCAGATCCTACTTGATCTCTGGTCCAGCCCCCCTTTTCCTAAGATTTCCTTATGCCTATCCCATGCATTCTTGAACCCCAACACTGTTTTCTCCCCCACCACCTCCGCTGGAAGACTGTCCCAGGAATCCACCACTCTTTCTATGAAGAAGTATTTCCTCACATTTCTCCTGAATATACCCCTTCCAGCTTCTTATCATGCCCCCTTGTCTTTGAGCACCTCTTTTCTGAAAAATACTTCCCTCTTGTACCTTGTTTACTTCTGTGAGTTTTTTTGGTTTTTTTTTTCCAATTGTTTAACCAGGTGAGGCACACTAAGCTGAAAGCTTGTTTACAGATGCCACCTGAGAGCACAGGAAAGTTGTGACTTGCTCAGGGTCACACAGTTTGCAAGTGGGGGCTGTGAGATTCAAACCCAGGTCTCCGGATTTGCAGCTCAGAGCCTTAAACCACTGCGCTATACTGCCTCCCTTAAACATCTCTATCATATCCCCCTCCTCTCTTCTATGGTGTACATATATAGGTTCTTTAATCTGTCCTCATAAGACTTCTGATGCAGACTCTACACCATTTTAGTTGCCCTCCTCTGGACTGCTTCCACTCTCTCTACGTCCTTTCTGAGATGTGGTCTCCAGAACTGGACACAGTACTCTAGGTGGGGTTTTATCTGCAATCTATGCAGAGACAACACCTCCTTATTTCTGTTGGTGATACCCTCCCTATGCACCCCTGCATCCCACTTGCCCTCCCAACAACCTAGTCACACTGTCTGGTCATCATTAGGTCCTCCAACATGATCACCACCAGCTCCCTTTCCTGCTTAGTGGTCATCAATCATGTCTTCAGTAGTAACAACTGAATGTTCAGAGATAAAAATTTTGGGGGCCTTTTGTATAACTGAGTTTTGCTGATGCCAATTGTTAATTTATTGCTGGAAACCAGAATGTCACTGTAACATGGCAAATCCATAGGGCTGGCCATCTAAAAAAGAATGAAAAATAGAAGTACAGAACTTCTTGTTTGAACTGTGTGTGCTGACTGTGCATGAAGTTGTTTTTAATAAAAAGATATTTACCCCCCAAAAAATATAAGTATACATGTTCTCTATAAGCATGCACTGTTGCTTTAATGGCCCCATATTAAAACAGCATACTATCATTTTCAATGAGAAAACAATATTTTTGCTCACAGAAAACAACATTGTTTAAAATAGGAGTATGTATGATTAATTAGCCTCCAGGGCCTTATTAAGTATGGGGGATAAAAGCCAGTGTTGTAATGTTGGATGTAGACAAGGGAGGGTGGATCTGGGGTAAGCGCGGAGTAGGGTTGTCAGAACTAGTTCGTCAAAGATTCAAACCCTCCTCGAACCCTGGTGTTCAAGTTCTAACTTAGAACTCAAACACTAAAAGGTTCGCAAAAGGGTTCGAATCTGAGTCCCAGCTGATGACTTGTGTGTATGGAGAGGAGGGCGGAGGAGGCACGTCCCAGAAGGCAGCCCCGCTGTGGGGGGGGTAGGGGTATGTGTGGGGACTGGAGGAGGCATGTCCCAGCAGCAGCAGCAGGCAAGTGGCAGCCCCGATGTGGTGGTGGGGGGGTGCAGCAGCAGCAGCAGCAGTGTTGTTGGGGTTGCCAATGAGGTGGCTGGCTAGAGGTAACGACTAAGCTGTGATGCTGTGCTGAGATATCAGCACAGCTAAAGCTGCCTCTCAGTCAATCTGATGTACTTCTCACATCCATTTTGTAATGCAGTAGGAAACATTTGTAAAAAAAAAATGCATATGAATTAAGCAATAAAGAATGTACATATAATGAATTTCAGTACAGAGTACAGTAAAACCTCCTCAAAGCCTTGTCATTTGAAGTGCCCCATGGTTCGATCCTTTCGCCGATGTTGTTCACGGTATACATGCTGCTCCTGGATGAGCTCATTAGACAATACAATCTGGGGTTTAACTGCTATGCAGATGATACCTAGCTGTATTTGTCATTCACCCCTGGAACCGGAAATGCTGTTGAAGTGCTAAATAAATGCCCAGCTGAGATACAAGACTGGATATCCTCTAACTGGCTGAGACTAAACCCCAACAAGATGGAAGTGCTAGTGATAGAGCCTGGTCAATGGCATAATGGGGAGACTTCAAGAGTGGTAACAGGCCTGATCCTGGGATCTACCTGGTTGATGGTCTCCCACAGGGTGAAAAATTTGGGTGTTATCCTTGATGACACACTGACCCTGGAAGCCCAGGTGTCATCTGTCATCAAAAGTGGGTTTTACCACTTAAGGAATATCACCTTAATTAGATCTCTGGTTACCCCCCCAAAGACCTGCCATCACTGGTACACACTTTTGTGACTTTCAGGTTGGACTACTGCAATGCTCTGTACTTTGGGGGCAACGGAGGGATCCTCTGCTGACTGTAGCTAGTGCAGAACTCTGCAGCCAGCCTATTGGTGGGTCTGCCGAAGTCCTGCCATGTGATCACAGTCCTGCAGGATCTGCACTGGCTGCCTGTCAGGTGGAGGATCATCTTCAAGGTGGGCTTGATCACCTTCAAGGCCCTATACAGCTTGGGACCTGCTTACCTGTCTGACCTCCTAACTCCAGCTGTCCCAGTAAGTTCCCTCTGCTCCTCCACTGAGGGACTCCTGACAATTCTGAGGGCCTGGCTGAAAACCTTGGGGGATTGTTCCTACGAGGTGGCTGGCCTGGCCCTCTGGAATTCACTGCCAAGATCTTTAAGGGAGGCCCCAATGGTGGAGGTGTTTAAAAGGGGCCTGAAAACCTATCTTTTTAAAAAGGCATTTTATGATAACTGATTTTCTATATGTGTGGTTTTAGTGATTATATGAATGCTGATTTACTGTCCAAACCTTGCCCTAATCTGTAATGGCGCTCAGAGCCCCCGGGATTGGGTGCAAAAATATAAATTGAAGATTACTTACTTACTTACATAAAGCCTTACTTCAGAATGCTTAAAGGAACATGCACAGCATTGTTGTGCTAAATAAAATCAAAGAAGAAAACAAGCAAAACTCATCTGAGAGTCCCAGAAGGTAGGGGCTGCCACCACAACCGAGCAGTTGCCAAGATTTTGAAGTGTGAATGCGGAAGACAAAGCACCAGCTTGCCCATGGATCACATGGCTCTCTAAAGGAGCTAGGGTGTCAGAAGAGCTATTGGGTGCCCTGTTCATGTAGAACTTTGAATATTAAAGGATTCTGTAGTTGAGTCGCTCCCTAACAAGTAAACTAGTGGAGTCTGTGTAGTGCCCTTATGAAGTAATCTGACTTCTGAATGGAAGTCAGATTCCTCGCTGCTATATTCTCCACCAGTTACAGGTGTTGCATCAGACTAGCTGATAAGACCTTATAGAATGTGTTACAGTAATCAAGATGGAAAGAAATGAATGCCTGCACTAGGGTTTTCAGATTCACAGGTTCTGGCAAAAGTCTAGCAATATATAGCCTATATATATATATATATATATAGTATAGCCTAGAGGTTAGAGCAATGAACGAGCTTGGTACATTTATTTTTATTTTATTTAGTTTTTGTTGACCGGGTAAGTGCACTAGACAAATCCTGCCTATTTTCAGGCACGACCCAGGGAAGGGGGATACAGATGAATGCCAACTGATTTTGAACCACATTAAGCTGTTGGTGGTATTTTTAGTGAATGAGGGAAATTTGGCCAGGACACTGGGGAAATTCCCCTACTCTTTTCAATAAGTGCCATGGGATCTTTAACATCCACCTGAACTACCACCAATCTAGGCAGATGGGACCTCGGTTTAACGTCTCATCCGAAAGGCGGCACCTCAGAAGTGTAGCACCCCTCTCATGCTGCACTACAGTGTCAGTACTGGGATATTAACCCAAGTGCCAGATGTGGGAACTGAACCCACAGCCCTCTGATCTCCCGGCCTCAGAGGCAAGTGTGCTACCTACTAAGCCACTGACACTGTTAAAGCACATCCAGCAGACCAGACCTTTGTTTGATTCTCACAACCTCCACTTGCATACTGTGTGACTCTGAGCAAGTCACTTAACCGCCCAGTGCTCCAAGTTCGCCCCTGAAAACAGGCACTTGTGCCTAGTGGGTCTTACCCAGTTACCAAAGAGTAAAATCAAAAATAAATATAAAAATAATTTTCAGATGGTGAAAGCAGTTCTTGATCACGAGCAACTGTTATCAAGAACTACTATATTCCACCCTGGAAGAGGGAGCTAACCAACCTAAGGTGTCCGAAAGACTTAGGAACTTATCTTGTCTAGCTGAGAGAACTGAAACAAATTAGATAAAGCACCTAGCCTGGAAAGAAATGGTTATTTATGTAATACTTAAAGTGGTAGTGAGATTGGTTAGGTAGAGGTACAGTAAGTGTCTTTTTTGTGTTTAGGGGCAGTACTTTAACTTTTAGTAGACATTGTGGATGAATACACAATTACACATACCCCACTAATGCAGTGCATCAGGGGATGACTTTGAAAGTATATGCAAATCTCCATGAAGGAAAGAAGGCTTGCCCACTTAAAGTAGGACTTAATAGTGCCAAAAGGCATCTCAAACAATTTGCAAATGCTGAGAACAGCAAACACAGACATGTACTCAGTCAGTACTGAGGTTCTTTGTCTTTTAAATTGCTTTCCTATTTTGAGCTCACCATGACCAAACTCTGTGAGATTAGATATGGGTGGTTCCACCTCCCCCCCTAAACTGAGATTCAGATGTGCTACGCTGAGTCCAAACAAGGATGGGCAAGACTTCTTTCCATTATGGTGGTTTCATATACTGCCCTTGATGCTTTGCTTAAGTGGTATATGTGTAATTTTGTATTTCTGTAAAACTTGGCTTTATTGTCAATGCCCTTCCAGGATAACCCTTGCTTTAATGATATTTCACTAAGGTTTATTGTCTTTTAAAGTGTTGAGTAACTTGCTGGGTAGAATACTACAGCTTGTTGTAAGCTGAGTGGTTGCTACCTGTTAAACAGGTGTCTGATTGGAGGGAAGTTGAATCGGTGCATTCCAGCAAGAGTTAGGAAATTTATGTGGCTAGTAAACTTAGGGTCTTGTGCTGGGAGAACTGAAACAGAGTAGATAACGAAGCATCAAGCCTACAGAGAAAAGATATGTTTTTATACTTGTGACGCTGTGTGTCAGTAAATAGAGGTAAGTTCTTTTCAGTGTTTGGTTTCAGCAGTTGCTTACCTTGTAGTGGAAGGAATCATGGACCAAATGAAGGCCCAGTAGAAGGAGACTTATATATGTTCTCGAGGTAAGTAATGAGAGAAAGTACCTTCTGTCTGGTGTGGCAAAAGGAAGCATAAAATGGACACTTCCTGTGAACAGTATGGAGATGTGTGGTGTGAGTCACTTCACTCATCCAAGTGTCATGATTTTAAGTGCTTGGACTTAACTGAAAAGAGACTTATGAAGAAGAGGGATAGGCTAAGAACCTCTCTCTCTCTTTATATGTTTTACCAAGTTTAAAGTCCACACGCAAGGTGCACAGACTGGTAGGAGGCTTGGGTTGGCGGTGGGTTAGCTGCAGGGGTGGTGGCTCAACCATCTCTAAAGGGTACTCTGAAAGGTTAGGGGAAGCCCAGTGTTAATGGAGTTCATGGTCCTAAATGCAGGGTTATCTTCCCTCAGGTCAGAGATGTAACATCTGACGAGTATCTCAACATAGACCCACTGGGAGAAGTAGTCGTCTGCATACCTTTCAACTGTACTACATTATGAGGAACATTCCTCATTTTACTTCACAAAAGCTCCCCTGTTCCACATTGTGAGGACTTGTTCCACATTCAAAGTCAACATTTTAAAGCAAAAATCCATAGTAAATGATGCAAAAAAATATATTATTCAATTAATAACAGACTTTCTGAACATAAATGCAACATTTTAACAGTGTTTTGAGCTTCTTAGGTAAAGATTTAATGAAGTGTTCTGCATTTTGCCCATTTGTTCCACATTTTGACAGGCAGTGTTCCACATTTGGGGGACAAAAGGTTGAGAGGTATGGTCGTCTGACCTCAACAGACACCACGTGTCTGTTCTTGGGGATGGACTGCAGTGGGGAAGGCAGACATGGGATGAATGGAACAGGCACAGGGATCCCCAGGAGTAGTAATCCTGAACAGATTTGCCATACTGGAAGAATCACCCAGCTGAACAGATGATTTAATGGCAATGTGTAATGAATGATCATTATCAATTATGTTCAATGATCATGTCCAAGCTTTAAAAACCATCATTGTGATCATGACTAACCATGATTAAACATAAACATTAAATGGCTGTCAATCACAAGACACAACGTTATGGAAATGGTGATCATGATTAATGATGATCTCAATTAGGCAGTTTCTGTTTCTGTGGAGCCTATTTTATCTTTTTGTATCTTGAGCACAAGATCCTTGTGCATCCTTGAGACAAGGATGTACATTGTCATCAGAGCTGTTCAGTTTAGTACTAGCAGCATTTATAACTTTAGCACTGAAAGATGAGACAGTAGGAGTCATGCTATATGGTATGCCAGTGAATAACCTTATATTTGCAGATGATATCAGCCTCACAGCAATGTCCAAAGAAAATCTACAGAGAATAACTGACAAGGCAGATAAGGAAAGCAGAAAATTTGGACTGAAGATCAGCATGGAGAAGACAAGAATTATGACAGTCAGAAGACAAGAGGAAGATGTACTGATCAAAGTAGGAGATGAAAAACTAAAACTAGTGGAAAAATGTGTGTACCTTAGAGGCCTCATATTGAACAATGGGAAATGTGAGGGTGACATAAAAGATGAATCAGACTAGCAGCTACTACTTTCAGAAAACTTCACAAGATATGGAAGGCTAAAGACATCATGATAAACACAAAAATTATAGTGTATATGACAACTGTCATTTGGTACTGTTATATGGGTCAGAATCCTGGAGAATGAGGAAAATCGACTAATGTAAAATACTGAGTGCAGAAATGAGTTGGCTAATGGGAATACTGGGTGTCTCAAGAATGCAGAAAATAAAGAATGAGATAATAAGGAAGCAGCTTGGACAGGAAGCAGCTCTGCGGCAGAAGATTCAAGAAAGATCATTGCGATGGTTCGGGCATGAATTGAGAATGAACACAGATAGAATACTACTCACGGAAATGCATAAGGAATCAGAATCAGGATCATGGGTAGGGAGGATGAGAGGTTTGGGGAGGGGGGGTAGGGATAGTAGCTCAAGCTGTGGACCCTGCAATGTGAGCAGACCAGAAAGACCAAATGGCCTTCTGCTGGCATGTTCATATGTTCATATGTAGAAGTACATGGAATAAAGCCTAGGGGAAGACCACAATTATGCTGGATAGATACCATCAAGAATGACTTGCAGCAAAAAGTGTTAAAGATGAATGAAGTCATGGAGCTGGTGCAAGACAGAAAGTGGTGGAGAGACTTCATTTGGCTCCATTGTCGCTGACTGAGCTGAGAGATGGGAATCTAAGTTAATCTTGAGCACACAATAAAGGATAATTTTGGACACTCGGTGTTTGTGGCTTACCTGGTAGTCAGTGTTTTTTGGTTTTACACATCTTCTATACAAACACATTGCTTTCAGTTATACTCACTCTGACACTTCACTTCTTACTAGTGTTATAAAAGCTTAAATCTGTTTATATAGCTTCGTTCAGTGGTTCCTTTTAAGGCTGTGGTGAGTTCCTACAAGTATCTGATTTGTGCTCAAAACTTTTCCTAAGAGTCTGCAAACTAATACTCTAAAGGAAAATTATTTTAAAAATAAAAAGTTTTGGTCTGTAAACTATGCTTTTCAAATATTCAAATTGAGTTATACAGATATGTGTATACTATGCCTAACATTGCATGTACTCTTCCAAAAGAAATTAAAACTTGACTTCACATGATTTACATTTATTTTTGCTGATATTTGTCATTTATATTTCCTATTACTAATGCATACAACTTTGTTAAGGTAAATTTCTAGCATTTTTAAGGGGCTTTTGGGCTTTATAGCCCATTTCCTTAGTGCAGCACTAGTCCATCGAGCCATTAATGATCATTTTTTTTTAACTGTCCAATTAGGAAACAAAGGGGTTGTATGTCATGCAGAACCTGATGGACAGTCAATCCCTTCCACTTTCTGGTCCTCCAGCCACATGCCTGCATTCAGACATTTTGTGATATCTAACCAGGGCAAGCAGAGGGGTGCACCCCATTGAAATCTATGGGGCTCCGTTTTTTAAGAACTTTTATTTTATGTGACAAAGCAACCTTTGGTATATATGAAAGCCACTGCTCAACTAAGGGTGTCTATTAGTTGACCAGTGATTTTCAAATATACCAGAGGATGCTTTATCACATAAAAAAAAGTTTTGAAACTAAGACCTACATACTTCAATTGGATGCATCCCACACTCTCCCTGAAAGGACATCATAAAATGTCTGAGGGTGGGGACATGCCCGGTGAACCAGGAAATGGAACGGATCTGCTGGCTATTGGGGTTGGTCTGATTTATGATCCCTTCTATTCCCAACTGAACTAATTAAAAATAATATTTTACAGCTCAAAGAACTGGCACTGCACTAAGCCCAACAGTAAATCTTGGAAATGTCTTTTATGTATTACTCAAGTGACTTACAGTCTGACAATACAGAACTGATATAATCATCAACAATCATCACCCAATCATCCACAGATGATTAAAAAGCATGATGCATGGCTAGTCCAGTGGCAGAGAGGGTTGAAGCACCTCCTGCTACACTGGTAAGTCCAGGATTTTGGAACAGACACGTGTCGCTCTGGGGCTGGCCAGGGGAAGGAGGATTGAACATCCCAAGTACAGCTTTCCTCTCTCAAACGGGGGGTACACATGTCCCGCTAGGTAGCTGTCACCTGAAGGATTTAGGTGGCAGTGCAGTGGGATGCAAGGGAAATAATCCCACCTGTTCAACACCAAGAAATGCCTCCACAGAGGCAGAACTCACATCATGTCATTGCACACGCCATGAGCCCAGGAAGGTAAAATGGAGTAAACATTTGACTGTGGCCAGATGAAGGTCTGGTCACCTGCAGGCTCCACACTCATGACTGATGATTTAGGACTTAAGTGTATCCTTTATCTCTGTACCACTTCCCTTCCTACCCCACCCCTTTCCCTCCCTTTCCCCTTCCTTTTAACACCCCCCACGTTATTTTATTCTCTTTGCCAAAACAAACAAACAAAAAGTGAAAAAAAAATGGATCTATAAAATAAATTTTGGGGCAACTGACATTACTATGTTGTGTATAAAGAATATATTTGTACAGAAATTGATGATGATTTTATCTATGTGATTTCTATGTGAAATAATCTTAGTTTATGTGGTATGTCACTTTAAATACTCACTTTAAAATGGGTGGTGGTTAGCAACTAAGACACACACCCTGACGAAAGCCCTATTGTGGGGCTGAAGCTCTGGGACCATGTAATGCACTGTGTTTGAACTGATTCTACAGATGAAATAAATATTTGATATCAACTTGCTGGAGTTTGAACTTCTTTTGTGTTACTGGGGTGCAATATCCTTTGCTTACTACATATTTCGGAAGGGTGAGCTCCCTCTTTGTTCTGCACCCACTGGGTTTCCAGAGATGCACCTACTAAGACTGACACAGAGGCAGAATTCACATTGCATCATTGCACACGCCATGAGCCTTGGCAGGTAAAATGGAGGAAAACCTTCGACTGTGGCTGGATGAAGGTCTGGTCCCCTGCAGGCCCCACATTCGTGACTGGTCATCTCTGGGTGCTGTGTCAGAAGACTAAAAGGAACACTATAAGTTCCAGGGAAGCCAGGTAATGGGGCTTAGGGAGATCAGTTCAGACAGGGGCCAATCAGCAGATAAGGCAGCAAAAAGTACTGATAGAAAAAATCCTGTTGATTTAAGCTTACACAAATAATAATCAGTTGGTGATTTTAAAGTTACACATTTGATGATTAAATCATGATTAGGAGTGGGTGAATTTTTAAATTCACTGGTGAAGTTATTTCAAAGTGGGCCACTACACACTTAGGCCCAGATATTCAAACTGCGCCGAAAAAGTGCGCAATAGCAGGAACAAGCACAAGTCTATTGGCGCCCATGCTAAGAGACACATATTCAAAACGGAGCAGGCCAAATTATGCCTACAGCCGACGACTGATTAACGCACCACCTGTGCCATAGCTCAACTAGGGAGGGGAAGCTGAGCAGATCTGATGCGCCATAGCGCAACAAGGGATGTTCAGCTGAGCAGTCCAGAGGCGCCATAGCGCAACCAGGGAGCCCCCAGCAGCAGAGCAATGTAACTGCACAACCAGGGAGGTAGGGGCCCACCACCCATGCCACAGATGGGCACAGGAAGACACAGCAGAACAGACATTGTCCCCCCACACCCCAAGCACAGCACAACTGGGGGAGGGCTGGAATAACCACTGTACCATGGAGACAAGCAAACAACCCACAGCCGAGCCATGGTGCCCCATCATACCTACCGGCAAGCTGTGATTGGCACACAAGGAGGGCAGACCACCCCATGCCACACCATCCCCCCCAGTGCAGAGCACACCCTGCACCATGACCCCCAGACACCCCCCATGAGCAGTGACCACCACTGCAGGAAACCCCATGCATGCCACCACCCCCACTGTGATACTACAACCCTGTGCACCACAGAACCATGCAAGCCAGCCCCACCATGAGCACCCATCAGTGGGTGGCAGCACATGACCAATGCAACAATAGCAGACATGTTGCCACCATGCACAGTCCCCACGAGGTACTGCTGAGAGATCTACCATGCGTCGGCACAAGAGGTACCCCACACGGGACAGGGCGTACCCTTGACACTACCACCAGTGGCACAGCACCCTGCACAGTATTCCAGTGACACACCCTGACCCACCACTGGCCACAACAGCCAGCACAGACACCCACAGTGGTGTGTGGAAGCATGAACCACACCAGATGCCACACAGTGTATGGACAGACACCCACCCATACCAAAGGGCACACCAACATAGGGACGCAGTGGTGGGGCAACCAAGCCCCCATTGTTGGCCCATGTAAGCTGTGTACACACAACCCGCAGTCCTCCATGGCACTGGAGTGCCAGCCACCCTGCGCAGGCACTGTGGACCCATACACCACCAGCAGTCACCCGGAGCACAAGTCACAGACAGTGGGCACATTCCCTGCAACACACACAAGGCACAGCACGGAGGTGGGACAACGACTGTGGTGCCCACAGTGCCACCCAAGCCAGGCATGCACCACACCAGTGACAGGGACAACTCAGCAAAGTGACGGGTACAGTGGCCGCCCTGCAGGGACTGCCACCACTGACATGCCAGCAGACCATGCAGGTCACAGACATGCATGTGTGTCAGCTGCACAGGCCATAGACGGGCCGATGGGTGCACCATGGACACAGAGCACACGCCATGGACCACTGCACACAGTCATCCAGTGCACAGGGCACAACACACACACACCACAGACACTGACTGATGGCTACCCCACACCATAGTCGCCTCCACATGGACACACACACATACCCATGACTGCACCACCCTTGATGCCATGCACACTGCTGCAGCTGAGCACCTATAGCCTGCTGCAAATCAGAGACCACCACAGTATTCATATCAAAATCAAATGTATTGCAAAAATATAATATTCAACTATTTACAAGAATTCGAAAACTATATACAAGGTTGGGGGGCCACAAACAAGGTGGGGGTGGGTAGGGAGCAGGGGTGGACAAATGGGATGGGATAGGAGGGGTGTGAAAGTGGGTCCAGGGGGGTGGGGTAATTCAGGGACTGAGGGATCCCTAGCAGGAGTGCCATTCTGTGCTGTGCAACCTCCGGCTTCTGTGCCTCCTCAGTACTCCGGTGCTATCCAATCGCCGGAGGATTTCCAGGGATTCCCAGGCCAGCAGTAGAAGTTCCCGCACAGCCTCCCTGATGTCCCATAGATGGCGGGTACCTAGGAAAAGGGAGCACAGTCAATAGGTGTGAATGCACAACCCCATACAGCCCACCCATTGTGCATGGCATACGGCCATGGGACATACCACTGTGATGGTGTGTGACCACCCGCAGTGATCACGTCCACAGGACCTGCCCACCCAGGCGCATACAGCCATGCGGAATGCTGCACACACCCACCAGCCAAGTCATGCACAGCACCACCGTGGCTGTTTAGTGACATGGCTATGAGGTGCAAAGGCAGTGGAACAACCATGCACCTGGTGCACGCATGGACCACCATTGACGCACTCCCAGACATGCATTGCCACTGGACAGTGTTGACTGTAACAAGTTGCATGCATGGCAGTGGTGTCGATGAATGGTGGTCATACCCCGCTGGCCACCCTGTCACACAGCATGCAATAGTAATCATGGATGTATGGCACTCACCCTCATCGGGCCGGTCAGGTGGGCGGTGATGGCCCTCGCCCCACCTGGCTGCACCGTCCTCCTCCCTCCGCCGCTCCTCTCTTAACCTGCAGCGTTCATCCGGGCCTGTGGGGAAAACAAGGAGAGAAGAACATCAGTACAATCCCGAAGCAAAGTCCCCCTGCCCCAAGGTGTGTGCCCTCCCACCCAGCCAGACCCACCCACCCCACAGCTTGTGAACACCGCCACAGCCAACCCAGACGGTCCCTCCCCTATGTGCTGGACACATACAACACTGTGACCCATATGGACGATAAAAGTGTGTTGACGGAACCCCTACCTGGACGTGGCACCGTGCCCCTCCTGGCACGTGCCCGCAGTCATGCCAGTAGCTCCAGCTCCCTCCTCCGCAGGTCCCCATAGCAGTGCCTGCACTGCTCCGCACTCCTCCTCTGTCCAGTGGCCTCCTCCAGGGCAGTGGCCACCTCCTGCCACACCTGGGTCCTGGCCCTGTCCAGGGGTGCATCCCCGAAGAGAGGCCCATGGTGTGGCTCAACAATTGCCACCAGATTGGCTAACTCAATGGCTGTCCACTGCGCTGCTCATCTGCGTGCCATCCTTACAGCTATAGTAGGCAATATGGCGCTCTGCAGCACGGCTCCCCACGTGCAGATGCTGCTTGGTACAGCACTGCCATTCCCTATCACGCTGTTACCGAACAGCGTGATAGAGGTGCACCTATGCCTGACGCATGGCGCCTAGGGGGCAAAGGTTGGGCACAGGGTCAAGGGTCTCTGGAGCATGGCTATGCACAACACCATTGGAAGACAATGCGTGTAGCGCGATTGGCTGCCTGTGTGCCAGCGCCATAGCGGACTACTGAGAAGTTGGGCCATTGCGCCTATGATGGCCCAGTGCAACAGCGCCATGTAGTGACCATCGCTATAGCGCCACTGGCACAATGGTGGCCATGTCCTGCATTGCCTACCGTGCACAGCATGTCATCAGCGCGGCAGATTCCTGCGTCAGCAACCCGGGCATGCGCAGTGAGGTGTACTATGCATGTCACAGAACTGCGCCATTGGCTCAGCACGTTCAACACAATTGCACAAAGTGCAACAGCGTGATATTCAGCCATCATATGCAAATCATCTAATCAGCCATTCAATGGCGCAGCACTGCAATTTGCATCTACTTAAAGTTACTCCTCGGCTCATTTGCATGGATTGCACTATAAAAGTGCGACAATGTGCTGCAGTGGCCATAGTCAGTTACTGCATTCTATTGGTGAGTTGCATGCTGTTTAGGAGTGTGGACTGTGGATTCAGGGAAATGCAAGGGACTGCACAGTCACAGGTAACAACTGCCATTCTTACAGGCTACATAATGACCGAGCAGGTTGTTGGAGAGGAGGAACACAATGGTAGGAGGAGGAGGAGGCCTAACTTTACAAAGGCTGAAACCGAGGCCCTGTTAGAGGCCTACCTAGATCAGGAGCCACTTCTCAGTGGACGGCGGGGAACATCTCAAGCCCGTGCTGCTGCATGAGAGGAGGTGGCATGTGCTGTAAACCTGTATGGCAGCCACCAGCGCTCTGTGCAGGAGTGTAAGAAAAAGATGGGCACGGACAGGAGGAGGGTAAAGGAGAAGGTGGCTGCCATCAGGACAGCACGTGCTGCAACATGTGTGGAACAGCTGGAGGTGGTACAGCTGACCCCACAGGAAGAGAGCCTTGCTGGAAGCATGCAGCGCAGTGCCATTGAGGGTGTTCCGGGTGGTGGCTTCCAGACGGGTGGTGGCCCATCACTGCATGGTAAGTCATGGTCTGTCTATGGGGGGGCAGGGTAGATCACATGCACTAATGCGACTTTGCTTTCCCTTACAGATCCTGAGCATCTGCATGGGTCAGCGGTGGTGGGCCTGTCCACTGCAGACAGTCAGCTGGAGTTGGAGGAGGGACCATCCACCTCCACAGGTATACGTGGATCACTGCAACAGTGGGGCTACCTGGCTGTCCACACTGATGTCGTTGTACCAGGTGTGGAGGAAGCCCTGCCTGTGTCCCAGCATGCTGGCATCCAAGGATGCCAGCATGCTGTGACTGTGGCCAGTGCAGAGTCTGTCACCAGTGATGATGACACGACCGTCATGGGCAGTGACATGTGTGTGCCACAGGATGGCCACACAGCAGGGCAATTCGTGCCCTTGGCTGTGGGTGGTGCCGCCGTGGAGGCCTGCGTGTCAGCACAGTCCCAGGCTGTGCCTGTCAGCACCAGTGGGGTAGCACTGGTGTCTGTTCCGGACAGTGGGACTGTTGCGGCCACTGCAGCAGCACCACTGAGCCCTGGGGAGCAGCATCCAGAGGGGCAGCATCAGCAGTCGCCCAATGGGATTGGGGGTACAGGGTTCAGTGGCGGCATCTGTGCACCGCCTGTGGACATGCCCAGACCTGGTCCTGGTGTGCAGCACCCACCCTCAAGGGGTGCTGATCATCGGGGCCGTGCACACCCTGAGGGACAAGATGCCAAGGAGGCTGATGACCTCTTGGATGACCACACCTGCCTACTGCAAGCATCGGTCCAGCAGCAGATGCAGCTTGCGATGTCCGTGGATGCACTGCGTGTGGCTCTGGAGTGGGCAGAGGAGCATTGCAGCAGGAACACCGCACTGATCTTGGCAGGGATGGACCATTTGCCGGAGGATGTGACTACTACCATTGACAGGCATGCACATGCATTCATTGCTGTCATGGCCACAATGGGCACACAGTCAGGTGCCCATGCATTGCAGACACCACGCAGTGCACTATCCACCCCCCATTCCCGGCATCGTGCGACTCCCACCCTGTTGACGCCGGGTTCAGCTGTGAGAATCCTGAGCACTCCTGGTGCAGGCATGTTCGGTGTGCTGCAGACCCCTGCGTGAGCACAGTCATGTTCATGCAGTGGAACCCCTGGGGGACCATCGGTGCCACCCCATGAGGCCAGTGGTCAGCCTGTCAGTGCTGGCGGATCTCGGCGGGGCTGCCCACACATCCATGGTGGTCATGGCACTGTGTCACGTGACTGACCTGTCTCCCAGTGCAGCTACTGTCTGGTGCTGCCCTGTGTGCATTGTGTGTTTCAGTGGGCAGTGCACGGGTGGGTACCCGGCCCTGCACACAGACACACAGTCCACCTGCACACCTTCCCGGCTGCTGTCCACAGTTGTGTGTGCATGATGATGCCTGCATTGTGCGTACACCAATGTGCAATAGTGCTCAGCATCTGACACACGCACATGGACAGGCAGTGGGCATGGTGGCCTGTGGACATGTGTGTTGCTAGGGTGTGCATTCTGGGTCGGTGTGCCTCCTGCCCTCTGTGCATGTTTATTGCATTGTGTGTGAGCGTGTGTGTGTGTCCGTCTACGTGGCATGTTAATCCTCACCCATCCCTGGTTGTGTGTGTGCTTCTGTGCCCTGCTACTTCCCTTGATGGCATGCACCCCTGGTGTGTGTCCGTGCGTGTTTGTGGGTTGTGCCTTAGCCACTGGTGGTTGCGCATGGCCCCATGACTTACCTGAGTTGTCTGAAGTGCTCCTCCATGATGGTGTCCCGGTGCAGCTGTGCCAGCCAGAGCAGTCAAGGATCCCGTCAGCCAAGGGGGGGCTGCCCATCACCATCGTCACCGGCATCCCCATTGTCCCCATTACTGTCCCCCTCTTCGACCTGTATGGCTATCCCACATTCATTGACCATGTTGTGCAGAATGCAACAGGCCAGGAATAGCCCATAGGCCTTTGAGGGGCTGTACTGTAGGGCACCGCCAGAGGTGTCCAGGCAATGGAAATGTGCCTTCAGCATCCCGAACACCCACTCGATGACATTACGTGTGGTGGCGTGTGTCTCATTGTAGCGTTGCTGCGATGGGGTCGAGGGCCGCCGGTAGGGTGTGAGCAGCCAGGGACGGAGTGGGTATCCACTGTCACCTGTGTATAGAGGGTGGAGGTTAGTTTTGTGATCAGCATCGCCCTGCCCCAGGCCATGTAGGCCACTACCCATGCCACCTCTGGCCATGCCCCCCCAGGCCCTATGATTGTCCATGTGGTTTGCATACTCACCCAGTAGGTGTCCAGTGGGGATGTCCCCATGCTCGAATCTGTGGCACAGTGCTGACTGGTGCCAGATGAAAGAATCATGTGCTCCCCCAGGGTGCATGGCACAAACATTGATTATGCGCCCCCTGGCATCGCACACCACCTGGCAGTTGATGCTGGCATAGCCCTTGCGATTTATGTATGTGGCCCCCTCGGGGCCAGGTGGTGTGCATATGGCCACATGGGTGCAGTCTATTGCCCCTAGCATGCCAGGCATATGTGCTACCCTGTGGAACTCCTGTATGTTTGCTGTGCACTCCGCCGCTGTGCTGGGGAAATGGATGTACTCCGCAGCATGTGGCAGCAGTGTGCTGAGGAATTGGGTGAGGTGGCATGATGTGGCTGACTGGGTTATGCCTGTGGTGTCCCCAGTTGGTCTCTGGAAGGTACCCGTGGCAAGCAAGCACATGCAGGCTGTTACATTAGTCTCCACTGACAGGGTATGGCTCCGTCGTGTGGGTGCCTGCATCACATCACTGCACAGCTCACAGAGTCACCTCAGAATTGCCCTATTCAGGCAGTACCGGCCCACAATCTCAGTATCAGTGTACAGCTCAAAGCTGGTGTGGGCTCGGTACTGCCTGTTGGGGGCATACTGCCGACGGGCCCTTCCACGGCCACGTCCCCCTACCGCCCGCCTTCTCACCCCCCTCATAATGGCCTCAATTTGGAAGGTGGCACTGACCATGTCCCTGGCTTGTGTTCACCCCCCCGGCAGCTGTTGCTGTATTCCCCCCACTGTCCTGGCTGCTACTTCCCCTGCACCGGGTACATCTGCCTGTGCTGGCCTCTGTGCTGTGTGGCTCCCCACACCTTCCCTGTGCCTGGCTGTTCAGACTGCCCTTTCCCTGGCCTGCCCTGTTTGTGCCTCCTGCCCTGTCTGTCTGGCTAGAGTTCTGCCTCATGTGGCTTCCCTGTAGCGTTCTTGAGCCTCTCCCTTGCTCCTTTTTATTTTGGCTCATTTCCGCTATGGCGCAACTTCCGCTTGCTCCCCTATTGCGCATGGCGCAAGTCGTTGAATATCGCACTGCGCCATTTATGCATGGTTCTTCCCCCTTCAGTTGCGCATGCCTTCATTATCATTGCGCTGTTGCTCAGCATGATTTCAGGGGTGCAACTGCCTCCTGCTGAATATCACAGAATGGCGCAATTTCAGACTTGCACAGGCACAACCCTATTGTGCATGGCTCAACTCTTTTGAATATCTGGGCCTTAGTGTAAACAAATTGGCTACTTCATGCTACACCCAAATATGCCTGGTACTACACCACTCTGTGAGCAAAAAACAGTGCAAAGCATGCAAATTAGAGCATTTGATGTAGCAACCCACTATGCAAAGTGTGAACTTTGTGCTCCACATAAACACATAGTGCAAACTTTGTAAAGCATACCACTATGCAGAGCTACATACTACATACAGCATGATCTCCCTTGATGAAAATATGGCACCATTTGATGATTAACAAATATCGGTCATGATCAACCTTCAAAAAATATGATTGATGATTTACTGATTCATCTGAGTCAGTTCAGGATGACTCCACTGACAAGAACACAACTGTTGATACCCTAATGAGGATGGGATGGTTTCATCCAACATGGACACATTAGGGGTGAAGGGGTTCAGGTGGAGCCAGGAGTAACAGGAAATGCTTCCTTGTCACAGGGAACTTGATAGATAGAGGAACAGGGAGGCTGGTGTCCAACTCAAAATGGGAACAGTGACCACAGAAAAGGTACTTCCACAGCTGGAAAGGCTGACCAGAGCAGGAGGTGGGATGTCAGGTATTGTGAACTACCTGTTCTATGTACCAACAATCTGGTGAGCAGTACTGTAGAACACATCTAAAGTTGATTGAGGGAATTATGTTGTAAGCTGAGGACAATGAATCAAACAGTAAGCTACTCAATGCCTCGTGGTGCTTCCAAAAAGCAAGACTCAATCACAGATCAAAAATATAAAAGCACTCATCTATGTTTGATACCAGGATACAACTGAATGCTGAACAACACTTCTGAAGAAGTGCCCCTTGGTGTGATGGAATGAAGGGTGTTACATATGGGGAGAGACTTCAAAGATTAAACCTCTATTCTTTGGAGCTAAGAAGACAGAGAGGAGATATTTGTTTATTATATAGGGTGATGCAAGATGGTATATTAAGAGACAAATTAGGTTTAACATTAAAAATATCTAAATATGAACCAAGAGGTCACAACAGGCAACTATCCTTGGGGAAATGGAAATTGTTAAAATGAAAACATTGGTTTACCAAAGGGTGGTCACTCTTTGGAATGCACTACCAGCTTATATTGTTACAAGTAGCACCATGGACATCTTTAAAAAAAGATTGGACGGATTCTGGATAAATGGGTAAATAATCAATTATAAATAGAACAAACGGCAAGCATGAAGGATGAAAGTCCATATATAGCTAGACATATCTATGATACCTATGAAATGTTAGTTGAGAACATCAGTGGTTTTGTTCATTCCACTTTCCTTGTAATTCCTCACATGTGATGATGGTTCTGTAATAACAAAAATATTTTTGCACCTTTTTTTGGATATCTGTTTCTGTACTGTTTCTAGTGGTTTATTGCCAGTAAAAATCTTATACAGTATGAGCTGTTCAGAATCCATCTTAATCCAGCTGCCAAACATATGGAGGATGTTGAGGTACCATTACTACTGCCAAAACCTCATAATCAGGTGGATCTTGGTGAATGCTTTCACCCGTTTAAATGTTTAAGTTAAGAACAGTTACAAGATATGGTGGCCTTCTTGAAAGTGCTTTCGGTGCCGTGTGCAGGGAAGATCATAAAGAATGAAATAATAGAGTTCAACATATGGCTTAGGGGTTTATGTGATGAGGAGGGGTTCCACTACTCTGGGAACTGGGGGTCTTACTGGGATGATAGCTGGCTATTCACAAAGGGTGGCCCGCATCTGAGCAGAGGAGGAATCAGTGCATAAGGTCAGAAACTAGATATTGCAATTAGCAAGGTTTTAAATTAGATAAGGTTGACAGGTAAGGATAATAGTAGTGCTTGTGTCTTCATTGTGAATCTCTGTACAATACAGTTATATTATATGGCTAATAAGAATAATACTATTGAAAGTCATAACATTTTTCCAGTAACACCATAGTTGTGATCCATTGACAGTATTACAAGATCTTGTAATACTATCGATGCAGCTTTATCGATAGTATTATTAGAAAAACAATGAGCTTGCACTGTAAGCAGTGATCTCAGCTGAGCACGAGCTGGCTTTTTCAGTAACTGTCATGTACAGTAAAAGTCAGCTGACTCTTCAGCTGAGAAGACTGCAATACTAAAAAAAATGGCAGAAAACTAACAAATAAATCAAAATGACAAGACTGAAATTCAAAACAAAAAAATGTAGCCAGCCCGCCGGCACTGCTGTGACACAGGTGACCTGGGTTTGGGAACAGACTCGGGATGCCAGAGAGCTGGTCAGGGCAGGGGTGGATTGAACGGCCATAGCATGATCTCCACCCCTGGGGGGGGGGAGGGTAGACTGACTGACTCTGGTTCAGCACTCCCAGGTAACCACAGGACAAACTGTTACCATAGCACCAGTAAGTGTTACTCCTAGCAGGGGCGCATGTCGGACGCATGACATCGTTGTGTCATGGTGTCCAATTGACATGCTCCCTAACACAAAGAAAAAACCCTTGCCCTGGCATGCCCAATGATGCTCCTGCCTCTGGCAGCTCCAGGACCTCACTGCACATGTATTTCGAGATCCTCCAAGGTTAAGTTAAGGAGGGCTCTGGAGGCTCTGCTCTGGGGGGTAATCCAGGAAGCACTGTAAGCGGGTGCTCCCGGGGGTTGCCTGTGGGTGGAGGAGCTGATGGGAAGGCCACCAGAGACCTGAAAAAGCATAGTAAGTTAAAAGAAAACTAAAAAATGTAAAATTCAGATCCATATATGAGAAAACAATAGCATATAGGGGACTGTGTATTCCTGGCTATAATACCATCTAGAAGTTCTGGAGACATGTTGTAACCTCTCAAGTATCACTCTAGAGTTTCACGTATCCCTTGATCCTCTGGATGGTATTATATCCTCATAATACACAGTCCCCTATCTATTTAAATTAATCTGGCACATGTCTTCTGCTACTGTCTTAAACCACTTTGGCATAATACTATCTACATCAATAAAATTACCCACACCAGCAATTTGTCTGTATCCACTATAGTGGAGCCATTCATTCAAATGTCTAGTGGTTCCTAGTGAAGACAGGCTTGGGCAATGCCACCAAGGCCCCCCCCCCACACACACAGTTTCCTCCATGCTTTTGGCCACCCTTAATTTGATCTAATGGCTAGAGTGCAGAGTTGTGACACTAGAGACAGGTTTCAGTACAACTGGTGCCTGCTCACTATGTGACCCTAAGCAAGCCACTTTGGGGCCCTGTTGAAAAAGATTTTTGACATAGGCACAGAATGGGAGAAATCTCACTGTGGCGAATGTCTGTAATCACCCTCTAACCTGTCTCTGTGCTGTGTGAATCGCCTGGTGCATCTTACAGTAAATGTCTACAGTAAACTCACCCCTCCTCTCCTGAATTGTAAAGCACTTTAGGATACTGTTTTTTATAAAAGTCACTATATACCGTAGAACTAAATTCCTTTCTACTGCTATGTGGCTATATGACTTCTGAGAGACAAGCCCATGTGCTAACTGTGATGATGAGTACAGTACTGTGCTGCAGCACCATTGTAGGTAAAATCCAGCATGTTAACAGAAGCAAATCCAGTTTGCCTCATCTGGATCTACCTATTGCACCTCTGTCACACTGACAACTCCCCACCCTCCCACCCATGCTTTCAGCTTGGTGTATGATGCTATCAGTCCAGTTTTGACCCATTTGCACAGCCACTGAGGTTGGGGTCACCAATCTTTGCAGTTTGTTCTCTCTCCCCCCACCCCACCCCCAGCAGTTCAATGCATTAAACATAGCAATAAAAAAGCAATGAGATCAGTTGTGCCTGAGGCTGGAACTCTGTTAAAAATGGCCTAATTATCTTTATCCCCATCTGAATGAATTCAGCAGTTATCTGTCTAAAAATGTTATCTTAGCATCTGCAAATTTTTAAGAATATGAGAATAAAACCAGGTTCAATATCAGGAGTAAAATCCTACCTCTCTCTAGATTTAAATTAGCCTCAGTATTCCCACTAGAAATAAAGGGAAAGCCTGGGAATCCTAACGCAGTAATTGCAAATAGCTCAATACTGTACCTGAAGCATTATTGGGTAACAGTCATATCATGCAGTAATAAGGGGTTAAGACATGACTGGCTGTGCATGGCAGGATGATAATATGTGATCCAGGAATCAAATGCATACTCCTGATGCTAAGAAGGCACGAGGCATTAGTCAAGTGTCAGTCTGTAGGAGTGCATTATCTCCCTGTCATGCTCAATCTGCAAGTGTGTGACCCCCATAGTAAAATCTGGTGTTTGACTTGGCATACAAATGAACAGAAATGCAATATGCCTTTCTGCAATGTAAACTGCTAGACTGCAAGGCACAGTCAGCTATATGAGGACATTCAGCACATAATTCATACATTCTGGACATTTACATCTTAGAGTGAAACCTGTACAATGTAGTGAAGCCCATACACAAAATAGTGAAACACATACACTATATAGTAAAACACGTAATCACAGAGTGAATTGCATATACTATGTATTGAAATGCATACATTATGTATTCAAATACATATTCTATATACTGAAATGATTACACTGCAGTAAAATGCACACACTTTATAATGAAACATATATATCAGAGTGAAATGCACGCACAGTATAATGAAATACTGTACATACAAGATACACTAAATCTTAAAATACACATCTATATTGAAATGCATATACTGTACTTATTTACGAAGCACATGCATCTGAGGGAAATGTACACACTATAAAGAAATGCATGCAGTATATCATACAATGAAATATGTATAACGTGAAATATATATTTTACATGGTTAGGCCCTTGTCCCCATAGAAAAAGCCATCAGATATTTCCCAATATCTGCTGTTACTTAAGTACCATATACTCTATCAATTAAAAGATAATCTATACCTTAATAACACTATATTACTAACCTTAACATTTTATTAACATGTTGATAACACCATATTACTAACCTTAGCCTCAAAACCTTGTTAACACAAAAATAAGATTCACAGCATTTCCAAAGCACCCCCACCCTAAATTCCTTTCACAAAGCAGTACCTTCTCAGTTTAAACAAGCATTTGTCAATGCTGAATGTTGTCTTGCTGGCATTGGCATTGGTAGTGCAGGAGTTAGAGAGATGCATAATAGGAATGGCAGTGAAGTTTTGAACTGACGCCAACCCCACCCCAACCATGCAGAGACCGACAGGCATTAGGGTGTGCCTTTGGGTCATCGGCCACGACGCTCATGCCATTTCACCTCACCCTACCCTGCAGATACTGACAAGTGTTGTGGTCTGCCTTGGGGTCTTCAGGCCTTATGCTCACCCCATTTCATAAGGAAATATGCTTAGATGGGTGCAGTATAGGAGAACGGGGTGAACTTTGGGGCTGAAGAGTCCAAGGCACACCTCGATGCCTGTCACTGGCTGCAGGGTGGGGTTGGGGGTGGAATGGCGTGAGCATTACAGCCGACAATCCTAAGTCACATCCCTAATGCCTGTCAGTCTCTACAGGGTAGGGCATTACGGTTGGAAACCCTAACACCCCGGGCGTTTGTTAGTACTTTCACTCCAAATTTTCAACATGGGCTTTTTGTGACCCCACCTCATGAACAGTGGCACTATCAGTTTGTTAGTCAAAAGGTGATTTTGCACACAGTGACTGCACCATTTGACGCCACAGGTGCGAAAACACATTTCAGGCAGGATGTGAAAAATAACAGCTGTACTGTTCATGAGGAGGTGTAAAAAATGGCAATGTTGAAAATCTGGAGTGAAAATATGAAAAATTGAAGTCATGAGCGTGCATAGAAACTGCGCAATGCATGCCTGTAGCACAATTATTTTAGGTGTTTTTTTTAACCAGATTTTCAACATAGGCATTTTGGGACCTCTGCTTATGAACAGTGGCACTGTGATTTTGTTAATCTGTCTCAAAAGTAGATTTCCCACAGCGACTGAGCTATTGTGCGCCAGATGTGTGAAAACACATTTCAGGCAGGATGTGAACAATGACAGCTGTATTGTTCATAAGGAGGTGTGAAAAAATGGCAATGTTGAAAATCTGGAGTGAAAATATTAAAAATTGTCGAAGTTACGAGCATATGTGGAAACTGTGCAATGCACGCTCGTAACACAGTTATTTTTGGGAAATTTTTCACCAAATTTGCTACATAGGGTTTTTGGGACCCTACCTCATGAATAGTGGCACTGTCATTTTGTTAATCAGTTCCAAAAGGTTATTCCATGCAGTGACCACAAAATCACCTTTTGGGACCGAATAATAAGATTAGAGTGCATGTGTTCATAAGGTGGGGTCCCAAGAACCCCATGTTGAAAATTTGGAGCCAAAATTCAAAAAAATGGCTGATATAGCCACCTAAGTTGAACCCCCACCCCCCATTGATGCCATTATGCAGCTTACTGGCATTTCTTCATTTTCCAGTTCGGCTTTGAAGAGTCCAGATGTGTTTCCGTTTCACCAAAGATCACAGTGCTGGACCTCCAGAGGTAAGTATGAGGTGAGGGTGTGTGTGTGGGGAGGTGGGGTGCGCTGAGGGTGGGTATGGGTTGAGGAAGGGGGGGCACCGTGCACAACAAGGGACCATTTAATTTTTTTCAGGTACAAAAAAAACAAGCATTTGTCAAGGCCAAATGCTGTCTTGCTGCCATTGGCATTGGTAGTGCAAGAGTTAGAGAGATGCATAATTGGAATGGCAGTGAAGTACTGAACTGAAGCCAATCCAACCCCCACCCTGCAGAGACTGATAGGCATTGGGATGTGCCTTTGGGCCATCGGCCATAATACTCATGCCATTTCACCTCACCTCACCCTGCCCTGCAGACACCGACAAGTGTTGCGGTGTGGCTTGGGGTCTTCGGGCCTTACACTCACCCCATTCCATAAGGAAATATACTGAGATGGGTGCAGTATAGGAAAATGGGGTGAACTTTGGGGCTGCAGACTCCAAGGCACACCTCAATGCCTGTCACTGGCTGCAGGGTGGGGGTGGAATGGTGTGAGCATTACAGCCGACAGTCCCAAGTCATGCCCCTGACTCATGTCAGTCTCTACAGGGTAGGGCATTACAGTTGGAAACCCTAATACCCCAGGTGTTTGTTGGTATTTTCACTCCAAATTTTCAACATGTGCTTTTTGTGACCCCCACCTCATGAACAGTGGCACTATCAGTTCATTAGCCAAAAGGTGATTTTGCTCAGCGACTGCACCATTTGGTGCCACAGGTGCAAAAACAAATTTCAGGCAGGATGTGAAAAATGACAGCTGTACTGTTCATGAGGAGGTGAAAAAAAATGGCAATGTTGAACATCTGGAGTGAAAATATGAAAAATTGAAGTCATGAGCGTGCATAGAAACTCCACAATGCACACCCGTAACGCAATTATATTGGCGATTTTTGTAACCATATTTTCAACATAGGCATTTTGGGACCTCTGCTCATGAACAGTGGCACTGTGATTTTGTTAATCTGTCTGAAAAGTTGATTTCCCACAGCAACTGTGCCATTGTGCGCCAGATGTGTGAAACCATATTTTGGGCAGGATGTGAAAAATGGCAGCTGTACTGTTCATAAGGAGGTGTGAAAAAATGGCAATGTTGAAACTCTGGAGTGAAAATATTAAAAAATTGTTGAAGTTACGCACATGCATGAAAACTGCACAATGCATGCTCGTAGCAGTCTTTTTTTGGAATGTTTTCACCAAATTTGCAACATAGGCTTTTTGGGACCCCACCTCATGCACAGTGGCACTGTCATTTCATTAATCGGTCCAGAAAGATGATTCCGCGCAGTTAACACGAAATGACCTTCCATGGCTGAATAACGAGATGACAGTGCATGTGTTCATGAGGTGGGGTCCCAAGAACCCCATGATGAAAATCTGGAGTCAAAATGCAAAAATATGGCTGAGATATCCACCTAAGTTGCCCCCCATTGATGCCATTATACAGCTTACAGGCATTTCTTCATTTTGCAATTCGGTTTTGAAGAGTCTAAACGTGTTCCTGCTCCACCGAGGATCACAGCGCTGGACCTCCAGAGGTAAGTATAGGGTGAGGAGTGGATGTGGGGAGGTGGGGTGCGCAGAGGTTGATGTGGTTTGGGGGGGGTGTCATGGACAATGAGGGACCATTTTCTGTTTTTCAGGTGCAGAAAAAAAAAAACATTGCGGATGGTTTTCTTTCTTTACAGGTGAAATAAAACAAATGTTGGGCACACTGGGATGGGCTCCCAGAGTGCCGCATGACTTTTGGGGGGATGTTGGCCACACTGGGGTGGGCTCCCAATGTGCCACACAATGAGCATGGTGGGCGAGAATATGCCAACATGACCGGCTTTGTGTGAGTGGCGGCACACTGAGGTAGGCTCCCAGTGTGCCACACAATGTGGGGGGTGGGGGACATGTCAACACGGGGATTACACCCCCAATGTCAGCTTTGTTTGGGGATTGTGTGGCAACAGCTATTAAAATGTTTAACCAGGAAAGGCACGTATGGGAGACCTGTCATCTCTGCTGCTGTATGATGAGCTTGTCTCTGATTGCAGCGGCACATTTCTTTCAAGTTGGTGGCACTTTACATAATTCTTGCATCAGCACAAGCATGCTGGCTAACTGGGTAATGAGGGATAAACTTACTAAAGTGTGCCCTGCATTCGCCAACACTGACACACCTCTGCATTTCTGCTACTACCACAAGATGTTGCTTGCACATGCGCAAGACAACATAAAAAAAAATGGACATTGCAGTTTTCTTTCTTTACAGGTGAAATAAAACAAATGTTGGGCACACTGAGGTGTGCTCCCAGTGTGCCCCATGACTTTCAGGGGTGGGATGTTGGCCACACTGGGGTGGGCTCCCAGTGTGCCACACGATGGGGGTGGGGGGGAGGAACATGCTGACATGGTCAGCTTTCTGTTAGTGGCAGCACACTGGGGTGGGCTCCCAGTGTGCCACACAATGTGGGGAGGTGGGGGACATGCCAACACAGGGATTGCACCCCCAATATCAGCTGTGTTTGAGGATTGCATTGCGGTGCTGATGTCACCATGTTTATTAAAAAGTTTCACCAGGAAAGGCACATGGGGAGGCTTGTCATCTGCACCGCTGCATGACGAGCTTGTCTTTGATTGCAGCGGCACATTTCTTTCAAGTTGGTGGCACTTTACATAATTCTTGCGTCAGCACAAGCATGCTGACTAATTGGGGAATGAGGGACGCACCTACTAAAGTGTGCCCTGCATTCATCAACAATGACACATCTCTCACTGTGCTAATACTATGGCAATATGTTGCGTGTGCCTGCATAAGACAACATAAAAGGAAAGTAGTTTGAAACAAAAATGGACACCTACACACACACACACACACACACACACACACACACACACACACACACACACACACACACAGTCTTTTCACAAGAGCTTTATAATGCAAAGACCAGTATGGACTTTACAAACATATTTAACATAAAACTTTTCAAACAAAACAAGTCAGTTAGTAATACATTTACTTAAAAACTGAATGAAAGTTTTATGCAATTACCTGAAAGAAGATAACTTTTCATATTACAAGGCAGGCTGTTTTCAGAAGATATAATTTAAGTAAAAACACAAACACATTACTTATTGCAAAAGCTGTTGGTTGTGTAAAGTAAACTCAAATTAACTTTTTTCCACAGTTGCTGGAAAAAAAGAAAACGTTTCAGATTATGGTGCATACTATATCCAGAATATACAGTTATGTAAAAAAACACATACATTTCTCATTACAAAAGCTGGCAATTTGGAACAGTGTATAGTGGAACCCAAACAAAAGGTCCAATTTTCAAAGTCCCTATGTTGACACAAGAAGCCTGCATCAAACAGACCAGATGCAAGTGGTTCCTTGCACCAAAAGTTGCAGCAGTCCTGATTGTCAAACACAGACTGCGTCAAAAATGGGAGCTGTTGCATCGAACTGGCCCTGCACCAACAGTGCACCCAACATGGTGGTGCACCATGTCAGAAGGGGACTTGCACCCCAGCAGGGTAGCAACATCCCCTGAATTGGGATTTTGAAAGCCCCACTGTGGTCACAAGTCTTGGCTGTGGTTAGACCAGCCATGAGCTGGTCTAACAGCCCTTGCACTGTACGTCAGGATAGTATGAGGGTGTATGAAACCCCGCAATCTTCACCATAAAAAGTATAAACTGTGCAGCTGTGTCTGTGGCACCACACAGTAATGCAGCTTCCCTCCAACTGCATCATGTAAAATGTACACCGGCCATGTTATACCCAGTGGTGCCAGTGTGTAGTACAGTATACAGAAATGTCTGATCTGTGACGCCCCAATGCCCAGCTCTATGTGAGCTTGCATAATTCATGCCGTATTGCTGTATTAAAACCAGCGAGGCAGGTTGCAGACATGTACAGAACTGTAATACTGCCCATGACAGAACAGAAAATATACATGCCATTGGTACTGGTAGCTCACAGCCATGTACTGTACTGGACTATGTGTGCAGAAGCCAATGGAAAGGTATGGAGGTGTCATACAGTTCAATGCCCACATATCAGATTGTGTGAATGTATAATAGCCCAATAGGTCTATTGCATGGCACTGCTTGTCCAGGTTAGACTGTGTATGGGGTGCACAATGTCAGAAGGCATCCTGCTTCACAGTGCACAGTAGTGAGCTACCAGTATAAATGGAATATTTATTTTCTATTCCTTTGTGGGCAGTCTTACAGCCCTGTACATGTCTGCAATTTGCCTCACTGGTTTTAATACAGCAATACGGTACAAATTATACAAGCTCACACAGAGCTAGGTATGGGGGAGGGTCACAGATCAGACATTTCTGTACACTGTACTCCACGCTGGCACTTCTGGGTATGACATGGCCAGTGTACATTTTATGTAATGTGATTGCTTCATAATGCCATAGACAGTACTGCACAGTTTACACTTATTTTGGTGAGGATTGTGGGAATTAATACACCCCACCTACATTGTACTCCCAGGGCCAGCTTTCTCACAGGCAGGGGATGCCAATACCCACCATCAAACCCCTCCTGTATGCCACCTGCTTGGTACATCACTTGGCTTTTGGCAGCTCCGTGAACTTTGGCACCGGGACCTCTGTTGTATTAAAATCTGGTGCAGGGTTCCTGACACACCCAGACTTTCCCACAGCTGGAGGTTTGGCTCAAATTGTGCCGATCTATGTGCCCTTTGAAAATCTGGCCCAAAGTTCTTATAACACAATTACCTGCTTTATTTCAACCAGGCAAGGCAGTTATGAAGCATACAATTTAACCTGTAAAGACTAACCTTTCACAGAGTAAGTTGATCATTCAGAGAAGAGAAGTGAGCATGCAACTCTAACTGTAAAGAGACAGGCAGCCATTATGCTTCCTGCCATGCTAGGAGAAGAGAGTGGCTGCATCCTTCAGGATCAAATGGCTTGAAGCTCTCTGTACTTCAGTCACATTTACTGATGCACTGCTGGAAAGTTTTAAAATCAAGCCATTTTTGGCTAACCTTATGTAATATACAAAATATTTGCTAGCAAAGTGATGTATACTCATAAAATATTGACATTGGAGGGGCTAATAAGCTTATAAAGGCCACTTGGCCTTCTGTCTCATGGCTTTATGTGTTCATTATCCCACTTGATGTTAACATTACCTTGTATACAAAACTTTACTAGCAGTTATTCTCTATATATGGTGTACTTATACACTGTATATTGAAATGTATATACTCTATGATGAAATGCATACATCATACAATGAAATCAGTTTATACACTATCTGGTAAAATGCATACACCAGATATTGAAACACATATACTTCATATTGAGAAATGTACCACATTTTGAAACACATACACATTATACAATACTCTAACTCATATAGCATATACTGAAGCCCATACACTTTAAAACATATAAATAATATACTGGAATACGTAGACTATATATTTAAACACATACACTACTCACTGTAATAAATGCATTGATACTGTAGTACATATACCACATATAGGGGAGCCAGCCAGGATGCAACGCAGTACTTTGCAGTAAATAACATGTCATAAAATACTGCATGACAAAAGGGCTTACTTGTCCTTGAATTACTCTGTTCTCTTCAGCATATTGCAGCATTTTGCAGCAGTACTGCAAAATACTGCTTTATATTCTGGATATTGCCACTGTACATAGCATAGTGAAATGCATACATTACATACTAAATACATATCAATCAAAATCTTTATTTTGCCAGGTGGAACATCATTGGGACAAGCTCATTTACAAGATGGACCACCTCCAGCTGTTTAACATCCTTTTTAAGATACTGTAGGTGTTATGCAATATTATGCAATACTCCTGGTGAGGTTGCAACATGGATCTGTACAGAGGTAGTATGACCTCTTTTCTTCTGCTATTGAACACTTTACTTATATAAGCTGGAATCCTGTTTGCCCTCCCTGCTGCTTTACTGCTTGCATAGAGGACCTCAAAGTGCTAGATTGCCATCCCCTGGTCTTTCTTCTCATTCAACACTGTGAGGTTCACCCCCTCCAGTTTGTATTCCACCCATGGTTCCTTCTTCCAACATGCATGACTTTGCACGTCTTTGCACTGAACCCCAGTTGTGAGACTCTGGACCACCTCTCTAGTCTTTCTAGGTCCTCTGTCATGTCCCTGACCCTCACATCGGTGTCCACCCTCCCACACAGCTTGGTGTCAAGTCTTGCCCTTAAACCATACCCAGCATCATTTATGAACATGTTGACCAGCACTGGCCCAGCCACCAACCCATGTGGTACCCCTCTGGTAACATCCCTCTTCTCTGAGTATCCCCAGCCACTACTCTCTGGTTTCTCTCCCCTAACCAATTTGCTTCCCACCTAGTCATGTTGCCTGCTGCCCCAGGTCTTCCAACTTCTACATCAGTCTCTTATGGGGAATGAGTCAAGGCCTTGCTGAAATCCAAGTACTGTACAGTATGTCTACTGCCTGGCCCTTTTCCACTGTTTTTGTGACCCAGTTGAAGAAATTGATCAAGTTAATTTATTATGACCTCTTGGCCACAGACCTGTGCTGTCTGTCATCTTGGAGTCAGTTTGCCTTAAGAAAGTCAACCAACTTTCCCATATTAATGATTTCCATCAGCTTGTCAATGATCAATGACAAGCTGACTGGCCTGTAGTACCCTTGCTCCTCCCTTGCCCCACTATTAAGTATGGGAAAAACATCTGCAGTTTTCTACTTTAATGGCAGCATGCCTGCTTCTAGCAAGCAACAAAACAGGTCAACCAGTGGGGCTGCCAGAACTTCTGCCAGCTCCCTTAGCACCTGTGGGTGCATACTATCCGGTCCAGAACATTTATCTATCTTAAGGGACATAAGTCCCTTGAAGACCCTGTCAGCCATGATTGACACTTGCACATCTGCAGCACCTCCTTTCCTTTCCATACCCTGCCCTGTAGTATTGGTATGCCCTTATCCTTCATGAATATTGAGCAAAAGTATTCATTCAATACTTCTGCCTTTTCTCTTTTGCCCTCCACGCACTCAGTCCATTGTCTCAGTGTGAGAGTACCTTCCTTCATACTCCTTCATTCTCAGATGTACCAAAAAAAAAGGTCTTGTCACCATCCTTGACTCCCTCCACTATTCACAACTCTGTCCCTGCCTTGGCTTTTCTCACCTGTCTACCACCTGTTTTTAGTATAGTTATGTAATCCACTTTGTCCTCCTCCCATTGGGTCATCCTGTATTTTTTGAAGGAAGCCCTATTCTCTCTTACAGCACATACAACCTCCCGTGTGAACCAGAGGGGGTCTTGTGCTTGTTCTTCTGGCACTTTTGTTTCAGGCAAGTGTTGGGACTTCTTGATTCCCTTCCCCTAATTAAGGACCAATCTTCTTCCACATCCTTGTCTCTCCCCCGAGCTTCCCCAGATGATTGCCCAGGTGTTCCCCCATTTTGGCGAAGTCTGCCCTTTTGAAATCCAGAAAACCTGTCTTGGTTTTCAGAAATTCTTTCTCTTATCAAGCTGAAACCAATGACAATGCCATTTGTATAGCTCCTAGTGCCTATGTTATGCTTTGCATTATTTGACCTGTTGAATGATAACTTTTGTTCACTGTATATTGCCGAAATGGTACTTATGTTACTCATTCAGTTTTGTTACGTCACTGAATCAGTATTGTCCAGCCTCTGTTAATCAGTTTTAAATACTGTCTTTGACATGGTGTAAACAAATTGTTATTCTGATGGGGAACCTTTGAAAATAAGCATTTCTGCTCAAAGTTGTATTTCCAAACTTTGAAATAAATAAATAAAATAAATAAACCACACTGATTGGTGATCACTGCTTTTCAGTGGCTCAGCGACGTTGATGACCCTGATATGGTCACAGTTAGTCATTACTAGGCCCAAGATTCTCCAGTCCCTATTCAGCTAATTCACTCCCTGGGTTACAAAGCCATCTTGGACAGTGTCCATAAGCAATTGGCTTCTGCTGCTGCTGACTTTAGGGAGCATCTAATCTGCATCCAGTAGGTTGAAGTCACCCACTGTTACCCCTTCCCCCTGCAATGAAGCCTTCCTGCTCTGCATTCCCAACTCCATGTCCATGATTTTGCTTTCATTTGGAGACCTGTATACCACCCTACTCTAATCTTATACCCTGCCACTATTTGGGCTTGCACCCAGATTGCCTCTGTGCCCTCTCCCCCATATCTTCCCTCATGGATGTAATTCATTTTCTTATTTAAAGTGCCACCTGTTCTCCTCTTCTCCCTGCTCTATCCCTCCTAGAGGGTGGACCCTGGCATGGAGAGATCTCAGACATAGTTCAGAGATGCCCAGGTCTCCATGACTGCTACAAGATCTACAAGGCCTTCCATTATAAATGCTTGGTGGTCATACATCTTATTCCTCAGGCTCCTAGCACTGATGGATACCACCCTCCATGTTACTTCTCTTCCCCCTTCTCCCCTCTCTTCCTGCTAGTTCCCTTTTCTCATGACTGCTAACCCAAATTCACTCTTGACCGCCCTACTAGGACTTCCCCCTCCAGCATCCCAGTGTCCCCTCTACCCTCTCCCTAGCCTCCCTTCCTCCTATCTTACTACCCTCACCTTCCTCCTCACCCTCCTAATTCTTACATCCCAAGCCCCTCCTGCCCATTTCATCCTTAACTGGGGGGGGGCCTGCCAGCCCCCTCCATGGGAAAACTTAGGGTTATTTGCCCCATAATAGTCCCCCCTCTTAGCTTAACCTTTGCCCTGTGAACTCTCTCAGCTTGACCCTAAGCACCCTAGTCCCTCCTACTTAGGTGTAGCCTGTCTGACTTGTACGGGGTTTTCTCCTCCAAGATTCTTCCTCAGTCCCCAAAATAAAGGGCCAGATCACTGCCCTGTGTCTAGAGGTATGTGATGGAATCATGTCCAGGAGCGCGCCCACCCTACACAATGAATACCGTATCTGCACCACTGCCAACTACCTTGCTATCATGGTTCAGGATGATAGGGACCAGGGGAACCTTAAACAATATTCAGGGCACCAATAACATGATACCAGACACAAACTGTTTGTTATTTATCTATTTATTTATTTATTGAAATTCCAGATAACACCTTTGAGAACAAGATCATTTCATTGGTTCCACATCAGATGAACAATACATATTGGGAAAGTATGAGATGGGGAGCAAACAAACCAAGGAATTATACAAGGCATTACAAGAGTGTATAACTAGAGAAGTTCCAATACATGTGGCATTGTACAATGTATACCATTGTGCATATTTGATTAAAATCTGGAAGTCAAAGGGTCATATTGGAGGGGAAGGGGTCTTACGAAATTACCCTTTACAGGAAAATGAGAACAGACTCAGCCTAATATCTAATAATCAACAAGGTAAGGGATGGCATCAGCTCAGGAGCCTCGTCAGAGGTGAGAAGGCATGGGACAAAGCATTTTAATGTGAGCAAGGGAGCTCAGGAGATATAACGGGGGAGGGAGGATGGGGGAAAGCCATAGAGGGGTGAGGGGAAAGAGTGGAAGGGATCAAGAGAAAATGTGAAGGAGAATGATTAGCAACTTAGAACAGTTATTTACATGCTGAAAACAGTTATGCATAAGGTCAGGATAGCATAAGGATAGAATAAGTGCTGGTTGCAAGTAGGAAGGTTATTGGAAGCAGTCACAACTGGCTTTAGCAACTAGCTGTTGCTTAAGTTTAACCTTGAAGGAGCCCAGGGTGGATGCTGAAGTGATGTCATGGTGCAGCGAGTTCATCCATAGCGGGGCACGGTAGGCAAAGATCCTTTGTCCCAAAGAAGTGCAACAGCGGGATATATTAAAAATCTGGCTAGTAGAGCTTCTGGTACAATGACGGTTGATAGTGAGAGTAATAAGCTTTTGTACTCCTGGGGGCATTTTGCCTAAGCTTACTTTTTTGGACAGTAAACATGTTTAGTACATGAGTCTACCTTTGAATTGGAGCCAGTTCACCTGAGCGAACATGTCGCAGGTATGGGACAGACGAGCTGAGCCGGTAAGGAGCTGGCATGCTTTGTTGATTGCAACTATGATGCGGCAAAGAGTTGTTTCAGTAGCTGATCCATAGATTGGTAAGCCACAATCAATAAGCGAGACAAGAGAGCTTTGAATGGTCAGGTCAAGAGCCTCTGGGGTCAAACATTGCTTATGCCTATAAAGTAGCCCAATACGGGTGTTAACAGCCTTAGCAATGTTGTCAGTGTGACAGGCATAGGTCATCATACTGTTAATAGTAATCCCTAGATATTTAAAGAGCTGAACTAGCTCCAGGGGAGAGCCCTCTTCATTGGTAATAGAAAGAGGGTAAGTTCTTTGTCTATTTTGGGAGCTGGAGAGCAGCACAGTTTTAGTCTTGTTGTAATTCATAACTAACTTGTAATTATGGAACCATCTTTCTACTACTACAAAATTACTCGGTAGCCTAGATTCAAGAACCTTAGGGTCTGGATCACTGGTAAACAGGACAGCACCATCAACATATAAAATGATGTGACCTGGACAGGAGTAAGGAAGGTTGTTGAGGAAAATGCTAAATAAAAGAGGGTCCGAGATGGACCCTTGAGGAACTCCAGATAGGATAGGTCTGCTATCTGAGAGGGTGTTACCAATCTTCACCTGCTGCGTACCATTGTGCAGGTAACTTTCAAACCAGGCTACGCTGTCATGAGCTAGGCCAATGGTGGTAAGCTGTTTGACCAGGAGGGCATGATTCACTGTGTCAAAAGCTTTGGTTAAATCAATGAAAGCAGCTCCGACCAGGTGTCCTTGATCTAAGGAGTGGTGAATAAAGCCTATGAACTCCAGAAGGGCGGTAGTGGTACTATGACCATTTCTGAACCTGTGTTGTTGCGGGCATTGTAACTGATATTTTTCTAAGTATTCAACAAGTTGGTCAGCCACTATATGCTCAAGAGCTTTCCAGAGTGGGGGGCAGGATAGAGATAGACCTGTAGTTCCCAGTAATTGTGCGATCCCCAGACTTATCAACTGGTGTCATAGTGGCAGATTTCCATTTCTGAGAAAATTGAGAGTATCTAAGTGACATGTTAATAACATGTGTTAGAGGTGACAGAATTTCATCCAGCGTAAGGGTTACAAACTTAAGATCCAGGGTGTCAACACTAAATCTTGATTTTCCTAATATCTCGAGTAGGTAATTACTGGCTTCATGGGCTGAGAGGGTTTTGAAGTAGAAAGGAGGATGAGAAGGGTGCTGAGTTTCTTTCCCAGAGTAGTCACTTGTGAGGGGGTGAGAGAAGTAACTAGGTGGCAGGACACCACTCAGGTCCATGAAGGCATTATTAAAAGTATTAGCAATAAGTCTGGGGTCGAGTGAGGGTACACCATCAATGTTAAGCATGGTAGGGGCAGATCTGAGGTCTCTCCCAGTGACCTCTTTAAGGTTAGTCCAAAATTTTCTGCCATCATTCCAGGTCTGAGAGAGCACTTCTTTATAATACTGTTTCTTAGCTGCACGAATAACCCTTGTGCAGTTGTGTCTAGCCGCTTTGTACCTCTGGATGTCGGCCTGGTTACACAGGGACCTAGACCTGTGCCATAGATGGTCCCTGGCATTCAGAAGCTCAAGGAGGTCTGGAGAAAGCCAGTGATTACAGCAGCCTTTGATTTTACGCTTTTTATGGGGGGCGTGCCTATCACATATAGCGTTGAAATGAAGAATGACTTGGTCGAGGGCAATGTCAACATTGTTAGTTGTGTAAACCATTAGCCAGTCCTGATTACGCAGGTCAGCTTTTAGTGATTCAAGATACCCACGAATGAGTACCCTGGTGGTAATTGTTCTAGTGGGTGGTTTACTGAATT
Source organism: Neoceratodus forsteri (assembly GCA_016271365.2). Taxonomy (NCBI): domain Eukaryota; kingdom Metazoa; phylum Chordata; order Ceratodontiformes; family Ceratodontidae; genus Neoceratodus; species Neoceratodus forsteri. The sequence continues at coordinate 975,448,501 of CM057452.1, read as the reverse complement.
TGTTCACCCAATGAAACAAGACTGGGGAGTGGTCACTGAAGGCATCTGGGAGTACGGTTGTATCCGATATAAAATCAGGGTGGTTAGAAAGCATCCAGTCCAGTAAGTTACTGGTTCCAGTTTTATAGTTGATTCTAGTGGGGGACTCGACTAGCTGGGTGAGATGAACTGCTGAAACTGCATCTTTGACAGGGCTTGTGTCAGGAGAGAACCAATTGAAATTGAAATCTCCTAACATGATCATTTCCAAATAAAGACTTAAGAGAGCCAAAATACTCCAGGAGTGAATCAAAGCAGGAGGCCATCTGTCTGGGAGGAATATAGATTGAAAACACAGTAAGGGTTTTATTGTGTGCACCTAGAAGTACTTTTTATGGCAAGGGCTTGCATATGGTCATCAGTTTTGGGCAGAGTTAGGACAAGACCTTGAAGGTTGTTTCAAAGGTAGATCGCACAACTGCCCCCATGCTTGAAGAGACGATCCTGTCTAAAGACTGTGTAGCCTGGGATGGAAACTGAAGCATCTGCTACTTTTGGAGAAAGCCATGTTTCTACAACTGAGAGGATGTCTGGGTTATGTTGTAAGATCCATGCATTCAGTATGTCCATTTTGGGGAATCCTTGATTCCATGCAGGAGCTGGAATCAAGGATGGTAACTATATTAGCTGCTGAGGTGGTACAGAGCTCTTTGGGCATTTACTGGCCACATTCCTTCCTGATAGTATCTGCTCACATTACATGTCAGTATTACATGAGCTATGCCCTACACAAATATTTCTACAAATATCTCTGAGACTTCTATCTACCCCCCACACCTCTAGTGTGGCATATATTCTGACTGCTGTCTTCAACATTGGTCTGATCGTACCCAGCGCACCCATGGGGCCTGCTGCCCACCCCTTGACCTCAATACTTTCTAGATACACTCCATGAACTAAAGGGTCACAATTAGATTTTGCTGACAGAACTGGGCATCTTTCAACCCTGCAGAACCCTAACCTCTTTTTTGGGGTCCCAGTAGCCTTGGTGCTCCCAAGACAGGTTCTGCAGTGACACTCTCCCAGGCAGGGCAAACACTACCCTGATGGAAAGCTGTGCCAGCATATACTGTATCTCAATATGCCTAGAAGGACAATAAATATGAAAGCATATCAGTCTGTGATACTGCTACTAAATGCTTAAAAGTTATGGTTGGTCCAGCTGTCTCTGCCTCCCGTTGACGTCACACTGATAGCCCTAGTGGCCAAAAGAACAGGTTCACAAATCCTGGCCCCATTCCTGGGACTTACTGATCCCAACCCTTGCCAGGCCCCTTCCCACAAGATGTCCAAACTTTTGGCTATACTGTCTGGGGTTTCTGTTTGACCTGCCTAGTACTTAATTACACACAAACAACAGAGCATTTTATTTACAAGGTTAACTTACAGTTTGCTCCAAATACTGGACTTCTCCCATCTCCTTCTACTGGAAGTGAATCTGCAAGGGTTCTGATGACCTCTCTTAAGGTGTGGTCAACCACTCTACTAATGCGCCTGTCAGGTGCTGATGGTCTCTGCTCTTCTAAAGGCAAGTTTCTGGGTCTGCAGCCCTCTTCAGTGGCTCCTGATGTTCCTGTCTGGGGACCAGATATGAGGGAACCTGTGCCAACTGATCCCAGGTACCCTGCCATATCCCTGGGACCACTGGCCCCCTTAGCCTAGTCACAGCTAAACAAACTAGACTGCTTCTCTTACTGGATCCAGCTCCAATTCCAGCTCTTGCCCCCAGCTCCCAATTCCCTGGTGCATTCCCCTTACATTGTTTTTCAGGGGAAGGGCAGAACTATGAAAATCCATGCTCTAGTTTCCTTTTCTTAGCCAAGTCAGGCCAATCACAGCATAAAAATTCAGACATCCTTTCTCCAGGCAGTTTTCCCCCTGAGATCAGCTCCCGGGGTTTTGCTTAACCCTTTGAGTGTGCTCTGATAACCTGCCTTGAGATGGAACTGAAGCCTTCCTCGCCACACCACACTTTGAGCCAGTTGTTGAGGTCTGAGATACTCATCTTCCTAGCTGCACTCACTCTGTGCAGTGGCAGCATTTCTGAGAATTCAAGCATTTTGGCCCTCTCCCTATGTTTTTCCTGAAGCACCCTGAATCTGCCCTGAACTTCCTCCACCCACTTTTTGCCAGGTCATGTTGTACCTAAGGGGATGACCACATGGGGTTCACCCCCCCTGTGTGAATCAGTGTATCATATGTATGATGTTTTCAGCCATCATACCTAGAAGCCCTCTTTCTCTTATTGTTACCGCAGCCAGCTGCCTACTCAAGCTGCTCATTTTATGAATATTATCTCAAAGTATGTTATAACTGAGTATCTTTATTTTTTCTTTTAGTTGTTTTGGTTGTTTATTGCGCATTCTTTTACTACCTCTGTATGTATGTTGACCCTCATCCTTTGATGTGGAACCTTTGTAAATGAGCAGTTTCTGCTCAAAGGTATTTGTAATCTGAGAATTTAATAAATAAATAAATAAAAAAGGCAAACCAAACTCCTTTTGTGCAGGATGGTCTGCATATCAAAAAATCCTAAATCTGAAAATCGGGTCTGTATTCAACAAATCCAATTCCATTTGGTGGATTCCAAGCAACCCTAGTAAGGGGGGAGGGTAACAAGCTTAGTAAAAATTATATTTGGAAATTGAGGGTCAGCAGCCTGGTGGAGGGAGGTCTCCTCCTGGCAAAATACATTACAATTACTTGTTTATTAATTGTAGGGAAACTCTTTAAGGTGGCATGTCTGCACAGCATACTTATCCATACCTGCTTATTTATTTATTTATTTATGGGATAATGTAGGACTTTATGCTCCAGACAGGCTACACTTAAATGGGGGGGGGGTACAAGGATCCTGAGGGCAAAATTAAATAGCTACATAAAGGAGGGTTTGTGTTTAAACTGGGCAATGGGGGAGCAGCAGAAAATAGCCTAGCTAGGACTCCCCCACAAAATGGAGCAGGTGGGGCAGCAAGGGTTAGCAAGGATGATGGGGGTTTATGGTGGAAAGGTCTGTCAGAAAATGCCAGGAGTTTAGGGGACAAAATGGTGGACCTGGAGACCATTATGATGGATGAGTGACTAGACACTGTGGCTATAACAGAGACCTGGGGGGTCAGAGCACCACTCTTGGTAAGTAGGGATCCTGGGGTACAGGCTTTTCAGAAGGGACAGGGCTGGCAGAAAGGGGGTCAGGGTTGAACTGTATGTCAAAGAGGACATTGGAGTGAAGGAAGGGCAGGAGGTGCAGGGGAGGTGGAGGTCCTGTGGGTCACATTGGAAAAAAGATTTGGGGCTTCGTTAAGATTGGGTGTGATGTACAGGGCTCCTACACAGGGGAAAGAAGAGGACAGACAGTTGGTACAGGTTGTACAATGAATGGCACTCAGAGAGGATTTTCTACTACTGGGGGACCTTAACCTCCTGATGTGGACTGGGAAATCCCTACGGCAACATCTGCCAGGAGCAGAGAGGTACTTGGAGCAATCCAGGGAGCTTTCCTGCAACAGCTGGTTAGGGAGCCCACTAGGGGGAGATAACATACTGGATGCAATCCTCACCAATGGGGATAGTGTAGAGGAAGTCAAGGTCGGAGAAAGTCTGAGTACAAGCAACCACAACACAGTGAGTTTCAGGATAAAGATGGGGCAGGAAACAAATTGAACCAACACAAAGGTCCTGGACTTCAGGCAAGCGGACTTTGCAAGAATAAGGAAGATTTTCAGGGAGGAAATGGAGGGTAAGGAGCAAATAGGGGACATAGAGGAATTATGGAAATGCATTAAGGGGGGGGGTTACTGAAAGCCACAGAGCTCTGCATCAAGAGAGTAGGGAAAAAAAACAAAAAAAGAAGAGGACTACTCTGGTTTACCAGGGAGGTGGCGGGAGCAAAAGGGAAGGAAAGATGGTATTCAGAACATACAAAAAGACCCAGAGGAGAGAGAGGCCAGGGAGATTTACAGAGAGAAGCTGAGGGTGGCAGGTCAAAAGATTAGGAGGGCAAAGGCAGATACAGAAGAGAGAATTGCTAGGCAGGCCAAAAGGGGAGATAAAATGTTTTACGGTATGTGGTGGAAAAGAGGAAGGCAAGGCAGGGGATAGTGAGGGGGGTGGAGGGAGCACTGGTGAATGGTGACTTTGGGAAGACAGAGGTGCCAGTTAGCTACTTTTGCTCAGTCTTTATGGTAGAAGGAGAGGGAGAAGGGACCTGAGTTAAACAGGAAAGATGGGGATGACAAAAGAGTGGATCCTAGCCTGTTCAGACAGGACTGGATAAAAAAGGATTAGGAAAGTTAAAGGTAGACAAAGCAATGGAGCCAGAAGGCTTGCATCCTAGGGTACTCTGGAAATTAAAATAAGAGCTGGCGGCACCACTGGAGAGGTTGTTTAACTTGTCCCCGGATACTGGATGGGTGCCAAGTGGCTGGAGGATGATGGATGTGGTGCCACTACATAAGGGGAGCAGCAGAGAGGAGATGGGAAATTATCACCCAGTCAGCCTCACAGCCTCGGTGGTGGGGAATGTGATGGAGGTGCTAATAAAGGAAAGAGTGGTAAAATACCTGATAGCCAGTGGGCTACTAGATGACAAGCAACATGGCTTCATGAGTGGGAGATCATGCCAGACAAACCTGATTGATTTTTTCAGTTGGTTAATGAAGGTGCTCGATCGGGGGGGCAGTGGACATGGCCTATCTGCACTTCAGTAAGGCCTTTGACTCTGTCACTCACTGCAATCTGGTAAATACATTGGAGAGCTTGGGGTGGGACATAAGATAACTAGATGGGTGGAAAACTGGTTCAAGGACAGAAACCAGAGGCTGGTGGTATATGGAGTGCACTCAGGGGAAAGAAGGTGATGAGCGGAATGCACTAGGGGTCAGTTCTAGGACCAATCCTTTTTAACATCTATATCAGTGTTATAGCAGAGGGACTTGAGGGGAATGTGTGCCTATTTGTGGATGGTACGAAGATCTGCAATAGGGTGGACACCCCAGCCATGAGGAGGGACCTGCAGATTCTGGAAGGGTGGTTTGACAGATGGAAGCTGAAATTCAATGCCAAAAAGTGTACAGTAATGCACATGGGGCATACAAACCCACTAGCCAAATACACATGGGGGGATAATTAAGCAATCGAAGCAGGAGAGGGATCTGGGGATTATAATTTCAGACAACATGAAGGTGTGTGACCAATGCAGCAAGGTAGTGGGCAAAGCAAATAGAATGCTGAAATGCAAATGTAGGGGCATAACAAGCAGAAGGAGGGAGGTGCTGATACCTTTGTATAAAATCATGGTCAGACCTCACCTGGAGTATGGGCTTCAGTTCTGGAAGCATCATTTGCACAGGAACATAGATGGCATGGAAAGGGTTCAAAAAGAGGGCAACACAAATGGTGCAGGGTATGCAAAAGAAGCCTTATGAGATGCGGTGGAGAGAACTGGATCTCTACCCATTGATGACTAGAAGGAAGGGGGTGACATGATAGAAACTGTTAAGTAAATGAAGGGGATAAATAAGGTGAAGGAAGGGAGCTTATTTAAGTAGAAGGTGAGGGCCAAAACAAGAGGTCATAATCTAAGATTGGAGGGAGGAAGATACAAGGGCAATGTTAGAGGGTGTTACTTCACAGAGAAGATGATGGAAGCCTGGAACAAACCACCAGAGGAGGAGGTGGTGCAGGCTGAAACAGTGGGGGGATTCAAGAGGGTTTGGGACAGACATAAAGGATTGAGCAGTGGGTGCAGGGGGATATCACCTGACAAAGGGGACAAGTGGGGGGTAAGCGGCAGACTAGATGGGCCAGAATGGTCCTTTTCTGCCACCAGATTTCTATGATTCTATGATAATTATTTATTTATTTATTTCAAAACTGGTAGCTGGGAAAGGCACACTGAACTGGAACTAATTTCCCAGTGCAACCCAGGGGAGGTGAACAAAGGGAACAAAGATAGTTAGCAAATCTGCAAAGTGCACAAGTGACAAGATAAATAAGGTCTGAGAATTTCTGGCACATGTCATAGAGGCATAGGTGAGAAAGCATGGTCAGATCTGGAGAAGTTATATGATTTGCAAGCAGCATTTTATTCTCATCAATAAAAATAAATAAACAAAACTATAGAGGATAGCTCTTCATACAGGCAATACACACAAAGAAAGGCCTACATTTGAGAGTCTCTCAAAAAAACATTGCTCTGATTATATAATATTCTTTTACTTGGCAGTTTGAAACCTGTTTCCTAATCTTGTAAGTTACATCTCCTGTTTTCCATAGAATGCATCAACGCTTTGTCACGTTCTTCCTGTGAGCAACCTGAAGAGTACATATAGTCTTAACAGGTGCAACAAAAATATCACATTCTGTCCCAAAGCTGGATTTCTTTTGACAGTTCTGTAAACAAACTTGTGGAAGTCAAAATCCATCTCAAGGTCAACCCTCTGTGTTTCACACTGCCATCTCTTCTAATAAACCCAAATAGCTTTCTGCAATCATTTCAACAATACATTTATAAACATTTGCAACCAAGGGATCGGTCCAATATATTTTTTTAACCACAGAGAAGCAAGAGGAGAAAGAAAGAATAGAAACAGCAAGTGATTAAAGAGAGATAATGGGGTGAATTGTGGGACCATCAGAGTGGCCAGTTCTTAGGTGACACAAGAAAAATTTGATTGTGTAATCAGAAAGGCAAGAGACAGACATTTGGCAGAGTAGGAGAGGGCAAAATAGAGCCTTGCTTTTAACCCTCTCTGCATAACAAAATGGGACAGGTTCTTACCCCACCTTGTCACTGTACAAAAAAATCATTACGACAAATGAAACCTAGTACAATACTGCAAGAGCAAAATTAATATATAGAGTGACAATGACAAGCTGAAAGACTAAGAACTGAACATATTGTGCAAATCAGATTACAGTAACTAAACTAATTAACAAGGGGCCTGGAGGCATGGTTCATCAGGGTTAGTGAACATTATGGAGAGGTACAGTACAAGGGGAAGCAAGGTGAGACCACAGAAGTGGTTTTAGAGAGAGGTAAGAGGGGGGCTAAACAGATAGAGTGTGGAAGTGAGTTCCAGATTGAGGGCAGGTGACCAGAGAAAGAGAGTTGCCCTGTCAATAAAGAGAAGCAGGAAGTAACAAAATAATGAGAGTTAGAGGAGTGTAGAGAGTAGGATGGGGGAGCAGAAGGGCAGAGCAAGTCAGAGAGATAAAATAGAAGTAAAGAACACCAGAATTTAGAAATGAAGGAGGCATCATGGGAGAGGTAGCAAGAGGAAAGAGAGGGAAGGAAGAGGAGTTAGTAAAGAGTACTGTGATTGGTGGGGGGGGGACCTCGGTTTAACATCTCATCCAAAAGACAGCACCTCAGGAGTGCATCACCCCGATAATGCTGCACTACAGTGTCAGTACTGGGATATTAACCCAAGTGCCAGATGTGGGAACTGAACCCACAGCCTGCTGATTTCCCAGCCTCAGAGGCGAGTGTGCTACCTGCTGAGCCACTGACACTGATACATTTGATGTAAAGGACTATGTTAAGGGACGTGCCATCAAGAGAAAAGAAAATGGGACCAATTGAGTCTACTAAGCCATTTAGGACGTGCCAAAAATCATGGTGATAATTTTTTTGGCATTCAGTGACAGTTGGTTAGCACAAACCAGTACTGAACACTATCAAAATCCTGCTGTAAGGTCTGTTCTAACATGAAGCAGGGGATGGACATGATGGCCCTAAAGTCCCATCCGACTTTAAATTACTACTGAATGTTGTTAAGTTAGAGCCATTAGTCTACAGAATGAGGAAGGGGGTGGAGGGTGGAAAATGATTAGGAAGGGGGTGGGAGTGGCCCAAAGACTGGCCAAGGCTACCAGTTAAGGGACAGTGTTTTAAAAAATGTTTTCACATTTTCATTTTTTTAATACAGTGGACGTGATTTATTATTTGATCCAGAGTACAAATCCTACTGTTTGTGGAATTTGAGGAGTAATATTTGGGGCTTGAACACCCCTACCTCTGGTTAAAATTGCAGTTATGGGTAGAAAAAAGAGTTAACTACAGTATCTTGTTCTGTTTATGTTTTCCATCATGCTTTACTTTTATAACTTTAGCTAACTTTCATAGAAACATAGAAACATGACGGCAGAAAAGGACCACCTGGCCCACCTAGTCTGCCCAAGGTGCGTAGCTGATGGCTAGGGTTTCAGTGCAGTTTTCTGTGACACACATTCAGTATTTATAATAACTATTCTGCAAGTCAGTTATTATATAACATACAATGAAGCCAGCAGAAGAAGGCCATTAGGTCTGTCGAGTCTGCTCATATTGCAGGGTCCTCAAAGTCAGCTACTGACCCTGCCCCAACCCCAATCAGACCTTCTCCTCCCATCATCCCACTCTTGACCATTATTTTCCCCTTAACTCTGTCCCAGCCTCTCTTGAAACTGTTTACTGTTTTCAATGAAACCAACTCGTCAGGCAGCCCATTCCAACCCACCACCACCCTCTTTGTGAAGAAGTGTCTTCTAGCCTCTCTCTTAAACTGTTTCTCCTCTAACTTGAGACTGTGTCCCCTCATGTTTTGATTCTCATTGAGCTTGAAGAGACCCTCCTTGTCCACTCTGTTTATCATTTGAAATACTTGAATGGCTAAGTTAGAGCCATTAGTTGTTGGAAGCAACAAAAGGAAACACAAAGGAAGGAAGGAAATTGCAGGGGAGGCATGGAAGTAGGACGTAGGGTTTGGGATAAGGAGGAACTGGTACAGGCAGGGGGACCAAAGCATGGAAAGCCATGTGTATGGATGCCCAGAACCTGGCAAACAAGATCCCAGACCTAGTGGCCTTGATGGTGGAGGAAGACGTAGACATAGTCGTGGTCACTGAAACATGGTACGCAGGAAACCATGACTGGGATGTTACCACACCAGGGTACACAATCTTCAGGAGAGTCAGGGACAGCAAAAAGGGGGAGGGGTAGCTATATACATCAGAGAGGGAATCAAGGCAGTGGAGATAGGGGGATGACAGGAAGAAGAAGAGGCTCAATGGGTCACATTAGAGAGGGGAAATGGCACCACCATCTGCACTGGAGTTGTCTATAGACTTCCAGCACAAGAGGAAGAAATAGGGTATTAATGGAAACCATACACAAAATAGCAGAGAAAGCAGAGGTGTTGCTGGTGAGGGACCTAAACATACCAGATGTTAACTGGAACACATATGCAGCTGCCACTACCAGGAGCACAGACATCTTGGATGCCCTGGAAGGGTCATGCCTTGGACAGCTGGTGAAGGAGCCTGCACAGGAGGGAGCAATACTAGACCTGGTTCTCACACACGGTGACAGAATAACAAACAGCACAGAGAGTTAGTACTGTACCTAGCAGCGTGCTCTCTAGCTGCTGAGGGGCACATATCCAAATGTTTGCAGCATTTTAAATTGCATGGCGGACACTTACACTGTGTAGCACTTGATTGGAATGCCTGGAGCCCTGTGACCTAATATCAGGAAGAAGAAAGAGTGAACTGTAGTCCAGTATAGTGCTACAAGGACTACAAATCAAGATATCAGTTGAACGTTTATTATTTGGGCACAATATCTGGTGAGTGCTTAGCCAGAACCATGGATAAATGGTTTTCACCAGCATAGCAGTACATTTTAAAGCTTTTTAAAAAGTATTTTGGAGTTTGTGGTACAGTTTGATCCCTAGGAGTATTTCTGGGTCATTGCTGGGTATTTTACTAGTGTTGCTGTGAGCGGGTGGCTGAAACAGCACAGAGAGTTAGTACTGTACCTAGCAGCGTGCTCTCTAGCTGATGAGGGGCACATATGTTACTCATGTACAAGCTAGTTCATAATCCTATGATACTCAACATATGTGGGCTATCACCAGCCAACAAGAGAATTGTGGGAAGACTACACACCAAGCAACTAAATACTGAGTGGGCTAATAACAAAAAATATGATAATTTCTTCAATATAAGAGCAGCAAAATGCTAGAACTCCCTGCCTCACACCACTGTAGAGGCAGATAACTTTGATTCCTTTAAATTTAGTCTTGATTCATGGTTACTTGCTCAATAATCTGTTTACTAGTCCACTGTTGTGAGAGGACAATCCAGATTGGCCTTGTGCCTTCTTTTGTCCTGTTTTCATCCAGTAAATCCAGTAAATATCTAAACTTTTTCAGCATTTTAAATCACATTGCAGACACTTACACTGCATAGCACTTGACTGGAGTGCCTTGAGCCCTGTGTGTGGTACAGTTTGACCCCTAAGAGTATTTCCAGGTCATTGCAGGGTATTTTACTTGCCCTGCTACGAGCATGTCCAGTGTGTGTTTTGTGTGTTTTGGCATGTGATAGCTTGGAACCACAGATCTGTGACCTAGACATATACATATGGCAAAGTAACTTTACTTGAATACCTTCATTAAAGTGCTAAATAGGGATCCTTACCTTTATACAACTGAATCTACAATTAATAGGTGTAGTTAGCATTTTCCTATCGAACATGGCAGATTGTATTATGATCTTGTGTGGGGAAATGGGGATCAAAAGTGCTTCCTGTAAAATGTATGCTATCATACCCCAGACTTTAGGGAAAGATTAAACTTTTAAATGTGGTAAATGCCTCAAAAATGAGGAAATGCTGCAAGAAATAGCGTTGTTTGGATCAAGAATAAATGCACTGTAAACTAGTCAAAGAGAAATGGCAGTTAGATTGCAGGTGAAAGACGGTTCATTGTTTCAATCTATTTCAGAAAACGATATTAATACAATAGTAAACAATGAATCGAATACTACATTATTGCCCAGCTCAAATGACTCAACTGATATGACAGAAATTAATATGCCATCTACATCAAAGGCAAGGAAAAGAATAAGAAAGTCAGACTCAAGGGAAAATACTGACAAAGAATGGTTCAAGTACAGCGTGCCAAGGACTCAAAAAAAGGTCATAAGGCAGGCACCTTTACAGTATCCCTTTATAATAATTTTGATGCTTTCAGTGGCCTAAATGAACATAATGAAAAGAGTTTATATACCTCTGATGCTCCTCCTATGCCCCCACAGCCAGTAATAAACACCTCTGTCAGCAAGGAGAGATTAAACATTATCCAACAAGGGGCTCCTATATGCTCAAATCAAGGGACCTCCATATTGCCTCCAAATACAATTATTAATACTAACACTGGAAACTTAGATAATGTAGGAGTCCAACAATGGAATAGTGCAGATGTAAATCCTCCAGTACCTGAGCCTATAGTATCCTCTGAACCCTATCAAAATATAATTCTAAATAGGGAATCAACCTCTTCTCAGTTAGTGTCACATGATATCGAAACATTGATGGAAATTTAGACAGAACCAAATAATAAATGAATATATGTGCTGGGGGACTGAATAGTTCAACATTTAGACAGGATGGTTTGTAATAATGACAAAATAAATAGAACTATGTCATCATTTGGAGGAGCTAAAATTGCAGATTTCATCTTGATGCTTGATTGTATCCTGAAAACTGCTGTTAATCCATTAGTCATAATCCTTGCAGGGGGTGAATAATATTCTGAGAGAGCTTCTAACAAAATAAAACAGGATAGTGTGGCAATGAGAAACAAACTGATTGAATCAAAATGTGAAACTACATTCTCAGAGATTTTACTCTTTCCCAAGGCAACTGAATTCAATCAAATAAAAATCAAAAGTTTGAATGACTTGTTATGTAGATGGTGTTTAAAGCAACATATAGGCTGCATTACTCATTGGGAGGACTTTAGAAACAAAAAAATAACTTTTTTCATGGGATGACCTACACCTAAGTAGGAAAGGTAACAGTCCTTTAGGGAAACAAATTGCATCCTATATTCAAAATAATTTAAACTAAAGCATAAGGGGGAGATGCCTATCATACAGGACTCTCCACTGAACACTATCTACAGGTCAGATAAAAAGGTTAACTATTTAATAACGGATCTAGCAAATACCACTAACACTTCTGTAGATACAAAACCATCTCAATCACAGGATAACAACACTTACACCAAAAAAAGATCACTTACACATACTCCTTGTAAATGCTTGAAGTCTCCCAAATAAAATTGATGAACTTAGGCACTTTATGTTAACAAATAAGATTGATATTTGTGGGGTTACGGAGACTTGGCTCACTGACAGTGATTGGGGTACACAGATTACTGGATATTCAAAGTTTAAAAAAAATTGTAGAAACTCGAGAGGTGGAGGAATAGTGTTATATATTAAGAATGATTTTAAATCATATGAAGTTGTTAGCAGACTTGATAATGCCTCAGAAATTGAATTATTATGGGCTAAAGTCATTCTTCCAAATAAACATAGCATAACTATAGCAGTAGGATATAGATCACCAAATGTAGATAGTAATGAGAATAATATGTTCATGAATAATATTGAAATCATGGAAATTGATGGTGATTATATTCTAATGGGAAATTTTAACTTCCCCAGTATCAATTGTGAATCATGGAAGGGTTCATCCAATCTAGATAATAGATTAATTAACTTAATGATCATATACAACATGGAGCAATTAATTAAAGTTCCAACTAGGGATCTGAATATTTTAGATTTATTCCTAACAAACTGGTAGCAAGAAATAAAGTAGATGTAATACATCCTCTTGCAAATAGTGACCACAACATGGTTCATATTGAAATAAATATTAATCAAAAGGTGGGAACACATGGTCATACTCTGGTCAAATATTTCTCTAAAGCAGATTATAGGTCAATTAATGAATTCCTTAAAGACTGGGATTAGGAAACAGATCTTGAAAATTATGACTTAATGAAATCTGGCATAAAATACATGGAAAATTGCTTTACTGTATAAGTATTTGGGTACCCACCAGGACTAAATATAACAAAACTAAGAGAGTACCACTTTGGTGGAACAAGTGTATTAAACATAACCTAAATAAAAATGATATCTGGCATAAAATACAGGGAAAATTACTGTACTGTATAAATATTTGGGTACCCACCAAGAGTAAATATAACAAAAACTAAGACAGTGGCACTTTGGTAGAACAAGTGTATTAAACGTAACCTAAACAAAAAACAGAAATTATACAAAAAATATAAAAAACAGCCAGCAGCAAGTAATTGGTCATCTTATATAAAATCAGTGAATAAAAATACAAGCCTAATTCGAACATCTAAAAAACAACTAGAGCTAAAACATGCAACTTCTGTTAAACTCAATAAAAAGAAAGTTGTTAACTATATCGGATATGTGAAAAAGAGTAATCCAACAATTGGGCCCTTGCAAACCACAAATGGATTAATGATTGATGAGGTGGAAATGGCCATAGAATTAAACAAATATTTCATCAGTGTTTTTGGTCCTAACGATCTTATGCCCACTATTCCCACAGAAATATCTAATACAGTTAAACAAATTAACACAAAAGAAATTCTAGATGTCATTGGCTCAATTAAATCTAATAGTTCTGCAGGCCCTGATGGAATTCCTCCAAAATTTATTAAGGAAATAGCACAACATGTATCAGGCCCTTTAACTACATTGTTTAATGCCTCAGTTAAGGTGGGTACTACTCTTCAAATATGGAATCAGGCTATAGTTACCCCACTATATAAAAGTGGTAGCAAAAATAATGTAACAAATTACAGACCTATAAGCTTAACAGCAGGAATATGTAAAATAATGGAAAAATTACTAAAAGAAGGAATAATGACATATCTTGCGGAATTAGGGCATATTGATATAATACAGCATGGGTTTGTCCAGAGAAGATCATGTCTGACAAACCTTCTAAATTTTTTTGAGCCCGTAAGCAAAGCTTTTGATAATGGATTATCAGTAGATGTAATCTTTCTGGACTTTTCGAAAGCTTTTGACTCTGTATCACACAAAATACTAATTGAACAGATGATACATTTAAATATCCTTCCCTTAATTATACACTAGGTAGAATCATGCATTTCAAATCGAAAACAGAGTGTCTCATTAAAAGGTTACTTATCTCCATGGGATTCGGTCACAATTGGTGTTCCCCAGGGCTCAGTTCCGGGTCCAATTATTTTTAATATATTAATATACACTATGCTTTCCCTTAATAAAAACTGTTGGATGGGAAAGTATGCAGATGACTGTAAACTAGGAGGTACTGTAACAGATTATACATCAACATTAGAAATCCAAAAAACCTTACTCATCTTGAGAACTGGTCAAAAGACAACAAACTATTGTTTATGAACTAAAATATAAGGTGATGCATCTGGGAAAAAACAACCCTTGTTATAGTTATAGACTGCATAACATAATTTTACAAACAACTGAAAATGAAAAAGAACTTGGAGTCACTTTTTCCAATAATTTAACATTTAACATGCACACAAAAAATATAGTGGAAAAGGGTAATCAAATTTTGTGCTATATACTAAAAAATATTAAAAGCAGAAATTAAGATATTCTGGTCCCCCCTTTATTCTGGCCTTGTAAGAGCACATCTAGAATATTGTTCAACTGTATGTGCCCCATAACTGGTCAGAGGGAAAAAATTAATAGAACAAGTTCAACGTAAAGCAACTAAAATAATTTTCTCAGTGAGTAGTTTGGACTATAGTAAAAGATAAAAAAAATTGGGCCTTTACTCGATGCAGTATAGGAGAGTAAGGGGAGATTTGTGCTTAACATATAAAGCAATAAAAAAAGAGTCAATGCTGGAAACCATTGGTTTAATTAAAAATAACTCAAACAAAATTACCAGAACGCATGATATGAAATTAAAAGGAAGCCATAATAACCAAAAAGAAGATATGCCATTAGTATTCGGAAAGAATCATCACTACATGGAATGCCTTACCAAAAATTGTAGTGGAGAGTGAAACAATTAATATTTGTTTAAAAAGATTGGACATCAATATGGTAGACAAAAAATTTGATTTCCACCATTAGTAATGGTGGTGAGTTCATAAAAGACAACTCTGCCTACCAAATTCATAAATTACCTATGATCATATGATCTATCAGTAGCCAGCCATCTAGGGATCAGCGATTACCATACAGTGTGGTTTAAGGTAAAGACAGTAATAGAGTTCAGCCACTTGAAAGTAAAGATCATGGACTTCAAGAGGGCAGACTTTGCAAAAATGGGGGAATGCCTCCAGAAAATCCTGGCAAAGAGGGAGGGAGGGGGAAGAGTGGAGGGACAGTGGCAGAAACTTAAAGGAGTCATAGCAGAGACAACAGGCCTCTGTGTAAAGCTAACAAACAAAGCAAAAAAAAAGGAAAACATTATGGTTTTCAAAAGAGGTAGCAGGGAAGGTTAGAGAAAAAAACAGGCATTCAGAAAGTACAAAGAAACACAGAGGGAGGGAGACAGGGAAGTGTACCAGGCAAAGCAGAAGGAGGTGGGGAAAGCAGTCAGGTGCACAAATGTGCAAACTGAAGAAAGGATAGCAAACTCAGTAAAGAAGGTGACAAAACCTTCTTCAGGTATATCAAGAAAAGGAAGAAGACAAATGGAGGGATTGTGAGGTTGAAAAAAGTGGGGGAGTGTGCAAAGGATGACCTATAAAAAGCAGGAATTCTAAACAAATACTTCTGCTCAGTATTGACAAAGGAAGATGAAGGGTAGGGAACAAAATTAGGGGGTAGAAACACACACGGTGGGGGGGACACCAGTCCATTCACAGAGGAGAGAGTCCTAAAGGAACTCTCAAAACTAAAAGTAGACAAGGCAATGGGACCAGATGGGATGCATCCCAGAATACTGAAAGTACTCAGGGAGGTGCTAAGGGCACCACTGACAGCCCTATTTAACAAATCACTGGAGGAGAGAGTTGTAACAAAGGACTGGAGGAAGGCAAATGTAGTACAACTACACAAAAGTGGGAGCAAGGTGGAGGCTAGAAATTATAGGCCGGTCAGCTTGACCTCAGTGGTGGAGAAAATCATGGAATCCATGTTAAAGGAAAGGATTGTGGCATATCTGGAGGCTAATGGAGCACAAGATGCCAGGCAACATGGATTCACAGCAGGGAGATCTTGTCAAACAAATCTGATAGATTTCTTTGACTGGGTAACCAAGGTGGTGGATCAGGGAGTGGCAGTGGACATGGCCTACCTAGATTTTAGAATGGCATTTGACACCGTCCCACAAAGGAAGATAGCAAACAAGTTGAGCAGTCTGGGAGTAGGTCCCAAGGTGGTACAATGGGTCAGAAATTGGCTGGAAACAGGACACAGAGGGTGGTGGTGAATGGAGTACAATCCCAGGAGAGGGAGGTGACCAGTGGGGTGTCACAGGGTTCAGTTCTGGGGCCGGTTCTCTTTAATGTCTTCATTAGTGACATTGCAGAGGGTCTCAAAGGAAAGGTGCGCCTCTTTGCAAATGACACCAAGATCTGCAATAGGGTAGACACCCCAGACGAGGTGGAAAAAATGAGAATAGACCTAGGCAAATTGAAGGAGTGGTCAAGAGAGTGGCAGTTTAAATTCAATGCAAAAAAAGTGCAAAGTCATGCACTTGGGCCGCAGAAGTCATGGAGAGGAATACAAATTGGGGGATACTAACAAAAACAAAACTGGAAGGGGACTTGGGGTACATATAACAGATGACCTGAAGGTGGCCAAGCAATGTGAAAAGGTGGTGGGGAGGGCTGGAGGGATGCTGGAGTGCATAGAGAGGGAAACCAGCAGTAGAAAACAGGAGGTGGTGATGCCACTGTACAGACAATTGGTTAGGCCACATCTGGAATACTATGGTCAGTTCTGGAGACTGCATCTCCAGAAGGACATTGACAGAATAGAGGCAGTCCAGAGAAAGGCAACAAAAATGGTGAAAGGATTGCACCAGAAAACATATGAGGAAAGACTGAAAGACCTCAATATGTATACCCTGGAGGAAAGGAGGGAGAGGGGGGATATGATAGAGACATTCAAGTAACTCAGGTGAATCAACAAGGTCCAGGAGAGCAGCATCTTTCAAAAAAAAGAGATGTGCAAGAACAAGAGGTCACAATATGAGGCTGGGGGGGAGACTCAGGGGAAATGTGAGGAAGTGTTTTTTTCACAGAAAGGGTGGTGGATTCATGGAATAGCCTACCAGCAGAGGTTGTACAGGCTAAAATAATTGGTGAGTTCAAGAATGCATGGGCTAGACAGAAGGCAACCCTAATGGTAGAAAAGAGAGGGGAAGCTGCTGATCATTTAGGATCAGGATTTACTGTAATTAGGTAGGGAAAATGGGAAGACTAGGTGGGACAGGCAGCCCTTATCTGCCATCAAAATCTATGTTTCTATGTGAAGGTCCCAATCATATCCCCTCTCTCTCTCTCTCTCTCCCCTCTCCTCCAGGGAGTACATGTTTAGGACCTCCAACCTCTCCTCGTACGTCCTACCCTATTGGCCCATGATCATCTTTGTTGCCCTCCTTTGGACTGTCTGCAGCAGGTTTATGTCCCTCTTAAGGTATGGGCACCAGTACTGTACAGAGTTCTCCAGATGTGGCCTCACCAATGACCTGTACAAGGGCAGTATTACCTCCTCCCACCTACTTCTGATCCCTCTGGCAATGCAGCCCAACATTTTATTTGCCTTTGCTGCTGCTTTCCTACAGTTTGTAGAGTGTTTCTGGTCACTAGTGATCATCACCACCGAGGTCCTTCTCCTCCTCAGATGCAGATACCAGAACCCCACCCAGGCTGTACTCACTCCTAGGGTTCTCGGCTTCAGTGTGTATAACCTTACATTTTTTTGCATTGAAACTAATTCCCAGACCACTGCTCTAGTTTTTCCAGATCCTCCCTTAGGTCTTGCATCCCTTCTGCTGTGTCCAGCCTTCCACAGAACTTGGTGCTGTCCATATACTGTATAGGCAAATTTTGCCTTAATGCCATCCCCAATATCATTGATGAAGACATCGAAAAGTACCAGTCCAAGCAACGAGCCCTGTGGAACCCCACTGGTGACCTCCCTGATCCTGGAGAGCTCACCTCCCACCACCATGCTCTGGGTCCTGCCCCTCAGCCAGTTTTCCACTCATTCAGTGAACTTCTCATCAACCCCTAGATCTACAAATTCCTGATCAACCTCTTGTGGGGTGCAGAGTCAAACACTTTGTTGAAGTCCAGGTATAGGATGTCCACCGCTTTGCTGCTGTCCACTGTTTTAGTAACACAGTCAAAGAAGTCAATCATATTTGTTTGACACAATCTCCCTCCTACAAGCCTGTGTTGCAATTCGTCCTGGAGGCCATTCTCTTCCAGATACTCAGTTCACCTTTCCTTAAGTATGATCTCCATTAGCTTGCACACGAATGAAGTCAGACGGACCAGTCTGTAGTCCCCTGAATAAGCCTTGGGACCGTTCTTATAGAGGGGCACTACATGTGTCATTCTCCAGTCCTGTAGTACCACACCCAATTCCAGTTAACTATTGAACAGGTCAGCCAAGGGACCTGCAGGACCCTCCACTAGCTCCCTCAGCACATTTGGATATATACTGTCTAGGCCTAGAGATTTATCTACCCTTAAACCTAGAAATACTTTCCTTGCCCTATCCACCTCTATCAAAACATCTTTATGCCCTCAACCATCTCCCCTCCCATCTCCTCTCTTTCCCCCTAGTGGCACCATTCCATCTCTCTCCCTAGTGAAGACTGAACAGAAGTACTCATTCAGTACCTCTGCTTTACCCCCCCTTCTCCTCTACCCACCCATCCCCTTTCTTGAGCCTAGCAATCCCATCTTTATTGTCCCTTTGTTCACTAGTGTAGTGAAAATACCTTCTTCTATTTTTAATTCCCTTAGCTAGCTAAAGTTCCTTCAGAGCTTTAGCCTGCCAGACTACCCTACCTGCTTCACTAGCCATCTTCGGATAGTCCTTCCTGTCTTCATCCCTCTAAGTCCTCCTGAACCTCTTGTAGGCTTACCACTTCTCCCTTACTGCCTGGGCAACCTCTCTGCTAAACCAGCTGGTGCCTTGGTCGTTGGGGTTTTCCCTTGCCTCTGCCCCCTGCTGAGTTGCCTCCATTTGCTGTTATTATTTACTGTTTTTGTTTTTCCACATACATTGTTTCCCTCCTGGAGCTGACAGGTGGCTTGGCCCTTCCCTCAGAGAGGTTCACTCTCTGGCCCTGACACTCCCACACCCGACCCACCCAGCAAGCCCCCATGGGTCCCCCCCATAACAGGGCCGAGGGTGAGGGGTGTCGACTTCTCTCCTCCCCCGGAGACCGGCATCCAGACTCAGGGGGGGGCTGGTACAGGTGCCACAGAGCCATCATAGAGCCTGCCTGCCTCTCCACTTTTTCCACCATGTTTTCTCCCCTCCCCTTGCTGCAGTCATTCCAGCGCATGTGGAGGCACATGCACGCAATGATCCAGGGCACCGTCCTTATCCTAGCTGCTCCCATCTGCACTGCCCTCAGGCCTCCACCCAGCCAGTAAAGGACAGCCACCCTACGGACACTCAATCCAACTCTCAGCCTGCCCCCCCACTGACCCCCAATAACCCAAGCTCTTTCCTGAACCCGGGTCACCGGCATGACACGAGGTGTGGCATCCTGCACTTCAACCCTCAGTGCCACCAGGCCAGCTCAGTATTATTAACTGTTTAAACACATTTCTTTGGGAACCTTGGACTAAAGCTGCCTTTTTGGTTAGGCAGGAGGCTCAGGAAAGGGTGGGAGCATGAGTAGCCAAAGTGATGCTGGGCCATGTAACTAAGCCTGCTAACTTTTTTTTATATATTTTAACATGTAACGTTTGTTGTTATCAATTCCTGAATATAAATACCCCCCAAACAGTGGAAATTATTGGTTATTTGATCATAAATAATGAACAACAGTATTTGGTAATGAATATTCATTACTCGTAAATCCTTAATATTTTGGTTGAATATGCATTTTGATTATGCCTCCAAGTGAAGTGCCAAAAAACTAGAAGCTGATTCATTCATGTTTTGGTGGATTGAAGTCTCACTGAAGGGTCAGAAGTGTGAGTAGAGCTCCTAAACTGAACTATGCTGTGTGTTTTTGGAGTGGGGTTGGGGGGGAAGACACCAATTACAGATGGCATTTAAAGTTGCTCTAAAATCCACACAACTCATAGTTTTTTTGTTATTGGCTTATTGGTCAAGTACTTGTTTTTTGGGGGACAGGTATATTCTTTTTTTCTTCCACTCACTAGTTGCCTGTTTCTCTTCAGCTGTTCTGCCTACTCTGCTCATCAGCATCACAGTGCTGGACACCAGATCTGGCCAGATCTGCCCATGCAGCTGTGCCCCATGGGGAAAGACCTGACATGGCTGTCCCTGGGAACCAAGTGCCCTGGCCTCAAATCTAGCCAATGTCAGTCATGGGAGGAGCTAGGGCAGATGTCGGAATGAGTGATGGTGGGAGACAGGAGGACATTATGCTCCATCTGGGAGCATTTTATCCATTGGAAATCTCACCTTCTAACTCCTCTATGGCCTTTCTATGGCAGTGCCTTGGCCTGGGGAACATGATATTGCATGGTTACCCACAGTGACAAGTGACACTCAAATTCATCACTGGACCCACTCAAGCACAGTGAGGACCTATGCCCCCCTACCCCCCAGAGTCATTCAGTGCTACAGTACTGTGTTTCTGTAGAACCCACCATACTCCACCAGGCCAGTCTAGAAGAATGGACTTTCAGGGAGATCTAGGGTCACCCACAAGGGACTGTAGAGCACTACACTGGTGCCACTGGGCTAAGTTAGAATGCAGTGCCAGATCAGCTCCCCAAAAGTGTTGAATGCCACATTAACTCCACACAGGAGTTTTGCTAAATTTTATTTATTTAGTTTTTGTTGACCGGGTAAGTGCACTAGACAAATCCTGCCTATTTTCAGGCATGACCCGGGGGAAGGGGATACAGACGAATGCCAACTGACCTTGAACCAGATGAAGCTGTTGGTGGTATTTTTAGTGAATGAGAGAAATTTGGCCAGGACACCGGGGGAAATTCCCTTACTCTTTTTGATAAGTGCCATGGGATCGTTAACATCTCATGAGAAGAAGTCAGAAGGGGAAGGAAGGAAACATTCAATTCAATGCTTTAGAGTAACTGGTAATTGCTATTTTGCTATTTTTCTTTTAAACTTAGATTGTGGGCTTTTAGTGACACTATACTTTCTTTGTTGTCTTTACTTAAAATTGTTTTTGGGCTGTTGAAAATTTAAAACATAGTGGTGTGTAACTCTGTGCTGTCTTTAACTGCTGCAAATTTTATCTTGGCTTGTCTAACTGCCCTGTAGTTGGGTGAAGGGTGTTAATTGTCTGGCCTCTGACCTCAGCTACGTGATAACTGGAGGTGGGGCTTAGTCAGAGTTAAAGTAGCAAACAGAGTTTTATTTTCTCAGAAGAAGCCAGAAGGGGAAGGAAGGAAACATATTCAATTCAGTGCTTTAGAGTAACTGGTAATTGCTAATTTTCTTTTAAACTTAGATTGTGGGCTTTAGTGATACTATACTTTTGTTGTCTTTACTTATAATTGTTTTTGGGCTGTTGAAAATTTATAACATAGTGGTGGTGTAATTCTGTGCTGTCTTTAATTGCTGCAATTAATTTCCCTCCCTTCCCTAACTCTTAATTATATGCCCTGTTAAATCTGATTGACAGGAGCTAAACACAGGGTATAGTAAGGTATGAAGTAGGAGGGGCATAAGGGAAGAAGCCCACCCTCAGCACGACAAGTGTTTTGACTCATTTATTTATTTATTGTTTTTTCTTTAAAAAAAAATATCTGAGGATCAGTGGCAGGATTTTTAGTACATTAAATTAATAAAAAGGGAACTAGGAGAGCTTCAGTAGCAGACAAGTAGTGGAACTGCAGTATAATGTGGGGAGTGGTGCAATGCAGTGGCAATGGGGCAGCCATATTCAGGCAGACCTTCTGGACACTGAGGTGCTTCCCTATCTGCATGCATCTCTCTGGACTGCAGGATGAGGTAGCCAGACTCAGAGCGGAAGTAAACTGGGTCAGGAGTACCATCACCCCTATCCAGGTACCACCCAGTCTAATGCAACTGCCTCAAAGGATGCTGAGAACAAGAAGCACTTGGATGACAGTGGGCTCAGGGAGGGTTACAGCAGTCAGGAAGAGGCACATCCCAGATCCTATTCCACTCAAGAACTCATATGCCACACTGGCAAATGAGGACAACCAAATAGAGGTACCCAGAGAAGTGGAACAAAAGGATGTGGAGGTTAGCAAAGGAGGTGACCTCAGCAGGGAAAGCAGTGGACCCCAGAGGAGGAGGAAGCAAATCCTGGTAGGGGACTCCATCATAAGAGGAATCCAACTAGGAACACAGGAGGGGGAGGACAGGGAGGTGAGATGCCTACCAGGTGCCACGGCATGGAGGGATGGTAGGAAGATCCTGGGGATTACTGGGAAGGCAAGACGGGAGGGTGAGCTGGATGTCATTATCCACCTAGGTACTAATAACCTGGCAAATAGGGAGCCAAAGGAAGTTCAGGAAGAGTTTAGGAAACTGGGGAGGGGTCTCAAGCAAGTAGCTACTTCTGTCACTTTCTCAGAAGTACTATCTGTGAGAGGCAAGGAAGAGCATAGGAGTGCATGCACCAGGAACTTTAACTCATGGTTGAAGAACTGGTGCTGTGAGGAAGGGTTTGGATTCATTGATGACTGGGGACCCACCTGGAGGGATGGAGGTTGTTCAAGCCTGACGGCCTGCATCCATCCTGGAGGAATCCAAGCACTCAATGATAAGTTTAAATGCTACATTGATAGCATTTAAACTAGCAAAGGGGTGGCAGGCTGCAAGGAGGGTACCTACTGCTCACCCCCACAGCTAGCAGTGAACCAGTGAACCAGAGAGGGCTATTCTGCAAAGCAGTGTGCAAAAGATGGAGATTAGTGCCCAAGAGGTGGATAAGCAGAAAGGGCAAAATTCGCAGAAGGGCAGACAGCAAGGAGAACCAGGATAAATGACAACCAAGGAAGGGGCTGGAGTAGAACAGTGAAACAGTCTAGAGAGGTCAAATCATGGAAAGCCATGTGTGCAAATGCCAGGAGCCTTAGCAACAAGATGGAAGATCTGGAGGCTGTCATGGTACAGTCAGACCTGGACATTGTGGCCATCACTGAAACCTGGTGTAATGATAACCACGACTGGGAGATTGCCATACCTGGCTACAACATATTCAGAAGAGACAGAGCAGGCAGAAATGGAGGAGGAGTGGCACTGTATGTGAAAAATGACATAAGGGCCACAGAGATCCAGGAGGAACAAAATGGGGGAGAGATACTGTGGGTTAAGCTGGAAAGGAAAATGGGGACAGCCATCCACACAGGTGTGGTCTATAGACCACCAGCCCAGGAGAAGAAACAGATAGGGAGCTGATGCTAGCCATCCAAAGGATGGCAGACAAGGGTGAGGTAGTACTGGTTGGAGACTTCAATATTCCAGATGTGGACTGGAGCATCCCAGCAGCAGCATCAACTAGGAGCAGATTTATCCTGGACCTCTTGAAGCTCTTCCTCAAGCAACTGGTCATGGAACCAACTCAGCAGAAGGCAATACTGGACCTTGTGCTCACAAACAGGGACAGTGTGATGGGGGTAACAGTGGGGAGCACCTGGGAAACAGTGACCACCAGTCATTGTGGTTTGAAATCACAGAAAGAGCAGAACCAAACCACACAAAAACACATATCCTGGATTTTAGGGGGGCAGACTTTGGGAAAATGGGGAGATACTTGAAAGAGGCATTAAGGGAATGGGACAGGATTCAGGGGTTGAGGAACAGGCAGTATTTAAATGGGGATTATAAGAACAACAGAATTATGCATTAAGCAGGTTAGCAAGAGGAAAAGGAAGAGGAGACCATTATGGTTTTCCAAAGAGGTAGCAAAGAAAGTGAAAGCCAAAAGATTGCATTCAGGCAATACAAAAGACACAGGCAGAAGGGGATAGGAAGAAGTACCAGGAGAAGCAAAGGGAGGCAGGAGGTCAATAAAGGAAGCCAAAGCTCAGACAGAAGAACACATTGCAAAATCAGTGGGTAGAGGGACAAAACATTTTACAGGTACATAAGTGAAAAAGAAAGACAAAGGAGGGATAGTGAGACTGAAGGGGAGGATGGGGGCACGTGAGGATGACAACAGTAAAGCTGACATATTGAACAGGTATTTCTGCTCAGTCTTTACTGAGGAAGAGGAGGGTAATGGGTCTGAAGGGAGTACAAGGGTGAGAATGTGCAGAAATGGACACAAGTCCCTTTACACGAGAAAGGGTCCTGAAGGAACTGGAAGTATAAGAGTTGATAAAGCAATGGGGCCAGATAGGGTGCACCCAGGGTCCTTAAAGAACTAAGAGGTGTGGCTGAACCTCTGGCTATCCTGTTTGCCGATCACTGGAAACAGGGAGGTACCCAAAGACTGGAGGATAGCAGATGTAGTCCCCTTATACAAAAGTGGGAACAAAGAGGAAGCAGGGAACTATAGACCAGTCAGCCTCACCTTGGTAGTGGGAAGATCATGGAAGCACTACTGAAGGAGATTGGTGGAACATTTGGTTGTCAATGGACTACAGGACCCAAGGCAGCATGGTTTCACCAGGGGAGGTCATGTCAGACCAACCTCGCTGAATTTTTGATTGGGTGACTAGGGAGGTGGATCAGGGAGGGCAGTGGACATGGCCTATCTGGACTTCAGCAAGGCCTTGACACTGTGCCACATAGAAGACTATTACACAAACTGGGGAATATGGGGTGGGTAGGACAGTAGTGTGGTGGGTAGGTAACTGGCTGGGCGGCAGGACACAGAGGGTGGTGGTAAATGGCTGTCACTCCACAGAGGGAAGAGTGACCAGTGGGGTACCACAGGGATCAGTGCTGGGACTGGTCCTATTCAACATCTTCATCAGTGACATTCAGAGGACCTAGAAGGCAGAATTTCACTGTTCGCTGATGACACAAAGCTCTGTAACTGAGTAGACACACCAGAGGGTGTAGACAGAATGAGAAGCGACCTGCAGAAACTTGAAGAATGGTCAGGGTTTGGCAGTTGAAATTCAATGCAAAAGAAGTGCAAGATAATGCATATGGGCACAAAAACCCTGGTACAATATATCAGTTGGGGGTGAGGATATAGCATGCACCAAGCAGGAAACGGATCTTGGGGTTGTCATCTCTGATTACCTCAAGGTAGGAAACAGTGTGACAAGGCAGCAGGTAAAGCAAATAGGATGCTGAGATGTATAGGCAGGGGCATCACCAGCAGGAAAAGAGAGGCATAACTCCGCCAAAAGGTAGCACTAGTGAGGCCCCACCTGGAGTACAGTGTACAGTTCTGGAGACCATACCACGTAAGGACATAGACAGGGTAGAGAAGGTTCAGAGGAGGGCAACAAAGATGGTGCATGGATTGCATCACAAGTCCTATGAAGACAGGTTGAAGGAACTGAACATGTACTCCCTGGAGGAGAGAGGGAGAGAGGGATATGACAGAGACATACAAGTATCTTACAGGGAGGAACATGTGCAGGAAAACACTATTTTTAAGTGAAAAGATGTTCCAGAACTAGAGGGCATGGGATGAAGTTGGAGGGAGGACGATTCAGAGGAAACATGAAAAGAATTTCTTCACAGAACGGGTGGTGGACAAGTGGAACACCCCACCAGAGGAAGTGGTGGGGGCTGAAACAATCACGGGATTTAAGAATGCATGGGATAGACATAAAGGAATTCTGGAGGTCAGGGGTAAGGGGCAACAGACTTCTAGGGAAACAAACTGAACTTACAAGCTCAAATGGGCAGACTGGGTGGGCCATAGGCCTTTATCTGCCGACAATGTCTATGTATCTATGTACCTGAACTACCACCGATCCAGGCAGATGGGACCTCGGTTTAACGTCTCATCCAAAAGACGGCACCTCAGAAGTGCAGCACCCATCTCATGCTGCACTACAGTGTTAGTACTGGGATGTTAACCCAAGTGCCATATGTGGGAACTGAACCCACAGCCCTGTGATCTCCCGGCCTCAGAGGCAAGTGTGCTACCTACTGAGCCACTGACACTGTCATGATTTTTTAGGGCACTCCACTGGTACTACAGGCTAGGCTAATTATCGAAAACCACACCAACTCCTCACATGAGCTTTTTTTCAAATTTTTTTTTTTTTCAAATGTGAACTTTCCTTTAACAGAACTTGAAAACAAAACACTGCAAGATGGGTTTGCTTAGTGGTAGGGTGTGCAAGCTGAGGCTGGCTTGGGGTCAGGCATATTGCAGAGGTAAGATGCCTGGCTCCTAGGAAAGGCACATGTGGATAGCCCAGCATCCAAGATACCCCTGCTAGGTGATTGTGGAATGCCAGCTGAGTTGATTATAACTGCAGCTGCTCATGCCATCTCCCAGCCTGAGAATTGATCCAGCCAGAGAGGCCTCCCAAATCCAGTGGGGGACAAAAAGATTCATGACAAGTCTAAGGAAGAATGCAGCCAGGGCAGCCTCTCCCCCAGGTAAGGGACAGGAGATTTACAAGGTACAAAATGAGGAAAACAGACTAATAAAACAATATAGCAATAAACTGTAGTCTCCTGCTGCTGTTGTTCTGTCATATATCACCACTGTGTAGCTCTTAAATAAATTAAAATAATAATGACTGCACATAACATGCACATCTAGGTAATATCAAATCATAACCAAAGCCCTTCAATAACACACCAGGAAAAATTAATTTACATGGGCCATGTTTTAAAATGATAGGATAGTGATATTTTAATAACGCTCTTAGTCTGGGCTTCCCCAGCAAATGTGTTTTTCAGTACATTAAACCAGAAAATAAAGTCAACAACTACATCAGCTCTTAAAATAGTTATTATAAATATGGTTGTCACAGCAAACTGCATAGAAAGTAGATTAATGTTGTAAAAGTAATATATGATGCAAAAATAAATAGAAAGTGTTAGATTGCCCTATTTTTTGCCCTTGTCGCATGAATCTTAGCCAGAAGCCAGCACTAAAGGGAGCAAAAAAAACCTGAAAGGGAATTCCTGGGAGTGAGCTATTTGTGATATAACATTTTCAGTGTACAATATATAGTGCAAGTTTCTATATGCTCAGCACACATTATGTTTCAGTATATGGTGACTGTAGTTCAGTATACACAGTAGTGTATACATTTCCAAATGTAGTGCATGTGTTTTTTTTTTTTGTTATACTGTTTCTCTCCTGGCATACCAGGACTGCTTCCTTTTACCTGGCATCCCTGTGGGACTCCAGCCACCATCCATCAACACCGCACCCCCTTAGGTCCTCACCTTCTTCTTCTGTGGCTTACTCCCCACAGTGGGGTGGTGGGGAGTCCCTAACTCACCAACTCTGTCCGGATTCAGTTCAGGCGACGCCCCCAGAACTGGTGTTACATCGGATGGCCATCTAGCCACTCAGCCAGGATGCCTTGTTTTTCACTTTTTCTCCCTCCTGAGCAGTGGAGCATGCAATACCATCGGGGGACATACTATGCACATGTCCGCCTGCAGCACATCTGACAGCTGCTCCTTTGCCCCCCCTTGTAGACACAGCATCAGTGTGTCAGACCTCAGCCACTGCTAGGGGCCAGGCAAGCACTGACTACTGGGAGACCCCCCACTCCAGGGAAGGAGAGCTGTCCGAGGATGCTCCATCCTTCTCCACCCCTGCTGACCCTCATCAACCTGAGATCCCTCCCAAACATGGGTCATCGGCATGGCACAAGGTGAGGTGTCCAGTGCACTGGGCTGGCCAGTGTATGTGTTTTAATGTACAGTGTATGAGTTTCAGTAAATTATATTTACTGCATGTTTTAATATATAGTGTAAGTGTTTAGGTATATGGTGTATGAGTACGAGTATGTAGTATATGTGTTTCAATATATGAAATATGTATTTCAATATATAGTATATAAGTTTTAATCTGCAAAAAGTATATGTGTTTCAGTGTGAAACATATGTGTTTTAGTACATGGTGTATGCATTTCTCCACATAGTCTATGAACTGATTTCATTATATGATTCATGAATTTTGCCATACTGTATATGTGCATTTCAGTAACAAATGTACATTATATGTGTATACATTATAGGGGTGTGGTCACGCCATTATAGTTAGGGTTGAGTAGGCTGTTTAATGTTAAACCCCTAACTTTTCACTTTAATAGATTCACCACCTTACAATGGATTTACACACAATTTTGCATGCATGGTCTTGGGGGCAAGGTCTCTTGATGTGCCAAGTTTTGTTCTAGTCAGATGTGCAGATTCTGAGATCGGGATTGCAAAATAAGTGAAAAAAATCAGGGGGGTTGTTGGTTTTTTTTGTAATCACCTAGCACCCAGATGGTTGAGAATTTTGGTCATAAAGTTCCAGGGTAGAAAGGGCTTCAGCCAGATTGATGCCTTTCACTGGTTTGGTGAAAAATATGAATCCATTCCGGAGTTATAAGGATTTGAAATTTCAGTTCTGAGCATGCTTAGTATGGTCTTTTGGATAGCTGTTTCATACAGAAAATGAATTTGGGCCATACATAAAACAATTCTGTTTCATATTGGGGGATAAATCTTTTTTCTTGACAAAAGAATTCTTGTATCATATGGCTGCCATCTTAATTCCATTTTTTTTTCCAAAAACAAATTGTTTTAAACCCATAAAAATCATATCATGCAAAGACAGCAACACATATGTATTGCAAATTATGACCTCCTTAGGTGGATTCTGCTGTTAGTATTTAGAAAAATCACCCAGAAATCTGTTGACATTTTTAAAATCTTTCTTGTGACCTGAATTTCTTTTTTTGAATGGCCATATGAAAAAGGAATAGGGCAATATGCAAAAAGATTCCCTTTATAAAAAAAAAGAATTTGACTTCATTTTTTTTCCACATTGTTTCTTCATATGAGGGACTCTTTTTTAGTATGAATGACACAACCACACAAAAAAAGTTCCCTTAATCTGAAAAAAGAATTTGTACCTAGTTTTTTTTTCGCATTATTTTTTTGTATGACGGGATCTTTTTTCATATGAATGACACAACCTCACGAAAAAAATTCCTTCATATGAAAAAAGAGTTTGGGCTTAGGTTTTTTTTTCTTCAAATGCTTTTCTCGTATGAAGGACTCTTTTTATTATACAAACAATACAGCCTGACCTGTTTCTTTCCATATTTTAACTTTAGCAAGCCATAACTCTGTTAATATATGCAGTTAATGGACAAGCTATATATCAAAATAAAGTCCTTAATGAGTACTACAACACTAATTCATACCACCCACTCACAAAATTTAGGGGCCATATAAAAACCATAAACATTTAAAAAACTATAATTCCTGTAGGATAACATTGCAACTTTAACAAGCTGTAACTCTGTCAATCTTTGGAGTTAACAGACAAGGTATATTTGTCCATAAAATCCAGGTGGGTAGCTGTGATCAATAAACTCTGACTGGTGCTCAGTAGCAGGGCTGCCAGCCCTCAATGCTATGAAAGATCTCTAAAAGTTGTGGCATAGGACTTAAAGAAACTGGGCAGTATCTTGAGTCAGTTGTTGCACACTGGCAAAGTAAAGAAAGAAAGCTTTAAAGGATCTGCAGCACGTGACTGCTCTGCCCTGTCCACCAGTGCTTCAACTTCTCATGAATCTTCCTCAGGGTGGAAGACATGCTTAGTTGAGCGCTATGGACAGAGCTACAGTCACACCCTGCAGACCCTTTTTTTAAAAAAACTTTGCTTTACTTTTGCCAGTGTGCAATAAATTGATCAAGATACTTCTTTGTTGGCGTTTCATTTGGGTCTCGAGTGCCACTACAATTTTGGAGTTATTTCTTATATGTCACTAGAACGGTCTTAATGAGTACTACAACCCTAATCCCCTAAAAAATAGGAACTGAAAATAGTCCATTCTTACAAAGCACATAAATTGCTTTTCTGAAGGAATGGAAGCACAGGGCCGAGAGGGCCCAATAGTTTCACACCCACTTACACATGTGGATGAATGGAGGCACAGAACAGCAAACCTCAGGGGGCTCTGCACTTTAGGATCTGCATGAATGACAACACAATTCTACTGTCTCAAAAAGTAAGGATATTCATTGCAAAAAAATTTGTTAATGCACCAGTTTAAGAGCTACTGACACCTCAAAGAAAACTTAGAAAAAATATAGTAATTAGGTACAATTCAGCTTGCATTCCATGTGCATTCTATATATTTCTTTTCCTCATTATTTATTGCTGAGTAAATCTGCATGAGTATGTGATTTTTATCCCCTAGATTGCCCTTAGAGTTTATCTCCCTCTGTAGCTTACTCCCTACTTCAAGTCATGATCATCTGTTGTGACATCACAATCTGTTGCCATGGTAGTAACTGTGATGTCACAAGCAGGGTATTTTGAACTCAGGTAGGGAGAAAGTAACAAAAATAGATGAACTTCTCAGGATCAAAGTTCCTGTTATCATGCAAATCACCTCAGTAATATATAATGGGGAGAAGGAATACAAAACAAATGTGAAATACAAGCTGAACTGTGTCAAAATGTTATGCTTTGTTAAAGTTCTCCTGAAGGTGTCAGCTGCTCTTTAAGGTTAAAGCAACAAAAATAGTGAAATGTGGTGTTAGGGTTTACAACCCTAACTCCCCTCCCCCCACCCCAAGCACCAAAAGTAAAAACATTATAGTTTTCCCTGTCTTCACTCTTGGCGAATCAGGGGTGGGGTGTTCCTTAGAAACAGAAATATAGACTTTGATGGCAGATAAGGACTGCTTGGCCCATCTAGTCTGCCCATTTCCCTACTTACAGGATAGGCCACAGATCCTAGTTAACCGACAGCCTATTTCTTCCTACCCCCACAAGAATTGCCTTATGTCTGTCCCATGCATTCTTGAAGTCTCCCACAGTTTTAGACCCCACAACCTCCCTCAGGAAGGCTGTTCCATGCATCTACTACCCTCTCTGTGAAAAAATACTTTCTACATTGCCCCTGAACCACCCCATCTTTAAATTGTGTCCCCTTGTTCTTGCATGTTCTTTTTTGAAAGATGTTACCCTCTTGGACTTTGTTGATTCCACTGAGGTACTTACAAGTTTCTATCATGTCCCCCTCTCCCTTCTTTCCTCAAGGGTATACATATTAAGCTCCTTAAGTCTCTCCTCATATGGCTTCTCTTGCAGACCCTTGCACCATTTTAGTTGCCCTCCTCTGACTGCCTCGTCCTGTCTATGTCCTTGTGGAGATGGAGTCTCCAGAACTGGACACAGTACTCCAGATGGGGTCTCACCAACTGTCTGTACAGAGGGACAACAACTTTCTGTTTTCTGCTGGTGATGCCTCTCCCTATGCATCCCAGTATACCCCAGCCCTCCCTACTGCCTTCTCACATTGCTTGCTAACCTTAAGTTCATCTGATATGATTACCCCCAGGACCCTTTCCTTTTTTGTTGTTGTTACTATCTCCCCACCCACTGTGTATTCTTCCCCTGGGTTCTTGTTTCCCAGGTGCATTATTTTGCACTTCTTTGCATTGAATCCTAGCTGCCATACTTCTGACCATTCCTCCAACCTTGCCAAGTCCCTTCTCATCCTTTCCATGCCTCCTTGTGTATCAACCCTGTTGCAGATCTTTGTGTCATCTGCAAAGAGGAATACTTTTCCTTCTAGTCCCTCTGCAATGTCACTTATAAAGACATTAAAAAGGACTGGACCCAGTACTGAACCCTGCGGTATCCCACTAGTAACCCCTCTTTCTTCAGAGTGGACTCCATTTACAATAACCTTCTGTGTCCTGTTGTCCAGCCAATGTTTTACCCAGGCTACCACCCTGGGACCCACTCCCAGGCTGGTTAATTTGACTATTAATCTTTTGTGTGGGACTGTGTCAAATGCCTTGCTAAAGTCTAGGTAGGCCATGTCCACAGCCCCTCCCTGGTCTACTACTTTGGTCACCCAGTCAAAGAAATCTATTAGATTCATCTGACATGACCTTCCCGCTGTGAACCCATGCCGCTAGGTACTCAACAATTCTTTCTTCCAGAAGTGATTCCATCACTTTCCCCACCACAGAGGTCAAACTGACAGGTCTGTAGTTTCCTGCCTCTGACTTGGTCCCACTTTTGTGAAGGGGAATCACATCCGCCTTCCTCCAGTCCTCGGGTACCACACCATCCTCCCATGATTTATTAAAAGAGTAGCCAGTGGTTTCACTAGTTTCCCCTTAATTCTTTTTAGAATTCTGGAGTGAATTCCATCAGGCCCCATTGCTTTGTCCACCTTCAGTTTTAGGAGTTCTTGCAGAACCCTTTCTTCTGTGAAAGGACTGGGATCGACCCTCCTATCAAGAGTGCTTCTGTTAATTGGATTAGGCACTTCCCCCTCCTCTTTTGTGAATACTGAGCAGACATATTCATTCAGTATCCCTGCTTTTTCACTGTCCCCCTCTGCCCACCCACCGTTCATTCTATTCAGCCTCACTATCCCTCCCTTTGTCTTTCTACGCTCTCTGATGTACCTATAAAAGGTTTTATCCCCCTTCTTAACCAAGTTGGCTAAATTTTCCTGTTTGGGCCTTTGCTATTTTGACTTCCCTCCCTGCTTCCTTCTGCCTTAACTGGTACAGCTCTCTGTCCTGCTCCTTCTGTGTTTCCCTATACTTCCGGAATGCTATCTTTTTCCCCGGATTGTGGTGCCCTTTCCAGTCTCCAAGGTGACCCACAGTGCCTCCTCTCCTCCCTGTTTGCTCTTTTGTTCAGTTGCTTTTATCCCTTCCTTTACATAGAAAGCTACTCCTCCCCCTTTTCTCCCCTGCCTGTCTCTCCTGTAGGTTATGTACCCTGGTATGTTAACATCCCAGTCATGGTTCTCTGTGTACCATGTTTCTGTGACTGCTACAATATCCAGACATCCCTCTTCCATCAAGGCCACCAGCTCAGAGAGCTTGTTGCCCCAACTACAGGCATTGGTACTCATTACATTCCATTTTCTGATGGCCTTACTCCTTTTTGCCCCATCCCTGTCCTTCTTGCCTTTATCACTTTCCCCATTTACCCCTGCCCTTCTCCCTATCGACACCTCTATGTTGGTGTTTACCGCACTTATTACCATGATTTTATTTTGGCGGAGCTAGGATTTCCCTGCTCCTTTCCAGTGCCTCCCCCTTTGGCTAGTTTAAATGCTTGCCAATGAAGTATTTAAACCTATCACCTAGGATCCTGGGTCCCCTCCTGGACAGATGCAGCCTATCATGCCAGTATAGGCTTGCATCACTCCAGGTGAACCCCCAGTCCCCAATGAAGCCAAATCCCTGAGCTTCACACCAGTTTTTCAACCACTGATTGAATCCCATGGTGCAGAACACCCTAGCCTCTCCTACGCCATAGATGGGCAGCAGCACCTCCAAGAAGGTTACCGTGTGTGCTACTTGTCTAAGGCCCCTCCCTAATTCCACAAACTCTTCCTGCACTTCTCTAATCCCATTCTTAGCCAGGTCATTTGTCTCTAAGTGGACAATGACATCCAGCTCCCTCACCTGTGCAGCTGCTCTGGCAGTCATGAGAATTCACTCCCTGTCCCTTCAAGCCATGGCGCCAGGCAGGCACCTTACCTCCCTCTCCCCTTCCTCCCCCAGTTCTACCTTCCTAACAATTGAGTCCCCCACCAGGAGTTGTTTCCTTCCTCTGTGGGGTCCCATGTCACCCTCCTGTGGGTCTCCTTTGTGGAGGTTCCCAGCATCCTCCTTGGTCTCCACTGTGGGTGCCTCCATAGAGGAACAACACTTTGCCAGAATGGCATAGGAATTGTGGAGAGGTACAACTGGAGGGATGCACCTCTGTTCCACCACCCTCACCCTCCCTGAGCCACTGTGGTACAACCACTCCTCTTTCTTGACAACCTCTGAGGCAACGGCAGTGGCACTGGTGGTCCCTGGATGGAAAAAGAGGTCCCACAAATCCTGGCCAACTCAGCCTGGAGATGAGCAACCTCCTCCCTCAGCCCAGAGATGGGACAACACCACATCCTCCAGAACATCTCCCGGAAGACTGCTGCTCCACAGCCACTGCACTGCACCACTCCCATCATGTCTTATTTCTGGCCCCTTAACTGTTTGGAATCCTTACTCTTTCCTCTTTTTTTCTCTTGTCTCTCTACTTACTTTCTGCCTGTGTGCCCTTTAAGCTCCTGATTGTCCTGTTCTGAGACAAGAATATCCTATATTTCTCAGTAGACCCCTTACTACTCTTGCCCTTCTAGGATGGTGGGTCTTTGGTGGCTCTGTGATCACTCACTTCCTGCTCCCAAACAGGAAGTTCCTGTTGTCAGTCAAATCCTGTGCCTATAAAAGTAGAACTAGCTTTGGGTGGGAGGGTGGAGGGGAGGGAAGAAGGGCAATATAGTCCCAGTAGAGAAGTCCAGTCACACAGCAGTCCTTCCTCCTGGTGTCTTCTGCCAAGCTACTAGCAGAATGTTTCTAAGGCAGCCTTTAAATTTAGCTTCCTTCTAGCTAAGCCACTCCCCCTACTTACTAGATCTTTCTAAAAGTAAGTTAAACTGCACAGTTATCAAGTCCTTTCAATCACCTGAGATTTACACCTAGATAACTGTTCAGATAACCATTCAGTTCAGTTAACTCAGACAAGCACACACTTTTTTTTGTGTTTTGTTTGTTAGTTTGTTTTTCTTCCCCTAAATTAAAGGTCAAAGTACAAGAGTTTCTTCGGGTTCTTAACCCTAATGCTCAACCCCACTGTCATATATTCTTCAAATGTAGAGACCTGTGTCTCTCTATACAGTACCAACAACCTCTATGTGCTGCATGAATCAAACAGATCACATCTGACCTTATTTGTGGATGGAATGGGGTGAGCATTAGGGCTAAGAACTCAAAGAAACACCCAACCCCTGATTTTCCAACAGTGAAGACAGGGAAAACTGTAATGTTGTTTCCATTTTGTGGTGGGAGTGGGGACTTAAAGAGCTAGTGTACTGCTTGGGATTAATAGTAATTTTCAGATGTAGTCAGCTATTACTTCTTATATCTCAAGTATTTTTCCTTTTCTGTTTTCTAATTAGAAGATTTTCCACCTGGCAGTACTGGGGTGATGTGTGGAGCAGCATTCTGTCTGGAGGGAAAAAAAAGTCAGTTTTGTTCCTCCAACTACATTGTCAGAAATGAGACCTAACATCTTGAGGCACCCAAATCCTTGCAGGCTGAACAGTGACTCTCACAAACTACCAATCAAAATGCAGGAAATTGTGATATCACTAGTAACCAGGGACAGCCAGTCCCTGCTGCTTCATGTGAAAGTGAAACCTGGCAGTGAGAAATGATTTTCATTGGTTACTAGTGATGTCATTCAGTGTGGTCTCAGTGTTGATGTAATGGGAGGAACAGAACTGACCTTTGTTTCCCCTCCAGACAGACTGCTGCTCCACACATCACCGCAGTACTGCCAGGCGAAAAATCTTCTAATTAGTAAACAGAATAGAAAAAAATACTTGAGATATAAAAAGTGATAGCTGACTACATCTGAAAGTTACAATTAATTGCAGACCATTTCCTGGCAGTACACTAGCTCTTTAAGGTTGTAAACCCTAATGCCACATTTCCCTACTTTTATCATTTTAACCCTAACTGGTACATTAATGAAGTTTTTTGCAATGAATATAAAGTATATACAGTGTTTATTTTTATATATTATACTGGCACAGCAGTACCAGTATAGTTAGGGTTGAGTACTTTTTGCACCTTAATAACTTGGGCAGCATTTCATGAAATGGCCCAGCATTTGCCATATATTGTCTAAGAAGCAAGTTCTCACAACATGAGAAGTTTCATGAAGGCATGAAAAGAAACATTTTTCCTATACTTATTACACATATTACACATTAGTACATATATGCGTGCTCTCCTCTACAGCCTAGATAGTACAGATTTTTTTTTCCAGAAACTTTTAGGGTAGAAGCATTCTTTACCAAAGAAGTGCCTTTCGAATTGTTCATGAAAAAGAATTACTCAGTTCCATTTCTGAGCACACAGAATTCTGCAGGCCCAGCTTGGCAAGAGGAACCATTTTTTGTGTTGTGAGCCAAGAATTCCCCTGTCACACACAGTGGCATGACAGGGGAATTTTTGGCCCATGCCCCCAACCACGGAAACTTACATGGGCCTCCCCCTCCGCGCTCAGCCAGCCCTCCCTTGTCCCTAGCAGTGCTCAGCAGCGTGACACTCAGTGAACACTGGAGAACATGCAGGAGCACTCGTGAATGAAGGTAAGCTATAGACTAAAATGATCACTTTGATAAAAATGGAGCTCATTTTCTGCACTTACATGTATGTAGCATGTAAACCAGAGGTACAGGCTGCAAACAGCAATCAATTCATTCTGAAGTAAAGAGGATAAATTGGTCTAGGTCCAAGCAGGGCTGCTCCTGAAAATTAGATGCCAAGCGACAACACCAACAGTCACAAGTTAAAGTCACAGCACTCACCTCTGATTCAATAATAAGAGAGTCCACACCAACATATGTATTATAATGTCCCTTTTATTACCGATGCAGGTAAAAAAATTTGTTCCACAGCACAGCAAAAAATTTTTATCTGCATCGGTACTACAAGGGAAGTTATTTATACTTATACTGATGTGGACTCCCTTATTTTTGAATCAGAGGATAAATTGGTCCTTTATGTTTTTGAGTAGTTTCCCTTCCTCTCCCAGCTCAGTTAGCCCTCCCTGGTCCTTACCATTTATATTATATATTCATGAAGTGGTCTTTGGTGCCACCACCGGTACCACTTCATGAAAGCCCCCTCCCATCCAGATCACCAGTCCGCCCCCCATACATGTGTGGTGGCACCAGGGTGCCTGTCCCAGGTGCTGATAAAGACTATTCCAGCAATGGTGTGCCCAATCCCCAGTGTCAGCTATGATCCCACTGTAAAAAAAGGAAACCATCCCTCATTTATTTTTTTTAACATCTAACCTGCAAAGAAGAAAGCCCCTCATCTATCTCAATCCCCCACACCCCCTATCCACCCACCCCAATCCCCCACTCAGCACCCACTACTCCATCACCCCATGCTGACACCATCACTCACCTAACCATGATCCCATGGCATAGATTCACTCTCTGAAAAGATGCCCTCCTGCTGGAACCACAGCTGTGATATGAGAAAATAAAGCAAGTCCAGCTTAATGTATTTCAATGCATTTTGAACTTTTACTCATATCTTTGTCATTTCTAAATATTTTTACACTAAGTTTTCAACATGGCCCTTTTGGGACCCACCTCATGAACAAGGCAGGTGAACTTTTTTAAATCTGTCCCAAAATGTGATTTTACAGTCACTCTGCAAAATCCCTTTTCAGCCAGGACTTGAACATTTTCAACTTTTATGTAGTGGGGTCATAAGGCTATGTTGAAGATTTGGTGGAAAAATATGGGAAAATGATTAAGTAGTGAATGAACATTGAAATATTAATCAGGTGGCTAAAATAATAATCAGACAGCTGCCAAGGCACAAAAGCTTAAGGTAAATTGAGCCACTCCAAACATGTCCCTACACATGTTTTGTCTCCTGGCACTTAAGTGGAATACCACCGGAGTGGAACAGATGTAAGATTGGCATCTTATGTGTCAGCAGGCACCAGCAGAATAAAGCGGGGAACCAGGGGACTCTGCTGGTCAGCTAAGGTAAGGCACCTGTTCACTAGGGTTGTATTCACTGCCAGAAGGGCTGAAGGTAAAAGGTAGGCCTAAACTATGAACAAGAGTAACACTAGGGTTGGTGTTAGAAGGAAACAGCAAACAACAAAAGGGGGTAAAATTAATAACACCATACAGGGGTAAACGGTATGAAGGGGACAAGTGAAAGAAAATGGATAGGCCAAAACTAAGAATAGGAGCAACATCCTATATAGGGTAGGTGTGCAAAGGGTCATAGCAAGCAACATAAGGGTAAAGAGATGGACCTGGGATAGTGCAGGAGGAATTTAGAGAACTGGGGATTGGTCTTAGACAGGTGGCATCCTCAGTAGCTTTTGCTGAGGTGCTGCCTGTCTACAATGGAGGGGGGGGGAGGAGGTTCTCTGCACCAGGACCTTCAACACTTGGCTGAAGGAATGGTGCAGAGAGGAAGGGTTCACCTACATTGGAGACTGGGGATCCACCTGTCAGTATGAGAGCCTATACGGGGGTAATTTTTTACTTTTTATTTTTGTATTTACATAATCTCGGATTAACAATACCTTTGAGCTCAGAGCTCATTTACAAAGGTTCCATGTCAATAACATGACATACAATAACATATAATAAAACTACAATAAAAATTCTTAAGAACAGGTTACAGTGTCTTGTTCAACGAACAAACATAGCAGTAAGAGAGGTACAATCATGCTGTGACAATTGCCATTAAGGTAGGTAATTTGGGTCCCTGACTGTGTAGAAGCTTCAAGGGTTTAGGGTAGGGGAGTAAACTAGCTAGGGCAGCCAAAGGCCTTGTCAGTGAGCAGAAGAAAAAGGGGGGTGCAGTGGGGAAGGAAAGTGGGAAGGGTTAAGGGCAGACACTAGCTGGGGCAGCTGAATCCTTGCTGGTGATGAGAATAACGGAGGGAAGGGGAGCAGCAGAGTGGGGAAAAGGAGGCAAGTTGAGGAAAGGAGCAAAAGGGTGGGAAAGGAGGGCAGATCAGGTCAGCAGCCAGAGGCTTTGTCAGTGGCAGGGTGAGGGAGTAGGAGAGGGGGAGGGGTACAATATAGGGTAGGGGGAGGGAGTGGGGAAAGTGAAATTGGAGTATAGGAAGTATGAGGGGTGGGAGAGGGGGCAGATAGTGCTAGCGGAGCTGGATAAGGCTAGAGATCTGGATTAGGCTGGGAGGGACAGGCTATAGATTGCAGTCACACCCACAGGAGGCTGTGAAGTGTGCTCAAAGGTTAAATTTGTAGGGCCCATTCTTGGGTTCAGCAGCGAAATCTCCAGGCAGTCCATTGAACAAGGAGGGGGACTGTAATCAAAGGACATCTGACACTTTGTTGTGCAGCAGAAAGGTACTAGGTATGACAAGCTAGTCCTGCCCCTAGTCTTATGGGGGTTTGATGTGGAACAGAGTATGTTTCGGAGGGTTGGGGGGGTTAGGCCAAGCACAATTTATTTGGCCATAAGGCAGGTCTGGTATTTTACCCTACCACTGAGGTGTAACCAGCTTGACTAGGCTTACAGGTCACAGGTATGCATGAGTTGATATGCACCTGTAACTAACCTGCATCCATTCAGGAGGGGAACTGCAGTCTTCAGTGCATGGTTTAAATGTTACTTTGATGAACATTTAAACTATCCAAGGTGGGGTAGCAGAAAGAATCAGGGAGGCAGAAACTGCCCCTCTACAGGGTGAAGTAGAAAGCAGGAAGATCCTGAGGGGAGAGGGACCCCTCAGCATGTAAAATAATAAAGGAAGCCAGGTGATAGTAACAGATGGTGGAAACAGAAACATTAAAAAGATAGAGGGAAGGAGGGGGATAAAAATGAACAAACATGACAAAAGGATTGCAGGATCCTTCAGGGACATTGGGCCAGTGCTGCTCATGGGTCACCAACCACCAGGTACAGTGTATACATGCCTTTCAGATTGTTCATGAAAAAGAATTACTCCTCCAACCAGCACCTACAGTGATAACCACCCTTAATGCCTCCAAACCTTTCTTCCTGGTTCCCCACTATAGAACATCTCTGGGCCAGAGATCCTTCTCTTACAGGGCCCCTCTCTGAATGAACGCATTGCCTGGGACCTTAGCCTCTGACTCCAAACTCGGCTCCTTTAAGATTAACCTTAGAGAACACCTCCTGTCCTCCAGGGCCTGCAACTGTTACTAGTCCCTGTGCTCTTCCTTTCTACACCCCTTTCTCATTTCCCCCATCAGCCCTTAAACTATTGCCTGCCCCCTCCTCTTTCTCTCTCACACTCCTAACCCTGTCGTCTTACAATGGATGTCTTGACCTGCTCTAATAACAGTGATCTTCCATATTGTGTATATGCTGACTGCATTTGTTATGAATTTACTTATTACCACTGTGCATTGTATTAACTTTATCCTGTCATCTCTGTGCTCTGTACCTTATATGCAATGTTATTATGTTTTGTACCCTGACATGGAGCCTTTGTAAAGGGAGTCTCTGACTCAAAGGTTTGTAATTCCAAAATATATTCTAAAACAAAAAAATAAAATACACAAAGCAAAGGAGACCACTCAAGGGGAAGAAAATTAAAAACTTACAACTTAATGGTAGTCAGTGCTTTATTGTGAGCTAAAAGGACATTGACTCTATTGCCCCAGTGCTTCAACCACAGGGGTCTTCCAATGGGGCACGGTCAGTAAGAGTCCTAGCATACCTTTTAAATCTATTCCTTAAAGGGACAGATGAATCAGTGCAAACATGTATTGATCATTTAAGCCTTATAACAGTGATGATACCATGTATAAAAATATCACCATATGAAATAAAAAAAAGAAAGAAAATACATGTACATCAATGCAAAGCCTCCTGTAAACTCACCTTCCCTTCTCTAAGGCCCTGGACACACTGTGGAACTGTTTTTGAAAAACATTTTTAAAACCAGTTTAGCTAAACCATTTCAGTGCAGTCACACTACTCAGTAACCATTTTTTAAAAAACAGTTGAGTGTGACCGCACTGCTGGTGTTAAACCTGTTCTCCTTGTAACTATTTTGTGTTAAGTCCAACACACAGAACTGTGCTTGCCTGGACACACTGCAGCTAGAACTGTTTTAGTTAAACCATTACAGCTCAAAACGTTTTTACTCCTGGACAGACCTGTGAGTAAAACCATGCTAGCTCTAAAACATTTTTAAAAATGGTTTTAAGACTAGGTATCTAGCAGGGTTTAACAACACTTTTGTTAAAACATTTTAAGGGGCTTGTAGTCTGTCTGCAAACAGTGCTAGGGGGATTTAAAATGTGTTAAGGCACTTACACCGTTTTAACTTCCCAGTGTGTCCAGGGCCTTAGACATTTAATTTTAATCCTTGTTGTGCCACAGACTGATATATCAGTCCAGAATTCCAGTATGTTCTAATTCTGCTGGCAACACAAGGGTTAATAAAAGCAGAAGTTATAGTGTCAGCAATTGGTACTATGAGATATGGTAGTAAAATTTACAAGAGAAGAGTAATAAATGCCTCTCCATTTTGTTATCTTGAGTTCGAGATTCTTAACCCAGAGGCATGGTTCAGTTGATAATAGAAAAGAGCCTGGTTGAAAGGCAAATGATGGGGGGGAGAATAGTAAGTATTTGTGTTTGTTATTTTGTTTTAGAAAAAAAAAACACAATTATAGCAATATCAACAAGTCATGACTCTGGGACCAGAATGACTATGACACATGATTTTCAAATTTTAAAACTAGGATCAGAGGAAACAGTTGATGAACAAGTGTTTCAAAAGCATAATGAAAATAATGTTACTTTGGATAATAGAGCATCATTCACACAACAACATCGGTAATAATATGTGGCAAAAATAGTATATTTCAAAAAACCTGCTGGAAACTATTACTTGAAAGTGTTGAAGAAGATATGGAAAGCAGAGACATGATTGTAATGGTGAAAAAATCTAAAATGGAAAAAAAAAACATATACAACATATTAATATGCCATCTGTAACAGAATAAGAGTGAAATTCTGTTATGAAATTAATTTTTTATAGGTAAGGTGTAAAATCAATTTCTTCATTTAATCCATTTGGAGAAGGAGTGTTCAATGTTAGTATCCATCGTGTTTGCCTTAGTAATAATAAATGGGTATGACTGCCTTCTCTGGATATAATAAGGACATGTTCAGTGGCCACGGAATTTCAATTGGTTTATGTCTGACTCGTGTTTCAAGGAAATGTTTTCCAATGTAATTTCTACTGTCCCTATTTATTATTTCCCTCACATGTTCCTCTATGCGTTTTTTTAGAGCTCTAACAGTACGTCCCACATAGTGCTTGTTACAGGGGCACCACACAATGTATACTACAAAAGGGGCAGTGCACTGTATGAATTCACTGATTTCTATCCTTTTAGTATCGATAGCAAAATAGTTACCTTCTATTGCATGTTTGCAAATGTTACATCTATCACAGTGAAAAAAGCCCATTGGGGAAGGACAACCAGTGTAAAGCTGGTATATTCTCTTTTTGTTGCAATGAAGTGACTTAAAGTTAACTGGTCACCTATGATTGTACCTCAACAAAATGCTTCCCTTGGTTTATCCTTAATGGCTTTCTTTAAAGTGAGGTCAGCACTCAAAATTGCCTGTAACTTGTGTACCATGCCCCCTATCTAACCAGCTAAGGGATTGAAGTCTGTCACAGAATTAATCAGCCTTGTTTCTTGTTGGTTGCTCTGTTCCATTCTGTTTTCAGGTGTTAATAATTTCCTTCTGGCTATGTGAATCACTTTCTGATAGGCCTCATTTAAAATTTCAGTTTTATAGCCTCTAGCTTTAAATCTTTCAATTAACTCTCTGGCCTGTATTTCAAAGGAGCTCTCATCAGAACAATTTGTATGTATGTGTAACAGTTGGTTGTATGCAAGTGAATATTTTTAGTTCTTGGGGAGGGTAACTATCAGCATGTAGTAATGAGTTCCCAGCTGAAGGTTTTATGAACCCCTTAGTCACAATTGTTTGATCTGGAATGACAGAAAGTTTACATCTAAAAAAGAAATGCTGGTTTGGCTGGTGTTGCAAGTAATTTTTAAATTTATGGAATTAGAATTTAAGTGTCCCATGAAGAATTATTTTTCTTCCTTTATGCCATTCCAAATACAAAATATGTCATCAATAAAACAAGTCCAACTTATGATATTGTTGAAAAATGGATTTTGTGTTTGGTTATGGATGAACTTGTCTTCCCAAAAGCCCATGTATAAATTAATTCATGAGGGCACTACTGATACCCCCGCAAGGATTCCACATCTTTGAATGTAATAGTTATTGTCAAACATAAAAAAAGTGTCTACGAAGAAAAAATTCCAAGGCCTGTAATTTGAAAGGATTGATTCCCTGTGTGTACTTGTTTAGGAAGTAATTTACTGCTTCAGTTCCTAAGTTGTAGGGAATGCTTGTTTATAGACTGGTGACGTCTATTGTGCTCCAATGGTACTCTGGTTTCCAGATGAAATTATGTACTGTAACTTATTAACAAATGCATACTGTCCTTCACATAAGATTTCAGATTAAGCACGAGGCTGAAGATGATAATCTAGGTATTTGGCCAAATTTTGTGTCAAAGATCCTATTCCTGGTATTATAGGATGAAAGGGAGGATCTGTTTGAGTTTTATGGATTTTTGGTAATGCATGCAAAGTAGCTTAGACAGGCTGTGTTCCCTGTAAGCTGCACACCTGTGCACCTGCCCACCATCAAAGAGAGCCATGCACTACAGAAGCAGTGGCTTGCAGATGAAGTGTTGATAAAACTCTAGGCAAACTCTCTTACATAGTACTCTGAATCCAGGATACAGTGAAACATCTTCACTCCATTCAGACTACAGTCTTTCTCTCCCATCCCACTGTGCTTAATCCTTGCTTTGTCACAGACTGACATATCAGTCTAGAATTCCTTTACATTCCAGCTCTGTCTGCAGCCTAAGATTTAAGAGTGCTGTGCTCACTCAGTCACTACTATATT
The DNA here is from genome assembly GCA_016271365.2 of Neoceratodus forsteri. Lineage (NCBI taxonomy): Eukaryota > Metazoa > Chordata > Ceratodontiformes > Ceratodontidae > Neoceratodus > Neoceratodus forsteri. Next base: position 975,404,740 of record CM057452.1, on the reverse strand, counting down.
GTCTCCTCCTAGGTAATAAATTTCACACACACACCCAAACACGCACACATTGAATAGTGAACTCTTACACTCATAATCCATCTTTGTGCAATGACAGGCTTAAAAACAAACTTAAAGGACTGCAGCAGCATTCCAATGTAGTGAGACAGAAATTAAAACCTGAGGGAAAAAAACAACGGAGCAGCTAGCTACTATGGCTTATTGGCAAAATACTGCACAGCATGCTCATTTCCAGTCCCTGACACCCCTCACTAACAGTATCCCGATCCTGTCCATGAACCCTGTGAAAACAGTCCATTTTAGTTAAAACAAAACTAAAGAAAACATGCACAATTACATACTGTATTTATTCTGATGCTTGCGGTAGGTGAGGGCAATGGGCATAACACCTACTGTATTGAGAGCCAAAGGCAGTAGTAACAAACAATTTAAAGCACACTACTGTAAACTAAGCAATTGTGTGTTATGTCCCAAGTAGCTACAGCAGTGTGCTGATGTTTAGTGGATTTCAGTAAATCAATATTAAATATTCAAGGTTCTTGTTGTTTTTAGAAGGAGGGGTGTAGCCCCCCAATTAAAAAAGGTACACATCCTTTCCAAATGGCACCCCCTTCCAAACAAGTCAGATTGCTGTCAGATGATTCCTCTACTCTCTAAAGAGGTTATACATGTATTGGATGCTCCTCAGTGGCCTACACTAACCCAAATACTACAGATTAAAATGATGATATTAATAGAGTGGCTTATGGTTTGTGACAGGCACTCAACAAAACTGTACACAAATGTGTACAGTGATTATGCCTATCTACACCCTTAGAAGGTCCTTCTTCTGATGGTGTTCATTGACATTGAGGGGGGTCAATGAGAGGGTGTAATGGATTTCAATTAAATAAATAAGGTTCTTGTTGTTTGTTGTTTGGGGGGGTTCCTTATCTGCTGATGTCTTTTTTTTTTTTACTTTGATGGGGTAACATTTTTCTGCAATTATAGACCAATTAGCTTATTGGATAATTTATTGAAATTATTTGCAAAAATACTTTTAGACAGACTAACTAATCGGCTTGATCAGAAAAAATATTGTCCCCCCTGCAAGTGGGTTTTGTTAAGAACAAACACACTGTAACACAAATTTTCCTATTAAATCATCTACTGGAAAAATATTGTGTTATATGGCGACAATCACTTGTTGTTGCCTTTGTAGACTTCACCTCTGCATTTGATTTCTTATTGAGAACATTAGTATGGGGGAAAAAAGCAAGAATTAGGTATAGATGGAAATTTAATCAACCTGATTAGAAGAATGTATACTGATACCTGGGTGCAGGTCAAATATACAAAAGCAGGTGATCTGACTGATAAGATTAAGACTAATCTAGGAGTCCATCAGGGCTGTGTCCTGGCTCCAACCTTATTCAGTATTTACATTAATGATATCATTGTTGTACTGGAGAATCATGATCAGCATACCCCTAGAATAGGTAGTTTTAAAATACCCTTGCTAGCGTACGCAACCTTGCAATAATTTCTACCAGCAGACTGGGCCTGCAGAATGCTTTAAATCTGCTGGAGGATCTATGCAAGACTCATAACTTGAAGCCTAATACCAATAAAACACAGATTATGATATTCGGGAGTACTAAGAAATATAGAAGTGTATATCTTGCCAATAAAAGACTGGAATATGCCAATGAATACCAGTACCTAGGGGGTTGGTTTTCAGCTAATCGGAAGTGGAACAAACACATTAATTATACTACTAATAAAGCTAAAAAATACTTTAAAATCTTTAGATCGGTTCAATTACTTATATGGTGGGTATACGATAGCTCCATTTATAAAGATTATGAATGTCAAAGTAATTCCACAAATTTTATATTCAGCAGAAATATGGGGAGTAGATAATACTGCCAATATTGATTCAGCCATTAATACTGCATACAAAAGATTACTTAGAGTACCAAAAGGAACCTCCAATGCTTTGATTAGAGCTCAACTTGGTCAACCTAGTCTTCGTTATATGATATAAGCAAGACTGATTAACTTATGGATAAAAGCAAAATCAGATGCATCAGACTCACTAACAAAAATGTGTCTTAAGGAAAAAGAGAAACTATTACAATACAATACCTGTAACTGGCTAAAAAAATTAGAAAGCTCCTTGGAGTCTTATGGCCTAACATACTTAATGCACTGTGATAAACTGAATATCAACATAAGTAAAACATATACTAAGTTTATAACAAACAAATTATACAAAATCACCAGACAGAAAGATCTTGCTGATCTAAAGCAAATTAAAATCTCTGACTGGCTGGTAGGTAATACCACAGAGCATTCTTTAAAGCCCTATTTGAATATTGTTATGTCTCCAGAGCATAGGGCACTCTTGACAAGGTTTAGATTCGAAACTTTTGCAAGTAAAGTATTGGATGCCAGATACAATAAGAAACATGATATCTCTAAATTACACCAATGTAATACTCAGGAAATCGAGGATCTTAGGCATGTAATACTGAGATGTCCATGGTATGTTAGGCCAAGGAATAAGTATTTGAGGAAATATTTAAACTCCTGTAGCATTCCAGACAGGTTTATGCTGAATCTATTCAACTCCGAAAATTTGGACTTACTCACAGATTTTACTCTTTATCTATCTATTATTCTTAAGATCCGGGGGAAAAATAGCTATTCTGGCCCATTGAGCTTTGTAAGCACATATACTAAATAGTCTCTCACTGTCTTACCATTTTATAGTGCTTAGGTTCTATACAGTTATACTTATTGTATCCTGGCCCATTAAGCTATGCAAGTTGTTATACTAAATGGTCCCATACAGTCTTATTATTCTATGGTGCTTAGGTTCTATGCAATTATATTTCTTGTATTCTCAGTATTCATGTATGAACTTGTTATCATTACACTTTCTGGAAATAGGTTATTTTTTGTTCTATATATTTATCTATGATATCTTACCTTATGTGTTCTACTATTTAGTGGAAGTGTCAAAGGTTCAAAGGTTATATATGTCTATTCACAGGCTTTTTAGCAAATTTTCTGTATATGTGTATGGCTGTATGGTAATGTTTGATACATTTTTAGTAATTTTATTCTGTAATTCTTTATTTTATATTCAAATGGCTACAGCCAATCAAATAAATTATTTGCATTACATTACATTAGTAGTGCATCTCACTGCATTTCTGAGCATGGTTTTAAAGGCCCTAAAAGTCCAGGGAATTGTCTGAATGTCTAAACATTTAAGTTCTAAGTCAAATAATTGAGCAGAATGAAACTGGACTACAAATATGCTCAAGTGTAGAACTGCTAAAGTTAGTTAAAGCAGCAGTACACGTTATAGTGAAAGATTTAAGCTACACTTTTTAGTGACAATAGATGGTATCCCTATTATAGACTCAATTTTCTTTGCTCACATAAATCTCTTTCCTGGCACCCCTTTATTGCACACACACAAGACTTCCATCCACAGAGTCAAAAAATGAGAGGGAAAGTTGGTGACAGGGTGTTTTGTTCTTAAAACCTCAGCTTCTGCTGTTGAAATCCACCCATGTTTTATTTATTTAGTTTTTGTTGACTGGGTAAGTGCACTAGACAAATTCTGCCTATTTTCAGGCATGACCCAAGGGAGTAGAATACAGATGAATGCCAAGTGATCTTGAACCAGATTAAACTGTTGGTGGTATTTTTAGTGAATGGGGGGAAATTTGGCCAGGGCACCGGGGAAATTCCCCTACTGCATTGCGGCCAGTAGGGGGACAGGCCATTGTTAGAATGGCCACTCTGTGCAGGACATTGAAGGAGGAAGACATCTGTGTGGTGGGGGAGCTTGCCTCTGCCCCCACTACTTGTAACAAAGAGGTTTTTGCTTCTACTATCGTGGAAATGGAATCAGATATGGAGTTTCATGATGCACCTGTGGATTTTGCAGAATTAAGTCAACTCACTGAGGAGCAGTCTGGAACGGGCTTGCAAGTTGCGGGAGAACAGGCTACCAACAAAATGGTGTATGGGCTCAGTACAAGCCCAGCAGGAGAAAACCAACCAACAAGCTTGCCGTTGCCTTCGGCGAAAATAGCGACTGTTTCAGACAGTCTGTCAGCAGTATTAAAGTCCATGGAGCACAGTGAGTTATCTCCCCTACATATTTCCGATACTTATTTACAACAGGATATAAGTAATATGGTTCAAGATAGCCACCTATTGCAAAATGAATGTTCTCGGAGTTCGGGCAATTTACCTTTGTGGGAGCAAGCCGCTGCAGTGCTTCAAGTGGAAGAATGATAAGAACATCGCTGCTTAAGGAGTTTTGTGGTGGAAAATGAGCTGGCTGACAAATGTCAGCAGGGAGAGTTGCTAGCTGACAGCAGTAACGCCAAAATTGTCATTCCTCCAGCTGAGGCAAACACCTCTGCAGGCCCTAAAGGGTGCGGTCAAATTCCTTTGTGCATTCCAGCAGACCCAGGTGCATCCAACGCTAAAGACACTACTGCACAGGCTGGCAGTAAAATCGTACTGGGTTACGAGTGCCTACAGCCTGTTACCCCAGGTTTGGGGTCAAAAACAAAGGTAAATGTGTTGCCTACTGCTTTGCAAACAGACTTTTCACATAGACCACTTCAGTCTATATTTGTTTAGAGTGGGATTCCTCCTCTGAATAAAGTAACAGGTTTTGTACTAAAAAATGATCCTGTTGTTAAAAAACTACAAATCCAGATGCCAGTAACTTATCAAACAAACTGCAGGAACACAAAAGGGGGTTACTGAATTCTCTTTTCCCTACAATAAAGAAAGGCCACAGAAAGCTATAAACTATGTGTTTGCAGAGACTGTTTCAACAAAACAGGAAGCCTGGTTCTCAGATAAAGCTCTCTTAGGGGCAGGTTGGAAACAGGCTTCATCAGGCATCTGGAAGCCTGACCCATCCTGGGATTCGGACTTCCCTCTAACACAGTATTCACCAGAATGGAAACCTGATTTGGCACAGACAGTGCAGCCTACTAATTTGAGTGAAAAAAAAGGGATTGTGGAGCCGGCACAGGATTCTTCCACCCTGGTGGTCCCTGAGGCACAGGCATTACCACCTACCTCCCCTAAACCAGCTATAATCTCTCCTCTGCTGGATTATATCCCTTTAGAAAAAGATTCTACTTCATCTAACCCCCCCCCACAGAAGCCACTGATGTCTGATCTCTTTAATACTGTAAAGAGGGAAGCAGCACCACATCGGAATGTGGTCCGAATACGCTATAAAGGGGGATTAGAAAACAGTCCAGACAGATATTACGTGGGGAAAACTCTGCTAAAAGAATCACTTTGTTTTACCCCTCAGGAGGTCTTTGCCTTCATCAACATTTCAGGGGAGGATAACTATGATATTAGTTTTCGGACTTCGCATGCTTTGGATTTATTTTGGGACTGTTATGGGCAGGTGAAATTTTCTCCCACATGGACCCCCTTTTTGGTTATTCCTTTAACCAAGCCATTAATAAAATATGTCACAGTGATGTTTAGGAATGAGGGGGTCCATGTGGAAGATATTACTTTCTGGTTATCCCAGAAATGTGAGGTGTTGAGTGCCCCTGAACTCACCTTGGATTCAGAGCAGTTTTGGACACGGGGGCTGGAAATATAAAATCAAATTGAGGCAATCTGACTTGGGGTAGAGCATGTACCTAATTCATTTTTGTTAGGCAGGGACAGGGTGGTCTGTTTTTATAGCGGCCAGCCAAGAGTATGCTATAAGTGTGGATCTCGGACACTCCTTTCTAGTGTATGTGACCAGCCTCATTGTGACAATTGTGGGGAGGTGGGTCACATCACTGTGCAATGTGCCAATCACTCTAGGTGCGACTTATGTGAGGAATACGGATATGTTTTTTGAGAATGTCCTTGGGCTGCTAAGAATAAGGCATCCTGCATTAGTCCTGAGCTTTTAATTCAGAAGGATCAGGACACTGCCAACACCCCTCAGTGCCCCTCCCCCTTCATCCCCTCCTTTACTTTCTCTATCTCCTCTTTCAAGAGGGAAAACTCCCTCCAGGGGTCCTTCTGGTAGTTCTTCTTCTTCTAAGGCACCAGAGACAAATGACCAAACCTTTGGATCTGGCTCGGGGAAGGATATAGTACTCTGCATGGGTCCACCGGACCCCTCGGTGTTCCCTCCAGCATGTTATTCTGACAAGATAACAATTGCCCCAGGGAAAGTGTCCAAAAAAGCAATCTCTGGGTCTCCTCTGCCTCATCGCAGATCATCGAGACACTTACATCCCCCCAATCCACCTGTTGTGCCTACTTTAGAAACTAGCAATTCCTATGCGACCTTGTTTATGCCATGGGGGGATACAGAGATGGAGTTAGGGGATTAGTACTCCCAAAAATCTTCATTATCTACTCTGTCAGAGCCAGTAGATAATTACAAAGAGAAAAAAAGGAAAAATAGAGTTGGGTTTGACAATTTTTTTTGGTAATGCGGTTGCTCTGGGGTTCCCTTAACACTCATAGCTTATTAAATACCATGAAACGGCAAGCTCTATTTCATCAGATACATGATTTGCAGATTACAGTGTGTTTCTTGCAAGAAACCTGGATGCATTCAATAGAACAGTTACACTCTTTCAAACGGGATTGGGTATGGGGTTCTTCCTTTTGGTCCTTCAGAATGGATAGAGCTGATGGGGTAGGAATACTGTTTTCTTCATGTTCTTTTACATTGCATAACTTAATTGATCTAATACCCAGTAGAGTTCTGATAGTGGATGGGAAATGGCACAATACTTGTTACAGGTTTATTAATATATACAATCCACAAACCAAGGCTGATAGAGTTGCCTGTTTAAAAGCTATTCAACCTTTTTTGGTAACAACAGTCAAGATATTATGGGGTGGAGATTTCAATTGTACAATCATTGACTCACCAAAACAGAAACAAAAAATTTATTGTTGATTCAAATGCATTGGTCAAAATTATGAAACTAGCTGGGCTTATTAATTGTATTTCTTTTTTTCCTTATGGGCCCCAATATTCCTTCATAAAAGGGAAATTGTTCTCCTTAATAGACTATATGTTAGTCTCCCCTTCTATGAAGGTATATTCCTTCAAAATGATTCCCAGCGAATTCTCAGACCATCTATTCTTATTATGCATTTTCCAGCCCGTGGCCTTCCCTGAGTCTAGACAGAAGAGGTGGAAGCTTAACACCTCAGTTTTGGAGATAACTTCTATCCAGTTGGGGTAAAAAGTATTTTAAAAGCTAGATTATTAGTAGCCTTCCTTTATAATAATCTAGAGGAGTGGTGGTTGGATACTAAAAAGGATTTGCAGAATTGGTTTAGAAAACAAGGTGTAAGGACTAACAATCATAATTTTTTGAAATACCTGTCGCTTAGGCAGCAGCTCCAGAGACCTATATCAATAGCATATATCTCTAGATATGACTACTCGGAGCAGATTACTAAATTGAAAGAAAACATGAAGATGTATCAGTATGATAGGGCCAAAACCATACAAGCAATTCTTACTAATGGTATCAAAAAGTCTCCTATAGGGGATCCCTTTGAGATGTGTAAAACATTGAAGGACTCTTCCACTTTGGGATCATTAAGAAGGCAGGATGGCTCTTTAGCACAGTCAGAGGCACAGCTAAGGGCATTAATTATTGACCATTTTCGGTCTTTGGAACCTTCTTTCCCAATTCTAGATACAGCTATAAACTCTTATTTAAGTAAATTCCCCTCCCATCCTGAATTTATAGACACTGCCAATTTGTTAGAGTCTGTATCTCAGGAGGAAATTATACAGGTTATTCGGACCCTGAAACCAAATGTATCCCCAGGCATAGATGGCCTCTCTAATTCTTTATACAAGGCTTTTTTCTGTTGAATTAAGTCAATGTCTTTGTATTTTGTTTAAATATCTTATTCAAAACTAAGTCATTTTTCCCTCATTTACTGATGGTTTATTAATCTACTTATTCAAAACAGGGGATAGACAAGACATTAGAAATTGTCGGCCTATTACTCTTCTAAATTCTGAGTACAAGATTTTTACCAGTATTTTGAATAATAGGTTAAAACAATATGCCAAAATAGTAATTTCTCCCTATCAGTTCTGTGGCATCCCGGACAGACGCATACAAGCAGCATTAGTGATCATACGTGAGGCTATTGAGCATCTGTCCTCAATAGGTAGGTTAAGTTGTATGGTAATTGCAGACTTTGATAAAGCATTCGATAGAGTATATTTACCCTTTCTCTTTTTATCATTGAAGCATTATGGGATCCCAATGCAACTGGTTCAGGTAATTAAAACGCTGTATAAACATAATTTGGTTTTTCCCTTTTTGAAGGGTCACACTTTGGAAAGTTTTTGTCTTTCCACAGGGGTACTGCAGGGTTGTCCTTTAAGCCGTCTTCTTCATATATTTGCATTCGACCCTTTTTTTACAGCATTTGACCACATTTCAACACTGGATTGGAATTTCGCAAGATGTGGCTCAAACTCATTGTCTGGTTTTACAGGCTTATGCAGATGATTTTATTTTATATTTTTCAGATTATTCATATGTGCCCACATTTTTGAAGGTTTTTGATTCTTTTTCACAAATCTCTAATGCAAAATTAAACTTAAAAAAAACCCGAAAGGACTGTTCATTGGATCAGATGGGCCAGTTACGGTAATACAAGAGGGTGTTTGTATTTCCCGAACTCCCCTTAAAGTTTTAGGTATTTTTTTTGGTCCCCAAAATATGCCTGTGGTAATTGGGAAAGGGTCCTTCAGGCAATGGAAAATAAGGTCACCAGGTGGAGGCAGTGGAAACTTTCAAAACTAAAGAGAATTCAGGTGATCAAGCAGTTTTTGTTACCTGGACTACAGTATGTGGCTATGGTGTTTCCTCTCCCAGTGCATTTAGAGTCTAGGATGTATAGTTTGTGTTTCCAAATGTTGTGGGGTAACCGTTTGAACCCCGTCAAGAGGTGTTACACCTATTTAGATACAAAATCAGGAGGCTTGGGGGATGGTGGATCCCGTAGCCTTTGTTCACACTTTATTTTTATGAATTCTGTAAAAAGTGTTTTAGGTTTAAGAGATGGGATTGAGACAGGATGGATTTCTAGGTCATTAGGGAAATATATGTCGAATTAGCATATGTTGGCCCCGAAACTAAACCCTCATATTCCTATTCCACAGTATTTTCGGCCGGCAGCCCAAAAATTATATAGATGGGGAATTACGAAAGGGATGATTCTACATAATAATGTAAAACAGTTTTATCAATTATTAATGAGAAATTTGTATCCTCAAGAGCCAGGCTTTAAAAAATTGTCCTTCTGCTCTCAATCCCAAGGTTTAGCAGAGTTGAATTGTGTCAGATTGCCTCAGTCGCAATGGGAAACACAGTGGTTAATTTTCTATGGTCGCCTAAATGTGAGGGGCAATGCTAAGTATAAGGCACTAGAAGAGCGTAATTGCCCCTATTTAGATTGTATTAATATTGAAGAATCAATGGAACATTTTCTTCTGCACTGTTCTTATGCAAAGGGTCTGTGGGCCTATTTGGCAGTTTTATGGGGTTTCAGTTGGTTAAACTGGATTGCATATGATGTATTAATTCTTGGACTTTATTCAGGAAATCTTGAATATTTCCATGAGGGAACATTATCATTATTTTTTTTTTGCCTACGATATTATCTTTGGCAAGCTAGGTGCCAATGGGTGATATATCAAAGGAAAATGCCCTACTCTTGTGTTAACATATTAATCTCTAATGAACTTTCAAGAATTTATTCTCAGGATGCACAGAGGTTGGCTTCGGCTAAACTACGGCGGTGGTTGAAAGAGTTTCATCACTTTATAAAATTTAAATATTTGGGTGATTAGGTTTAAATTTTTCTATTTTGTTTTAGGTTTGATATGGTTTTTTGCCTTTAAGCACTGAATTTTATTTTGATCTGTTTTTGTTTACTGTGATCTACTGTGTTGTTGTCTATGTTTAATTTTTCAATAAACACTCCCCTACTCTCCAGGAGGAGGAGGAACCTCTGTCCTGCTGATGGAGGTTTCAGAGCAGTTCGAGATGGAGTTGGAGGAGGTTGTGGAGGAGATTGTGGTAAATTACTTGCCTCAAGAAGACATGGAAGTAATTTCAGATAACGTTACTAGAGACTTAATACATGGACATTTGTTGGAAGACAATACACAACAGCAGAATCTAATGTCTGATTCCATGGAGTCACCAGATTTAAGTGAAAAAGAGTTACCTGCTATTGAGGCAGAAAGCGTGCCCACACAGAGCAATATGCATGAAAATGGAAAAAGTCCCTTTGCACTTCTTCAACAGAGGGAGAAAGATACAGCTGCAGCAAGAGAGCCACTTCTGGGAGACTTTGACGCTACAGAGGAACCACCTCAGTCGGAAACTACATCGCAACTGATGCAACAACAATTCAGATTACAGCCACGGGAGAGTTCAAGGGAAACTGTGTGGTCAGTTTAAGATTCTCTATCTCACGCAGGTTGGAGAAAAACAACAGCCGGATCATGGACTCCTGATGAAAATTGGGACGAAGGAACATATGAAGTTTTAAAACATTCATCCAGGCCTGCAACAGAGAATCAGAGCTATAAAAAGGTACCCAGTGAAGTTGCAACACACTCTAAAATACAGACTGCTATTAGTAATACAGGCCATGGCATGCCTAAAGACTGGGGGGAAATTATGGACACACTCCCCCCCACCACCCTCTACTTTGGTTTCCACTGCTACTCCAAGGGAACCCTCCACTTCCACTCAAGACTTGTGCTTGGTCCACCGTTTGGATATTCCTGATCATTACCCCAACCACTACTCTCAACAAGTGTGGCCACCTCTCTACACTGTACCACCTTGCAGTCCATATGGGATACCACCTGGAACCTTGCAAGCTCTACTCCCATAAATAATGATCAAAACTATCTCTCAAAGAGCTGCGACTCTGCTCCTTAAAACTCCTACTCCTCCTCCTTCTCATCTCAGGTGGCATCCATCCCAATCCTGGTCCTAGAAGCTCAGGCCACACACAAACTCCAGGTGCCCTTATCCTTGCAACCATTAATATCTGCAGCCTACTACCAAAGCTAGATGCACTCTAAGCCTTCATTTGCCAACACAACCCTGACATCCTTGCAGTGGTGGAAACTTGACTGATGCCTAAAGTTCCTGACTCGGCAGTAACAATACAGGGCTACAATGTCCACAGGCTGGACCAGATATCCAAAAAAGGTGGTGGTTGTGCAATCTATATTAAAGACTCCCTGTCATGGCACCCTGTAGCAACTCCATCACTTTCTGCCTTGGCCCAGATTCTGCCAATAAAAATCATCCTAGGTCCCAACCATAAAGCCCTGACTATTGTCTCCATATACATCCCACACAGGGACCCTAAACGTGGCTTCAATGACATCCTAAACTTTATCAACTCTCATCCTCCTGAAACTGAACTTATTCTACTAGGGGATTTCAACATAAACTGGTTAGCATCGGGTGCCAGTGCCTATAAAGACTCCATCTCAGCTCCTAACCTCATGCAAATGGTAAACTCCCTTACTAGAATTAACTACAAGACTGGCACCAGTACCCTCCTGGATTGGGTCCTCACCACTCACCCCACAAGGATTTCTCATACGACCATTCTCCCAGACTCTCTCAGTGACCACTCCCCAGTCATATGTGCATGGTCTAACAAATTCCTCAAGCCACCTCCCAAAATTATCACTAGCAGAGTCCTTCCTCATGGGAAACTTCCACATCTCAAACAATACCTGCTTCTACAAGACTGGCTACCCATCTACGAAGCAACAGATGTTAACTTGGCTCTTGATCACTTCATCTCAATTTTCAGCAAAGCCTGTGACCTCTTTGCCCCCTGCTAAAAGGCACAAAACAAAATCTCTCTCTAACCCATGGCTCACCGTGGCTCTTCTCTCACAGCTGAAATTAAGGGACCACCTCTGGGCAGTTGCCAGGGCCATTGGCAAACAACTGGACATCCAAAATTACAAACATGCATGAAATGCCTGCACAAAAGCCACACGGCTCACGAAATCCACCTATTACGAAGACGCTCTCACCAGAACATGGGGAAATGGTCGTGCTTTCTGGAACAGTATCAAGGATGTCACGGAGAAGCAGTCAAAAACCTCTCTGGCCATGTTAATGGTTGATGGATCCTCAACCCTCGACCCCAAGGTGATTGCAAACATCTTTAACATGACTTTTTCAGACCTTAGTGCTGTCTTACCCCATGCCTTTTTTGAAAACAGGGCCTACTCCCCAAATACCTCAGCCCCACAGTCTAACCACCCCCTCTTCTACTTTAGGGAGGTAAGGCTGAATGAAGCTCACTGCTATATTACTGCAGCTATCTCTAAATCTAGATCTAGTAGTGACACCCTGGACCTTAAGCTTCTGTTGCTCACCCTTGATGAGGTAATTCATCCATTAACAAAAAATCCTAAACCTCTCTTTCAGCTGTGGAAAATTTCTGGACTTATGGAAAACAGCCACCGTGACACCTGTCCATAAAAGTTGGGATAAGACTAATCACTCAAATTATCGCCCTATCTCCGTACTGCCCCCACTCTCAAAGGCACTCGAGCGCATCATGGCTGATCAACTTACCGACCACTTGGATAAATACAATATACCTTGTCCACAAAAACACGGTTTCCAGAAAGGTAACAGCACCACCACAGCCCTTCTTGAGTTCACTGGAGCTTTGCATAAATCCATTGACAACGGCCTTCTCACAGGGGCCGTTTTCATCGCCCTCTCCAAGGCCTTCGATACAGTACATCATGGACTACTAACTGACCAACTACTGAATGCCGGGCTATCACCTGACTCTTCTCCCTGGTTTAAAAGCTACTTAGAAAACTGGTCGCAGAGAGTAAAAATTGCTGACGCTCTTTTTTACACCCTGCTTGTTCACTCGGTTGTCCCACTGGGATCCATACTGGGCCCCCTCCTTTTTAGCCTTTTCTTAAACTCCCTCCCTTACCACTGCTCTGAGCAGATCATACTATATGCCGATGATGCTGTTATATTCTCCACTCACAAAGATCCTGCAACTCTTCAACACAACCTTCAACTTGGTTTCAGTTCTGTAGAGACATGGTTTCTTAATCATAAACTGGTACACAATGACAAGAAAACCAAATCTATGCTCTTCTGCAGCTCTCATAACCCACAGAAGCTACACCACTTGGCTATCTCCACCACCCAGGGGAACACTCTAGATCAGGTGGGGTCCTTCAAATTCTTAGGGATACAGCTTGACCCTAATCTCTGCTATGGACCTCACATAGATAATGTAGCTAGAGCTGCTAATACACAGCTTGGTCTCCTCTACAAACACAGACAACACCTCACGCCAGAAGCTTTGAAGGTTGCAGTCCTGAGCTCTGTGATCTCTGTTATAGACTATGGTCTCATCATTTATGGCTTGGCCACAGCCACAACCCTTAGACACCTTTCAATTGCCTTAAATAAGGCATGTCAGCTCATCACTGGTGCTCACCGTCTCACCCTCACATGTGACCTGTACACCCAGACTGGCTGGCTCCAACTATCAAATTGAATAAAGTTTCTCACCTGCTCCATGGTGAATAAAATCTGCCTTGGCCTTGCATCTTCTGGGGTCTCAACTCTGCTACAACACCGAACCAACAAACAGTGCCTTTGGAGATCCACGCTACAGCTACTGAAAGTCCCCCACTGTCACACTTCACAGGGACAATGCTCTTTTGCTTATCGAGCGCCACTCTGGTTCAATGGCCTCAGCCCCACCATCTCCTCTGCCTGGACAATTGGTATGTTTAAAATTAGGCTCTGGGACTATCTCACTACCAACAGCTCCTGTGACTGCCCAACTTAACCTTGTTTCTCCACTGTCCTGCCTGCTCTAGTGGTCCCCTCACTGGATTCTACCCTCACATCTTGGTATACCCAATGCTGCAGTTTTCACCCTCTCCCCACCCTACCTACATTCCTTCTTCCCCCCTCCCCCCTCCCCTTCCCTCTCCCTATGACTCTGGCACTTCTTATCTCTTGTCTGTTTTCTCTGACAAATGCCACTGGCTGCCTTGCTTACAATGTTACCCTTGAAGTGTATTAATCTGTAATCTGTTTGCAATGTCCACATTGTTGTAATGTCTGTCTTGATGTTCCCCATAATGTTATTTCTCTGACAAGGAACCTTTGTAAAAGAGCCTTGTCTCAAAGGTATTTGTAATCCTAGACTTGATAAATAAATAAAATAAATAAATAAACAAATGAGGGTACAGTTCTTGATTTGATAAAAGGAAAGAGTCAGAATTTGAATACTGGGGAAAAGGGAACTGCTGGGGAGGGGTTACAGAGTGCTGGCAAAGGAAAAAATGTTTCTGGAAATAGTGCAAAACAAAAACAAAATGCCCAGGATTTCACAGAAAGTACTAGGAGAGCGAGGGATAGACCTTCACATAATAATGGCCCAGAAGAAGGGAGCTCTTAGGGACAACAAAAAGAGTCAAATAAAGACCCTACCCTATCTGATTTATTTAAAAATAAACTAGAGCAGGCTCCTAGATGCAATGCAGTGAGGATTAGATACAAGGGGGGTCTTCCAGAACATCCCGATAGGTATTATGTGGCTAGACAACTGTTGAAAAACTCCATGTATTTCCAGACAGCAGAGATCTATGCCCTAATTCACATTGCAGGAGAAGACACCTTTGATGTGAGTTTCAAAACTAATGCTGGGTTGGAAAAATGTTGGTACAAATACAGCACTTTAAAACAATCCCCCCTCTGGTCCCCCTTCCATGTAATCCCTCTAACAATGCCTACAATCTGGATGATTACAATAATGTTTTGAAATGAAAGGGTCAGTGTTAGTGACATCTATCACTGGCTTCAGAATAGGTGCGACATTTTGAGCCCACCTGAAGCTATAATTGACTCAGAGGGTTTATGGACTTGGGGGTGGAAATTTAAAGTAAAACTTTTTCAGGTAAATTCAGAAATTATGCACTTGTCTAACAGTTTTTTCTTAGGGAAAGATCGAGGTGTGTGTTTCTATGGGGGGCAGCCTAAGGCATGTTACAAATGTGGGGCCCACACATACCTCAGTAGCACCTGCAATATGTTAAAATGTAGCTTATATGAAGGATACAGACACCCAAGTGTAACATGTCACAATGTATACCAATGTAACCTCTGTGATGAAAGAGGACATGCTTATCACCAATGTCCCTGGGTTAGCAGGAATAGAGCAGAGGGCTGGGATCAGGAAAACTTAGTAAAGACAGCCCAGAACAAACATGGAAGAAAGGAAGCCAGTTCTCAAGGGCAAAAAGAACTGCCTGAACCAGAAAATTGAGGGGATAGTCAAACCAATCAAACAGAAAATGAGTATCCCCCACCAGAACAGATAGTGATGGTACAAGACAAAGAATTACCAAACACACAGAAAGAAAAGCCACAAGCTCAAGGTACTCAGAAACAACCAGAACAACCAGCAGACAGTGAAAAAATAATACAGACAAGGAGGGTCACAACAGCAGCAGCAAAACAGCACCAAATGGGCTTTGAAATGCCAACAGAAAACCCTTATGCCCTACCACAGGAAGGAGGAGAAGAATCTGAAGCAGATTCAGAAACCTCCATACAGTCAGGGAAGAACTGTGACGCAGAGGAAGCTGCAAATAGGCCCCCAAATACAGCCAAAAAGAAAAAATTGGAAAAGGAAAAATGGGAGGGAAGAAAAGGAAAAAGATGGTCACTCAATGTGAAAATGATTAAGTTAAAGACAAAATTGAACAAGGCACAGCATGACCACTTTAAGTGTGACCTCCCTAAACATTTGTAGTTTAAAAAACTACAAAAAGCAGGTAGCCTTCTTTCATAATTTAGGGAAACTACGCACTGACATCATCTTTTTACAAGAAACCAGATTGAAATCCATGTTTGAAATTGCTCAAGTCCAAAGAAGTTGTGTATGGGGCTCTTCCTTTTGGACTTTTGGTGATGATACAGCAGATATGTTGGGTATCCTGTCAAATCAACACTTTTTTCAGTTTCCAGAGTTACAGATGTAATGCCTGGAAGAGCTTTGATTTTAGACTGCAGGAATAAGGACTTCCATTACAGAATAATAAATAATTATGCTCCACAGTCAAAAACTACTAGAATTGATTTATTTAACCTTATAAAACCATATTTGTGCTCTAGAAAGCACATAATCTAGGTTGGGGATTTTAACTGCTGTATTGATATCTCAAGTGGAAGTTAGACTGGGAAGAAAATATACTGTGATTCCTTGGCCCTGAAAACAATAATAAAAGATGCATCATTAGTAGATGCTTATAGACAATTACAATCAGATAAAGGAGTTACCTATCGCAGACACATGTGTGACACAAGAAAAGACTATTTTTTTTCTTCTAAATACCGTAAACTGGTTAATGCAGTGATACAACTGACAGAGTTCTCGGACCATCATATGTTAAAAGGAGAGTTTAGTATGGCAACAGCCCCCCCTAAAGATTTTTCACAAGGGAACAGATGGCGCCTCAATAAAGACACTCTTAGCCAAGATGAAGTAATGATACAAGTAAAACAGATCTTTGTACCTAGGTTATCGGTCCAATGTATGTATGATTCCTCATGGGAATGGTGGAAAGATACGAAAGCAGATTTAAAACATGTTTTTATGACTTTAGGGAAACAGAGATTGAATGATAACTATATAAAACATCTAGGCCTAAGGAATCAATTATATAAATTAATTTATGCAATAGGTGTGAGACCAAAAGCCATTGAATAAATCCATTTATTTCCACATATGTGGAATAAATCTAACCACCCTAAATTTATCCCACATATGTGGGATAAATGCAAACTGTCAATCAAAGCTTTTTTGTTCACTTTTTTGACAAACAAATGTGAATAACTTTGAAAACGAAAAATGATAGCATAGTACTGTGAGCACGAAAAATGTTCTGGACAAAATATCTACAAAATGAGTGGTGTTTCATTTATAGATACCTTTTAGTTTTTTTTATAATTAGCAAAAAACAGCAAAAAATCCTATTTTCTTTTCACTTTTCAGACAAACAAATATAAATAACTTTAAAATGAAAAATGATAACATGGTACTGTGAGCACGAAAAATGTTCAGCATAAAAATATCTACAAAATGAGTGGTGTTTCATTCAGAGATACCTTTTAGTTTTTTCAAAATTAGCAAAAAACAGCATAAAATTCAGTTTTCTTTTCACTTTTTCGACAAACAAATGTGAATCACTTTAAAACTAAAAATGATAGCATGGTACTATGAGCACAAAAAATGTTCAGCATGAAAATATCTACAAAATGAGTGGCATTTCATTAATAAACACCTTTTAGTTTTTTTTTTATAATTAGCAAAAAACAGCATAAAATTAAATTTTTGTTTCACTTTTTCATCAAACAAATGTGAATAACTTTAAAACAAAAAAGGTAGCATGATACTGTCACCATGACATTTGTTCAGCAAGAGTTCTCTACAAAATGAGTGGTTTTCATTTAATAGCATCCACCCCGCTAGGCGGACATACACCAGGAAAGTTAACCAAAAGTCCCAGAAAGTCCCAGAAATTACCATTTAAAAAAAGAACATAAACAGTCAAAACCAAATGTTCCCACACTGATAAGAAGAATCCCTATTGCATAAATGAAATATACAATGGTGAGCTGTCAGATAAATGATTTATCTACACTTGTACTGTTTGACCTCGGACACCTCACTCGTGGCTTCGCCACTCGTGAAGTTCCCCGAGGTCAAACAGCACTTGTGTAGATAAATCATTTATCTGACAGCTCACCATTGTATATCCCATATTTATGCAATAGGTGTGAGACCAAAAGCCATTGAATAAATCCATTTATTTCCACATATGTGGAATAAATCTAACCACCCTAAATTTATCCCACATATGTGGGATAAATGCAAACTGTCAATCAAAGCTTTTTTGTTCACTTTTTTGACAAACAAATGTGAATAACTTTGAAACGAAAAATGATAGCATAGTACTGTGAGCACGAAAAATGTTCTGGACAAAAATATCTACAAAATGGTGGTGTTACATTTATAGATACCTTTAGTTTTTTATAATTAGCAAAAAACAGCAAAATCCTATTTTCTTTTCACTTTTCAGACAAACAAATATAAATAACTTTAAAATGAAAATGATAACATGGTACTGTGAGCACGAAAATGTTCAGCATAAAAATATCTACAAAATGAGTGGTGTTTCATTCAGAGATACCTTTTAGTTTTTCAAAATTAGCAAAAACAACATAAAATTCATTTTCTTTTCACTTTTCCGACAAACAAATGTGAATCACTTTAAAACTAAAAATGATAGCATGGTACTATGAGGACAAAAAATGTTCAGCATGAAAATATCTACAAAATGAGTGGCATTTCATTAATAAACACCTTTTAGTTTTTTTTTTATAATTAGCAAAAAACAGCATAAAATTAAATTTTTGTTTCACTTTTTCATCAAACAAATGTGAATAACTTTAAAACAAAAAAGGTAGCATGTTACTGTCACCATGCCATTTGTTCAGCAAGAAGTTCTCTACAAAATGAGTGGTGTTTCATTTAATAGCAACCACCCCGCTAGGCGGACATACACCAGGAAAGTTAACCAAAAGTCCCAGAAAGTCCCAGAAATTACCATTTAAAAAAAGAACATAAACAGTCAAAAACCAAATGTTCCCACACTGATAAGAAGCATCCCTATTGCATAAATGAAATATACAATGGTGAGCTGTCAGATAAATGATTTATCTACACTTGTACTGTTTGACCTCGACCTCACTCGTGGCTTACGCCACTCGTGAAGTTCCCCGAGGTCAAACAGCACTTGTGTAGATAAATCATTTATCTGACAGCTCACCATTGTATATCCCATATGTCTCAACCAGGTAAGGATCACATACAATACACCAAACAAATTACAGAAATTAAAAAGCAAATGTTTTCTTATCAGTACAGCAGAGCAAAATCCCTAGAAATAGAAATGAGGTATGGGACAAATAAATCACCTTCAGCTGACCCCTTTATGGCTTGCAAACAAAGACTGGAAGCCAATTCAAAGGACCAATGTTCCCTCTAATTTTCAGTCTCTGTGGGTGGGCGACTGATATGTGTGTGTGGCACTTTGTGCAAAAAAATTAATTTATGTGCTCAAATTGAGTGGCCCAATCAAGTGATATATTTTATTGCCAGTAAACAGTAGAAAATATAACCAAACACTCAAATACTCAATGCAAAGTATAAATATTCATTCTGACACAGTCCGAAGCTTGGATGTGCATTGTGCACCATAACAGTATGAACTGGAAACGTGTAAATTATGTACATTTTAAAGAGTCTTGTATGCATCTAAAAGGGGTGCTGCTGATGATGCATTGCTAAAAAATCAACATTTACTGTTTTTCTCTCCTGTCTTTTCCATTCTTCCAGTTGTCTTATATTTTATTAAGATTCATTTTTCCACCAGATGTCAAAAACTATTTTGTTCGCATCAGCATATCTAAGTGGCTTTCTTCCATGCGGTTTCTTTGTTTGCTCTTAATGCAGTTCATGAAGCTGAAGCCTCTTTCACAGTCAGCACTAGAAGCTTGGAATGTAGTAGTACAATTTATTGTTCCACATAAAGCAGTTATAGTACACTAAAATCCGGGCAAAATACATAGTAAATATAAATAGACAATAAATAAATCAACAAGGAACTTAAATATCTTTACAGTGCAATTCAATTTAACAGAGTATCTTTTCACATAAAAAACCTCCACAGGACTTCAAGTCCCCCTAATAAACTTTACAAATGAGTTGAGATGAAAAATCTTGCAAAGATCTCTTGAATGTTCTTCTCTTTCATAGTAAGCAAATATTCCAAAAGATCCTCCAGGGGGAGGCCGAGATCCCCCAGCAGTTTTTTCCTAGTTGATTCGTACCTAGGACACAAGAGTACCACATGTTTGAGATCATCTATAGTCCCCACTCCACATTTACAATATGGAAAAAGTACCTCCTCTCTTTTGTCTGAAATGAATGCATTGAGCATTATAGTTTTCAGTTCCAAATCATGTATAGATTCTTCTTTGTTTAGGACAGGTTAAAAAAGAAAGATATGGCTCAATTCCCCATGAAATCTTTACTTTTTTATAAAATCCATATAGCTTAAGCTTGGAGAGTCGAACAGAGAAAGAATTTATGTCTTAAGTCAATAAGCCTCAATTTGACATCCTGCCTAATCTCCTCAAATGGTCTCGTGTAAATTTTATATAAGAGGTGGCCCAATCTGGCCGGCATTATTGTTTCCTTAATACGTTGAACAAAGGGATGTACATATCCCATGCTGGCCAATTTGATGGCTTCCACTACACACATTCTGGGATATCTTTGTAGGGGCAAAAGAAAAAAGTTTCAACAGAAAGAGAATCTGTCATTCACAGATGAGAGAAGTCAAGGAACATTGTCCTGCCTCCAAGGCAAGAATACAGCTTGGAGTTCCATTTAAAAATATTAAGATGTATTTATAGAGTTTATTCAGAATTATTTCTAATTCTCTAACCTTAGTATAACCCCAGATTTCAGAGGCATATAACATGATCGTTCTTATTTTGGCATTAACAACTTTTAATACCCCACTTACAGATGATTTCCCCATCTTGCTGTTAAATATTTTTAGGGCATTTACAGAAGATCACATTTTACATTGAGTAGCCTCCCAGATGTTTGGTCCAAGATAGGCTATAGGCAAAATGGGCACCTAAATAGTCACAACACTTAACAGTGTCTATATGGTTACCGTTTAGCCTAAAGCCTACTGTATTCTTGGATTGAGAGCCAAAAACTACAATGTTGGTCTTGCTGAGATTAACTTTTAGTTTCCTTTGAGAACAGAGAGATTCAAAGTGAGCCAGTTTTCTTTTAAGACCTAGGACTGAAGTAGAGAGCAAGACTAAATCTTGACTAAATCATCTGCATATGCTAAACATTCAATCCTTTGATCATTAATTTTTGCAGTATGAAAATCTGGGTTACCTAGCTGATCCAAGACTGTATTAATGTAGATGTTAAATAGAGTGGGGGCCAAAATACACCCCTGTCTGTCCCCCACATTTGTCTCAAATCTATCAGTTAGATGACCATATTGATTATACTGGACCCTTGCCCACATATTTTCATAGAGTCTATTAATAACATCAAGAAGTGAGGCCTCCAACTTCAGATCCCTTAATGTAGCCCAAAGGATTTTTCTACTAATGCTGTTGAAGGCTGAGGAGAAGTCCACAAAACAGCAATATAATCTGTTTTTTCTCACTTTAATATACTTCCAGATCAGGTGCTGAAGCACATAATAGTGTTGTACTATAGAACAGTCCTTCCAGAAACCGTTCTGTGCCTCATTTGATACTGAGTTCTCCTTGACCCATGACAGCAATCTGCCCAAAATGATCCTAGACAAAATCTTCTGTGAAACATCTATCAAACTAATAGGCCTATACATTTTTGGGTCATTCGGATCCTCTTTTTTAAAAATTGGGAAGATAACACTACCTGTCCAACTGGCAGGGCAAGAGTACCCCTGAACCAGGCCATTAAACAGTAAAAGAAGAAAAGGAATCCATCGGTTGGTAAAAATCTTATAGAGATCACCTAGGACCCCATCTGGCCCTGGTGCTTTATTTGCCTTAAGGCCAATCAGTGCCATCCGGATTTCATCCTCTGTGATCAAGATAGGTCTTGGAAAAATGTCATCCTCCTGTATTTTGAAAGCATCAGGTGTCTCCTACTCTTCATGAAAATAATAGAGCTTGGAGAAATGAGATGCCCAGACTTCAGGTGTAATATAGGCTTCAATCCTATTGGCATATCTATTATATCGCTGGGCAACAATATTCCAAAATCGCCTTCCATCCTTATCCAAAACAGCCTACCTCAGTTTTTCCCAAAGTTCCTGAGTATGTTTATGTCTCTCCCATTCAAGAATTTTCCTATATTTTTTCTTTTCAGTCTTTAGCAATTTAAAATCTGCTGCAGACATTTCTTTTCTTCTTATGCTGTCTCAGTTTTCCTCCAAACTCTTTCTTTGCCTGTAGGCATACCAATTAAACTAAGACTTTTTATAAAGAGACCTAGGATGGTACATTGTTTTACATCTAGGTCCAAGTAAAGAATGAATAGTTTCCCAGTTCTCCAAAATATTAAAGGCCTTACTTTTGTCCAGGACCAACTTGTGAATATTACCTAAGACTCCTGTACTAACAATTTCTTTGAAACTAGCTTGATGAATCAGCTCCCATCCAGTCCTTCTCTTGTTTATGACTTCCAGACTCTCTTCCTGTTGTACCTCACTCCCTAAAGTTCCAAAAGGGCATTTGATGTTAATTACAATAGCACAGTGTGCTGATTCCAATCTATCCATGACCTCTAACTTTTGGATCAACTTTACTGCTTTCAAATTGGTCCAAACCTGATCATGGGTCTAAGAGCCAGTAGGTCCTGTACAGTGTAAGATCCGACTAGATCGACCTGAGTTCTACTATTTAAAATACAGAAATTTCTACTGGCTAAGCCAGCTAGCAATTTCTTACCTCTGAGGTTAGGTTTTAGATCCTCAGCAGTCCTAGTATATGAGATATTTGGATTAATTATAGATTTTGCATGGATCATATCTGAATATACATCCTCCAAGAAATGAGAAGGAATTCTGGCATTAAAATATCCCAAAATAATTATAGGACAAGGTATACTCTTATCTGACAATTCGTCAAGTGCCATTTTCAGATCCTATATGAAAAGGTCAGCGGGATCAGTAGCTCTATTGCGAGGGGGCAAGTATAGATTGCAGAGAATGATCTTCTCTTGTCCCTTGCTACTCATTAGAGCCAAAATACCCTCTGACTTAGTAGAAATGTTAGTGATCTGAAAATTTAGCAAAGTTTTGATAAAAACAAGGAAATAACCCCTTTAAACTTTCCAAACTTTTTATCCTTAGTTGCTGTAAAGACAGAAAATCCAGCCAATTTGGGAGTTACATGTTCTATACACCATCTTTCTTGCAGTCCAATAATATCAAAATTATCCAGAAATCTCACTACTTCATGGTCAATTATTTTAAGATGGATGCCCTCAATATTCCATGAAAGTATAGAAATGGCATCCACAATTCGATTCCCAGCTCCCTTATCCAAATCCAGCTGGCATTCAGAGTTCATTTGTTTGATATTATCTACAGGCTGCATTTTGTCAGGCTTAATCAATAACTGTCTGCGGCGAGTAGATATTAGGGTCAGTTAGGTTTCCAAAGTCAATCAGGGGGTTATCTGTCTTTAAGATTGATGCTGGACTATCCTTAGTCTGTTTAAACCATGAAAAGACTTCACCCAAGTCTAACGTGTTAACTAAATGTATTTCCCAAACAGTCCAGCTTGCTGGCCAGAGAAAGCAAGCTGCTAGCTGTATGAGGATTTTTAAATGTAATAATTTGTGTTGTGGGCTCAGGGTCTCCATATAACTTTATAGACTCCACCATGTTTCTGGAGATATAAAATCCTAATGCTCTTTCCAAGAGCAGCAACAAATCTTCCCTAACTTTCCTATGAGAATCCTTGAGTGAAACCTTCCACCCAAAGATAGATATGGTCTTACTCAGCCATACTTCTCTCTGCTTCAGTACGTGATCCTCTATCACTCCCAAGATTTTCTCTGTGCTATAGTAGCTTCTCACTCTGCACCTCCCTATGGAGAATCTCTTCTGGGAATGATAAGACTGTGTAGGAACCTCTATACATGATAGCGTCATGTTTAGCTTGGAATGTAGCACATACACCAATAAGTTTAGCCACTGTGCTGTACTGCACATTAGTCAAAGCATAGTGGATCATGTCAGTAAAGAATTTTAATGATCCTCCCTTTATTTTTTCAGCAACTATAAATCTGAAGTCATTGTACTGGCAAACAATTTCTGCCTGGTCCACTGATGAAAATAAATAGTCCTGATATTTGCTGTACAGTCTCTCAATATCTGATAAGCCAAACTCAAAGCTGCAATGTGGCATTGCTGCAAAATCAAAGGCAGATCAGTCAGAAAGTTCACCTGCAGAAATCAGCTGTCCATATGGTCACATAACAGGCCAATGAATTGCAGAATTGCTGTTGTGCTTACTTTAGCTGTGCAGTTAGCCAAAAGCAGTTTTACTGGTGGGCTCCAGTAGACAGTTTCACCCAGGTACTGGCTTCTGAACTTTTTTAATTTTTGCCGTAGCAATCTGTACAGCTTCAACTTGTTAGAAACATCTTAGACAACTCTGCCAACTCCAAAAGTACATCATTTAATACTGTTATGGCAATATGGTATTCAGGGTTGGACAGCTTCTTAAAGCAGTACTTAGCAATGGGATCTTTGATGGATGCACGCATAATTGTATGTGATGTCATTTACCCTAGGTATGGTTTACAATAACTATGCTGGGTATTGTCAAGCTCAGTGGGGGTTTTAAAATGTATTTTTGCAATGTAGTAAGTAAGTCAGTGTTATATGAGAGAGGAGATGCATTTAGGAGACTGTAATTCTCTTCCATTCTGGATCCATACTAAGAGCAGTCTGAATTTATGAAATTAAATGAAAAGGACATTTGTTGCACTGCTATTTCTTGTTGTCCATTTTAGAATTACTGTCCTCATGTAGCCAACATGGGCAACCTTTTACAAGCACTGATTCATTGAATCTCAAATGTGTGTATAATGTGAGACCCTGTTTTAAAGAGAAGCACAATCTCATCTCATCTCTCTAAACATATCTACAGTCTTGTACTGAAAAATAAAATGAACACGCTTTCAATGGTGAGGCTTTAAATTCATTATAAACACATTTTGTATATGAGATGCTGCTTGGGGAGGAGGCAGATTACACTGAAGTTGTGCAACTTTAAAACTGAAATAATATAATATACACCCTATGTCAGAGAATCTCTCGCATTGCTTTGTTGGGGGGAATCTACCAAACAAATAAAACATGCCATTTCTGTGAACATCAGGGGAGTACTGTTCATTATCAAGTACTGTCTTACTGAAAAGAGGTGTCAAGCCAAAAACATTGCTGTAACTGCAAAGCCGATTGGTTGGAATTTTGCAGAGCAGTTCCATTGTTCAATAAGTGGAACAAGAGCAAGATGTCTGGCTTGTTAACTGTTGGCTTGTTAAAGTTAATGAGTTGTGGCCTCAGAGGTGGGCATACAATGTTTCTTTCCTATTCACTTTCATGTCCTGCTGTCTGAATCTTAAATCTGAGTGATGACTGTAGTCACTACTTCATGAACATGGGGATCCCTGTCAGCTGGTTTGTGCGCTACTACTAAAGCTGTGTGCGGGTTATTTCAGACTGCTGTGCGGACGCACATGCGCACACCTTAGGGGGAACATAGGTCAGGACTATATAAAACAGATGGCACCATAGAGAGATCTGAAATAGGCATGTTAAAAATTCCACATGCACACCTAGAGAAAAAAATTCAGAAAGGAAAATCTACAAAATAGTTCTATGGATGAAATTTACACAGTACCATCTCCACATCTAAGTGAAGCAAATGCATTATTAATGAATAGACCAGTATCTCAAGAGGAAGTTTTAGCAACTATTAAGAACCTTAAATTTGGAGTAGCCCCAGGAACAGGTGGGTTAACATACACATTCTATAAAGATTGTATAACCACATTGCCAACATAGTGTTGCTCTTTTCTATAAAGAATTTGATCAAGATCTTAGTATACTTTTAGCAGAAGTGTATAACTCAATACTACAAGAAAAATAAATATGTAAGGATTTTGGAATGGCCATTATTAGCTACATTTTTAAGAAAGGAGATAAATATTCTCTAGAAAACTGGAGACCCATTCGTCTTTTTAACTGATTACAGGATTTTAGCAAAAATACATAGAAACATAGACTTTGACAGCAGATAAGGACTGCTTGGCCCACCTAGTCTGCCCATTTCCCTACCTAAAGGATAAGCTGCAGATCCTATTTAACCAACAGCCTATTTCTTCCTACCCCCCACAAAAATTGCCTTATGTCTGTCCCACGCATTCTTGAATTCTCCCACAGTTTTAGACACCACAGCCTCCTCAGGAAGACTGTTCCAAGCGTCCACCAACCTCTCTGTGAAAAAATATTTCCTCACATTGCCCCTGAGCCATCCCCCCATCTTCAAATTGTGTCCCATTGTTCTTGCACATCTCTTTTTCTGAAAGATGCTACTCTCTTGGACTTTGTTGATTCCACTGAGGTACTTAAACATTTCTATCATGTCACTCCCCCCTTTCCTCAAGGGTAAACATATTAAGCTCCTTTAGCCTCTCCTCGTATGGCTTCTCTTGCAGACCCTGCACCATTTTAGTTGCCTCCTCTGAACTGACTCCATCCTGTCTATGTCCTTGTGAGATGGGGTTCTCAGAACTGGACGTAGTACTCCAGATGGGGTCTCACCAACTGTCTGTACAGGGGATAACAACTTCCTGTTTTCTGCTGGTGATGCCTCTCCCTATACATCCCAGTATCCCCCCAGCCCTCCCTACTGCCTTCTCACATTGCTTGCCAACCTTAAGGTCATCTGATATGATTACCCCCAGGTCCCTTTCCATTTTTGTTGTTGTTACTACCTCCCCCATTGTGTAATCTTCCCCTGGGTTTTTGTTTCCCAGGTGCATTACTTTGCACGTCTTTGCATTGAATCCAAGCTGCCATACTTCTGACCATTCCTCTAACCTTGCCAAGTCCCTTCTCATCTTTTCCATGCCTCTTTGTGTATCAACCCTGTTGCAGATCTTTGTGTCATCTGCAAAGAGGCATACTTTTCCTTCCAGTCCCTCTGCAATGTCACTTATAAAGACATTAAAGAGGACTGGACCCAGTACTGAACCCTGCGGTACCCCACTAGTAACCCCTCTTTCTTCAGAGTGGACTCCATTTACAATTACTTTCTGTGTCCTGTTGTTCAGCCAATGTTTTACCCAGGCTACCACCCTGGGACCCACTCCAAGGCTGGTTAATTTGACTACTAATCTTTTGTGTGGGACTGTGTCAAATGCCTTGCTAAAGTCTAGGCAGGCCATGTCCACAGCCCCTCCCTAGTCTACTACTTTTGGTCACCCAGTCAAAGAAATCAGTTAGATTCATCTGACATGACCTTTCCGCTGTGAACCTATGCAGTCCTGTGACCCACTTGCCTCTAGATACTAACAATTCTTTCCTTCAGAAGTGATTCCATCACTTCCCCTACCACAGAGGTCAAACTGACAGGTCTGTAGTTTCCTGCCTCTGTCTTGCACCCACTTTTGTGAAGGGGAATCACATCAGCCTTCTTCCAGTCCTCAGGTACCACACCATCCTCCCATGATATGTTATAAAGGGTAGTTAGTGGTGTCACTAGTTCTCTGCTTAATTCTTTTAGAATTCTGGGGGTGAATTCCATCTGGTCCCATTGTTTTGTCCACCTTCAGTTTTAGGAGTTCTTTCAGAACCCTTTCTTCTGTGAAAGGACTGGGATCGACCCCCAGAGTGCTTCTGTTAATTGGATTAGGCACCTCCCCCACTTCCTCTTTTGTGAATACTGAACAGAAGTATTCATTCAGTATCCCTGCTTTTTCACTGTCACTCTCTGCCCACCCACCA
Source organism: Neoceratodus forsteri (assembly GCA_016271365.2). NCBI lineage: Eukaryota > Metazoa > Chordata > Ceratodontiformes > Ceratodontidae > Neoceratodus > Neoceratodus forsteri. Next base: position 975,376,971 of record CM057452.1, on the reverse strand, counting down.
TCCATTCTATTCAGCCTCACTATCCCTCCTTTGTCTTTCAATGCTCTCTGATATACCTATAAAATGTGTTATCCCCCTTCTTAACTGAGTTGGCTATCTTTTCCTCAGTTTGTGCCTTTGCTATTCTGACTACCCTCCCTGCTTCCTTCTGCCTTAACTGATACAGTTTTCTGTCCTGCTCCTTCTGTGTTTCATTATACTTCCTAAATGCTATCTTTTTCTCCCTAACCTTCACCACCACTTCTTTTGAGAACCATAGTGGCTTTTTCTTTCATTTTGATTTGTTTATTTGCTTCACACAAAGGCTTGTTGCCTCTGTGATGGCAGTTTTGATATTTCCCCATTGTTGCTCCACCCCTCCTTCTAGCCTGTTTGCTAGTGCTTTTCCAAGGCACTCTCCCATCTTGCCAAAGTCAGCCCTCCTGAAGTCCAGAACCCTCACTTTTGTATGGCTTGACTCTGTAGCTGAGTTTATCATGAACCACACTGTTTGGTGGTCACTTGTTCCCAAATGGCTACCCACTTCTAGATCTGAGATCCTCTCACTGTCCCCATTTGAGAGTATGAGGTTTAAGATTGCTCCCTCATAAGTAGGTTCCAAAACTAGCTGTCTGAGACATGCCACCTGAAGGACATCAAGAAAGGTCCTGCTTTTGGATGTGGCTGCAGCAAAGGTGCTCCAGTTAACATCTGGCATGTTAAGGTCCCCCATCAACAGTATTTCCCCTTTCTCTGCCATCCTAAGTATGCCTTCTATCATATCCTTGTCCATTCCCTCCCCCTGACATGGGGGTCTGTATTCAACCCCTGTGTGGATTGTGGTGCCATTTCTAGTCTCTAAGGTGACCCACAGTGCCTCCTCTCCTCCCTGTTTACTCTTTTGTTCAGTTGCTTTTATCCCTTCCCTTACATAGAGAGCTACTCCCCCCTCTTCTGCCCTCCCGGTCTCTCCTGTAGGTTGTGTATCCTGGCATGTTAACATCCCAGTCATGGTTCTCTGTGTACCATGTTTCTGTGACTGCTATGCTATCCAGGCATCCCTCTTCCATCAAGGCCACCAGTTCAGGGAGCTTGTTGCCCAGACTACAGGTGTTGGTACTCATTACCCTCCATTTCTTGATGGCCTTACCCCTTTTTGCCCCATCTCTGTCCTTATTACATTTGTCACTTTCTCCATTTACCCCTGCACTTCTCCCTATTGATATCTCTATGTTGGTGTCTACCTCACTTAGTACCCTGATTTTTTTGGGGGGGCTAGGATGTCCTTGCTTCTTTCCAGTACCTCCCCCTTGGCTAGTTGAAATGCTTGCCAATGAAGTATTTAAACCTATCACCTAGGATCCTGGTTACCCTCCTGGACTGATGCAGACTATCACACCAGTATAGGCCTGCATCCATCCAGGTGGACCCCCAGTCCCCAATGAAGCCAAATCCATGAGCTCTGCACCAGTTTTTCAACCACTGATTGAATCCTGTGGTGTGGAGCACCCTAGCCTCATCCATGCCATAGACAGGCAGCACCTCCAAGAAGGTTACCATGTGTGCTATTTGTCTAAGGCCCCTCCCCATCTCCATAAACACTTCTTGCACTGCTCTGATCCCTTTCTTAGCCAGGTAATTTGTCCCTAGGTGGACAATGACATCCAGCTCCCTCCCCTGTGCAGATGCTACTGTGATCCTGAGGATTTGCTCTATGTCCCTCCAAGCCATGGCACCAGGCAGGCACCTTACCTCCCTCTCCCCTTCCTCCCCCAGTTCTACCTTCCTAACAATGGAGTCCCCCACCAGGAGTTGTTTCCTTCCCCTGTGGGGTCCCATGCCACCCTCCTGTGGGTCTCCTTTGTGGAGGCTCCATAGAGGAATCACATTTTTCCAGAACAGCATAGAAATTGTGCAGAGGTACAACTGGAGAGATACACCTCTGTTCCACCACCCTCATCCTCCCTGAGCCCACTGTGGTCCAACCGCTCCTCTTTCCCTGGGTGGGAGAAGAGGTCCCACAAATCCTGGCCAACTCAGCCTGGAGATGAGCAACCTCCTCCCTCAGCCCAGAGAGGTGTCTGCAGATGGGACAACACTGCATTCTCCAGAACATCTCCCAGAAGGCTGCTGCTCCACAGCCACTGCACCACACCACACCCATCATGTCTTTTTTCTGGCCCCCTAACTGTTGTTTGGAATCCTTACTCTTTCCTCTGTTTGTTTATTTTTTCTTCCTCTACTTACTTACTGCCTCTGTGCCCTTTTAGCTCCTGATCTTCCTGTTCTAAGACAAGAAGTTCCTATATTTCTCAGTAGTCTCCTTACTTGCTCAGAGTCAGACCTCCAGCAGCTGGGGGGGGTCCGAGAGCTACTCTTGCCCATCTAGGATGGTGAGTCTTTGGTGGCTCTGTGATCACTCACTTCCTTCTCCCAAACAGGAAGTTCCTGTTGTCAGTTGAATCCTGTGCCTATAAAAGTAGAACTGATTTAGGTTGGGGGGTGGAGGGGAGAGGAGGGAAGGAGGGCAATATAGTCCCAGTAGAGAAGTTTTCGTTATACCAGTAGCTCCTCCTTCCTAGTGTTCTGTCTGTTTTCTGGCAGACGCTATCTAGGGCAGTGCTTAAATCTGGTTTTAACCTGGCTCCTTCTAACTAAGCCACTTCCCCTACTTTGCAAATCTTTCTACACTTAGTTAATTTCACAGATAACAATTCCCTTCTGACACCTGTGACAAGCACCTAGATAAGTACACAGATAACACAGATAACAGATAACAATTTACTTCAACTACCTCTGACAAACATACTAACTCTTTTTTTTTACTCTAGATTGAAGGTCCCAGTACAAGATTTCTAGTTCTTAGTCCCAGTAGAGAAGTTTTAGTTATACCAGTTGCTCCTTCCTCCTGGTGTTCTGTCTGTTCTCTGGCAGATGTGATAGATTACAGAAAGGGGCACAGTATTTAATAGATATTGCACAAACATGTTCTATTGCAGGAAGGGACATCCAGCAAAACTTGTATTTATTAAGAGAAATCTTTGAAGCAAGACGGGGAAGAAGGCAGACGTTTTATATTATTTTATTAGACAAAGCAAAAGCCTTCGACAAGGTAAACCATCAATATCTATTCTATATATTACAAAGATATGGGATACCTAACATGTTTATTCATTGGCTGTTCAAATTATATGAAGGGGCAGGTTTCAAACCTTCCATCAATGGGTACTTAGGAGATGTTATTCTGCTGCAGCGAGGGATGAGGCAAGGCTACCCTTTAAGCCCATTGCTCTGTACATTTGCTCTAGATCCTATTGTAAGACAAATAAAATGGGATAATCAAATTATTGTCTTAACCCCATATGAGCAGTTAGTGCCTGAAAAAATGTCAGCATATGCTAATGACATGGTCCTGTTTATATAGAATAAAGAAACAGGAAGAAAGGGCCTCCAAATTTTCCAGGAATTTTCCACCATATCAGGGGCTAAAATAAACAATGAAAAAAGTAAAGTTATTCCTCTGAACCCAGCTTCAGAAGCTGATCAAATTTTAGAGGGTAAGAATATAACATCAGAATCACAGAAGATCTTAGGGCCGTGGTTTAATGTATCTGATGGAGCTTATTTTAACTGGGAAGAAAATTAATGTCATGTGAGAATAAAGTTAGAATATGGAAAACCTGGAAACTGGGAAAACAAAAGAGAGTTTTGATAATAAAGAAATTTCTTCTCCCAATATTTCTGTTTCTTAGTTATATTTGCACTCCCCCCATACAATTAGAAACTCGATTATTCAGTGCATTCTTTCAAATGTTGTGGGGAAGTAGATTAAACACCATAAAAAGGGATATTACACATCTAACTATCCAGAAAGGGGGACTGGGAATGATTAACCCAGTCATTTTTTTTCTGTTCCTTTTTTATCTTTAATATTCTTCAACGTGGAAAGTCAGAAAAAATAGCTCCATGGCAATTTTGGACAGAACGAGCCCTAAAAGATGTAATGATGAAATGGGAAGAGTTACCACCCAAATTATTACAACATCTTAAAATACTAGCTTATGTGGTGGATTGTTTCAAAAAAATAAATGAGGTAGTGGAAACTCAGTAAAGAAGAAATTTTAACAATAGGAAGAAAACAGCTATACCAGAGAATCCTCAATATTCCATTAGTATTCCCAGAATGCACTCCTGCAAAAATGAATTTTGCTTCAAAAATTCTCAAAGATAAAAGAATACCAAAAAACATGTGGAACATAAACTGGCTATGCTGTCATGGCAGATTAGGGGTCCGTGGAAATCTGAAACATAAAACAATACAGGATAGATATTGTCCTTAACAGACTTATATACAAATAAAATAAACCATGCAGCATTTCTTCTTTGAATGACTGGATACTAAACTCTTGTGGGACTCTTTAGCATATAAATGGCATTGGCCATTTTTAAACAGAATTAACTATCAGACCTTAATTCTAGGAGATTTTACTGGTTTCTGGGGAAGTTTTATAGAAGCACATTAAAAGTAATTTTTGCCATATGTAAATTCTGTCTTTGGCAACACATGTGTCAATATGTCCTACAGCAAATTCATTCTCCACCAAAAGTGGTTATAGCACAAATAGAATCAGCCATAAGTCAAGTGATGGAGGAAGATAGGAAAAGGATATAGGATGAGAGGTTCAGATCTTTATGGAGATATATAGACCTGTTCCTGTGAATCTGGGAAAATTATTTTAAATAAAAGGAGATTACAAAATAGAGTATGGAACAGTGAATTTATAGTATGTATTGGAAATATCTCCCAATATAAAGAAAATGTTTAGTACTACTTGTCTTGTGATTGTATAAATTCATGAAGAACAATTACCATGTATTATTATGTTGATTTATCTGTAATATAATGTATTTTTTCTCAATAAAAATTCCCCTTCTCTTTCTGAGAAGTGCCATGGGATCTTTAACATCCACCTGAACCACCACCAGAACAGGCAGATGGGACCTCAGTTTAACATCTCATCCAAAAGACGGCACCTCAGGAGTGCAGCACCACCCTCATGTTGCACTACAGTGTCAGTATTGGGATTTAACCCTAGTGCCTGGTGTGGGGATAGAACCCACAGCCTTCTGATCTCCTGGCCTCAGAGGCATTGTGCTGCCCTATCAATTAATTTAAATAATTCCAAACTAAATTGTTTGGTAGGGTTTTTTTGTCAATTTTTTTCATAATCTGTTTACACTTTTAGCATTGTTTCTATTTTTCTTTGTACATTGTTTCTGGGAGTAAAACAATACTCCGACCTTTATCTGATGGTTTAATTATTACATTTTTGAGACTTTTTAGTTGTTCTAAGGCAGAGCATTCAGACATGGAAAAAAATGTTATTTCCTGTTTGTTTCTTTCACACACATTTTCAACTTTTGTTAAAATGTTTGTAATTATCTATTTATGTGTTGTTTTCTCCTTTAATCCCCACTCACCCATACGTCCTTGATGGGGACATGTGCATGTGGAGGCACATGCATGCCCGCACACCCGGGACACCCTACCCTACTAGCTGTACCTCTCCCACCTATGCCACCACTGGACCTCCACCCAGTGGTGTCAGGACTACAGGAGACGTAGCATCCAACCTGGGAGAGGAGAGCTGCTGTTAGCTGCTCAATCCTGCCCCAACTCTCCCCCCCCAGCTGGCACCCTGGTGACCCAAGGTCATTCCTAAACCTGGGTCGCCGGCATAGCATGAGGTAAGGCATGATGCCTTAGCCCTCTGCGCCACCAGTCTGGCTGTTAAAACTTTTTTTTTAAAGAAAAAAGAGGGTAACAAGCACAGTGCTAATAAAATCTGGAAGGCCATGTGTGCGAATGCTAGAAGTATAGGAAATAATATTCCAAACCTAGAGGCCATCATGGCAGAGGCTGACCTGGCTATAGTGGCCATTAGCAAGTCATGGTATGCTAAAAAACCATGACTGGGACATGGCCATACCAGGCTAAACTCTATTCAGGAAGGACAGGGTGGGAAGGAAAGGAGGGGATGCAGTGCTTTATGTGAAAGAAAGCATAAAAGCAATGGAGATACAAGGAATTCAGGGGTGGCAAAGGTACTGTGGGTAACCCTGGAGTTGGGGAACCGAGCCACTATTCACACCAGTGTGATCTACAGGCCTCTGACACAGGGGAGAAGTTAGGTAAAGTACTGTTGGAAACCATTGGCAAAATGGCAGACAAGTGAGAAAGTGCTGCTAGTGGGGGACTTCAGTCTGCCAGTTGTAGACTGGAGCCTGCCAGCTACAACTTCAACTAAAAGCAAGGACATCCTGGACTCCGTGCAAGGAGCATTTCTCAGGCAACTAGTCAGCCAGCCCACTTGTGATGGGGCAATACTGAACCTGGTACTCATCAACAGAGACAGTATTGCAGATGTCAAGGTGGAAGGCCTCTTGAGGAACAGTGATTGCTGTACAGTGTGGTTCAATATAAGGATGACTGTGGAATCAAACCACACACAGGCAAGGGTCCTGGACTTCAGCAGGGCAGGTTTTATAAAGATGGCTGAATGCCTCAGGGATGACCTGGCAGAGAGGATGACCTGGGGAGTGGACAAACAGTGGGAAAAGCTGAAAGGGGGCAATAGTGAAGGCAACAAACTTCTGTGTCAAGCAAGTGAAGAAAAGCAAAAGAAAAAATAGACCACTATGGTTCTCAAAAGAAGTGGCAGAAAATGTAAAGGCTAAAAGAGTTGCATTCAGAAAATACAAGAAGATGCAGAGGGAGGAGGAAAGGGCAGTGTTTCAGGGGAAACAGAAAGAAGCAGGGAGGGCAGTAAGGAGCGCAAAGGCACAAACTGGAGAGAATAACCCAGGCAGTATCAAATGGGGACAAGACATTTTTTAGGTATGTAAGTGAAAAGAGGAAGACCAAGAGAGGGATTGTAAGGTTAAAAAGGGAAGGAGGAGGACTGTACAGTGGGGGACCAGGAAAAGGCAGACTTCCTGAACAAATACTTCTGCTCAGCATTCACAGAGGAAGGGGAATAGGACGACCACAAAAAAGTAACAGGAGCTTTGGGGGGAGGAGGTGGACACTAGCCCTTTTTCAGAAGAGAGAGCGATAAAGGCAGTCACTAATCTGAAAGTGGACAAATCAAAGGGGTCAGACGGGGTGCATCCAAGGGTATTGAGGGAGCTCATGAAGATACTAGCTGCACCTCTGACAGTCCTATTTAACAGATAACTGAAAACTGGAATAGTTCTGGAGTAGGGCAGTTGTAGTCCCACTTCACAAAAGTGATAGTAGGGAAGAATCTGTCAATGATAGGCCAGTAAGAATAACACCGGTGGTGGGAAAGTTAATGGAAACACTGCTGAAGGAAAGGACTGTGGAATGTCTTGAATCCAGTGGGTTACAGGACCCAAGGCAGCATGGATTCACAGGGAGGAGGTCATTTCAAACAAATCTGGTAGATGTCTTTGACTGGGTGACCAAGGAATTAGATCAGGGAGGAGCAGTGAATGTGGCCTGCCAGAATTTCAATAAGGCTTTCAACACCATTCCACACAGGAGACTAGTGAACAAGCTAGGTTGCTGAGGGGTGGGAAAAAGGTGGTAAACTGGGTAAGAAATTGGTTAGGGGATAGGTGACAGAGGGTAGTGATAAACAGTTTGCTCCAAGAAAGGGAGAGTGACCAGTGGGGTATCTCAAGGATCAGTGTTGGGACTGGTCTTCTTTAATGTCTTTATAAGTGACATTGCAGAGGAACTGGAAGGGAAGGGCTGCCTCTTTGTGGATGACACCAAGATCTGCAACAGGGTGGACACTCCAGGAAGCATGTAAAGGATGAGCAGAGACCCAAGAAAACTTGAGGAGTGGCCAAGGGTATGGCAGCTGGGTTTCAATGCATAAAAGTGCAAAATTATGCACTTAGGGTACAGAAATCTGGAGTACAAAATGGGCAGCGTGGTATTGACAACAACCAAGCTGGAAAGTGACCTAGAGGTGATCAGATCGAATGACCTGAAGGTGGCCAGGCAGTGCAACAAGGTAGTCAGAAGTGCTAGTGGGATGCTGAGGTGCATTGGAAGGGGTATCACCAGCAGAAAGAGGGAGGTGGTGTTGCCCCTGTATAAATCGCTGGTTAAGACCTTACCTTGATTACTGTGTCCAGTTCTGGAAACCACAGGTTTCATTTGCAGAGGTTGATGCAGGGGTTGCACAAGCCCTGCGTCAAACCCTGTGCTATGCTGACCCCACTGGTGCACCTTGCACCTGATTCTTATTTATTTATTTTTTTTCCTCCCGGCAGGACCACCGGGCCATCCGCCCTGGTCACGGCCCCTGGAGACCTCCACCACCGTCTATTGCTGCTGGGGACCCACAGTCACCCCCGGCTTGCCCCCCGGAGGGTGGGGCCTTGGGCCACCTTCGTGACCCCAGAACTGTAACTGGTCGGGGTCCCGCAGCGAAGGCGGCAATGGGAGGCTCTCCAGGGAGGGCTTCATATACGGTGGTCCTGCCTCCTTTCCGCTTTTCCTCCTAGTTTTTACTCCCGGGAAGGAGTAGGACGTGTAATGACGCCGCATCCACCCAGCCTCCACTTCATCGCCGAGCGCCGTTGCGTGGGGACTTCCTGTCTCACCAGGGGTCCCCATCACACCGATAGCTACCCGCATCTCCCCAGAGTAGGAGAGCTGTCCATCGGATGCTCGATCCTACTCCCCCGCGTCGCCCTCCCGACCACCCGGATCCGCTCAACCCGGGTCGCCGGCGTCGCAAGCGGAAATCCCACTGCTGCGCCGATGGGCCGGCTCTTGCACCCGATTCTTGAAGGTTGTGCACATTTGCAACACTTTACCTTTTTTACAGTGGCTTGCATCAAATATGTGGTGCAAACCCCATAAAAAGATCCACAAAGTTAGACCAGCAAAATCTGGTCTAGCTCGCAGTGTGCAGCACAGGGGGGCTCTGGGATTGAGAATCTGATGACTGGCCACAGAGTGATGAAAGCCCCATGTGCCATGTGTTCGGCCCACTCAGGGTTTGAGGCAGTCTAATCCTTCAAGAAATGAGCCCCGTATCTCCAGAAAGACATAGACAAAGTGGAGGCAGTCCAGATGAGGTCAACAAAGATGGTGCATGGTCTGCATCAAGAACCCTAAAGAGACATGGAAGGACCTTAACATGTACAACCTGGAAGAGAGGAGGGAGAGAGGGATATGATAGAGACCTTTAAATAACATCACAGGGGTAAATAAGATAAAGAAGGAAGTATGTTTCAGAAAAAAAGATGGTCAAGAACAAGGGGGCATGATATGAAGCTGGAAGGGGAAGGATTCAGGAGAGTTGTGAGGAAGTACTTCACAGAAAGAGTGATGGATTCCTGGAAAAGCCTTCCAGCAGATGTAGTGGGGCCAAAAACAGTGGCAGGATTCAAGAATGCATGGAATACGCAAAATGGAATCATAGTGGAAATGAAGGAGGGGTATCCTGTGAGTTTGGCTAACCAAAAGTGGGTGCCTACCAAAATGGTGACCCATTTGCGTCGACTGCCCAATGGCGAGGGTGTAGGGAGGGCGACTGGATGGGGAGGCTTCACAAAAGGTGACAGGATGTTGCGCATGTATATGCATGCAGGGGGAGAGCGAGGCCGAGCGAGGGGCGGGAGGGTTTGTGAGGGGTGATGCTGCGGGTTGCCGTCAAGCTGGTACCATGATGTGGTGGGTTGGGTGCTGGCCTGGGGTGGCGGGATGCAGGTTCGGTCCGCAGCAGACAATTTTGTTGCGACCAGCCGAGACATGGATTTTATTTTTTCATGGATGCATCCCCCGACAAGCACCCCCCTGGAGTTGAGAATCTATAAATTTTACAACTTTTGTGCGCCGCTTTCACTGGCACTGGAGTTGCACATCACCGAAATTGAATTTTGGCGATGTACACTTTAAGGACGATTGCTGTTTGGCAGTTGCCCTTATGACATAGATAGGGAGAAAGAGATGTGGATCAAGTGGGGTCTGCGGTGAGAATGTAGGTATGGAAAAAATGGGCAGACTAGGTGGGCCAAGTGTTCCTACGTATTGCAGTGTTTTCAATGTTCACTCATAACTTTGTTAATTTACAGTATTTTTCCACCAAAACTTTCAACGTGGCCTTTTTGGGACCCCATCTCATGAACAATGCTGGTGAAATCTTTCAAATGTGGCCCGAAAGGTGATTGCACATTAGCTCCACACAATCACCTTTTGAGCAGAATTTAAACATTTTCACCTACCGGCTTCATGAGAAGACTTGAAAATCTAGTGGAAAAAAATGGTAAAATGACTAAGAATTATGAGTGAACATTGAAATATTTCAACATTCACTCATTACTTTGTTACTTTTCAGTATTTTTCCACCAAACTTTCAACATCGCCTTTTGGACACCACCTCTTGAACAACACAGGTGAAATATTTCAAATCGAGCCCAAAAGGCGATTTCGCAGTTATTCTGATAAAGCATGTTTTGGGTGGGATTTTCCTCTACTGGGTTCATGACATGGGGTCATGAGAAGACTACAAAATGTGGGGTCAAAAAATTATAAAACAAGGAAGTTATGAAAGTATGTTGAAATTCTACCATGGTCACTCATTACTTTGGTAATTGTCAACACTTTCACGCCAAACGTTCAACCTAGCCATTTTGTTTCATAGCACCTCATAAATGTGACAGGTACCGTTCTTCAAATCCTGGATAAAATACCTTTTCCCACTTCTGTTGTGAAATGACATTTCTGACACTCTTCTAAAAATGCCACACGTTATGTTTATAAGAGGGTGTCATAAAATGATTATCTTGAAAATCTGAGGTCAAAATTTGAAAAATAAAAGTTATTATTAAGAAAATTTGTGTGTAGTGCCAGCCTTTACCCCAGCGGGTAGTATTCTATGATCCCATGCTGATGAGCTGAGTTTGGGGATGAGCTCAGTGAGCCACCTGGCCAGGCCAGGGCTGGGGATGGCACTGTCATGTGCACCACCCCTCAGCATGGGAAAGAAATGTACAGGACCAAGTATCATGTAGTGAAGAAATACCTTCTCTTATCATAGGGCCCTGTGCCTCTGAACCCATGGGTGCCACAGTACCCTGTGACTCAACTGACACATGGACTCTTTGCCCTTTGCATCTGTATCTTTGGCCACATGGAAGCATAGGGCCCATAGGGGCCCTGTGCTTCTACAGCCCACCATACAGACCCATGAATTCTTGTCACTGGCAGATGGGCTCTTCCCTTGGTGCAGTACCCAGGGGTCCCTGTGTGTCTGCCTCTGTTCACACAGGTCCAGAAAGGGCCTGTGTGAATAAGGATATGTTTCCACTATCTCAAAAAGAAAGAAATCTCATTGCAAAACAAAAACTATATTAATGCACCAGTTAGGGTTCAACTTATTGTCACAAAAGGAGGGCACACTGGTGTTGTGGTTCCCAACCCTAACTCCCCCACCCCAAGCAGAAAAGGAGAAGACCACACAAGCAACCTCACATAGCCATTATCAAGTAAGACAACATATAACTGTTTCTTAGATGATTCAAATGCAGTAGTACTGATGTGCTATTGCTGTGGATTTCTATCTGTGGCTGCAGAAGCACAGGCTCCTGTGCTTCTGTAGCCATAGCTGTGTGTGTAGGTCTTACAGCATTCATGAGTGCCTGTGGCTACTTAAGTGATGGCTCCACAGAGCCTGCACTTCTGCAGAGAGAAGTATTGTTGCAATATGGGTATCATGGATTTCTATATGCAGATGCAGAAGTGCAGGGCACACTGGGGCTTGCGCTTCTGCAGCCAGAATTTGGTGTGTATGTCTTACACCTGTGGCTACAGAGGCACAGGCCCCATAGAGGCCTGCGCTTCTGCAAACAGAAGTACTGTTGCAAATTGGGTTTAATGGATTTCATGAGGCCTGCGTTTCTGTAGTCAAAGGTCAGAGTATACTGTATGTCGTACACCTGCAGCTGTGGAACTGCAGGCCCCTTAGGGGCCTGCACTTCTGTAGACAGAACTGCATGTGTCTTACAATGTGCATGACTATCTGTAGCTACAGAAGCACTGGCCCATAGAGGCCTGGGATTCTGCAAAGAAAAGAACTCTTGTTATTTGGATATCATGGGTTTGTATATGTGTGCACAGAGAAGTAGTGTTGTGATTTGATTATTGTAGATTTCTATTTGCAGCCAGAAGTGAGTACGTATGTCTTGATGTGTGCATACTACGGATAAAGGAAGAAGGTGATACTGCCCTTCTACAGATCCAGGATGAGGCTGCATCTGGAATACTGTGATGGTCCTGGAGACCCCCACCTCAGGAAGGACAGGGACTGCTTGGAGAAAGTTCAAAGGAGGGCTGCAAAATGATATGGGGGCAGGAGGGAGGACATATAAAGAGAGGCTTGAGAACCTAAACATGTACTCCCTTGAGGCCAGAAGAGAGAGGAGGGGCATGATTAAGACCTACAATTTCATAAGGGGTATCAACAAGGTAGTCAGAAGGAATGAAAACACAGTAACCGGAGGACATGGGTGGAGGCTGGTGGGGTGATTCAAAAGGGATGATAGGAAGTAGGTTTCTGCAGAGGATGATGTACCTCTGAAACAGTCTGCCAAAGCTGGTAGTAGAAGCCAAATCAGTGACCAGTTTCAAACTTAGATTGAATAGACACATGGGGGTAGTAAAACCTAAGGGAGAGGGGATGGGCAAACAATGGAGGGCGCCACCACTGGGGCACTGGAAGAGCAAAAGGCTCAGTAACCCTTATGACAGTCTGTTAATGGAGTTTAGTAGAAAGTGAGAAGAGGGAGAGACTGGTGAGTCTTTATCTGCCATCATAATCTATGTATCTATTAATATATTATGTATTCATTTGAATATACAAAATAAGTATTTCACTCCTTTTTCTATGTATTTCACTGTGTAGTGTATGTATACTGTGTGGGTTTTACTATACAGTGTATGTGTTTCTTTTTATGATGTATATGTCCAGATAGTATGATTTATGTCCCTAATGACATCCCATACAGCTACCTGTACATCTAACAGGCAGTTACAGCACAGCCAGCTAGGATGCACCACTGTACCTTGCAGTAAATGACATGTCACGAAATATCGCATGGCAAACGGGCCTAATTGCCATTGAATTAGCAGTTCCCTGAATCATACTGCAGCACTTTGTAGTAATACTGCAAGGTATTGTGTTACACACTGTTACTTTTTCCTGTAACACTATCTATGGAATAAACCATTTTTAAATTCACCATGTTTTGTCTTGTTTGGTGAGTGCTCAGCAACACTGGACTTTGTGTTTCATCCTGCCTACTTCTACTGTAGTTTTCAGGGCAGTCAGATAATTGGAAATCTGACAAGTGCTTTTCAGTTAACTATCCAATTTGTTTGTCTCTATGAAATAGCAGGCAGATACTGTAGCAGCAGTCAGCTTCTATCAGGCAAGTACTATTCTGTTTGTAGCAGCAGAACAAAAATGTTTTAAAACACAGTTTCACTTGGAGTTTATTTGAGGTTAATAGGTGGCTGATCAACGCTCTCTGAACCACTATTTAAACATAATTAATCAAGATGACATCATAACCATTTGCCATAGAAATGATTATGATGTTACAGATGGAGACTCTTGCTGTTACTTGCAGACAAATAGTAGGAATGGATGAAGTCTAGAGTACAAAGAGGCTGTTTTGAGGTAAATGCTTTTTAGTAATAACAATGGGCCCTATGCAAGAAGCATGCGGAGTGGCTATGCATGCATAACTGGGGCATGCAACCACTCCACGCTCTACATGCCCCCCTCATGGGATATACAGAGGGGGTACTCCTGATCCCCTGGCCGCGTGAGCAGCAATGTGTCGGGGTTGGGCGGCACCTATGTGCCATGCACTAAAGCACGAAGAGCTGGTCAGATGGGTGCATATGGGGTCACTGGGTATGCCAGAGAGACCGAGCCATAAACTCCCTATGTGCGTCATGCACAGGGCGAATAGCCCACCTACCCCCAGGGTCGCAGGTCCGGGACGCCGGATGCCACCTATCTGCCGTGGCACACAGTGATGCATTTGGCAACCACCCCCAACATCACAGTCATCCCACATGGGGCAGGGGCACAGCCATGGATACAGGGCTGCTGCCCCCCATGCAACCCATGGTGATCCCCCCCGCCCATGGTGCAGGTCACCTCGATCCCCTCCGCCTGGTGGCATGCCCCCCCATCCAACCCACAGCACCGATCGGTGCTGGCAGCATCGCCCTCCCTCACCTGCCACTGCCGCCAGCCATTAGTTGTCTGCGGGGCATGCTGCCAATGCATGCCCCACTGTGCAAAGGATCCAGTGTGGTTCCTGGTCCAGGCATCTGACTGGGTGCCCGGCCAGCCCTGCAGCCCTGCCAATGGCCACCCTGCGGAGTCCTGCTCACCGGAGGAGCAGGGCCACGGACAGGTGGCTGGCGGTCATGCATACCACCTGTGCACACCTGTCTGTGGGTGCACAGCTATGCAGGCAGGGTTATGCGTGGATTCCGCATACCTCCACCCCTTCCTGCATAGGGCCCAATGTGAGTAAGATAAGTGAAGAAAATTTATGAACTCTAAATTGAGCTTAGTCTAAATACAAAAACTTTGCTTCACTCATTACAGCTTTATTGCTACAATAGTTGGTTTTGCATTTGAAGGTTTAATTGACCTGGCTATACATTACCTTAGGCTTAGCTCTTAGAAAATGTAAATTCTCAGTTTAAATTTTGTATTCCTTTTTGACAGATAGTGATCTAGAATATATCCTTTCTCCTCTCCGTCACTAGAGGATTTGGTCTGGGTAGATGTTATAAAGGTAGGCCCAACCTATGAATGTGACTCAGGACATGGCCACTTGTGACAGCTTGTATGCAATCACAAACCAGCTCAGTTCTACAGTAAACTCCCTACTCCTTACTTAGAATCAAGCAGTCTTCATTGTTTCTTTGTTGTTAAATAATACGTGGTTAAGAACTCCTATCAAGTGTCCATTAATGCTAGTAGTTAAAGTGGCCATCTGTCACTTATGTTAAGGGACTGTGAGTATTTCCATGATATGCTTGAACTTTGCCATTAGTCACACCTCATTATACACACATTATTTTTCTTGCATTATCAAAACTAACATAAAACATGAAAGCTGATGATTTGTTTACTGCTGTAACATACAGTGGAGCCCACCGAGATGCAACACAGAATACAGCAGAATTTTGTAGTTTCTGCAGGAAATGGGGAATTTCAATGCTAATCCCATATGTACCACAGGAATCTGTGACACTGTGTTGGATCCTGAGTCGGTTATGGCAGTCCACTTTAAGTGGTCTTTATCGTTCACATGAAATCGGTCAGCCAATTTTTGCTAAGTTTTTCTTAATACTTCTTTCTACAGCCCTGTCTCCCCGACACCAACAACACCCAGCCAACTGCAAACCAGCAGCCCACACTGCTTAGCTGAAGGTCCTTTAATTCTATGGTTTTACCCCTTGGTTGAGACTTGGGTCAGCATCCCCCTCTGGCTCCAGCCTTGGAAGAGCTTCCACAAACAGGGTATAGGGTCCAAGAGTACAAAGCACATCACCTTATTGGTCCTGGGGTTTTCCTTGTTGCCCCCACCCCCAAAAAAATTGGTTTCTATCATGTAGGGCTGTAAGCTTGTCCACGCAGGTGCAGTGTCATGAACACAGTCTGCATCTGCCCTCCTACAAAGTTCCTCCAGCTTTACTGCCACCTGTGATCATGCTGGAGTGCTATAACATGGCAGAGTCTGCTGCCCTTCCTCACCAGACAGAGCACCCCCCTCCCTCCACCAGCCCTCTGGCATTACTGGCTCGGGTCATGCACCAGGTTACCAGAATCATGAGGAGCAACACTGCCATTGCACTGGTGAGCTGATCTGATCAGCCTAATCTTAAAAACGTACTGTGTCATAATGTTGGATATGGACTGCCAGGTCATTGCTTTTTAGCACTAGTATTCTTGGCATGTTTTGACAGATATTGTTTACAATTTTATGACAGGTACCAGAATAAAGTAAAATCTTCATTTAGTACCACAAAAACTACTACAGTAACTTTTTTAGTCAATCATCTACATTTTAAAACCCACCACAGTAGTTTATCCACATTTAGGACATGCCCACAATGATTTGTCCACATGCTAGACATGCCCATAGTAGCTTCTCCACATATAATATAATCCCATAATAGTTTGCCAAAATCTAGTCCACATAAAAATGGAAAAAGGCACCCTCCACTTCAACTGCCACAGAGCTTTTAAAATCCTTGGTGAAGATATTCAAAAGTCTGCCCAGTGGGCAAAGTGATTTCCTTCCATTTGCCTGGGGTTTGTGTCTGTGTGCAGTATTCAAAGGGGTCAGGATCGTGGGCTAAATGGAATAGCACACACAAGGATCGGTGCACAAAGTGCAGGACAGGGACAGGAATATGGGCAAAGTGCAATATTCAGCTCATTAGTGCTGTGCAAAAGGAGCAGCACATGCCACCTTGTGCTATGCAGTAACCACTGAGAAGAACTCAGCTCAACTCTTCTTTATTTTTAAAAAGCATAAATCAAAATATCTAAGTGCTTGTACAAAAGATAAAAAGATGCAGCATAAAACAACATATTACAATATAAAAACATAAGAACAACAGAATTCATTAGCAGTTAATTATCTGAATTCCAGAAAGGTGAGACTGAACAGATAGGTTTTTGAGGGCCGACTTAAAGCTCTCCACAGTTGGGCACTCTCTTACCAAATGAGGTAAAGAATTCCACAGGGTAGGGGCCACAAACAAAAATGCCCTGGCACCTGATGCCTTTAAACTGATTCTGGTAATCTCCAGCAATCCATCGTCAGTAGAGCGAAGTGGGCGGAGGGGGCAATAAAGACATAGGAGTTCTTGCAGATAGCGTGGACCCTGTCCGTGTAGGGCATTATAGGTCAGTAATTTACTTCAGGCAACCCTAGTGGCTGGTGGAGCCACTGAAGTCAACAATCACTTTGGCAATTGAGTGAGCTCACCTGCTCCTGATTTCCAGCGGCACCCCCCCACTCTCCAAACCCTGTCCCCATAACAAACACAACAGTTCCTGCTGTCTAGTGATCCTCCCCATTCTTCAGTCTCTGTTCCACAAGCAAACACAACATTCCCTGGTGTCTAGTGGCACCTTCAACCTTCCAAACCCCATCCATGTAACAAACACCACAGTCCGTGGTGTCCAGTGGTTCCACCATCCTCCGATCACTGGCCTGGTTAACAGGAAATCAGTATCTTGTGTTCAGTGGTCCCTCCATCCTTTGATTACTGCCCCTTTCTGTAATAATGCAGTACTCGGTGTTCAGTGTACCCCTATCCTCTGTTCACCAGCCCATTTCACAAAAATGTAGTCCCTGGTGCTCAGTGGTACCCCCACCCACCCTCTGACCCCCATTCCCATTACAACACACACATTTCATAGCATCCAATGGTACTCCCCACCATCTGATTGCTGTCCCCATTAAAACACACACATTCCCTGGTGTCCAGTGATACCCCCACCCTTCCATTGCTCATCACAATTTATTAACAGAAGTCCCTGGTGTCTGGCAGCCTCCCCACACTGCCTGCACTGGTTACACCACCCTGCCACCTCCTCTTACCATATTCACTAACACCACCGGAAGCCCATGTGGTGACAAGCACAGCCCTCCTCTCACCTCCTTGGCTGGCCACCATATGCAGTGGCAGGGAGCGTGTATACTCTGTACTGCTATCATTGCATATGGCAGCTGGCCAAGGTGGTGAGCTGTACCAGTCACTGGAGAGCTCCCCACTGCAATGGAAATGTGGTAAGGGGAGTGGTACGGTAGTGTACCTGTTGTAAGGGGGGCCACTAGGTACCAGGGACTTCTGTTAATAAACTGCAACTAGCAATCAGAGGGTGGTGGATACCACTGGATGCCAGTGAATGTGTGTGATTTAATGGGGATGGTGATCGAATGGTGGGGGGGTTTCACTGGATGCTACGAAATGTGTGTGTTTTAATGGGAATGGCAATCAGAAGGTGTAGGTACCACTGGACACCAGGGAAGTGTTTTATATTTACTGGGGACAAGGATCGGAGAGTGGGAGGTGTCACAAGACACCAGAGAATATTGAACTGTCTATGGGGATGGGGATGACTAGGCAGGGGGTGCCACTAGATGCCATGGAATATTGTTACATATACGGGGATAGGCAATGGGGGTGGGGGAGCCGGTCACTGGGATGAAAACCTGCTGCTGCTTCTCATGCAAATGAAAATGCATATGACCCCCTCAGCGCCTTGCATGCCCAGTGGGCTCATTTTCATGTTGCTGGCAGAATATCATGCTGAGGAATCCCAGCACTTACAGGTCTAGAGGTGCAGCAGTTACATGCACTTCAATATGGGCTGCATACAGCCCAGATCCATCTTGGGGCAGCACTACTTAACTTTGTGCTACACTGACACGGCCCTATATTCAGTTGAATAGCTCCGGTGCACCATGCAACTGAATATAACATCCTCAGGGTCATGGGCAAGGACAAGTATGTCTCTGCACTCCCTTTGTTCCAATATCAGACCCCTGGTTTCAAAACTCCTAGCCATATAATAGTAATAATATTCAGTAAGCCGGAGTATACTCAGAATAAACCACTTCTGTGATTGATTAAATATCTTGGCCTTCCAGTTGAATATTTAATCACCCACATCAGCCAGTTATTCCTCTGTATACTCCAACTAACACCAGGTTGTTACTTACTTATTTGACAGGTATTTATAGCAAGCCAACTAGAATAGAGGAAAACCACTATTAAGTACCACACAAACTACTACAACTATTCCCTTAGTAGATTATCCACATTTAAGACACAGACATATTCACATCTAGTCCCCAGAGAAAAGAGGAAAAAAGATGTCACTGACATATTCCACCTCATCTACCATGGAGCTTTAAAATACCGATTTCAAACTATAAAAACTGATCTCTGGAAGTGTATTGTCTTTTTTAATAGCTGTAATGATTTTGAGTATTATCTTGTGTTAAGCATTCTTACAGATGTGTTATTCTGTAAAGTACCCATGTGTGAACAGGATTTGTAATATCTTAGTATCACTAAGGAACTGTAAAACCAAAACCAAAAAAAAAAGAGAGAGAGAGAGACAGCTTTTGGATTTATGATTTAATAGTGATGTTTTTCTTGAAGTTTTCAATAAAAATGTTTATGTTCGAGCAGTTGTGTATGATAGCGGTGAAAATCTGTACCTACAGATTTTTATTTTATTTTATATTTCCACTTATCTCCTAACCTGTAAGATACCCTTGGTTCCACATTTCAAATCTGTTTTACCATTTTTGTTTTCTACAGCTGAAATAATAAAAGGAGCACACCTTTTAATATGGCCTGGATTAGGTTTTCATTGGTATTCTCTGTTGTGTTTCAGCATCCATTGTTTAACATCACTTCTGTTGTGACTAAAATGAACTAGCATGCATTAGACAGTGCTCCCCAACCTTACAGGTCAACAGGCATACAAAAGCAGCTGTGAGTACTGATGAAAGCCTTATTAAAAGTAACATGTCTTTCATTATTTCAAATGCGAAAAAATGTGGTAAAGCAGACTCAAAATGTGGAAAGAAACGTATCATACAAGTCAGGAGATAGAAACATAAAAACAGAAATTGTCGGTAGATAAGGACCACTTGGCCCATCCAGTCTGCCCATAGGCCCTATACATGTTTGCATCCACTCATACTAAGTGGTCAATCTAAAATAACATAAAAAAGTATATTTATTTATTTGCTTTTGTTAATTGGGTGAGCACACTAGACAACCAAGTGCCTATTTTCAGGTGCGACCCAGGAGATTACAAGGTACATTCATGAACAACAGGCAAAGCAAGTAAGGTTACATTTTAGTGCATCAAGCAACAACATCAGTACAAGAAAACAACAGAGTTTTGCAATGCAGGCAGCAGGTAGGATAACATTATGGTAGTCTCAGGATAGACAGTGTCAGGCAGCAACTCAATAAAACTTGTAGGTAGGCAGAGAAGAAACGAACTGGGGTAGAGGAGACCCAGTGCATAATCCGGAAGTAGAACAGTAACTATGCACACACTGATTGAGCAGTTGGGCCTAAAGTGGATTAATCTAACTAGTAGATCTCTAGCTCGGTAGTGGAATAAAGTGGAATAAAGGTGCAGTGGACTACTGCCATAGCCAGATAAGTTTGTTAGCGACTCAGCCAGTTGGAGCGGCAGAGGTCGGGTGGGTTTTCTAGTGCAGAGGCAGGAGGAGGCCGTTTTGAAAAAGCCCCAGAGGGAAGCTTTAAAGCCATGGTGGGAGGGGAGGAGTGAGTGCTTGAAGGAAGGGAGTTCCATAACCTGGGCACATACGCAGCGAAGGGCCGGTCGCCCATTTGGGTGAGAGTCTTGGGAACCAGAAGGGCATGAGAATTGCTGGATCTCAGATGGTAGGAGGGGTTAGCCGGAACAAGGGATTCAGTGAGGGCTAAGGGGGTGACAGACCTGACAACATTGTCTATGAAGTTGCCCATGACATAGGAATGGTGCTTTTCTGGTGGGAGCCACTCATGCCAGGAGTAGAGGTCACTGCGGTGGGTGAGGCGGGGAGCTGAGAGCACAAAGCGACATACTCAGTTATATGCTGTGTCCCATTTTGTGAGACTAGTTTTCCCAATGTGGGCGAGGGTGACAAGTCCATAGTAGAGCATGGGTAGGAGGACTCCCCTGGCTAAGGCGAGATGGGCAGCTGGGGTGAGGCAGTTTTTAGCGCTGTATGCAAGACCCAACTTGCAGTTTGAGGCCTTACATGTATTACTTATGTGAAAATTCAGATCCAGTTGTGGGTCAAGTGTCACCCCAGATACCTGACAGAATCTGTAACTTGTAGTAAGGACCCATTGGCACCTGAGATCTTTAGCAGGTCCGGGACAGCTTTTGTCTTGGCTGTTGAGCCAAACAGCATGGTCTGCATCTTCTGCAGGTTGATCATAAGCTTGTGGATCTTTAGCTGGGTTTGGATTTGGTCAAAGTTGGAGTTTAGCTTGGCGTTAATGGTAGAGATGTCCCGGGAGCTGGTCGTGATGACTAGGTCGTCTACATACAGAGTTGAGTGCCCATGCGCCGGGGCCAAGGGTAGCTCATTTATGAAGAGGGAGAACAGGAGAGGCCCCAGGACAGAGCATTGGAGGACCCCGCAGTAAACCGGAGCTGGCTCAGACAGGGCCTTGTTGAACTTTGTGTACTGGTGCCTGCCCAAGAGGTAATTACTGAACCAGGTAAGGGCAGGTGGGGAGGAGCCAAGGGACAGGAGAGTGGAGCACAGTAGAGCGTGGTCAACCTGGTCAAAGGCTTTTGAGAGATCTACGAAGATGGCCCCGGTCAGTTTGCCTTGGTCAGCAGCAGTCTTGATAGTGGAGGTAACAGCTGCTAGGGCAGTGGGGGTGCTGTGCCCTTTTCTAAACCCGTGCTGAGCTGGAGAGAGTAGGTTGTGGGTCTGTAGGTAGAGGTTGAGCTGTGAGGTGACTACCTTTTCAAGAAGTTTGCTGATCGCTGACAGGATCGCTATGAGGCAGTAGTTCATTGGGTCTTGTGGGTCACCTTGTTTGGGGACAGGAATGACTCTGGCCATCTTCCAGATGTCTGGGACTATGCCTAAGGTTAGTGATGCATTGAAGATGTGGGCAATGGGTTGGGCTAGAAAGAAAGCCCCTATCCTAAGTAGTTTGGGCTCAAGGCAGTCATTCCCAGCACCAGTATGGGGGGAGAGGCCAGCAAGGAGCTTCTGGGTTTCCATGACAGAGATGACCCTGTGGTAAAAGGTTTTCCCACTGGGTGAGGGTGACCGATCCTTAGGGTCATGTATCTGGTTGGGAAGAGCTGGCAGGTTAGAGAACAGAAAGTTAAAGGCATTGGCAATTGTGAGGGGGTTGTTGCAGTTAACCCAGCCAATGTGCATATCAGTGACCTCAGCTCTGGCGGACCCCCCAACCGCATTCTTAATGTTCTGCCAGAAACTCCTCAGGTTTCTGGCCATAGAGAGTAGAGCAGATTGACAGAACTCACTTTTTGCAGAGTGGATGGCTGTTTTGCATGAGTTCCTCAGCTGTCTGTGCTCAAGGAGGTCTGTACTGGTGAGGGAGTTCTTGTATCTCGCCCAGCATTTATCCCTTTGTTTCATTACAGAAAAAAGGCCTCCATGGAGCCACTTAGTGACAATGCCACTCACTCTCCTTTTTGTGAGAGGAGCATGTTTGTTTTGCAGTGGGGTGAAGACAGTCAGGAAGTTGTCAAGGGCCCATGAGGAGTCATTTGTGGCAGTGACCTTGGACCAGTCAGTGTGTTGCAGGTCAGCAAAGTAGTCTCCAACATTGAGCTTGGAGAAGTCCCTCATTTTGATCACCTTGCAGGGAATTTTAGGAGGGGAGATGCCCCATATACAGTAGGTGAGAGAGTGATCCAATATAGCATCAGGGAGAATACCAGAGGAGACAATTTTCTCCGGTCTGTTGCTCAGCACCCAGTCAATGAGGGAACCCTTGTCTCCATGTGGGGAGAGCCTTGTGGGTTCAGAGATGAGTTAGCTGAGGGCGAGACCAGCCAACAGGGGTTCGTATTGCTGGACATTGTGACCTACCCAATTGAGGCTGAAGTCATCTAGGACTAGCAGCTCATTTGAGCCAACCATGGGGCTAAGGCTGTCAAGGAGGGAGGAGAACCCTGGAACTCCACCCTTTGGGGGGTTGTAGGTGCAGATCAGGTGTACCTTTTTAGTGTTGCCTAGCAGGAGGAGGGCATGAAGGAACTCACAAGAATGGGATGGGGGTGAGCGTGTCCTATGACGGATACGTTTAGGTGCGTCTTATAGTATAAGAGTACCCCACCTCCTCTCTTCTTCCCTGCCCTGTTTTGCCTGATAAGGTTGTAGCCCAGGAGGGCACATGCAGAGTCTGAAGTATAGGTCAACTATCATTCACTGCTGCTTTTAAAAAATACTGTTTTCAAAACTCTTAGTCATATAATAGTAATAACATTAATTTATCTGGTATATGCTCAGAAATAACTGGCTTCTGTGGCTGATTAAACTTCTCAGCATTTAGCCTCGGACATTTAATAAGCCACATCAGTCACTTATTCCTTCAAGTACTTCAGCTAACATAATGTTATTGCTCAAAGAGCAACTGACACCTTTAAAAAAAACATTGGAAAAGGTAATAGTTAGACACATTTCAGCTTGTATTGCACATATCTTCTATAGATTTCTCCTCTTTATTTGTTCTGAAGAAATTCCCATAACACAGGATCTTTATCCCTTGGAGCTCATCTGCCTCTATAACTCATTTCCTCCTTGACATCATAAAGCTCTGTTGTGACTTCACAGTCTGTTGCAATGGGAATAACGGTTATGTCACAAGCATAATATTGTGACATCAGGTTGGGAAGAAGCAATAGGAGCTGATGAACCCTCAGGGAACAGCTCTTCTGTTTTCATGCATCTGACCTCAGTATTAAATAATGGAGGTAAGAAATACAGAGCTAATGAGAAATATAAGCTGCTTTGTCTTCAAATATCATGTTCTTCAAAGTTCTTCTTGAAGCGTTGGCCTTTAATTAATCACTACACTTTTTACTTTGTATACATTTGCTGTATGCTAATTTCAGAAAAAAAACAACACTTTCTCCGACAGTGTTACTCAGACTTACATTAACTCCCTTTCTTTACTAGTATGTCTTCCAGCTTTGCATATCTGGAAGAAGGCTTTCATTGTCCACAGCTCTACTACCATCCTAGGTTTCAGCCAGCCCTTCCCTGATTATCTTAATTCTAGCTTTGGAGTCCATTGGTGTTGCTCTGTATTCCTTGCTGATCTGAAAGCACCCTGCCTCATCCAGTAATCATAGACCTTCATTTTGACCACAGTCGATTAGCTTGGGTCCCTGATGAGCCGTGGGGGCCACTTCTTGGCCTCGTTTCCTTCATTTCATACAGGAATATAGACCTCTGCGGATGCTCTGAGCCCCTTTTTCAACAACCCCACATGTGATCCGCAGTACACACCTCATGCTGCTGCTCCAGGCTCTTCATCCTGGCAAAGTCTGCCTTTCAGACATTCTGAGTCCTGGTAGTGAGGCTCATCTTTCTAGTGACACATTTATTTCCTGAAATGGCCAGAACAGAACAAGAAATATGTCAATACCTTATACAGGTTATCTTGTGGTATGACACCCAGCAAAGAATCATCTGCCCAGTTACCTATTTCTGTTTTTAAAATGTGCCCTGTATTCTCCAGCTATGTCATTGTTTAATAAGTAGGAACAAAAGCAACATACCAATGGCTGAATTTTTAGGAGGCAGAAAGGCTTTGTAGATTGGCAGTGAGTTGTAGACTTCTACATGTCTATGTCACTTTGTGAAATCTGGCTCCTGTCTAGTAATGGCTGACAGTTTTTCTCACCAGATTGTCAGTTTTGAGACCAGTGATGTACAATTCATAGATTTAGCTATGTTTACATTATCTTATGTAATATCTTAGGTCATGGTCTTTTTATTATTGAGAAAAAGTACAACTTCCACAGGTATAAATGTACACAAGTTTTATTTTTTATTTTTTTAATTTAAACTTTATTAATACATTTCCTTTTGTGAAGGGCAGTTACAGCAAATCAAGATGTGACATACCACATGCACAGTAAGAACTGCCCAGCCCACCCACCCCACTCCTTACAGCAGCAACATAACTATATCGCCTAAAGTGCAGTGAATATTTCTGTAGAACATATGAGTAAGACTAAGGTGTGGTGTAATCCTCAGTGAGACAACGAGAGTAAGGAATAGAGGGGATCCCATATTTTACCATAAGCTGCTAGTCTTTTATGAAGACTTGCAATCGCCTTCTCTGTTCGGAGATTAGCAATGATTTCATGTAGCCACTCCTGGAAAGATGGGGCGGATTGGTCCTTCCAATGACGTAGGATGAGTTTTTTAACAGAGAGAGCAACCATGGAGATATGGTATTCCGGATTCTAACTCTAACCAGGAACATGTCCCCTAGGAGACAGACCTCAGGAATAAAATACTCCTGAAGGCCCAGTAGGGGATCAAGAGACATCTTAATAGAATTCCAAAGATGGAAAACTTTGGGACAGGACCAGAACATATGAAGGAGTGTTCCTTCTTCTTGCAAACACTTAGTACATGTACTAGAGTTCGGGAAACCCCATTTTTTTAATTTAATGGGGGTACAGTACATATTATGTAAAATATGGTATTGCATGAGATGCAATCTATCTTGAGAAACGTACTTATGACAGGATCTCCATAGGGATTGCCAATCCAACTGGTATTGAGGGAGGAATACGTTTCAGAATCTAGTAGGTCCCCATATTTTTTTATAATACAACACCCTGTATAACTTGGATACGATGCCTGAGGATCCAGACAATAGGGAAAATTTGGGTATTAAGGCTGACACTTTCTGAGAAGGGGGAGAATTCCCCAGGACTAAAGTGAGAAGATGTCTTAACTGCATGACCTTAAAGTGAGATGAGACCGGGATGAGAAACTTATCAATAATTCCACCTGGGGACAACCAGTGCCCTTCCTCATCTACCAGGGAAAGCAGTTTTCCATTGCCTAATTGAGGCAACCATTTGCGGGGAATCTGCTTTCCACTAATAGTAAAAGATGAGGAGAATAATGAAGAAATAAACATAACTGTGCGTAAACTCTTAAAGAGATACCTATTGTGGTGCAGTCAGCCATCTTTACATGAGACAATTTGAGGTAAAATAAAGTTAAGGGATCCAGGCGTTTAGCTTTAACTGCATCTAACTCAGTCTTAAGCCATACTGGTTATACCAATTCAGGGCCTGGGGATATCCATCTCACACATTTTGTTAGATGACTGGCCCAGTAGTATAGTGCCATATGGGGAATCCTCAACCCCCCCTCAAGTTTTGAGGCAGCTAGCTTGTAATAAGCCAAACGGGGATATTTATCAGCCCAAATAAATCTAGTAAATATACCGTGCAATTTCTTAAACCAGCATATGGGAATAAAAGAGTTGAGAAGGGATAAGGGGTAGAAAATTCTAGGAAATACATTCATCTTAATTATGTTCATCCTGCCCCATAATGATATAGGAAGTTTAGACCATCTGTCAAGGTCGTGGCTAACAACCTGTGAGAGAGAGTCCAGATTATCTTTAACCCAAGTTGAGGGGTTACCGGATAACTTAATGCCCAAATACTTAAATGCTCTAGGAGTCCAACCTAAGACTAGGGGACAGATATCGTCCTTAAATACCTTGTGATTTAATGGGAAAAATAGGATTTACTAGTATTCAACTTATAGTTAGATAACTTGCTAAATCCAGCTATTTCATTCAGTAAGGGTGGTATTGATGAAACCGGGTGGGAGAGATGTATCAGCAATCATCCGTGATACGCCGTGAGTTTAATTTCATGACGCCCAACCCGGATACCTCATACGGAAATATTTTGGAGGATGTTTTGAATGAGAGGTTCCAAGTATAAGTTAAACAACAGAGGCGATAGGGGGCAACCCTGCCTAGTACCTGAATAAAGTGGGAAAGAGTTAGAGAAGGCCCCATTAGCAGAGATTCTTGCTGTAGGGGATTTATATAATGCAGCAACCCAGGATATGAATACCGGAGGGAATTTAAAGGTACTCAATACCTTAAACAAAAAGCTCCAATTCACCCGGTCGAATGCCTTCTCGGCATCCAAAGAGACCAGGCCTGCAGGGAACTCGGCATCTCTGGTAGCCAAGAAGACGTGGGATAACGTATGCAAATGATCCGCCGATAAGCGACCCTTCATAAATCCTACCTGATTCATACTTATTAACTCAGGGAGTACCACAGATAACCTGTTAGCTAAGATCTTTGAGAAAATTTTAATATCCTGATTTAGGAGGGATATAGGCCTATAACTCTGGACAAGCTCAGGGTCCTTGTCTGGCTTGGAGAGAAGCACTATCAAGGCTTCAAAGAGATGACAGTCAACCTCCGTTCCAGATAGAATATGCTGAAATAATCTATTAAGTATTGGTAATAAAAGTTCTCGAAACGTTTTATAAAAAAGGGAAGAAAATCCATCAGGCCCAGGAGTTTTATCTGAGGGTAAACCATTGATAACCTCAGCGATTTCTTCCTGAGTTATAGGAGAGACGAGAGAATCTATGTAATGTGCTGGGAGGGAGGGTAGGTGAGAATCCAACAGATACTTCTCCATGCTTACAGGGCTGGGGGGGTGCTCCATACCCCCATACAGCGTTTTGTAGTATGCTGTGAACTCTTGAACTATCTCAGTAGGAGATGTCTTCAGAGACCCATCTACAGATGCCCTGATAGAAGGGATAAATCTCACAGATTCTTGTTGCTTAATACGGAGTGCCAATAGGTGCCCTGCCTTCTCACCTTGATCGGTATAACTAGCTTTAGTGCATATGATAGCTAACTCTGCCTTTCCCCAGAGTAATTCTAAATATTTATCTCTCAACACTAGGAGGTTCACCTTGTCCTCTTCTGGGGAATTAACTGAGACATTGGATTCAAGAACCCGAATTTGGGGTAACAAGGATAATAATTCCCTTTCCCTTACTCTTTTCCTAGCCGCCGAGATGCTAATAAGAACGCCTCTCATGTTGGCCTTAAAAGCCCCCCATATAATATCCGGATTTGCACTATTTATAGGGTTGAACAGAAAAAAGGCCTCAATGTGCTCCCTTATGGTTTTGCAATATTTAGAGTCTTTAAACAGTTGGTCATTAAGCTTCCATCTTGTTTCTCTCTTTGAAGCATCCTGGATTGTCAGTTCACACAACACCAAGGAATGGTCGGAGACAGGGCCAGGCTGGATCAACGAGATCCTAACCCCAGGCAGGAGAGTCTGAGAAATGAATATGTAATCAATGCGGGACTGCGAGCCGTATGCTAAAGACCTGTATGTGAACTCCTTGGAATCCGGATTGAGAACACACCAGACATCACAGAGCCTGCACTGATCCAGTAGATCTCTAAAAGCCCTCTGACCTGGGGAGACCCCCCCAATCCACCACCCAACCTGTCAAGATTTGAGTCTACAACTTGATTAAAGTCACCCTCCAGGATAATCCTTATGGGTAGGAAAGGCAGGATTACATTTATAAGTCTCATGAAATAGCCAGGATCATCTGCATTAGGACCGTATATGCTACCCAATAACAGTGGTATTGACCAGAGAGTACCTATAACTAAAACAAACCTACCCTCAGGGTCCCTAATAACTTGAGATGAAACAAAGGTAATGCCCCTGTTAATAATAAGCATAACCCCACAGCTATTTGAAGAGTCTTGCGCCTCATACACCGTCCCCACTTGTTGTCTCCTCACTTGTGAGGCTTCCGTATCTAATAAGTGCGATTCCTGTAGAAAAGTTATCTGAGTACATAATAGGCTTAAATGTTTGAGAACCTGATATTGCTTAGATTTTTTTTCTGATCCCCTTAACGTTCCACGTTGCAAAAGTCACCTCCTTGACTATCTACTAAAGACTACTAAGAGTAATAGATTCGGCCCTGCACTCAGGGTGTATAACACTAAAAATCTAACCCCTCCCGTTGCTGCTGCTGTAAGGCCCTCCCACCACCCCAACCCCCACACCAAGAGCCCAGGTTTAAACCCCCAGTATGCCCCTACTCCCCAACAAGAACACATAGCACCCACCCCTCCCAACCCCCAATCTGTCACAAACAACGCTTAGCACAGCACTGGATCGTATCCTCCCCTCCCACCCCCTAACCTATCCCTGCTATCTCTAGATATAAAGTAGTTATTGAATTGCATTAATAAGCCCTTAATGTCTAAGGAGTGGTCTCAGACTTCCAGAGCCTGTGGACATATGTTAGTGAATCCACTAGATATCGAGAAAAAAAAAGTGAAACTGGTTGTCACAAACGTGAATATGGCAGGTCACCGCAAGACTCCAAAGTGAGAGTTGAAAAAAACTTGTCCGCATGGGGAACTACATCGTGAACCAGAGCCAGAGGAAAAACTAATACTGAGGGGTAAGCCCATTATCGAGATGAGAACATGAGAAAGCGAGAGGCCGAGTGAGAGCTGAAATGGGATCCTGATGTGGGGAAGCACTAGGAGTAATTACCCAGGGGTTACTGACCCTTAGTTCCAACCCCACCCCCGCCGCAAAGCCAGGACAGCATAGCAATTGAGAGCAATCCCTCTCAAGGCTAAATGACTGGACCTGTGTTACATGGGCGAACCACGCCCCCATGTGGTCATAACCTAATCCAACCGACCTGCCAAAAACACCCTGAAAGCCCGAAACCGCTCAGAAATCTGAAATCCCAACATGCAAAAACTAATTAACCTAAAACCTTCCCCTGTATGCTCACCTAGAAACTAAACATGTAACATTATCCCGGATGCAGTCTAAAGCAAGCCATCAGGAGGCCCCCCCCAAGGATTCTCCCCAAAACACCACCAACACCAACAGGCCAGGGCCTGAAAAAAGCAAGAGTCTGGCCGTATACTAGTAGCCCAGTTCTATTTGAGAGTTTAAACTCGACTAAGTTCCATCATTAGAAAGAGTGATCGCCACGAAAATTAAGTAACAGTTCACTCAGAAGTTCCCAGTGAATCTCGAAGATCAGGAGGCCCTCTTAGGTCATCCGGAACAACTCTGGCAACACCGATTTAAGGCTTGGTAGCGCGACTTCAAGATCCTCAAAATTAAGCCATGAGCCATTTGCTGAGACTTGTAACTTCGCTGGGTACCCCATCCTGAATTTTAATCCAGCCGCTATGATCTTAGAAACAATCGGGTAGAAGGCTTTCCATTTCAATCGAACCGAACCAGGGATGTCTTGAGCCATTCTCAGCTTCGCCTTCTCCCATCTGACTTCTTGCAGGGCCTTGACTTTCTGTAAGAAGTGCTGCTTTTCTAGGTAGTTCAGAAAGTGGCAAATGATGGGACGAGGAGGGGCATCAGGTGGGGGTTTTGGTCGCAAGGACCGATGAGCCCGTTCTATGACATATGTTGGGCAAAAGGGAGAGGGACCAGCGACCCTTTCTACTAGCTTCTGGACAAAGACTACCGTATTCTGGCCTTCTTCCCCTTCAGGGAGTCCGAGAATTACTAGATTATTTCTCCTGCTATGGCCTTCCAAATCTTCGAGTTTAGCTTCTAGACGAGATAACTTTTGTTTCGTTAATAGGAGTTCAGGATCCAGACTTTCCAATTTTCTCTTGACCGAAACTATTCGGCAGTGTTATCGGAGACTGTAGTGAGACTTCTCTAACTTTCTGGAGAGGATTTCAAGTCAGTTGCCATATCTTTCATCTCTTCCCGGAATGGCTTAAATTCCTCCAAGAATCTGTTAAGAGTTAAGGGTTCTTGATCCCCAGCTTGACACGAAGGATCCGGTTTGTCTGGGCCACTCGAGGCTCGGGATTTCTTTGAGGCCTTCTCAGGAGTTACGGGGGGGTGGTATGTTTCTGCAGGGCTTTCTTCATATAAGCCTCCATTTACCACGCAGATACCCAAAACTGGAGCACAAACTATTTAGACACAAAGAGAATTCGTAAGCAGAGGAATTAGTAGAGATTTAACGTTATTAAAAGACGAGTTTATATTTGGGAGGCAGAAGCTTAGCGGAGGAGCTTCTACTCAGCACTCTGCATCACGTGATCTCCCCCACAAGTTTTATTTTTGCTGAAATTAGAAATGGAATTATAGCGCACGTGCACACACACACACACACACACACACATACACACATTACTACCACCTCCTCCACCACAAGCTGAGCATTCTTTTTTGGGGGAAAATGATCGAAGAATAATTTTAGTTTATGGCTTCCTTGCCCCTTTTTAAATGTGAAGACTGGCACTGATTTTGCTTTTATCCCTCATTAATAATGAGGAGGCAGAGTGGTCCACTGGTTTAGAGCATAGCACTGTGAACCAGGACATTTTACGATCTCAAGTTCAAACTTCACTACAGACACCTAAAGGCTTGTTTACACAGCTGCTCCACTCTGCATTAGGTCCATTTTAATGCTCCCCCAACCTCCTGAGATGATCTGTAAGTGTGTGTACATAGCCCCTCTCAGCACCGATGCAAACCAAGTCATGCTAAAGAGGGGCTGTGAGTCTGGTGGGCACTCAGCTGCCTGCTGACATCACTGCCATCGTATTCATGCAAGCAAGTTTGGTCCTTGACACCACCAAAGGCATATCATTAAAAATCTGGGAAGTTGGGCTTGAAGTTGCATATGAGCCATCACCAGGAATTAGGAATTTGGAGTCTGTGATCTAACCTGGGGTCATCAGGGAAGAGATCAGGAGAGGAGGGCAGTGGCAGGGTGTGGGTGATGCAACATTGAAACCAGGGACAGCAGCAGCAGGGGGTGGGTGATTTAAACAGGAACCCGTGCCAACAGGGAAGAAGTTATGGGTGGAAAATGTCCCTGTTGTGGAGCAAGGAATTATGGGAGGGCAAAGAAGAATGCTGGGAGCATCCCTTGTGCATCAGAGTGAGCAGTGCAGCCTGTCTACATGGTTGCTTACTGCACTCACTCCAGAACACATCCCCCACAAAAAGCAGCAGCTCAGGGAAAGGAACAACGAATGGCTTATCTCAATTGGGTAAGTGTTCATATGGCTGCATTTTCACCGCAGCAACCCATGCACTCAGGTTGCTACAGTAAACAAGCCTTTACTCATTGTGTGACAGTTAACAAGCTGTTTAAACTATGCATGCCTCAGTTCTCCCAGCTGTGAAATGGGGCAGAAGCAAGACCCCTATACAAACAAGGTGCTGCATCTAAGCTAGATTAGCCTATTTAAATAAATGGTAATAAAAAAGGATATCAAAAATAATGACGACTCAGTTCCATAAAAGTTGGTATTTATCCCTTAATTCTGCTGTCCTCAGTATTTTTTGTAAGATAGAGCGTGAAGGGCAATATACCATAAAAGCCCTTATTCTTGACAGCTTAAAACCTTTTAGTGCATACAGACACTTTCGGTAAAAGGAAACAATTCACAGCACTTTAGAAACATCTCCACTGATCATCACAGTTATTATAAGGAATGGAAGTGCTCTGGGGTCAAAACCATTGGTGGAAGGCAGACTCCACTAACAAGTTAAAAGGCCAGACCACTTTACCTGCACAGTACAACACTTCAAATTCTATGGTGTTGTTCTGTTACACTGAGTAACTATAAGAACTATTGCTGCTTTATTTATTGAACATTTTAGTTCTTCTTGACAGATTTATGAAATGCAGTGGCATCTTGTTTGCACTGGGGTCCCAGTGGACAGCAGATACCCACTAATGTAATGTAACATAAAATAATACACAACAATTAAATTAAAAACACAAAACAAACACACATGTAGCAGCAACTCATAAGGACAATTCAAGTGTGGTGCACAAATACACAAACTGTAGCAGATCAAAAGGACAGTGGAAGAGTATGTCAATATATAAACAGAAGACACAAGACAAAAATGAAATGGCCATCGCAACCAGTGCAGGGAGAATTTTAGTATTAGTGCAATGATTTTTGCAGCTAAAAGTGTGCAGGAGGGACTTCAAGTGCACGAGCAGCTTGTTCCATTTATCAGAGAAAATATAAGCAAAAGCTTATCCACCACATCTGTTATATTTCCCTTTTTGTTCTGTCAGAGAGGGCAGAACAGAAGCAATTTGGGAAGCTAAAAGCACTTGTAGCTGTGCTGCGCCTTGTAAAGACGCACAAGGACTAGAATGAATATAATAAACAAAAAAGGAGATATTACTCAAAGCAATCAGGAAAGCAATGATTTTAAACAAAAAAAAACATGCATGCAACTCAAAGTAATCAGCATTAAAAGAATGCTGATAACAGCCTGGGCTTAGTGTTATTCTCCAAAAAAAAATCTAAATCAAAAATTTTAGACCTTACAAAACGCCAGTTGCAATTCCTAAACAAAAAAAAAAAGAAAAAGAAAAGCATGAATTTTCATCATAAAAATGCAGTGAGCTATATAAATGGGGAGACTGGCTTTTCTTTATTTTTCAGCAATTTCAGTGCCATTGTAAAGCTCCATTTGCATTTAGAGTATATTCCTCATTAAATATTTCCAATTACCTCTAATTTGAGATGCTGAATAGCCAGTATGTGCAAGGGAATTCTTGTAAAATAATGCCCAGGGGGAAAGGCTATTATAACTTGGTTAGAATTCAATTTATTGAAAATAATTACTCTAATAAGCATTGGTTGCAGATGTACTACACTGACATCATCTTCAAAAATGCCATTTTCTATCCCTTTATGGTCTAACATGCAGCAAATTAAACCAGCTTCAACTGAAAATCTGCCACCAGTTTATATATGAGTGCATTAAATTAATATTTGAACATTCACAAAGCCCAATTCACAAAACACCATGAATGGTGCAAGGAGCTTGTGCCACAAGGAATGACACAAGGTATGGCTTGTGCCAAGAGATGTGCCCTGGAGCAATTCACAAAAGCAACATGCATCAAACGCAGGCTGCATGCTCTAAAGGGGGCTTGTGCCATCCTTGTGACACAAAATGGACTATGACATGGCACTAGGGGCAGATGCAGGTTACCATATCCCATAATTAGGGACTTTCAAAACTCTCCCAGAGGGCACATTTCTAACTACCATTAGACCAGTCAGGGCTGGTCTAAGGGTGCTTAGAAATGTGTTCTCTTGGAGGGTTGAGAACCTGCCGTGGTCCCCCATCCTTGACCCCCATTGTATGAAACAATTTGCATCCCCGGTGGTCTAGCAGACCCTCCCAATCTTAATCCCCTTTCATTAGTGAAAATCAGGTCCCTGGTGGTCTAGCAGACCCCCCCAGCCCTGATCCTATTTTATTAAAGAAAACTATGTCCCTGGTGATCTTGCAGACCCCCTTCCTATCCCTGACCTACCCATAAAATTTACAGGTATCTCTCCCTGGTGGTCTAGTGGACCCCCCACACTGGCAGGTGGTGCCCCACTACCCCATTATACCCATCCCATCCCAGAGCTGGCACCTTGCACAGCCTTCCACTCTCCACCACAGCCAGGCACTCACTGAGCTGTCAAGGAGCATGTACTGTATATAGTACATGCTCATTGATTGACAGATTGTGCATACTATATACAGTATGTGCTCCTTGACATCTCAGTCAGCACCCAGCTGTGGTGGAAAGCAGGTGACTGTGCCCGGCGATGTTCTGAGATGAGACAGGGGAATGGGGTGGTGGGGCACTGCCTGCCTGGGTGGAGGGGGTACACTAGGCCACCAGGGAAAGCTATCTATAAACTTTATGAGCAGATCAGGGATACGGTGGGGGTCTGCTTGACCACCAGGGACTTGATTTTTTTTAATAAATGGGGATCAGGGCTGGGTGGTCCACTAGACCACCAGCAATGTGTTTTTTCTATTAAAATGGGAATCAGGGCTGGGGGGTGCTAGCCACTAGGGACATCCTGGATTGGCACATGGTCACCCTACAGCTTGCAGCAAACCTGCCAGATGCAATATCTATTTGCCACATTGCCACAGTTGCCAGAAGCTGTGGGACTTTGCTGATGGCACCCTACCCGATAGTGAATTGGATACAGGGTCCCTGGTACACCAGTAATCGGTGCAAGCTGTGGTTGGCACAGCTTGTGTCAACCTTTGTGAATCGAGCCCTTTAAGTTAAATGTCAAAGAAAAAAAACCTAAAAAATATTTCTCAGTACAATGGACTGGAAATGGTAATGATGACTATACAAATGAGAAATATTCTGACTTCAAAAACTAGGAAAAGGATGTGCGCTCCTTTACTGGAAACCACTAGTGTAGCCTAAAGCCATAGGGCTGACTTTTCAAAACGAATGAGGCAGGACTTGAGGTTTTGTGCCACAGCTGCATCACTGTGAATGTGCCAAATATGTCTGTGGGCAATTTTCAAACATTTTGACATATCTGTAGCATTATCCTCACTTTACGGCACAAAAATGACATGTGAATCATTTTTCAGATGTGTCACTTTTTTGGTACACAACATGTGGTACTTGCAACTTAAAGTTAGACCAGATTTTATGAGGCCTAACAATCATGCCACAGGTGCTGCAAAGGTGGCAAAGTTGTGCTGCAAATCTTTGAAAATAAAGCCTATATTTTTTCACAGTATAGGAAATATATCCCCTGTCCCAATTATCTCCCAGCCTACAGGTTGTCCTCCCCATATTATCATAAAATAGAAAGAAATACATGCCTTTGCTGGGATTTGAACCCTTGTCACCTGGAATACTGTTCTGCCAGCTGCTCCACCAAGGCAGCTGGAAATCTGGGACACTCAGAACCACTTCACCCTTTCTCTAATGAACAACCAGGTGCTGCACAGATAATTAGATTTTAATTCACAAGGGTGTGGTGTGCACAAATTTAAGTTCCATATATATGCACACCGCATCATTGTGAATGGCAGTATTATCATACACTAATGTTTGTAAAAAATTAAAAATGTTGTGTGTCTCTGGCATGGTGTCAGTAGCCAGCCCCAACAGTTCATTGAGCCACCCCAAGCCTGCTCCCTTCCCTCCTAGTCCCAAAGGGCTATTTATTTCAGTTGAGCCCACCCCCTTGTTTACCCCAAACCATGATTTTGGGGGGAGGGGTCAACAGTAGTTAAACTCCAGGCTAACTTAGTGGGTCCCTCCATGTGACAGCAGCAACATGCACTCCTGAGAAAGAGAAAAGGTGTGCTCTTATATCATTCATCATCATCAGTGACACCAGACTGCTTCTCTTTCCTAGTTGTGTACACTCATGTTCTGTGTCACTATGACACATGAGCAGAATGCTGCAGGTTAGGGAGAGAATCAGACTATTATTGCCCCCACACCATCCCCAAAAATCATTGATCAGGATCGGGGGGCTGAGATAAATGGTCCTTGGGCAGTAGGGGGCAGGGTAGAGGAAGGGGTTCTGAAAAGACTATGTCGGCTGATGGTGGGCAGTGAGAGGAAACATGATCCTGTACAATTCTAAGATTTAAAATAAAAATGGTATGTATTATTTAAACATTTTCTGAATGTTGGCTCTGTTTCAGACAATTTAATAAATTTCTAGCCCAATTCCATCCCTACATACTTACATTTTATACCTTTAATCACATTACTAATATTTCATCTCCTCCTAGCTGTCTTTTTATATTCCTTGCTTTTACAGGTTTTGCCTGAAAAAGCTTTAATAGGTAAAAAATGTATTCTGGTTAAAACTAAGAAAGGTATGCTGAGGAAACAGAGGAACAAAATCAGAAAAGGAAGACAGCTAAATTACCATTTTGAAGAACTACAATTCAGTTACGATTGTAGTTCTATCACCTGCCTAATTATTTGAGAGCTTTTTTTTTGCTCATCGCAGAATTCTGCCCTTAAGTCTTATAAAGAGAAATATGAAATACTGATGAGAACCAAGGGATGCAATGCAAGAATGATTATACATCTTGTAATCCATGTCAAGCAAAATGAGTGGCAGTTTGCATTGTACCCAGTCAGGATTGTGTTGTTGGGCCCCATCTTTAAAGTGCAGAGGTTAAAAGCAATCTGGATTAGTTTATCTAATGTCTAAAGTAATTAATGTCGA
This sequence comes from Neoceratodus forsteri, assembly GCA_016271365.2. Lineage (NCBI taxonomy): Eukaryota > Metazoa > Chordata > Ceratodontiformes > Ceratodontidae > Neoceratodus > Neoceratodus forsteri. The sequence continues at coordinate 975,340,247 of CM057452.1, read as the reverse complement.
CTAGAAACGCACGATGCACAATAATGGCAACATGGAGGTCTGACTGAGTAGATGGTTAAAATATTGCAGGCATAAAGCTGTTCTGACCCTGTTTTAATATATGCTCTTGTTCTGGTCGCACAGTAGGTTAATGTGATAAAGCTTTCACTGCTGAAAGGCTATTATTAGGGTCCCTCTTCAATGCACTGGTTTTCTATAAGTAGCCTGCAGGTGGGAGTACATTTGCAAATGAAAAAAGAAAATACGTATTTCACAGGCAACTATCAAAATCAACAGAAACTGGGATTAGTGGCCTTGAATTATTTTTTTTTTACTATTACGTAGACCCTCAGTGAATGCAATTCAAGTATTCTAAGTCACATTGCATTGAATTGCATATTACTGTACTCTTTCCCACCATTACCCACCTATTGTATTTGCCTTCTCGCATCTTCTGCCACTCTAACTTCCTCTCTATACCCCCCACCCCAATCTCTGAACCTTCTGCTGGTGGCAGGGCCTTCTCTCATGCAGACCCCACCATCTGGAACTCCCTTCAAACAACAAACTCAGGAGGATCATCGACTCCCTGGCCCAGATCAAATCCAAATGGAAAACACATTGGTTCTCCCCTACATTCAACCATTCATTTTCTCCCCACCTCTTTATATTGCATCCCCATCCTCACCACAGAGTCACTTACTGTTGAATTTTGAAAGCATTTTTAGATGTATTCTACATGATTGACGACACATAGAAATAAAGCATGGCCTAGGTTTGACTTTGAAATGTTTTCTCCAGCAATATTTTATTAGGGAAACACCTTACCCAGAAACAACCAATTTATAAACACTGCAATTAAAGCAGCAGTCTTTATTAGTGGGTAATAATTTCAGTTTATCATGGTCTAGCAATCATGTATTTCTGGCAAAATAGCACAATTTTATATATTCATAATATGACTTTAGTTTATGCAGTCAGAAGTATCCTTAGTGGAACAGATTTTAAAAAAGACGACAGGGTTGCCATTTGCAATGATGTCATTAATTACAAAATCAGTAATAAAGCACATTGAAAAATATTTGAGGAAATTAAAAATACACTGATGATGAATATAAGGGTATCAGAAATACATTCTTTCTAAAATTAAAAAAAAATGTGGTGAAACTTTCTGCCAGCAAGCAATTAACTGCTGCTTTAATTTACCCAGGACAGCCCACGTGAGATATGATAAGCCACTTTCCATGGGTCCCATTCTACCCAATTTAATATTAGGGATAGCTGTAGACCAGAAAAGTCAAGTGATTTGCTTAAAGAGCTAGTGGAGCCAAAACAAGCAGACAAAATAATACAAATTTTAAGAAGTAGGCAATTGTAATTTTTTTTAATTTCTGAAGTATTTTTCTTTTTCCTTTTGCTCATTAAAAAATCTTCAATGTGATATTATTGTGCTGTATGTGTGGAACATTGTGATCTCACTGTCAGTGACATCACAGGTGACTGACCCGGTAGCCACTGAGTGGCTGTTCCTAAGCAGCAGCGATGTCACAATCAATGAGTCACAATACTGCTGTAGTGGGGTCCATAGAGCTAGATATGTCAGCTGCCAGGTAGAGTGCTGTCCCACACATCACACCTACTAACAGCAGATAAACAATCTTCTAATCAAACAAACAGAAAAGAAAAAAGTACCTCAGATATAAAAGGTCAAGGTTGACAGCTTTTAAACACTAATAGTAATATTAGGCAGTACACTAGCTCTTTAAGGCCATACAGTGAGTCAGTGACTGGTGGGATGTACACCTGATAGCTCCCAGTTCACAGTTCTATCTTCTAGCCACTAAGCCTCATTGCCTTCTAATTTGGAGTATATTCAGTTTTCATGCTGGTTTTAAAGAACATGGTTGTAACATTCCAAGCAACAGGGATAAACCATATTTGAGAAATGAAGCCTGAATCACAGACAGTTTTAATGAGCTAATCGTCTTAATGAATCTAAAGTGTGACCAGGATGGCATTGTGGTACATACCTGTAATTTCTATAAAAAAGGAGGGTTTTAAATGTCAAACATAAGCTTCATAAGTGGAAGTTGTTTTTTTTAATGCCATGGTAATACATGAAAGCAATCAATTGTATGTCAGGGGTGTTCTCTGACAAGCCATTTGATTTAAAAAAGTTAAAATACCAAGGCAACTAGTAAGTGATAAAATACAGTGCCACCCCAAGATGCAACCCAGTGCCATGGTTTCAGTCAATGATATCATACAGGATACTGCAGGGACCAATGTAATCCATTGGTAATTGCTTCAATTTGTCATGCAGGAAACTGTGACATCAAATTACACAAAGTTTCATCCAGGTGGATGACACTATTAGCCTTCCATAGCTAAAGCAGAGAAAAAAAAGAACAAAACATACCCCCCAAAAAAAAAAAATTTGTGGGGCTTGTCTCACAGCTTCTCAAATTATATTTTTATAGTAGCTGTGTCTTGCTACCATTTCATCATGTAAAAAACACAAAACATTGAACTGAAGCTCATTTAAAATGGTGTCAGTAATAAGCATCACTAAAAATAATACAGTTACAGCACACAATAACAAATAACAGTAACAAATAATCCAATAAACTAAATAAAAAGTCAAAATTAAAATGTAATAAAATAGAGACAAATATATCATAAGCAACTCAGACTGCAATTTAAACTGCAGGTGGGTGTAGCCGCTAGCAATCTGATTTGAGGAAGAGTGTTCCAGAGCACTGGACATAGAAGCATAGAACACAGAAACATAGAAGAATGTGTCAGCAGATGGGATCACCTGATCCACCAAGTCTGCCCAATAAACTACCCCTCTCCCTACTTACTCTGCAGGAGTTGGTATACCTTTGTGTTTGTCCCATGCTGTCTTGATTGCATTGATTGTTTTGACTTCAACAACTTCTCAGGAGAGGCTGTTCCATGCATCCACCACCCTCTCTGTGAAGAAGAACTTCATTTTGTTACCCCTGAACTTCCCCCCCATTAGTCTCATGTAGTGCCCTCTCATTTTGCTATTATTTGTGAACTGAAAAGCGTTATTGCTCTGGGTACTGTTGATACCTCTGAGGTACTTGAAGTTTTCTATCTTGTCCCTGCTTTCTCTACATTGCTCGAGCGAATACATTTAAGCTCCTTCAGTCTCTCCTCATGTTTCTTATCCAGTCCCTTGACCATCTTTGCCACTGTCCTCCGGACTGTTTCTAGCCTGTTTATGTCCTTTCTACAGTGTGACCTCCAGAACTAGACACAATACTCCAGATGCGGCCTTATCAAAGATCTATACAGTTGTAATAAGATCTCCCTCCTTTTAATATGCCCTCCCTTTTTCTGCTGGTGATGTCTCTGCTTATGCACCCTAGCATGCCACTTGCCCTCAATGCAGCTTTTTTACATTGCCTATTCATCTTCAAGTCCTTGGTTATAATAACCCCTCTGTCCCTCTCCTGCTCTGAGGCAGAAAGCTTTTCTTCCCCCATGAAGTACTCCACCCCAAGTTTTCTTCTACCTAAGTGCATGACTTTGCACTTTTTTGAATTGAATTTTAGCTGCCAGTCTTCCAACTATTTCTCCAGCTTTCTGAGGTCCACCTTCATTTGATTTGTCCTCTTAGCTAAGTCTACACCATTGCAGATCTTTGTATTATCTGCAAACAGACACACCTTCCCCCCAACCTGTCCGCAATGTCACTGATGTAGGTGTTAAATAGTATTGGATCCAAAACAGACCCCTGTGGCACCCCACTAATCACCTCCCTCTCCTCTGATAGGCTGCCATTTAGGACTACTCTGTGTTCTCCCATATAACCAATTTCTCACCCAGATCACTATCTTCTGCCCCAATCCCAGCTTATCCAGCTTGCCTATTAATCTCCTGTGGGGTACAGAATCAAAAGCCTTGCAGAAGTCAAGGAAAAACACTTCCACCCCTCCAATCCACCAGTCTGGTCACCATGTCAAAGAACTCTACCAGATTTGTCTGGCAGGATTTGCCTACAGTGAAACCATCTTGTCTTTGGTCCTGCTGACCACTCGAATCAAGGAATTCCAAGATCCTCCCCTTCAGAAGGGATTCGATTAACTTGCCCACTACTCAGGTTAAGCTGACCATGCGGTAGTTTCCTGCCACCTCCTTACTCCTGCTCTTGTGCATAGGAACCATGTTTGCCCTTCTCCAGTTCTCTGAAACCACCCCACTCTCAAGGGATATGTTAAAAATCTTTGTCTGGGGCTCCGTTAGCTCATTCCTCAGTTCCTTAAGTATTCTTGGGTGGATGCCATCATGGCCCATAGCCTTGGTTACTTTCAGTTTGCTGAGCTCTTCCAGCACCCTTTTTTTTGAGAAGAGACTGGCGTCCACTTTACCAGTGATGGGATACCTCTTGCCCAGCTTCGGAACTGCACCCTCTTCTTCTACCATGAATACCAAACAGAAGTACTCATTGAGGACTTCCTCCTTTTCCTTGTCTCTCTTGACATGCCCTCCATACTTTATTTCCAGCCTAACAATCTTCCCCCTTATTTTTCCTTTTTTTCCCTGACATACTGTACAGGAAGAAGGTCTTGTCTCCCTTCTTGATACCCTGTGCAATTCTTGCTCCAGTCTGTGCCTTTGCTGACCTTATCGCCTTGCCCGATTCCCTTAGCTTCTCTCTATACGTTTCCAGATCCTTTACAGATTTAGTTTACTTAAACTTAGTAAATGCTCTCTTTTTATCCTTGATCTTTTTGGAGACCTCCCCAGAGAACTATGGAGGATTTCTCTTTTTTTGGATTTGCTAATATGTTTGACACACATATCACTGACCTTCGATATTGCTTTTTTTAGGTTAGACCAACATGTCTCAACCCCCTCACCCAGCACATGTTTTAGACACTCCTTAATGTACTTCCTTATTTGTGGGAAGTCAGCTTTTTTTGAACTCCAGAACCCTAATTTTGGAATGGCTTGTGTCTACCGCTATATTTACCTTGAACCACACCATGTTATGGTCACTGGATCCCAAGTGGCTCCCCACTTCCACATCTGTAACCTTATCACTGTTTATGAGTACCAGGTCTAGAACAGCATCACCCCTTGTGGGTTGCTTTACTAGCTGTTCTAGTCCTGCCTTCTGTAGGGCCATCTAGAAGTCCCTGTTCCTTACTGAATGCCTCCTTCCACAAGCTCCAGTTGACATCAGGGAGGTTGAAATCCCCTAACAGGATCCCCTCCCCTTTACCCGTCATTTTGAGGATTGATTTCAATAACTCCTTGTCACTTTCATCCCCTTGTGTGGGTGGCCTATAGACCACTCCCACTTGTATAGCCTCCTTAGTAGCAGTCTGTAGGTTGATCCATAGTGTCTCTTTGTCCACCATGATCCATTGAGCTATAGCTGCATTGATTCCCTCCTTGACGTACATTACTACCCCTTCCTTTTGCCCATTCTATCATTGCGGTATAGGTTGTAGCCAGGTATTGCCGTGTCCCATCATGGTTGTCATTGAACCAGGTTCAAAAATGACAAATAATTACTAAAGGCTTTTTGTTGTTTTTACATGAGGAGCAGCAAATGCAGTGCAGTTAGCTCAGCATAGCTTGAAAATGGGAGTTCTAAGCGTAGCTGTGGATAGCTGATAACTAGGTAAGTTACCCTGAACAGCACACAAAGCCAAAAGTTATTTATGCAGCAACCATCCATTTTCAAGGGAAAGCCAGCCCAGATTCTTAGATATTTCACAATGTTGAGTAAAATATTGGCTCTGGAAGCAAAGTGAGCTAAAGGCCTGTAGATAATGTTGAATTTACGAAGAGGGCTTTGTGGAGCTGAGCCATCTAAACAAGCAAATAATCAAAAAAAGGAACGATTAAGAATTGTAACAAACTGGGACAGAGAGGCAAAGGGATGAGAGATTTGTTTTTGTAAAGAAAGACAATTTTCTTTTAAATGGATTTAGAGAGTTTATCAGTATATATTGACCCTGAGGTGGAGGAGTCAAAGCCCAGCTATTTGAAAGAGTCGACTGTTTCAAGCGATATTCCCTCAAAGATGAAAAGAGACACAGGAGAATGCTCTAGAAAGTGAGACAGACAATTATGAAAACTAAATAACATAGTCTTTGTTTTATTAGCATTTAAAATTAACTTCAAATGGTAAAGAAAAATTTGAAGATTAGCAAAATTCCATTGTAAGCAATTATTAGTGGACTCCAGTCTTGGGGAAGAATGATAAATAATGGTGTCATCTGCATACAGATGCTATTTTACAACAGATAAAGCCTCATCAAGTTTATTTACATAGCCAGAAAAGAGGGATGGACCCCTTTACCCATGGGCAACAAACTGGAATGGTGCTTGGATAGGGAAACTAATTGAGCATGATTGGTTAGATAACTCTGAAACTAAGACAGGGTCTCGGAGGCAAAGCCAATATTAAGCAACCTTGCCAGCAGTAAATTATGACTGGCAGTGCTGAAGACCTTGGGCAAATCAGCAAAAATATCTCCAGTGAAATGATCCCTATCCATTTCAGTGTTGATATTTTCCAAGACCTTCCACACTGCCATAGTTTTGGAAAAATATTTTCTAAAGCTAGACTGCGATGTATCCAAAATGGAATGAGGTTCAAGAAACTCAGTAAGTTGCCTCATAGTAAGACAGTCCAGGAGTTTGGCAGGTTCTGATAAGAGTGATAGGGCAAAAGTTGTTAATACCATCCATGGACCCCAACCCCTTGCCCTTATGAACAGGAATAACTTTGGCATGTTTCCAAGCAAAGGGACAAATACCAGAGCAAATAGAAAAATTGTACAGATACGTAAGGGGCGCAAAAGTTTGGAAAGCAACACAACTTAGCAACTGGGGGTTCAGGGTCATCTAAACCCACCTAAAATTGGTTTTAAGACATAAATTCAAGCACATCTTACTCAATTATAGGGTTTAGGACACATTTCCCAGTATACGTCAGAGCAAAATGGCAACAGCCCTCAATACTGATGAATGAAAAGTCATCTTCAGCTGTATTTGAGGGAAGTGAAGAAGACACTTGTGATTTAAAAATGTTACTTGATGAAATAAAATGATGATTGAGAAGCTGTGTAACAGAGCTTTAATGGTGGGTGGAGCCACCCAAGAAAGAGTAGAATTTAGTGGAATTGGATCCAGATAACTTATGCACTTGAGGACCAGAATTTGTTAGAATTGGAGCCAGCATTCAGCAACTGGTCACAGAAGTGAGCCTTCCCAGCATCATGAACCATACAAACATATGAGTTTCTTTTAGAGTGCTACAACTGCCAAGCATCAGAAGTAAGCCAGGCTTTATCCTTCTCTCTTTTAGCCCTCAAAATGCTGGAGAAGTACCAAAGGGCCACACTGGCCTTAACATATCTTTTATCTATTGACAAATAATGGCATCTGAATGCAGCACAGAGTATCTTTAGTCTTGTGCTGGAGCCCTTACTGTAAATGACTTACTGTGCTTTTTTTCACTAAACCGTAGTCAACAGTTGTACCCATAGTAGTTTATCATCAATGGGTGTCTTTTGGGGGGAGGTGATGCAGTGGCAGTAAGTCTCTATTGACTTGGAGACAAGAATGAGCAACTCCCCTGGTGCTCAGCAGTAGCAGTGGCAACACTTTGGGATCCTCTCTGTCCTCCACGTGGCCCATCAGGGAGCCTGCAAGGAATGACAGCTGTTCCTTTTTTGTGCTGTACATATGCACCTAGCCTTTTCTTGTGCCATACATGCAGAGGCCAAATGTATAAGCCAGGCTTTATAGGACTGCTGATCCTTACCACATTCTCTGCATCAAAGAATGACTTGAATGTGTCCATTGAAGCGAGGGTCCAAGAGAGTGACCTGGATGTAGTGGCCATTTCTACACATTTCTGAAATGTGTGGCATTCCAGAAACATGCTTCTATTCTTTCTACCAGACTGACAGAGCGGGATCCTCCTTTTCCTCTTAATGAGACTTTATGTGAACAAGTCCCAGGTTAAACAGGTCAATGAAGGTGAGTACTTAAACACAGAAACATGGAAACATAGAAGTTGATGGCAGATAAGGACTGCAAGGCCCATCCAGTCTGCCCATTTCTTTTTTTACCTTAGAAATGTGCTATTGGCATTTGCTCTGACAATGGCCTATCTAGTCATACTCATCTGTATTACTCCCCTATGCCTATCCCATACCTGTTTGAAGCACTGCACTGTATTCATATCCACCACTTCCTGAGGTAGGGCGTTCCATGTATCCACCACCCCTTCTGTGAAAAAGAACTTCCTCACATTACCTCTTAATCGGCCTCCGTCTAATCTCAAGCTGTGTCCTCTTGTCCTGCTATTTTTCTTATATTGAAACATGTTAGACTCTTTCAACTTGTTAATGCATTTAAGGTGTTTGAATGTTTCAATCATATCACCTCTCTCCCTTCTTTGCACTAGGGCATACATATTGAGCTCCGTTAGTCTGTCCTCATATGTTTTCTGATGCAGTCTCTGCACCATTTTGGTTGCCCTTCTCTGGACTGCCTCAATTTGGTTAATGTCCTTGTGAAGGTGTGGCCTCCAGTACTGCACACAGTACTCCAGATGGGGCCCAACCAGTGTCTTGTAAAGAGGGATTATCTCCCTCTTCTGACTTGTGGTACCCCTACTAATACACCCTAACATCCCCTTAGCCTTACCTACTGCTTTAGTGATCTGCTTGGATGATTTCAGGTCATCAGTGATGATGATGCCCAAGTCCCTTTCTTCCCTTGTGACTGCCAGAAACTCTCCTCCCAGCCTATAGGTGGCTTCAGGGTTTCTCTTCCCTATGCGCATGATCTTGCACTTCTTTGCATTAAACCCCAGTTGCCACTCTTCCGACAATTTTGATAGTTTATCAAGATCTCTTCTCATTCTGCCCACCCCATCTGGACCATCTACCCTGTTGCAGATCCTGGTGTCAGCCGCAAACAGACAAACCTTACCCTCCGGTCCATCTGCAATGTCACTGATGAAGATATTGAAGATGATTGGCCCCAGGACTGATCCCTGAGGTACCCTATTTGTGACTTGCATATCTTCTGACTGTATACTGTTTATTACCACTCTCTGTTTTCTGACCATCAACCGGTTTGCCACCCAGTTGACCAACTTCTGACCCACCCTGAGCCTACCTAGCTTATTAATCAATCTTCTATGTGAAACAGTATCAAAAGCTTTGCTGAAGTCAAGGTAAGCAACATCAACTGCTCCCCCTTGTTCCACCACTCTGGTCAACCAGTCAAAGAAATCTATGAGATTAGTTTGACAGGACCTTCCTTTTGTAAACCCATGCTGTCTTGGATCCTGTGCTCCTATAGATTCCAGGTGTTGCACTATCCTTGACTTAAGGAGTGCCTCCATAATCTTACCCACTACTGAGGTAAGACTGACTGGTCTGTAGTTCCCTGCCTCCTCCCTGCTACCACTCTTGTGGAGTGGGATCACATGAGCCCTTCTCCAGTCTTCTGAGATCTCTCCTGAGCTAAGAGACTCACTAAACAGTTCTGATAATGGCTCTGCTAGTTCCACCCTTAGCTCCTTTAGTACCCTGGGATGTATGCCATCAGGTCCCATTGTCTTGTCCACCCAGAGCTTATTGAGCTCTTGTAGAACCCTTTCTTTTGTGAAGGGACTAGTGCTCACCTCTCCCCCCCCCCCCGTGTCCATGGCGCTGAGCTGTGGGCCCTGCCCTACCTTCTCTTCAGTAAATACTGAGCAGAAGTATCGATTTAGGATAGATTCTTTTACATGGTCCTCCTCCTCACATGCCCCCTTATCTCCTTTGATCTTCGCAATACCCACTCTGGACTTTCTCCTTTCACTAATGTAGCTATAGAAAGTCTTGTCACCTTCTTTTACTGTCTGTGCTAGTGTTTCCTTGGTTTGGGCCTTTGCCTGCCTTACTGCCTTTCCTGCTTCCCTTAGGGAAGTTTGGTATGCCTCCCTATCTTCATCCCACTGTGTTCCCTTATAGTACCTGGCTTAGATAGGCTGCATTAGCACTTACTACTCATGTGATTTCCTCAAAAAGCTTCAGAACAGTCAGAAGGTCTCCATCAGTTGTCATGTACATGGGCTGTTTACCTCTCCCTTGCTAAAATTATGCTTAACTACTGTACATACTGGTGGATGGCCTTCTGCTGTTCTAGCAGGCACTGTATCATGTAATAAGTAGAATTCCACTTTGCTGCCACATCTTGTTTCAGGTAGTGAGTGGGTAGGGAGTTCTGCTGCTGAATGTTGCATAACTGCTTTAGTGCCTCAACAGAATGGCTAGAATGATCAGATTTTTTTGGGGGCCACACCTTCACAAGTTTGCACACATGGTGCCTTCATCATTTTAGAACCCTTGAACTACTAGATTTATACAATGAGCAAAGCATGGAACATGTGAATAATCACCATCTTCAACTGCCTTTACAATGTTCCTTGCATCATCTGATATTATAAAACCTGATGTTAATGAGTGTGTTGTCAACCACTTATCAAACTTCTGCTGAAGGAAGTGTAACAGGTTTTCTGCACAACAGTCATTGTCAAAACCAGCAATACATAAAGCTGCCTGTTTGTAGAAGTTAGAGAACCCCATTGACTTGTAGCTACTACTGCTGCTGCCACTTAATCCAGGGTAGGAGAAAAAGTAGGAAGAGGGGACGCTTACCCAGTGGGTGGTCTCTATCATGTAATCATTGATCTGACCATTCATCCACATGTCAGTGGGGATGTAAACCACTGGCACAAATTATGTTTTCCTGGCATGTGGCACAGTCTTACAGACACTGATACAAATCTTGAAAAACCACTGTGGCAAATTGTGTGTGACTGGGCACTTGGTACCTTGGCACTGCGTTGTGCAATTGAAAACTCAAATACCAGCAAGTCACTGGCCAGAATTTCCACAACTGATTTTATTCACTTTTTGGCCATGGGTCTGTTAAGTTTATATTTCTGGCTCCTTTCAAGAAACTTGACCACAGACAGTTGATTTTTTTGTTTGTTTGTTCAACACAGTGGGTCCCAGCCTTATCATTAAATAGGCTGAGACCCAAGGGTTTGCATTTTTCATCTTTGACTTGGTTTACTTCATACTTAAACCATTGATTCCAATGTGTCAAAAGTGATGTTTGTTCTTACTTTGTTACAGTCATGAAGGGGTTCTGCAGGGCTCAGTGTTGGGCCCTTTATTATTTTTACCATATATTAATGATCTGTTGAAATCCTGTTCTATGTACACAAATGTGTTCACGTATGCAGATGACGGAATTTTGTGTTCTAAGCATAAGGACCCAACAGTAGCCATAAATTTTCTTCAGAGTAACAACAAAAATGCAGGAGGCTTTGTTTGATCTTTGACTTTTGTCAAATACAAAAAACAAAACACTGGATGTTGTTTTGCAAACAGACTTATGATAGACTCTTAGATCCCTTAATCCATGTTAAGGATAGTACTATACTTACAATGTTTAATTGATACAAATAACTAGGAATTTTCTTGGACTATAATTTTACTTTTACTATCATATACAACATCTCTCCTGTAAACTAAAGCGGTTGCAATCCTTTTTTACAGAAATATGGCTGTTTTTGCATTTTCACCCTCAGATAGCTGGTCAACTCATTATTTTTGGCACAGCCTAATTATAGGGACTTTATCTTTCTGCCAGCTAACTCACTTGCTGCTCACTACCCAGATCAGGCAATACTACCACAGCACAGGATGGACACATACACACAGTGCTACAGGAGAAACCAAGGAAGCAAGAAGACTGGAAGAAAAAATAATATGACTGTATTTGTTTTACTTTGATAAAATGCCAAAAAAGTGCCAACTACTGTAGCACTGACCAGGCACAGCAGGCTACCACCTGACACCCAAGAGCACAAAGTTATCCCATACACATACAGAAGGAGCTGGAAATTTAACCAACCACTGGCGTTCAATTTCCAAAAAAAGAGGTAACAGTGTGGGTGGCAGCTATAGCCTGCATCAACTTTGTGTTTGATTAGTTTGTTTTTTTGTTTACTAAAACTGTTACTTGTTTTGACAGTTTATCCCAAGTGATTGGTTTAATTTCCAGTTCCTTCTATGTGTGCACAGAGTAAATTTCTGCTGTTGAAGTGTTTACATGTAGGGCTGGCTGCCCTTTCTCCCTGTGCACCAGCCCAGCACTGTGGATTTTTCACAGCGCCTACCAGTTTTGGATTCTACCACCTGGAAGCTGGGAGTGTGAAAACTGGAAGAACAAATGTTGTTTGTTGTTTTTTTATCTTCGATAGGATGCCTCAAATTTGCCAGCTAGCAATGGCCTGATACCCATAGGCAGCCACCTGACACCCACTTGCTGCCCACTGCCCAGACCATACTGCGCTAGCACCGCTCAGGAAAACACACACAGTGCTAAAGGAGGAACCCAAGAAGTTGGAAGGGTGAAGATTGGAACAAAAAAGTGTTATTTGTATCTTTTTTATTTTTGATAGGATGCCACAAAAGTGGCAACTGTTAGTGGCTGGGCACCAGCAGACTGCCAGCAAACACCCAGTTGTTGCACATTGCCCTACCTGCAGGCATCAGGAAAATTTATTGTACTATGCACACATAGATACTTAGATACTGTCGGCAAATGCGGGCTGGCAATATAGCCTAGAGGTTAGAGGAACGAGATGTGAACGAGCTTGGTACATCCAGTAGACCAGACCTGAGTTTGATTCTCACAACCTCCACTTGCATACTGTGTGACTCTCAGCAAGTCACTTAACCGCCCAGTGCTCCCAGGTTGCCCCTGAAAACAGGCACTTGTGCCTAGTGGGCCTTACCCGGTTACCAAAGACTAAAATAAAAAATTAAAAAGGTAAGGGCCTATGGCCCACCTAGTCTGCCCATTTGATCGTGTAAGATCACTTTAAGTTTTTCTACGAGTCTGTTGCCCCTTAACCCTGACCTCCAAGATTTGCCTTATGTCTATCCCATGTATTCATAAATCTCATGATTGTTTCAGCCCCCACACAGAGTAATCTTATAATCTTTAAATTTTTCAGCCACTGAAAAAAAAAACAACAGTCCTCCTCATTCTTCTACTTAAAAACAAATTGTATTTTGTTTTGTTGCTGTTGTGGGCACATGAGCACTGCCAGGCTGACAACACATATCCACTTGCTGCACATTCACTCAGTAATCAAGCCTTAGGGGTCTCTGTGCTATGCCTTGCTTAGGCAAAGAAATGCTGTCACTGCCAAAAAAAAATTCTGCAGTCCAGTCTGATGCCTTGATCATCTCGTAAAAAATAACATGGTTGTTTTAGTCAATTGAGTAGTGGCAGACTGTCACCGCCTTCTTCCCCTGATGCCCCCCACAAGCATACTCCCTTCCCTCCCATTTCCAACTTAAAGCAAGCCCCTGGTCCAACAGACCTGCTGCTTGTCAGTGTACTGTCAGCCAGACAGATTTTAATCTTGCTTATCTTCCTGCTAAATAAAGTAAGAAAGATCCCCTGCAGTAACTCGGCTGTTATAGGCTTTCTGTGAGTAATTTGTTGAATAAAAGTGAAAATTTTCAGATTTTTGGAAGATTTTCCTAGTTCATTTAGTTAAATTCTCTTGAGTGCCCTGCCTAAGCTACCTGTCAGCCAGAGGACAAGTACATGGTCGAGCTCTCTCGCTGTGCTGCTACAGTACATCAGACTGAGTCAAACACAGAAACAAACTCATCACTTTACTCTGGTTAGTTAACTAGTTCAAGTGAGGGCAGCAGTTCATATTTTGAATGGCTTGACCATCCCTTACTGCTCAGTAGTTGCAACATGTTAGGTCCACCTCCTTCATACAGTTATCTAAATTAGCTTTAAAGTAACTCATTGTTCTTCCTGATACAATCATTGTTTTGTTAGATTAGTCCCAAATATAGAACCCACTATCCTCTGTGTATTTTCTCAATTCCCCCTACATGGCTCCAATAAACTATTTATAGTCCTCTCTATTTTTTCCTCTCACCTTTCATTGCATGCTGCATGTATAGTCTGGTAGATTAGTATTCTCTCTCCCTCCCGCTGTCTCTCTCTCTCTCTCTCTCCCTCCCCCCCTTCCTCTCTCTCCCACCCTCTCTCACTCTCCCTCTATATACTGTATAATCTGATTTCCATTTAACTCTACCAATTCACAGTGTTACCTTCTGCTTCACATTGCTTAGTACAATAACTCCAAGATGACTTCCCTTCAATGACACCCTTACCCTCCTTCTATTCATAAAGAGTCCTGCCTTTGAATATATTTTTCCCAGGTGTAGCATGATGCATTTTCCTGACAATCTATTCAGATCACTACAGGTCCACCAGCTTGAGGCGTCATATGCTATCTTTGCCACCCCGCACCTTTATTCCACCCCAAAGTCCCTCACATTGAGCCCTATGCACGATGCTAATGCGCCATGCAAGCTGGGTGTGTTGGCATCATTACACGTGACTGCCATGGAGTGATGTCTGTGCAGCAGTCATGGACTGGGTGTGCAACCATTACGCGCCTGATCCCCCCAGCCATGTGGAGAGCAATGCACCGGCATGGGCTGGGGGCATGGCAGCACTACACGCCATTCCCAAAGGTACATAGTGTAGTCCACATGGGTACAAAGAAGGGTACAGGTTACGGCAGTGGGGACCCTGATGTAACCCACTGCATGCCCCAATGGATATACCCTGCCAGTCCAAGTGGGACCTGGTGAAGACCCTCCTTGTCACCACAGCCCTGTAGGCAGCTGGTAAATGCTCCAGCAGCCAATCTGGTGGGTATGGGGGTGGGCAGTTGGTGTGGGGGGTTACACTGCTACCGCTGGGGGTGCCAGGATCGGGGGTTGGGATGTGTGTGTTGCCACATCGGGGTGGGCACAGATATGTGGCAAGGTGGGGTCAGGGTCCTCACACAGGGGTTTCTGTAGTGCACCGGGAGGGCACTAGGTAGCATGGGCTGGACAAGGGGGTACACCAGATGTCTGGTCCATGCTGCACAGGTCCAGATGCCTGCAGTAGGCATTCACACACCCAGACCCAAACCTCACTGTGCAAGGGATCCACTTTTGGCCCAGGATGGGCATCCAATTGGATGCACACCTGGACTGCAACTTTGCCCCTGGCCTTCCTGCGGAGTCCTGCATGCTGTAGGGGTGGAGTCGTTGACAGGTGCTCACTAGTCATGAATACCACCATGCATGCACCTGTACCCAGGTGTGGATCTATGCCATGGGATATGCACCTTCAGTGCATAATTCCCACCCAATAGTGCATAGAGGCTAGCCAATATGTATACAGTGCGTTAAATATAGTTAGCACCAGCACTGGGCCCTGTGGCATTCCACTGACCACACTTCCCTATTCTGATTTGACTTTGTTAACTTGAACCTAGTGTCTCCTCTTCTAAGTAGAATAAATTACAGTACAAATCCAGAATATTTTTTGCCCAGTTTTGCCTATCTGGTTGCATTAGCAGTTGCAAGTTCCCCAGTTGCACCAAGGAAGCAAACAACAGGGACAGTATGGCCTTACATTAATGAAAAGGTTAATTTGAATGTATGCTGGGAAGCAAATCACATGCCAGTGATGGCAATGCTCTCAATGAAACTGATTAGCAGCACTGTATTTATCTGGTACTCTAACTGATAAATATGATGCCACCCTTTGAGCCCAAGTGACAACTGCAGTCAGGGCCATGAAAAATGTTCACTTTTTGCCCAAACCATTTCACTGTTACATGAAATTGTGTTGCATAGTGGGGCCTTTGCACTGCAGGTGGAGGTGTCTCCCACCCACCCACTGTGATTGTAGTGTAATTGAAAATTTAGTGCTAATATCGCCACCTAGAAACTGCAGATCCAGTGCAATGCAGCATTATGATAGGCATCCAGCACGTCATGACGCTGCTACATGGTTACATTGAATATGGTGGCAAGCTCCTACTCCCATGGGTGCTGGAATAGAGGGGAAAGTGGGGGGTGCTGATGTTTAAAATGGCACAGGGTAAAAAAGGCAGTTTTGTAAGCAAAGGGGCAAACGTGGGAGGGCTGCAGCACCCCCCGTGCCCATAGGTTCTGACGCATATGCCCCCCCCTCCATTGAGTTCTAAGAAGTATCTGATATGTAGCACCTCTCACACTTTCCCATACTCCAAAAATTGCCTGGTGTCTAGCAGCACCCCACCCCCCACTCCCCACATGTTCAAGAACTCCCTGCTGTCTAGTGGCACCTCCTACCATCACCTAATACCACCCCCCAGTGATACTGTATCCACCTTAATGATTCAACCCCTCACTGCCTGCCTCTATAAACACTTCCCTCTTTCACCCCCAACTCCACAGGTACTCTTTGGTGTCCATTGGTTCCTTCTTCCACTTCCTCCTTATTACCTGTGCTCTGACATTCTACCTACCCCAGTTTACAAGGCTGTAACCTCTCCTCTTGAGCTACTACCTTCTCAGAGAGGACATAGAGCCTGCAACCCAGGGTGCAAGGGATGTACTTCATCTGCCAGTTGCATTGCAGCGACTGCCTCCTTTTCTGCTAAATGGCATTGTGACTATCTGGGGAATATTTGAGAATGTACTGAGCATGACTTGCTGGACATTGTAGCTATTACCGACATTGTAACTATTACCAAGACATGGTATGCTGGAAAACATGACTGGGATGTAGCAATACCAGGTTATACTCTATTTAAGAGAGACAGGGAAGGTAAAATGGTGGGGGATGGGTGCTCTTTACATCAGGGAGGGTATTAGAGTGACTGACATACAGGGAATGTTGGAGGGTCGAGGTACTGTGGGTCACCATTGAGAAGGGCAATGGCACAGCTATTCGCACGGGCATGATATACAGACTTCATTTTCAGTCACATGGGAGTAGTATGCATATTTATGGAACACATACAAACAAAGGAGAAAAAGAAGTAAGTGCCTCAGCAGGGACTTGAACCCAGGCCACACAGAATACCGTTCCGGTCCCACTAACCAGCTGCGCCACCAAGGCAACTGGAGCCTGGGCTGTCCCAGAGCACAAATTATTCTTTCTCTAATGCAAAACCTGATGCTGCACAAATAATTACTTCATTTTTAATCACATGGGTGCGGTGTGCTTATTTATGGAACACATACAAACAAAGGAGAGAAAGAAGAGCCTCAGCTGAGACTTGAACCCAGGCCACCCAGAACAGCGTTCTGGACACACTAATAAATATACACACCGCACCCATGTGATTGAAAATGAAGTAATTGTTTGTGCAGCACCAGGTTGTGCATTAGAGAAACAGTAATGTGTGCTCCAGGACAGCCCAGGTTCCAGTTGCTTTGGTTGCGCAGCTGGTTAGCACGTCCAGAATGGTATTCTGGGTGGCCTGGGTTCAAGCTCCAGCTGAGGCACTTACTTCTTTCCCTCCTACGTTTGTGTGATATACAGACCTTCAGCACAGGGCAAGGAGGTAGACACAGTTCCAGTGGAATCCATCCACATGATGGCAGCTAAAGGGGAGGTGCTTCTGGTAGGTGATTTCAATCTGCCAGATGTGGATTGGAGCATCCCAGCTGCTGCCTCAGCCAGGAGCAGGGACATCCTGTACACCATGCAAGGGGCAGACCTCAGGCAGCTAGTGCTAGAGCCCACCCGGAAGGGTGCAATTTTGGACCTGGTACTCACCAACAGGGACAGAATTGCAGAAGTCAGGATGGGTGGACACCTGGGATCCAGTGATCATCGTACGGTGTGGCTTAGTATGAGAATAGTGGCAGAGTCAAGCCACACTAAGGGAAGGGTCCTGGATTTCAGGAGGAGGACTTTACTAGGATGGGGATATGTCTCAAGAATGCCCTGGCAGGGAGGGATGAATGGGGTGGAGTTGAGGAGCAGTGGGCCTATCTGAAAGGAGCCATAGTGAGGTGACAAACCTCTGCATTAGGAAAGTAAACAAGGCAAGAGAAAGAGGAAACCACTATGGTTCTAAAAGGAAGGGGTCGGGAAGATAAGGGCAAAAAAGATGGCTTTCAGGAAGTACAAGGAAACACAGAAAGAGGAGGACAGGGTAGTGTACCTGGATAAACAAAGGGAGGCAGGGAAAGCAGTCAGGAATGCAAAGATGCAAATGGAGGAAAAATAGCACAGGAGGTAAAAAATTGGACAAGACTTTTTTATAGGTACATCAGTGAAAGGAGAAAAAACAGGTGGGATTGTAAGGCCTCAAGGGAAAGAAGAGGAATTTGTGGAAGGGGATCTGGAAAAAGCATCAATACTGAACAAATATTTTTGTCCTGTAGTCACAGAAGAAGGAGAAGGTGAGGGACCACAGTTAGGCAATATGAGCAAATATGGGATGGAGGTGGGCACCAGTCCATTTACAGAAAAGTAAGTCCTAAAAGAACTCACAAAACTGAAAGTAGACAAGGCAATAGGACTGGATGGGATACATCCTAGAATATTAAGGGGACTATGAGAGGTGCTGGCAGCACCACTGGTAGCCCTGATCGACGAATCATTCGATATGAGAGTGGTTCCATCGGACTGGAGGAGGGTAGATGTAGTTCCTCTTTACAAAAGTGGGAGTAGGAAGGAGGCTGGAAACTATAGATCAGTTAGCCTCACCTGAACAGTGGGGAAAATTATTGAATCACTACTTAAAGAAAGGATTGTGGAGCACCTTGAATCCAGCAGAGTATAGGATCTGAGACAGCATGGATTCACAGAGGGAAGGTCATGTCAAACAAATCTAATTGATTTCTTTGACTGGGTGACCATGGAAGTGGATCAAGGGGGAGCAATGGATGTGACCTACCTAGAGTTCAGTAAGGACTTTGGTACTGTTCCACATAGGAGACTTGTGAACAAGATGGGCACCCTGGGAGTTGGTCACAAGGTGGCAAACTGGGTAAGGAACTGGTTGGGTGATAGGAGACAGAGGGTGGTGGTAAATGGACCTCAATCTGAAGAAAGAAAGGTGACCAGTGGGATGCCACAGGAATTAGTTCTGGGGCCAGTCCTGTTTAATCTCTTCATAAGTGACATTGCAGAGGGGCTGGAAGGGAAGGTGTGCCTCTTTGCAGATGACACTTAGATCTGCAACAGGGTGGACACTCCGGGAGGGGTGGAAAAGTGAGGGACCTAGGTAAACTGAAGGAATGGTCTAGAGTATGGCAGCTGAGATTCAATGCAAAAAGTGCAAAATCATGCCTTTAGGGCACAGAAACCCAGCGGTATATAATGGGGGGAGTGGTATTGACGACCACCAAACAGGAAAGAGACCTGGAGGTAATCATATCTGATGACCTAAAGGTGGCCAGGCAGTGTGACAAGGCAGTTGGGAGAGCTAGTAGGATGCTGGGGTGCATAGGGAGAGATATCACCAGCAGAAAGAGGTATTTGTTGTTACCTCTGTATAGATCACTGGTAAGACCTTATCTGGAATACTGTGTCCAGTTCTAGAGACCTCCTCTCCAGAAGGACATAGATGGGTGGAGGCGGTCCAGAGGAGGGCAATTATAATGGTACAGGATCTGCATAAAAAGCTTTATGAAGAGAGACTAAAGGACCTCAATATGTACACCCTGGAGGAAAAGGGGGAGGGAAAGATATGATAGACACTTTCAAATACCTTACGGGTATAAATAAGGTACAAGAAGGAAGCATTTTTCAGAGAAAAAGATGCTCTAGAACAAGGAGTCATGCTATGAAGCTGGAGGGGGAAAGACTCAGGGAAGATGTGAGGAAGTACTTCTTCACAGGAAGAGTGGTGGATACCTGGAAAAGCCACCCTATGGAGGTGGTAGGGACAAAGACAGTAGCTGGGTTCAAGAATGCATGGGATAGGCAAAACGGAACCTTAGTGGTATGGCAAGGGGGGTAGATCTAGAGATCAAATAGGGTCTGCAGTAATACAGTAGGTAGGGAAAAATGGGCAGACTAGGTGGGCCAAGTGGTCCTGATCTGCTGTCAGATTCTATGTTTCTGTGTTTCTATGTTTCTGTGTTACTGTGTATAGAGTACTGTTGTAGGGCTGAAATCCACATATGTCTGGATAACATTCAGGTGTCTGTTACGGTCCAATACATAAAGCATGTGTTCAGACAATGCACAGCTTACATAGTCATCTGTTGCCTGCAACTGCTGCTCTACACTGCAGATGATCTGTCTCAACACCCAGGCCAGTGGGATGATTTGACTAATAGAGGCAGGGTCCACATTCACTGCCTGTGTGGCAAGATCAAAAGGCATCAAGATCAAAATCAACTCATCCACAAACCTCCACTGTTTAGTTGTCAGTGACATAGAAGCCCTAGAACTGTCACAGCTTAAATGAAGTGGCATATACTCTGATAAGGCTTTATACTGTTCTTACATCTGCTGCAGCATGTAAAGGATCCAGTTCCACCTCATGACAACCCGCTGCTTCAATTGTGCTTAGGCAGGCCATTTTATTTTAATTGCAGTGCACGTAATTGGTCCCTGGCTTTTCCAGACTGTGCAAAATGTCCACAAATTCAATGGCACATGGTGAGCACTTCTTTAATGTCACATTGTGACAAGAACTCTTGCACAACCAGGTTTAGCCGGTGTGCATAGCAAGGCACCCTGTAAAACCCCACTATCACTAATAGCCTTGACAATGTTTGCACCCTTGTCACTGGCTATGAAGCCTGCTTTTAAGGATAGTGGGTTCAACCAAATGTCAATCTCTTCCAACACTGATACCAAAATGTTTTTCCCAGTGTGCAAATTAACTCTGCTATTTTGCTCCCTAGACTCCTATTATTCAGTGGTACTACCCTCTACTCCTTCCCCCCTCTCCCTACTTGCTCTCCCTTTCTAGTATCCCCTCCTGAACTGTCCCTAAGTACCTTGTTGCTGGCATGGGGGGGCAAGCTCGTTTGGCTTCCCTTCCTGTGGATCATGGATGACTCCTGTCCACGCGCCACCCCACTCCTCTAGTTTAAATACTCATTGTTTTCTGTGTGTTCCCCCAGTCTCTGTACTGGGGCCATTGTTGTTTGGGATCTTCATAGCAGACATCTCAATAAACATGAAGAGCAAGATCAGTCTGTTTGCAGATGACGCCAAGATGGGAGCAGTAGTGGATGACTTACAAAGGTGGCAGGGGTTGCAAGATGATCTGGAAAAACTGGAGGCCTGGTCAGGTACTTGGCAGCTGTGGTTCAATGCCAAGAAATGCAAGGTGCTACATTTCGGTGCAAAAAAAACAAAGAGGAGCTACCAGCTGGGTGGGGTCAACTAGCTAAGATGGAAGAACAGAAGGATCTGGAGGTGATCATAACGGGAGCAATGAACAACTCAGCGCAGTGTAGGAAGACAACTGCAAAGGCCAACGGGATGCTGGGTTGTATTGTCAGAGGTACATCCTCCAGGAGGGGGGGGGGTGATCCTGCCACTATACCAAGCACTGATTAGACCACATCTGGAGTACTGCATGCAGGTCTGGTGACTGTACCTGAAGAAGGACATTAGGTTACTGAAGGGGGTATAGCGCAGGGCAACAAAAATGATCCAGAGGCTAGGGGACTTACCCTACAACAACAGGCTGAGGGAGTTGAACATGTACTCCCTGGAGGAGAGGAGGGATGGGGGGACATGATTGAAACCTTCAATCAATCAATCAATCAATCAATCCAATTTTTATTTATATAAGGTGCATTTCCAATGCTCAGGGCACCTTTACATATTATAAAAACTTATTGCAACACCATAAAATATATATAATTACTGGGTAGCGCTTTTTCCCATAGGGAAACCCGGTTATAATTTGCTGTTATAACCAGCTGGACTGGTTATAATGGCAAACACATGCCAGGATTCCCTCTGATCATGCATGCGCCATTCACAGTGTTCCTTTAGTATGCAACGTTCATTGTTCCTAGAAGCAATGCCCCTCGCTGTCAGCGTTCTTTTGTATTTAAAAAAAAAATAAAGACGTATTCTGGTGAATGAAAACCAGCAGAAAAGGAACACACCTTCTATTTTCCCTCTCCACACACAAGAGCTGGCGGGTCTCTCCTCTTCATACCGAAGAACACCGCAGCTCCGCAACCGCTGTTTGCCGGTAAGTTTAAGAATACCAGAAACCAGCAGAAAAAATACAGATACAGCTACCATTACTTTCTCCACTTCTTCTTACCTCACATAAGTGGAGCACTATAACTTGGCAGACCGCAGACAGCTAAGACTTCTGACTAGTCCGCGGTTGCCTGAAAACTGATCATTTTATTTTCTATGATTGCTGAGGTGAAAAAGCACATGCCAGCAATTATAAAAAATAAAATAAGGGGTGGCATGTGTAAAACTCGATTTTATACACACCCTCGTTGTGGGATGCATTTTATAAACCCCTCGGGCTTCACTCTCGGGGTTTATGTAGCATCCCACAACTTGGGTGTGTAAAATCTCACTACACACACACCACCCCATATATTATTCTCTGTATAAAACATATTAACTCACTCAGCTCTAGAATGGAATCTTGAGTGAGTGCTGTATTCCTGTGTAAAAATGGCTGTTTTCCCGAGCAGTTACAATGTTCGGAACTAAAATGGTAACACTCCGAATTGGAGTATAAATAACTAAAAAAGTATAACTCCTATCACAAAACTTATAGCATGAAGTTTGCTCACAATAAAAAAATCTTTAAAATGAGGGTTCACACATGTTAGTAGCATTAACATTTTTTTTTTTTTTTTTTTTACACAGCATGTAACGATGACAATTTACATTTTCTTTCTTTTAAAAAAAAACTCAAAAAAAACACCTTAGAAGTGGCAAATGTCTGTTACATGATGGTTTTCCATCACACCAACATCTGTGCATTACAAAACATCTGTGCATCTGCCACAGTTTAGAGTATTTCTGAGCTGTTTTACATAACAAAACAGATCATAAACTAAGGCATGTGCCAATACATAATGCCAGTAAACCAACTGAATTCAGAAAAATGCTCTGCACAACTGCCCACATGGACACACAAACCACGATAACCGAAAAGGTATGCCTCCTAGCCCCTAGACACCCGCACGGAAAATGTTCACAACACCAAGAGCTTTAAAATGATGGGTCATCACTCATGTTAGTGGTATTTGCAGATATTTTTTTTTACAGTTCCTGAAATGATAAAAAAAGAGCATTTGTTTACATTTTGTTCCCAAATAAAAACCTACATCATAAAAAGTACACCTCCTAGACTCCAAACACCAGCATGATAATTGTCCACATTAAAGAGACCTTTCAAATGATGAGTCACACGTTTCTAGCATTTACATTTTTTTTTACAGTACCTGAAATGGATGAAAATCACATTTTTACCCGCAAAAAACTAAGAAAAAAAGTACACCTCCTAGCTCCCAGACACCAGCATATTAATTTTTCACAGTGAAAAGAACTTTCAAATCAGGGATCACACGTTTCTAGTAATGGAGAAAAAATAGCATTTTCTTCACTTTTTAACCCAAATTGAAACCTAAAAAAAGTAATTTACTCTATTTAACTCAATGTTGACCCCTATGTTAAAGTCGGTATTCTGGTAGGTAGGAATATTTCCTACCGACCTGCACTTTCCAATAACCTAATCCCTGATTGGTTGATCCAAAAAGTGCATAAGAAGTGCAGGATGCACATATGTGCTCTCGGGATGAGATGAAGTGAATACCTGACGCACATATGCGCTATGGGGACTACAGGAATATTCCTGATGATGCACATATGCGCTATGGGGCTGAGTGAGTTAAAACATTCATAAAATCAAACTTAATATGTTCCAGAGAAGGCTTGATTAAATAAATAGGTATTTAAACAATTTTTAAACCCTTCTATGGATTGGCTATCTCGTATCTGATGAGGCAGAGAATTCCACAGGGTAGAAGCTGCAAAAGAAAAAGATCTTCCTCACCGATGTTTTAGGGGAAACCCTGAGAATCTCTAGCAAGCCCTTGTCAGGGGAACAGAGTGAGCAGGAGGGACAGTAAGGATGCAAGAGCTCTTTCAGGTAGTTGGGACCCTGCTTGTGTAGGGCCTTATAGGTCAGCAACATGACCTTGAAGGTAATCCGCCACTGTATCGGCAGCCAGTACAGATCACGCAGCACAGGTGTAATATGGCTAGCCCTAGAGGTTCCAGTCAACAACCTGGCCGCTGAGTTCTGCACTAGCTGCAGGCATTGGATATCTACCCCCAGTAGCCCTTGGTAAAGGGCATTGCAATAATCAAGACAACTGGTGACAAAGGTGTGGACTAAGGTCGGAACATTTTCAGGTGGGACCATGTGTTTTACCAGGGCTATGTTCCTAAGATGGTAATAGGAAGATTTGACTGCAGCCAAAACCTGCACCCTCAGGTTTAGGCCTTCATCAAAAACTATGCCTAGGTTCCGCACTTGGCTGGAGGCAATAAGCGGATCCCACCAAGACTTAATCTTGACGGTTTTCCCGCCCATGTCCCTATCATCCTATGACCAAAGTCCACCACCAATACTTCATTTTTTTCCGAGTTCAACTGAATCCAGCTAGCACTCATCCAGCTCTGAATCTCCAGTAAGCAGTTATTAAACACCATAACGGAATCTAATACCTGGTCGAGTACAAAGGACATGTATGGTTGAGAATCATCAGCATAGCAATGAAAATTCAATCCATACCACCTTATAATGTCCCCTAACAGGACCAAATACACTCCAAATAATATAGGGGAGAGCACCGAGCCCTGCGGAACCCCGCAGGGCAGTCCATGAGGGGCCAAAGAATAAATCCCCGACACCACTCTCTGAGACCTACCCTCGAAGAAGGACTTAAACCAATTGTGGACTGCCCCCCTCAGTCCACAAAAAAACCACAGGTGCTCGAGCAGCACCCCATGATCTACAGTGTCAAATGCTGCTGAGAGATCAAGGAGAATCAAGATCGAATGGGCTGTCCGATTTCTTGCTGTCAGAAGGTCATTAAGTACCCTTACCAGGGCCGTTTCAGTGCTATGCCTTTTCCTGAAGCCAGACTGGAGAGGGTCATAGATATTGTGGTTAGTCAAATGGTCATCCAGCTGCAGTACGACCACCTTCTTGATAACCTTCTCAACAAAGGGTAAGTTCGAGATTGGTCTGTAGTTAGCTTGGCAGTCGGGATCAAGGGAGGTTTTTTTTTTTAAAAGGGGGCAAACTACTGCCTCCTTTAAGGGATCTGGAAAGATCCCTTTCTCTAATGAAACTCTCACTATCCCAGCATGGACTGCGCCAATGACTTTCTACACACCCCACAAGTAGGCGTGTAGGGCCCAGATCCAAACTACAGTAAGCTGGCTGCAGAGACTGAATGATCCTCACTAAATCTGCGACTACTAGCTGACTAAAGGTGGACTAGGTCAGCCGGGTATTAGTACCACCCGGTTGATTAATGCAAGGACCAATGGGAAGGCACTCGCTGATCTCATTTCTGTTGGTGGACACCTTATCAGAAAAGAACTGCGCAAACACCTCACACTGTTTTTGTGACAATATTCGACCACAGTGAAGACAGGCTAGATTGCACAGTCTGTCCACAGTCCAGAAGAGCAGAACTGTCTGTTCTTTGCTGTCGTAATTTCCCTGAACAGGAATTCTGCCTTCTTAAGGGAAATTGCTGATTGATAGACGTCATAGTGGTCTATCAATCTAAGTCTGTCCACCTCCAGATGAGTTTTCCACCAGCGTCTTTCCAAGCTTTGCCCCCGTCTCTTCAAATCACGGATCTCCCCATCAAACCTCAGGGTGCCTGGATGAGAGATAAGAGGGTGAACACGAGAAGGAGCAATAATATCCAGAGCCTCAGTAATGGCCTTGTTATAGACTGACACAAGATGTCCTGGATTAGTGCTATCTCCTGGAATTACCGAGAGGTCCAGCACCACCATTAGGCCTTCTGAGGTAACTCCTCTTAAAGGGCGGAACTGTACCAACTCCCTTGGGGCAGGCCTATTTCGGGGGGCTGCGAAACTGAATCTCAAGAGATGATGGTCAGACCATACGACGGGCTCCACCTCCACATCGGAGGTCTCCATCCCCAGGTAAAATATCAAGTCCAGTGAGTGTCCTTTCTTATGAGTTGCAGTGGTAATAACCCGTGTTAGACCCAATGAATCCATCAATTGGAGGAAGTTCTGTCCAAATGGTGAGAGTTCATCATTGACCCAGGCATTGAAATCCCCCAAAATCAACCATCTGAGAGATTCCAGCACCCTGTCGACAATGAAGTCTGCAACCTCCTTCAGGAATCAAGTACATGAAGGGAATAAATAAGATGGGTACGGAGGGGCTTTTCAAATTAAAGAGGGGGAGAGACACTCAAGGGCATGATCTAAGACTGGAGGGGGGAAGGTTCAGGAGGGAAATGAGTCACTTTTTTACAGAGAGGCTGGTGTCTGGGTGGAATGCATTGCCAGGAGAAGTGGTATCCTGTAGAACAGTGGGCTGCTTCAAAAGGGGGTGGGACAGGGTAAGGGGGAAGGTCACTGGAGGGGAGGGAGGGCAGCTACACTATAAGGACTGCTAGCTGCACAGTTGAGCAGACTCAGTAGACCATAAGGCCTTTATCTGCTGGCAGTTTTGTATGTTCGTATATCAAGATGGATGTATAAACTGGAGAAATGCTACAGGGCACATGAAACTTCTTTTTCAACAATTCTCTCAGTTCAGCAATTGCCTGCTGTGAAAAGTAGGTCTCACATAGCACTTTCCACTTGGAGCATAAAGCAAAGGAAACCAGCATTTTCAATGGGAGGGCTAAAGCCCAAGGTTCAGTGTAGGGGAATAGCTCCTCTCACAGCCTCCCACAGCAGTTCCCCGCTTAGCACGCTGTGAAACTCCCCCCCTTCACAACCGCTGGGCTCCTGCATGGCTTGTGCAATTGAGCCTCCTTTTCTTCCTCCCTGATGCCCCTGTTTGGTTGCCTCTTCCCCTTCCTCCTTCCCTGTCTCGACTTGCTCTGTTCCCTTCTCCATCTTCCTTGTTGTTGTCCTCCACCCTCCCTCATTTTGCTTGTGTTCTTTGATGTTCTTCCCCCCTTATCGATGTCTTCCCCCTCCCATGCACCATATTGTTCCCTCTTTGCCTGCTGTCCCCCCATGTACCTTTTTCCTGCTGCACTCCGGCAATTGCTGTGTCTCCTCTCGGCCCGGCAGGCTGTTGCGCTGGCTGTTCAGTTTGGCCTCCTTCCTCCTATGCCTTCCTGCCCATCCTGCTGCTCCATTCCCCACCGCACAGCCTCCCCCTGTCTTCTGTCCAGTGGCTGTGCAGTATCCTTAGCCGCATTCCCAATGCCTCATTTTTTCTCCCCACCTGTTGCCCAAATCGTCCTTTGCAGTCTCGGCATCGTTTTGCAGTTGTATGTCTAAATGATAGGCAATCGCCTGAAGTTATGTGGGGGACGAGCTCCTCCCCCACATCCTATATAACCTAACAGGCTACATCCACTCTGCTTAGAGCGAGTTGCACTTGTTCGCTTGCTGCCATGCTGCCTGGTTGTGGTTCCATCTCTGTGTCTTCCTCTGCTCGTGCCGCCCCCCCCCGTCCTGCTCGTTTATCCTGTCTTGCTCGTTTTTGTTTTCTTTCTGTGTTCCTGTCCCCATTTCTGCTCCTTTGCCTGTTGCCTTGTTTGTTTTTTTCCCTTCCTTTTGGGGGGGTTTCTGCTGCCTGTTTGTGCTCTTCAACTATCCTTCTCATTTCCTGGACTTTCCCAGCCGCTTTTTAGCTGCCGCTCCTTGCTCCTACTGCTACTTCTTGCTTGGCTGTTCTCATTTCTGCTGTTCCTTTGCAGCCACGGCCCTGCCGCTGTTATCTTCAGTGTCTTTTGGATTTGTTCCCCATCTGGCTTACTGAACTCAGTTGCTGAGCCACATCACTTGCCTCCAATATGCTTCTACGCTTTCCTCGCTCATACCGACCTGCAAAGCAAATGCTCCTACGAGTCGCTTCATGTTTCTGCAGTTGTTTCCTGGATGCTGCCTCAATCTGCTTTGTCCAACCTTACTTATTCCAGTCAGCGTTGCAACAACATCACTACCCTCACAGACAGCTTGAGCTCATGTCTGCCAGGGCAGTGTTTCTGCTTCTTACTGGCAGGGTATATGCAACATCAAAGCTCTATGCCCCAGATTGCTAAAGTAACTTCCTACTTATTACGATAAGGGACTTGATTGTTTTAGTTTGGAACTGCATTAGCTCATGCATTTACATCATTAAGAGCTGCCTGCACTGCCACTTACAGCAATATTATCACCCATTTATTCAAACGGCAGCCAAGCCATCCCTATGTTGCACTTGCACTGCACCTAATCTGTTTCCTGATAAATTCACCCTATCAGGTTGCTTCCTTCTGGTTTCAAGCTTCATTGCAACTCGCCCTACCTTAGGATCTCCAACTCGAGGTATCATTATGCCGTCTATGCTCCCTAGCTTTTCTGGCTTGCTCATGCTGCCCGTGCTTATCCAATTGCATGTACACCTCAGCACCCTGGGCTGCCCCACACCATACATCTATTGGCTGCCTTACTACAGATCTGCATGACAACATCCTTCGTACAGGATTTGGAATATTCCCTGTACAAACAGCAGATAGGTACTTTGTACTTATTCAGTTATAGTACCTCCTTATCCACGTATGTACTACAGTCCATTCATCATGTACCTCCTACATTGGATCGCTAGATGACACCATAGTTCACTTGAGATCCTAGCTTCTTAAGCTGAATTCAGAACTGCATACTACACTTTGGGGAGTTACAATTGATCCTATAATGGCCTTCAGATATAACCCATTCGAGTCCCTCAACAGCCTATAAACCCTGTACCAGTATATCGGTGTAAACCTTGTCACACCTGACTTCATTCAACCAGCATTGCAACGTATTCATCTAGCCTGGCTTGCGCACGCCTATGTCCCTAATGCCCTCCACTAGTTTGGTCATCCAGAGCCACAAGCGACTCCTCTATGGCATGGACGGCTACACTCTAAGATGTCTTCTAGTCATGCCAATGGATTTCAGGATACTGCAGCTCTCACCTTCCCTGTTCGCAGCTCTCCATCTTCCAGGACCATCTGTGCTCAATTTTGATTTTACTATCCAACTGTTTCCTAGGAATTTACATCAATGTCTCTGGGTGTTTACCACATTGCTTCACTTCATTTAGATTATATCTACTGCCTTACTTTCTGGCTGACCTATGTGTGGTCCAGCCATACATGCTAGCCTTCGTGGGGTTTAGCTGCAACTCTCTATGTACCCTATCGGCTGACCTACGTGTGGTCCAGCCACCTCGCTAGCCTTCATGGGGCTTAGCTGCCATTCTCCATTCCTTTACTTTTATGATCGGATACACTGCCAACTATTCCTCGCCTTCAGTTGTACTATTTGGATCCTGGACCTTGCAGCTCTCGTCTTGCTCTTCACACTTCCATTTGTCAAGGATATGCTTCTTGCTTCCGTTGGATTTAATTCTGGATTACATTGGATATTCACTCAATTCCTTAGGATGTTTCTTGACACACTGCTTCACCTCCTTTGGATGCACTACTGTTTTGTAATGCCTTCCCATTCACAGCTTAAGATATAAATCTGCTACAGTTTGGATGCTTTACTTCTGGTCAGGTTGCCAACTCATCCACCCGGGTCTCTTATCGCATGCTTTACTATCCTTGATCATCAGGAAATGACAGTCTACAGCTCCCTTCTACTGCTCACATATCTGCCTCAGAATGTTTCTACACTGCACAGAATTGGGTCAGGAGTATGCTACCATTTACAACATTATTTATAATCTATTCCATAATACTCGATACTAGCTCTGCGTTACATGCAGTTCAACATTACTATTACTCTATCTACCACTGCTCTACAACCAGGCCAGAGATTCACTGCATCGCACTTCTAAAGACCTGCATCCCTATGGGCCAGAGGTCCCTTGATCTTATATTACTACACTATATTTGCCTGCTTCCATGATCTGCCTCACCACTCAGGCCAGGGTTTGACTACTACTCCACACCTGCCTCGCCAGCTCGGTGCCTGGAGATTCACATACACTTCTATATGCCTACCTGCTGCTGTGTCAGCCTAGCTCCAGCAGCTTCTTTACTATGGACTCATATCTGGATATTTCAACATCCATCATCTACTCTTTGGATGCTTTGCCCTGCCGTTTCAATCACGAAATTACTATTGCTACACTCTTGCCAGGACACTTTGTTGAACTTATCCTAAAGACCTTCACTATCCTGATTTATGCTCTAAGACTTCTCGGACCCCGTGACAACGCTATTTCATTTGACTCAGCCTCTTCAGTTACCATCATCCAGGACTCCTCAGCTTGACTATTCAGGATTCGTCAGAATATTCTTCATAAGTCAATTCTAGCTATTGTGTCATTCTGGCTTTGAAACATAGATGTCAAACATCGTTACACAACTATCTGGATCCACACGAAGCTCCCTGATTCCCTTGCTAGTATAATTTTTCGTACACCTGGCTTTATGCTGTACATAATTTTGCACTACTATGTCCAGCTACTATGTCTGCATCTTGCAGCTTTAATTACTGCTACAACTGACCTGTGTACAGGTCCACTTATTTACATTGCTTGCTCATACTACCTGCTTCGCCCTTACAGGGCCTAGAGGTCATCACGACTAACTCACCATTTATAATCAACTGCGCTCCTTATGATCTGGAAATATATCTGACCTATATCTACCTATTCACTATGATCTCTACCTACTTCACATACTTGCCTCCCCTCTCCAGATTGTAGGTTCCTACTGTTCCGTCCTCCCAATCAAGCAGCATACGCCAGTTCTTGTGCTTCATCGCTACGGCCTTCATTTTCTTATCTTGCCCTGAAGAATGTGACTCAACAGTCCTCCTTCTAGACATGGATGCTGAACCTTTGATTCCTGGATCTCCTCTGCAAAGTCATCCTCACCTGCTGGAGTGCTTCACCAACTGCAACTCATCACTTCAAATTCATATCAACCTTAGATTCCACTCTACTTCATTTTGGCTTGCTCATGGATTCTCAAACTTGGAGTTTACTAGAATGGATACTTGCTTTATTCACCTGACATGTCACAATTCAAATACATCTTCAGTTCTCCGTTTCTCTGGATTGGGTTCTACAACTCGGGGTTCAGATTAGCCAATTAAAATATTTAGGATTACTCTCCTTTAGTATGCCCAGAAGGACGGGCAGGTCAGTAGCCATGGGTCCTCAGAGGTTTCACCCCAAGGGGTTTTTCCTCTCCTGCGTGCTACTGGTCACACTCTCCGGAGATGGAGGAGGTGATCACACTGCTACTCATATTCTTGGGGTGTCTTCCTACTCAACTCCTTCATCAGTCGGATACAGAACAATCGTTGATATCATTACTTTTGGAAGGGTCTCATAATACTGGACTAAGCATTCTTTATGGTGGAATACAGAGTAAGGTCAAACCAAAACTAAGTTATAACAACGTTACTCATCAGCTCAAGCATCTAAGCACTTTGTACAAGACTATCCAGCTCACTTGTACTATAAGCACTGACTGTTTAACTATGTTCAAAATACCTAAGCACAGATCAACTCAAACTGCTACATATCTGAAGAGCCATGTCCTACTTACCTGTCTGGCCTCTGTATCCAAGCACAAACCTTCATTATCCAATTACAGTACGTAGCACAAACACTGAGCTATGAACCATACATAATTTCCTGTCTGGCTCCTTTTCATACACCCTGAGTCTTCCTGCAAGTTTACCCTGCTGCGGCGCATCCTGTTTCCTGCTGTTTCCCAAATGTCCCTTTGTTTTCCTTGCCATTCATGGGCCGCATTCTCATCCCCCCACTGTGTCAATGGCTGTCATTGGACCTAAACCCTTATCGTTTGATCCCTCTTTGCCCGTATTGTTGACTTCGGGGCTACTCCCGCATGGCGGATCCCCTACTGCCGGTTCCAACTCATCCTTGCCTCAGTTCTGAGTTTTGGTCTTGTTTTGCTGCTCTGGATATTAAACATAGAAACATAGAAGTTGACGGCAGAAGGTGACCACTAGGTCCATCTAGTCTACCCATTTGTTTTAGACCTATTTTGATACTGTAGTTGCCCTTTGTAGTCAGGGCTCCTTTGTGTCTATCCCATGCATTCTTGAATCCCCACTACAGTGTTGACCCCCACAATCTCTTTGGGCAGGCTGTTCCAGGCATCCACCACTCTTTCGGAGAAGAAAAACTTCCTGGTGTTGGTAAAAAACCTCCCTCCTTGCAGCCTGAGGTCATGTCCCCTGGTCCTGGAGCCTTCCCTGAAGTGAAAAAGTTCCTGTGCCTGTACCTTATTAATGCCTTTTATGTACTTGAATGTTTCAGTCATGTCCCCTCTCTCTCTCTCTTCTCTGCTCCAGGAAGTACATATTCAGTTCCCTTAAGTCTTTCCTCATAGGACACGTACTGCAGACCCTGAATAATTTTTGTTGCCTTTCTCTGTACTGTTTCCACCTGGCCAATGCCCTTCCTGAGGTGAGGCTTCCAGAACTGGACTCCATATTCCAGGTGAGGCCTGACCAGTGGTAGTACTACGTCCCTCCTCCTGCTCATGATTTTCCTCCCAATGCAGCCCAGCAATCTGTTGGTCTTCAGTGTTGCTTTCTCATACTGCCTACTGCCCTTCAAGTCATCTGAGATTATGATTCCCAGATCTCATTCCTGGTTTGAGGCCGCCAGTCTTTCACCTCCTAGGTAATATTCATTTCTTGGATATTTTTCTTTCCTATGTGTATGACCTTGCACTTTTTGGCATTAAATCTCAGCTGCCGCACTCCAGATCATTCTTCTAGTTTCTTTAGGTCAGCTTCCATCTTGCTCACTCCTTCAGAAGTATCCACCCTGTTACATATCTTGGTGTTGTCTGTGAACAGACACACCTTCCCTTCCAGTCCGTCAGCGATGTCTGCTATAAAAACATTGAAGAGCAGAGGCCCCAGCACTGAGCCTTGGGGCACCCCACTAGTCACCCTGCCTTCCGTCGATTGCATGCCATTAACTAGTACCCTTTGGGTTCTGCCTTGTAACCAGATTTGTACCCATCTGAATACTTCTGGACCAACCCCCCTGTGTGGTCAGCTTCTTTACTAGCCTTTTGTGTGGAACTGAGTCGAAAGCCTTACTAAAGTCTAGACAGACCACATCTACTGCCCTACCGTCGTCCACTATTTTTGTAGTGTAGTCAAAAAAACTCGAACAGATTTGTCTGGCATGACGTACCTGCTGTGAAACGGGGCTGTTTAGGGTCTTGTTGGCCACTAGTTTTGAGGAATGCTATGATCCTCTGTGTAGTGTCTCCATTAGTTTTCCTATTATAGATGTGAGGCTGTAATTACTAGCCTCTATGCAACTGCCTGATTTGTGAAGTGGAACCAATATTGCCTTTTTCAGGTCTTTGGGTACCACACTGCTCTTCAAGGATTTTGTGAATAGAAGTGCCAGAGGGGCTGCTAATTCTATCCCCAGTTCCTTAAGGATTCTGGGGTGCATCTCATCTGGTCTCATGGCTTTATCTGTTTTTTAGTTTATTTAGCGCCTCCCATTCTTCGGCTTCTCTAAAGGGACTTGTGTCCACCCCTGGTCCTGGAGTGTTGTGTCTTTTCAGGGCTGAGCCATCCCCTGGGCCCTCTTTGGACAACATCCTCTATGTTATCTCTACCTCCCCCCTCACCCACTTGCTGGGGTCGTTGCACGCTCCCCAGCTCTTCCCTTCTCTGCTGCTGGAAGCTTATTGTTTTGGCCTGCTCTGTGCTGGAGGTTTTGACTGGGAAGCACAGACTGCCCTGGAGCTGTTTTGCCTAACTTCCATGCAATTATGCCATTTATTTTCTGACCTATATTCATACGAGCTGCTCAAATACATGGACAAAAAAAAAATTTACAAAGGATTGTTTTGTTTTCTTATGTCCCTTTCTTGTTACTTGTCCAGTTGTCCTCTTGCACTTTGCCTACAGCCTCCATTCTGG
Organism: Neoceratodus forsteri; assembly: GCA_016271365.2. Classification (NCBI taxonomy): domain Eukaryota; kingdom Metazoa; phylum Chordata; order Ceratodontiformes; family Ceratodontidae; genus Neoceratodus; species Neoceratodus forsteri. Next base: position 975,306,200 of record CM057452.1, on the reverse strand, counting down.
ACCTTGTTGCACTCCACTTTCAGCCTCCTCAGTGTCATCCCCCCCCCCTTGGTTCTTGTCCTCGCCCCTTGCTCACCGTAATTTTTGGGGGGGCTTCTCGCTCCTTCCGCTAGCACTCCATCTCTGGCTCCATGCCCCTCCTACCTCAACAGTCCAGTGCTATCCCTGATCCTAGTATGGTTCCTCTAATTCCTCAGTATTTCCTCCACTCTGCCATCTACTGCAATCACCCTTACATAACGATTCATGTCGGGCCCCTATATTACTCATGGCTTGCCTTTTCTTTGTCCCAGCACTCTATACCCTGCTCAGCTTATTATCCCTACATTACCTTGTTCTCCTCCAGTGCTTCATACCCTTTCTGCATGCCCACTCACCACAATGCTCATGCCAGCTCCCTTTTCCACATCCCTTGTAGTGATTCCCTCAGTACTTCTTCATTTGGTGCTCCTTCTATATTTTTGTGTTGTTTGACATTATCTGTTCTATGTCACTAATGTTTTTTGTCTCCTCACATTCCACAATATACCTCAGGCTCGTCCTTTACTAGGACCTTGCCAGTACAGAAGCCTTTTTGGGGGTTCCTACCCTTCTACTATTATAGTCACCGTTTGGTCCCATCTTTTAAAAATGCTTTAAAAACCTATTTATATTTATTTGCCTTTCCTGATTTTAAATTATGGATTATCTGATTGGTATATCTTATGAATATTTTATAACGTTTTTGTATTTTATTTATTTCATTTTTGTTGACCGGGTAAGTGTACTAGACAAATTCTTATTTGTGATATGATTATTTTAGACATTGTGTGTTTTGTACAGCGCGTTGATATCAGTTGAATTACGCTTAAGAAATAAAATTATTATTATTATTATTATCTTACCCAGCTTGTGGCTCCCCTGTTATTCCCAAGGCTGAGGACTGCGGTGTCACAGCAGGGTATTGTGGCTCCAATTAGCAGGAACATGCTTTAAGTAAACTATATGATATTGCCCTGCTTTATTCCTACATGGCTTTCAGTCATCCCTGCGTTAATCATTAACCTCGCAGTCTACCAAGCCTTGGAATGTTCCTTGCATTCCATTACTGTGCTGCATGCTCCTCACTGCATTCCCCTATCTCCATCTTCACGGTATTTGCAGTAATCGTACTCCACCCGTCCTCTAACTTCTTACTTCCTACCATCCCCTTCATCCTTCTCTGTTTTGTCTACCTCCTACTCCTCAGCTGTCAGCTCCCCCTTTCCTCACTCAGCTTATACCAGCAGTCCAACCCCCTCTTCCCTAACTGCCTTCTGAGGCATAGCAGTGCAGGTAGGCTTCCCCTGTCTTCCAGAGATGAGAGTCTGTTTCCTCTACCTTCAGTCCTGACCAGTTATACTCCCAGTCAACTTTCTTCAGTCTCCATCTCTAACTCTGCCTGGCGTGGCATTGACTAAAGGTTAGCTCGCCCTGACTACTGGAGATGGGAGCCTCTGTCTTCAATCTACTCTTTCAACCAATTGCATCCTATACTTGTTATCCAGTTGCAGCATTCCTTTCAGGAACAGGACCACTATACCCCATTTGGCTTCAATCTGCTGTTTCAACCAACTGCATTTTATTCCTGATACCCGGGCTGCCACATTCCCTTCGGGAACAGGACCACTACACCCCATTTGCCTTCAATTTCCTACCTCATCCAACTACATCCTGCAATTCAATGGACTCTATGTACTTGTCCCTGCCTTGGCCTCCTCACGTTCTGGATTTGAACCCTGCCAGCTTGTTCTATCTCCACCTCCACTCACTCCATTGGACTCCTGGACTTTGTAGAAACATAGAAGTTGACAGCAGATAAGGACCACAAGGCCCATCCAGTCTGCCCATTTCTTTTTCTACCTTATAAATGTGCCATCGGACTTTGCTCTGTCAGTGACCTATCTATTCATACTCATCTGTATTGCTGCCTTATGCCTATCCCATGCATGTTTGAAGCACTGTACTGTATTCATATCCACCACTTCCTGACGTAGGCCATTCCATGCATCGACCACCCTTTCTGTGAAAAAGGACTTCCTCACATTTACCCTTAATCGGCCTCCCTCTACTCTCATGCCGTGTCCTCTTGTCCTGCTGTTTTTATTATATTGAAACATGTTAGACTCTTTCACCTTGTTAATGCCCTTAAGGTGTTTGAATGTTTCAATCATAACATCTCTCTCTCTCCTTTGCTCTAGGGTATCCATATTGAGTTCAGTTAATCAGTCCTCATATATTTTCTGATGCAGCCCCTGCACCATTTTGGTTGCCCTTCTCTGGACTGCCTCAATTTGGTTAATGTCCTTGTGAAGGTGTGGCCTCCAGTACTGCATGTAGTACTCCAGATGAGGCCCAACCAGTGTCTTGTAAAGAGGGATTATTACCTCCCTCTTCTGACTTGTGATACCCCTACTAATACATCCCAACATCCCTCTAGCCTTACCTACTGCTTTAGAGGTCTGCTTGGATGATTTCAGGTCATCGGTGATGAAGACCCCCAAGTCTTTTTCTTCCCTTGTGACTGCCAGCATCTCCCCTCCCAGCCTATAGGTGGCTTCAAGGTTTCTCTTCCCTATGTGCATGATCTTGCATTTCTTTGCATTAAACCCCAGTTGCCACTCTTCCGACCATTTTGCTAGTTTATCTAGATCTCTTCTCATTCTGCCCACACCATCTGGATCATCTACTCTGTTGCAGATCTTGGTGTCATCTGCAAACAGACAAACCTTACCCTCCAGTCCATCTGCAGTGTCACTGATAAAGACATTGAAGAAGACTGGCCACAGGACTGATCCCTGAAGTACCCCACTTGTGACTTGCATATCTTCTGACTGTATACCATTTACCACCACTCTCTGTTTTCTGTCTGTCAACCAGTTTGCCACCCAGTTGACCAATGTCTGACCCACCCCGAGCCTACCCAGCTTATTAATCAATCTTCTATGTGGAACAGTATTGAAAGCTTTGCTGAAATCAAAGTAGGCAACATCAACTGCTCCCCCTTGGTCCACCACTCTGGTTACCCAGTCAAAGAAATCTATGAGATTAGTTTGACAGGACCTTCCTTTTGTAAACCCATGCTGTCTTGGATCCTTTGCTCCTATGGATTCCAGGTGTTGCACTATCCTTTCCTTAAGGAGTGTCTCCATAATCTTGCCCACTACTGAGGTAAGACTGACTGGTCTGTAGTTCCCTGCCTCCTCCCTGTTACCACTCTTGTGGAGCGGAATCACATGAGCCCTTCTCCAGTCTTCCTTGCTGCTTGTCTTCCACTTCCTCCTGTGTTCCTGAGCTTCATTGTTGTGGCTTGTCTTCCAGTTCAATCTTCTCCAATCTCCAGATCTTCAGATCCATGCTGCCATCTTCTCCCCGTTGCTATGCCAGATGCCTATGTTTCCCTATTACTTTCCTCCCAGACATGTCTGCCTGCATTCTCCTTGATTCCTGCTTGATATATGCCATCTGCTCCTCTTCAAGGATGTGCACCCGATGCCTTCTACAAGTTTTCCCCTGATGCTCCCCTTATTCCATCCAGTGGTTTTCCAGTAATGATTCCAGTGCTTTCCCTATCTAGAATTCCAGTTTGCCATCTCTTTCAGAGGTGGGAACCCATTTCTGATCACTGCAACACCTTGCTACCACCTGTTCCCATTCGCCATCTCCTTCGGAGGTAGGATCCTCAATCCTCAACTTTGTAGCAACTTGTGCTTGGTTTCTATTCTTGATTTGACATGGATCTTCCACCAAAAACTGATTCAGCTTTTCTGCATCCTATTCTGGCCTGCTGTGGCATTTACCCCAGTCCCATACCTTCCCTGCATCTGCAGATGTCTGTACTGCTCGACTTCAGCCATCTTCTTATCAAGTTCCATCCTTCAGTTGGTGGACTTCTGCTTGGACTTTTCCCTCCTTCCAGGGACTGCTGCTTTCCTTCTCACCACCCTGGCAGCTTGGGGCTCCTGCATGTTTGTCGTGTCTCTTTTTGGCCATTCCTACTACTATCAATGTCCAGCATCCCTGCCCGATCAAGTACTCCTACCCATTCATCAGTTTCATACTCCTGCTTTGGCCATCATAACAGCTCCCTTCCAATGTTCTATGGAGTACTTGATCTTCTCACCTGAGGAAACCTTCTTTCAGCAACATCCCTTGAACAGCATGCCTTATAGACTCTTACATCACTATATAATTTATTTAATTTTATCTATTTAATTTATTTTATTTAATTAGTATTTCAGAAAGACCTTTGAGCGTGAGCTCTTTTACAAAGATTCCACGTCAGGGTGGACAATAAGACAATACACATATTCAGTGGTTACAGAATAACTGATATTTCCCAGTAACCTCCCCAAGACCCATTTCTGGAATACCATTCTACTGGGCAATAGAAGATCTCATCTCTCAACCAACTCTGTAAGATGCTTCCTTATATATTCTGTTAATTCAACCAGTATGGGCATCACTACCTCCCATGTCTTCATAGGATCCAAGATGTAGTGGCGTTTCTTCACTCCTATCTTCTTACCTTTAAACATGACCCTAATTCTTTCTGAGATGTGCCAACTCCATAGTAACCATCACTGTTAAAGATAACATGACTACAGGATATCTCATAGCAGTACTGGCATCATCAGTTAGTCTTGCAGCAATTACACCGGGGAACTCAAGCAGGCAAGCACAGTATCAGAGAGCAGTGTGAATGCTCCAACATCCATGCTGAAGCACAGAATTTAAAATGTTTTAAAAATTGATGACAGTGATGAGCGTCCATGGTGCCAATGGAGTCAGCAGCTTAACCAGAGCTGCTGTCATATCTCTTCAAATTAATACATTTTTTATTTAAACTCATTAATTTTTGGCTTAAAAGTGTCTGATTCATCTGTCTACACATCAGACTAATGAAATATATCTGAAAACTCGGTCATGATTCATATTTATACTGTTTTCACTGTGAACAAAATCACCATTCAGTTACCAATGGTACCAACGGTACCCAAGCATAGTGAGAGCAGGAAGGGCTGTCAAGTGGAACCGCAGTTGCAGCACCAACACAAAACAATAAGTCAGACAATGTCTCTATCAAAGACATGTTCACGGACAGAAAAACTTCTACTGAAAAAAGAAATGCAGGCTGAATTTAAACCATTTTGACAGCATTAAAACAGTTTAAAAGTATTGCATGCAGACTGTAAAATGGTAAAATTGTGCTACAATCCATGTTCAGAAGCCATGTCAAAACCCTGCGTGTGGCAAAGCATTAGCATGGTTTTTGAGCAACATGGTTGCCTTAAACCATGCTAACAGTAGTTTAGGTGCAAACCGTGCTGTAATACGGTTTACAAGCAACCTCTGCTGCACTTCCATGGCTTTTTTTTTAGTCTGACAAAAAGAAAAATAAACAATTTTCTCACATCTTTGAGTTCACAATGAGCTCCTGAACAAAATGCTGTGCTTTTTTTTAAAACTGGTTATCACGTCTGACCTCAAGCATCCCGGCATGCACTGCAGCACCCGCAGTGCTTTGCAGTACTGCCGCAGCCATACCTGGGAATTCGAGCAGGCAAGCACGGTGTCAGAGAGTAAAGTGGGTGCATCAACAACCATGCTCAAGCACAGAATTTAAAATGTTTTTAAAAATGTTTGCAAAAACTGATGCCAGTGATGAGCACACACAGTGCTGATGGAGTCAACAGGTTAAACCAGAGCTCTTGTCAAGTCCCTTCAAATTATTTTTTTTATTTAAACTCATTCATTCTTAGTTTAAAAGTGTCTGATTCATTTGACTACACATCAGACTAATGAAATACATCCGAAAACTTGGTCTTGATTCAAATTTATGCTGTTTTCCACCATGAACAAAATCATTGTTCAGTAACCAATAGCACTAACGGTGCCCAAGCACAGCGAGAGCGGGAAGGGGCTCTCAAGTGGAATTGTGGCTGCAGCACCAATACAAAGCAGTAGGTTGGACATTGCCTCTATCAAAGAAATGCTTGCTACCAGTCCAGTAGCTCTGAGGATTGAGGCGCTGGACTCCACACTGCGCTCCATGCCAGCAACCCAGGTTCGGGAACAAGCCTGGGTCATCGGAGGTCAGCGGGGGATGGGGAGAGACCATCAACCAGCTGCCAGCTGGCAGCTTTCCACTGCAGCAGGGAGAAGAGTGTCTCCTCAGAACTTAGCTGTCCCTTGGTGGAGGCTGGGAGGCAGCACTGCATCTGAGGAGCACAGGTGCTCTAGGCCGGAGGAGGATGGAAGAAGCCATTGCAGGGTTTTAAATAATTGATTAGCAGTTTTTTTATTGGGACAATACTAACTATGCAGAAAGCATTTATATAGATTTTCTAGAAGTGTTTTGTTTGTTAAACACAGTGAGGCAAGTGTTATGCATTTTTGCAATGTTTTAGAACTTTCATGAGCAAAACGCTAATCAGTTTTTAGAGTTAAATAAAACCCTGCGTTGTCTGGAGCTGTGGTGCACGTGTGCAACTCCACACGCATGTGTTCACCACTTCTGGGGCTTTGGGTAATGAGGGGACAATAACAGAGGAAAATCAGGGTTCTTCACAGATGAAGCTTCTGGGACAGCTTCAGGGGTTCCGCTGGGGGGCGCATAGCAACAGAAGTCCCTGAATGACCCCAGAGTCTGGTAGGCTGGCCGATGCAGGGGTGATCTGCCATAGTGGGGATAAAAAGAATTGACAAAAAAAAAGATGCTTGCTGACATAAAATCTATGGAAAGACTACAGACTGAATTTAAGACCTTGGTGAGGCTAACGGCAACTGAGAATAGACTAATTTCACTAGGAGAAACTGTCTACCTGTTAGACGAAACAACCAAATTAACTTTCAAAGCAGCAACAATTTGTCCAGATCGGAGATGCGAAGTCCGCTCTTGCTCCTGCTTGGATCAGAGTGCCCCAGGGTTCGATTCTTGGTCCTCTTCTGCTTACAGTCTTCATAAATTACATCCCACCGCTCACTGGTGCTTGTTCAGGTCTGCTATATGCAGACAATCTTGTTCTTTGCTCATCTTCCTCAAACCTCTCAGAGGTCAACCTGAATCTCAATAGTAACTTCAATACCTTTCAGAGCTGGCTATTGCAAAACAAGCTTGTCTTAAATAAAAATAAAACAGTGACTATGCACTTCAGTTCAGGTTCAAAAATTCGGTCCTGCACCCAGCCATTAAGTATAAGAGCACTTGATGGCTCTCCCCTTAACACAGTTACCTCTTTTAAATACCTAGCAGTAACCCTTGATCCTGCCTTGGATTTTGACCTGCACCTAGCCTCAGTCATTAAATCTGTCAATATTCAACTTGGACTGGCATATAAGGTGAGACATAGCCTAACATCCATGGTGAGGATGGCCATTGCACAGGGGATCCTGAGACCCAAATTGGCATATGGGTTAATAGCCTTTCTGGCAACTACTGAAGGGCTCCTCTGAAAGTGGGATGTCTGCTACAACAGCATTTGCCATTTTGCTTTGTCTTTACCCAAACTTACTCACCGATGCACACTATACTCCAGTCTGGGATGGTTTACCCACTCAACCTTCCGACAATTTACTTACTACTGTTTTATAAAGAATATAATCTCCTCCCAGACACCTGACAAACTGGCTCTACTGCTCAAACCTGTGACCTCTGCCTACCCACTGAGATCAGCTGACAAATCCCTTCTTGTCCAACCGACATGTAAACCCAAAATGGGGGAGAATGCTTTCTTTAGCTGGGTCCCTAAACTATGGAACTCCCTTCCACTGAGTCTAAGAATCTCCCCTTCTCCACACAGCTTCAAACAGGAGCTTCATATGGCTCTTCTAAGCTCTGAACCCTACTCCTGTTCTCTATCCACCCACTTCTGTACTGGTTCATCCTAGTTGCCTACTGGCTCCAACCTCTACTACTCTCAAACCTGCCTGGAAATCTTGTCATTTCCTCTCTTCTAGCACTTACTCACTAGTTATATGACTTATGACTGTTAGTTATTTGCATTTATATTTCTGTTTTACTACATATAGATTCCTGCAAATGTACTGTAATTTGCTGAAAATTTTGTGTAAGTGTACTATGTCTGACTTCTACTTGTCCCATGATGTTTTCTTGTATCTACTATTGTCTATGTACCCTTTGTTGTAATCTCCCGAGTCATACCTGAAAATAGGCAGCTATGCTGTCTAGTGTACCTACCCGGTTAACAAAAACTAACTAAATAAATAAATAAATATGGGGAGGTGAAGCGGACTTTACAGACTGTGGTCTCTCTTACTATAGTAAATATCCAGCAACAGCTGAGGTACAAGTACTGTATATGGAACATCTTTGAATTTTGACTCTCCTGATGGGATTTTGTAAATGAACAATGTGGCAGAAGACCGTTACACTCCCTGCCTGTGAATTCAAACAACTCTGAGGTCTTGAGCCCTACAAAAGAATCCTCCTCGCATTCAGCTACTATACCGCAGTCTGGTGCCCAGAAAATGCCTCAGTCTGATACACTGCACACGCCTCTGCAAACAGCATTCAAGTGCAGCACAATCCCTGCTCTTATGCTGCTGTTGTCAATGCCAAAGTCAGACCTGATACTTACAGTACAGTGCTACTGCGAGCCCTACTATTGCCAGGAAATCTAACCCCTTTGTATCCACGACTATTCTACATATAGCAAACCACAGCCTACTAAGAACCTGAAAAAGAAAAGGGAGAAGCAATAGTTGAGACAGCAGAAGTACCTCGGGGTCAACATCTAAGACATCATTGGAACCCAGCAGTCCAGAACCTGATGTCAAAACAAAGAATACCCGACTTTCCGATGATTTTCATTTTAACATATTTTCTTATACTCGTTCTTTAGTTCCGGGTGCACTCCACTATTAAACTATTTAATTAAAGTACACTTCCAGGTTAAAGTGCACTTCTGGTACACAGCTTTACATGCTTTCCTCATGCCCCATTGGTGAATGATATTTGGTAACTTGTGCAAGTTTTTATTCTTTTTTTTTTTTTCTATCCCTTTCACCGGACAGCACACTCTCAACTTGGACCCTCCAGACCCATCACTCCTACGTCCACTGGGAGTTACCTGCCAGCTAGTACCCCCAGGGCTTGCCCCCCTGGCTGGGCTGATGGGGGTCCCCCTAACCCCTAGTCAGAGACCGGTTCCTGTATGTGGTTTGGCAAGCCCAGCTAGCCAGGTGTGAGGCCTGCAAGGGTCGAGCACCATCCTGCTGTAAGTAGATGTTTTTGTCCCCCCCCCTTTTTTTATGCCCCTGGAACAGAGGAAGTAGCATGCAATGATGCCAATGGGCAAGCTGCACACATTCCCATATGCAGCACACCAGGCATCTGACCCACATCCACGCCCCCTAAGTGTGGTCGTAGTGTGCTGACCCCCAGCCACCACTAGGGCCCAGGCTGACACCAGTCACTGGTCACACCCCTCCCCAGAGGAGGAGAGCAGTCCCTTGGACATTTGATCCTCCTCCACCCCCCTCCCCAAGCTGGCTTTGCAATTCCCGAGCTTGCTACCAAACTCAGGTCATTGGCGTCACGAGCGGTACCACTACAGCTATAATAAGTGTTCACTTCCTCTTTTTTTTCCTTTTTAGTATGCTGATACAATATGATTTGCATTAGGACATGGTTACTGACAATCTCAGCTCTGCTTCTCACCCAAAGCTCTCTTTTCAACAAATAAGACCCTTTACCACAGTATAATGGTATGTCATCAGAACTTATCTCGGTGTGATATTAACTGTGCCTAATTCTCTGGCACATCATTTGAGTTTTAAAGCTGCCAACTAATTCTGCTATTAAGGAATACAATAAGAATATTTACTGCCCTCTAGAGGTGTTTTTGTGAACCCCCAGCTAAAACAGTACTTTATCATCTCAGTTTATAGGGGGTCATCACCAATTGTCATTAAAAACTGATTTTTCCATACAGTGTCATATCTCTTATGATCTACTATTAGAAGACGAATGCGAAAAGTCACATTAATATCAATAGGGCTTTTTTTATATGTATTTAGGAGCCTCAAGTACTAATTTGTCACTGGGGTTCCAAATATGTTCTTTTGTACTACATAACTTTTTAGCTATATAAACGTTTATTTATGAGGCCTTGGCATTAACTATTTTGATTTCAGTGTGACTGTGAGTCTACTTATAGTTTAATTACTCCTTGGGTGTTTTTGTTGTTGTTTTTTTTTTTTTACTCTTCCACAGTCGGCAGCTCTGGGATATACCTCCCAATTTCTCAGCTTTATCTCCAAGCACTCATGGCTGTGTCCTGGCGTACCGGGATCCTGGCATTACGCCACTTGACACTGAGGATTTTTGCCAGTATGTTCCCCCTAGTCCCCAGCCCCAGAGGGCACTGACGCAGAGGACATAAGTCCAGGCTAGCAATGTGCTGACACATGCTGCAGCCAGGCACCTAATGGCATCCTACCCTGCCACCTCTGTGAATCAGAGACCACCGCCCATGCTTCCATCAGCAGCACTACTAGTTTAGACAGTGAAAGCAACCCTTTGTCCCTCCCTCCCTGGAGGAGGACAGTATCCTCTGGGAATCTTGATCCTCCTCCCCCCCAGCCAGCCCCAATGACCCAGAAACATAGAAACACAGAAACAGACTTTGACAGCAGATAAGGACTGCTTGGCCCACCTGGTCTGCCCATTTCCATACCTAATGGATAAGCTGCAGATCCTAGTTAACCAACAGCCTATTTCTTCCCCCCCCCCCCCAGAATTGCCTTATGTCTGTCCCATGCATTCTTGAATTCTCCCACAGTTTTAGACCCCACAGCCTCCTCAGGAAGGTGGTTGCATGCGTCCACCACCCTCTCAGTGAAAAAGTACTTCCTCACAATGCCCCTGAGCCATCCCCCCTCTATTTTCAAATTGTGCCCCCTTGTTCTTGTGCATCTCTTTTTGTGGAAGATGCTACCCTCTTGGACTTTGTTGATTCCACTGAGGTACTTAAAAGTTTAAATCATGCCCCCTCCCCGAGGGTAAACGTATTAAGCTCCTTTAGTCTCTCCTCATATGGCTTCTCTTGCAGACCCTGCACCATTTTAGTTGCCCTCCTCTGGACTGCCTCCATCCTGTCTACGTTCTTGTAGAGATGGGGTCTCCAGAGCTGGACGCAGTACTCCAGATGGGGTCTCACCAACTGTCTGTACAGAGGGATAACAACTTCCTGTTTTCTGCTGGTGATGCCTCTCCCTATACATCCCAGTGTACCCCCAGCCCTCCCTACTGCCTTCTCACATTGCTTGCTAAACTTAAGGTCATCTGATATGATTATTCCCAAGTCCCTTTCCATTTTTGTTGTTGTTACTACCCCCCCCCCCCCATTGTATAATCTTCCCCTTGGTTTTGTTTCCCAGGTACATTATTTTGCACTTCTTTGCATTGAATCAAGCTGCCATACTTTTGACCATTCCTCCAACCTTGCCAAGTCCCTTCTCATCCTTTCCACCCCCATGTATCAGCCCTGTTGCAGAGCTTTGTGTTATCTGCAAACAGGCATACTTTTCTTTCCAGTTCCTCTACAATGTCAATTATAAAGACATTAAAAAGGACTGGACCCAGTATTGAACCCTGTGGTACCCCACTAGTAACCCCTCTTTCTTCAGAGTGGACTCAGTTTACTATTACCTTCTGTGTCCTGTTGTTCAACCAGTGTTTTACTCAGGCTACCTCCCTGGGACCCACTACCAGGCTGGCTAATTTGTTTATTAATCTTTTGTTCAGGATCATTACTAAACCAGGGTCACCGGTGTCAGAACCGGCAGCACTACTGCTGAGCCAATAGGTCATCTTGTAATTACTCCTTTTTAATGGGCTCTTATATGCTGCTACTACTAACCGCAAAATTGTATGTTAAATTACCCACTTACAGGCATCATTCATTTGAAGCTTATTTTAATGGTGATATATCATTATAATACAGAAGCTTTAAAAGTTGTTGATAAATATATCCTGGATATGTTCCAGCCATACAAATTATCTGACTTTTCTACTCAGGTATTATATCCTGTTTTCATGTATATCCTATTTTCAAATATGTGGGAGGCCTCAGGATGGAGCTCCTAAAGGGAGGATTTTTTGAACCCTTCCTATAGTGGTTTTTAGTATGAGTACTTCATCCAGCACGGTTTTACATCACAGAATCATAGAAATGTGATGGCAGAAAAGGACCCCTCTGGCCCATCGAGTTTGCCCCTTTCTCCCCCTCCCTACTTGCTCCCCTCATCCAGAGATCCCCCCTTCACCCCCTTTCAACCCCTTGTGTCTGTCCCATGCCCTCTTGAACCCCTCCACCATTTCAACCCCCACCACCTCCTCCAGCAAACTGTTTCAGGGCTCCACCACCCTCTCAGTGAAATAACACCCTCTCACATTACCCCTAAACCCTCCCCCTCCAACCTCAGTCAGTGGCTCCTGGTTCTAGTACCTTCTTTTCTCATGAATAAGCTCCCCCTACCTTACTAATCCCCTTCACATACTTGCTTGACACTAACATTACTGTCCAACACTGAGAAGAAATAGTATGGTACAGTGTGCCTCAGTACATGTGTGTGTACAGTACAGTACAGTGTTGCTATTTTTGGTATTGGTACCTGAGCATTTCTTAATGCCATTGTTATTCAAGTAATATTTAAGTCCATGCCCCTGTTATTCAGTTATTATTTGTCATGTTAGAACCTTATCACTGACTGTATTATCATGATGCCAACCTTACCGCTATAAAAAGAAGTAACACCTTGTAGCATCAGTCATTTCTGGAATCTCAGACTCAGACTATATTGAGACATCCATCTATGATCTGAACATTTTAAATACTTTGCGGCACACTGTCAGGAAAATCCCATTCACTCTGTCAGTTTTTACCTGCTTGTTCTGATAGCTTCAGCTTTGGATGCCTGGTTCATTGACTTATTCTGGCTATTTAGAACGTGAGTTGGTGCTCCTAAATCTGGTATGTTGTGTTACCCCCACAACCATCCCTACTTTCCTCCTTTGGGTTCACGTTTACAATATATATCCAGTATTAAGACCAATAATTATTGTGAGACTCTGTGCCAATTCTTTTTTTCATTACTGATTTTATTGTAGTTTGTATAAACTTATATAAGGAGTCATTCTGTTTCTTTTTTTTTTTTTTTTTACTTTTGACATACCATTGCCTGTTTTACATTTAGCAAACCCATTTACCGTTCATTTATTAACTTACTTGTGTGAAAATAGGAATGCTCTGAACATAGCAACTTGGAATGTGGAGGGACTCAGATCCTCTGTAACAAGGAAAAAGGTTCTTACATATTTAAATAAATATAAAATGGACATTGCATTTTGACAGAAGACACACCTGAAGCAGAAAAGCTTATAAGAAAGTATTTGTCTTTTGCTGAATACAGTTACTGTAATACAAAACAGAGAGGTGTTATGACCCTAATAAGTAAAAGTTTTAATTTTACTAAAAACTCTCAGGTCACAGATACTGAAGGACAATTTCATATTTTAATGGGTATTCTAAATGGGAAAAACGTTTCCCTATGTAATGTATATGCACCTACCACTGGACAGGCTTCTTTCTTTATTAAACTATTACTTGCAATTAACAAATTTGTAGATAATGAGTTAATTCTCATTAACTTATCTGCATGGATGGAAGATAGCAGCCACACTGGGTCATGCTGTCTGAGCTCATCTGAGTTTTTAGTTTTGCCTGCTTATTATTATGTTTTATGTTTTTCATTGTTTTCATTTCACTGTTTATTTTGAAGCTTATTTAGTGATTATTCAGTGTCTCTATGTTTGGTGCGCTAACCTTTGAATTTACAGAATTACGTAGTTGTGGAACTTGTAGCTGTGTTCTGTGATACGGCATACTGAGCCTTTGCTCATATCAGATGACCTTAAGGTTGGCAAGCAATGTGAGAAGGCAGTAGGGAGGGCTGGGGGGATACTGGGATGTATAGCGAGAGGCATCATCAGCAGAAAACAGGAAGTTGTTATCCCTTTCTACAGACAGTTGGTGAGACCCCATCTGGAGTACTGCATCCAGTTCTGGAGACCCCATCTCCACAAGGACATAGACAGGATGGAGGCAGGTCAGAGGAGTGCAACTAAAATGGTGCAGGTTCTGAAAACAAAGCCATATGAGGAGAGACTAAAGGAGCTTATTATGTATACCCTTGAGGAAAGGAGGGAGAGGGGGGACATGATAGAAACATTTAAGTACCTCAGTGGAATCAACAAAGTCCAAGAGGGTACCATCTTTCAGAAAAAGAGATGTGCAAGAACAAGGGGACACAATTTGAAGATAAAGGGGGGATGGCCCAGGGGCAATGTGATGAAGTATTTTTTCACAAAGAGGGTGGTGGACGCATGGAACAGCCTTCCTGAGGAAGTTGTGGGGTCTAAAACTGTGGGAAAATTCAAGAATGCATGGGACAGACATAAGGCAATTTTTGTGGGAGGTAAGAAGAAATAGGCTGTTGGTTAAATAGGATCTGCAGCTTATCCTCTAGGTAGGGAAATGGGCAGACTAGGTGGGCCAAGCAGTCCTTATCTGCCATCAAAGTCTGTGATTCTGTTTCACTGCCTCTGCGGGCTGAGTCTGAGCCAGTCTCGTTGGATGACATCTCATGGGTGAGTTCTGGTTTGCGACCCACCTTCTGTGTATCGGACCCTGGGCCAGTCAGACTTGTTTTAGAGTGCTGGGGCTCATTTGGTCCAATTGTGTTAGAGATCATCAGGTATTCCTTTCTAGAGTGTGTCATTCCACTTGCCCTAACAAAGGCAGTAGTGGAGCTTATTTTTAAGAAGGCCTCCTTGGACTTTGATGATCTGGCCAACTACAGACCTGTCTTGAATGTTCCTTTTCTTGGGACGTTGTCAAGAAGGTGATGGTGTTGCAGCTAGGACAGCACTTGCAGAGGTATCACATCTATGAGCCCTTCCAATCTGGCTTTTGGCTTCACCATAGTGCAGAAACTGCCTTAGTCTGGGTAATTCATGATCTCCTTTCAGCAAGGGATAGTGGACAACATTCTATCCTCGTCCTTCTAGACCTTTCATCAGCTTTTGACTTGATGGATCATGGAGTGCTTTTGGCTCACCTCAGGCACTACTTGAGATTCTTGGGCACCATTTTGTACTGGTTTGAGTCCTACATAACCAGCAGGATGCAGCAGGTGACACTTGGCTCCTTTACATCGAGCAGTGTTTCACTCTGCTGTGGGGGTTTCTCAAGGGGTGATGCTGGCTCCCATGTTATTCACTGCGTACATGTTGCCCCTGAGGGAAATCATCAGATGCTACAGCTTGACATTTCATTGCAGTGCTGATGACATCCATCTGTATATGCCTTGTGCCCCTGATGACAGGGTGGCTGTCTTGGAACTGACTGAGTGTCTTAAAGACAACCAGGATTGGATGTCAGCTAGCTGGCTTGGGCTCAATCTATCTAAGACAGAGGTGCTGCTGGTGGAGCTAGGTCATTCCAGTTCTATGGCAGCAACTGTGGGCACTGTCCTTCCATTGTTGGATGGAGTGACCCTCCATGCTGCAGATAGGGTGAGAAACATGGGGGTCATTGTACACTCCAAGTTGAATTTGGAATTCTAGGAGTCTGCTGTTGTTCACCATGGCTACTAGCATCTGCACAGTATTGCATGGATAAAATTGACTGGCCTCGCAACACTAGGGCATGCCTTGGTCTTGTCTAGGCTGGCTTACTGCAATGCTCTTTGTCTGGGGCTATCCACGAGGCTCATGTGCCACCTGCAGCTGATTCAGAATGCAGCATCTCAGCTGGTTGTTGGGACATCTCAATCTGAGCACATCAGGCCATTTCTTCATGCTGTACACTGGCTTCTGGTCATGAGGCATATTAGCTTCAAGGTTTGCTTGTTAACATACAAGGCCCTACATTGGTCCTGGTCCGGGCTACCTGAAAGACCTCCTGAATCCATATGTCCCTTGTCATGCCATCTGGTCAGTGGTGGTGGAGCTCCTCTCCATTCCAGATCCCATTTAAAATCTTTGGGTGACAGGGCTTCAGCATGGCAGCCCCGATCTTTTGGAGTGCCCTTCCTTGTGATGTGAGAGGGGCTCTTTCGTTGGCCATTTTTAAAAAAAATCCTAGAAAACTCATTTTTTAAATCTATGTTATGGCCTGGTTCTTTGACTGTTAATTGTTTCTAGATGTTAAGTTATTGTTTATTTGTTTTATTGTAAGGGGCTCAGAGCCTTAGGGATTGGGCACCACATAAATGAAATTGAAAGTGACATTAACATAGAAAATTTTCAGTGTTGACTTTTATGATGTCAGTAACCCACTCTTGGATAAATCCAAATCAGGGAAATGTGTTCATGTCACTAAATCCAGAAAGGCATTTAAAACACTAGTCCAAGATTTGAGTCTATTAGATGCCTGGAGGACGGCACATCCTCAAGAAAGAGGCTTCGCGTTTTTCTCAGCTTGCCACAATTTATGCCGCAGGTCAGATTACATATTTCTCCCACTAAAAATATGTAATGAGTTAGTCTCCATTAACTATGAGTGCAGGATGATATCAGACCATAGTATGTTCAAAGACACATTGTGCATAACTGGTTCATTTAGCAAACGACCTTTACTTCAGGGCTCTGATTTTAGGAAATGGCTCAACCAAGAGTCCACAACCTCGTTTAAAATTAATGATAATGGAGAACTAGCAAGATATCTTCTGGGAAAAATTCAAAGTTTACATCAGAGGTAGAATCATTTGTGATGCAGCAAATAAATACAAAATAAGACAGAAAGATCTTTTAGAAAAAAGATAAACTGCTATCCCATCTACAAAACCTACACAAGAATAATCCCAAAGATAAAGAATTCATAAAATTATTTTGCTAAAATATGAAATTAACAAACTGCTGTCTCAAAAGGCTGAATACATCCTATTTAGAACTCACCAAAAATATTGGGAAACAGGTGGAAAATAAGGGAAATTAATGGCATATTGGCTCAAAAAGCAAACTACCTGTACAACAATCAACAGTATTTGACATTCCAATAACCACATTACATATGATGCTAAGGAAATCAATGATATTTTTTGAGATTTTTACTCTGCATCATACAGATCAGAAAAGAAAGATCACTATTCCAAAACCTTTTATTTCCTTGCGTCTGCTACACTTCCCAAATTATATGAGGAAGACAAAAACAGACTGGATGCCCCACTCTCGTGGGGAAATCACTTCAGCTGTCACCTCCTTTGCATCTGGAAAAGCATCTGAACCTGATGGGATTACTGTAGAAGCATACAAATATTTAAATTCCATTACTGTATATCCAAATACTTACATTTAGTCTTCCTAAACTCCTCTAAAGATTCTTCCTCCATCCATGAATGAAGCTTTTATATCACTGATGCCCCAAAACACTAAGACCTACTTGATTGTTCAAATTACAGGCCAGTATTTTTATTAAGAGTAGATTATAAAATCCTAGCCACGGTATTGGCCTTTAGATTTCAGTCTATAATTCAGAAATGAATTGGGAAGGAGCAGGTTGTATTTTTAAAGGGCAGGAATTCTCCTGATAACATCAGAAGACTATTCACCATTTTATGGGCATACAAGAAACACAAAATCCACATAGTTCTTGTAGCCCTTCATATAAGCAAGGCCTTCATCACACCAGAATGAACCGTTCTCTTTAATGTATTAGAGAAATTTAATGTTGGTCCAAATGAATGCTTTGGGGATAAAATGATACATTCAAGACCAAATTCTGACATTATTACTATTAGAAATATCTCCCAATCCATCACTTTGAATACAGGCACCAAACAGGGCTATACCCTCTCTCCTTCTCTAGTTATCCTATCCATTGAACCTTTAATTAAGAAAATAACATACATGGAACTGATACAGGGAATAAGACTAAAAAATAGCTTATGCAGATGATTTGCTTCTAACCACTTCTCAACCACATTTTTCTATTACCAATCTGAAACTAATTTTAGAAATTTTTGAGAAAATATTTAGATTATCAATAAATTAGACAAAAGACCTAATATTTAACATTTCTACATTTGAAAGAAACAGATTGACTTCATCCCCTGATGTTAACTGAGCTTCAAAATCCTTGATATACCTAGGAATAACTATACATAGCTCAATTAGCAGAACCATAGAAGCTAACTTACTCATTAATTACAATGCTACCAAAGGATCTACACAAGTGGAGTAAAATATACTTGTCTCTATGGGGAAAAAGTAATGCCATAAAAATGGTCACAGCTGTAAATAATTTCTACATTTTAAATAATCTCCCCACTTATATTAAGAGTAAATTGTTTAAAAATTTAAGAATAATTTCCTCCTTTCTATGGGATGGGAAAACTCCTAGAATAAATTTAGGTGGGCTTATGGCTGATCATAGAGACAGTGGTTTCAGACTACCTTGGTGGCAAGGATATTACTTGGCCTTTTTATTGAAACAAGTATTTTTTTTGGTTTCAACCTACCCAAAAGGCAGAAAAAAAAACTTTGGTTGATGGCTGAGCATAAATTAGAAAAACTTTTTCTTTATTTGACCTGTTGGTTCTCAAGATCCCAGTTTGTTTACAAAATCATCCCTCCATCACTGTCTCCTTCTGGCTTTGCAGAAGAATTTCTTCCCTTATGAATGATAAATCCCTTTTCAATATAATAACAAACCCATAAAGAACTTAGGGTGTAGCAGAGCTGACATTTGTCAAAAAATCTACTGAATCCTGATAACAATCAACTGCTCTCCTTTACTGAAGTTCTAACTTAATTCAAGATATCTAAACTATCATTTTGGTTTTACTTACAACTTAAACAAACTCTATTGACATACAGTATGTACTTGATGCCAATTTCACATTTCAGCAAAATAAGGAATGGTCTCAGCTATTCAAATTGGCCCAAATGAGAAAAGATACTAGTATAGTATGCAAGATAATTAAAGGATGAAATACTTCTGTCACCACCTCAGCCAGACTGAAATGGGAAAACCAAAAACTGAATGTGATGTTATCCCCAGAGGTCTGGGCTGGATTTTCAGAACTTCCTGGGACTAAGTCTCACTCTACAAATCCAGTTGCAGACTGAAATCTCTGCAGTTGCAGAGACTTGTATTTTCATTCCCCCGCAGCTGCAGGAAATGTTACGCCAAGTCCCACTGGCCATGACATTTTTCCATAGCTGCGGGGAAAAAACACCTGCAAGCTGCAGTAAATCTTTGCACTGGTCATAAACCAAATCCATTTTGGGGAATACCATAGCTACAGGGAAAACTGTCACTCCACAAGTGGCAATCTGCTTGCTCCGAGTTTTTCCAACAGCTATGGGATTTTCAAGGGCTTCAAAAATCCAGCCCCTGGTCCTCATTATGGGATAATGCATACTTCTGTGTGCAAGAAATAGGGCTAGATTCACAAAGCAAAATGAGTCCATCTTCATAACTCCAGTTGCAGGCCAAAATTTCTGCAGCTGCCAAGACTGGTATTCAAATCCATTGCAACTGTGGACGGATGTTTCGGCTAGTCCCATCAGCTGTAACATATTTCCACAGCTGTAGGGATTTCTATGGAAATACCACCTGCAAGCTGCCATAAATCTTGGAGCTGATTATAAACCATCTCCACCTTTGTACATACTGCAGCTGCATTAAAAACTGCAGCTGCACAAGTGGCAACCCACTTGTGCCAGTTTTTTTCCCCACAGCTGTAGAAGTTTTGGGTACTTTGTGATTCCAGCCCATACTGTCCAGATTAGTGCAAGTTAAGAGTTTTCATCATTACTACATGTCACCCGATAAAATAAGCAAAATGTATCATTCTCATTTCATGAAATGTCCTACATGCAGTACTACTCCTGCCAATCTTTCTCACATGTTATGGTTCTGTCCAGACTTCCTTTTTTTGAATTGTAATTTCTTTATTAGTTTATAGAAAGATAAAAAATAAGCGAGTGGTACAGGGAGCACAAACCATAATAGATGACAGTAATTACTTGATGGTAACAGTAAGAAACTACAGAATTCTGTAGAAGTTATTGAGTCCTATAAAATAATAAGAAACCCCCTCCTCCATCCCTTTATCTCCATACCCCAATCCCCCCACCCCAGGATGTGCCTTATTAAAAGAGAGACAAATCGTACTACATATAGCATACATTAGAATGTAACCTATATAAGACAAGGAATACACAATGAGCTAATAGCAGCTAAAGGAGCCAGAGGTGTACCAATAAAGACATTAGTTTAAATAAAGAGCATACAGTTTACCCCATTTCCAATCAAATGAGGTGAAGCAATTCAGAGAGCTTGCTATTAATCTTTCAGTCTGAAAGCAGAGAGAAATTTCACTGATCCATTCTGCATACAATATAGCCAGTTCAGTGCCTGAGGACCAATCTTTTAACAACTATAGAAATTAAAGCCATATGGACTCTACGCTCCATAACTTGTATATTGGAGAACATCCCTAGAATACATACCTCTATGGTAAATAAATCTCCCAGACCCAAAAGAGGGTTTAGGTTGGACTGGATGGTCTGCCATAGCGGAGCCACCTTGTCACACTGCCAAAAAATATGTACCAGGTTCCCTTCCACCATGCCACACCTTGTACAGAGAGTTGAAGGTAGTCTATCTAATTTAACCAACTTGACCGGGGTATAGTACAAGTTATTCAATATATGATATTGAGTGAGCCTATGCCTATCCTGTGAGAGATATTGGTACGTATCTACCCAAATCTGTTCCCAGACTAGAGGGGTTTCTGGCAGAAGAGAGGACCAGCATTTAGAACCAGTAAGGGGGTTAGGGAATTTAATGTCCAATAGGAAGGAGTAAATTTTGGAAATGCTATGGGCCTTATTTGCATGTTCTTGTATCTGGTCTAGAAAAGGCTTGACTTGAGACGATGTGGGGTGGACCCAAAACTGGAGGCCAATAGGTGTCTTAGCTGGAAGACTTTGAAAATAAATTTCTGAGGGATGTTATAGTTGGCCATAACCTCTCCCAAGGATAAAAGAGAGTTATTCAGGAACAAGTCATCAACACAACAGTTCCTCAGCTGAGAAAGCCAGTCTAAGGGGAGCGGGAGACCACCGATCTTAATATTTAGGTTTAGAGTAAGAGGCTGGGTAATATCTTTCCTAGGAGAGAGGTGAAAGAAATTCCAGCATTGATTCAACACTTTAATGGAGATACCTATGATACTACCTTGTAAAGAGGGAGGTAATATGGAAAAAGTATAGTAAAAAATCCTAGATGGCTGGAGACCATGCTCGACTAAAATCTTTCTCTCGTGTTGTAAACAAATTGGTAGATAATCCTCTGCCCTCGAGTTGTACCACCTCCCAGTTTTCTAATATAGCATGAAATTGGGAAGGCGAAGCCCCCCCCTTTTCCTTAGGTAGGTTAAGCTTTAAAAAGGCTTTCGTGGGTTGTTTGCCTTGCCAAATAAACTTGGAAATAAACCTGTGGAGGTGTTGGAAATCAGACATAGGTAGATATATATTCATTAAACTAAGTGGGTAAAAAACCTGAGGCAAAATATTCATCTTGATGATATTTATATGACCCCACAGAGATAGAGGAAGAGCAGACCATCTCTGAAGATCATGCTGTATTTTAGTCAGCAAGTCATCTTGGTTAAGCTTCCTGAAAGCTTCAGGGTCTTTGGTAAGATAAATACTAAAGTATTTAAAGGACGAAGGGGCCCATTTCATACCAAACTGGGAGAAGTTAACCTGAGGTGTGTTGACGTTTAGTGGAATTATGATTGATTTAGCCAAATTCAGCTTGTAGTTTGCCACCTGGCCAAACTGGGCAATAATATGCAATATGTGTGTTAGAGATGATTCCGTGTTAGTCAGATGTAAGAGAATATCGTCGGCACAGGCCAAAAGAACCAGAGACTGTTGCTGAATGAGACAACCTGAGACAAGGGGTGAGTTCTTGATACTGAGAAGGAGAGGCTCTAAATATAAATTAAACAAGAAAGGTGACAGGGGACATCCTTGCCGAGTGCCTGTAAATAATGAGAATTGAGAAGTGAAGACCCTGTTACAGTAGATTCTAGCAGTGGTAGATTTGTAAACTGACTTAATCCATTGGATGAAACCCATTCTCTCCAATATAATCCAGAGAAACTCCCAGTGAACTCTATCAAAGGCTTTCTCTGTATCCAATGATACTAAAGCCATAGGAGCTTGGGAGTCTTGGTCGGCCTGGAAAATATGTGAGAGAGGGCGCAGGTGGTCAACTGAGGATCTGCCTTGGACAAACCCTACTTGTTCAGGACTTAACAAGTTGGACCAAACCCATTTGATTCTAAGAGATAGAATTTTCATTAGAATTTTAATGTCATAGTTTAGGAGTGAGATTGGTTGGTAACTAGATGGGTCCGCCGAAGACTTATCTGGTTTCAATATCAAAACAATAGTGGTTTCTAGCAGGGAAGGGTCCAGAATATTGGAAGTAAACATGTACTCAAACAGTTTGATTAAGGGGGGCAAGTTCTTTGCCAAAAACTTTATAGAAGTTGGAAGGAAAACCATCAGGCCCCAGAGCCTTGTCCAGAGTTAGTTCTCTGATCACCTCCTCCACAGTGATAGGGGCAATCAGAGCCTCCCCTTGGTGGGTCTGAAGGGAGGGAAGGGGAAGACCATCCAGAAACTGGTCCACCTGGGAATGAGAAAAGTGGGAGGAGCCACTGCCATAAAGTGCCCTGTAAAAGGACTCAAAAACTCGTGAGATGTCCCTGGGAGAGGTTTTAAGTGAGCCATCAAAGGATAGTAGAGAGGGGATCCATCTCGATCCCTCCACTTCCCTCAAGCGAAGAGCCAGCATCCTACCAGACTTCTCCCCTTGATCAAAATAATGGGCCTTGGTTTTGAGGAGGGCGTACTCTGCCTTGTCCCTTACCCAGTCTGAGTACTCATTTCTAAATTTCATTAGGGCTTCCATATCTACTTGGGAAGATGAGGAGGATAACTTATTTTCTGCCAACCTAATTTGATTCGACAACGACATGATCTTAGCCTCCCTCTGTTTTTCCCTTCTGGATGCGAGCTTAATAAATTCCCCCCTAATGAAACATTTAAAGGAGCACCAAAACAAGTCCTCCCTCTCAATTGAGCCTGAGTTAGTCTCCACAAAGGAAGAGATTAGAGATCTATTATAGGAGACTATACACTTTTCTTTTAGGAGCTGGGTGTTTAGTTTCCAGGAGGTGTCTCTTTGCACCTGCAAGTTTGGGGAAACCAGGATCCATGCCACAGAGTGATCTGACATCACAATGGGCTCGATGCTCGACTGCAGCACTCCAGACAAAAGGTTATTGTTAACCAAAATTAGGTCAATTGTGGACCATGACTTATGCACCTGAGAGTAGTAAGAAAATAGTTGTCTTGTGGGATTGAGTAGATGCCATGGGTTGCACAAGCCCAGTAGGTGCATGAAATTCATCATAGCCAGTTGGGGGTAGGAAAATGGTTTCTGGGGTCTATAGGATTTGTCCACATCCTGCGACGGAGCAATATTCCATTCCTCCCCCAGTATTAGCATTGAGGGCAAGAAACCACTCAGCTTTTCAGCTAAGTTCATAAGAAAATCTGGGTCCCCACCCACTGGGCCGTAAATTGCCCCTAATACTATCCCAACATTATATAGCAAGCCCTTCACAATAATGAATCTGCCTTCCTGGTCCATTAAACATTCTTCTGCCAGAAAAGGTATATGTTTCTTGACCAAAATGGCTACCCCCTACTAGAGGACGACCCACATGAGGCAAAAAGTTGGGCATAACCCTGCCGGCAAAGCCCATTAACTTCTGGTGATAACAGATGGGTCTCTTGCATTAAGAGAATATCCACATTGAACATGGGGGATCACAACCCTATTCAGTGTCACCTATTAAATCAAAAAGTTAGGTGTAATGATGATTATGAGTTTTGGGTTCATGACCTTAGGCACTTTAATGATTCATCATTTAGGGACAGTCTTAGAAAGTTTGACTGGTCAAGGATATTCTTGATTCCTGACTTGGATTTAGCTATTCAAGAATTTACGGATTCCTTCCTTCACATAATTCAAATTCATGCCCCTAAAATAAAAAAGATTAATAACATTAAAAATCCATCATGGCTTAATGACAAATTGAAAATTATTCTGCGTATTAAAAATAGAATTTGGAAAAAAGCCAGAAAATCTAAATCGGAGGGGGATTGGGATCTTTTTAAAAAATGGAGAAATAAATGTAAACATAAAGTAAAACTGGCAAAAAAAGAATACTTCAGAGTTCTTTTGATAATCTGCATGATCCAAATAAATTCTGGAAGGTTATTTCAATCTAAGAACCCCTGAAATCACAGACCTAATTAATTTAACAGAGGAGACAGTTTGGTTGATAATCCTTAGAAGTGGCTAATTTGTTGAACCACTACTTTAAAGACTTGCCAGATTTAAAGATACCTGACTTAGGGAGTATTGCCCAGGAGGGTATACATTCGATACTTTCTCCTTGAGTAATGAGGGTTTTAATTTGAAGAATATAGGGATACAGGATGTAGTTAGAGAATTGAGGAATCTAAGAATATCAAAGCGCTGGATTAGATAATATTGATCCCAGATTTTGAAATCGGGGCAGATGTTATAGTCCTATAATTACTTATTTTTATAACTGGAGTATACAGTCTTCAGTGGTTCCTGATTGTTGGAAAATGGGTGAAATTATTCCTATTTTTAAAGGTGGTGATATTACAGCCCTTCTAATTATAGACCAATTACTTTGCTTCGATTTTGTCTAAGGTGCTGGAGAAGCTGATAAATAATCAGCTTGTGCAGTACCTTGACTACTGGAGTTCTAACAAAATTTCAACATGGATTTAGTGCACGAACACTGCCCTACTTGATTTTGGTAACCTGGTGGCAAACATCATTGGAACCAGGGAAACCAAACTGGGGCAGTGTTCGTGGGACCTAAGTAAAGCTTTGACCTAGTCATCATGAAACATTATTGTCTAGATTGCAAAATTTAGGGATACGTCATAATTCATTACAGTGGTTTAGGTCCTACTTAACTAATCGAAAACAAAGGGTGGTCTGTGGGGATGCTGCATCGGATCTCCTGGACTTGAACCGTGGTGTACCTCAGGGGTCAATTTTGGGCCCTATGTTATTTAATCTCTACATTAATGATCTCCCTGCTTATGTAGTTGGTTCTGATGTCAGACTTTATGCAGATGATATAGTATTAGTTGCATCTGCTAAAGATCCAGGGAACTGAGGCAGCGACTCCAGACAGACTTCTCAATATTGAAACTTGGATAAGAAATTCGGACTTTTGATAAGTACTGGGAAGACTCAGAGTATGATTTTTTCAGTGGGCCTAAACCTAAGAATGAAATAACTGACTTCAATATTAGTTTTTGATGGGAATAAAGTACAAGGGTTAATATTTATAAATATTTGGGAGTTTTGATTGATTATCGCTTTTTTCAGATCATATTTTGTCACAAATAAAAAAAGTCAATCAAAGACTGGGGGCATTAAGAAGAGTGTCAGGATGTTTGACTAGGGATGTTAAGATCAGATTAGTAAAACAATTGTTGCTGCCTGTACTAGACTATGGTTTATCATTATATATTCACTCTTATAAAAAATATTTACACAAATTGGACCAGACTTATTATAGATTGGGGAAATATATTTTAAATAATGGACCTCGAGTCCATCACTGTGTAATTTTATCAGGAACTTGGCTGGTTAGATTCAATAGCAAGAAGGGAATATATTTGGCTTACTATGTGTCACGGTTTGATATATTTAAAAGTGCATCCTTTACGAAATTTGATATGTCATAATTCTGATTCCATATATTCAGACATTCTTAGGAGGACTACTAAAAAGTTGCCTATGATACAAATTATGAATCGTATGGGGGGTATGGTGTTACAGAACAGTTTAGCGGGGACATGGAATAAGTTACCTCGACATATGACTGAAATTTCTGACCTGCGTATTTTTAAACTGGAATTGTATTCTTACTTAAATGTTTGTTGTAATTGTTTTTAGGTAAATGTGATTTTGTATTTTGCTTTATTTTGTATTGTCTGTCTATTGTAAATGCCACAGGTATCTGTTGTAAATGGGGATTTTTCCCCAATCAGATTAACCTGTATAAAAATAAAATTTTAAACAAACAAAAAACAAACAAACATTCAGGAGAGCACAGTTTTTTGAGAACCTGGTACCTTTTAGTTAGATCTCTGACACCTCTTACATTCCACATTGCAGTTTTAATCGCTGTAACACTCATTGGTAATTAAACAAGACAACAGTAAGATATATAACCTTGGAGAAACAAGCCACCCCATAAGGCACAACCTTTCCTCCCCCC
Organism: Neoceratodus forsteri; assembly: GCA_016271365.2. Classification (NCBI taxonomy): domain Eukaryota; kingdom Metazoa; phylum Chordata; order Ceratodontiformes; family Ceratodontidae; genus Neoceratodus; species Neoceratodus forsteri. The sequence continues at coordinate 975,279,725 of CM057452.1, read as the reverse complement.
ACCACACATGAGCAACCTCTGAGCCATACCCTTCCCCTACACCCCTCCTCCTGTCAAAACCCTTAAAGAGTAGCTGGAGTAGCATAGAATCTAATCGTAGTACTGCTACCCTTACCCAATCTAGTACCAAGAAAGAAAGCCACGTTCCCCACCCTTTCCCCCAACCCCCCAACTATGTACAAATGTTCCCCCAACTACCCCTTGAGACATACTAAGGATGCTAGTACTTGGGTCGGGGAACAAAACCCCCAAAGCATCCTCTTGATGGGAGACACAGACAATATCCACAGACCAGTATAGTAAGGAAGTACCCCCTATTAAACCTAAAATTATTGTCCCATGAGTGCTGGGAACTCCCTGACTGAGATATCCCCCAACAGGGATGCCTTTCCCCCCTCTCCCTGGTGCACTTAGCAGTCCCTCCAGGGCCAGCTCCCTCGCTGAGCTTCCCCCCACCCTCTGAGGAGTCTAAGTGAGCCCTACAAAATAGATCTGAAAATTGAAGACCTGACCAGAACCTGGGAACCTTCTAATCAATAGATGTGCCAAACACACGCAGTCTTGGAGAAGGGTGGAATAGCACATATAGAGTAGGTAAAATAAATAAATATTTCAGGAGGGTGCACCGTTGCTTCCCAGCACAATTTGTCAAAGCCACGATTGAGGATGGGGACCCCCAGGAGCTCCCTAAAAGAGTGTCCCCCAGATAAGTTCTAGTCTCCACTGTGGGAAAATTGGTCCCTAGCCGAAATGCTGCCTATCTGAATTACCCCATAATCCTAAATGACTAGTTGCCATCCGATCCACCTGGCACCTCAAGGAACATGACCGTGCTAAACAGCAAGCACGAGTTTAAGGCTGGCTAGCCTAGGGGTGTAAAACCCTGAAACCACAGTAGCGGCGATGAAAAAGCCCATCGGTCCATCTAACCCCGGAGACCGAAACCAGGCTTCGCCGCAGACATTACCATTTCGAGCTGAGGGATCGTACCCCAGATTATGTGACTTTGTTGGGCATTAGGAAGCAGGACCATATTAACATCTAACAATCACCACACTGGAATGTCCACGATAGCGGCACCCATAATCCACGCTGCCTACTATCATCCCAAACTAATGCCTCCCTCTCAAAAGTGCATCCCAAACTGTACAGCTGAGACTTAACCAACAGGTAACCAAAACTTGCCTAACGGCCCCTCATAAATAAACTGCTTATGGAAATTCACTAAAGCCGAAATTACCTGATCCGGGGAAGTACAGGAGGAGCCAGGGGGACAGTAAGTGTTGAGTGGACCAAATGGTCTGACCGGTCCTGCGTCGTGTAGAAACCCCAGCTACACCAAGGATCCCCTTCCCCCAGGCCACCAGCAGGCCTCATGAGCCTTTGCAGAAACCAGGCCTACCAGGCCGCACACTGGTCTACCCTGCTACCCCCCCATCACCAGAAAGACCAAAAAAGAGAGAAGAGAGAGAGAAAAAGATCAACAAAAGGTGAGAGTCCAAGAATATTATTTAGAACAGGCAATAGCTTATTGACACTTCTTAAGGGATTCAACCTGATTTGAACAAGTTGGGTAACTTGAGGGAGAGATCCAGTGCAGCTTTCTCTGGGGAATCATAGGAATACCAGGAGCCGTAGATGGATACTTGTAGCTTGGCAGGGTAGTTCATTTTGTAGTGAATCAACTTGCTAACTGTAGAATGGAAAGCTGAGCGTTTCTGCCTCATCTAGTAGGGAAGGTCTTGAGTAATTTGTAGCTTCGAACCACTCCATAAAATTGCTTGCAGTTCTCTTGCCTCTAGTAATACATGTTGCTTCTCCAAGAAGCTTAAAAACTTGATGATGATGGGCCTAGGCGGTGCTCCAGCTGTAGGTTTCGGCCTGAGAGAATGATGAGCACCTTCTATATGGTATTGTGGATTGAGAGGGGAAGGCCCAACAACCTTGCACAGAAACTTCTGAAGAAAGAGAATGATATCAGGACCCTCCTCGGTCTCAGGGAGTCCCAGAATCACCAGATTGTTTCTCCGGCTCCTTCCTTCCAAATCCTCCATTTTAAGTTGCAATTTATTGATCTGCTGCCTGAGATGGACAATCTCTGGGTCTGTCTTCTCCCTCAAGGCCTTCAGGGAGGTAGTTCTTGCCTCCAAGTCCCCCATTCTGGTGGTTAGGGTGCTGAGGTCTCCTCATAGCAATTTCAACTTGGTAGAAATATCATCCAGCGTTTCCTTAAATGGTAAGAGCTCCTGAAGGAAATGATCCTCAGTAAGAGGAACTGGTGAAGCATTGGATGGGGTTAATTTAGCTGCAGGCCCCGAGTTCTGGTTTTTAGATTTTTTAGAAATTTTTAAAGTGTGTGGATGGTGGAGTGTGCTTCATGCCAGCAGGTCTCATCTCCGCTTCCATCTCAGTCTTCCCCGGAATGCGTTAATATACACAACACGAAGTGCTACCAGAAATAGAGTAGTGTTATCGATACTCCAGATGTAAATCAGAGCTTGAAACTTCGGTTTTTGTAGGGTAAAAAGTAGTTTAAAGAGGGTGGATATCGGGAGCTCAGCAAAAACGCTGCCTCTAGCTGCACTGCATCACGTGACCCCCGTCCAGACATCTTAAAAATCTGGAAGCAGGTCCATGCTACATGTCAACAGATGCTTGGTCAAAAAAAATCCTTTTTCTCAAGTCATCTTCATTCTAAGAGATACCTCAGCTTTGTTTAATATGGAGAAAGTGCACCACAGATGGTTATTTTTCTCAGCCTTAACATTCAAAAGGCTCAGCTTGAAACATGGGAATGTATAAAACCTCCTAGCATAAGGGAATGGCTAGACTGGTTAGGATCCACTGCCAACAATGAAAGAATTGGTTATTTAATTTCGGACCAAAAGGACTTGTTTACCAAAATTTGGAACCTTTTTCTATCTTATTTCAAATGATCTTCTTTTCAGACAGTAACATGTGTTTGACCTTTTGAATGTGTGCTTGCTTATTTACTTGTGATCTGTCTTGTAAAACAATATATAAGGCAGTTTTCTGTTATGAAATCATTACTTGCATTTATTATATTTTAGAACTTTAATAAAAAGTTATGTAAAAAAAAAATGATGCCAGTGTAGACAGTGCCTGAGAGTGTAAAGAAATTATAGAACTTGAGAAAAGTGTATTGCATGAAAGTGATAGTGAAAGTGCACTGAAACTAAAGTTGTTGCTGGCTGCAGACAAAAGCCTCCCCTTCCCCCCATACTCAGCACTAGTCCAGCACAGCAGTACCACACAGAAAGAAAAAGGGAAAAAAAACCTAAACTGTAGGCAAAAACATTCAAAATTGCCTGCCTGGTGGCACTGAGGGTTGAGGCATGCACTTTACCTCGCACTACACCAGCGACCTGGGTTCAGGAACAAGCCTGGGGTGCTGGGGGTCGGCCAGGGAGGAGAGGATTGAGTGTCCAATGGACTGCTCTCCTCTCCTTGTAAGGGGGGGGGTTCTCATCCCACGATGCTAGTAATGCCCAGTGGGGACTAGGTGCACTGCAGTCAGGGACCGACAAGCAGGGGAACATCGGCCAGCCATCCTGTGGACGTGTGTGGAGTTCTCACATCATGCACTGGCTGCACATCCCACATTGGGGGGAACCAGAAAATGGAAAATGCCCTGGTTCCTGAAAGGCAAAGGAGAGTCCAGTGGCCGGCCCCCATGCCCAATGTTGGGCCTTCCAGCCTGCTCCAGTACTCCCTCCCTGCCCTGGCTGTTCCACTAGATTTCCAGATAGAGTGCCAGGGAGGGTTTGGCAGTCCCGCCCCAGGGGGCTTAGACCCAGGTGGTCAGGCAGTTAGGTGCAGTGGAGTGGAGACGGGCTCATACCGGGCAGGACTGGGGGCTTCAAGCAGGTGGGAGTAATGCCAGACTGAGTGACCACTCTGGAGAGATGTGCAGGAGCCAGTGAGTAAGGGGACATAAAGAAAGTTTAAAAAGAAAACATTCAAAATTAATTCTGAAGATACAGAACACAAAGTAGGATATGGTTTTTAAAACAAAGTTTGTTTTATGCAATGAACAGCAGTACAAATTGGGTCAAAACTGAGCTCTAAGGACAGTGCAGATACTATTCTCCTTAAACAGGCTTCCTAAAACTGCACACAGAACAGCCCTTCTGGTCTGTTTCCTGCTGCAATGTAACCATGTGATATGGAGGTCACATGGTGCAGCAACAGCACTGAATAACTCGGCCAATTTATAAAGTCCCAATGAACTTCACCAGCAAAGTTGTAAAGTCTCAGTTTTGCAAAGTTGCCGATACCACGAAGCTTGACTTCACAAAGTGTGAATAACTTTGCCAGGTTGTGGGACTCTGCAAAGTTGTTGTGAATTGAAGTTTCCAAACTTTGCGTACCACTAGTTTCTGACTAATAAATCCAAGTTGATGGCTTGATTGGTGTCAAGTGCCAAGGCCACTTATTATGTTGAAACCTTAAAGGAAGCTAAAGGCAACCCAGCAAAAATATGGTGCATCTTCAAGACTATCAAAGGCCACAAAACCCCCCCAATCTCTCCCACAAAAAGTCACCTCTAAAGGTACACTGGTCACTGAGCAATGCGCCATATTGAATTTTCTAAATGCCCACTTCGCCACAGCTAGTATGGCCTTCGACACTTCACCAGCTGCAGGGCTGCCCACCAGCCCCTCCATTGCAGACTACCCTGAGTCCTCACCACCACACACCTCCTTCCAGCTCTCCCTGGTCACATTCAAGGAAGTTAAGCAACTCCTAATCAAGTTGGATACCAGGAAAGGGGCAGGTGTTGACGGAATCAAAGCATTCTTTCTAAAAATAGGGAGTCATTTATTAGCTGCACCCATCATGCACATATTTAACCTTTCCATCTCCATGACTACTGTTTCCTCTAGCTGGAAAACTGCACATATCATCCCACTATTCGGGTCTGGAGACAGGAGCGACCTCAACAACTACAAACCAATTTCCATTCTATTGGTCCTGTCCAAGCTAATGGAAAAATTAAAACATGTTCAAACAAAAAAATATCTGAAGAACTTCAACCTTCTTAACCTACTCCACTCAGGGTTCAGGCAAAATCACAGTACAGTCTCAGCCCTGGCAACAGTAACTAATGACTGGTTCTCTGCCATTGACAACAAACAGTCTACTTGTGCTGTTTTCCTTGACTTAAACAAGGCGTTCGACACAGTGGACCATACCCTCCTCCTGCACTCAAGAAAATATTAATATAAAAAAAAGTTTATTCCATTACCCATGAAACAAGTAGTTGGAGTGACCTCTTCCTGCACTGCCTAACATCCCTGGGATTTCATGACATTATGGTAAGATGGTTCTCTAGTTACCTCTCAAATAGGCTGCAAAGAATCAAGGCTGACAGATCCATCTGGGACACGGTGCCATCATGATGGGAGTCCCTCTGGGATCCATTCTAGGGCCCCTCCTCTTCACTATTTACATCAACTCATTGGACAAAAACATTCAACAATCCAAGCTGCACTTTTTTGTCAATGACACAGTCCTCTACATCTCTAGGCCTTCATTGCACGAAGCCTGTGCCAAGTTACAGTCTGATTTCATTCAGCTACAGTTTAACCAGGCCCATTCAAAACTTCTTCTAAACGCAAAGAAGACAAAGGTGATGTTTTTTTCATCAGACCATATGCCCTCTACTCTCAGTATTCAGAGTACCTCACCGCCCATCACTACTACATTCGGGGACACCCTCGAGGTTATGGATCAATTCAAGTATCTTGGAATATGGCTAGCCAGTAAGCTAAGTTTTAGTGCCCACATCAACTGCCTTGTCAACAAGTTAAAAGCCAGGCTAGGGTTCTTCTTCAGGAACAGATCCCTATTTACACTTGACTGCAGAAGAAGACTGGTCCAGGCCACATTCCTACCACTGCTTGACTACAGGGACATCATTTACAATTGCAGTATACCAACTCACACTCACAAACTTGATGTCCTGTACCATCGTGCATTATGTTTCATACTAAATGCTCCAACCAGGACACACCATTGTACTCTCTACTCTTCTTTGAACTGGACCTCACTATCAACCAGGTGTTTGTTCCATATTGGACAGTGGACTCTAAAACTGCTGACTGGCAAGTTATCTCAGTACACATGCTCCCTAGTGCACAAGACTCACAATGTGTATGCACTGCGCACCTCAGACTCTGTGCTCCTAAACGTTCCCAGGACATGTACTAATCAGGGCAGAGGTGCCATTAGTTTCATCCTCCCTTCTATATCGAACCAGCTGCAAAAAAAACATGAAGCTAACAGATAGTCACGTTAAAGTGCTTGAAGTCCCTAGCCAAAAAAGCATTTGAAGTAGTCTGCCGCTGCTCTTAATGCTAAGCTAATATATGAATCCTCACCATCCCTTCTGCTTGTCACCCTATCCCTGTCTCCCCACCAACCTCCCAGCCTATACTCTCATCCTTCTGCTCCACCCACCCCTTTATTCCTACCCCAACCCCCTTTTTACCCATTTGGCCTCCTAGCACTTCTTCCCTTCTTCCACCTCCCTGTCTCCCTACACCCTCCTCCTTCTTTACCCCTATATTCCTACCCCAATCCCCCTTTACCCATTCTGCCTCCTAGCACTTCTTCCCTGTCTGCCTACCTACCCCCTCCTCCTCTACCCCAGTCACCTCCCTTCCATGGACCCCCTCCCTGTGCCCCCATCTCTGTGCACAATATAGCTGTCCTGCTGAACCTACCACCCTCCCCTTCCCCCACCTCGCTGTCTCTCTACCTCTCCTACCCCTACCCCAGTCACCACCCTCCCCTTGACCCCCTCCCTGTACCTCCATCTCAGTGCACAATATTTATGTCCCTCTGAACCTACCACCCTCCCCAGTGATGCTATCTACAGCCCCATGTTTTCACTTTTTTCTTTTTTCCTCTTCCTTCTACCCCCCGTGAAGACATGTCTCATTCTATGTGTATCATCTACGTGCACATTAGTGCAGTTAGTTTTTTATATGTAATCTATCAGTTATTTGCAACAATCCGAGTTGTACCTTATCATTGCTGTTTACTCATGCTATCCATACCTGTTTTGTATAAGATCATGTACGTCATTGTGTTGTTTGAAATCTCCAGGACTACTTGTGAATGAGATTGCTCAATGGAGTAATTCCTGTAATAATGAACTTGAAAGAAAATTGTGACCCACTTTTTTCATTCCTCCAACACTATCAGGAAATTCTCCAAAAAGCAAAAGAAGCTCAATCTGTCCCCAAAAAAAGCTGATTCAGAATGTTCGCACACTGTGAAATTCAACCTTCTATATGCTGCAGTGCCTCTTGGAACAAAAAGACAAAAACAAACTGTTCATGAATATTGCTCAAATTATATTATTGGTAATAACAGTTTGCTTTGTGTTCTGCAGTGAAAGTTAGTGCAGACACTGTGCTGCATCCTAGCTCCTTTTGAAATAGCTACAAGGGACATGTCTGCAGAATATGCAGCTCTGAGTCAGGTTATCCCACTTATAATGCTGATTACACATCATCTGGGCATTCTTACTCCATAGATAGAAAGAAACTAATCTGAAAAAGGAGAAACAAGATGCTGGCAGTATCATGGAAATCCTGTAGAAAGAATAACTGAGCGCTTCCACAAAGATGACAAATTAGTTGCAATGAGCAAATCTATGAATGCACTACATACTGTACACAGTACTTGCGACTTAGAGCCCTGATTGAAGGCTATAAGAGGCAATGTAGAGCATTTCAGTATTCAGTGATTTTTAATTACTATGTTATACGATAATTGGTTTTCTTTGTATTTTGTTGCTTATCCTGTATTGGATTCATGCATTGTTAACTTGCTATTGTGTTTTTAAATTATATTATAAACTGCTTCGAGTTTCTGGAGAGGGGCGCTATATAAATAAAATATCTATTACAAATTTTTGTTGATAGATGAGATTCAGCAGTCACAGAACTCAAACATGGACACATCCAGTAGCTCCTCTCCACTGTATGTAAGTCCATTACATCATGGAAATACAGTACAGCGGAAGTCATGCAATGCTAGCAGTGCAATAGTCCCACTGCTGGTGGCAAACTGAATCTGTGGCAAAACCTTTCTCAGATTGTTGCTTTAACAAATTACACTGAACATTCTTCTGAGCGTTCTTTTCTGTCCCAGCTACAGGGCCTGCAAGAACCACATCACAGTCTCGGTATATATGTACTTTAAGGTTTTTTGCCTAGTGCTTTCATCTCCAAAAGCTTCTACATTAAATAAAATCTGATATGGATATGATTATTTGTTTCTGAATGTATAAGATAGTGATCATTTTTAATACAGGTGATCCAATCTAATGGAATGTTTTAAGAAATAAAGAATATTACATTGATTGTGCATCTATATATTCTAAAATTGTAGTATGGCTGTAAGAGTTCTATATTTAAGGGACTGCCCTCTGTAATAACTCCTCCCCCTGACAAACAGGCAGCAAGACTCCAAGTGCTGAGGTGTTTTTTCCTAACAGTTTTCTGCAGTAAATCACTACTTTGCTACTAGCATTCTTAGTGTGCATTGTAATCTTTTGTGTTTGCTATTGTATTTTGAGAATTAGTGGTGTCATCTCCTCCTATAGTAATGGATACCAGTCTTGCTGTACCATCTGTTGTGCTGTGTGCAGGAAACATAGGGGTGCACCCACATGTCAAAGTGACACATGAGGAAAAAAGAATTCATGATGGAAGGAGGGAGAAGAATGATGAAGGAATGCACTGTTTTCAAAACCAGTCAACACCTATGTTTTTAATTTTTTTTTATTTTAATGTAATTGTTTTTAGTTATTATTTATAATGTGGCTTTATACATGAGACAAGAAAACGTAATTAGTTATGATAGAGGTGGAGGATGAGGAAAAGGATGGGCTGTTTTCAGAACTAGTCAACATCAATGGTTTTTACGTTCGCTTGCCCACATGTGCAAGGAACGTCTTGGGAGAATGGAACACTTTGGAGGTGTGCCTGTCCTGTGCAATCCCCTGCTCCATTGAGCAGGCATGGCGGTCCTGCACCAATCGATGAGGTGCTGTGTATGGCAGTGGTGGTCTTCTCTTCAAAGAAAACCACCGCTGTGTGCTGGCAGCACATCATGCCCCCCCAAATATTTGGTGCCACGCTAGAGCCCACCCCAGCATGGCAAAGTCCTGTCGTCTGCCAGCGGGGTGCCCAATCCCCCATTGGCTCCACCTCCCCAAACAGCTTTCCTGCTGCCACACTGGGAGCCCACCCCAGCATGGCAAGCGTCCTCGTCCATCTGAGTAAAAAAACTGTAAAAGAAAACGTTCCATCACTGTCTCCCCACCCCTCCCACAACCCGCACTCCACCCACTGCGCACCCTGCCTCCCCACACCCCCCACACCCCATACTTACCTCCAGAGCTTGGCACGACGATCATCGCTGGACTGGGAACACATCTGCACTCTTCAAACTAACTGCGAACTGAGGAAATGCCGGTAAGCTGTATAATGGGCTAGATGGGTTTTTTTCAACTTTGTTGCATATCTCAGGCATTTTTTTGAATTTTTGCACCAAATTTTCAACATGGGGTTTTTGGGACCCCTTCTCACTAATTCTGTCACTGTCATGGCGTTATTCGGGCCCCAAGGGTGATTTCGCAGTCACTGCGCAAAATCACCTTTTGGGCCGATTAACGAAACGACAGTGCTAGCGTTCATAAGGTGGGCTCTCAAAAAGCCTATTTTGAATATTTGTTGGAAAAAATTCTAAAAAATGACCATTTTATGAGTGCGAGGTTGTGAGTTCCTATGCACGCAGAAGTTCAAGGATTTTTTCAATATTTTCATTCCAGATTTCAACATTGCCATTTTACAACACCTCCTTATGAGTAGTACAGCTGTCATTTTTCACATCTTGCCCAAAACATGTTTCCGCCCATGTAGCGCACAATGGTGCAGTCGGTTATGTAATCAATGTATGGGACACATTAAGAAAATCACAGTGACACTGTTCATTAGCAGAGGTCTTAAAATGGCTATGTCGAATTTAGTGAAAAAAATTCTAAAATGACTGTTTCACGGTGTGGCGTTGCGCCAGTTCCTCGCTTTACTTGTCAGGTAATCTTCAATATTTGCTTCTAATTGCTTCCAAATACCTAAACAGCACATAGAAGCAAGCAACATTCAGCATTGACAAATGCTTGTACTTCTTTGTCACTGATTTTTTTAAGCCATGTCCAAGTGCCAAATACCACTGCAAATACCTGCAAGTGAACGTTTGGCATTGACAAATGCTTGTTATTGTATTGATGTTATTATTACTAATTAGTTTTGATTACATTTGGCTTTATTTATATGCTGGGAAAACATGATTCATGATGAATAAATGAGGATAAAAAGGATATATTGTTCTCAGAACCAGTTGACTTCTAAGGTTTTTATCTTAATGTAATCATTATGATCAGTAGTAGTCATTATTATTCTAAAATGTGACTTAATTTTTAAGTGAGGCAACATGATTTGCAATGGAGGATGGAGGAGGATGAAGAGGATGTGTTTTTTAGAGCCAGTAGACAATAATGTTTTTTTTTTTATTTTAATGCGCTTATTTTTATTAGTTGTTATTCTTAAATTTGGTTTTATTTCTATATTTAGACAATAAGATTCTTGATGGAGTGAGGAGGAAGAGGATGAAGAGGATTGTTGTTTTCAGAAGCAAGACTCAAGACAATGTCTCTGGAACTGTTAGTACTTGAAGGAGGAAAGCTTAGCAGTTTAGTGCAGGCATGTAACAACTCAGGCACCATACATGGGCCCCAATATTGAAACAATGGGAAAAGTGCAGTGCAGCCATATTCTCTGCCTTTGCCCCTCTACTCCCCCTACCCAGCCATAGAAATTTTCAGATGGATAGCACTCACTGATGGAGTGGTGCTATGCAACTGAATATCCTCCCATATTGGTGCAGCACTAAGAGAATCTGGCTGCCCAATACAGACCAGGGCTGCATATGGCCCACAGGGGACAGCGCTGCCTGAAACAGGATAGTGCCAAGTCCTCTGCAAGTCATATTCCGCCCGAGCATGTAGAGGACCCCATTGGGCATATAGGGTGCTAAGGGACTATTTGCATGTCCATTATGGACTCATTTGCATGTGGCACAGCAGCCCCTTAGAACCCCTGTCTCAGTAAAACAGCAGCCTTGGTGGTCCTGTGGTTCCCCCCACCCCGATCTCCCAGTACATCCTTTTCCATTAAATCCCTTGTGGTCCAGTGGTTCCCCCACCCTGATCTCCCAGTACATCCTTTTTCATTAAATCCCCTGTGGTCCAGTAGTTCCCCCACTCATGATCTCCCAGTACATCATTTTTCATTAAATCCTTTGTAATCCAGTGGATTCCTTTACCCCCAATCTCCCAGTACATCCTTTTTCATTAAATCCCTTGTGGTCCAGTGGTTCACCCACCCCTGATCTCCCAGTACATCCTTTTTCATTAAATCCCTTGTGATCCAGTGGTCCCCTCCACCCCCGATCTCCCAGTACATCCTCTTTCATTAAATCCCTTGTGGTCCAGTGGTCTCCCCACCCTGATCTCCCAGTACATCCTTTTTCTTCACAGTCCCCCTGAACAGTTCCACACTGCCTACCCAAACTGCCTACTCACATCAAACCTCCCTGCACACCCCTCACCCCAGTGTCCAGTACTCTTGGACACCAGAGTACAGCAACCATCACAGCCCTCCTCTCATCTCCATGGCTAGCCACCGTATGAGCTGTCAGTGAGAGCATGTATTATAGAAACAGCTCTCTACTCACTTCCATGGGTGGCTGCCATATGAGCTGTCAGTGAGCATGCATACTGTAGAAACAGCTGTTTCTACAATATGTGCACAAACTGACAGCTCATATGGTGGCCAGTTGTGGAAGTTAGAAGAGGGTTGTGCCAGTTGTCATACTCCAGTGTCCATGAGTGCTGGACTTTGGGGACGAGGGGGGTACGGGGAGGATGCTGGTGGGCAGGCAGGTCAGGTTGGGGGCATGGGACTGTTTGGGAGAGCACTGGACACCAGGAATTTTGAAGCAAAAACAATGTACTGGAAGATCAGGTGTAGAGGAACCACTGAACCACCTGGGATTTAAAGAAAAAGGATGTACTGGGAGATCAGGTGTAGGGGAACCACTAGGGGAACCACTGAACCACCTGGGATTTAATGAAAAAGTATGTACTGGGAGTTCAGAAGTGGGGAGACCACCAGGCCACCACAAATTTATTGGCAGCTCAGGGTGGGAGGAACCAGTGGACCACCAGGGATTTACTGGGAGACTGGGGGTGAGGGGAACCACTGGACCACCAGGTATTTAACAAAAAGGATGAACTAGGAGATCAGAGGTGGGGAACCATTGAATTCACCAGGGATTTAAAGAAAAAGGGATATACCAGGAAATCAGGGAGGGACCACTGGACCACCAAGGATTTAAGTAATGCCATGTACTGGGCTATTGGAACAGCTCAGCACAGGACAGCCAGCTGCAGTACAGCTGAGCTGACTTCGTGGGAGTTGGGGATGGGGGCTTAGTGCCCGGATAAGAGGTGGGTTTCAGTGGCAGTAAACAGTGCCACTCAGAGGACCATTTACTGCCATAAAAAAACATTTGAAAATGCCACTGCACCAGTATGCATGAGGGTACACCCTCATTTGCATAGGCGCAGTGGTATTTTAGTGCCTGGGCACTGCCAGCCTTGGGGGGCTCTCTGGGGGTCTCTAAATATGGCCCTGGCCAGAGCGCTGATGCAAACCCAAATTAGTACTGGCATGAATCACGTTCATGCCAGCAATAACTTTTGAAAATCAGGGCCAATTTTTTTTTACAACAAATTCAGCACCAGCTAGGGTGCCTACTCTGGGCCTGGCTCTGGGTTTTGGTTTTTGGACACTTTGTTATGCAGTGCCAGTCCAGTACAAAGGGGTGCATTAGTTGGCTCAGACTGTTGCCACCCTTGTTGGCTGGATTACTAGAATGAACCACCATATCCCACCACTCCCCATACTTAATCTGACCCAACTGTCCCTGCTACTGGTCCATCTGACCTGAGTGTGGATTGGGATTCGACATGGCAGTCTGAAAGGTACCATGCTCATGCTTGAAATCCTCAACCAGAACACTGGTTCTCAAAGTTTCAGAAGACTTAGCCAACCCCAAATAATCATTTTACCACGCTGATTGCAACATGCTTTCAGCATTGTAGTAAAAGGCAGCTTTATTGATTGGCACATATGCCTTTAAAGTTCCACTGAATCAGATCATTCCATATAAAAATACATAGACAGAAACCATTCAGTTGTATTGCACCCTTTCACTGACACCTCATTTTCATGGTGTCTTCTAAAGGGAAAGGGGAAATTGTTTAACCAGGAAAGGCACACTAAGCCAAAACTTGTTTCCAGGTGTGACCTGGGAGCACAAGAAAGTTAAGTGACTTGCTCAGGGTCACACAGTATGCAGGTTGGGGCTGTGGGATTCAAATCCAGGTCTCCAGGTTTGCAGCTCAGTGCTCTTAAACACTACGCTATACTGCCTTCTTTGTAACTTGGTCAAAAAGGAAACATATTGTATAATTTCTTCATTATGTGTGGTGAATAGGAAAATAATTTGTTTACAAGGTAAAAACACTTTTTCAAATATGGAGTCAACGATTTTTCCCTTAAATCCGTATACTGCAGGTTTTCAGTGATCTGTGTTATAATCTGTAAAATACACCCACACTGCACAGGATCCATTTGGTTCTGTAGGTACAGTGGACTGGTGGTGGTGTTATGGGCAGGTCCCTCCAGAGGAACTGGGTGATGATTGTGAGATGATTTCGTTTTTCAGCAACTGTGGAATGATGTGTCTTCAGATAGCATTCAGCAGGGCAGGAAGGGCAGCAGATATGACATATGTGATAATAATACAATCTAATATATGATAAAATATGTGAGATGTTAATACAGTCTGATACAATATAAGTGTTGATACAATTTAATATATGATTATTTTTTATTCTTCTGTATTTTTTTATTGTTGTTTATTATTTTTATTTATGCGCCAAGAAAACATCAGTCGTGAAACTGATCTCATGATTTGGGCTTTCCACTTGATTCCCTCATGCTGTTTTCAGAAGCCACCCCCAGGTCTCTCAGTTTTTTAACTAGCCTTCTGTATGGTATAGAACTGAAGGCTTTACTGAAGTTCAGGTACAGTACATCTACTGCCTGGCCGCTTTCCACTGCCTTTATAACTCAGTCAGAAAGGTACTGTAGATCAGGCTAGTCTGGCAGGATCTGCCACCAGTAACAAAACTGAAGCAGTCCAGAGAAGGGCAACCAAAATGGTGCAGGGAATGCATCAGAAAACATGTGAAGACAGATTAACAGAGCTGAATATGTATACCCTAGAGCAAAGGAGGGAGACAGGTGATATGATCAAAACATTCAAACACCTTAAGGGCATTAACAAGGTGAAAGAGTCTAACATGTTTCAATATAAGAAAAATAGCAGGACAAGAGGACACAGCATGAGATTAGAGGGAGGCTGATTAAGGGGTAATGTGAGGAAGTTCTTTTTCATAGAAAGGGTGGTGGATGCATGGAACAGCCTACCTCAGGAAGTGGTGGATATGAATACAGTGCAGGGCTTCAAAAGGCATGGGATAGGCATAAGGGAGCAATACAGATGAGTATGAATAGACAGGCCATTGACAGAGTAGAGGCCGATGGCACATTCATAAGGTAGAAAAAATGGGCAGACTGGATGGATCTTGCGGTCCTTATCTGCCATCATTTTCTATATTTCTATGTTTCTATGCTGACTCTTATCCTGCAGCCCATGTGTCTCCATGAATTCTACTAGGTGTTCTTTTATAATGGTGTCCAGCAGTTTCCCCGACAATCAAAGTCAGCCTGAAAGGCTTTTAGTTACTAGGATGTTCTCAGTCTCAGCTTTTGTGGAACACAACTACATCAGCCACTCGCCAGTTTACTAGCATTATACCTGTTGCTAGGGAGCAATTAAATACTGTAGCCTGGCCAACGGCATGGCCAGAGCCTGAACCACCTCCCATAGCACCCTAGGATATAGGCCATTATGGTGTAGTGAGGGTCTTGAAATCCTTGAGCACTCACTCCTCTGATACCAGTCTCATTTCTGTCCGTTGTCCTATCCCTCCTTGGCCTGAATCTCACACTCCAGGAGTGGCCTACCTTCCTCTGCAGTAAAAATCGAACAAAGGTATTCAACCAGGATATCTGTGTTGTTCCTGATCTCTTCTTCCACCAGAGCTTTTCTTTTCCTTAAATATTCCCTCTGTTGTTTTCCCCTCAGTCTAGATATAATGAAACAAGGCTTTATCTCCCTCTCTGACTCCTTCTACAACTCTCTTTTCAGCTCAGTTTATGCCTTAGCTTGTCTGGCTACCCTGTGGGCCTCTTTCAGTTTCTCCCGATAGTCTTCCCTGTTTATCTCATTCTGTTCCCTCTTATTCTGCTGGAATACTGCTCAGTTTTTCCTAACCACCCACCTTTGTCCTTTAGAGTATGACATTGTGTTTTTTTTTTTTTATACATCCTATTCCTTTTTACCTGTCTCATACAGTATCGGTTGCCTCCTTTATCCCTGTCTTAATAATGTGCCATTTGGCTTCTACCATACTCTTTTCACTGTCTCCCCTAAGCTATCCCTGAGCAACTTTCCCATCTTCCTAAGGTTTACCCTTCTAATGCTTAGGACCTATGTATTGGAGTTGGAATGGAGGACCTCCAGGGCTACATGAAACCAAACTGACTTATGGTCACTTAACTCCAAAGGTTCCATCACCCTGACTAGCCCAATGATATCTCCATTGGAGAGTGCCAGATCCAAAATATCCTCTTTCTAGTAAGTTTCTTGGCTCACTGCACAAGAAAACAAGCCTGTAGGGTCTCTACTAGTGACTTGACTCCTATTACACTTTGCCACTGGGATTGCCTAGTCCACATCTGAGAAGTTGAAACTCCTATTATCATCACTTAACCCTTTTGCTGCTGCCTTCCAGATTTCATCCCCATTGCCCTGTTGCCTTCTGGATTTTAGTCCCCACAGCCCTGTCCTTGTCCTCCTTATGATTAAGTGATCTATATACCACACCCATTATAATTTTCCTCCCTCCCTCTGTTGCCAGTTGCACTCAGACTGATTCCATGTCACTTTCAATATCTATTGTTCTATCCTCGGTGGCCTATAGGCCTTCTGTAATATACAGGGCCAACTCTCCTCCTATTCCATTCTGCCTGTCTCTCCTGAAGTTTGTGTAGCAGGTACAATGAAGCCCCAGTCATTATCAGTCAGCCAGGTTTTGGTTATGGCAAGTAAGTCCAGCTTGGCTTCTGCTATTACTGCCTGAAGTTCCCCAATTTTGATGACCATTCTTCTGGCATTCAGGAAGGCTGCATTTCAGGACCTTTGCTCTCCCACAGTCCTCTGCCTTTCTGTAGACCCTTTTTGGTCCTTACCCCCAGTCTTGCCTCTGTCTTTCCACTGGCGGCGTTCTGCTTCATTACTACCTCTGCCTGCCTACCTATCTCATACTTTCTATCCCCTGCCCTTTCACTGTCCTGTCCTATTGCTACAGTCTTTCCTACCTTCCGTACCTCCCCATTCCCTTCAGCTTTTATGCTACTTATTTCCTCCTGCTGTTTTCATCAATCTGTACTAGTCGGAGGGAGGGGTTGGCAGCCATCTCTCCCTCCCTTGAGGTGGTGCCCATATCATTTTGGGCACCAGCCTCTCCCTAACTAGTTTAAGTGCTTGTCAATAAAGGCAAGGAAAATTTGCCCCAATGCTATGGTCCCCTCCTCATTTGAGCAAAGTCTGTCCCTCCTGAAGTCCTGCCAACATGCGACCCAGTCATCTATAAATTTAAATCATTGCATTTAAACATTAATAACTTGTATGCTGTGTTTATCTCTTGCCATATCTGTTACACTTATTAACTTTAATATACTGGGTGGAAGGGAGGGCAGCTGCAGAATAAGGGGTGCTAGCTGCACATTCGAGCAGACTTGATAGACCTCTAGGCCTTTATCTGCTGGCAAATTTCGTATGTTCGTATGCTGCGACATTGGTTCTGGCCTGTTTCATACTTTTGTAATGTTTCTAACTGTTGCTTTACTAAGTGCTTGTAGACGCATATTGCTACTTTTTGTTGTTCCTCGGCATTTGGTATGCAGTGGCATTGTTGCTGTTTGTAATTCCAATTGTATTTGTAACCTCATAGGTCATGCCTGAAAATAGATATTTTTTTGTCTAGTGCACCTACCTGGTCAACGAAAAACAAAATAAATAAATGAAAATCCTTTCCCTCACATCAGTCCTTCAACCACTTCTTGGAAAAAAAAGAGATTTAAGCTTCCTGTCCTCCCTACCATTGTGTGACTGGATGAACTTCTGAAAAAGTTATTGAGGATGCTTCTTCCTTCTGAATGCTGTCAAACACTGTAAAAATAGATTTTTACCTCCTCCATTGTGTGATTAGCCAGGTCATTCATCCTGAGCTGGACTGTTACATGGGGCTTTTCTCACGCCTCTCAAACCAGCCTCCTTGCCTTGTGGATAACTCACTCAGCTAATGCCCATGGGATGCCCCTCACCAGTCTCCCCTCTTTGCCATCAACACATACTCCAATGCCCATCTCCCTCACTGTTGAATCTCCCTCCCAGAAGAGTTACCTTTACTGGGCTACTTCATGTGGAGCCTCCTGCACCAACAAGTTTTGTGGTCTCTGCAGTCTATTGGGGTCACCTCACAAGTGACAGGTCCTCCGTAACTGGAATGGCCATGTGAAAACTCTCACTCAGTTGCATGAAACAGTTCAGCGTCTTAATAAATCGGGTTTCCCCCTCCTCCCAAAGACACCCTTCTATCACCCTCCTTCTTGGCCACAACCATCCAACCCCCCCTCACAGGCAATTGGGGGCCTTTGGGAGAAGACAGCTACCCTTACCTCCCCCAGCTGCCATCTAGATCTACTGTACTTTCCAGCATCTGTACTATATTTACACCCATGCTGCACCTAGCTCTGAATTGAGAACTGTTAGCCTCTTACAGTACATACCAGGTGGCAGTCAACTCCCAATAGCACCCTTCTGAAGATGACTGCCTGCACCCTCTACAGCTTACTAGCTCATCCCCCTCCCAAACCAAGGGGCCTGAATAATTGTCCCTTAAGTATTACTACACTTCCCAAGATATTTTGTCTCTCTCCTCTACCTTCACCACCTGAGTGCTGAATCCCTTGCTCTGAATGTTCAAATCATCCCAGTAGGGATTATCACCTAAAGCTTAATTACAGCTGTTGTCAAGACTTTCTTGCCATAAGGTTCCCAACCACTCCACCTGACTCCTACATTTCTTTCTTCCACCTCCTATATGGTTACATTGTGTATACCAAATAAGGTATTAGCACCAGTAACTTCCACTTGTTGCATGCAGCACTCCCCCTCCCACCTTGTCAGTTACTGTTCAGCCCAGTTACATTACCTACCCTTATTTGTCTCCCTTATGTCTTGTCCTCTGTTAGGACCTCCCCAATATTACAAGAAACCCCCCCATACACACACTACCACATAGTAGTATACCACATATGTAAGTGGGTATTACCATGTCTGAATGCAAACACAGTTTCCTGCTGATATGATGACACTGCTTAATGTCATCCCTGTAGACAACATTCTTCTGCTTTGTTGTCCTTATGTTTTGGAGTTGCTCATGAAAATATCTCCCTTGCACCTGTGGGACTTAAGTAAATGGTTGCTAGTGTCTTATTGACCCTGATAGTCATGTGGTACATCTCAAACAATGGTGCCATTCACAGCTGCCTCCCCCCCCCACCTCCCATGATCCTCTCTCTTCCTGACCTCCCAGAACAGCACACTAAATCGATCATTTTTTTTAATGTAATCACAGTACCTTCTACCACTACCTGGTCCCATTGCCTCATAAGCTCCTTGGCTCTGAGAGAGCTGGATGGAAATGAAACTTGACCTAAAAGGCTTGGACTGCAGGCTGGCCTGTTCGTACAGTGGTGGTGCTACCACATGCTACTCTGGAGACCCAAGTTTAGGAGCTGATTTGAATCACTGAGGGCAAGCCAGAGAAGGAAGATTGACCATGCAATGGACTGTTTGCCTCCTTTGGGGTCAGAGGGCAGTGCATTCCTGCTGCTTGACTGCCCCCTGGCTGAAGTAGGGTGGCAGCACAGCAGGTGGTACTCAGATGGGGGTGGGTCAGCTTCAGATGCAGGTGGCATCATTGCATGTCACTGGTTCTGGAAAAAACAAGAGGAAAAAAAACAATCTGGCCACGCAAGATGGTGCCTGATCTATTGCAGGCTCAGCACTACCAGGTTCAGTGCTCCACCTTTTGACTATTAGGATCTGAACCGTGGGAGAGGCAAAACTGCCCTGTCTCCAAGTCCCTGCCAGAAGGCATAGCACACAGAGAGGTGGAGGTATGTCCAGTGATAAGGCAGATGACAGGGCTGGGGAGGTCACAGCAGATGAGGTGTGTCTGGTAAGGGGAATTCTAATGGGCACTAGCAGTTACAGTACATGATGGGCCCCAACAATGGCACTGCTCATAGCTGCCTTCAGTGATCCACAGTCTCTCCTCCCAGTCTCCCAGCAGACCACACCAAATCAATCAGTTCAATTTTTTTTTTTTTTCAGTAAAGCAGTACCTTCTGCCGCTTCCTTGTCCAACTGCCTACTTAGCTCCTCTTTTCTGAGATAGCTGGCTGGAAATGAAACTTGCCTTAAAAGGCTTGGACTGCTAGTATACTTTAAGATGCTGGCAGTCATGTGGTGTGCCCTCAACAATTATGTCAATTGTGGTAAACTCCTACCTCTCTACCTCCCACATCCCTCCCTCCTTCTCTTCTTCCTATTTTCCTGCACAGCACACCAAATCAATCAGTCTTTATATTTTTTAGTAACTACAGGACTTGCTGCCACTCTCGGTTACCATTGCCTCCAAAGCTTCTTGGCCCCGAGTATGTAAAGTAGTTGTTGCCTGTGTTTGTAACCGAGTATCAGGCATGCAGGCCCTGATATTCAAAAGGTTATCATAGCACCAACATCAATACCTCCACACTAGCCAGACATAGCACATCTGAACATGGTGAGAGCTATATTCAATGGGCCTCATAACAAGGTCCACAGTGGAGGACATGATCACACTAAATGCACCACAGTCCATGCAAATGAGGGAACCCTCTTGCATACAGGGAACAGGGGAATATTCAGAGGATTTTGGAAGTGCTGAAAGGCTGCTGAGGCAGACCTATCTACCACTTCCAAAACCCTACTCTTATAAATGCACACAGTGGTGCATGACCACCCCCTTCCCCCCCAGCAGCACTGATGACTGGCAATGTAAAGACACCTTCCCCTCAGCTGTAGTTCCCATTGTGTAATAACTTCCCCGGTAGTTTAGCAGTACTTTCCTCCAGGTGTTTCTACAATATGCACACTGTTAGTCCCAGCCATTCAGACAGAATCTGGCCAAGTCAGTGATAGAAGGGTCTGTGCTGGTCGCTGTCTATCATTCTGCCTGCTGAAGGCAGTAGGATTATTCAGGTGGCTGGATGCCAGATGGGGAGTTGAAGGTGGAGAGTGCTGAGTGGGTGAGCTGTGAAGGAGGGGCTTTGGTTTATAATGGAGATTGGGGTGGGAGAGGGGTACCACTGGACTACCAATGAATTTATTTATTACACAGTAAGGGTCAGGGTAGGAGAGGGTACCACTGGGCTATCACTGAAGTAATGCATTCAAGAACAGGGGTCAATTGGGGAGGGGTTCCACTGGACTAACAGGAAATGTGTTCATTACACAACTGGGAGGGGAGTACAGCTAGACTGCCAGGGTTACTACATTATGGAATGAGGATCAGATGAGGTAGGGCAATGGCTGAAGTTCATGTCTTCGCACATATTGATTCACGGTGGTATTGCACAGAGCTGATGATGGCCACATAATGGCATGCAAATGGCCCCTTAGAGCCTTGCTCACCATATGTGGTCATTAGCATGCCAGCCTTCAAATATGGCACCCAGGAACAAAGGCACTAACCCATTTGGGTCTCACTACCCCCCTTTGCTCCTGGATGTTTGCTGCAAGTGTAACCCCCCTGCAAATGGGGGTTCCCAAAAGACTTCCAGGAGCTTGCTTGAATGCTCCAAGCCTGAATGGTGTTTGGCATTTAAGCCATTTATCAGTGAGTGTTTTTAGAACCTCTGGTACTGTCTCTTTAAGAGCTGTCTGCTTGCAGACATAATTAGTTTGTATGGGGGACTGTGTGTTTCTTTGATTGAGTACCACTCAAGCTGCTGCCAATTCACTTCATTTTGCAGTCACTAGGAGTGCAAAGGAACCTATCTGAAAGATGTAACTGTTTGCCAGAAATCATTTACAGTAATAATGAAATTATAGTTTGTCTAACCTGATTTCTTTTGCAGTCAGAACAGTGTCTGCCTAGTTCCCCATTCTGGTTTTGAACTGCTGAACTGGACCAATCAGTGTGGGGTAAGCTAGCTCTAAAATGGTGCCTTGGGCGAATCAGAACTTGGACTCATAATCTGAGCCAGCCACAAGAGGATTGTATGGGCAGTGACTCTGGGAGATGTAGTTTAGACTTCAGTGCCTTTTGGACCAACAGCAGCAGTCTATTGTGAGTGACAGCCAATCCAGTCGAGAACTGGAGGAACTCAAAGGAAGTGCCCGGTTTTGTCAGTTGGAGTTTCAGTTGAGCTTTGGCAGTGAAGAAGGAAGGAGCCCTGTGCTTTTCAGTGTGCAGTTTTAGTCAAAAACTGTGTAAGGCCCAGAGTTCCGGTCTGCAGCTTGTGTAACAGCTTGTTAGGACTGAATCCGTCCTGTGAAAAGAATCAAAGGATCTCTGAAGAGTAGAAACCAGGCTCACCCTGTAGAAGACTGGAGGAATTGCTGAAAATTGCACTCTGTCTGTCAGGAACTGAATCTGCTGTGTGTTCTCCCGGGTATTGTGCAGTAATTGCGATCGGGATACAGATGCAGCCTGCCTGGTATAGTGCTTTCTTTTATATGGATGTGTGAAGAGGTTTGTGTACCTCAAGTGAGCCCTGCTGACATTGAAGGACCCTATCTTATTTGGAGGTCGTGAGTACTAATTCAGGGTCGCTCCCTGTTGAATTGCCACATTAAATCCAAATGGAATTACTGTACTGCTGACTGTTTAATTCTCCTTTCTCTGTGTGAAAGGGCCCCTACCAGCTGCCACGGTTTGGACTAGCCATTAGGGCTTGGGTACCCAGGACAGTAACTGATAGGGATGAGCCTGTGCAAGAGCCATGGAAGTAGATTATTAAGTGATAAGCTAATTAACCTGATTTCCCCCGTCCTTGTTATATCCCCTAAATAAATCAGAGCTGCTTGTTTCAGCAAAGTTATACTGCCTGGAGGTATTTGTCTATGTTAAAGTACTGTACTGTGATTGTTGCACTGTATCTCATTTCACAGGAGGTCCCAGTGCCGGAACCAGACCTGGGGTAAGTGTATACTGTGAAGGTAATTCTGATATATTGTGTGGGCCACTAGTGGGAAGAAAGGGGTTGCAGTGTCCCAGAGGGCTGTGACCAAGTTAGTTTAACTATTGCAAACCCTGACCTCTGGGTGGAGCACCCGCCATTGGATCCAGGCCCCTCAACCTGTTAGTGGCAAATCAGGCAGGGTAGTAGCCCTGGGATAGCGCCATCTAGGGGTTACATCTTGGAGGCTCACCGCTGGGATTGTGTGTCCTCTAGTGGCCATATTCACGAACCACTGTTAAGAAAAAATGGGTACCCGACAGAAGTGGCTGTGCACCGGCTGGTGGAGTGGTGTACTGGGGAGGAGATCGACCCCAAAATGCTATGCTTATCCTGGACATCCCCTGTATCAATACGGACACTGTGCAGGAGGCTTTCTCAAGGTGGAAGGTTTACAAACCCTGTGGTGGTGGGTCGGCATGCTAATCTGCTCACCCACACTTTCCTGGCCCTAGTAGAGTTTAAGGATCCCATAGATAGCTCCAAAGTGCCACAGACCATTACCCCAGAGGGAGCCCTCACTGCTTGGAGAGTGATAACTAAGGACAGTAAAGACCCGGGGGGGAATCAGCCCCCACCACTATCTGAAACTTTTGAGGAGAAATTTGCTGAATGGTTGCTGGGAGAGGGGAAAACTGTGGAGGACTTGAAGAAACTATTCTTGCCACCTGGGGGGGTGTTCCTCCCCCAACACCCTCTCCTGCTCCAGTGCCCGTAATGGTGGCTGAACCAATGCAGACTCCTATTTTTGCACCTGCCATTAGTCACGACTCTTACCGAAGGTTGAGGATCTTCTCTGGCACCCTCCCAACCCCCCAAGGGGAGGATGACTGGGAGACCTGGATAGACTATGTTGCCCCCCAAGTGCTAGAATGGCAATGCTCGGAAGGCGAAAAGTGAAAGAGGGTTAGTGAGAGCCTCCGAGGTCCTGCCCTGGCTACCATCCGTGCTAAACGGGCCAGTAACCCTGAAGCCACTGCACAGGCCTATCTTGAGACCTTGGAGAATGTGTATGGGAGCCCAGATTCTGATGAGGACCTATGGTGGAGAGTAAGAAATGCACAACAGTACCAAGGGGAGTTGTTGTCTGTGTATGTCTCTCGGCTGGAAAATTGTTGCAAGAATGCCTCAGAAAGGGTAGTTTGCCAGCGATTGAACTGGACCGAACCAGACTGGACAGAATCCTTAAGTCTGCCCCCTTCTCAGAACTGCTGTTGCTTCAGTTACGCCTGGCAAATCGACTGGAATCCCACCTCCTATGATGAGTTAATGAGAGAAATTGAGGAGTTGAGAAAGGCGACCTCGGAGGTACCTGCACCAACAGCTGTGGCTACGACCGAGTGACTGAGGGTGACCCATCAAGTGAAGTTCAGGGGCAGAGGTTGACAGTCAATGAGTGCTCTGACAAGGAAAAGATATGCCACAATGGGCTAACTGTTGAGAGAGATCCGGAATTCAAAAACAGTCCTTTAGAAGGCCACGCCTGCAAGTACGGGCCCTGACCTATATCCGACTGCATCTGGGGTGGGGGGTACTCACCCATGTATCTCCTGCTGATAACAGCTCCAAACTCAATTCCTTGACCATGGAAGTGGAGAAACTGACGAGATGTCTCCAAATGCTTATCACGCAGACAGAGATGGCACCCAGGTTTCCAGTTAGTAATACCCCGCCCTGGCTCCCAGTGTGGCGCCTCGCCAGCCTCAAACTCCAGAAAGTATGTTTTGCTATAATTGTGGGAAAGATGGGCACATGAAAAGGGAATGCCAGTCCCAAAAGACACTGACAAAGTTGCATATAGGCTACAAGGAGAGCTTCGGAGAAGAAATCAGTGGTTAAGAGGTGCACGACATGATCCCAGTGAGGGCACCAAAAATGCTAATTCACGTCCCTTTGTGGCAAGGTCAGTTGCCCAGGCCCACTACCACCTCTCCAGACTGGTCCAGAATAGTGGGTCCTCCATGGAGACCACTGTAAAGGTGAATGGAGTGTCTGCAAGAGCTGTATTAGACAGTGGCTCCCAAGTGACAATTATGTTCCAGGATTGATATCAGAAGCATTTGTCAGACGTACCTTACAACCATTAGAAGGACTGCATGTATGGGGGTTAGTGAGAAGGCCTACCCTATTCCGGTATATCCAAATTTGGCTGTCTTTCCCCACCTCCGTGGCTGGAGTGGCCGAACAAGTAGAGACCCTAGCCTTAGTGTGTCCCCCCACTGGACTGTATGATGGTGTCCCTTTGTTGATTGGAACAAATGCTCATATGTTCGAAGGCTGGCACAGTTGTGTTATGAAAACAGGGTCAAAGACTAGTAGAGCTTTAAGAGTTCCGCTTTAATTAAGAAGGCCTATGAGGACAGAGAGATGCTGAAAAAATAGAACCAGAGGAACCGGTCGGAATTGTATGGAAGAAGGATCCTGAGTCTCTGATCCTGGCGCCAAATGCCCAGTGTACCTTACAGGAGAGGTCCCGATCAGAAAGGATGTTAAGAATAAAATATTAATGTTGGATGCACCAGGCGATGGAAAATTGCCAGAGGGACTGCTGGTCAAGTCTAGTATTTTGCCTGCTAGAGCCCATGCTTATGCCAGAAGGGTAATGGTCCAAGTTCATATGTGTCTGAAAGAGACATCTCGAGTAAACAGAGGTTGCATCCCTGGCTAATGTGATTGTGCAGACACTGCAGTGCTACCCAGCAGCAAGAGTTCAAGGAAGAATGACAGAGTAACACCTGACTTGTTTGATTTCGCGACCCGCTGCCAGCTGAATGGAAAGTGAGGATCAGTGAGAAGCTTGCCCAGAGAGACCAGGTGTTTTCTTTAAAGGAATGGGATGTAGGATGTGTGCAAGGAGCTGAGCACAATATCCGACTGCATGACAAAAGACCATTTCGTGAGAGGTCTCGACGCCTGGCACCTGCTGACATAGATGATGTGAGACGGCATCTGCAAGAGATGTTAGCTGCTGGTGTAATACAAGAATCGAGAAGCCCTTATGCTTCCCCCATTGTGGTAGTGAGGAAAAAGAATGGAACAGTAAGGATGTGTGTGGATTATCGCACTTAAACTCGCGCGGACTATCCCTGATCAGTACACAATGCCCGTCATTCAGGATGCTTGACTGCCTAAACGGGAGCAAGTGGTTCTCTGTGCTGGATCTCCGGAGGGTACTACCAGATCCCGATGGCCCCAGAGGACCGTGGAGAAGACGGCCTTTATCTGTCCGGGCTTGGCTTTATGAATTCATGAGGATGCCTCAAGGGATTTCAGGTGCCCCAGCCACTTTTCAACGATTGATGGAGCGTGCAGTGGGGGACATGAACTTACTAGAGTGCCTGGTATACCTAGATGATGTTATTGTGTTTGGCAGCTCACTGGAGGAACATGAGAGCAGATTATTTAAGGTATTGGACCGACTGGAGGACTTTGGCCTTAAACTGTCCATTGATAAGTGTCAATTTTTCAAACATCAGTAAAGTATGTGGGACATATAGTATCCACCGAGGAATAGAGACCCACCCTAGTAAAGTTGAGGCCTTGACCACCTGGCCACAGCCCAAAAATCTAAAAGAACTGCAAAGATTCCTGGGATTCTGTGGTTATTATCGGCGCTTCATCAAGGACTATTCAAGAGTGATCCGCCTTTACTTAACCTTACTCAAGGGTATCCCCAACCCACAAAAATACCAAAAGTCAGCGCCCTCAAGACTGAAAGAGTGTATTTTCATCCGAGTGAAGTATTTGGGGCCCGCTGGACTCCTGATTGTGAGACTGCTTTTCATGAGATCATATATCAACTTACCCATGCTCCAGTGCTGGCCTATGCCGATCCAAGAAAACCTTACACGTCCTGCACACTGATGCTAGCTTGCAAGGGTTGGGGCCAGTTGTACCAAGAGCACGAGAATGGCCTGAGACCAGTGGCCTTTGCCAGTAGAAGCCTGACCCCATCCGAAAAGAACTATCCTGTACATAAGTTAGAGTTCCTAGCTTTGAAGTGGGCTATTGTTGACCAATTCCATGAGTACTTGTATGGGGCTAAAATACTAGTAAAAACTGACAATAATCCTTTGACCTATGTGCAGACCTCAGCTAAGTTGGATGCCACTGGCCATAGGTGGCTTTCTGCATTATCTACATATGACTATGCCTCGAATACCGAGCAGGTCTGAACCACATAGATGCTGATGTTCTCTCCTGGAGGCCTGTTCCCAGAATGATTGGGTCCGATTGGCAGAACCTGACATTCGGCACTCTGTCGGAAGTTTGACAGGGAGGAACAACGTCCCACGGACGCAGTGGACTGCATGGTGGATTGCTTGGGACCCTCTGAGAATTGCATACTTGCTGCTTATTGCCACTTTTCTGCAATAGACATTGGTGCACTGCCTCAGCTGGACAATGACAGTATTCCGGCGGGCTCAATCTCGCGATCCCATGATCAAAGCAGCTTTAGAAGCCTCTATGCAGGAAAAGATGTGTCCAAATTACGCTCCACTGATTTGAGAACTGCACTGTTATACAAAGAAGGTCCTAGTTGAAACTGATCAATAAATTGTTATACAGAGAAACAGTAGACAGAGGGGGACAAGTAGACAAACAACAACTAGTGCTGCCCACTGCCTTTGAGACTCAGTACTGAGGTCCTTGCACAACCACATGGGGCACCTTGGCATAGACAGAACACTTGACTTGGTGAGATCCAGATTCTATTGGCCTAAGATGGGGCTGATGTGGAGCAACACATTGAACTTGTAGTCGCTGCTTACAGAGGAAAGCTTTTGCCCAGAGGGCTGCCCCCTTGTTAACATCACCACCAGTGCACCCATGGAGCTGGTCTGTATTGATTTTCTGAGTTTGGAGTCAGATCAAAGAAATATCAGTAATGTGCTGGTGGTCACTGACCATTTCACGAGATATGCCCAAGCTTTCCCCACAAAGACCAGAAAGCATCCACTGTACAAAGTACTTGTAGAAAACTTTTGTTCACTATGGGGCTCCACAAAGAATCCATTCTGATCAAGGGAGAGACTTTGAGAGTCGTCTGATCAAAGAGATGCTTTCTGTGGGGAGTGCAAAGTCCAGAACCACTCCTTACCACTCCCAGGGGACCCACAGCCTGAACGCTTCAACCGCACTTTGCTAGATATGCTAGGCACCCTGCACCCAAAGGACAAGCCTAGATGGAGCCAACAAATTAGCACCCTGGTACATGCTTATAACTGCACCAAAGTGATGCCACTGGATTCTCCCTACCGCCTGATGTTTGGAAGAGAAGCTCGACTACCAGTAGATGTGTGTTTTGGGGTCTCTCCTGATGGGGTTCAAGCTGACAACTATTTACAGTATGTGCAAAGTTAAAGGCCCAGCTAACTCATGCATACTAACTGGCTCAAACCATGGCTGCCAAAAGAAATCTGGCCAACAAAGAAAGGTATGATAAAAGGTGAAAGCACAGGAACTCCAGGAGGGAGATCGGTATTGCTAAGAAATCTGGGACTGCATGGCAAGCACAAGATTGCTGATAGATGGCACCATCTCCCTCACATTGTAGTGGGCAAACTAGATGATCTGCCAGTGTACAAAGTAAGGCCTGAGAATAATTCAAAAGATGTAAAAACAATGCATAGAAATCATTTACTGCCCATTGGACAAATCTTAATTGAGTCTGAGCCCCTAGAAGATGCCCCCTCTGGACCAGTGACTAGAGCTGCTGCTAAGAAAGATCAAGAAAGTCTGCACCTACAGAAGCAAAGTTAAAGTGTTCCCCTCCACAAGTCCCAGTTGAGCATGACTGTCAGTCCATATCAGAAGAAAGTGAGAGTGACTTTGAATACTATCCTTCTTATGAACTGAGTCAATTGTTTCGGGGCAATCCCCTAGTCAATACTGGAGACAAAGCTGGGCCTTCTGGACTGTCTAAGCCCCCAGCTTCATCCCTGGAGCCAATGCTCCCAGAAAGTGAAGTGCAAAGCATCAGATCAGATGAAATGGAATCATTGTGCATGGTTGAACTGTTTGAGCTTTCAGGGGAGGAAAATGATAGATTGGGGCAGACTGGTGATACACCCGAACAAGAAGAGTATTTTGAGTGCCCTGACAGTCCACTGCCAGTGTCCGAAAGCTCCATGCGAGCCAAATGTTGTGGACTCAGAAACTGTAACTCCTGGAGCTGAAAGTGCCCCAAGTTCTAGCCTCTCTACCCCATGGAGACTCCCACAAGTGAGGACAATGCTGAAAATGAGGCTCAGAGTGCAGAGACTATAACAGTTCCCCCTAGAAAGACTGGTCGAGCTGAAAAGCCTGTG
This sequence comes from Neoceratodus forsteri, assembly GCA_016271365.2. Taxonomy (NCBI): domain Eukaryota; kingdom Metazoa; phylum Chordata; order Ceratodontiformes; family Ceratodontidae; genus Neoceratodus; species Neoceratodus forsteri. The sequence continues at coordinate 975,250,762 of CM057452.1, read as the reverse complement.
GTGCACCTCAGTTATGATTCACTTGGGAGGCCTGTGGACTTGCCTCTCAATGTTGTCCATAAAGGAGTGTATGTGTCCCCTGAGCTCATTGCCCAAACTGAGCATCAGTGCTAACCTAGTTACTTGTGTTGCCTCTATATGGTGCCCTTGCCCATCCAGCCCCAAGGTAACTGATAGGAAGGGCCCCTCTCTTCAGGTATCATGTACAAGAGGTAATAACTTGAGTTATGGTACAATGTGTATGTAATACTGTGTAAAGAGTGACGTACTGCAATGTTTCAGAAATGTGTTCTTGATAAAATGATATATTGACTGATGATTACATGTGCGAGCCTAATGCAAATGTATATGGTTGCAGTTGAAACTTATGTACTTGCTTGACGAACGACGTCAAGCTTTCCCAGGCCAGGAAGGGTGTAACCCCCCTGCAAATGGGGGTTCCCAAAAGACTTCCAGGAGCTTGCTTGAATGCTCCAAGCCTGAATGGTATTTGGCATTTAAGCCATTTATCAGTGAGTGTTTTTAGAACCTCTGGTACTGTCTCTTTAAGAGCTGTCTGCTTGCAGACATAATTAGTTTGTATGGGGACTGTGTTTCTTTGATTGAGTACCACTCAAGCTGCTGCCAATTCACTTCATTTTTGCAGTCACTAGGAGTGCAAAGGGAACCTATCTGAAAGATGTAACTGTTTGCCAGAAATCATTTACAGTAATAATGAAATTACAGTTTGTCTAACTCTGATTTCTTTTGCAGTCAGAACAGTGTCTGCCTAGTTCCCCATTCTGGTTTTGAACTGCTGAACTGGACCAATCAGTGTGGGGTAAGCTAGCTCTAAAATGGTGCCTTGGACGAATCAGAACTTGGACTCATAATCTGAGCCAGCCACAAGAGGATTGTATGGGCAGTGACTCTGGGAGATGTAGTTTAGACTTCAGTGCCTTTTGGACCAACAGCAGCAGTCTATTGTGAGTGACAGCCAATCCAGTCGAGAACTGGGAGGAACTCAAAGGAAGTGCCCGTTTTGTCGGTTGGAGTTTCAGTTGAGCTTTGGCAGTGAAGAAGGAAGGAGCCCTGTGCTTTTTCAGTGTGCAGTTTTAGTCAAAACGTGTGTAAGGCCCAGAGTTCCGGTCTGCAGCTTGTGTAACAGCTTGTTAGGACTGAATCTGTCCTGTGAAAAGAATCAAAGGATCTCTGAAGAGTAGAAACCAGGCTCACCCTGTAGAAGACTGGAGGAATTGCTGAAAATTGCACTCTGTCTGTCAGGAACTGAATCTGCTGTGTGTTCTCCGGTATTGTGCAGTAATTGCGATCGGGATACAGATGCAGCCTGCCTGGTATAGTGCTTTCTTTTATATGGATGTGTGAAGAGGTTTGTGTACCTCAAGTGAGCCCTGCTGACATTGAAGGACCCTATCTTATTTGAGGTCGAGTACTAATTCAGGGTCGCCCCTGTTGAATTGCCACATTAAATCCAAATGGAATTACTGTACTGCTGACTGTTTAATTCCTCCTTTCTCTGTGTGGAAAGGGCCCCTACCAGCTGCCACGGTTTGGACTAGCCACTAGGGCTTGGGTACCTAGGGACAGTAACTGATAGGGATAGGCCTGTGCACAGAGCCATAGGTAGATTATTAGAGTGATAAGCTAATTAACCTGATTTCCCTGTCCTTGTTATATCCCTAAATAAATCAGAGCTGCTTGTTTCAGCAAAGTTATACTGCCTGAGGTATTTGTCTATGTTAAAGTACTGTACTGTGATTGTTGCACTGTATCTCATTTCACAGGAGGTCCCAGTGCCGGAACCAGACCTGGGGGTAAGTGTATACTGTGAAGGTAATTCTGATATATTGTGTGGCCACTAGTGGGAAGAGAAGGGGTTGCAGTGTCCCAGAGGGCTGTGACCAAGTTAGTTTAACTATTGCAAACCCTGACCTCTGGGTGGAGGCACCCGCCATTGGATCCAGGCCCCTCAACCTGTTAGTGGCAAATCAGGCAGGGGTAGTAGCCCTTGGGATAGCGCCATCTAGGGGTTACACAAGTAAGCAGCTGCAGTGTGCCATGCATGTGCACTTTGTGCAGCAGTACACATGCCGAATATTCACACTGGTAGCGCATTAGGGAGGAGGGCACCCTGCCTGTATGAATATACCACCCTGATGGCCGTGCGCTATTTCATGCACTGTGCTGTGGTTTGACAGTACAAATGGCTTTGTCTCTATGGGGGGCACTGTCTTTTATATATCAAATAAACAAAAACTCTTTTTCATTAAAAATGCATTATTCAACTGTGCTACAAATATGGTGAACCACCACATTAGTTAAGAAGATCCAAAATGAGTCTGTTGGGGGTTGAACATGTTCATTCAATGTGTATAGCTTATAAACTACTTTTGAACACCCTCGTTTTTAAATGACTGCAATACAGAAATATCAAAATGTCATTCTGATCTGAAAACTGCACTTTAATCTCCATAGCCTGAAGTTATGGATCTGCAGATAGTCTGTGAGGCATACAATCACTGAAGCACAGATGGTTTGTGGGGATTCTGAACATTAAGCTATCCATTTAAGACAACATGCTATCAAGTATTACCGAAAACCTTGCCTTTGGAATTTGTTAACTGAATCAGTCTGTGTCATTATATCTCATTAAAATGTGTCTGCATTTACTATTTGCATATTTCACTTCTGCAAAAACCTAATAAAGCAGCTTAAGAAAGAACACTGAAGAACTGCAGCTTTACATAAACAAGAATGTGAGTATGCTTTAAATCTACTGTCAGTTAGAGCTTTTAAAAAAATTGTTGTTTGTGGGGAAAAAAGGAAATCAAATTTCTTATGTGTCATGCATTAAGTATAGCATTACACTTTTTACTTCTAGGTTTACTCCTGCTTCTCAGAGTCACCTAATAGTCCATACTGCCTTGGAGCTACTGTGTGTATGGTACGGACCTACAAACTACAGTGGTAAAAGTAAGAGTTGACTCATGTCAGGGTGTGAGATCGCAAGGGACTAACGTATAGCTAGGTTGGTTCTGCGGCACAAGGTGTAGCTGACTGCCACAGCCACACAAGAAGTACAGTACATTATTCCCTTATGGACACACATCCTTGGGGTATCAGCCCACTTATGGGATTTGTTTGTAAAACAAATATGTAGTTCCAATAAAGTATGCAGTAATAAGAGAATATTCAACGGCCATGTGGTGTGTTTCGACCAATTCAGTTACAGGAGCTTCATGGCCCATTTTATAAAAAATAAAATAACATTAAAAGTTCCTAATATTAAACACATGGTGCCTACTATGTTTATTGGAAAACTCCATTAATTATGTAAAATTTTCCCCCCAAAAGCTATACTAGTCATTTTTACAAACCTCAGTCCTCTGTATTGGAATATTTATTTATCTGTAATATATTTTATCAGTCAAGCAAGCAGAGTCCAGAGGGGCTTCTTTCCAGCTGCAACCTGGAGAAGATAATCAGTAGCTTCATAACCCAACTGCCATTGCAGGTTGTAAAGAGTGGTTTCACTGCTTGCTGTATGCAAATATGGATTGCTAACCATGCTCTGGTCAGCAGTGCGTATATGCAAGCAGCAGAACCACTCTATACAACCTGGGATGGCAGCAGGGGTGCCAGCTATGTTGCATTACAAAATTATCAATTAAGTTCTAATTTGGGGAATGATGGTTGAAAATGCATTTTTAACAACAAAATATTTATTCAGGCAGTTAGCATTTTGGAAGGAGGGTTTATGATAATTAGCCCTGTTTTCCTTTGATAGTTCTAGTATTAAAATTAGGAATGTGCTACACATAAGGATTGTTTTCTTCATATTTTGAACACCAGGAGCCTAATTTTGAGTGGGCCATGAGTGATCTGGATCAGGACAGTGATTATGTTTTGTTGCAGCTCATTGGTGCGGGAAATGAAGACCTGCACCAGTGACTCAAGATACTCTGTTATTTTTAGCAGTTTCTCCTCACAAACACAGCTCTGCTCACATGTTTTGTTTGCTCATTACAGAGTGACATACCTGTAGCATGCATGCAGGAAAATTACCACAACTAGTCCTAAAACAGGGAAGAGAGCTGTGATTGGACAGCCTCTTTGAAATTCCTGTGCATGTGGTAAGTTCCAGGAATGCATCGGGACCCCCAGTGCACCACCTTTACTGCTACATGCACAGGGATTTTGGCCATTGGAATATCAAGACCCAGTGCTGTACATTTTAGTGATGGCAACTTGAAAGACATGAAAGGAAAGTATAAAATGTATGCCTTTTTTTGTTTCAGAAGAAAGGTTAAGTTATGATCTAATGAAATGTGTATTTACTGGTTCAGCCTTCTGAAAACTTTCAACTGTTATACTATAAACAAACTTGTATTCAAAGAAGAGTCAAGCTACAGAATGCACTGTGTGTGGTTACTGGTTGATTCTCCTTAATGAAACCTCCATTCAGACATAGTAGACATCAAGCCAGTCAATATGGAAGACCTGACAGAAGTGATTACAGCAGCAGAGTTTCACCCCTACCACTGTAACCTCTTTGTCTACAGCAGCAGCAAAGGATCGGTCCGGCTTTGTGACATGAGAGCATCAGCACTGTGTGACAGGCATGCAAAATGTAAGTGTTTAATCCAAATCTTAAAAAGAGATCATGTGTTCATTACAGCAGCTTGATTGTTGCAGGAGGGCATTATGTGGGCATGTACCTTTCCAGTGCTAACTTATGAAATATTTTCTTTTCATTTCTGTATTAACCTCCATCCAATTATACTTGGCACCCCTCAGCCCACTACATACCCACTTTCCTCCAGAGTAGTTGCTCTGAACTACTGTGGGATACTTTAGATCCCCCTAAACCTTTGAAGGCACATTCCCTCTTTTCTCTGGTGGGGCTTAACCCATCACCATGATCTTGACTGAGGTACAGAGTTAGATGAGGGATGTAGAGGAGGGCTCTCCTAATCAATAAGACATGACAGAGCATTGATTATCAGAGGCTGATGCACACCCAGGTGGGTAATAATGCGTGAGGCACTTGGCCAAGTGCCTTTGGCACCTGAACATGCATTACTCCAGACAATCAAAGACCTGGAGTGTGTGGTGCTTATAACATGGGTAAACTAAGAAACAATTAAATGAATGGCCAATATTGTAGTTAAAAACAGGTCTTTTAAATTGTTAAATGTAACTACCTGTAGTAAAAAGTTAATCATTGATTGTTGCACACATTCAATGGATGGGATGTTGATTTGTTATGGAATACAGGAATTCAGACATTGCAGAATTGCTCCAGCAGAATGTTCACCATCTTTACACAGAACAGAAGGCTTTATATGATACCAAAGTCTCAGGTTTATTTGTGGCAGGGTAAGCAGCAGACATTTTCCTAGCGAGCTGGTAAAGATAGGAGGGGACTTCTCATGGTCATCAAAGAAACACTAGGAATAAAAACTGTGACTAGTACTTCATTTTATTTTTATGTGTGTAAAGAAGGTATCATGAGAGGAAAGAATGTGTATTTTTTATTTATTTTTTCCATTTGAGAGAGTTTTACTTTTTAGAGCCTTGGTGAAGGTTTTCAGTGAGTAAAGGTGGCAGCCATGTTTGTGATGGCAATCAGGGATGAGAGACGTGGCTTATGAAGTCTGTATGTTATTTGCCCAAATACCAAACCCCACTACTTGAACTTGTTCTAGTCTGTGCATGTCTGGGGAATTAACACATGGCTCTCACAACTTATTTAGTCAGTCAGGAAGAAGGAAATTTCCAACCCACTGTATAAATCTAGAGAAAGAACTGCTTCAAGGGATGCAGCAGCAGCAGCATCTGCACTGTGGCTATCAGACTGGAGGCATGGAGGTATGAATCACGACACAATGCTGCAGTCTCTACTTACCACCCAAACATCAGTCTCTACAACACTAACTGCTTGCAACTCCTCTGACAACCAGGAAATGATCAAGCCCTAAAGTGACCTTCCAGTCTAGAACTATTAGTGAGTGACTAGAAGGTGTGTATCAGTTTACAGCACCATGTACTGCATAGGTCCAAATAACTGCCTTTTAAAGAGCTGCTGACTCCTCAAAGAAAACTTTGAAAAACGCAATAATCGGGTACAATTCAGATTGTATTCCAAATATATCATATAGAGTTCCCCTCCCCATCTTTTATTACAGAGTAGATTTGCATGAATACATGCTCTTTATCTGTTAGAGATCATATGCCTCCATAGCCTACTCCCTACTTCAAGTCATAATCCTCTATTGTGACATCACAGTCTGTTGCCATGGGAGAAACTGTGATATCATAAGCAGTGCATTATGACCTCAGGTGGGGAGAAAGCAACAAAAATAGATAAACTGTTCAGAAGCAGAGGTCCTGTCTTCATGCAAATGACCTCAGTAATAAATAATGGGGAAGAAAAATACAGAACTAATGTGAAATATAAACTGAACTGTGTCTACATATTATGTTTTGTTTGAGTTATTCTGAAGGTGTCAGCTGCTCTTTAAAGAGGAAACTTTCACAAACAGTGTGCATCATAGTTTGAAAGTCCATAGCAAGTTCTTTAAAATTAAATATTGGGCTTACCCGTAGCAGGCAGAGGTCCCAAGATATTGATGACTAAGTCTGCCCTGTATTGATGCTGCATTGCCACCATTTTCATTTTCCAACCTTTTTATGCCACTCAGAGTAAAGCTGTGCCTGCCTAACTAATATGTGGTTAGGGATACTTTCATACTGTGTGACATCACTAAATTCTAGAAACATAGACTTTGACAGCAGATAAGGACCACTTGGCCCACCCAGTCTGCCCATTTCCCAACTTATTGGATAAGCTGCAGATCCTAGTTAACCAACAGCCTACTTCAACCTACACTCAACTAGAATTGCCTTATGTCTGTCCCATACATTCTTGTATCCCCCCACTGCTTTTGACCCCATTATCTTCTTGGGAAGGCTGTTCCATGCATTCTCCACCCTCTCTGTGAAAAAATACTTCCTCACATTGCCCTGAGCTGTTCCTCCTCTATCTTCAAATTGTACCCCCCTTGTTCTTGCACGTCTCTTTTTCTGAAAGATACTATCCTCTTGGATTCCCTTGAGGTACTTGAAAGTTTCTATCATGTCCTCCATCTCCTTCCTTTTCTCAAGGGTATACATATTAAGCTCCTTTAGTCTCTTTTTGTATGGCTTCTGGTGCAAATCCTGCACCGTTCTAGTTGCCCTCCTCTGGACTGCCTCCTTCCTGTCTATGTCCTTGCTTTTCACCACTGCTCCCACTACTCCTTCCTATCCATCCTCCCCCTACCTTCACATCACCAGTCACACTGTGCTGTACCTCCTTCATTTCCAAAAACTGGTTTGGGCCCATTCCCTTATAACTTTCCTCACTCCTATCTCAGGTCCCCTCTGCCTCATGCTCCATCTGATCCATGGCTCATCAAATGTTTCCTGCTCTGCTGGGCAACCTGCCTTCCTGTATCAACTTCCCATAGTCTGGGACCTGCTCCTCTCTTCCCTCCACCTCTCCACCTCCCCTGGATCCCTTAGGCATCAGTTGAAATGCCTCCCCCCTCCCTGAATCTGCACCTGTTTCCCATCCCCCTGATGTCTCCCAGGCTTGGAGCCCCTACCATCCATGTGTTGGTCCTCTGTCTGCTTCTCCTCAAATCTGCCTCTTGATCCCACTTGCTAGTCTACCTCTGAACTTCCTTTCTCCATGGGGAAGGCAGTCCCCCTCAACAAGTCTCTAGTGTATTACAGTTTTTTGGTTTTTCATGCTGTGACTTCAATTGCCCTTGCATAGGTATGCCATATTGCATTGTGACTGCACTTTATTTTGTACCAAGTTATTTTACAGTTATTGTCCCATATTGTACTGTGACTACAACTTATTCTGTACCAAGAATTTTAACTGTTGTGTGTCCACTGTTTCCTCCTGTACCCTTTTCCCCGGGATCACACCTGGAAATAAGCCTTTTCTCAGTGTCCCCTTCCCGGTCACCAATTTTCAAACAAATTAATAAATAAACAGTCACTGATAGCTCTGCTAGACTGCATGCAACTGCAGGTAAGCCCAATACCTTATTTAAAAGACATTTTTTGTGGACTTTCAAACTATGACAGGAATTATTCATAAATGTTTTTTTTTAAGATGTGTTCAAACTTTGCTTTCGTTAGTGTAGTTAATCTGGGACCCACACACTCCAGAATTTTTTAATAACTTGTAGTTTTGCTTAGACATATTTAATTCAAGAAAATATGATCTTGATTAGTTCACACATAATGAATGTCAAATTGTTTCGGTCTCCAATTCCATGCTATCTTGTATCTGTATAATATGTGTAAATCATACTGTATCTACCAACAGTCCCAATTTTTTAAACGTCATACTTCTTTTATTCAACATTTTTTCTCTAAACATATTTTAGGACTGCAGGAGAATAAAATACTATTAAGCACCAAGGTTACATTTAGTTGAATTTGTACAACAATAATTCTTACGTTTGATATCTGTTACTGTGCCACCTTCTGATTTGGCATCTCCGAGTTTGGTAGTTTGGCCATTTTAAGTGTTGTTCTTGTTGTGTCTGTCAGAGGCTTAAAAGCTGTCATGTTACAATTTACTTGCACCAGATGTTGGCTTCAGTCACGGCAATGCAGAGAGAGGCAGAGAGAGGCAGAGAGAGGCAGAGAGAGGCAGAGAGAGAGAGAGAGAGAGAGGAGGAGAGAGGGAGGAGGAGGAGAGAGAGAGAGAGAGAGAGAGAGAGAGAGAGAGATATCTGGCAAATATATTTCTTTCTCTGAATGAAATGCCACTAAAATACTAACATTATTATTTTAATTAAACAATTATAGCAAGCTCATGAAGTTTGCCATCCAATAATGGAATCCTGCTGTGCTATAAATAATGGCTGAGGGGCCACAGAGGCTATTATTGAGCACAGTGGGAGACTAGTATTTTGAGCAGTAAATGTAATGGATCTGACCTTTATTGCTATCAGCACATTATACTTGAAAAGAGAAACTAGATTTCTTATGTGTAGTGATAAAGTGGCAATGATGTTTTCATTTGGCTGAAAATAACACACTGCTATAACAACAATAAAGCAGGGTAATATCAATAATACTCACTTGGGAGCACATCCGCCTCTGGGCCAGAAGGCATAGTTACCAGTGCCACATCAAGGCTTGGTCTCATACACCAAAATGCTAGCACCTAAGTGCAGTACTAAAGAGATGAAGTACTGTTGAGGTGTGCTGCCCTCCAAAATGAGCCATTAAACTAAAGTCCCTTCCTCCAATCTTTGTTGTTGTCCGGGGGTCCAGGTGTAAATCAAAGAGTGCATGGCACTTTTTGCAAGTGTAGGGAGACTTTCCTTTAAAAGAATACATATTAGAAACACACAAAATACACCTCTGAAACATACTAAACTGGACTACTTGTAGTGTGTATACCACTGTGCTTTCTTTTTCTTTTTCCTTCTGTGTTTTTCCATAAACAGGAATTACTGTATGTAAGAAACTGTATGCAACCCTAACTTGCTCCATGTACTACAACTCATCCATACTAAGTAACAGAAGTGAAATGTTTCCACAGATCCAATAATTTGTGTGCCTTCAACACCTATCAGTCTTTCAGGAAAATAGCCCTTAAAACAGTTGTTACCAGCAATAATAGTGTAGAACAAGGCACAGTTTTGGCTTGAGTCATAAATTGACCTTTAAATTGCCACAGATACAGTAATACTTAAACTAGGTAGACACTATCCATGAAATATCATCATGGTATATTAACACAGTTGGTTTGAGAACTCCAAATAATAAACATTCAATGGATGTTGGAAAGTCAGAAATCATTTGTAGAGTGAGATTCAAAGGACCCAAAATTTAGAGCAAATGGACAGTGCAGAAACAAATGCCTTAAAGTTTCTCTTGAGTGAGAGCACTCGAGTCTAGGGCAGTTGCACGCCTCCAAACTTTTATGTTTCATACCGTCCTTTACCCCATGCCACATGTGGCAACACAGCCGAAATGTGTCCCACATTTTCAGAGAAATATATTTATTTACCAGCCAATTACGAACCTTTGGAATTTGTGACCTGGAACAATCTTTAAACTCTAAATCAGCAGAGAAAGCTAATGCAAGGATGGGCTTATACAAGCCTCTTCTATGTCCTCCTTGTAATGCAGCCATAGGGATTTTATATAAACATAGCAGGTAAATGGCATGCATTATATACTTCAGTTTAGTTATTTATGTATTTTGCTTACTGGGTAGACCCACACACGTAGTACAGGAGGGAACTATTCCTGAGCAAGTCTGACAACTGGTGGCTTCTATCCATTACTAACAAGGCCAGTTTGTTTTTGTGTTTTTGCAATTTATTTACTCAGGATATCCAATCTGAGAGGTAATCTCAGTTCCAGTGGATCCTGTTTCTACCCATTTCCACCGTTGGGTAGATGGGAGCACTGGAAGCGTAACTGACTTGCTCAAGGTTATAAAGTGTCTATTTGGCTCTAGCCAGCTTTGAATCTGTGATTATTCAGTTCCCAAGCCAGTACTTTTAATCACTACATCATACTGCTTCCTACAGCTAATGATTTTCAGGGATGGCTTGGTACTGACTAGCTGGTGCCCAGCATGATGTCAGTGGGCTGTGAATAAGGCTAGCACCAGAGCTTTAAGGAACATGCAGTGAGGAAGAGGCAATTCTACCTGGTGGTTGTAATAAGGTCAGCCATGCATGTACCATGCTCCCTGCCTTGCTCTCACTGGGTGCTATACACCAAGTGGGTGGGGGTATGCGGAGAAGTCACACACCCCACCTGCACCACTACATCCGGCAGACAGGTGCACCCATGCTGGCATTCACCAATGCCGGACACCTGTCTGTGGCTCCTCCCCCTGGCACGCAGGACTCCACAGGTCAGCTGGGGGAGGAGCCATCATCCCAGGTGGCCATCCAGTGGGAAGCCCCCCGGGACCCTTAGTGGATCCCAAACAGAGGGTGGCATGGGTCCAGGGTGGTGCATGCCAAATGCAGGCACCTGGAACCATGCAGCAACATCCCATATTGGTGCCACCACACCCGGACTCACTGGGCGCTTCACTCATCCAGCTGCCCTTGCTGCCTCCTGCTGCCCAGCAGTCAGGAGCAGCACAGTGTGTCCTGTTCCAGTCCCTTGGTGACCGACAGCCTGAGTCCATGGGTGTCCACAGTGGGTTATGGCAGGGTCTACCCTGGTGTACCCTGCGCCACCCACCGCACCCATGCATCCGGCACTACGCAGGTTAGTGAATCTCGCGTAGTGCCGGCACACCCCTGGAACACCCCCAGTGCAGAGCTTTCCACAGATGAGGGGATCAGGTGTGGTGGGTATGTGTGCCCTCCCCTTTCTGAATGCCGCATGGGGGTCGTAGTGGATGCAGAGTGGCTACACTCCCCAGATATGCATGCGTAGCCACTCCACCACATTAGTGCATAGCACCCATCATCATTACTTTTCAGATCACCCAGCAGTGCACTACTGCATCCCCAATCACACGAGTTGTAAGCCTTAGCCTTTGGATCAGCACTCACCAACCAGCACATATACCAGAAAATAAAACATAAAAACAAACGAAAAAATAAATTTGAATAGAGACTATTTGCACTCCCCACGTCACAGTGACATGGCACCATGGGTCATGTCCCTTTTAATGCAGACCTGCATTCAATCTACCTTACTCACTTTCTGTACACTTTGCTATGATGGCTTCAACTCCCTATCAATGCTGACACCTACTGTAAGTCTTTTTTCATTGTCTGTTGCTTCAAGTTTACTATTTACCAACTACGCCAAATCATAATTCTTTTGGACTAAGTGAAGGACCATATACGCATCCACATTGAATTTCATTTGCTACTTGTTGGCCCACCATCTCATTTGCTACTTGTTGGCCCACCGTCTCAGGCTTTTACAGTTGTCCTCAGTGTCAGGTTCCTTCTTGTTTAGTCATGTCAGTCAGCACCTTCGAACTCAAACTGACAAGAACAGACAGCGTCATACAACAGTGTCACAACATGATTAGACAAGAAGGGACCTGACACCGAGCACAACAGTAATTCTATTTGCAGAGAATATTCTTCTTCACTGGAGTCTGTGATTCTCATTAGCTTTGTGGCATTTGCAGATATGATTACCCTACTTGATAACCCATGACCTTAGGTCAGCAATAAAAATATTGCCTATTAGGAGTCCCAACATTGATCCTTGGGAAACACCACTGGTGACATCTTTCCCATCTAATATTGCCCCATGCACCACTCGCCAGCTGTCATCACTGACAGCTATCAAACAGTACAGTGACTGAGGAAAGAGCTAGTAGTGTTAATAATAACAAACAAAATGTTTCAATTATTTCTGGTGCATGCACAGGTGAAAGTGCAACAAGGGATAATGTTCGCATCTATGCATATTCATATACTGCTTCAGACAAGGTTCTAGAAATGATAGGATCCAAACAAGCAAATTGGCAACAAGCTATACCAAACACCACCAACCTTAACAAGTTGGAGCACCTATGCCAGAAAGATAAGATAAGAAACTGGAATGGCACTGGCTTGGTGGTGCAGAGGGTTGAGGCACTTAGTGCATTATCCCCCCCCCCCCACGCAGGCAGTCCAAGTTCAGGAATGAGCTCAGGCTGCAAGGCACTGGTGGGGGAGGACAATCGAGTATCCCAATGGATGCTCCCCTCCTTTGGAGATGGAGGGCAATCAGCTCTGCTGTATACTACCTTCTGGGTGACCACTGATAGCAGTACAGAGAGAGCAACTAATGCATGGGGGACCTTGGCAGGCACCACATGGTGCACGCTTGCATGGGTGCATGCTTGGTGTGTCCTTGATACAGACATTCTAGGGGAACTGGGGGGAAAATGGAAAATTCCTGAGTACCAGGATGATGCCACCCAGTCCATAGGTCCTGCATCTGGCTACTTAGGCAGGTCCCTCCCACAACCAGATCCATTTGCAGCAGAGGAAAGGGGGGGTCCTGCCACCCCTGCTTGAGGGGGGAAGCTCTGGAGGAACATGGGGAAGAAGACCCACAAGAGTACTAGTGGATGCCAGGGTGACAGGGCTGGGACTGGGGACAGGTAGAAAGGAAGCCTCCAGGACCATAGAGAGATAAACAGAACAGAAACTGGAATGATGTGCCAGAACATTCGTAGAATTCTTGAAAGCTAGAAGAATCCCAAGAGGATTATGGGTCATGATAGATAGCCACATGTTGGGATGCCATCAAAAATAAATGTTGTTAGGATCTAATATTATGCCTTATTAAAAGTATAGTAGAGGAGAGATAAGCTACAGCATAGCCACAGAGATTGCCACCAAACAGCCAGCTTTAAAAACACAACCAGGAGATTTAACAGTACAGAAACAATCAAACAAGTTCTGAAGGAGTTTGAGGAACACATCAAGCAATACAAATACAAGAAACTTCAGAGAGATGCAAATGGCAATAAAGAGAACAAACAAAGTATATTATGTCAACAAAAGAACTTATAGAACAAGACCAGGACAAGCTGACTATCATAGTGATAGTGACAGTAGAAACAGTTTTGCAACCTTGTATTACAGATCACAAAAAACAACAACATGGGGATTTTTTAGAGCAAGTAGGAACGGATATCAGAACTCAGGCTACCAAGAGGGAGGACTCCCTAGAGGGTTCCATTAACAGAGTTCTCAAGAACCTAAGACACAGATGCCAATTCCATACACAGGTATGCCTGCTGTACAGATACAGAAATTCTGGTGCTGGAGATGGCTATGGAAGAGGTGGCCAAGGAGATCAAGGAGAATTCTGGGATCAAGACAACTACTGAGACAAATGGAGGTACTGCTATACAATCTCAGCCATAGGATCCTGACAGAAATGGAAATATCAGTCCTTAGAGAAGGATTGTTATTTTCACCCACTAAGGAACGCAATGATTTTTTATTACAACTAGATCTGCAGACATTCTCTATTTTGCAACAGGAGAAGGAAATCAACAGCCAGACAATACAAAACTGTTCGTCTTCTCTGCATGTGTTTTCTGCTATTCACCATACATGTGTACAAATGGGAAACATATACATGTATTATTGGAGATTGCTTTTTGCACTTTGGCAATACTTGCACAACTAACTATTTATAAAAATAAATTTGGCAGTGAGATTACAGTCCATTGTGCTTTTCTTTCTTAGTGGTGCTTATCTCCTCACATGTAGTGAGAACTTTAATTGCAGCAATGACCTACATTCCATGGTAGTGCACACTGTTTCATTCCACAGTGAGAGCCCCCTCACACCCTTCTCCTCCCCAGTATTTGTTTAAGATGTTTGCCTTTTCTTGGTCCTCCTCTGAATAGCACCCTCCCTCCCCTTTTAACTATACAATCCCTCCCTTTGTCTTCCTTTTCTCACTAATATACCTGAAAAATATCTTGTCCCTGTTTGATACTGTCTGGATTATTCTTTCCTCAGCTTGCACCTTTGCACTCCTTACTGCTTTGCCTGCCTTTCTCCATTTCTCCAGATACATGTCCCTGTCCTCCTCTCTCTGGGTCTCCTTATACCTTCTGAATGCTGCTGTTTATGCCTTTGCCTTTTCTGCCACTTTCCTGGAAAACCATAATGGTCTCCTCCTCCTTCTGCTTTTGCTTATTGCCTGTCATACAGATTTGTTGCCTTTATTATGCCCTCTTTAAATTCGGTCCATTTGCCTTCTACCCCAGCCATGAAATCTCCCCCAACAAAGTACTCTCTGAGGCATTCCCCCATCTTTGTAAACTCAATCCTTCTGAAATCCAGGACCCTCACCATTGTGTGGTTGGATTCCGCTGCTGTTCTTATATTAAACCACACTGTGCAATGCTCACTAGTCCCCAGATGACTTCCCACTCCGATGTCTGCAATACTAATCCCATTAGTAAGTACCATATCCAGTATTGCCCCACCCTGAGTGGGTTCACTGACTAGCTGCAGGAGGAATGCCCCTGTAGGGAGTCCAGGATGTCTCTACTTCTAGCAGATGCTGCAGTAGGTAGGCTCCACTCTACATTTGAAAGATTAAAGTCCCCCACCAGCACCACCTCCTCCTTCTTAACCATTTTGCCTGTATCTTCCAATGTTTCTTTGTCTTAGTCCTCACCTTGTGTTGGAGGGCCTTATACCACTCCTGTCTAAATGTTGGCTCCATTTCCCGACTCGATGTTGACCTACAACACCTCGACACTCCACCTCCCAAAATTCCCTTTACCTCTGTCACTTTTATGTTTTCCTTAACAAAGCACCACTCCCTCACCTTCCCTTCCTACCCTGTCTCTTCTAAACATCATGTAGCCAAGTATGCCATTTGACCATTTCCCAGTCATGGTTGTCAGTGCACCATGTTTAGGTGATGGCCACAGTATCCAGGTCTGCCTCAGTCATGGTGGACTCCAGATCTGGTATCTTATTTCCCAGATGTCTAGCATTGGCACACATGGCTGTCCAGATTTTGTTAGTCCTTCTCTTGTCCCTTCCGGTTTTCTAGCTGTTCCCCTTTCTCTCCTTTTCACATTGCCTGTTTCTCTTTCACCTTCCTCCCCTACTCATCCCCTGCTACACTGATTGTCTTCCATTCTGGTGGGAATCTTTTCCCTCAAAATTTCTCTACTCACCATCACAGTCTGTGGGGGAGGAGCAGTTGCTTCATCCCCTTTGCATTCTGCTACCCCCTTGGCTAGTTTAAATGTCTATCAAAATAACATTTTAACCAACCACTGAGGACTGCCATTCCCTTTCTGGATGGATGCAGGTTGTCCCCACAGTACAAGCTCAGATCCCTCCAGGTGCAGTCCCAGTCCCCAATGAAGCAATACCCCTCCTCTCTGCAACCTTCCTTCAACCATGAGTTGAAGGCCTTAGTGCAGCGCTCCCTCTCCTTCCCCCTGTTATAGACAGGCAGCAGTTCCATAAAGGCTATAGTGCATGCTACCTGCCTAAGATCTTCCCCCAGCTCTCTAAACTGCTCCTACACTTCCCCATCTCTTCCAAAGCTAGGTCATTCATCCCCAGGTGGACAATGACATCCAGCCCCCTTTCCTCCCTGTTGCCCTTTTGATCCACTGAATATGCTTCCCATCCCTCTGAGCCGATGCACCAGGTAGGCACTTAACCTCCCTCTCAACCCCCCTTTCCTTCCCCAACTCTATCCACCTGACAATAGAGTACCCCATCAGAAGTTGCTTCTTCCTTCTCTGGTGATCTCCCCGGGACTCCATTTCTCACTGTCCACCACCTTCGGTGCCCTTTTTTGGCAGTCACGCTCTGAAGAATGGTGCAGGGATTTCTTAGTGGCACTGGACGAGGAGTGTGCCTGTTACCCACTCCTTTCAGCCTTCCAAATCCTACCACCCTTGCCCTCCTTGAGGGTACCGTAGTCCAACTGCTCCTCCTTGTGGCATCGTTTGAGGTAGCGGCATCTGGCTAGGTGGTCCCTGGGAGGGAGAGATAGTCCCCTGACTCCTCACTAATGTGACTTTAAGTCTAGCAACATTCTCCTGACTCTCTGCCAGTGCTACCTGGAGCCTTGGGACCTGTTCCCTCCACCCAGAGAGGCACATGCGGATGCGACAGCACTGCAGTCTCCAGAAGATCTCCCTGTAGACTGTTTTCCCACAACCACTGCATTGCACCACTCCCAATATTTCCCTTTTCCTGCTCTTCTTGCCCTTCCTGTCCCAGATCCTAGTAGGGCTGTCCTACTACCACCCAGTAACACCAAGCCCCTAAATCCTGCAATTCACTAATATCAAGCAAGCGCTTTACTGCAAATCCCTACACTGCAATATAACCAGAAACTGTTTAACAGTAAGCTCCCAATCCCTGAGACACACTAGTACCTAGCAACACTAATACCAAGTAGCAATTTAAAACAAACAACAAAGAGAAAAAAAAAAAGAAAAATGAAAGCGCCTAAGCCCACTGGCACACCTCCAGATGCCTAGCTAGCCACCCAAATACAGCCACCCTACAATGCAATCTCCAACAGGCTTACCTGGGTAGAGGTCCACTAGGGTCGGCATGGGAGCAGAGTGGCTGGCTGCCTCATTAAGCTGACTCTGGTGGGCAGACTCTGATGTCCTTTGCATGTTAGTCCTTCACATGGGGGGGGGGGTTCTGCATGTGGGTCTGTTTAATGGCCCAGTCCTTAAGAACATCCTTGCCCCACTTCCTAGATCCCAGGCAGCACCCAGGATTGACTGCCTGGTATGGAGGGAGGTGTGTCCCACCTCTGATTAGTTCCTCTGTGGAATTTGGCAGAGCTCCCTAGCTCTGGTCTGCTGCTGCTGCTGCTGGGGTGATCAGGGTTGTCTTCTGGGTAGCCAAGAGGCTCAGGTCTTCTCTCTCTGCCCTTTCATACTGGCGGTTCCTTCCACCATCCACTGCAGAGGGTTTTAGTCCCCTTCTCGCACCTCTCCTACTTAACGGATCCCAGTCAGTGCCCAGGATTGGCTGCCTGGCATGGAGGGAGGTGCAGCCCTCCTCCGATTGGTTCCTCTGTGGAAATTGACAGACCTTCCTAGGTCCAGTCTGCTGTTGCTGCTCCAGTGATAGGTGTTGTCTTCTGGGTAGGCGAAAGGCTCAGGTCTTTCCTCTCTGCCCATCTGTACCAGCAGTTCCTTCTGCCATACACTGTGGGAGGTTTTATTCCCCTTCTCACACCTCTACTACTTCCTGGATCCCAAGCAACACCTGGGATTTGTTGCCTGGCATGGAGGGAGGCATGGTCCTCCTCTGACTGGTTCCTCTGCGGAACCTAGTGGAACTTCCTAGCTATGGTCTGCTGCTGCTACTGCTGCTCTGGTGATCTGGGTTGTCTTCTGGGCATGTGAGAGGCTCCAGTCTTCCCTCTCTGCCAGTCTCTACCACTACTATAGAGGGTTCTTGTTAGAAGCTACAGTAAGTAGCTTTTAACAAGAACCCGCTATAGTTTTTAAAACATTTTCAGTAACTTACTCTACATTTCATATACAATGAGGATGAGGAACTGATCATACCTTTGAATATCAGATGCTTTCTCTCAGAAAGTATTTTAAAAGATGTAATTTTTTTATTCTTTGGTAATGGGCTAAGTCCTGCTAGGCCTAAGGCCTGTATTTGGGGTGACCTGGAATCACTGGGGGATAAGTGACTTGCCCAGGGTCACACAGTCTGCAAGTGGAGGTTGTGGGAATCAAACCCAGGTCTACTGGATGTACCAAGCTCAATCACAACTCATTACTCTAAACTCCAGGCTTTACTGCCAGACCCTTTTGAAGTACTAAATATAGTACAGTACATATCTAACTTCTCCTTATGTGACTACATGTGACCTTGACATACTATAGAGCTGGATATTGAAAAAGAAATGGTAGTAAGAGAGAAGCTAGAACCTTATTCTGCTCTTAAATGTAGGCATGACAAACTGAACCCTAACTGATATATGTGAATAGCACCATTCTGCTGCTATACAGTACTGTTTGCATGTATTTTAAGCAAGGCATAAAAAAAAAAAAAACATAACATACCCAATGTGTTTCAGAAGAGACATGCTAGATGGAAATATGTTTTGAGTTAACTATTTGCTAGTTAGCACTGGGAAGTGGAAACACAAACAATAGTGTGAAAGAATTAGTGTGACCTAGCTGGGAATTGAGCCCAGACTCCCTTGAATATGTTTTCTATTGCTGCTTTACTTAGTGCTTCATAATTTTATTGTTTAATTCACTTTTCTCTCTTGTGCCCTTCTCCTCCAGGATGTACTTGGGAATGAGCTACTCTGAGCTCAGTGTCCCCTCCTGGCCGACCATTTAAATAAATACTATCCAGGGACACATGCCAATGGATTAGCCTGAGCTTCCCAATTACATTCGTTCTTGAGATAAAATTGTACCGTACTTAAAGAAGCAGTGCAATGGAAAATGTTTTTCCAAAAAGCTAGTTTCAGCTACAATTAATACAAATTTTAGTGTTCTTGTCAATCTACTTTTCTGGGTACTTCCTATGCTGCACACCAAGAGCTATTTTTATTTTTATTTATGTGAGCCTAACCCTTGCCAGGTAGCTGGCCCAGTGGTGCTGAGGGTTGAGGCACGGGACGCCACACCTCATGCTACACCGGCGATCTGGGTTTGGGAGTGAGCCTAGGCGCTGGGAGTTGGCAAGGGAGGGAGATGGATTGAGCATCCTGAGGACTGCTCTCCTCTTCTCTCCAGGGGAGGGATCCAGGGGTTTTCCAGCGCATTAGTGGCCCCCGGTGGAGACCAGGGGTACTACATGTGTGGGACTTACAATTGGGGGATGAGCGTGGCAGGTATTTACAGGGATAGCCAGAATGCTGACGCCATTGCACGCCACACTCATGAGGGGAAAGAAAGAAGGAAAAAGCCTCCTATACCATCAGTGAGATGACGGTGGCCCCAGGGGAATCGCCCACATCCCAAATGCCGGCTCAGACGTGCCCGGATCTCCCTCCAGAGCTGACCAGTCAACAGCAGGTAAGGCTCTTCACACTTAGGAGCTAGCCACCGAGGGAGGACTGAATCAGCCCCGGAGATGGTACCAGGGGTCGAGCCTGCCTGTGGTCATTCGGGGAAGGGGATCAAAGTGAGATGCGAGGGTTCAGGCTGAGATTAGGGCGAATTCTGAGTGGGCACTCCTGAAGGATATCCGGGAGTGTAGGTGAATTAAGGAAAAAAAAAAAACCTTGCCAGGTGTACAATGCTATTTGTATTCTAAATGTGGTGGCCATATTTTTTTCTTGAGAAAAAACATAGACTTTGATGGCAGATAAGGACCGCTTGGCCCATCTAGTCTGCCCATTTCCCTACCTACAGGATAGGCCGCAGATCCTAGTTAACCAACAGCCTATTTCTTCCTACCCCCCACAAGAATTGCCTTATGTCTCTCCCATGCATTCTTGAATTCTCCCACAGATTTAGACCCCACAACCTCCTCAGGAAGGCTGTTCCATGCATCCACTACCCTCTTTATGAAATAATACTTCCTCACATTGCCCCTGAACCGCCCTCCTTCTATCTTTAAATTGTGTCCCCTTGTTTTTGCAGTAAAAAAAATAAATTAAAACATTTATAAAATACTCAAATTTTGGTGGAAATAGAAACTTTTAACCACCGAATAAAGCTGGAAGATGCCTAGTATCTTTTATAGTGAAACAGAGAGGGGACTAAAACTCTCTGTAGTGGATGGTGGAAGGAACCGACGGTACCGACCGGAGAATGAGAAGACCTGAGCCTCTTGGTTGCCCAGAAGACAACCCTGATCACCCGAGCAGCAGCAGCAGACCAGAGCTAGGGAGCTCTGCTAGGTTCCACAGTGGCAATGTTTGCCCAGTTTCATTGCACTGTTGCTTTAAGCAATAAGGTATGGCATGGTGTGCACTTTTGTGGGATAAGGGCATACCTCAGAAAGTCAGGCACACAGCAATGCGAAGGCTTTATGGACCAAAGAAGTGCCATTATCCCACAATTACGCACATCCCGGTGTGCCTTATTGTGATTGTAAAACAGTATCTCTGAAGTTCATTCTAGTGGTAAGGCACTGAAAAGACAATTTGCCCATAATGTATTTGCCTAGTTTATTTTTGAATTCATATCTTGTATTACTTATGATGATGTTTTCCAGTAAATTATTCCATGGATTTATGATTCATTGTGTGAAAAATATTTTGTTTTACTTTACAGAAATAACTTGGCTTGATTTGAAATGAATGGCCCCCGGTAACTGAGTGTATATCTTTAAATCCAATGTTGAGTTCATGCAATAAGTAGGGTGTGGTGGGGTGAAACCCCCCCACTGCATTTTTATTTAATACAGTAAATATATTGAATGAGGTCCTAAGAAGCTAAAAAGCCTTACAGCCACAACAAGGCTACCCCAAGGTAAGGTACCAGATAAAATGAAGGTGTGACGAGACCTGAAACCTTCAGTAGAGAAATGTGCTTACAACACACCAGATAGCCTTTAAAGAGCTACTGATACCTCAAAGAAACTTAAAAAAAAATAAAGTACTGTTCTGCTTGTATTCCATTTCTATTTTATATATTTATCTTCCCTGTAATTTATTGCTAAGGAAATGTACAGTACATTCCGTTTGTCTGCCATTCGGATGCGTGCACGTTCCGCTTATGTGCACAAAATCATGCTGTCCCGTTTCATTCTCTATTCAATTCCCTGTTAAACATTTCGGTTTTGTGCACATAGATTTTTGGTTGTGTGCACACATTTCAGGCTGTAATCTTGTAACTCAGCAGCGCTTTAAAGGTAATTATCGTTAATTGTCAGCTACTTGTCAGACTAATTTACTCACTCGTACTCACATACCCCTCAGTCAGTCATAAGCAGGTGTAAACAGGTGTAAAACATCAGCTTAATCAAGGTTAATCAGCTGCTACATTAAATTCAGCCACTAAACCATTCAATAGCAGAAGTCACAATGGACAAGCTTACACAAACGGTTCTAACTCTTGAGCAAAAAGTGCAGCTGCTTGATAAGGCACTTGTTCTTGGCGTAACAAGAAAGGAGCTAGCGGCCGAGTTTTCTGTCGATGTGTCTTGTGTGAGGCTACATTGACCAAAGAGAGCAGACAGACTTTGGGTGGTTCTATTTATTCGAAAAAAAAAATTGAAACACTCAGCAATTGCAACACGAAGCAGGCAAGCATTACTGACTTTTACACCAGTGACTACAGTTATGCAAACTAGCACTTGCACTTTCACCATTTTTACACTTTATTTTAATTCTATAAAGTATTTATATTGATGTGTGTGTTGTTTTACAATGAAACATACTGTTAATAACATCTTCCTGCTTAAAGAGCTGTTATTCACCGCATCACTTGTTAATCGCGATCTCCCGATTGCACAGAGATAGTCCAGATGCCATTTTCGGCTATGTGCATATTCAGATGTGTGCACAAATTTAGGAGTTCCCAGGCATGTGCACACATCCGGAATAGACTGTATATGAATATATGCTCATTGTCCTTTAGAGATTATTTTGAGTTGATCTGCCTCTATAGCTTATTCCTTTCTCCAAGTCATAATCCTCTACTGTGACATCACAGTCTGTTGCTATGGGAGTAACTGTGATACCACAAGCAGTGCTCTGTGACTTCAGGTAGGGAGAAAGCAACAGGAATAGATAAACTCTTTAGGAGTAAAGATCCTGTTTTCATTCAGATGACCTTAGTAATAAATAATGGGGAGAAGTACAGAACTAATGGGAAATACACACTAAACAGTGTCTAAATATCATGTTTTTTAAAGTTCTCCTGAATGTGTCACCAGCTCTTTAATCAAGGGTGCCGGAAGATGGTAAAAGCTGAGGGGGCTGAGAATCAAAAGGGCACTTATAAGGGAACAAAGGGCACTTTTTCTATACTAGTTTTGCCATACAGAAATAAAAAGTGGGGCTACCCCTTCACCCCGGTTCCAGCACCTATGTCTTTAATGTTTCTTTCCTATCCTTTTGGCTGCAGCCTTTCTTCTGCAACCTATTGTAATATTCTGTCTTTTCTTCTCTGACCTCTTTCACCAGGGGTAGAAACTTTAATGCTCTTTCTGATTATTTTCTATGTAACATCCCCCACAACACACACACACACACACACACACACCTAAGCACTGAGTTGCAAGAGCTGCTCTAACACAGGGTGAAAGAAAACCATGTGGGCT
This sequence comes from Neoceratodus forsteri, assembly GCA_016271365.2. Lineage (NCBI taxonomy): Eukaryota > Metazoa > Chordata > Ceratodontiformes > Ceratodontidae > Neoceratodus > Neoceratodus forsteri. The sequence continues at coordinate 975,227,984 of CM057452.1, read as the reverse complement.
TTGGTGCAGTGTTCTCTTCCCTTGTTAAGAGTCACCATTTGTATAATACAGTACCTTTGAATGAAATTAAATAAACAAATGCTATGAATCGTGTTCTAAATAAAAAATAAAATAAAACAGTGAAAGTGAGCTACCATAAACCACCTTTGGTTTTACTTACACATACTGTCACAAATACAATAGTATTGTAATGCCTTTTGTTTAATATTGCTGGTCTCTACCTGTATTTTTCTTATATTAAATGAATGTTGCTATAAGAACAAACTCACATATCTCCTGTGTTTAGGAAACGTATTATTTTGAGAAAAAAATTACCTGTTTAAGAAATGCCTGGCTCTGTGCGATTTTGGTTTGTTGGCCTCCATTTTGTTGCTTCCTATGGGCTCAGGCTGGCTGGAATTGGTGGGCTTTACAGAGTCCTGGTATGAGGCAGTCTGGGAACAAGAAAGGTGGGACTTTCTGCCTGGGAGTTCCCTTCTTCATTTTCTTTTAATTTTTTTTTAATTCTTTTTTTTATTTATTGTTTGTTCTCCCAGCCATGGCTCCCAAACTGACCCCCAACACCCATTGCTAACCGGGGGATATCAACTCCTTGGATTCACCCCTCCATGGTGGGGCCATCCTGAGGGACAGTTCATATGCTACAACATTCCCCTGTCAGCTACCAGGAACCAGGAGACCAAAGACCTCGGGATGCCTAACACTCTGGGGGGGGGGAGGGTTGTAGACTGTTACAACTCACTCCCCGAGGATGTCTGCATGCAAGACAGTCCACGGAGGCAGGCACACATGAGATGTGCTACCACTCTGGACTCAGGCCAACACCTTCCCCTCCCACAAGGCACCCCAAACTGTACTGCCAGTCATGTTCAGTGGGTGGTAGTTGAGAAGTGGGTGTGGCAACCCTCCCTCCCCAGAGGAGGAAAACAGCCCATAGTGCGCTCAGTCCTCCTCTCCCTGGCCCGCCCTCCAGTGACCAGGGCACATTCCCAAACACTGATCACCAGCATTGCATGCAATAACCCTACCACTGTGCCAGCTGGCTAGCCTATTTATTTTCTTTTTATCATATTTTGTAATTCTATAATGGCATATCTGTGTTAAAATACATTTTTTTATTCATGTTTTGTTTACTTATCTGTAAGAAACAACCCTATATTAAACTGTTGTAAATGTAAGCACTAAGACATGGCTGGGTGTTGGTAGTACTGAGATACCCGCACAACCAGAGGTGTAGTTAGGCAAGAGACCGCAGGTTGAGTGCCTTCAGCCTCTGGGTGTGCAGATATCTCAATATTACCAACACCCAGACATGACTTATTGCTTATATAAAATGGGCCCATGGGCAATTTTGAAAAAAAGAACATTCTAAAAGTTTTAAAAGTCACAAAAAATATACTAAAATGTTGCTAATTAATGTAAAATAGTTGTTCCACAGATGTTTTTCACCTGTCAGTCATCTGTCTTTCTTCACACTCAATACATTGTGTGACTGTTTACTATGGAATAGAAGAATTCAAAGCTCTACATTATTCCAGTATTAGATTGCCCCCCCCCCACCATACACACACACACACACACACACACATACAGAATGGCAACATGGAATACTTGAACTCAACATTCTTCAAAGCTCAACTGGTATACAAACAAAGACACACACACACAGGCCTGAAGTGGAGCCAGGACCTCAATTTTATCTGTTGCTAGGTAAGGAGCAGGGAGTTTTCTGGCAACCTGGTTAACAAAAGCTAAATAAACAAATAAATAAAAGTGATAGAAATAGGTGGGGGATTTGTCATGGTTATTAAAGAAACACCAGCAATGGAAACTCTGAATAGTACTTGTTTTTTTTTTTTTTTAATTTGTGTAAGGGGGCACAATTTGAAGATAGAGGGGGGGTGGCTCAGAGGTAATTTAAGGAAGTATTTTTTCACAGAGTGGGTTGTGGATGCATGGAACGGCCTTCCGGAGGAGGTCGTGGAGTCAAAAACAATGGTGAAATTCAAGCATGCATGGGACAGTCATAAGGCAATTCTAGGGGGTGGGGGTAGGAAGAAGTAGGCTGCTGGTTAACTAGGATCTTCAGCTTATCCAGTAGGCAGGGAAATGGGCAGACTGGGTGGGCCAAGCGGTCCTTATCTGCCGTCAAATTCTATGTTTCTATGTATGTGTGTAAGGGGGGCTCAAGAGTGTAAATAACATTCAATTATTTACTTACTTTATTTAATTTAATGGACTTTAATTTTTAGAGCCTAGTTGAAGTTTTTTATATATATGAGTAAAGGCTATAGCCATGTTTGTGAAGGAAACTAGGAAATAGCTGGCTTGTGAATTCTGTGAGTTGCCCTGGTTGGCAGGGACTTTTTTTAGTCAGTGGTGGCACTCTTTTACTGCAATGACTAGAACCAAGTCTCAGCCAGTGAGGACACAGGGATTTCTTTGCCCATTTTATATATTTAATTAAAAGTTAAGCTACGACTGACAGGTCATATGATCTCCAGTGCTATAATAAGGATTGGCTGAACAAAGTCTGGCAGATGAGAGGAGATCTGAACCGTGGAGGAAGTAGTCCTCTATGAAAGAGAAAACTGGCTGATGATAGAGGGGAGCAGTTGGTGCTAGGGCAGTCACAGAAAGACTGACTAGTGGTGGTGCTAGCCACAGCTGAGAGGTTCTGAACCAAAACTGAGTCAAGCAGCTGGAGGGGTGATTGGTCTACCTGAAGTATGGGTTGCAGAGGTGAAGGTGCAAGTAAGACCGCCCTCATGTACAGGTCTTTCCCTGTAAGCCTACTTGCTGAGCAGAAACGTATAGCAATTTAAGCCAAGTTTTATAGCAGCCCAAGATCATCGTGACTAGTAAGCTACTGTAGTACAAGCAATTCACAAGTTCCACATCTGCACTGTATGAACTGTTTATTTCTTTGTACAGTGTCTCCAGGTCTTTATTAAATAAAGTGTACTTCCCTATTGCTCCAATGTGTTATTTATAATAACGCACAAATCTCTTCCCTTTTCACTGACTTTCAAGCTGGTGCTACATAATGAGTACTAATTTGGGCTGGGATTCTTGCCAAGATGTTATACACAGCATTTGTTTAGATTAAATCACACCATGTATAGGCCCATCTGGTTATGTTATCTACATCTGATTGGATACTGTTTACTTGTTTGTTTGTATCAAGCAGACCACCCAGCTTGGTGTCATCAGCATATTTTTGGACCATTTTATGACTTCTGTGTTCATGTCTGAGATAAAATTTTGGAAGATAATAGGATCCACTCCATATCCCTGAGGCACTCTGCTGGTCATATTTTCTTCACGTGATAAATAACTTAAAGGATACTTGTTGTGTGTGGTTAGAAATCCAGTTTTTGACCCATGAAACTATATGACTTTTTAAGTTAAATTTTAAAATTTGTTTCTGCTAGGCCCAATGTGGGACCGTGCTAAAGGCTTTGTGTAAGTCGAAGAAGATAACATCCACTGATACTAAGGTTCATAGTGAGATAGAATAAGAGCGATGAGGAGGATGAGCCCACGTTGCTCCACTTACATATAATAACTTAGCGTACCACCACTCAACAGAAAGTTGTCTAATCTATCTTTGAATTTTTTCTTTGTTTTGCTGGTAATTATGTTAATCGAAAGAGAATTTCACTGATTGATAACATGCTGGGTTGAAAAGTACTTTCTTCTAGTTGTTTTAAAGGTTTTCCCTGTTAGTTGAAGAGGATGTCCGCTAGTATTTTTTATGTTTGAAATTAAAATTTAATTACAATAAAAGACATGTATCATGCATTATATGATAGGTTAAGAGATCACTGATAGTAAGTAAAAGTAAAGTAACTAAAATTTTATTTATGGACGGCACTGTTCTAAAGTAGTTAAATTCAAGTGCTCGAGTCTAGATTTATATGGTAACTTACATATACTATGGATGGCCTTCATGACTTTTCATTGAACTTTTTCAGTATCATCAATATCTCTGCATTTATAAGGACACCAAACTGGGGTGGCAGAATCGAGATGCAGACACACACATTCTCTGTAAAGAGGAAAGATTACTGTTTTATTCCTTGAGCTTATATTTCTTTTTATAGCCCACAGCACTCCGTTAGCATGAGTAATAGCAAGGGATGATTGGGATGTGTGGTCAAGTTTTTCAGTAATGACAATACCTAAATCCTTCTCATTATGAGTCTGAGACAAGATTTTGCCATAAAGTGTAATGGAATACTTTCTATTCTTACAATCCAGATGAATTACTTTGTATTTATCCATATTAAACTTTGTCTCCCATTTGGTGGCCTATAGTGTTAGTTTATCAAGGTCATCCTGTATTAGTTTGTGATTACTATTATCAAGCGGGGGGCCAATATGGCAAAAGTTTCAGAACTTATAACAAGGTCTAGAATGTTGTCCCCTCTAGTGGGACCGTGTATGTGCAGTATTAATCCATGTTGCTAGATATAAATATTGTCAAGTTTTTTACTGTGATGGCTGAGGCAGTATTTTTCTTCCAATCAATATCCCCTATATTTAAATTCCCTCAAAACAAGACATCACCCATCTCATTTGCCTCCTCAAGTTCAGTCAAAATTTCTAATCATTGTTTCTACACTCGTATCTGAAGGCCTATAACAGATTCTAATTTAAGATACTGTAGGTGGAGTGGAAGTAGCAGTTATCTTAACCCAAAGGGTTTCTGTAGCAGAGCTCAGCTGTCTTTTATTTTAGTAGATATTTCAAATGTTTTCAGCCTTTTATGAATAAAGTAACTCCCCCTCCATGCTTATTGGTTCTGTCTAGGTGATACAGGTTGTATCCTGCTAAAGATTTTCCCAGTTGCAAGTGTTGTCCTACCAGGTTTCAATAATTGCTATTAGGTCAAATTGTCTATCCTCATTAAGTGATCTTTTATTATTTAGTGACTTTTTTACTTTTTCATCAAAAACATAGTACATGCATATGCAAGAGCAAGAGTGACCTGAGGTGAATGCATTTTGTCCCCAATTGATTTCATTATTGGCTTTTAGGTTATTTATGATCATATACTTCTGATTTTTATGTTGTCTTGTGCACGTGCAAGCAACATCTTGTGGTAGTAGGAGAAATGAAGAGGTGTGTCAGTGTTGGCGAATGCAGGGCACACTTTAGAAGGTGCATCCCACATTACCCAATGAGCCAGCATGCTAGCACTAACACAACTTTATGCAAAGTGCCACCAGACAAGCTCATAATGCAGCGGCACAGACAACACACCTTCCCTACATGCCTTGCCTGGTGAAACATTTACAAATAAACATGGCGGTGGCTCCTGCCATTCACCACACAATACCAAAAGGGGGGGGTGCCTAATCCCCCTTTTGGCATGTCCGCCACCCCCCCCACATATACACACACACACACACACACAGATTCTGTAGCACTGGGAGCCACCCAGTGTGCCTCCATCTAACAAGCTGACCTCATTGGCATGTTCCTGCCCCACCCCACCCATTATGTGGCACACTGGGGCCCACCCCAGTGTAGCCAACATTACCCTCCTGAAAGTCGTCATGGAGCACACTGGGAGCCCACCCCACTGTGCCCAACATTTGTTTTATTTAACCTGTAAAGAAAGAAAACCATCCGATGGTGCAGTGTCCTTTTGGGAGTTTTTTTGTACCTTAAAAAAACAAAACTGTCTGTTGTCCATGACACCCCCTCCCCCAATCCACACCCACCCTCTGCACACCCCACCTCCCCACACACACCCTCACCTCATACTAACCTCCAGAGGGATGGTGCTGCAATCTTCGGTGGAGTGAGAACATGTCTGGACTCTTCAAAGCTGACCGCGAACTGAAGAAATGCTGGTAAACTGTATAATGGCATAAATGGGGAGGGGGGGTTCAACTTAGGTAGATATCTCAGCCATTGTTCTGAATTTTGGCTCCAAATTTTCAACATAGGGTTTTTGGGACCCCACCTCATGAATACATGCACTGTCTTCTCATTATTCAGCCCCAAAGGGTCACTTCATGGTCACTGTGTGGAATCACATTTCAGGACTGATTAATGAAGCAACTTTGCCATTGCTCATGAGGTGGGGTCCCAAAAAGCCCATGTTGCAAATTTGGTAAAAAAATTCCAAAAAATGAATGTTACGAGTGTGTGTTGCACAATTTCCATCCACACTCATAACTTTGACAATTTTTAATATTTTCACTCCAGATTTTTAACAATGACATTTTTTCACACCTCCTTATGAATAGTACAGCTGTCATTTTTTACATCCTGCCCAAAATATGTTTTTGCACACATGGCACACAATGGCGCAGTCACTGTGAGAAATCAATGTTTGGGGCAGATTAATAAAATCACAGTGACACTGTTCATGAGCAGTGGTCCCAAAATGCCAATGTTGAAAATTTGGTAAAAATTATCCCCAAAATAATTGCTTTACAGGCAGGGCCCACAGCTCAGCGCCATGGACACAGGTGGGAGGGAGGAGTACACTAGTCTATTCACAAAAGAAAGGGTCCTACAAGAGCTCAATAAGCTCAGGGTGGACAAGGCAATGGGACCTGATGGCATACATCCCAGGGTACTAAAGGAGCTAAGGGTGGAACTAGCAGAGCCATTATCAAAACTGTTTAGTGAGTCTCTGAGCATAGGAGAGGTCCAAGAAGAGGGCTCATATGATCCCACTCCACAAGAGTGGTAACAGGGCGGAGGCAGGGAACTACAGACCAGTCAATCTTACCTCAGTAATGGGCAAGATTATGGAGACACTCCTTAAGGAAAGTATAGTGCAACACCTGGAATCCATAGGAGCACAGGATCCAAGACAGCATGGGTTTACAAAAGGAAGGTCCTATCAGACTAATCTCATAGATTTCTTTTACTGGGTAACCAGAGTGGTGGACCAAGGGGGAGCAGTTGATGTTGCCTACCTTGACTTCAGCAAAGCTTTTGATACTGTTCCACATAGAAGATTGATTAATAAGCTGGGTAGGCTCAGGGTGGGTCAAACATTGGTCAACTGGGTGGCAAACTGGTTGATGGGCAGAAAACAGAGAGTGGTGGTAAATGGTATACAGTCAGAAGAGATGCAAGTCACAAGTGGGGTACCTCAGGGATCAGTCCTGGGGCCAGTCCTCTTCAATATCTTCATCAGTGACATAGCAGATGGACTGGAGGGTAAGGTATGTCTGTTTGCAGATGACACCAAGATCTGCAACAGGGTAGATGATCCAGATGGGGTGGGCAGAATGAGAAGAGATCTGGATAAGCTAGCAAAATGGTCAGAAGAGTGGCAACTGGGGTTTAACGCAAAAAAGTGCAAGATCATGCACATAGGGAAAAGAAACCCTAAAGCCACCTATAGGCTTGGAGGGGAGTTGCTGGCAGTCACAAGGAAAGGAAGAGACTTGGGCGTCATCATCACCAATGACCTGAAATCATCCAAGCAGACCACTAAAGCAGTAGGTAAGGCTAGAGGGATGTTGGGGTGTATTAGTAGGGGTATCACAAATCGGAAGAAGGAGGTAATAATCCCTCTTTACAAGACACTGGTTAGGCCCCATCTGGAGTACTGCGTACAGTACTGGAGGCCACACCTTCACAAGGACATTAACCAAATTGAGGCAGTCCAGAGAAAGGCAACCATAATGGTGCAGGGACTGCATCAGAAAACATATACGGACAGATTAACTGAACTCAATATGTATACCCTAGAGCAAAGGAGGGAGAGAGGTGATATGATTGAAACATTCAAACACCTTAAGGGCATTAACAAGGTGAAAGAGTCTAACATGTTTCAATATAAGAAAAATAGCAGGACAAGAGGACACAGCATGAGATTAGAGGGAAGCTGATTAAAGGGTAATGTGAGGAAGTTCTTTTTCAAAGAAAAGGTGATGGATGCGTGGAACGGCCTACCTCAGAAAGTGGTGGATATGAATACAGTGCTGGACTTCAAACAGGCATGGGATAGGCATAAGGGAGCAATACAGATGAGTATGAATAGATAGGCCATTGACAGAGCAAAGGCCAATGGCACATTCATAAGGTAGAAAAACAAATGGGCAGACTGGATGGGCCTTGCAGTCCTTATCTGCCATCAACTTCTATGTTTCTATGTGTTGCACAGTTTCTATGCACGCTCATGACTTCACCAATTTTTCATATTTTCACTCCAGATTTTTAACATTGCCATTTTTTTACACCTCCTTATGAAGAGTACAGCTGTCATTTTTCACATCCTGCCTGAAATGTGTTTTTGCACCTGTGGTGCCAAATGGCGCAGTCACTGTGTAAAATCACCTTTCGGCTAATGAACTGATAGTGCCACTGTTCATGAGGTGAGGTCACAAAAGGCCCATGTTGAAAATTTGGAGTGAAAATACCAACAAGCACCTGGGGCATTAGGGTTTCCAACTGTAACGCCCTACTCTGTAGAGACTGACAGGCGTCAGGGTGTAACCTGGGATTATTAGCTATAATGTCACATTCCACCCCACCCCCATCCCCACCCTGCAGCCAGTGACAAGCATTGAGGTGTGCCTTGGAGTCTTCTGCCCCAAAGCTCAACCCATTCTCCTATACTGCACCCATCTCAGCGTATTTCCTTATGAAATTGGATGAGCGTCAGGCCTGAAGACCCCAAGACACACTGTGACACTTGTCAACGTCTGCAGGGTAGGGTGAGGTGAAATGGCATAAGAGCTATGGCCAACGACTCAAACGCACACCCCAGTGTTTGCCAGTCTCTGCAGGGTGGGGATGGGGTTGGCATCAGTTCACTACTTCACTGCCATTCCTATTATGCATCTCTGTAACTCTTGCACTACATGACAACATTCGGCATTGACGAATGCTTGTTATTTTTAAAATTGTGTAATGAGATTCAGAAAGTTAAGTCTTTCTGACCTGTGTGGTTGTGCTGGAATGACACACTGTCATGTGATGACATCTGACCAATCACAAATCTTGCTTTATCTTGCCCAGTTTGTAATCTCTTTTATTCCAATACAGTCATAACAAATTCAACCCCACCCAGTAAAGTCACACAGGCAGAAGTTAGACACATACTGTATTATATTTAGTATTTCAGAGGACATAAACAAATAATACTGGGCAATACTATCCCCTATGTTATTCAGTGAGGTATACAAATTGAAAGACAGTGTACTATTTACTTATCCCAATCAGGAAGTCCATCTGCGATCATTTTCAGTGACACCCTGGGGGAAGGGGGACATAGCAGTAATTACGGAAGGCAATTACGCAGTCACACTGCCACACTCAAAAGATCTCAGTACAACATCAATAAATAGGTTATTTCAAAAAAATCACGTAAATACTTGTCTGACAGATATGTCATCAAACACTTTTGATAACCTCTCAATACACTTTCCATTTTATGGCACACAGGCATCTGGGTCCAACAATATGAACCTCTGCACAATGGTGGTGATGATGATATGATGTTTACTTCAGTTCTTACCGGCGGGCAAAAATGATAATATGGTATACTAGAAAACAGCAAATATGTGGACAAAATGATTATAAAATAGGCATGCATATAATTAAGAAACAATCAATTCATACACTAGTGCAATGGATGCAAATATTGTTTGTCTCTTCTCCCACACCCTTCATAGGTCATTACTTCACCATTCTATAAAGATGTGTTCCTTACTTTCATTTAGAAAATGGTCAAAGAAATTCCCAGGCTCTGACTGGTTGATAGCCCTGGCAAGGTGGGCACCTATCAGACAACAGAGCCCAAGTGAAAAAAGTGCCAACCTCAACTGAACTGATCACTAATATCATTGTGCCCATGAATGTTAAGTTTTAAATCGTTGCCAGTTTTTCCCTCACTTAGGGAGAGAGTCACCCCCCCCAATACACACACACATGCGCACGCACACACACACACACACACACACACACACACACACACACACACACACACACACACACACACACACACACACACAACCTGTGCTACATTCCCATTTTGTCAACCACCCCCTCCCATTCCAAAAATAATCTGGAATCAAGTAAAAGAATATAATACAAAAATACATGCCACGAAGTGACACCACCCATACAAACTTCCGATGCAGGCAGGTTTCTCTCTTACTACATAAAGCCAGCCACTAAATTCCAAACCACAAGCTGTCAGCTCGCATCCATAAACGGGCAAGACAACCAGGCAGAGTCCCATAGGGTGCTGTATGGCAGTTTCTCATGAAACAATGACCTGGGCATTTTTAAATTATGTGACCTCCACCATAGTAAAGCAGCAAATGAACAAGCTGTCAACAAAAGGATAAAGGAGGCTACTGGTAAAGTAAAGCATTTGCTGGTGCCATACATCATCACAACCATTCCGTACCTCCTTGGCACTTCTACAGCTCATTTGTTCTGCTTTCACCACCATGGGTCTTCCTGCTCCTAACTGCAGTACCTCTTGCACAATCACAAACCTAATAGGTATCAAAACTGCTGCCATAAACAGTGATCAGTTTCTTAGTGCCACAAGGGAAAAGTGAAAAAAAAAAAACAGAGCCAAAAGTAAAAAAAAAAAAAGCAGACTATTTCCCAGCACCCGTCAGTAAGACTGCTCACCTGCCCCCCGTTAACATACAGTACATAGTGTTATAAGTGCTACCTCTTATTTAAAAAAAAAAAAAAAAGACCTTCAATTTAACATAGAAGCATAGAATTTGAAACATAGAATTTGATGACAGATAAGGACCGCTTGGCCCACCTAGTCTGCCCATTTCTATACCTAACGGATAATCTGCTGATCCTAGTTTACAAACAGCCTACATCCTCCTACCCCCCACTAGCTTTGCCTTATGTCTGTCCCATGCATTCTTGAATTCCCCCCACTGTTTTAACTCTATGACTTCCTCAGGAAGGCTGTTCCATGCATCTACAACTCTCTCTGTGAAGAAATACTTCCTCACATTACCTCTGGGCCGTCCCCCCTCTATCTTCAAATTGTACCCCCTTGTTCTTGCATATCTCTTTTTCTGAAAGATGCTACCCTCTCGGACTTTGTTGATTCCTTGAGGTATTTGAACATTTCTATCATGTCCCTCCTTTCCTTGAGGCTATACATCTTAAGCTCCTTTAGTCTTTATTCATATGTCTTCCGTGGCAGACCACTGCACCATTTTGTTGCCCTCCTCTGGACAGCCTCCACTCTGTCTATGTCTTTGCGGAGATGGGGGTCTCCAGAACTGTACACAGTACTCCAGATGTGGTCTTACCAACTGTCTGTACAGAGGGACAACAACTTCCTGTTTTCTACTGGTGATGCCTCTCCCTATGCATCCCAGTATCCTCCAACCCTCCTTATTGCCTTCTCACATTGCTGACCCACCTTTAGATCATCTGATATGACTACCCCTGGTCCCTTTCCATTTTTGTTGTTGTCAGTATCTCACCCCCCATTGTGTACTTTTCCCCTGGGTATTTGTTTCCCAGGTGCATTACTTTGTACTTCTTTGCGTTGAATCTAAGCTGCCATACATTTGACCATTCCTCCAACCTTGACAAGTCCCTTTTCATACTTTCCACCCCACCTTGCGTATCAACCCTGTTGCAGATATTTGTGTCATCTGCAAAGAGACATACATTCCTTCCAGTTCCTCTGCAATGTCACTTATAAAGACATTAAAAAGGACTGGCCCCAGTACTGAACCCTGCAGTACCCCACTAGTAACCCCCCTTTCTTCACTGTGGACTCCATTTACTATTACCCGCTGTGTCCTGTTATCCAGCCAGTGTTTTACCCAGTCTACCACCGTGGGACCCACTCCCATGCTGGCTAATTTGTTTATTAATCTTTTGTGCGGGACTGTGTCAAATGTCTTGCTAAAGTCTAGGTAGGCCATGTCCACAGCCCCTCCCTGGTCTACTACTTTGGTCACCCAGTCAAAGAAATCAACTAGATTTGTCTGACATGACCTTCCTGCTGTGAATCCATGCTGCTTTGGGTCCTGTGCCCCACTAGCCTCTAAGTACTCAACAGTTCTTTCCTTCAGAAGTGATTCCATCATTTTTCCTACCACTGAGGTCAAACTGACAGGTTTGTAGTTTCCTGCCTCTGTCTTGCTCCCACTTTTGTGAAGGGGAATCACATCCTTCCTCCTCCAGTCCTCAGGTACCATACCATCCTCCCATGATTTATTAAAAAGGGTAGTCAATTATGTTACTAGTTCTTTCCTTAGTTCTTTTAGAATTCTGGGGTGAATCCCATCAGGCCCCATTGCTTTATACACCTTCAGTTTTAAGAGTTCTTTCAGAACCATTTCTTCTGTGAAAGGACTAATATCAACCCCCTATCCAGAGTGCTTCTATTGACTGGATTAGGTATCTCCCCCTGCTATTCCATTGTGAATACTGAGCAGAAGTATTCATTCAGTGTCCCTGCTTTTTCAATGCCGCTCTCTGCCCAACCACCTTCCTCTTTATTCAGCCTCAGTATCCCTGCCTTAGTCTTTCTTTGCTCCCTAATGTACCTATAAAAGGTTTTATCCCCCTTCTTAACCGAGTTGGCTATCTTTTCCTCAGTTTGGGCCTTTGCTATTCTGACTGCCTTCCCCACTTCCTTCTGCTTTAACTGGTACAGTTCTCTGTTCCTGCTTCTTCTGTGTTTCCTTATACTTCCTGAATGTTATCTTTTTCTCCCTAACCTTCCCTGCCACTCCTTTTGAGAACCATATTTGTTTTTTTTATTTTGATTTGTTTATTTGCTTTACACAAAGACTTGTTGCTTCTGTGATGGTGGTTTTGATGTTTCCCCATTCTTGCTCCACCCCACCTTCTTGCCCATTTGCTAGTGCTTTTCTGAGGCACTCTCCCATTTTGACAAAATTAGCCCTCCACAAGTCCAGTACCTTCACTTTTGTATGGCTTGACTCTACAGCTAAGTTTATCGTGAACCACTCTGGTTGTCGCTTGTTCCCAGATGGCTACCCACTTCAAGATCGGATATCCTCTCTCCATCCCCATTTGAGAGTACGAGGTCTAAGATTGCTCTCTCCCGAGTGAGTTCCAAAACTAGCTGTCTGAAGCATGCTCCCTGTAGGGCATTGAGAATGGCCCTGCTCTTGGATGTAGCTGCAGCAAAGGTGCTCTAGTTAACATTTGGCATATTCAGGTCCCCCATCAGCAATATCTCCCCATTCTCTGCCATCCTAAGGATGTCTTCTATCATTTCCTTGTCCATTTCCTCCACCTGAGATGGGGGTCTGTATACAACCCCTGTGTGGATTGTGGTGCCATTTCCAGTCTCCAGGGTGACCAACAGTGCCTCCTCTCCTCTCCTCACTGTTTACCCTTTAGTTCTATTGCTTTTATCCCTTCCCTTACATAGACAGCTACTCCTCCTCTTCTTCTTCCCTCCTTGTCTCGCCTATAGATTGTATACCTTGGCATGTTGACATCCCAGTCTTGGTTCTCTGTGTACCATGTTTCTGTGACTGCCACAATATCCAGGCATCCCTCTTCCATCAAGGCCACCATTCCAGGGAATTTTTTTACCTAGGCTATGAGCACTGGTACTCATTATCCTCCATTTTTTATGGCATTGGTTATTTTTGCCCCATCCCTGTCCTTACTGCCTTTGTCTTTTTCTCCATTTACCCCTGCCCTTCTCCCTATCAACTGCTCTTTCTTGGTGTTTGCCTTACTAACTACCCTGATTTTTTGGGAGGGCTAGGATTTCCCTTATACTTTTTAGTACCTACCCCCTTGGCTAGTTTAAATGCTTGCCAATTAAGCATTTAAACCTATCACCTATGATCCTGGTTCCCCTCCTGGATAGATGCAGACCATCGCACCAGTATCGGCCTGCCTCCCTCCAGGTAGAGCCCCAGTACCCAATGAAGACAAATCCCTGAGCTCTGCACCAGTTTTTCAACCAGTCATTAAATTTCATGGTGTGGAGTACCCTATCCTCATCCATGCCATAGTCAGGTAGCACTTCGAGAAAGTTACCGTGTGTGCTACTTGTCTAAGGCCTCTCCCAACTCCACAAACTCTTGTTGCACTGCTCTGATCCCATTCTCAACCAGGTCATTTGTCCCTAGGTGGATAATGACATTCAGATCACTCCCCCTTGCAGCTGCTCCCGTGATCCTGAGTATTTGTTTCCTGTCCCTCCATGCCATGGCACCAGGCAGGCACCTTACCTCCCTTTCCCCTTCCTCCCCCAGTTCTACCCCCTAACAATTGAGTCCCCCACCAGGAGTTGTTTCCTTCCCCTGTGGGGTCCGGTGTCACCCTCCTGTGGGTCTCTACTGTGGAGGTTCCCAGCATCCTCCTTGGTCTCCACTGTGGGTGCCTCCATAGGGGGACCATGTTCCACCAGAGAGGCAAATGAATTGTAGAGAGGCAAAACTGGAGGGATGTGCCTCTGTTCCACCACCCTCACCCTCCCTGAGCCCACTGTGGTCCAACAACTCCTTTTTCTTAGCAACCTCTGAGGTAGTAGCAGTGGCATGGGTGGTCTCTGTGTGGGGGACCAGGTTTCCCGAATCCTTGCCAGGTCAGCATGGAGATGAACAACCTCCTCCCTCAGACCAAAGAGGTGCCTGCAAATAGGCAGCAATACAGTCTCCAGAATGTCCCCAGAAGACTGCTGCTCCACAGCCAGTGCATTGCACCACTCTCCACATGTCTGTGCCCCTTCCTGTTACAGATGCTTTTCTTTTTTTTTCTTTTTTTGTTCTTGTTTTAGTGTGTGCAAGCATGTGAGTGCCTCTACCCCCTATTCAGTGTGCTGTGCCTTTAAGGATATGAACAGGTGCATGTTGTTAGTTTTGGGGGAGTGATGTCATAACCACTACTGTAAAGGAAGTTATGCACCTGGTGTGGGTGGGGTGAGGGCAGGTGGGTGGGAGTAAACCTGTACCCTCCAGAAACAATCAACTACTACTCTGACCCTCCATCCCGGAGAGCGCTTTCCTTCTTTTCAGACACCTATCTGACATAGGTTAAGTAACAGATCTAGTCACAAATGACTGCAAATATCTCCCAGCTACAGTTCCTCCCTGGCAAATTAAAGTTAAACTAAGAAAAGTCAACCCCAAAACAGAGAATCAATACTAGTTACTTACACGGGTCCAAAAAGTAATAATTCAATTCAGTGTACTCTAGTAAATAACCTCCTTAATTTAAGGAAGCTTTGGCTGCTTTCTCTCTCTCTCTCTCTCTCTCTCTCTCTCTCTCTCTCTCTCTCTCTCTCTGTCTCAGCAGACAGAGACCACAAACAACTCCTGTTTTAAATCCACAATTCAACTAGGCCCCTTTCAGCGCCTCCCCTTAACAGACACCTATTTGACAGAGGTTAAGTAACAGATCTAGTCACAAATGACTGCAAATATGGGGAAGGGGGCTAGGATTTTCCTTGTCCTTTTCAGTGCCTCCCCCCTTGGTTAGTTTAAAAACTTGCCAATGAAGCATTTAAAACTATCACCTATGATCCTGGTTTCCCTCCTGGATAGATGCAGGCCATTGTACCAGTATAGGCCTGCATCCCTCCAGGTAGAGCCCCAGTCCCCAATGAAGCCAAATCCCTGAGCTCCGCACCAGTTTTTCAACCAGTCATTGAATCTCATGGTGCGGAGTACCCTAGTCTCATATGTGTCATAGACAGGTATCACGTCTGAGAAAGTTACCATGTGTGCTACTTGTCTAAGGCCCTTCCCCAACTCCACAAACAGCTACAGTTCCTCCCTGGCAAATTAAAGTTAAACTAAACTAATATTTTCCTTTTCTGTTTGAGACCGTAACTCCACATCCCCGATGCCCCGCAACCTCAAAAGACTGAAGTACTCCACAAGACACCGGCAAATGCAATATCTCCTGCCATATTGATGCCTCTAATTCGGAGTGTTCACACTGTGTTTTCCATCATCCAATTCTGTAAGCATGCTGCTTAAACTTAAAAAAAAAAAATTTAGACCGCTGCCATCCCACATCTAACCTGTATATTTTCATTTTCTGGTTTAAGGATGCAGACTTGAGCAGCTAACATCTTTCGACCAAGCAGAAAAAAAAAGTCTTGCAAAAAAGGGCATAGAACTGTTTAAAAAAAAAAAAAAAAAAAATGCAAACAATGCCAACAAACTGCTGGGGTGAAACTGTACAATAAACTCCATCTGTAGTTCTGGAAGTTATGGTGGTGGGGATAACTACTGTACAACAGAATGGCTCTCTGAGGAGGGAGCAACACATGATGGAACAGCATGAAAAAAAGAGAGGGACTACTTTACTAGCAACAGTTTTTTTCCTAGTCTTTCTATTCATTTAAAACTAATGTCCTCACTTATTTTATTAGTTAATTAATCCTAACACAGATGCCCATTTTCTAAGTAAGCTATAATACCTGACAGGGTGGGTGATATGGGCAATACCAGTCCTTCCAGGGGCTATAAGGCCCTCCATCTGCGGTGTCGGGCCTCATTACACCCCTGGGTAGTCTGGTATTGCCCAATACTGCCAACTCTGTTGGGTATTATTGCTTACTCAATACAAGCCTACTCCATTGGTTATACTGAATAATTATTGATTCAAAGGTAGCTTAGCTCATTATACCATGGACTACATTCCCATAGACAGCTAGTAGTAATACAGTGCAAAGCAGTTAAAACTGCACATCTGTGCACCCAGCTTTTGTCCATTGTATCTTGTGTACATTATATTCGAAGGATATGGAGGGATCTGTGTGAGAGTGAATAAGAATCTATTGTAATATGTAAAAGATTAGTCAAAATCCAGCCAATGTTTTTTCTGTATACTATGTGTTTATTTAAAATCATTTAATACTCTGGGAGTATGAGTTTTTTAAGGAAATTTACTGCTGAAGATAATAGGAAAATAGTAAACTTGGTGGCTGGCTGCTGAGGTTCCAAGACAATAAAAACAAAATGCAATTGTTACTGATTTTCATTATTTTAAGAAATGTAATCTCAGTTCTAAAGCTGCCAACTCTTCTCACCAGCCCTGTATTCCACCTTTCCCTAAAAAGCATTGAAATGCTAATAAAAGCTTCATACTGCCAGTTATAAGCAAAGTTGCTGTCCCTTACAGTATATTCAGAGCAAAAATGTATTAAAGAGCACCTTTCATGCTCTTTCTGAAATCCCCCCAGAACCATAGAATTTCTGTTATGGACTTCGTAGTTGAAGGCTGCATTTGAATATTTTTTATAATAACCTGGCTTTATGGGTGGAAGGGATCATATTTTGGATCCTTGGAGCCAAGAGACAGATACCTTCCATGTCCCTATTTGGAGATACACCCCAGCGCTCTCATGTTTTGTGATGCAATAGTGGGGAGAACATGGGGGTGCACTCCATTAACTTCAGTGGGGCTACTTTTTCAGTTGCGGTTTGTTAACATTCTAAATGCCAAATTTGTATAAATCAAGGCCACTGCTTAACTAAGGGGGCCATTCTTAGTTAAGTGCTGGCCTTGATTTTTACAAATCGGGCATTTAGAACATCAGAAACTGTGACTGAAAAAGGAGCCATCTTGAAGTCAAAGGAGCACACTGCCGTGCTCTTCTTACTATTGCATCCCAAAACATGAGAGCACGGGGGTCTGTCTCCAAATAGGGAAGTGGAAGGAATTGGGCTTTCAGTTCCATAGAGCCAAAATACGATCCCTTCCACCCCTAAAGCAAGCTTATTAAAAAAAATGCTTGAAATGCAGCCTGCAACTCAAAGGTGCTTAAATGAGATTGTTTCCCTTGTAACCAATAGGCCATTATTGCCATGTCAATTATAATGGAGTGAACTGTACACGCTATTAAATATATAAAATACAACTCAAATCTATATTGTTTATATACTGTACATGCAGTAGTGCCCCTATGGATTGTTTCCTTGGGGTCCCTTGCATAAAAGACAAGACTCAGTATATCAGACACATACATACACAGACAAAAAACTTTTAACAAAAGCAGCAAAGGAAATTCCAAGAATTAATAACTGAATAATGCAAACACTTGTTTTAAAGAAATCAAACACATTTTTTTTCAAATGTTTCTTAAGATTGATATGGAGGAGGCCTGTCTGATGTTAATGTAGTTGTGAGTATTTCTTTTTTTTTTTTTTCTTCCAGCTGCTTAGAAAAGCAACTGAAAATGCTCATTCACCTGCTGACTTGAGTTATAAATGAGCATTGAACAGTCCATCACTCCCTCCTCAGATCTAACAGTATAGCATTAGGGCATATGGTGTCAAGGGAGGTCAGAAATTCCAGTAAGAACTTTGCCTGTCAAGAACAGAACCTCATCTTATAAGAAAATATTTCTTCTAATATAAGCTATGTTTAACACTACCCCTGCCCCCAAATGTCTAGTTCAGTTTTAACTCTTTCATGCTTGTAGACCTAGAGGGAATCCTTATCTCCTTAGGCCACATACAGTAAGCACAATAAGTCATTTCAGAGTGTTGATTGCACTTGTTTTACCACGCTTCAAGGGACAGTGTCATTCCTTCCAATGCCCCTGGTTGTGCATTAAAACCTGAGTTGCAGTTTTTTTCTTCAATAACTTCAAACTCATTGTACCCTGGGTGGCCATTTTGTAGCAGGTTAAGCAATGGATGGTTTGGACTCTGAAGGGAGCTGTTGGAAGTAATGACTGACCGCTCAGTGTAATAATGAGAATGAAAGTCCCTGCTCTGTCCATACCCTAGGCTTTACTAATGCACAGCCTTCCCACCTATTGCTCCTTCTGAGGCCATAGTGGCCAGACAAATTGGTTTTTGCATTGGCCTTCCTCCTGTCTCTAACCACAGTAGCTTTACTATGATTCCTTTCTTTGCATTTAAGAATCAACAAAGTGGTAGTGATATTAGTCCTGCTAGAAATGTAGGGAAAAATGAATTAGTTACAGGTTAGCATTTTTTTTTTTTTGGACTAACGATTACAGTAAAACTTGAAATGTTCACTGTAGAACAATGTTCACTATTTTTGCTGAAACACTAATTTGTGTCAAAAAAATCTGCACTAATTAGAACTATTAGTTTTTTTTTTTCCATTATGGTGAATGCTAATGACCTAGCACTAAATTAAATTTATAAATTATGGTTGCAATTGTGTTTGCACTAAAATTATGTTCCCTGAAAATAACTAGTTTTAAAGTATTTTGAAGACTAGTCTATGGCTTGCATTCTTTTTATCAGATCCATGAATTCCATACCAGATTTGCAAGTTTGTTGTTGATTCAAATCAGATGTAAAGCAGCCTGTTTGAACATCAAAGTGCCAGAGAGTTAACTCAGAGCAGTAAAAGCTAGAAAGGAGGGTTGTACATTGTTCCCTCCATTTAATGTCTCTCAGGAAAAAGGCAGTGGTGTGAAACAACTAATATTGGTGATCCTGATGGTCAAGTGGCATGGAGGGCTGAGGCGCTGGTGCCTTACCTCCAACTTTGCCAGTGACCCAGGTTCAGGAATGGATGCGGGTCACTCAGGGGTCAGCTGGGGGATTGAGCATCCCAGGTACAGCTCACCTCTCTCGGGGGGGGGGTTACCACAACCTGCTGCAATACTGCCCCCTGTAGATGTCTGGGTGGCAATGCAGGTCTGAGTGCATTTGTACATAGACAGTAAGAAGAAACAGCTCAAATGCCACACTGCAGTTGCCAACAAATGAACGACAAAAACTTACAAGGCAGAAGTCGGCAATCTGCGACACTTCCAAATGGATGCACAGGATCCAATCCAGATGTAGGAAAAAGCAGCTTTACTAATCCATAGATCCGTCGATAAAAATCAAGTAAACAGCATGCAAACAATTAGGACAAAATCCAAAGATGGCTACTCCCTCCCCAGTGATCACATCTCACTGAGTCTACAT
Source organism: Neoceratodus forsteri (assembly GCA_016271365.2). Taxonomy (NCBI): domain Eukaryota; kingdom Metazoa; phylum Chordata; order Ceratodontiformes; family Ceratodontidae; genus Neoceratodus; species Neoceratodus forsteri. The sequence goes on along the minus strand of CM057452.1, from coordinate 975,208,098 downwards.
TTGTACAAAAAGCCATGCCTAGATGTGTCGGGATGTCTCACCCGCCCATGCATTGCATAGTCCAGGACCTAGGGGAAACCTACAATCAAACAGGAAAAGTGCCCTTGGCCAAAGAATGAAGTCCAGTCCTTCACAGGCCCCTCACCTGTGGTCAGACACCTTACCACAGTCCAGAAGCTGGATGTCTGCATAAAGGTATGTCCCAGAGAAGCCAGGTGACAGGGCTGAGGGGACCAGACAGAGGGCGGTGAGCCAAGGGTGATAAGGGGGCATAAAATGTATATAGAGAAAAAAAAGGTGGCCTTGATGGCCCAGCATCAGTGCATCATGCAGGCTACCCCACTTGGGAGCAAACTTGAGTGGCCACATCGGGAAGCAGGACAAGTGTGGAGGGTTAAGAACAGGACAAAACAGCACACACTCTTGGCAACAACAACCAAAATAAATATTTTATTTGAATGGTGCAAAAAAATGCTGCTCAACTACCCCTAGCAAAGTGGCTTATTTTGGGTTCTCAAGAGCGGAGGGTTGCTGGTAAGTTCTGCCACCACAGTGACCCCTGTGACTGGGACAGGGAGTATGTTCCTGCTGCAGGAAGGCACTGTGCATGCACAAGGCCACCAAGCAAGCTGCTTTCACATGAGGGAAGGAGGTAGGAAACCAAATGAAGAAAATCCTTTGACAATCTATAATGAAGGTCTGGCCCCTGGACTCCACTGTCTAGTGCCTGCCAGAACTGAATCCTAGTTATCACAGTGGAAAGCCTCAAGGAAGAGAGGAGAATCGCAGGGCTCCCAGATCAACAGGGATTCCTGTATTTTCAGAGATTTGGAGCCATCTACAGGGAAATTCTTCCCATAGACTTGCATTAGTTAAATTAGAAAACAGAGGAATTTGGCTTCCATTGGAAATAATGTAATCTACAGGAAAACAGAGAAAAATTGCCCTGCAGTTACAGGAAAAAGGCAAACTTAATCTGGGAGCACTCCAGAGTCCCTTCCACCAAGGGGAGCACATGGAACTAGTTGGCAGGGTGCCGGACCTTGGGGGGAAGATGGAGCCACAGGGCTTAAATAGGATATATCCCTGGTAGATGAGTATGGATGGGAGAAAAAAAAATCAGGTTGACAATGTAGCCTAGTGGTTAGAGTAATGAGCTGTGAATAAGTTTGGTACATCCAGCAGACCTGGGTTTGATTTCCATAACCTTCACCTGCATATTGTGTGACTCTAAGTAATTCAGTTACCCAAACCAGTGATCCCAGGTCATCCCTGAATACAGGCACTTGTGCCTACTGGGGTCTTACTCAAAGAATAAAAAAAAAAGAAAAAAAAGATGTAAAAAACATTCAAGGTTAGTGTGAATTTACTTTTAGTGATGGATTGTGGTGAACCATAAAAGATACCACAGTTGGTGTGACTGGAAATCAAAAACGCAGGTTAAAACAAATGTTAATCCATTCAATGTAGTATTCAGGAAAGTTGTATGGAAACTGTGTCTCTTTCTCCCATACAGTGTATTTGCTTCTAATACTAATTACATGCTTACTGGATGTGATTATCCCTTGCTAGTGACATTAAAGTCTGTTGCTTCTGAAATTAATATGATGTTACAAGATGTGAATTATGACCTCAACTAGGGATTTATCATCAGAAGCAGAAAGATTACAAGAGAGACAGGCATGTTTACACTAACCTTTCATCAGTGTTTTAGCACTACTAGAATGCCTATACCCTATGTGATGTGACTTCTAATTATAAAGATGATGTTAATGCCCATCGTTGACTATGGTGATATCTTTATGGGGTCTTTGCCCCCACCTGTCTTGGTAAACTGGATCTTACAGTATGTTAAGTCATAAGGCAATATTTGTAACAGATACCCCTAAGATACCCATAGGTGTGTGTCCTTATAACATGTTAAGGTGGTCATATCTTAAAGTAAGACAAACTGCACATATCCTAAAGTTCCTGTGCCAACAGAAAGTTCCAAGTTAAATCCCTGAACTTTTGTTCTAAAGACTGATTTGAGCTGGGGTTATGGTCCTCTGGGATTATGGAATTTGTGGTTTAGCTACAAAAAGCATCAAAGTATAAACGTTAAAGTAGCAGTGACTTTAGGTTAAGTACATCACACTTTTGGACTCTTTACCTATGAGTCTATCTTGTGGTGATCCTGCCCTCTTTGGCCACCTACATTACTGGTTGGAAGAATGGGAAGTAAAAGCCTGTGTTGCCTGTGGTAATTTCCCTGTCCCATTTTTGTGATTTTATTGTTCATAATTGTATATCTTACGTGTGCGGTATGTGTATTAGTACAGTATGTAGCATCATGTTTTTAATTATGTTTAATGTTATTGTAATGATGTAATGGAACTCTGAGTATCACGGATGTAACTGGAAATTAGCTTTCAGCTCATATGATGTGCCATCATCCTGTTCAGGTTAGATTAAACACAATTGTAATTAATTGATTTGACTGAACAGTCACACAACACTGCCACTGGAAATGATGCACTATGGAAAGTGTGGATGTACCAGAAAATGGATCCAGCTTGTTCAGCATCCCCAGGGAGCTGAAACAGCACATACCAATCTGTGAGGGTAAATGCAGTTATAGATTCTGTTTCCATGAACCTGTCCCTAGTGCAGATATTCTAGCTGAACAGACATTCTGCAGGGCAATCTATTCTGCTCCAAGCAGTATACTTTCTGCTGTGCTTATTTACTTTTGCCATACTGTTCTGAAACCCTCAAGAATACAACCTTCCCAACCAATTTCTTTGTGAGGTATCAGTGCCCACCTGAGTCCAGTGTGTGTGTGTGTGTGTGTGTGTGTGTGTGTGTGTGTGTGTGTGTGTGCAAGCCATGCATGTGCATGTGTGTCTGCATGCATGCATGTGGCTGAGAGATAAAAACAAAAACAGAAAACTTTTAGGTGCATCAAGGTTCAGACAATGTGACCTATACTAGAATTAAATTCCCAGTCTTCTAAACACAATGCACCATATGCTGGTATTGCATAGACTGAGTCAAAGGACCCTCCCTTTGACTTTGTCTTTTTGACACTGTTAACACACGAGTGAACTCTGGAACAATGCAAGCAGGTAATCCTTGGAATAAAATTAATGATGGTCCTGTTCAGACCTATGTAAATACAGCGTTATTGGATAAGGAGGTGTCATTTTGTGCTACGTTGCATAATAGGGTCTTATACCCATTTATTAGACCCTATTTTCCAGATCTGTGAGTTAGAAAATAGCCATTTAATGTAGCATCACTGCACTGGACTGGAAATGAGTTCATTGAGAACTAAGCAGATTCATACAGGCAGCACATGACTTGATAAGGTTAATGCAAGAATTTCCGAAGCACATCTATAACTGTAATTGGATAATGCTTCACTGCAATACATTTCTCAACATATTTATTGCTGCACCACGTAGCACACAGAGAACTGGTACTGTATATCTGGTGATTTTTAAAATCTGTATTTTATTTTTGACAGATCTTTCAACATTTATTGATTGGTTGGTTTCCAAATATTTCGCTGTACTTTGTTTTGCCATAGAATATATGTTGGACTTTTGCATTACAAAAGTGGGGAACAAGTAAAAATAGAATACCATTTGTATTTATTTTCTTTATTAGTTCATATGTGTTGCAGAATCTGGACATGTATGATTATGTGAACAAGTTGTATTTGAAAAAATACATATAATATACATTACTAGATCTGACATCTATTGACCTGTGTGTGTGATTTTTAAATGGGATCTTTTATTCTACCAAATGCAATTTTGTAAAATGTTTCTTTAAGAATTGGAGTATTTTATTAAACTTTTCAGCAATATTTTATGCCTACAAAAAAATGACTATCTGTGAACATCACGCAGCTGTATGTTCAAGAATCAGTAGTTTTGCAGGCATTATTTTGGCAAACTTTAAAGTGTACAGTACATCCCTATTACCAGACCTGGAGGAGGGACTGAGCATTTTAATTGCAGCACATGCTGCTTTTTCCCATGAAATCACCACACCATGAAATTGTCCATTATTTCTAAATGGGCACAGTAGTGTCACAGATTAGGCTAGGTCAAACAAGCTTTTTAGGATTCCACTGGGAAGAACGTACAGCCAGTCACTTGTACACTTACTTACTTACTTTCTGTATGTACTGTACGTATGTATGTATGTATTTATTGACATATTTTATGGGATGGCCTACAGTATTAAGCTTGGAGGCTTGTTTGCAATAACGTCCTGCCTAAGATGGCTAACATTTCCACTGACAATGATACATGACTACATATCACTGCATAATGCACATTAATATATTTAGACAATATGGTGCATGTTCTGTTTTTGTTTTATGTTATGTCTCCCACTTTAGGCACATGTGGCATCTGTTTCAAAGCGTTTTTGGGGTAGAGCTTATTTTTCTTAGAAGTTCATTGAAATCTTCCAAAAGAGGTCAGATGAATCCAGTTTTTGCAACAAGTACTATTTTACCATTACAGTTGCAACTGTTTTAGTAGCATCGACATGAAACAGCACAGAGTCCACCCTGTGCTGGATTTTTATCTCCTCTGAAGAGTTGGGCAACAGTCAATAAATAGATCCCATGCCCCATACAGAATGTTAAAAGCCATTTAGTTAGTTAATTGATTAGTTGGTTAGTTAGTTATTGGCATTTGATAACAAGAAAATGCTCACTGAGCCAAGGTTCATTTTCAGGCGTGAGTCGTGACCTTGAGGGAGGGGAAGGGGGAAAACAATGCATACAGAGGTAAAGTACAGTCAAAATTAACAATAACATAGAACAGGCAGAATGAACAACCAAATGGCAATAAATACAGTAGGACGTTTCAGACATGTGCAGTAAGGGTTTGAGCACATAATATGTGCAATCCATGACAATACATATATATATATATATATATATCTATAGTGGGAAATTTACAGACAGATATGCAGTGAAGCTGTACTGGCAGTAAGTGCAGTAGTATATACAGCAGTCATGATACAATCAGGAAAGGGTGGAGGAAGACTCTCTAGGAATTACTGTACCTGAGGCAGAGCAGGCTTACTAGCCACACACATAAAATAAGCATTGAAGCAGAGGCAACAAACAACACAGGAGAAGGGTATGGGCATGGACTAGACTGGCCACGGTCAGGGAAAGAACAAGAGGGAGTGAAAAAAAATATCGACTGATGCTTGAGTGAATGAAAGGAAGAGCAGAGATGAAGTGTGGGGAAGAAGTTGTTGCAGAGGAAGGGAAGATGAAGGAGAAAGTGGAATACCCAGCAACAGATTTCCAGTAGGGAATGGCATAGGTGCAAGATTCCCTAGAGTGAAGTGAGTAGGAGGCAGAGCTCACAGGAGAGAGGAAGGAGGAGAGAAGGAGGAGGAGAATGAGAACAAGTATTTCAAAAGGTAAGATGTACACTGAATGAAGCAGCAGGAAGCAAGAGGCGGAATCAAGAAATTGATGTAAAGGGAGCAGTGGTGGATATGAGAGGGGGAGTTAGAGATTAAATGGAATAAGGCATTGCAGAGAGTGTCCAGTGTGGTGATAGAGGAGATAGGGCTGGCATCATAGATCACATCCACATAATCGAACACTGGGAATACCATTCTATTGACAATTTTCCAGCAGACTAGGAGTGGTAGGCAATCTTTTTTGCTACAGAGGGTACCAAGTTTGGGATGGAGCTTCTTGTGAACAGCATCAATATGGCTGGAGAAGTTGCATCTTCCATGCAGTCACACCAAGGTATTTGAAATCAGGGACAACTTCAAGCTGGGTGCCATCTAAGACTAAGCCGAGAAGAGCCTTGCAAGCTTATGGCTTGTGCCAAAGATAATGGACACCATCTTCTAGGCATTGACCCAAAGGTGGCGGCATTGGAACCAGCACTGGCCATTACTGAAGCCACGCTGAAGCAATGTTTGCAGGGCAGAAACTGAGGCACTTGAGGCATTAAGTATAGTATCATCTACATACATATGAATATGCAAGCTGATGTAAGTTGAGGGGTGATAATTAAGGAAGATAGAGAACAGAATGGGATCTAGTAAGGATCCTTGTGAAACCCCAGACTGAATAGGGAGGGATGGAGGACAAGGCATTACCAACCTGGACTGACTAGAGGCAGCCAGAAATGTAGGAATTGAACCAGCAGACAGCCAGAGCAGAGAGATCATTACCTTCTGGCTTAACCAGAAGGAGGGAGTGGGCTGCTATGTCCAAAGGCCTTGGCAAGATCCATGAAAATGGCAGAGGTGACGTGCTCCTTTTCCATCCCCTTAATGGTAAAGTAATTGCCATGTAGGAGTCAGGTCAAGTTTATTGCAGAAATTACTTCATTGAGCAGGCTCATTCACAAGGAGGTCCTGAACATAAATCAGTAACATATACATAAACCAGCAACATGTACAGAGATCATAAATCAGCAACAAATACAGAGACAGCAGGGAATAGTATAGACAGTCTTGGGACATAACATACAGTGCCAAAGTACAATTTATACATGACATATGCAATATATACAAAATAAATAATATATACAATATTTACAAAGTAACACTATAAATCACCTAGTATACTAGGAGGCTGCCAGACCAAGAACTTGAACACAAAGCCCTAGTGAATAAAAGAGGATGAGGGAATAGAAAAAGAGATCAAGGTGGGATATAAGAGGAAGGATGGGAGCAGGGAGGGTGAGTGGAAAGGAGGAGACAATGGATAAAAGGCAAGGCTTAGGCCTAGAAGCGACTGCATATATCTTTCACGTTTCTTGTGGCTAATGCTTTAAAGAAATTAGCAGAAACAAGGCTGAAAAGTTTAAGGACAGACTGCAGTTTGTTCCAGGCTGCAGGGAGTGCATAGGAGATTGCATGCTTACCAAAGGAGGTACGAATCATAGGAACATCAAGGAGGATAAAGTCGAACTTCCTAAGGGAGTACGAGCAATGGGAGATGTGGATTAGTGAGGCTATATATCCTGGGAGCTTATTCAGCAGGATTTTAAGCATCCAGGTTCCAGAGTGAATCAAGCGTCTGATTGACAAAGAAGTTCAGCCAACAGCTGTGTATAGGTCACAGTGGTGGGTACGGAAAGGAGCTGTGGTAATGAACCGTAGGGCTCGATGATAAAGGATATCCAGTTTGTTCAGGTTGGTAAATGAGGTGGAGTTATAAATGAAGTCACCATAATCAAGTAGTAGAAGGAAGGTGGCCTTGACAAGTCTAGTTCTATTCTCAGTCGGAAAGAGGGACCTGTTTCTGAAGAAGAAACCTAGTCTGGCTTTGAGCTTGCTAGACAGGTTGTCAATGTGGGTGTTATAGGAGAGCTTGCTGTCGATCCATATGCCTAGGTATTTAAATTTGGAAACCACCTGGAGAGGTTCACCTAGACAATTGAGATATTTAACGGGTTTGGAGAAGAGGAGGGGGTGTTGTTAAGGGTAAAAAAACATGGCCTTTGTTTTTTTGGCATTAAGCACAAGCTTTGAGTTAATGTGGTTCAGTTCAAGCTGTGCAAAGTCGGCTTGAAGTTCATCCCTGACTACGGACGAGGTTGGTTTGGATGTATACAGAACTGTATCATCTGCAAAGAAATGCAGCTTAGAGTTAGTGATATTGGCGTTGAGATTGTTGATGTAGCTACAAAAGAAAATAGGGCCTAAAATGTATCCTTGGGGAACACCCCTGGTATTAGGGAGAGACGCTAAAAATAAGCCATCAGCTTTGATTTTCTGGACTCTACCTGAGAAATTAGCTGGTGAACCACTGGGCTGTTTAGGGAGTGGCTCCTAATTTAACAAAACTATTGATAACAAGGTTGTGGTCGATGGTGTCAAAGGCCTTGCTGAGATCAAGGAAAACGGCACCTGTGACCTTTTTGAATCGTGAGCTTTAACCCAATCATTAGTTACTTTAGCAAGGGCAGAGATGTTGCTGTGGTTGGGCCTGAAACCGGATTGGGCAGGGTTGAGGAGGGAGTAGCTTTCAACATGGTGTTTTAGCTGGAAGTAGATACATTTTTTCAAGATTTCGGATACTATAGGCAAGGTGAAATGGGTCTATAATTATTTAAGTAACATGGGTCACCAGATTTAAATAATGGAATGATATGTGCAGCTTTCCAGCAGGTAGGTGCTGAGGCGGTGCAAATGGAGAGGTTAAAAATGTGAAGTATGGGGGCAGTAAGGTGGAAATAACCTAGTTTTAGGAAGAATGGTTCAAGCCCATCTTTGCCACCACCCTTCCTAATGTCTAATTTGGAGAGGAGGTCCTCTACTTCTTTGTAGAAAACAGACTGCAGCTGGAAAGGGTGAGGTAAGGGGGGAGCTTGGAGAGATTTGTTTTCCTGGGTGGGAACTGACAAGGCCAATGTAAGGAAAAGAATTGAAAACCAACCCGGCAGTGGCAAAGTGAGAATTAAGTTTCTCAAGGATCTGGTCATGGTTTTCGATGATAATTCCGTTGGCATTGATCTTAGTAGAAATGGAGGGGGCAGTGTGGCGACCTTCTATTGGCTTGATGGTTTTCCAAATTTTAATTACATTCCTGCCAGCCTGTTCGATAGAAGTGATGTAGTAATTTGCCTTAGTGGTACGTATAAGTTTAATGCAAGCATTCCTTGCTACTCTAAATGCCTGCCAATCAGAAGGGCTCTTGGTACACCTGGCTCGGGACCAGAGTTTATCATGGTTTGTAATAGCAACTTTGAGGTCCTGCGTAAACCAGGGGTGAGATAATTTGTGCACTCAGGCTTTAATGATGGGGGGGCATGTTTGCTGGCAATACAGGTAAGTTTATCATTAACGATATCGACTGCCTCATCTGCCATTTTGGCTAAGTAGAGGCTTTGCCAATTTATATTACTTGGGTCCAACAGGTAGCTCTCAGGGTTGAACTTATGGAAGGACCGTTTTGAAATGAGTCTGGGCAAGGAGTGGGCCTTACAATAGGCCCTGGTGCAGACCACAATCCTGTGATCACTCATGTCATTATGGAAGACAGCGGATTGCATGATTTTATGGGTGGCATGGATTTTATGGAAACCAGACTGGAAGGGAGCTAGGAAGCTAGAGGATTGGAGGAAGGTAGAACGTTGGTTGTAGACAAGCTTTTCTTGCAGCATGGCAAGAGCAGGTAGCTGTGAGATAGGCCAGAAATTACCCAATAACTCCTCTCCCCCAAAGTTCTGTCTTATGTACTTTACACAGAAAGATTCCTGAGTCTTCACTTTTAGTGCAATTTGTATGATCATGGGATGTCAGTCAAAAAGGGTGCACAGCAAATTAAATAACTAAAACATTCATTATGTTATCCACATATTCCTTACCGATATACAAAACATAAAATTTAAATGATAGCAATGATTTCCAAATGAAATGATGTTACCAAGTGATGGCTGGCGGGTAGGTTAAAAGTGAACACCTCCATATCAGGCTGCACTTTATAAATGTGAGACAAGGAGGAGGGAGGTCTTTGCATAAAAGGAGAATGAAACAGCAGGACCTCCACTCATATCAGCAAGGTAAATATAAAAATAAATGTAGAACAGTGCAGGACTTGACCAAATGGGTCACTGTGAAGCAGTGGTTAGACTTTGTCAAATCTCAGTTGAGGTTTAATCATTAAGAACTCCTGTTTAAAACATGATGACAAGAAAAAAATAGTTAAAGATAAAACCCCTTAATTATAGACCTTTTGGGCAGTATCAGGTGCGGGGCACACTGGACTTGGTTGATTCATATTCGTTACTGACCGGGAGCACCCTAAAATATGACTAAACTGATTAATCTAGCTAGGGTTGAGCAGGTTATAGCTTGAACTTGTAAATGGCATTAGCCCATTCCAAGACACGGCTGATGGCCACATCATATATTTTACTGACATTTGTCCATATTTTGTTGCATTTCTTCTAGGAACAATGAGGCCACAATTATACACAGCATATTATCAGGGGCCAAACTGTCAAAGTCTCAGTTTTGTCATTCACCATAAATATGGCATATATTCGTTGCTATTCTTACAACTTTTGCCAAAAACAGGAATTTAAAAATTCAAATGCTCAGATGCATGTGGCATATGTGTTACACTTATGTGACACATAGGCTTCCCTATATTAAAATGCCATGCAAAAGCGGACAAGGGAGGCCAGTGTGGTGTTCACAGACTCTTCCAGACAGACATAACACAGCTTTCCTGACGCTATTCCACTGTGCATGTGGAACTATATAAGGGCAATGGCAAGGGGTGTATCGGAGGTGGGGCAACAATATCTGGCAGGCACAAAGCCAAATACTGTATAGTACCATACATGTGATACCTGCTACAGTGGATATATGCTGCAACAGTGGAGACCATGCCAAAAGGGCTACACATCCCTTTGCAATGGCATACTGCAAAGCAAGGAGAATCCCACCAGCACCTTGAGCTGGCCCTTACCCAGCCCTCCTGCTTGCCATGATGGTTGGGGCACATGTTAAGAGATCTGCATGTTTTTCTGTTTCAAAAATATGTGCCACTCCAATAAGGATACGGCCGTCCTGGCTACAGACTGTCATAACCCATGATCCCCTGCTTCTGCCGAGTGTGACATTCACTTTATGGCATGACTAGGTAACCAATTACCTAGCCCAGCTCTATTGCTCATTCACCCCTCCCTCCTTGGGAAGTTCTGTACATACCTACATGGAAGCAGCTAAGGTAACAGAATGCTGCTGTGAGCAAAGATCATGGAGCAGCTTTGGGGTGTGCAGCTCTATGGGGTGGCTATGCATGATTTGCGCACCGTACCAGCTCAGTTAGCGGAATGGTCCCTTTGGTGGTAGATTAGTTTTTTGTCATGTACCAAATATATCACTGCTATACCTGTTGCAAGGAAATCTTCTGTCAAAAAGCTTTAAAGTGGGTCAAATTATTATGCTATAAATCCCCACACAAGGGAGAAAATTTTGGAACATTTCATTTTTTTTTTTTTTTTTTTTTTATTTTAACCAGGAAGTGGACTGGGCACAGCCCTTTTTCAGCCATGCCTGACACTTAAAACATAGTACAAACATTTCCATACAGCATACATTGTAACTTGCATCTACATACATTTACATTCATTTTCACTGTTTAAAAGTGTAAACAACATTCGTCTAAAGTGCTGTGCGCTACGCACTCCATGTAACAGGTTAGAATATTCATTCAGTATGGAAGATGCATACCAAAAAAGGCTTTTCTACTCATTTGCAGTTTAAATTTAGGGACAATATAATGAGAAGCCCCGCTGTTTCCTGTAATGTGCTCTCTAATGGTAGTACAGTAGTGTATTTGAAAGAACCATAGGTTCAGCAGTTCTTACCACTCTAAAAACAAAATTCCCTACATAAAACTTAAGTCTCCTCTCTGGGGATAGAACTCCCAATTTATCATACAGTAAGAAATGGCTTGTCCGGGCTGGAACCTGGAGTGCAAATCTGCATATATTGTTAAATTAAATTTTGTATTTTGATTCAAATACTCTACTGCAATAAATAAACATTATATTTCTGTAATCAAGTCCAGGTATAAGCACTTGTTTTGCTATTGTTAGGCAAGCCTCTTTAGTCAGGGAGTTCAGATTTCTATATAAAACCCCCAGTTCTTGATTATGCCTTTTACCTAGTTTCTCAATATGGGGTACTAAACTCAAACTGGGACTAAGAAGTATTCCCAAGTATTTGAATGAGGAAACTAAGGGGAGGCATACCCCATTCTGTCCTGTAACTTGTAACTTACTTTCCTTTTGCAATTTTTGTGGAGTTCCAAACATTATTTTTGTTTTAGTCTTATTTATAATCAACTTGCTTTCCCTAATCCATTGGGCCAAAATATTATATTTATTTTGTAAAGACACTTGTATTTTACTACTAGTTGAAGTCGAGTCCCAAATTACAGTGTCATCAGCATACACTGAACTGTTTGTAGTAGGAAATGGTTTAGGAAGATCATTCATAAAAATTGAGCATAACAAAGGACCTAGCACTGTTCCTTGCAGTACACCTGCCTTAACATCCATGGGTTCTGAAAATGTGTTGCCAATTTTTGCTATTTGTACACAGTTTTCCATATAACTCCTAAACCACACAATCTCAGTCCTATTAACCCCCATGCTCCCCAGCTTAAGCAAAAGTAGGCCATGGTCCACCATGTCAAAGGCGCCAGCCAGGTCCACCTACACCATACCGGTGGCCCACTCCCCCCTCACTGGCCAGCAGCAAAGCATCCATGAACCCAGCCAGCACTGTTGCAGTGGACCACCCAACCAGAAATCCATGCTGCTGGTCTATAAACAAACTGTGCCTTTCCAGGTGGGGAAGGAGCTGATGAAAAACACACTTCTCCAGCAACTTGCTCACCACTGTTAACAAGGATATTGGCCTGTAATTTGACATAACAAACCTGTCCCCACCTTTGTATGTCAGGATCATTCCTGAATCATTCCACTTTAAATGTACTAGTTCCCTTTCTACTGATAAATTAAACAGTTTAGTTAAGAGACCCACTGTTTTTGTGTCTGATATCTTTAATAATCTTGGAGATAGTTTGTCCATTCCTCTACTCTTCCCTTCTTTAAGGCCCAATAACAGATCTAAAACATCCTTTTCTTTTACTTTATCAAATTTGAAGGTTGGCACCTCACTCCCCTGCAGTTCAACTTTATTACTAACAATTCTCTCTTCTCCTTTTCTTTCTACTTTAAACCTACCACTTACTGTTTTTGAAATAAAAAAACTGTTAAAACTTTCTGCCATTTCTTTACTATCTTTTATCAGCAAGTCACACTCTTTCACACTTTTAATACTACTTGTGGGCTGTAAAACTGCCTGAATGACTGCCAGAATCTTTTTGGGTCCCTAATGTTCTTTAACTGGGCTTGGCGATAGTATTCCAATTTTGCATCTGCTGTCTCCCTTTTAACTTTGTTCCTGAATGTTTCATACCATCTTAAACTTTCTGCATCTTTTTTCTTAAATGCTGTTTCCTCATTTCCTCCTGTTTTTATGTTGTCTTGCGTGAGCAGCACAAGCAACATTTTGTGACAGCTTGCTGGAGTAGCAGGTTGTGGAGGAGCAGCCATGTTGTGGTCAATGGCGCCACTGCTTTTTTGGGCTGGTCTCTGTGGCACCAGTGAATGAGCATACTGTCTATGACAGCAGATCAGAAGTGTGCCACCAACTTGAAAGAATTTCTCCACTACAATGAGAGAGTGCCCTGTCATTGCAGGATGTGCCTTGCCTGCTGAAACATTTCAATAAACATGGTGGCGGCTGCCACCGTTAGCCTCTCACAGTCCCGTGAAAGCCAATGTCAGGAGTGCCCAATCCCCCTGTCGGCATGCCCCCTCCCTAGTTCATTTGCCAGTGGGGGAGCCCAATCCCTGTCAGCATAGTGTTACCTCTTGTTTTGTCTGCCGAGTGGGGTGCCCAATCCCCCTCGGCATCATGCCCCCTCAAACACAGACATGCTTTCTTTGCTGACAGGGGGCCCAATCCCCATCAGCTTCAGTCTCCTGTCCCCAAAAAACACAGGTGACACACTGGGAGCCCACCCCTGTGTGCCAAAATGTCTTTGTCACACCCTGAAAGAAAAAAACCTTCCTGCAATGTTCGTTTTTCTTTTTTTTTTTTTTACCCCGTAAAACAGAAAACAGTCCCTTGTGGTCACGATGGTCCCCCATCTCCCAACCCGCACCCGCCCTCTGCACACCCCACCTCCCTGCACCCCCCTCACCCCATATTTACCTCCGAAGCCCGGCATGATGATCTTTGGTGGATCAGGAACATGTCTGCACTCTTCAAAACCAACCATGAACTGAAGAAAATCACAGTAAGCTGTATAATGGCAATAATGGGGGGGGGGTTCAACTTAGGTGGATATCGTGGCCATTTTTGTGAATTTTGGCTCCAAATTTTTAACATGGGTTCTTGGGACCCCAGAACCCACCTCATGAACTCAGTCACTGTCATTTCGTTATTCAGTCCTGAAAGTTGATTTTGCAGTCAGTGCACAGAATCACCTTTTGGGACTGATTAACAAAATTAGTGTCACTGTTCATGAGGTGGGCTGCCAAAACGCCTATGTTGCAAATTTGGTGAAAAAAATCCCTCAAATAACTGTGTTATGAGCTTGCATTTCGCAGTTTCCACGCAGGCTCGTAAGCTCAATAATTTTTAATATTTTCACTCCAGATTTTCAACATTGCCAGTTTTTCACACTTCCTTATGAACAGTACACCTGCCATTTTTCACATCCTGCCCGAAATGTGTTTTCACACATCTGGCACACAATGGCGTGGCCATTGTGGGAAATCAATGTTCGGGCAGATTAAGAAATTCACAGTGACACTGTTCATGAGTGGAGGTCTCAAAATGCCTATGTTGAAAATTTGGTGAAACAGTTCCACAAAATGACTGTGTTATAATCGTGCATTGCTCAGTTTCCACTCACGCTTGTAACTTTGAGAATTTTTCATATTTTCAGTCCAGATTTTCAACATTGCCATTTCTTCACACCTCCTTATGAATGGTATGGCTGCCATTTTCACATCCTGCCTGAAATGTGTTTTCACACATCTGGCACAGAATGGCATGGTCGCTGTGGGAAATTCAACGTTCAGGACAGATTAACAAAATCACAGTGCCACTGTTCATGAGTGAAGGTCCCAAATGCTTTCATGAAGTGGTGTCACAAAAAGCCCATGTTGAAAATTTTGAGGGCAAATACCAACAAACACACGGGGTGTTAGGGTTTCTAACCATAATGTCCCACCCTGTAGAGACTGACAGGCCTCAGGGGTGTGACTTTGGATTGTTGGCTATAATGCTCATGCCATTCCTCCCCAACCCCCACCCTGCAGCCAGTGACAGACATCAAGGTGTGCCTTGGATTCTTCGGCCCCAAAGTTCACCCCATTCTCCTATACTGCACCCATCTCAACATATTTCCTTATGGAATGAGGTGAACATAAGGCCCAACAATGCCAAGGCACAATGTGACACTTGTTGGAGTCTGCAGGATAGGGTGAGGTGAAATGGCTTGAGCGTTATGGCCAATGACCCAAAGGCACACCTCAATGCCTGTCAGTCTCTGCAGGCGGGGTTGGTGTCAGTTCAGTGTTTCACTGCCATTCCTATTATGCATCTCTTTAACTACTGCACTACCAATGCCAATGCCAGAAAGACAACATTCGGCATTGACAAATGCTTGTTTAATTAGATCCCTGATGCTCTTATTTAGCCAGTGAAAGAATTTTCTCTTCACCCTCCATTTAGTTACAGGGATAGGTTTTTTTTAAACAACTGAGTCAGGCAGCCAATGAATTGTTCTGCCTTTCTATCCAAATCTGTAGAAGTCATAACCTGTACTCAGTCAATTTGTTCTAAGTCCCTCATGTAGCCCTCTACATCATTCTATTTATATACCTTTTATTTATAAATCTTGGTTGAACAATTGTTTTTGCATCTTCCAGATACAGAAGGTGGGACAGTGATCTGAAATTGAGTCTGACAAAACATTACACCTTAAGATATTACCAGGTCTATTTGTGATCAACCATCATCTTCCGGATACAGAAGGTGGGACAGTGATCTGAAATTGAGTCTGACAAAACATTACACCTTAAGATATTACCAGGTCTAATTTCAATTCAATTCAATTCAATTCAATTCAATCTTTATTTATAAAAGGCGCCTTTTCGAAACCAAGGCGCCTGTACATATCATAATAAAATAACATTTGTGATCAACCATCATCTTCCGGATACAGAAGGTGGGACAGTGATCTGAAATTAAGTCTGACAAAACATTACACCTTGAGATATCTTAAGATACCAGGTCTATTTGTGATCAACCAATCTGTAATAATATGATTGTTTGATTTATAATTGTAGTATGTTGGCATTTCTATCATCTGAACAAAATGACCCGCGTCCATGTTCAATTTTAATTTCCTGAGATCCTTCTCTTTTCTCCAATCTGTATTTGTATCCCCTAATATAATATGCTCTCTTTTGTTTTTATGTATATTTGTCCATAAATCAAATACTTAGTAATCTCCCAACTTGTACTTAGGAGAACAGTAAAAACAGATCAAGTACAAATGCTTGCATCCAGAAACTCCCAATCTAACCCTAATATTTAATCAGTCTTTCTGTCAATGGGTCCTTTTCCAACTTCCTCAACCAACAAATTATCCATTATGTAAAACATACCCCCCTTTTCATTATCCACTCTGTCTTGCCTATATATTGTATACCCCTTTATAGTGAGTTGACTGTCCATTACCTGGTCTTTCAGCCATGTTTCACAAAGCCCCACTATATCATAGTCCCCCTTTTGTATCAACACTCTTGTTTCATCCATGTGTGCTTGAAGGATCCTGAGATTTAAGCATGTTACTTTTAATCCCCATTCTCCTGTGCATCCATTGCTCTGTGGAGAGCACTGGGGCCCAGGGTTAATTTCCATATCCCCTGCAATTATTAATAATATCACCAGGCAGAAGTTAATGATTTTATGGTTCTTCATCCTTAAAATGGCACCAGGCTTTATTCCCATTAAAAATGTCCCCTTGTTAATAAGTAACCATGAAGAAAATGTAGCATCTTTTAAGGTGCATCTTAGAGGGATCTATATCATTCCATTTAGATAATTTATAGGTAAGAAATACATCTCTAGCCCCAGGTCATCAGCTTTAGTATATTTCCCCACTTTCCAGACCATCCTTTCTTTATCCACTTCCCCCCTTGACTTACACAACAGGCAGTCTAAGTATATAAGCAGGCAGAAAAGCCCAAACACAGTTTTAAAATGCACTGTTAATAAATATGTTACTGGCTGCAGATAACAGAAATAAACTACAATTTCAGACCCCTCCCCCCCAAAAAAAGAAAAACAACTTCACCCTTTACTTAAGTCCTTATTTAATCAATATGTTCTTCGGGTGCAGGTCAACTACAAGTAGTCCAAGCAGATATTGCAATGCTAACGTTCATGCTAGTGAGCAGCGCAGGCTTTTATCTCACTGGTCCTGCCCCGCCCCCAGGTCCATGACCAGCTGTCGGCTCTCCCAATCTCCCCCACACCAGACAAAGCAACGGACCAAGGAACAATGATGATAAGACCTGGGAGCACAGTCTCGGGTACGTTAACACTGCTGACAAAAGTTCAGTAAATGAAACGGGCAAACACTTACATGAAGACAATTGTCCTGCTGGTGCTGGATGAGTGGGACACCACTGGTTCTGCTGCTCCACAGGTTGGCTCTCAGTGTAGCGAGTGGTGCGGGCTTTCATCTCACTGGCCTCGCCCCCTGAGGTCCGTGACTGGCTGTCGGCTATCCCAAGCCCCCCCCCCACACCAGACAAAGCAATGGACAGGTGATGTATAATTTTGCCCCTTACTGCAGCTTGTGGGATATCTTGGGTCCTTAGAAATTCTAGCCCCTATTCAGGCACATCAATAATTAACATAAAAGTGAAATTTCCTTTTTTTTTCCCCTTTGGTCCAAGGCTTGTCAGTACACAATTAACTCATAAAAATGTGCTACCATGCAACAAGAGGAAACAATATTGTATGGTTTTAATAATCTTAACAATGTTTTAAATGTCCTTCCCAAGACACCCCTCCCCAATTCTTATCCTGAATTTTATAATAGCGGATTTGACACTGTATAATTATATAAAGACTTTAGATTAAGAAAACTAAAAATTGCCTTGTGAACACCACTGAATCAAAATGCAAGGGGCTGCACTTAAGGAGGAAATACAGATGCAGGGCCTACACCTGGTGAGGAATGCTCTTGCTGCAGTTGAAGGACAAAAGGACCTGGGAGCCATTATAGACAAGGGGCTGGAGCAGAATAAGCAGTGCATAGTCACTGTCAAGAGGGCCAGGAGAATGCTGTGGTGCATCTAAAGTGGGGGTGACCTACAGAGCAGGGAAAGTAAGCCCACTACTTTACAAGGTCCTGGTCAGGCCCCATCTGGAGTACTACCTGCAGTTTTGGTCTCCTCAACACAAAAAGGACATTGAGACAGTCTAGACAGTGCAACATGGGGCCACCAAAATCATCAGCAGTATGAGGGATAAAAGATATGGGGAGAAGCTGGAGCCCTTAACATGTTTATTCTTTAATAAAGAAGGCTGACAGGTAATATGATCTCAGTATTTGGTATACTCAAGGATATCAACACAGTCAAGAAATCAGACATGTCTGATCTGATGTCCTGCACAGAATGTGAGGTCATGCCCTGAAGCTCAAGGACGGTAAATTCAGAGATAATGTTCAGAGGCACTTTTTCTCCCTGAGGGTGGTTACTATATGGAATAGCCTACCAGTGGAGACAGAGGATATGAAGACAGAACACAAGAACAGTGCACTCAGTTCCCACAGAAAAATACTGTTGCCCTTCTTTTAAATTACAAATGACAAAATCAGAGATACAAGACACTAGCTGAACCCACAGTACTTTGAGGTACTCTGCCTCTTTGTTGCCTCCCCTGATGAAAGACTAGTGCACTTCTAAACACTGGAGTTTTACCTAGTGTTTTGTGAAAGGCACTAGCCGGTTTCAATGGTAACTGAATATGCTGCTTTTTCATGTAGTCTGATGTGTGTGCTTCCTACAGCAGTACCTACTGAGACAGCACACAGCTTTTCGTGATTATGAAGACAGAACAGACCTTTAAGGTAAGCCTGACAATTTTCAGCTTACCAAGGGTACATCTGGGCACCATGGGTAGTACAGTGGTAGGGAATACCTTTAAGCTGGTACGTGCTCTACAGCACACTTACTTCATCCCTGCTTGTGAGGTGTGTGTATGGGGAATGGAGGGGAGGCCAACATGATGGACCTAGAGTCCCCTCTGACCTTGTGTTACTCTGTTAAAATGCTGTTGTGAATCCTGGGGATAGTCTTTTTTCTGATGTATAAAACAGAAACCTCACAAAATAATATCTCCATTTGTCAGAATTTCTGAGAATATTATTCTGCTTAGTTTAGAAGGAAAACAAAAACAGTTCCACAGCATCAGAATGCCAGCATTAGGGCGCTGAGTCGCTACAGCGTCAAATGTCTTTGTTGCCGACCTCTCTGTTTGCAGGGGGCTGCACACCCCACACACAGCCATGCCCGCCACACATCCCTTACTAAATCTCCGGGGGGGGCAGACCTCAGGAAGGGGGCAGCAAACTCAACTTTTGGCACTGTAGTGACTCGGTGCACTGATACTGTGATATGAAAAACATATATATATGAAGACCCTTAAATGGAAGAACTACTGTATAGTATGGTGTGTGGTAAACATGCAAGGCCTAAAATTACCAGGAAATGCTACTCCTGATCATAAACAAATGTTTCATATCTGCAGCCTAATAGTCTTGCAAATTTTAATTTAATGAGGAGTCATAATTCAGCCTTCTCATTTCATCTGATAGCCCCGGCTGCCACATGTAAACCAGGATGAGGGAAGAGGGAAGCAGTTGTCCAGCTGTCCTTTTCTTTGTCAGATATCTGTGACAGGATAATGTGAGATAATGAGCCATGGTTCATTAGGCAGTCTGGATCTCTGGCCTCTTGGATAAAATTAGAAAATGATGGAATGCAATTTCAGAATGAAATATTAAGGGGGAACTATAACTAGTGTTACCCATTTTCAGGATGAATACCACAGCAACATACCAACAGACAGATCAAAGTATTGATGTTCCAGGCTGACAAGTCTTGTTAGGCTAGTTTACAATGTTTCAGGGCTTCTCATTTTGTTTCTTTCCTCAGAGCCACACAATTCCCAACCAGTGTCACATCCATTTACAGAGCTGCAGTTCACTGCCCCACTACAGACATGCTTTGGTCTGTAATTGAATGAGTCCATGGGATGGGACTCATACCCAGTAACATTACCATAACAGCCATACAAACACCACACTGACTAGGTTTCTCTGAATCTGTCTGATTTGTGTATTTCTGGTACTGAGTAATAATCAATATACTAGCCAGTGGACTACAAAATGTGCATTGGGAAACTCATTGCTAGGCAAACCCTGACAGACACAGAGACATTCAGTCTAATGAAGCGTGAATAAAACAGGTCTGACTGTAATTGAATCAGCAGTATCCAGGAAACAGGAGAGCGCATCCTTCCACTGGTCATTAGGACCCGAGACAGAGACTGATGATAAAAGGAAAGCATTTACAGAAGACATGCTACTGCTAGTAACATCATTAGGGCAATGAAATTAATATAATCAATTCTGCTTATTCATTAAAAAATATTTTTTTTAAAAAGCTTTGCTAAGTAAACTAGTGTATATTACTGCAACAAAAAGTCATTCGAAATCAGGAGTTCATGATAGTGTAACCCAGTGTACTTCCACTTGCACAAATACTTGGTTCGGACTTCAAGTAGGGGCAGAAGTTTACCAGACAACCACCTCAGCTGGATCAATAGCTAAAATATTAACAGCATGGTAGACAGCACATCATTAGTAACGAGGCTGTAATTCTATCCAGGGAGTCTGGTGACATCATAAAGCACAAGGAAAAGGCATCCCATGATGGAATGGCAAGCCTGGTTACTGATCGTTCCTGTCGTTTATATTTTTTTTATAAAATGGGTAGGCTAAATCAAGGAATGTGATTGGCTAGTTACCCATGCATGAAATCTGTTCCATGCATGGGTAAAAAAAAGAGCTGGCAGTAAAAAGGCCAAGATTCTGGTGCCATAGAATGTTGGCATTTTTACTGGCAGACATCTTTTTTTTTTACCGAATGCAAGAGAAAACCAGCTAGATTACTTCATTTCCATCCTGTTCTTGCCACTCTGTTTATCCCAAATGAAACGACACCACTATAAAAGCCAAACCCACGGATGACTTGCCTGAAGTAGACGCTCAGTAACCAGCACTAATGTAACAGTTAACAGTTCCCACACACTCCACTGATCTGGTACCCTACGTAAAAAGAGACAAAACAGGCAAAGAATAGCTAGAAGCCAGACCGTGTGAGTGACGAGTCGACTACACTAAAATGCAGTACTGATGAATCAAATGGCAGCCTTGTCTCAACACAACTTGTGGAAGAAAGATAAATGCAGTTGGAAAAACAGCACAGTTAGCAAGCAGCTGTTCAATTCCGACTCCTGTGTGCAAAACAACGGACCACCTTACTGCACCACCCGGAACAGAGAAGTAGCGTGAAGGGCACCAAAAGTTGATGTGCTGTATCGGAAGTAAGCAATAAGACAGAAAGGTGTTCGCGAAAACTAAAATTGCTAATAGGTGTCATGAGAGGTGCTGAGAATGCAGCTCCACAGCCATCCTTACCTGACAAATAACATTTTCCCTGACTGTTTCGTCCACCACACTACCCGCTATTGGCAACCACTGCAGTCACGCTATCTGCTTTCATGATGCTTTGGTCTCACAGTAACAACAACATAAACAGATCCATTCTCTACTATGTCTCATTTAGAAATGGCAATATTAGGATGATAGAAGTACAGTGCTATATGCAAATCAGCTACTGAATATTAACACAAAGTTCAGGCGGAAGGACTATTTTATCATAGATTTGCAAAACAATGTTTTTTTTTCCATATAAGCATTATTTTTTCTAACCGTGAAAAGTAAAATAAAAATAGGCCATTTTATAAGCCCAATAAGACACTCCAGGATGTGCATGGAACATATTTTACCGCATGCCAGGGGCTAAAGGCACTCGGCCAAGGCCTCGTGCCTTATTACGCCCCTGGCCATGCGGTAAAATATGTTCCATGCACACCCTGTCATGTCTTATTGCTTACGTATTATAGAACACAGACTGTAATGTGATGCTGCCAGCCAATAATGGGGCTTATTTGAGTTGCACGTGAGACACTATTATTTCTATAAGAGTGTCTCACACGCTGTCCCCTAGCAATGGCATTCTCACTGGTACTGGTCACACTGTACAAAATATTGAAAAGCAAAGTGAAGTTCATTTAAGACCGCACGGTCTGTAATCATTTTAAAGGAGGCTAGGAGGGCCTCTTACGGATATAAGAGTGCCACCTCTTATGTCCTTAGGATATCAGAACTGCTAACCTTCTGTTCAAAGTTATCTTGTCCTAAGAATACATGATGCAACATTCATATCCATAAGAGGCACTCCTAGCATTCCCATAAAGTCATAATATATGGAATTCTTTACATTCTATTTCATAATACCATTGCTGAATGTCAGAATGATGGTATTACAGTATGACTTTCTGATGCCATGAAAATGGTATTATGAAATCTTTTTCGAGGGTATCTCCCCCTTAGAGCACATCATCCATGTGCTGGTACCATGCTTCTACTCTGGGTTTCTTCTTTAAAAAAAAAAGTAAAACCCATCTCCCATTGTTACCTTGATTGGGGAGTCCTGGGTGCTGTCATGTCATGTCATGTCATCTCTGTATGATATTGCTTCAGGAGTTCCCCTTCTGTGGGAGGGCTCTCTGGTGGGTGTCCCTGTGGGGTGTGGAGTACCTGGTCACCATCTCCCTTTCATTATTTCCCAGACATGCTAAGTGACCACTCCCCAATCACCTTCCTGTGGTCTAATAAAATTACCAAAAGCCCACCCATCCTCATTGAAAGCAGGGTCTTGAGGAAGGGTAAACTTGGAGCCCTCATATCAGTCCTTGCCCTGCATGACTGTACTCCTATCGACCTGGTGCCTACCCTTGATCAGACCCTCAGTTACTTCATTAAGGGCTTTAGCTCCATCTATGACATCTATGCCCCACTCACGAAAAGAAAGATTCAGGGGCTGGCAAATGGCTGGATTGATGGGGAGCTCCTCTTCCACCTGAAAGAAAGGGACATACTCTGGGAGAAGGCCAGAAATACAGGTAGCAAGCATGACTACCAGTGCTACAGAACAGCCAGGAACTGCTGCACCAAGCTAATCCAACTCACCAAAGCCAACTGTCATAAGGCCCAGCTTTGCAATTCTTGGGGTGATGGGAAAAGATTCTGAGATAACATCAAAAGCATCCTTGGAAAGGAGGACAAGAAGCACCCTCAGCTGCACAGTATCAGTAACACCCCCACTATAGACTCTCTAGCTATTGCAGAAGCCTTCAATAAGGCCTTCACTGATCTTACCCCAGTGCTACCACCTGCCTATTTTCAACCTAGTTTGAACCACTCCAACAACGTATCTTCTGAGTATTCTCACCCAACCTTCTACTTTAAAAGGGTGATGGTGAAGGAGGTCCTTACTGTGGTCAAGAAAATATTAGGTAGGACCAGACTGGACAGTGACGGGATAGACATGAAACTTCTATCCCTCACCCTGGATGTTCTAATGGTACCCATTACCATGCTGTACAATATGTCTCTGGCCCTGGCCCAATTCCCAGCAGTTTGGAATCAGGCCCTAGTTATGCCAGTGCATAAAGGAGGCGACAAGTCTCTGGTAGCCAACTATGGACCTATCTTGATCCTCTCCCCCCCCTGTCCAAGGCACTGGAAAAGATTGTGGCAGGCCAACTCATCGACTACCTCAATAAGTATAATCTACTATGCCTCAACCAGCAAGGCTTCAGACAAAATGACAGTACCACCACTGCCCTGCTGGACTACATGAACTATGCACATAGGCCCTGGATGAAGGCAAACTGGTGGAATCTGTCTTTACTGACCTCACCAAAGCCTTCAATACAGTCAGCCACCCCCCCTGTTACTGACCCAACTGCAGCTATCCCCGTCCCTCTGAACTACTGACAAGACACTTTGTGGCTGCTTATCCCCCCCCCACCCTCATAAAGTGTTTTTCTTGTTATTTTAAATTGTACCTATGTTTTTAGTTATTCTGTAAGTTCTGAATCCAAGCTGTATCGTTCATTGTAATGTACCTTTGCTTTCTCCTATTTTACTTTGTTTTGCAATATATGACGTGGAACCGTTGTAAAAGTGCTTGCGCTCAAAGGTCTTTTCCGAATCACTAAATAAATAAAATAAATAAATAAATTGTCTGGTCATGGGAGTGTTAGAACTTCAGTCTGATGCATGGCTGTTTTTGGATTTTCCCTCTTCTGGGAGAGGTCTCCCATTTGGACTACCCTCCAAGAGTCATTTGGCTGTCCTGATTGCCTTGCTTTGGGAACACTGGGTCTATGTTCACTTCCTCAGAGACTGTGCCCTTGGGCTTCATTAAATATGTCAGTTCTGTATTCATTCTTTGCCAGCCTGAAGGCTGGAGAATGTGCAGACTGGGTGGGCCCAGCAGCCCTTATCTGCCGTCACAATCTGTGTTTCTACATTATTCTGGCTGACATGTCCAGTTTGATATGTATATTTTTTGCCTGTTCAACTGTTATTGAAAATGCTTGGTTGTCTGCCTCCCACTACTCTGCTTCTGGGTATGAGGCAAGCACCACTGGAGAAGAAGGTTGTTCTACCAGTACCACAGGCCATACTCAACCAGGGATTGTACTCTTGGTGTTGCTTGGTCTCCATGTGGGTTGGGACTATCACTTCCATGATCCCGGGTTCAAGCCTTCAACTAGTAGTAGTAGTGGTAGCAGTCTTTATTTATGAAGCACTTATTCCCTGGGGCACAGAGCACCTTACAAAAATTGTCTAACTTTAAATTAACAAAATAAAGAAAACTAACAGCTATATAAACTAGGACATATGGCGTACAGTACCGAGCTACATGTTATCCCTAAGTCTCAGCTTTCTATGATAAGAGAGAACTGGTTGTGTATGCTGTTTATGCAAGAAAAACGTACTGGCACATTATACAGTACTTGAACAGAACAACAGGCAGTGCCTCTGCTTCTGCCTAGAGAACCAGCATCTTCAGTGATGGAGGCTGCTCTTTCAGAGGGTAGCCTGTGATAATAGCGACTGTAAATGAGTGACCGCTAAAACAGCAACTCATTTCCAGTGATATCATCAAGGGCTACCCTGCAAGGGTAGCGACCCTACAGTGAAAGCAACTGTAGGGAGAGCGACTGGAAGGGGGGGGATAGTGAAGGGGAGGGATAGGCTGGCCTTGCAGGAGGATCTGGAGGCTCTGAAAAGGTGGTCAGGAAAAATGGAAACTAAAATTCAATGCAGGTAAGTGCAAGGTTCTGCACCTGGGAGTCAGAAATCCAGGCCAGGGGTACACCCTGGGAGGAGACATGATTCAAGTAACGAAGGGTGAGAGGGACCTGGGGGTAGTGGTAGATGTCAAAATCAACAACTCGGAGACCTGTAGGTGAGCAGTGGCAAGGGCAAATAGGATGCTGGGGTGCATCACCAGGGGGATTATCTCCAGAAAGGCAGAAGTGATCCTCCCACTGTACAACTGCTTGTTTAGACCACACCTCGAGTATTGTGTACAATTTTGATGACCAAATTTAAAGAGGGATATTACACTCCTAGAAAGGGTCCAAAGGAGGGCAACCAAAATGATCTGGGGCCTGGGGGAGAGGACCTATGAGGAGAGGCTCAAGGTGCTCAACATCTACACCCTGGAAGAGAGGAGGGATGGGGGGACATGATAGAGGTCTTTAAGTACATGAAAGGGATCAATAAAGGAGGCCTAGTCAGGGTGCTCCAAAGGAAGGAGGGTGGGGCAACAAGAGGTCATGGGTGTAAGCTGGAAAGGGGCAGGCTCAGAGGGAGGAGGAGTGTTATTTCACTGAAAGGGTGGTGGAGCCATGGAATGCACTGCCAGGGAGCTGGTAGAGATGGAGACTGTGGGCAGGTTTAAGAGGGGATGGGACAGGTACAGGAGAAGTCGTCGGACCAGGCTGATACAGATGGAACATCTGGGACTGGGAACAGTATAACCCAAGGGGAAGGGGGGGACACCAAAATCGGCCCTCAGTGTAGGTGCTGAAAATAGAGCAGACTCGAGAGACCATTAGACCTATTCTGCTGGCATTTTAGTATGTTAGTATAGTGGAAGGGTCCATAGGGGACTGCTGTGCCCACTCCAGCTGAGCTAGCCCTGTGGCATGGTGGTGAGGGTGGCTAGCTTTGGCTGACCAGTTACGAGGTTTGTGGCTGGGGACCGGAAGGGTTGCAATTTTGCCACTGCCTGTGGGTGCGGCACTTAATGTTTCCCTCAAATGCAGGCTGTGCCCCTTACCTGACATGCACCCCCTTGGAGTTAGTAATCTTTATTTAGGGGGGTGCAGGGGGCACAGCCTCCCCACAAAAACACTTTTTCTATTGCCAGATGTCGGGTCACCAGCAAATGTATATCACCAATTTGCTTTTCGGTGATATACACTCACCATAGCAGCGATCACTATTTTGCGATCACTATTATGACATAGAACCTTGCAGAGGCAATTCAAATTCCCATACGGCACTTATCATGCTTCTTACCAGACAAGAGGTGGAAAGTCTCAGTGGTCTGGTTCATGTGGTAGAATTTGTGCCTGTCTGAAGCCAGAGAACTCAATGCAGGACAGTCCTGGATGTTTTTAATGTGATTACCTTCTGGGTATGTCCCTGGCATCAGATCTAATGGAGCAGGCAGCTCTGGTCATCAACAGCAATGGCACTTCTCAAAGTCCACTGATCAGATTATTGGGTACTGAAGCAGCCCCATTTTGATGATATTCTGAGCTAACCTGCAATTATGTGTTCCACATTGGATACTGAAGGCACAGAGGTCTCATGCCCTGCAGTCTCTGACCCATCTGCCTGCTGTTTACACCCTTTTTACTTAATGCCCTACAGCAGCTGCAGTTAAAAAAGTACTTCCAAGAAAAATCCCCCTTCCTGCAAAAGAAGCTTTGACTGTTTCACCCCTGGGGTGGGGTATCATGTGGGGTCTCACCAGGTTCCAGTCTCCAGAAAATGATAACAGTAATTTCTGATGGCACAGACTAGGTTTCACCTTTTCTTTTTACATCCCTGCTGACCACAAATCGAGAAAAGCATGGTGTTTTTTGTCAAAACATATTTTTTCTGCTAAGAACAGGCAGTTTCTTTCTGATTTTTCTCCTGTACCTCTGATTCAGAGTCCTGGTCAGACTCAGGCTGGATCCAGCCACATTTTTCCTAGTAGCCCTTCAGTAGTCCAGAGAGAGCTGGTATTTTCAGCTCTGGGAATTTGCAGTGTAAGCCTCTGTTTCTTCTGACATCCATCTAGGACATCTGTCCCTGGACATTACAAACATAGAAACACACAATAATGGCAAAAAAATAGCAGTGATCCATCCAGTCTGTCCATAGTTCCCCAACGTACCCAAGGAACAACTGTCCATACAGGGTACTAGCCCTCACTATCCACCCCCTTGTTCCCCTCCCTACTGCAACCACCCTGAGTAACCACTATACCCTTCACTTGGTTCCACCCATGCTTGGAACCATTTATGGTTTTGGTGCCCACCTTGGCTGGCAGACTGTTCCACAGTTCCACCACCCTTTCTGTAAAATAAGCATTCTCACATCCCTCTTGAACCTCACTTCTGTCAGTTTTCACTGATGCCTCCATGTGCTTTAACTGTTACTCATGCTAAATAGTTCCTCACAGTTCACCTTGTTTACACCTTTCAGGAACCTGAAGGTGTCTGCATAGTCACTTGGTTACCAAACCTATGCTTTCATCGCAACACCATGCTGCCTACTTAGCCAGCCATCCTTACAGTGTATGCGTGGATTCAGCTGTCCTCTGGGTAACCTGGCAAACCCTCTATTAGACCTTTTCTATGCAATTCAGTTGTTTCATTGTTTAGGCTATAATGTACTTTGTTGCTATTTAACTCGTACCCAAGACCCAACGCAGCATATCCTGGGTGACCTCTTTTTTTTCTGTCCAGGTGAACCTTCATTTTCCTTCAGTGACAGATTCCTCTCAGATGTTTAAACATGTTATGGCTGAATGTGGGTTTTAGATCTCCTACTCCACATGTTGCCACCAGCCCACATCTGTCCTGATCTGAAGAATGCCTCCTCTGATTGGGCCATGGTCTGGGTCCCCTCTGCACCAGCCACATTTTGGCAGCTTCAAATTCTTTCTCTGGTAACCATTGTTAATGGTAGCCTTTACCTCAGCCCAGCATGTACTGGTGCTACAGGTTTTTGAACCACACTGAGGATTACAGCCAGTCCTGTCAGATGTTTGGCCCACTTGCCCCAGGCGCATTGGGTAATCCAGTCTCTACACATAATTTCTCTGATGGGTTTTTTCTTCTGTCTGTTTTAGTCTACTGCAAGCTAGCTGATGAGACTGTTTTAGCACAGTACCTGGGCATATCCCCGGCAGTGTGGTCACTTCAGTGGTTGACTTCAAGTTCACTTTCTGTAAAGCTGCTGCCTGGAGTAGGACCATATTGTTGCTGTGGCCTACAGCTTGGTCTTCATCTCCAACAAGGTCTGGATATGGCTTCACTGTTCTGCAAACAGTCTACTTCCTTAGCATGTGTTCTCTGATTTGCTGACTTTCCATGACTGAGTTACTGTACCTGCTGTTTTGGGAGTTGTTGCATGTATTAGGACTCTGTAGATGAGATGCCCTTGAATAAGATGAATGTTACATACCAGTATCAATAGATGTTGGGGAGGATCTCTTCCATAAAACCCTATATTTTCCAACTTCCATCCACCTCTTGGAGGACTTTTGTCACTGCACATTCTACTTTCAGAAGCCCGTTTGGCAGTCCAGATGGTTTCTGGCATCTCTTCCCGCCTCTGCTGTCTGATTGCCAGCAGCTGGTTTCCTGGTTCCTATCAGCCTTCCCTGGCTTGGACTTCTACTTCACTCCGAGGCAGTTGATGCCTCCAAAGACCATCTGCTGGTTCTGACAGCCCTCCGAGCTTGGTCTCCTATTATCCTTGGGGGGATTTCCAGGTCTCTTTCCCTGTCTAGCAACATTCTGTTTGGTCTAATGTATCACTGGTGGGACTATAATGAACCAAAGGGGATGGAGCCAGCCTACTTTATATAAGTAGAGTCACCTTGGGGTGGGTTCAGCCAGCATTTGGTAAGTGGCCACAGCCATGGAAAATTACCCATGGAATCCTAATGCCTGCCAGCTCTGGTCCCATGTATTATGGCTCTGTGGAGGAGATCCTGTGAAAGATCTACTGTTACTGGTATGCAGAAAACCTTTTTTGATGTCACAAATTCCCTATGGGTACAAATGGTCACCCATACTGTATATTACAATTTATGGATGATTATTTCTCACAGGGATAGCATGACATCAAACACTGTTGTGCATGTTTAGGACATTATAAGGTTGTTACACTATGGATCCAATATCAGATCAGTAGAACAACTTAAAACCTAGATCAGTTTGTCCCCCTTGCAATGTTTGCAGCTGCACCTTTTGTCATCAGTGCTGAAAAGAACTTCGAGCCTCCCATCCTTTCTGATTTTTCATTGTTTCAGAAATGAGGACTGAATTGACAAGGTCCTCCATGGTCCCAACTAGAATTTTCCATGGAAAGAGGCACACAAAGCACAGAACAGCATAAAATAGCATGGAGTTCCATGGAAAAGTACATCTTTCCATGCTGTTGTACACATAAACTACTACAAGTACAAGTTTTAATTATGAAAACTATGGAAAACCCTGTAAATTGTGTTCTTATTTCCATGGAAGCCCACAAAAATATGTATAAATACTCCATGGTACCACTATATTACCACAGGTAAGAAAGTATGCAGTACTGGGACTGGGTGGGGGATACCACTAGACTACCAGAGAGAAGGAATTACACAGTACCAGGATTTATTTATATATTTGATAACTGGGAAGGTACACTGGTCCAGGGGACCATTTTTAGGAACAACCCAGTCCATCACGATAACACATACAGAAACATGGGATCTAGCCCACAGAACATATGTAATAACTTACAATTAGAGGAAAAGAAAAACAAACCGTGTCCAACGGACTCATACAATAACCAGTACCACTGAATCAGCATTTAAGTAGAGCTGATACAGCCAAATGCTCATAGTTCAACAGGTCCTACAAATAACAGGTATGTTGGAAAGATCATACACGCGGAGGTGATGGGGATACTGATAGACTACCAATGAAAAAGAATGACACAATACTTGGATGGCGTGAGGAAGGGGGTTATCTTTAAACTATTAGGAATGAGGAATGATAAAGTACTGGAATTGGTAAGGGAGCAGGGAATCGAGTAGAGACCAGTGTTTTTTGTTTTAATATTCACTACACTTCATTAGAGATGCATGCTGGGGGGAGGAAGCATGTTTGTAAAAGTAGGATCATTAAATAGCACTGCACAAGCAGTCGGTTTGCATTTCTAAAACTAGGTGAATATACAATACTAGTGCACAGTGTATGCACTGTGAGAATGAGGGGCACTGTATATTATTATTTGAGCAATACACATCATCGAAATCACTGAAACAAAACACAGCAGCTTGCTACATGGGTATTGTATTCCACACTGTCTGATCTGTCAGTGAAGAACAAGGTGCTCATGAGCAAAACTAGATAAATACTAAAAAATAAATACATATAATTGCAAATAGCAGGGAACAGTGTACTGACTTCCTACAAAGGGTATGATGTGATCACCCTAGCACTTCATCTAGCAATGGGACTTCATCAGTTGCTCCAATTTTGCCTCAGTGATTTCAAAGACCAGTATTGATCAAATCAAAATATTGAGTGTCCCTGATTCTTGCAGTGGTTGTTCTGGGTGAACTCCTGGAAGCAGCACCAATTCCATTCTTGGGTGGGGCTCTGTTTGTGTGTTTAGCCAGTACACTGTATGCATGGCTCATCACTCATTTGCATGTATGCTCAGTGGACATTAGCAGCCAAGTGATAACAGATTTGCACTGCACTAACTCCTTTAGATGTGGCTTCGGGCATGCTAACATCCTGTCCATTAAGTAAAGCACAGTTAGCATGCCACTAAACCTGTTAAAAGGGCCTGATTTTTCCAAAATCCTAACCTACTTCTGTTAGTCAAACTGAAGTGCTAAAGTGTATGAATGACACTGGTTAGCACTGTGATTCCTTTTGCTCGACTTTCCTTTGCCAAACAGCTTAGTTTTTTTTTTTTCATATTTTTCTGTATAAAACTAGATAAATCACTGATGAGCATTTACCTTTTTTCATTGTTGTATGGGCCCTGGGATTTTAAAGAGGGTCATTCTATTGACCTCAAACCAGTTATAGATTTTCCTTCATTAGAAATAGACAGAGAACAGTCAGCCACATCAAATGATCATGGCACAATGTCCCTGTAGGATTTGCTCATTATTATTGACTTTTTGCAGATGAGAAGTTTACATCATTAGAGGACTATATAAAATAAACCTGCTTCAAGTATCAGAAAAGAAACTTATAGTATAGGGTTAGTCCCTATTGTGTATGGAGTTCTCTACACAATTTTCTTGCTGAAGGGCAGTTCAGAGGTCACCAAAGTTGCTGTAGCACAGTTCAGAAGTCACAGAATGTTGTAGTATAGTAGTATTTGAAGTTAGTCCCAACAGTCTCTCCTCATAATGCTCTACTGCCCCCTGCCCTCACACCCACACCTGAAACACAAATCTGCCATTCAGATTGTACATTT
Source organism: Neoceratodus forsteri (assembly GCA_016271365.2). Lineage (NCBI taxonomy): Eukaryota > Metazoa > Chordata > Ceratodontiformes > Ceratodontidae > Neoceratodus > Neoceratodus forsteri. The sequence continues at coordinate 975,176,501 of CM057452.1, read as the reverse complement.
TAGATTTTTAAAGTTATTTTTTTCCTTGTTTTTACTAAGAAAAGGAGTACTACAGCCAACTCTATTTTATTTGCTCATGTATTATGAAGTCAAAATACTATAAAAAAAATAATACATGGGCAACCAAAACACCAATCTGCAAGTATTTCTATCTCAAGGTTGACATGACATCAGGGAGCTCTTGAACTTTGCTCTCAAGGTCCCTATGATATAATCTTATCCTCTCGATGGAAACACAGCCTTGTTGTCTGTAGTCATCCATACATTATTTCTACATATCTAAATATATTACATTATATGGCTGCCATGTTCATCGATCTGGCTAAAGCCTTTAATTCGGTGGCCCATCCGCTCCTCTTGGACAAGTTAAGTTGTGCTGACCTCTCAGCCTCTGGTGTTGCATGATTCAGCTCCTACCTCTGTAGCCATCAGCAGTTGGCCATCAGCAGTTGGTTCAGGTCAGTGGCGTCCTGTCCTCTCCACTCCCAATCCAGGCTGGGGTCCCTCAGGGATCCATCCTGGGTCCCATTCTCTTTTCCATCTTCCTCAACAGCTTCCCCTCTGTCTGTGTCAACTGACATATTCATATGTATGCAGATGACACAGTTCTCTATTCTGCAGGCCCCTCGATGGAGGCTGTGGATGTCTCACTCCAGCAAGACTTCCACAATGTCCTACATTGGATTAAGGCCAACCAGCTCTGGGTCACCACCAAAAAAACAGTGCACATGACCTTTGGTTCCAGCCAGAAACTGAATAAATTTGCTTCCCTCCCTTCCTTCATTTGCAACCCTGGATGGTTCCTCCCTAGAAGTGGTTCATTCCTTCAGATATCTTGGTGTATGACTTGATAGGCTTCATTTCTCTGCCCACATTGATGCCATCCATGCTAAGCTCCACCCCAAGCTTGGTGCCCTGTACCACAACAAAAACTGCTTTATCCCACATGTCCACCAGGAGTTAGTTACACAGATGGTGCTCCCAGTCTTTGACCATGCAGATGTGGTTTACGGTTCCACCACCTCCTCTTCCCTCACCAGACTGGACAACCTCTCTAATGCCTTCTGTCATTTTGCCTCAAACTCACCCCTTCACACTCATCACTGCACTCTCTATTCTGTCCTCCCTATACTCACTCTTTCCTCCCATCGCCTGTACCACTGTGCTTCTTTCATCTCTAAATACTGGTTCGAGGTTCATATCTTTCCTGTCTCATCACCCTGCTCCAGTCACCTCATACTCCTTTCATTCCAGGGATACCCGCTCCTTCTCCCTCCCTTGCCATTGATCCTTTGCTGGACAATCTGCCTTCTCCTATCCCCATCCCTCACTCTGGAACCTCCTCCTTTCTTCCATCCATCTCTCACTCTCCCCAACTTCCCTTAAGAAACATAGAAAAATATGAACATAGAATTCAATGGCAGATAAGGACTGCTTGGCCCACCCAGTCTGCTCATTTCCCTACCTAATGGATAAGCTGCAGATCCCAGTTAACCAACAGTCTAATTCCTCCTACCCCCCCCACTAAAATTGCCTTATGTCTGTCTCACGCATTCTTGAATTCTCCCACTGTTTTTGACTCCACGACCTCCCCAGGAAGACTATTCCATGCATCCACCACCCTCTCCATGAAAAAATACTTTCTCACATTACCCTAATCCAACCCCCCTCTATCTTCAAATTGTGCCCCCTTGTTCTTGCACATCTCTTTTTCTGAAGGATGCTACCCTCTTGGACTTTGTTGATTCCCTTGAGGTACGTAAAAGTTTCTATCATGTCCCCCCTCTCCCTCCTTTCCTCTAGGATATACGTATTAAGTTCCTTTAGTATCTCTTTGTGTATCTTCTGGTGCAGACCCTGCACCATTTTGGTTCCCTCCACTGGACAGCCTCCACCCTGTCTATGTCTTTGCAGAGATGGGATCTCCAGAACTGCACGCAGTACTCCAGATGGGTTCTCACCAACTGTCGGTACAGAGAGATCATAACTTCCTGTTTTCTACTGGTGATGCCTCTCCCTATGCATCTCAGTATCCCCACAGCCCTCCTTATTGCCTTCTCACATTGCTTGCCCACCTTTAGGTCATCTGATATAACTACCCCCCAGTCCCTTTCCATTTTTGTTGTTGTCAGTATCTCAACCCCCATTGTGTACTCTTTCTCTGGGTTTTTGTTTCCCAGGTGCATTACTTTGCACTTCTTTGCATTAAATCTAAGCTGCCATACATTTGACCATTCCTCCAGCCTTGCCAATTCCCTTCTCATCCTTTTCACCTCACCTTGTGTATCAACCCTGTTGTAGATCTTTGTATCGTCTGCAAAGAGGCATACTTTTCCTTCCAGTCCCTCTGCAATGTCACTTATAAAGACATTTAAATGGACCGGACCCAGTACTGAACCCTTTGGTACCCCATTAATAACCCCCTTTCTTCACTGTGGACTCCATTTACTATTACTCTCTGTGTCCTGTTGTCCAGACAGTGTTTTACCCAGGCTACCACCCTGGGACCCACTCCCAGGCTGACTAATTTGTTTATTAATCTTTTGTGTGGGACTGAGTCAAATGCCTTGCTAAAGTCTAGGTAGGCCATGTCCACAGCCCCTCCCTGGTCTACTACTTTGGTCACCCAGTCAAAAAAATCGATTAGATTCATCTGGCATGACCTTCCCACTATGAATCCATGCTTCCTTGGGTCCTGTGCCCCACTGGCCTTTAGGTACTTAACAATTCTTTCCTTCAGAAGTGATTCTGCCATTTTACCTACCACTGAGGTCAAACTGACAGGTCTGTAGTTTGTTGCCTCTGTCTTGCTCCCACTTTTGTGAAGCACCAGCTTGAACTCATGCCCTCCCCTCCCAGCATCTGTTAACTTCCTACCTGACCTGCTTTTTCCTCTTCCACCCACTTCAAGCCCTCTCCCTGGGGTTGGTTTTATTTTGTGTAATTTCCTTTGCACTGATTGTTTCACTCCATCTCTTGACTGTATCTATGAATGTTTAGTGTGTCATGTTCCAGACATCACTGCATATGTTCTGCTTTCCTGTCATGTTTGCATTTTTTTATATTTACACTTTTGTGAGATTTTTATTGCTCAGTTCTATTGCTATTATTTGATTGTATCCTTACCCTCACCCCGGTTCGCACCTGGAAATGATTCTTGGCTTGGTGTGCTTTTCCCAGTTACCAAAATATTTAATTAATTAATGTAATGTAATGTTTCATTACTTTTAATGCAACAGTACATTGCATTGCAAGAAGGGAGGGGGAAATTGTTTAACCAGGAAAGGTACACTAAGCGGAAGCTTGTTTCCAGGTGTGACCTGGGAGCACAAGAAAGTTAAGTGGTCACACAGTATGCAAGTGGGGGCTGTGGGATTCAAACCCATGTCTCCAGGTTTGCAGCTCAGTGCCCTAAACCACAGCACAATACTGGCTCAAAAAAAAGGGAAGAAACTAGGCGGCACCTTTTTATTGTAAATGATTTCAGACATCTTATTTTATTTACCTGTTTGCTTTTTTAATACCATCTTCTTATGGTGATCAGCTCTCCTTCTGCCACTACTCTTCCTTTTCCATCCTGGGTAGTCATCTGTGTCATAATGCCCAAACCCCAGTAATGATGGAACTGCCCAAGTGGACATGGGAATGTAGTTGTATCCTCCATCCCTCCTTCCCTGGTGGGACCTATAGTCCTGGCCAAAATACAACCTCTGAACACAACCTTCATCCTTGCCTGTGTACACTGCACTCTGTGAGGGAACAGCAGTAGCACTGCAGAGACCCGCAGCCCACCCCTGAAGAATTGAGCATCCTACGGAGCATTCAGTCCTCTTCCTCCTGCCAGCCCAATAAAGCACTATGGGCACAGAATGCAAACCCAGAACACCAGTTTAACAAGCAGCATTCTTAGCCACTGCACTTTCAGTCCATACTATCTGAGAAATATCTCCCAGGTAAAGCACCTGGTTCTGCCTGATGATCTTTCAGCTTTGGTCCTTACCTTCATGACTTCCTGCCTTGACTACTGCAGTGCCCTCTACCTAGGGCTACTGGAGGTTGATATCCACCGCTTGCAGTTGGTGCAGAATACGGCAGTCAGGCTTTTGACTGGTTCTTCTAGGGCCAGTCAAATTACACCTGTGATCCGCGGACTGCACTGGCTGCCAGTACAGTGGCAGATCACCTTCAAGTTCAGCTTACTGACCTATAAAACCCTACATGAACAGGGACACCGTTACTTGCAAGATCTCCTACTCCCCTACTGCCCCCGCTTACTCCGCTCCACCAATGAGGGATTGTTAGAGATTACCAGGGTTCGACTGAAAACATCAGGGGCCTGTTCTTTTGCTTTTGCAGCCCCCGCCCTGTGGAATTCTCTACCTCATCAAGTGAGAGAATGTCTGACCATCCAGAGTTTTAAAACAACATTAAAAACTTATTTATTCATCCATGCCTTTCTAGACTGCTTCTAGTTAGAAGATTGCTGATGACTTTATATGATAAAGATTTTAGAGATCTGTTGATGTATTATTTGTAGATTTTAAATTATGTCTGCTTGTTTGATTATGTACAAGTGCCTTGAACATTTTGGAAAAGCGCTTTTTTACAAATAAATATGATGTGATTTGATCTCCAGTCACTGTTTTGTCTGTTTATATCCCTCCCCCAAAGCATGTCACCACTCTGTGGGTCAGGATGACCACACAGCCCCATTGACCACTAGCCCATGGGTGGTGGGTTCCAAAGCATGAAGCCCAAATGTATCCTACAGCCATCATTCTGGGATTTTTTTGGGGGGAGTTGCCCTGCCCAGTGCCACCTTCTGCTTACTTGATAGCCCTACCCATGCCACTGTTGGCCTCGAACACTGCAACAGGGCCCCTGCGGGTGCAAGCTCCTCGCCACCCCAGGGATTGCTGCAGTGCTGGAAGTGGCACCATCTCCTTCTCCAGCTGGGAAGCACTGCTGTTGGCAGCACTATCTTCCACCCACACCTTAGAACTGTATATCGGGTCAGCACTGAACATGCTATCCTTAAGCTGTACACGGTCACAAAAGTGTGATGGCAGTTCACTGCAAGTCCAAAGTGAACCTTCATTTTTTAAAATGTATATTGCACTTCCCTACCTCTTCTAGGATATAACAAATATAAAAGCCATGTGGTCTAATAGTTAGAGCACACAACTTGGAAGCGGGAGAGCCCAGGTTCAAATCCAACCACAGCCACTGATTTACTGCATTACTACAAGTAGGTTTCTTGACCTCCCTTTAGAATTCTCAAGCCCAGAATTGAGGGTGAGCAGGATCCCCAGTGAAAATGTAATGCTGCATTGCCATCTGGCTATCCTGGGTAAATGTATTAAAAATAAATTAAATAAATAAATAAAACATATCATTTATTTTAGGATTTTTTGCCAGAAAAAGCAAACTGAACTGAAGCACATTTCCTAGTGCGACATGAGCACACAGGTAAGCTAAGTGACTTCTTCACGGGCACACAGCATGCAAGCGGCAGTTGTGGGATTCTAAACCATGTCTGCATTGTTTTCAGGTTTATAGCTTGGTGCTTTAATACACTAGGCTATACTGCCTCCCCAAGCACTCTGAATAGCAAAGAGATGGCTACCTCTGGAGCAGTGAAAATATGCAGGCTCATGCAGCAGCTAGTGTGAGGCTAAAACTTTTGGCACACAGCCATGAGCAACTGTATTAGTAACTGTTTCTACTGACCATGAGAGGAAGAATTGGCCAGGGCAACCGAGTAAACACTTACCTTTTTAAGGGGGATCATCTCACTTAAACCTGCTGTGCATACACTCACACACATTCAAACCTGGCACCCAGAAAGCATTTCTATTCCAAACACCCTGTGGACTAAGTGTATGCTTCTGTAAATATAGTACTGCTGTACACAAACATGTCTCAGTTCCTTGGAGCTCATTATGGTTTTATAGCCATCACCATTATAAAATATTATCTTTTCATCACATTGGCCAGAGCCAGCTTCAGATCCCGACTCCCAGAAGTGAACAGTACTTTATTACGGTATTAGGCCATTGAATTTGTGGTGGAAGCACCTTTGGTATTGAAATGTGCTGCAATCAGAGTAACCTTGGTTTCCATAGATATCTAATTACTACTGCCTCAAAAGACTCATTAATTCTATGGTACACCACTCCATAATAACGTCAAGGTCCCTTCCCCTTTCCTGGGCTCGAGATAACCTTAGTGTTTAAAACAACTGAAAAGAAGGAACTATTGCTTGCTGAATGTTATACTATACTTTTCATGATGTTCTTCTAATCTGAACGGTATTTTAGATGCAGTTATTCATTTTAAATGGTTTATTGTTCTTATCGCTTAGCATTCAACAGAAATTAATTTTAATAAAATATACAGTAACTATTGTAGCCCTCAGGGGGGATAATTATTATAACAATAAAATGTTCATTAAAGAATAAAAGTTTGACAGTATACCCTTATAAAAGAGTTTTAAAAAACACTATATTGTATCAGTTGCATGAAGATTTATCATGTCACCAAGAATTTGTTTTACCCAGGATAGCCCAGCTGGGATGCAACATTCTGTTTTGCAGTGGGGTTCTGTTTTTACCCTTTTCCACAGCTGAACCGAATGGAGCACTGGTAGTGCAGGTTAAGTGACTTGCCCAAGGTAACACAGTAAATATTTCCAGTCTACTGGGGGTTTAAATCTGTGAGCTGATTTCCCAACCACTGCTCTAATCTTTGGGTGACACTGCCTTCTGATAGCTGTCTCCTAGCCAGCAGTTCTCGTACGAAAGCGGAATTTTGTTCTTGTGAACCTGCCTTTTCTGTGGTGCTAGGATAGTTAAACAGCACTGTGCCAAGCCTTTCTATTGCCTGTTTGAGAGTGGATTTTTGTAAACTAATTGGTCATTTCTGGTCTTACTGTGATCATAAATGGCCATATTGGAAGTGATTGACATACACAATGACATTAGCAGTAATGGGGTTTATGGCCTTATCAGTCCACTGATGTAGTCTATCAGTGATGCAAGAGGCTAACTGGGATATGGACAATATGACTGCTGGTATCCTGTGGTTATAAAAATTATTATATCGGGACACAACTCCGAAAGAAATCCATGCATTTTCTGAAAAAAAAAAAAAACCACTAATTATTGAACAGAATAGAGTAAAACACTAATCACCATACATAGAACATATAGAATGACAGTAGAAACATAGAAACATAGATTTTTATGGCAGATAAGGACCGCTTGGCCCACTTAGTCTGCCCGTTTCCCTACCTGATGGATAAGCTGCAGATTCTAGTTAATCAACAGCTTACCTCCTACCCCCCTCTAGAATTGCTTTATGTCTGTCCCATGCATTCTTGAATTCTCCCACTGTTCTTGACTCCACAACCTCCTCAGAAAGGCTGTTCCATGCATCCACAACCTTCTCTGTGAAAAAATACTTTCTAACATTACCTCTGAGCCGTCCCCTATTGTTTTTGCACCCCACGTCAAATTTATATTTTTTTGCCCAGTACATGATGGTTCTTTAAGCATTTGAACATAAGAAAAGAAAAAAAAAGTGCGTTCATCTGGATGGTTTAACTTATTTTATTGCAGCAGCAGCAGAGTCTCAAAAACTCACAGAGCAGCCTCCCCTATGTATTGCCCAATGTACATGTATTCATCAGGGGGTGGGGACATGCAGTAAGTGCAACACATTGGTGAAATTGGGAAAAATGTGCATATGCATGCACTTAATAAATATCTGAAAAAGGTTCCCACAGCACTACAATTCCCAAGTTCAACATAGCATTTCATATGATCCTTATGTTCTCCCTCTAACCAACATTTTTTAAACTGTTTATCCTTTCTTCTGCATCTCTGTATGTTGTATGCCTAAATTGTTTTGTCTTGTAACTATTCCCTTACGATGTTGTAACCTCCTGGGTCGTGCTTGAAAGTAGTGACTCTTGTGTCTCGTGCACTTACCTGGTTATCAAAAACTAAATAAAATAAATAAAGTGCAAAAAATAACAAATTTCATTAACTCAAACTGTTGTCTTAACTTCATTATAGCCTAGTGCAACTCATAACTACAGTAATTTAAATACACATGTCTTAAATTTAAAATGATTTGTTTAGCCAAACTGGGGACATCTTGTTTTGCGAATTAGTGAGCAACTCCTTCCAGCCATTTAAAAAGCCAGAGCAATTCTGTATACTGTTCTAAAATCAGTTGTGAATGCTACAGTTGCTTTTGTGCCTAGATCAAAATTTCAATTACATTTAAAATACAGTGATAAGTATATATTTAATACAATGAATGGCTTGTGAAAATCTTTCTTGCCCTGTGCTGGTATTATCCATTTCAATTTGTATACAGAATGTTCTGAATTGGTCTAAACAAATCATTTTAAATTAAAGACCTTTGTATTTGAATTACTGTAGTTACACTGGTGCACTGTAATTACTGTAGTTATACTGGTGCTTGGTCACTGCTTCTGGTGTTCTTGGCTCATGTCCTGTAATTTTTGTATTCTACTGATTGAAGTACCACTGTCCTACACATGGAAATTTATTGTTTAAAAAGTATTGTGTGATTCACTGTATGCACCCAATTGATCTCCTGTTTCAGTACCTTCTTTGGTGCCTCAATTATGTACCCAATTTAATCTCTTGTCTCTATACCTTATGTATGTGCCTAACTGATCTGGTGCCACATTACCCACATTTGTACATTATTGTAATTTCTTGTTGTCTTTGAATCTCTGTACATTTGTCTGCAACTAAATCCAGGTCACCCCTGAAAAAGGGACCCTTGGTCTCAGTGGGCCTACCCTGTTACCAAAATTCAATAAATAAATAAATAAGTTGTACTAGATTGGAGTGGAATTAAAAGAAGAGTTTGTTTTTAAATAATTTGTCACTTTTTGCATTTTATAAAAGGCAATACTGCACTTTCTACACAAGGGAATCTCTTTTGGATATTTAAATAAGCACATGAATATGCACATGTTGCACAATTTACACCTACGTGTTGCACTTATGTCTAAATCCCATGAGAAAGCCCTGTATGTAGGGTGATACAGAGAGAAGACTGCTCTGCAAATTCATTGAAACTATATAGCTGCAATAAGATAAATTAAATCGTACTGGTGGGTGTGCCATTTTTTTTCTTGTGTTCAAAATAGTTAATGGCAGCACCCTGTCTGGCATGGTGTGCCTGACTCCTCCTTTTGATTGCTAATCTAAAAATTTAAAACTCAAATAAACCATGGGTTTTCATGATTGTTTGAGTTACATGGTGAGATTCCATACTTCCTGCTGGAAAACAAATCACTAGGGGGTCAGATTATGTTTATTAATAACAACAATACAGCGTCATTTATTTATTTATTTATTTATTTGGTTTTTGTTTACTGGGTAAGTACACTAGACAAGTTTTATGCCTATTTTCAGGAACGACCCGGGAGAGTACAAAAGGGTACAACAGGTACATTGATACAGTAATTGGTTCAGACGAATACATTCAGGTACAAAAACAGGAGAAAAGACAATTTTTACAGTTTTTACATTTACGTGGAAGGTACACCCAGATACAATGCTGGGGCAAGGTATAAATTAGAGATAAATTCAATGACCAACAGGGCTGGTGAGGATTATGAGCATAGTAACATCATAGCGTCAGTCAAGCAAGGGAGGGGGGATTTGGACGAGGACATAGCGCAAGCATTGTTTTAGGTCTCTATATGAGAACTAAAGGGGAAAAAAATAAACAAGGACACAGCATTTGTCATGATGTGTGCTTTGTTTTTCTCCATCAATGTAAAAATAAAATACAAATTCAAATAACTCCATTTTCCTCCCCTCATCCCCCAGGTATACGTGTGTGAGTAGTTCCCCTGCCCATCAGTGCTCAACCTTTATTATACTAAATGTAAGTGTTGCTCTTATTTGCCTTACAATATTTATGATTGTGCTCCTTGGATACACTAACTTGCTGTATACAACTTCTATTTTTGTAATACTGTTAATACTTTCATATTTTTTCCTCCTCTTGTACTGTCTACAGTACCCCTCACCCACAAGTCACATCTGGAAATGAGCTGCTAGCAGATCACTATGTTTTTCTTGGTGAAACTTTTGAAATAGATAGATAGATAGATAGATAGGTAGATAGAGAGATAGATAGATAGATACTATGGCACCTTCTGGTCACTTCACAAAACATGTGGGACATTTTTATTTGTTTTGATGCTTATAATCATATAAAGCCTGTCATCTCCATAAAACGTTTTATTAAATGTAGAATATGGTTTTACATATGTAAAAAGAAAGAAATATAGGGGTTACCTTTCTGTTGTTGGATGTTCTGCACAGTATCTGCTTTCAAAGTGGCAGATTCAGTGCTGGTCAATTCAAGAGAAAAGTAACTAAAAAAGCAATATAAAATAAAACCTTCCAGAAACACATTCAGACAATTAAAAATAAATACAGAGTATCAAAGATATTAATATAAAAGAAACAAAGTAACCCAAAACAGACAGACATGGGAGAGAGTGTCTTGAACAGAACTGTCTACAATTGCTGGAGCTTATTTGTTCACTGTCATACTGATTACATCCTCAGCTATGCATAACATAATAGGGTACATTTTTCATCTAATAATGGTTCCACTGTATATGAATGTATTTGTGCCAGTAAACAGCCTTAGAAACACATACAGGCACATCAGAAAAATACAAACCTGAAACACAAAGGAAATGTCCTTAAAATACATGCTTATTTGGGGACTGGATTTAAAAATATAGGGAAGCAGAAACACTTCTGCAGAACACCTGCTTCAAAGTTTACATTGATTTTCTGTTGCTATTGAGGATTGCCCAACATGAGTAGAGTAAACATTCTGGCTAGCTTAAATGTGTGCCCAGACTCAATTTGGATATCATTGCAGCCATGCAGTAGGATAAGTTAATACTGTAGTCTATAGGCAAAAGAAAGTCATGAGGTCTATCTGGACTGCTCTGCCAGTTCTCAGAGGTACAGTTTTATCCCCCCATTTAGGAGTATATTATCAAGATTATTCTTAAACATTATTTACTTTTATTGTAAATGACAGGTTGCAGCAAAATATTCCACAACGCTACCACCTGTTGTGTAAAGAAAAATGTCCTTCTGTTGGTTTAGAAATCATTAGATTTCAACTGCAGATCATGTCGTCTTGTTACAGAGAGACCAACCTTAGTCTCCAAGTCTAACATTGACTGTCTCTATTATCATGCATGCATAGTAGGTCACCTCTCAGACATATATCCTCCAGATGACTCAAACCAAGCTCAATGAACCTTTGCTCATAGCTTACATTGTCCATTCCCCACATTGACTTAGTTGCACACTTCTGCACCCTCTCAAGTAGGATTTTATATTTTTCTGAGAAAGGGGACCAGACCTATGACTCATAATCCATGTAGGGTCTCTCCAAATTCAACTGCAGTGCCATAATATATAGAAAAAAGTATGGGGTGGTATTTGTAACAAGACGTTTACACACACCCGAGGTGTTGGATGCTACATAAACCCTGAGAGCAAAGCTCAAGGGGTTTATTTAAGCATCCAACACCAAGGGTGTGTATAAAATTTGAGTTTTACACACCATCCCATGTTTTGTTTTATATAATTGCTGGTGAGCATTTTTTCACCACAGCAATTATGTAAAATAAAAATACCTCACTGTTCAACCGCAGTCTGGTCTGCTGTCAACGCATTCTGAGGTCTGGGGCTGTTGAAACCTTTTCTTCTTTTCATTTTTTTTTATTCAAGTAAGCAGTTTTAAATAACAGACAGGGATCAAAATGTTTCAAATATAACACCCAGTCTGTTTGTTTTTTAAGGATTTACTTACTGCCGAGATTAGAGCAAGTGGTGGTGCATTGTTCAGCAAGACAGAAAATGGGAAGACAGACAGCTGCCGCATGCGTGGAGTGATGAAAACCCGGTGTGTATTTGCCATTATAAACACTCCTTTCCAACGGCAAATTACAAACCGGGTTTCCTTAGGGAAAAATGCACACCAGTTATTATAACCCTTTTATATCTGGATACAAAGTTTCTTTTGAAGCACCCAAAAATTCTGTTAGCTTTGTTTGTGATTTCTAAAAGGTGGCAGGACTGCAGAAAAGTATTAGATACAGTAATGCCCAGATCCCTTTCCTCCTGTGTTTCTTGTATTTCTAGATGATCTTGGTAATATTTCTCTTTCCTAGTTCCACTGGCAAAGTATAATACCCTGCATTAATCTGTTTTGAGTTATATTCCCCATTTGGAGTCCAGCCTAGCCTACTATCTGGTTAAAAATGTCCTGCAAGTCTTTAACCTGCACTGCTATGTTCACTGGCCCTCCAAGTTCAACATTTTCTGTGAATTTTTGAATCCGCTAGTTTACGTCAGTTCCCATGTAAAATTAAAAATGCAGTAGAGTGGGACTGCATGGGTTTGTCTTTCACCTGCTATGAGCATGCATAATGGACCTGAGACATGACAAATCCACTGCCTTACAAATTAGAATTTAAAAGAAAAATACTACTGCACAACACAGGTCCTTGAATCACATTTATAATAGGTTGAAAAAAATGGAAAGCAGTATAGATTTTAGTTGCAACAGGTTTTTTGTTGCTCTAAATTTGAAAACTGCACATTGCGTTGTATATCATACAGAGCAGTTGATTAAGCTAACCCTCAAAAGACCACAGCATTATGTACCTTGTATAACACTGTGTAAGGACATGTCAAGGAAACAGTGATTGAAAGAGCAGTATTAAATGGACTGCAAAGAATGACATTGTTCTCTCCCATGTAACAAGGCTTTCTGAGCGTGACTAAGAAAAGCTGACCATACTCATTCATATGCACATTCTAGTCAATGCATTTTTGTCCAGTATCCTGGAAACTTTTAAGATATTGTATTCATATGGAACGCTAGTTATGTTTCATTAGCTGCATATTTTTTTTTTATGTCCCCATATTTATTTTAGAGCATTTCCATACAGGCAGGTTCTTTGTGTCTCAGACATCAACCCATCCATGGTTCTTTTCCCCACTGAAGTCATAATTCTCTATTTGTAAGGTCCCAATTCTTTCCACAGCAACAGACTGTGACATCACAAGCAGTGAACCATGGCTTCAGCCAGTGAGGCAAACAGGAGGACGAGGCACAGTCAAAGACACAAAAATCCTGTTTTAATGTGAATATTCCCAGTAATAATGGCTGAGGGGACATAAAAACAGAAAGTTAATTAAACAAAAGTTGAATTTTGTCAGAATATGGTATTTTAAGAAGTGTGCCTGGATGCAGAACAATGATTTTCACTTCTGTCCCGGTGTGCTCTTTGAGTTTTTATTAATGTTTCAATTTATTCATATGAAATGTTATAATAATATGGCTCACAACAAAAGCTAAAACTGCAGACAGTACTAGGAGGGTAATGTGTTATTGAAGGTGTGGGAGTTGTTTTATCTTGTATTTATGTCCCTTGAGCATCCTGCGTCAGACCTTCTTTGGCAATCTCCTTCCCCAGCACCAGCCCCCATGGCTTGCCCTTTGTGGCAGGATCTTCAGGTTGAGGGCATTCGCCTCCCCACAAGACAACCAGAGGCCAATGCAGTGGTGTGGTAGACAGAGACTGATAGCACCAAGCTGTTGTTATTCTTAAATAAATGACTTCTAGAGTAGTTCATTGTATCCAAATAGGGATATATTGTGCAAAGGATTCTTTTAAAAGAGTACTGTAATCCATTTACAATAACTAGACCATGTGAATATTGTTTTAGCACATGCATTCTGTATAAAAGATCTGTCAGTCTGTACATAATTGTTTCTCCATGAATATTTTGTTTTACCAATTATTTGCACTTGCTCTTTATTTGACTTTTGTAACCCACATGCACACGCGCACACACACACACACACACATGCACCCCTTCCCTGGTGCACTTTTAAGTGAGTCTCAACTCAGTGTGCCTTTCCCAGACAAAATTTCAAGTAAATAGATTTATCCGCCTCTGTTACATCAGAGGCAAAGGTTTTTCCTGTGGGTGGCAGCCGTCAACTTAAAGGTTATAAGTGGGTGTGAATGATGTACTAGATGTGCAATAATCCAGTCAGGGTGTGACATAATGATGGCAGCACTAACTAGTTTGAAAATTGTTCACAGAATGTTGTTAAGTAGAGATGGGTAAAGTCCATCCACTATGATTCACATTGTCTTCACAGTGAAGTTTAAAAACTTTACAAAGTTCGCCCTTAATGGAGAGCACATCCATGGAAAGAAGTTTCATAAAATTAGCCACTGGCAAAAAGCAGCTCCACCCCTCTTCAGTCATATTCACACTCAAACACATTTTTATGTTTGCTTGGACGCATGTGCAAGAAACATAGTGCCATCATCCAAGTTTTCGGAAGTGTGGCAGCCGTCTTCCAATTCAGTCAGTGTGTTTGCAGGTGTGGCCACAGTTCTCCAATGAACACTGCAGCTGTCTATGACAGCAGTTGAAAATGCAGTGGCCATACAGTTGAAAGGGAGAACTATGCTTCAGTGAGCAGCGATAAGATACCGCATGCTCATGCACACACGCATACTGCGTGCTCGTGCTTCCCCGCCACCCATGCACACACTGTATAGCCGATAGTGCCCAACTTCTATCAGCTGTGCTGCACTTCCCCCTCAACAGAGTTCCAGCTGCCACGCTGGGAGCTCACCCCAGCCTGGCAAACGTCCCGCATTGTCCAAGTAAAAAAAAAAAAAGAAACCTGAAAGAAAAAACCTTCCCTCGCTGCAGTCTTGACCCCCCCTCTCCTACCTGCGCCCACCCACTGTGCACCCTGCCTCCCCACATCCCCACCTCACCCCATACTTACCTCCGGAGCTTGGCATGATGATCTTCGGTGGACCGGGAACACGTCTGCACTCTTCAAAGCCAACCGTGAACTGAGGAAATGACTGTAAAATGTATAATGTAATAAATAGGGTTTGTTCAACTTTAGTGCATATCTCGAGCATTTTGGGGAATTTTTTCACCAAATTTTCAACATGGGGTTTTTGGGATCCCTCCTCATGAATTCTGTCATTGTCATGGTGTTAATCGGCCCCAAAAGGTGATTTCGCGGTCACTGTACAGAATCAGCTTTCAGGACCGATTTACAAAATGACAGTGTCACAGTTCATGAGGTAGGCCCCCATAAACCCTATGTTGAAAATTTGGTGAAAAAATTCCCCAAAATCATTCTGACATGCATTGCGCTGTTCTACCTTGCGCTCGTAAGTTCACAAATTTTCAATATATTCACTCCAGATTTTCAACATTGCCATTTTACCATACCTCCTTATGAGCAGTACAGCTGTCATTTCTCACAACTGACCCAAAATGTGTTTCCATGCATGTAGCGCACAATGGTGCAGTCGATGTGCAAAATCAATGTTCAGGACAGATTAAGAAAATCACAGTGACACTGTTCATGAGCAGAGGTGTTAAAATGGCTATGTTAAAAATTTGGTGAAAAAATTCCCAAAAATTACTGTTTTACGAGCATGAGTTGCGCTGTTCCTACGCACGCTCATAAGTTTGTGAATTTTCAATATTTTCACTCCAGATTTTCAACATTGCCATTTTACACACCTCCATATGAGCAGTACAGCTGTCATTTTTCACATCTCGGGCAAAACATGTTTCCGCCCATGTAGCATTCAATGGCGCAGTCTGTGTGCAAAATCAATGTTCGGGACAGATTAAGAAAATCACAGTGACACTGTTCATGAGCAGAGGTGTTAAAATGGCTATGTTAAAAATTTGGTGAAATACATCCATAAAATGACTATGTTATGAGCGACCATTGCACAGTTTCCACGCACCCTTGTAACTTCATGGATTTCTAATATTTTCAGTCCAGATTTTCACCAGTGGCATTTTTCCACACTTCCTTATGAACAGTACAGCTGTCATTTTTCACACCATGGCCAAAATGTGTTTTCACACTTCCAGCGCAGAAATGCGTGGTCACTGTGGGAAATCACTGTTCGGGACAGATTAAGAAAATCGCAGTGACACTTTTCACGAGTGTAGGTTACAAAATCCCTGTATTGACAATCTGCTGTAAAAAAAATCCCCAAACTAATTGCATTACGGGTGTGCATTGCGCATTTTCTATGCACACTCGTGACTTCACCAGTTTTTTTAATATGTTCACTGCAGAATTTCAACATTGCCATTTTTTGCACCTCCCCATGAACAGTACAGCTGTCATTTTTCACGTCCTGTTTGAAATGTGTTTTCGCACCTGTGGTGCCAAATGGCATAGTCACTGTGTGAAATCAGCTTTCAGCTAACAAATTGATATTATCACTGTTCATAAGGTGGGGGTCACAGAAAAACCACGTTGAAAATTTGGAGTGAAAATGCCAACAAACACCTGAGGCATTGGGTTTCCGACCATAACACCCCAGCCTGTAGAGATTGAGAGGCATCAGGAGTGTGACTTGGGATTCTCGCCTGTAATGCCCATACCATTCCACATCCTGCAACCAGTGAGAGGCATCAAGGTGTGCCTTGGACTCTTTGGCCCCAAAGTTCACCCACTCTCCTATACAGGACCCATCTCAACACATTTTCTGATGGAATGGGGTGAGCATAAGGGCCAAAGACCCCAAGGCACACCGTGACACTTGTCAGTGTCTGCAGGGTAGGGTGTGGTGAAATGGCGTGGCCATTATGACTGATGATGCAAAGACACACCCCAATGCCTGTCAGTCTCTGCAGGGTGGTGGTGGGGTTGGCTTCAGTTCAATACTTCACTGCTATTCCTATTATGCAGCTCTCTAACTCCTACACTACCAATGCCAATTCCAGCAAGCAAACATTTGGCATTGACAAATGCTTATTTTCCCAGTGATACATGACAGGCAAGTGAGTGAGTGAGTGGGACAGCAGTCTGTTTCTGACAAGCAAGCTTTTCTTAGTGTATGTCCTCTTTTTACTGCAACGTCCTTATCTCAGTTATAAATCTTGTTGTAGTGTGCAAAGGAGCAACTGGCACAGCAAAACAAAAGCAAAAATCTCAGCATTTAGTTCAGTTACTACTTGACAGGGCAGGGATGGACAAAAACAAGACTGCAACTACGGAATCTGCTTTAGGCAAAAAAACCTAAAGCAAATCAGTAAGTGTAATCTAGTACCACTAGGTCAAAGGACTACTTTAAGTAAAAAACACACATTAATTTACATTTTTTTATATGTAAACATTTTAATTCTGATAAAGAAACATATTCTAACAATAAAAGCCGGTTTTACAGATGCAATTAGACATGGCTGGGTGTTGGTAGTACTGAGATACCTGTACACCCAGGGGCTGAATTACACTCCTGGGTGTGTGGTTACCTTGGTACTACCAACACCCGTTTTAGCCATGTCTTATTGCTTATGTATTTGGCCAAAAGGACACTGTCCCTGTATAGCATATCACAGCTTGATTCATGCACCTATAATAAGAATGGTCCATAAGAGGAAACATATGCATTCACATTCTGGTGTGGGATTTTAGCAATGAATGGTGAATGAAGTGTTCACTTACAATGTACTTCTTGCGAAACAGATAGCCTTCTGGCAGGCTCTCACAGTGACTTAGAGCTGTTGGAATGGCAGACGAGCACAATTTTTTTACTAGAATGTGGATGGGGTGGTGACATCATTACTGATGTTAGAATGAAGTGACCACCCAACCCGCTACTTCAGGAGTCTGAACAATAGTAAGCCACTGACCCCACTATTATGGAATTTCCTATTAGGTAAATAAGAAATACTGGGCTGAGTTTTCTAAAGTCTGAGAATGCCACAAGCTGCTGGTGCACTGAACATATGGCGCATGGGGCTTGTGGCATTCTCCTGCCGGGAACTGAGATTTTCTATCCTGTACACCAAATTGCCACAAGGTTAGTCCACCTTTTTCTGGTCTAGCTTGCGACTATTCTGAGGGCTGTTTGTACGGAGCTTGTGCCAGATGTTTGGAGCAAGCTGCCATAAATGGTGGAAACTATCGCAACTGCACCCGAAATTGTAAATCGCGTCCCGTTGCAGTGAAGGGGTTTGGGGCACCACCAAAACCTAAATGTGAAAATCTGGTCCTCTGTCTATAGTCTCTGTGATCCTGGTTCTAATAGGGACAGAGATTACAGAAAGTTACTGTACTAATTTAACTAGCTTAAAAAATATGTTGGCTATCAGTCCAGGGAGGATGAACTGCTGCAGTGTGAGTTGACTGTCTCTGATGTTGCAGCCCTATCCATTTCCATCAGCATGAGCTACAAAGGTAACCTCAGTACCTGTATTCTGTGGCCTTGTGTCTCACAATGTATGAGTGCAGTGGTCATAATGGGGTGTAACCATTCCTCGTACCGTGTTATTTATTTATGATGATAAAACACAAGTTTAAAACCTGGATTATGGTTTGGCATTCCATTTGTTGTGGTTTATGGGCATGGGCGAAGTAGGGGTTCAAAAAACCCAAGCATTGTATTTCCTTACTTCTGTAACTTTATTAATAAACCTTAACTTGAGTATTAACATTTTTTTCAGTGACTTTTCTTTCTTTTCAAGATAGATAACAATAGTAGCTTTCTTTGCACATGACCTTGTGGGCCATACACAAAGCAGCTGTAACTTCACACACTTTGTGCCAGTCCTGTAGAGGACTTTGTAAGTGGCCCAACACAGCTGAGTCATCACTCAAATTGTTCCAGACCTATAGTGGAGTTTGGTTGAAATTACAGTACATGAACATTTTTCTTTTTAAAACTTGTTTCCTCAGTGAGAGCACAAAAACGGCTATGAGTTCAAACCTGAAATATTCAGGTGACTTGCAGTTTGGACCTAGGATGGGCTGTTCAGAGGTAGTTTTCCTGAGAACTTTGCAATTTTTAACTTAAAGAGTATCAGAGTCTGTTTTTGCACTTTGGTGATCCATTTTTTCACACATTTTGATGTGGTTTTCATGACAATGTTAATTACCATTTTCTTGAGGCAATATCCATTTTTGTAAGACAAGACCTGTGCGAGTCTTAGCAGTCACAAAAGTGAGTAAAAGAAGGGAAAAACATTATGCATCAAAAACAAATGAAATCCTTTGATCTGTAGTCTCAAACCTGTGTGGGTGTCAGTGTGGGGGTGCAAGGTTGATTCCTAAAGTCTTGCTATTTTTAGAAAAGTAATACTTTTTAAACTATTAATGAAATCAGTCTGTTGCCAGTCATGAAAGCAGGGACTGTTTTCATGACTGTTAGTGGTCACAAATGTGGGTACAATAAGAGAAAGGTTTGCACAATAAAAAATTAGCTGCTTGGAAATGTAGTTTGAAACGTGTAGGGTGTAAGGGTAATTCATCAAGTGTTGTTTTATTGAAGAAAAGCAATAATTAAATTATTAACAAAATTAGTTATTTTAGTGTTCCCAAACCAGGGCCTATTTTTGTGACTCATAAACCATTTTCATGAGATACAACTTTTGCTTTCATGACTATCAAAACGAGATCCTAGCCCAGCAGGAAAACTTTGTACCTCCTCCTCCCACCTACTATTCAGAAGATCCTTTTGGGACAACGTGAAGGCTGACTGAGTCTGTAACTGCATTTGGATCCATGACGGGAGTCCAATAAAAATTCTGTCGAACGCCCTGTCAGCGACACCGGCAGGTCGACCACAGTCGGCTGCCGGTTCGCACTTTGTTCTGTTGATTTTTTGGGGGGGCTTTGCCCCCAAAACCCCCACTTAAGGATTCTCAACTCCAGTCAGAGCTGATTTGGGGGTGCAGGACCCCAACAGACTGCACTGGTTCCAGCGGTCTCCCACTGCGGCTAGGTGCTGTAGTCGCTTTGGGGGACCTCACTGGCGAAATGTCGCTGTTGGGAGGGGGTAACCAGCACCATTTAACCAATTTACTGTTTTCTTATTCCTTTAGGATGATTGTTGCCTGATCAGTTTTAATAATTTGTGCTGCTGATACACAGTTTGAACACTGAGTAATTTTATGTCTTCAATTGAAATCTTTATTTGTGAGCCATGTTTGGACATGTGTTTGGTGTCTGACTTAATGCTATCCGTTGTTACTTAATGTTCACATGACTGATGTTTATTTCTATGGCTCCTCTGTAATTCGATTTTCGATGTACGTTGCATGCTCACTTTGCATGGTGTTTGCATTCCTTTCTCTCCTTGTAATCTCTTGAGTTGTACCTAAAAAAGGGGATGTATATGACTAATGTGCTTTCCTGGTTAATAAAACTAACTAAATAAATATAGATGGCTTTTGGGGGGACATGTCCAAAGTGATCTACAAGTTTAGGGCAAGAAACATAAAAACATACAATTTGATGGTAGATAAGGACCGCTTGGCCCACCTAGTCTGCCCATTTCCCTACCTAACGGATAAGCTGCAGATCCTAGTTAGCCAACAGCCTACTTCCTCCTACCCCCCACTAGAATTGCCTTATGTCTGTCCCATGCATTCTTGAATTCCCCCACTGTTTTTGACTCTCCGACCTCCTCAGGAAGGATGTTCCATGCATCTACAACTCTATCTGTGAAGAAATACTTCCTCACATTACATCTGAGCCGTCCCCCTCTATCTTCAAATTGTGCCCCCTTGTTCTTGCATATCTCTTTTCTGAAAGATGCTACCCTCTTGGACTTGTTGATTCCCTTGAGGTATTTGAAAGTTTCCATTATGTTCCCCCTTCCCTCCTTTCCTTGAGGCTATACATCTTAAGCTCCTTTAGCCTTTCTTCATATGTCTTCTGGTGCAGACCCTGCACCATTTTGGTTGCCCTCCTCTGGACAGCCTCCACCCTGTCTATGTCTTTACAGAGATGGGGTCTCCAGAACTGTACACAGTACTCCAGATGTGGTCTTACCAACTGTCTATACCGAGGGCCAACAACTTCCTGTTTTCTACAGGTGATGCCTCTCCCTATGCATCCCAGTATCCCCCCAGCCCTCCTTACTGCCTTCTCACATTGCTGGCCCACCTTTAGGTCATCTGATGTGACTACCCCAGGTCCCTTTCCATTTTTGTTGTTGTCAGTATCTCACCCCCCCATTGTGTACTCTTCCCCTGGGTTTTTGTTTCCCAGGTGCATTACTTTGCACTTCTTTGCGTTGAATCTAAGCTGCCATACATTTGACCATTCCTCCAACCTTGCCAAGTCCCTTTTCATCCTTTCCACCCCACCTTGCATATCAACACTGTTGCAGATCTTTGTGTCATCTACAAAGAAACATACTTTTCCTTCCAGTCCCTCTGCAATGTCACTTATAAAGACATTAAAGCAATGCATGTCATAAGCAACTCTTTTGTGAGTAG
Source organism: Neoceratodus forsteri (assembly GCA_016271365.2). Lineage (NCBI taxonomy): Eukaryota > Metazoa > Chordata > Ceratodontiformes > Ceratodontidae > Neoceratodus > Neoceratodus forsteri. The sequence goes on along the minus strand of CM057452.1, from coordinate 975,155,100 downwards.
CCTGCAAGGGGACTCATGGAGCAAGCTGAAGGTCTGCTGCAGTGAATGTCACTATGCAGTTACTTTGTAAGTGGCCTGCAAGACTACACACAAAGCATGTTACAGGTCTAACTTAGTGTGCATCACTATCTAGCTGCCCCGTTGGCCACTGAAGAAGTAAACTACAGGTCTGGCATCCATATGCTGTGTTCATCATGGGGAGTAAAACAGGACTGAATTAAAATTGTCAGTTGTTTTATATTTTTTTTTCAAAATTGAGGAAATTAATTGCATAAAATTATGTTAATGCCTTGTTAGGGTTACAGGAAACCAAGTAAGGAAATTAAAAATTGGGGTAAAAAGTCAACGGAAACTTGGCAAACTGGTGCTGTTGAGTTCCTCCGGGACTGAGTGATCATGTGACAGGGTGTTGACATTACCCTTGTATTGGCACCGTCTTGTGACACAAGTAAAGACACAGCAATGCCTCCTGCATAGAGAGTGTTCATATTAGGGTAATGCTAGCACTGCACTGCATGAGCATTTAAACCTCGAGCAACACCACAGCAGCAATTTGCTAGCATGGACAGTTTACCCTCATTTTTCATTTTGCTACTTTGTACACTGTGACCCTATAGACACAGTTATGTAGCTGTTTGCAGATAATACACTTTATATGCAGTAAATGTAGGATACACAATAAACTGACTTAGAATATGCCATTCATCTTCATGAGGGGGAAGGAGCATAACTCCCGAGTGGCAGAGCCATGAGTGAGCTATGAAAGTCATGTTCTTCACAAGTGAAGATAAATGGTATAATCTGAGGGAGACCATTTTGTGTCCAATTCATGCAGTGTATTTAAAATGTCTGAGCTGTCACATTAGTTCTTTTAATGACTACTTAACTGTTTTTGTTTGATTTCACTACTCTGTTTTGAGTGCAGCGGAGGCTACTGTGATGTCATCAGGCATTGTTCAAGCTGCTCTCCTATTGGTTAACAGCTCCTTTTTGACCAGCCTAAAGTGGAAATAAAATCGGATGGCCCTCCAGACATTATAATAAATGATTTTATTGTCATTTAGAATTCTTCAGTGGCTAAAATAAATAATTTATTTTAAAGTTCAACTCTTACTTGCACAGTATAAATTTTATAAGTGTGATAACACACTTCGTGGAGTGTGGACGTGTCTGATATTTGCACTTCTCATGTGGTTAAAGGCACTTGCCTTTGCCTCATGCCTCATGACACACCCATGGCATGCATATATCAGAGCATGACCACTTAACGTCTCATGTGTTATCACTTATATATGTGTGTATACTGTATATGTGAATATATGTATTTGCACTTGTTCTTCGTACCGAACTTACACCTTTTTTGATTACACTTCTTTATCTGCAATTTCATGACTGCCCAACTAATTGTATTTTATTACTCTTGCACCTTACTGTACTGTCTATTATGTATGCTTTACCTCCTCCTCCTTGATGGTTGCTGCTTAGCTCCCCAATCAGCACAGGTACCATAAAGCAAAATCTTATCAGTCTTGTTTACTGCTCAGTCCCCAATCAGCTGCATGTAGTAGTTCCTCATAGAAACATAGAAACATAGAATTTGACAGCAGATAAGGGCCGCTTGGCCCACCCAGTCTACCCATTTTTTCTACCTTCATTTTTACTCAGACCCTACTTGATCTACAGTGCTGTCTCACCCCCCCCCCCCACATCTATGATTCTCTGGTGCCTATTCCAGGCATTTTTGAACCCCGCCACTGATTTCACCCCCACTTCCTTCATTGGAAGGCTGTTCCAGGAATTCTGCATTCTTTCTATGAAGAAGTAATTCCTCACATCTCCCCTAAATCTAACCCCCTCTCCAGCATCATAGCAGGTCCTTTTGTTCTAGAGCACCTTTTTTTCATAAAAGTACCTTGAGGTATTTATAGGTCTCTATCATATCCCCCCTGGATGTACATACTGAGCTCCTTTAGCCTCTCCTCATAGGCAGGGCCCCTACTTTTCTGCAGCACAGTGGGACCAAGTTCTGCGGCAAGACTACCATTTGCCGCAGAACTTCTGCGGCAGTGGTTTGTAATTTCTTCGGAAGTTCTGCGGCACTAACAAACTACCACATCACAGTGTCAGCTTGTCATCCTGACTTCACTTTCATGGCAGTGGTTATAGCAATCAGGATGGTGGAAAGCACAGTAACGCTAGTTCAAAAATAACAGACTTATAAAATAATTTTATGCCTAAAAAAGCAAAACAAATGTCTCTCCCTTAAGGTCCTAGCCTGTTGCATAAATGACATATGCAGAGGGGATCTTATGTGATAAATAAGGTATTTCTATATGCATGCTATCTATCCCACTAATGAGGTTCCCACTGTGTATCACTTATATATTTATATGCAATCTGTAACATACATACATACAAATATGCGTGTGTGTGTGAGAGAGACAGAGATACTGTGTGTGTGTATGTGTGTGTGTGTGTGTGTGTATATTTTTTTTAATTTCCATGAACTCACATCCTCATTCATACAGGTCCCATTGGAAATGGAACAGAGGAGTTATTGCAAAACTCATTTTTCATGTCAACCTGCTTTCCCTGATAAACTGCATAACACCATCAGACCATGACATGCATGTGAACCAATTGTGAAATACAGCTCTCCGGCCCATCACAATGTGTTCACCATGTGACAGAACACTGCACCATACCTTCCCAGGCTCCAAGCAGTGATGTGTTCCACCAATCCTTGTGCTACCCAGCCAGCTCCCAGTGCTAATCTCTGAACCTGAGTTGCCGGCACAGAAACGCAGCATGCTACCCTCTGGCCCAACAGCTGTCCCTGCACACAACATTTCTCAATAACTTTTATGTGATTCTATCAACCAATGACAATATGTAATCAGTAACCCTGGCAAAAATGCATACAGTGCAATTATTTATTTAACAGGTCTATTCTTTCAACAGGTCTACTCATTATTATATTTCACTTTTCTGGGCATAATTACTTTATTTTTCTTGAAAATTTAGACAGTTAAATTCATTTTCCCAGTTATTCATTTTAGATAGCATCTCTATACCTTAAAGGCACAAATAGGTTTGTACAAAGTGAGGTATGGACTTAACAGGTCTGTGCTATTGACAAGGTTTTGTTTAAGTTGGCCCTAGTGCAATTATGTAAGACTGAAAACTGTATTAGGCTGTAGTGCAGGTTGAGCAAATATCACCGTGCCTGATGTGCTGTGCCACCGTCTCTGGCAGTGGGAGCTGTGGTAGATAAGTGACTGTTCATTTCTGTTGCAGAATGCAGCCATTTCATTAGCTAATGTATGATATTATAGCAATGATAACATCACATTCTGAACATATGAGGGGTTCTAGATATAAAAAGAGGGGAAGGGAACCAGATTCTATGGAAAAACAGAAATATTAATAAAAATCACTAAGAAGAGTGAATTCTGCGGCACCGCAAGTTCTGCAGTAGATTGCAGTTTCCTGCACAAAATTCTGCGGCTGCAGAATTCTAGGGGCCTTGCTAATAGGGCTTTTGATGCATAGATACATAGACAGTGTCAGCAGATAAGGGCCTACAGCCCACCCAGTCTGCCCATTTGAGCTTGTAAGTTCACTTTTTTTCCTAGAAGTCTGTTGCCCCTTACCCCTGACCTCCAGAATTCCTTTATGTCTATCCCATGCATTCTTAACTCCTGTGATTGCTTCAGCCCCCACCACTTCCTCTGGCAGGGCGTTCCACTTGTCCGCCACCCATTCTGTGAAGAAATTCTTCCTCACGTTTCCTCTGAACCATCCTCCCTCCAACTTCATCTGATGCCCTCTGGTCCTGGAACATCTTTTTCGCTTAAAAATAGTGTATTCCTGCCCCCTATTCCTCCCTGTAAGATACTTGTATGTCTCTATCATATCCCCTCTCCCCCTTCTCTCCTCCAGGGAGTACATATTCAAGTCCTTCAACCTGTCCTCATAGGACTTGCGATGCAATCCACGTACCATCTTTGTTGCCCTCCTCTGAACCTTCTCTACCCTGTCTATGTCCTTACGTAGGTAAGGTCGCCAGAACTATACACGGTACTCCAGGTGGGGCCTCACTAGTGTCTTGTATACTGGAATTATGACCTCCCTTTTCCTGCTGGTGATGTTCTTGCCTATGCATCCCAGCATCCTATTTGCTTTACCTGCTGCCTTGTCGCACTGTTTCCCTATCTTGAGGTCATCAGAGATTATAACCCCAAGATCTCTTTCCTGCTTGGTGCATGCTATATCCTCACCTCCCAATTGATATATTGTGCCAGGGTTTTTCCTGTGCCATATGCATTATCTTGCACTTCTTTGCATTGAATTTCAGCTGCCAAACCCCTGACTATTCTTCAAGTTTCTGCAGATCCCTTCTCATTCTGTCTACACCCTCTGGTGTGTCTACTCTGTTACAGAGCTTTGTGTCATCAACGAACAGGGATATTATGCCTTCTAGGTCCTGCACAATGTCACTGATGAAGATGTTGAATAGGGCCGGTCCCAGTACTGAACCCTGCGGTACCCCACTAGTAACCCTCCTTTCTTCACTGTGGACTCCATTTACTATTACCCTCTGTATCCTGTTGTCCAGCCCCAGTGTTTTACCCAGACTACCACCCTGGGACCCACTCCCAGGCTGGCTAATTTGTTTATTAATCTTTTGTGTGGGACTGTGTCAAATGCCTTGCTAAAGTCTAGGTAGGCCATGTCCACAGCCCCTCCCTGGTCTACTACTTTGGTCACCCAGTCAAAGAAATCAATTAGATTTGTCTGACATGCCCTTCCTGCTGTGAATCCATGTTGCCTTGGGTCCTGAGCCCCACTGGCCTCTAGGTACTCAACAATTCTTTCCTTCAGCAGTGATTCCATCATTTTCCCTACCACTGAGGTAAAACTGACAGGTCTGTAGTTTTCTGCCTCTGTCTTGCTCCCACTTTTGTGAAGGGGAATCACATCCACCTCCTCCAGTTCTCAGGTACCACACCATCCTCCCATGATTTATTAAAAAGAGTAGTCAGTGGTGCCACTAGTTCTTCCCTTAATTCTTTTAGAATTCTGGGGTGACTCCCATCAGGCCCCATTGCTTTATCCACCTTCAGTTTTAAGAGTTCTTTCAGAACCATTTCTTCTGTGAAAGGACTAATATCAACCCCCCTATCCAGAGTGCTTCTATTGACTGGATTAGGTATCTCCCCCTGCTTTTCCATTGTGAATACTGAACAGAAGTATTCATTCAGTATCCCTGCTTTTTCACTGTCGCTCTCTGCCCAACCACCTTCCTCTTTATTCAGCCTCAGTATCCCTGCCTTAGTCTTTCTTTGCTCTCTAATGTACCTATAAAATGTTTTATTCCCCTTCTTAACTGAGTTGGCTATCTTTTCCTCGGTTTGGGCCTTTGCTATTCTGACTGTCTTCCCCACTTTCTTCTGCTTTAACTGGTACAGTTCTCTGTCGTGCTCCTTCTGTGTTTCCTTATACTTCCTGAATGCTAGCTCTTTCTCCCTTACCTTCCCCGCCACTTCTTTTGAGAACCAAAGAGGTTTTTTCTTTCATTTTGATTTGTTTATTTGCTTCACACAAAGGCTTGTTGTCTCTGTGATGGTGGTTTTAATGTTTCCCCATTGTTGCTCCACCCCACCTTCTTGCCTGTTTGCTAGTGCTTTTCTGAGGCACTGTCCCATTTTGACAAAATCAGCCCTCCTGAAGTCCAGTACCTTTACTTTTGTGTGGCTTGACTCTACAGCTATGTTTATTGTGAACCACACTGTTTGTTTGGTGGTTGCTTGTTCCCAGATGGCTACCCACTTCAAGATCAGAGATCCTCTCTCCGTCCCCATTTGATAGTACCAGGTCTAAGATTGCTCCCTCCTGAGTGGGTTCCAAAACTAGCTGTCTGAGGCATGCCCCCCTGTAGGGCATCAAGAATGGCCCTGCTCTTGGATGTGGCTGCAACAAAGGTGCTCCAGTTAGCATCTGGCATATTCAGGTCCCCCATCAGCAATACCTCCCCTTTCTTTGCCATCCCAAGGATGCCTTCTATAACTTCCTTGTCTATTTCCTCCCCCCTGAGATGGGAGTCTGTATACAACCCCTGTGCAGATTGTGGAGCCATTTCCAGTCTCCAGGGTGACCCACAGTGCCTCCTCTCCTCCTTGTTTACCCTTTACTTCTGTTGCTTTGATCCCTTCCTTTACATAGAGAGCTACTCCTCCTCCTCTTCTACCCTCCCTGTCCCTCCTGTAGATTGTGTACCCTGGTATGTTGACATCCCAGTCATGGTTCTCTGTGTACCATGTTTCTGTGACTGCCACAATATCCAGGCATCCCTCTTCCATCAAGGCTACCATTTCAGGGAGCTTTTTACCTAGACTATGGGCATTAGTACTAATTACCCTCCATTTTTTTTATGGCTTTATTTCTTTTTGCCCCATCCCTGTCCTTACTGCCGTTGTCTTTTTCTCCATTTACCCCGTCCTTCTCCCTATCGACTGCTCTATCTTGGTGTTTACTTCACTAACTATCCTGATTTTTTTGAGGGGGGGCTAGGATTTCCCTTCTCCTTTTCATTGCAGATAGGGAGGCTTTAAATGTACAAGACCTTTCAAGAATGTACTGGCTACTGCCAGCTGAGCCACTGTACGACCATCTATAGGCACATGGGAAGCTGACATGGCAGCCAGGTGCACTTTGATTGAGGAATACTGCAGGCCTGAATCTGATAAGGAGAGCAGGTACTCTACAACCTGATTAGCTGGACAAGTGACTGGATCCAGGTGATGAGAAATGGCCCATAAAGTAAATTGCTTCCACTTCATTGAGTCAGTAGACCTGGTGGACAGTTTTCCAGCAGCCACCAGAACATCCACTACTTTTAAAGAAACTCCAAAATGTACTATGGTTATATCTTCAGGAGCCACGTGTACAGATGAAGAGGCTTCAGGTCTGGATGGACTAGGGTTCCCTGTTCCTGTGACAGTAAAACCTTGCAAAGGAACAGATGTACTGGGGGGGCCACTGCCATCTGTTGCAGCAGGGGGACCCAGATCTGTTGAGGCCATAGGGGAGCAAAGAGTATCGGAGTTACCCTCTCCATTTTCAGCTTAAGTAGTACTCTCTGAATTAGAGGAAAAGGAGGAAAGGCATATAGAAACTTTGTCCAAGAGAGGGACACAGCATCTCGCCAGAAAACTCCAAGCCCAGGAACTAGCAGAAATGTGGCAGTTTTGCATTGTGTGGGGACACAAAATAGTCCAACTCTGAACGACCCCATCTTTTGAACAGATTAGCAGCCATGGAGACCAGTAGTTCCCACGCATGCATTCTGGACTGTGACTAGCTGCTCTTGTCTGCCAAGATGTTTTGGATGCCTGAACTGCTGATAGTTCTAGACCATATTCCAGACCCCAGTACCAAACCATCATGGCTTCCCTTAACAGTGGATGAGTCCCCCCTTGTTTGTTGATGTAATGCATTACACTGACATTATCCATCTGTATTAACAGAGGACATGGGGACAAGTGGTTCTGGAAGGCCTGAAGTCTGTATAGAATAGCTGATTTCCAGAACATTGATGTGCAAGGTGCTCTCCACTGGAGTCCATGTTTTTGTTTTATTTTATTTTAAGAAGTAATCAGAATTACAACCCTTTGAGTCAGGGACTCATTTACAAAGGCTCCTCGTCTGGAAGACAAATACATTAATAGCAAGCAACAGAAAACACAGTAAATGAGCTCAAATAAGAGAAAACAGTCAAAATTAAGGGCTGGTTACAAAGGCCCCACGTCACATGTGCCTTTTGTCTGATGAGGACCCAAGTGCACCCCCATCCCAGCCCCGAAGCCTGTGTGATTTGGATCTGAAGAGAGAAGGGGATCAGGAATGGAACCCCCTTCAGCAGGTTGCTGGGTTTCATCCACCACTTGAGCATTTTACACACAGGGGACATGACTAGAACCATCTGTTCTGGGTCATCTGGAGCTGATCCCACTAGATTCATAGAGTCCACTGGCGAATCTACATATGCAGTCTGGCCAGTGGTACTGTGACAGTGGCCATGGCCATGAGTCCCAGAAGGAGTAAAAACATCCTTGCTGAAACATAATGACTGTCTTGCACTAATTGTGCTTGAGCAATCAGACAGTTGGCCTTACCAAAGACAGGAAAGCCAAGGCCTGGGTTGTACCCAGGACTGCCCCATGTACTGCAGTCATGAGCAGAGTGTCAGCACTGATTTGTGGTGTGTTGACTGTCATCCCCACAGCATTGAACAATTATCTATCAACAGCTGGTCCCTGGAGTGAGCCTTCAATAGCCAATAATCCAGGTAAGGGAAAACATACAGGCCTTCCCTGTGAAGAGCTGATATCACCACTGCTATACTTTTGGTAAAGTCCCGTGACACGGAAGATAAGCCAAAGGACAACACTCTAAAATGTTAATGTTCCCCTTAAAACAGAAATGCCAAATATTTTCTGTGAGATTTCTGAAATTTGATATGGAGGTATGCATCCTTCATATCCAGGGAGAATATCCAATCCTCTGTTTTCAGAAATGGAAGGACACCCTGCAAAGTGACCATTCAGAACTTCTTGCATTCTACAATGAAGTTTAGATCCCTTAGATCCAGAATAGGTCTCGGGTCTCCTATCCACTCTGGGACAAGGAAGTACCGGAAATGAAACCCAAATGTTCCTCTGTTCTAGAGGGACCAGGTCTACTGTTCATTTCTGGAACAGAGTCTGTACCGCCTCCACAACAAGGGAAGGTGCACTGGAGGATATTTTGTGACAAGTGAGGGATGATCTGGAGGGTTGTCCATTAGTTCCAGAATGTGCCCCTTTTCGATAATCTCCAGAACCAGGCATCTGAAGTCACCTCCCTCCAGTGGTTTGAGTGAAGGGATAGTCAACCCCTTACAACCATCCCTGGAGGTAAAGGAGGTTAGGGGTATACACGGATTTAGGCTGAGCGGTTGGGGGTGGGACCACCAACTCCATCACCTCTAGGGGCTTTTGAGTGGGCACCTGGGGTGGCATCTGGGAGCTGAACGCCGTCTAACACCAGCTGGCCAAAATGTACCCCTGCTCCCACCCCCTCAGGTGGGTATGGTAGAGGGAGTGCACAGACTTCAAAATCCTACCAGAGGCCTGGAGATCTTTCAAAGTCACTTGGACCTCATGACCAAACAATTTCTGACCTCTGAGTGGAGCATTAAGAATGGTTTGCTGCACATCATTAGCAAAATCTGCCACCCAGAGCTGCACATCATTAGCAAAACCTGCCACCCTGAGCCATGATTATCTCCTGAGACAGATGCTGGAAGCCAAAGCACTGTCAGAAACATCTGATAAATCATAAGCTGTGCAGAGCAAATGCTTGCCCACATCATCCCCAGCACTACGAGCTTTCATTAGCTCTCATTTGGGGTACCCTCAGGCAAGGATTGTTCAGCTGCCTTGGCCTTTCTCCAGAGAATGTTCTTATACTTCATCATGTGGGCCTTGTAATTGGCAATGTGAAGGCCCAATGATGCAGAGGCACATGTTCTTTTGCCGATGACATCCAACTTCCTGGATTCTTTATCAGGATGGAGGAAACTGAGATGCTTAGGTGCCCTAGACCTGTCATGGGCTGAATTAGTGACCACTGAGTCAGTCTCAGGTTGTGTGGCATAAAAAGGCTTCCCAAAATGAGCCATATACATTTTGTCCACCTTCCTGGTGACAGCAGGTATGTTGCTTGGTCTGCACCAGGCAGCAAAGGTGGCATCCTTTAAGGCTGGAAGCAGAGGAGGCATCACAATGGCAGGCGACTCAGCCAGTTCCAAGAACTCTGTCAAGTTCTTCTTGGTAGTATTCTGCTCCTCCGGAGCAAATCCCATGGCAGCTTGCAACCGCCGCATCATGGTGAGGAAGGTAGCATCCTCTGGATGGAACTGTGGTGTGATCACTACAGAGTCCTCACTGTATATAGAAACAGCGGAGCTGGTGCCCTTTCATATGGGCTTTCAGTATAATCCTCAGCCTCATAGAAACATAGACTTTGATGGCAGATAAGGACTGCTTGGCCCACCTAGTCTGCCTATTTCCCTACCTACAGGATAGGCTGCAGATCCTAGTTAACCAACAGCCTATTTCTTCCTACCCCCCACACAAATTGCCTTATGTCTGTCCCATGAATTCTTGAATTCTCCCACAGTTTTAGACCTCACAACTTCCTCAGGAAGGCTGTTCCATGTGTCTACCACCCTCTCTGTGAAAAATATTCCTCATTGCCCGGACCGCTTCCATCCCCACCCCATCTTCAAATTGTGTCCCCTTGTTCTTGCATATCTTTTTCTGAAATATGCTACCTCTTGGACTTTGTTGATTCCACTGAGGTACTTAAAATTTCTATCACGCCTCCCCTCCTTTCCTCAAGGATATACATATTAAGATCCTTTAGTCTCTCCTCATATGGCTTCTCTTGCAGACCCTGCACCATTTTAGTTGCCCTCCTCTGGACTGCCTCTATCCTGTCTATGTTCTTGCGAAGACGGGTCTCCAGAACTGGTTGCAGTACTCCAGATAGGGTCTCACCAACTGTCTGTACAGAGGGATAACAACTTCCTGTTTTCTGCTGGTGATGCCTCTCCCTATACATCCCAGTATCCCCCAGCCCTCCCTACTGCCTTCTCACATTGCTTGCTAACCTTAAGGTCATCTGATATGATTACCCCAGGTCCCTTTCCATTTTTGTTGTTGTTACTACCTCCCCCCCCACCGTGTAATCTTCCCCTGGGTTTTTGTTTCCCAGGTGCATTATTTTGCACTTCTTTGCATTGAATCCAGGCTGCCATACTTCTGACCATTCCTCCAACCTTGCCAAGTCCCTTCTCATCCTATCCACGCCTCCTCCTCCTCATCCTGCATCATAAGATCAGGTTTGTACCCATACTCGTTGTTGACAGGATCAATGGGGAGGAGAGGGTGTGCCGGCAACATCAACGGTGGCATAGTAGGTGACTGTGGCAACGGAGTACCTTGCAGCATTGATGGAGGCTTAGTAATAGGCCCTGTTGACAGGCCCCCTGGAACAGGGTTGCCAGGCAGTAAGTGACTTAGCATGTAAGAAAAAAATAAGAAAACTGCCTGGGCATCAGTGCCCCTGTGGTCAATGGGTGTGATGGAAGGAGCCAACAGGAGAGGCTGAGTTCTTAACATCAGTGGTGACATACCAGCCATAATAGGCCTGGTAATGCCTGTGCTAAGCTTCGACCTTGGTGTCATGTTGATGGCTGGGGGAGGTGGTAGTTGGTGCTGCCTCTAGAGCGGATGATGTAGAAATGCTGGTCATACCTGAGAAAAGGAGGGGGTGACCTGGAACACACCAGGGAGGCTTTCTCCTTGTCCTTGTTCCGATGCTGCTTCTTGTGACTCCTAACACTTTTTTCTAGGACTTAGACAACAGTGATTCTGCCAACAGCTGATGATGATGATGCTGTCTTTTGTTGGAGCTCCTTCTCCATTCTAGCTACAGTCCCTTGGAGAATAAACTTCTCCAAAGCCCCTTTATGGTGTTGTCTGGTTGCTGGATTAAATGCACAGCAAATTCGGTAGGCTTCTGTGTTGTGGTCTAGGCTTAGGCAGCAGACACAGATGTCGTTGGAGTCTCCTGTGTAGATCTTCTCTCCACACTCACAGTGTCAGAAGAGTTTTGTCGGTTCTTTCAATGACATGCAGGTCACCGCAAATCACTATAAAATTGATTACTTTCATGTACAGAAAATAAACAGATGGCAGCTATTGCAGTGGCATTTCCATAGCAGTCTGACAAGTCGAATCGACAATGGGAAAAGAACTAAGGAGAGGAGGGGCCACCCAGGTTGATGTGGACGCTGACATCTGGCTTCATCGTGTGTGGCCTCTGGCTGACTGCTTGCCAAAAGTTTCCATGTGGTCCTAGTGCCTGGTGCTATAAGTTCCATAGGTGCGGCCTGATGAAAGAGATATCCTCGAAGAAGATGAAAAATTACTATGACTCTTGCTTTTCATACCAAAGAAAACTTAATGAACATGTAATGACTTTTTTCAACAATATTCTCAGATTTCACCTCCATGATGTAACAAAGTGTCCCAAATTTTGCCTCACTTTCAAATGTAGACTCCAACATTTGTCTGATAAAAGACGGAGAGGTATGAACATAGATCCTGCTGAATTTTCCTCTGACCTCTCACCACCCACATGTTACATGTGTGCATCCCAAGTACATGTACCCCTCCCCCTTGCAGCTAAAATGCAAATAGCTCCATAGGCCCCAGCCACACGGTACTGTTCCAGCATAATATACTGTCCTCCAACCTCCCAAAGTCAAAAGAGCCACACTTCACAACATCCGAGATGCAGGTCTGTGCATGTTAGAGCATAGGTCTGTCCAGGGCTATCCAGGCAGCAGCAATTCTTGTTTTTTTTTTTTTTGGCTTTGTACAGTCTATTATCTAGTATCTACAGGTATCTAGTCTGGACTAGTGCATCAAATACAGGATAACAGGCAGGTAACAAATTTATAATAATTGCTGCTGTGGTCATTTTAGTTTAAGGTAAGGGATTTGGAAAATCAGGACTTAACACTGAACCTAGTGAACCTAAATATATTGCATAGATTACTGCCTTCTACATAATTAGCTGTCAAACAAGGCTAGCGGATAAGCTACTTAACCCCCATGCCTTGAACAATATGTTGCATATTTCATCCATCAATGACTATATGCTGAATTCTTCATGGACAAACAGGGACTATATTTAGTCATTACCCAAGGTTGTTTTTTTTAAAGCAAACAATGGGACTCATTCACTAACATCCAGCGTTTCGATGCTAATTTGATGCAAAATTGCATTACATCAAATACATGTCATGAAGCTATTTGCAAGTCATTAAGCACTTTACATAAACCTTGTAGTGTTCCATGTATGAATCAGTGTCATTTTCCTTAGTTGTACCAAATCACTGCAAAAGGAGCCTTGCATTAAAATACGCATCACTACGTCTGTGCAAATCACCTGTCTCTTAATGGTTTGCAACAGAAAACAATTCCTATTTGAATCTGATATGTTAAACATGGTTTTGAGCCTTATCGTTGTTTTACTGAAATGAGCTGTTACCAGCTCAGTATGTCTTTCCTAGTAAAACTTAAAAAGTAATGAAACATCTTGGGTACGATGTTTTAACCATTGAATTTGATGTAAGTTCCCAGTGCGTCAGACTTCTGATGCATAACACTTTCCTCAAACAGTAGGGATTTCCCATCACTGTGGTTAAAGAACATCCCACTAGACCATGGCTCCATAGTCTAATGTGCCTCAAATATGTATTTATGTATGAATGTATGCACATATTTATTGATTTTAAATCACTCCAACAGGGATAATCCCATAAGTTGCAGCATCTTGTTTTCACAGGGGCCCCAGGGAGGACAGCAGCAGTCAAAAGGATAACACAGAACCAGCCCAGTGCCACTGAGGGTTGAGGCACAGGACATCACACCTTACTCTACATTGGTGACCCGTGTTCAAGAAAGAGCACAGGTTGTTGGGGGGCAACTGTGATGGGACAGGATTGAGCATCCAAGGGACTGCTCTCCTCTCTCGGGCAGGTAGGACTGCCGGCTCCAGTGAATGACTGCCACCAGGAGGAGGGCTGGTGGTAGTGTGGGTTGAGGAGCAGCAGAAAGTGGGTGGTGCTGCAGGACTCCACAGCGTGCACGTACTTCCACACATGCATGTTGATGATAATGCCCCAATTTAGGGAAGGGAGAAGACTGGTGGGGAAATCTTACATGACATGCTGCCTGCCGATCCCTCACCTGCCTCACCAACAGGTCTCTGGGGGTCAAACTGGATGTGAGTGCTTTGGGAGGGGGAAGGACTGCCCTCCACCTTCTGACCCTCCCATGATGGGGGGGGGGATGTTTGGGGGTATCTGGTACACCCTGGGAGGTAGGGGACAGTGGAGGTTGGTGGGGCAGGGCTGAGGGGAGCCCTGCCTGTGCTGGCCACAGAAGAATAAAATGTATATGATAAAAAGGAAAAAAGGTCAACAAAGTCCAGAAAGAATAATTATTTATGGGTTAAGGTATAGACAGGAAAGAAATACTGTAACGATAAGTATATCCAAACAGTAATCAACACAAGCAGCCAAAGTGGGGTCACAGCTAACAAAGAGCATAAGTGCTGTGTTATGCAACTTGATTGTGGTTGGGAGAGGGAAATTCTGGAGTGAAACAAATACAGGGAGTACCAATGTGGCTGGAAAGACTGAACTTGAACACTTGCAAGCTAGATGCGTTCCTCAGTTTAAGAGGGAGTTTGTTCCTTGTAATTGGTGATGCAGATCCAAAAGACTTTCTACCAAATTCATGCTTCAGCCTGTGAACTGAGAAGGTAAGGGCTGCTGTTGAATAGAGTGAGTAGGCACTGCTTGACCTTGGGCGGTGGGTTAGGAGATAATCAGAGGTTTTTCCTTGTGCACGGTAGTACAACAAAGACAGTCAGTGGTGGTCCTGCCTGCCTGAGGGACTTGTCCAGTTAAGCAGATCATACAGCAGACAATGGTGGGAAGACTATGTGTGGGAGAGGATGAACCTGTACAACCTGTACAAATGATCAGGGACAGGAGAGTGGTTTTGTTTGTACAGTGGTATATGATGTCACCATAGTCCATAGCAGGGAGCAGGCAATGGGAGACTACCTGTTTCCTCACTGTAGCACTGAGGCAGTGTTTAGAGATAGAGAAATATGTGGCCACATGCATGCTTCTTCTGGCAGCTTGCATTTACATTTAGACAGAAGTTTGCTGAAAAGCCCAACCCCCCGCCATTAAATCAACTAATGTTTGAAACCTCAGCACAGGTGCATCAAATGGACTAAGCACACCATCAGAGCTGAAGTCCATGGCTGTACATCTTTGCATTGTATTTTAAAAATCCAGCCACTTGAAGCTATCCCACCAATCAGGAGGTACGGACGCGGTGTGATATCACTTCTAGTTCAGCATAGACTGGTCATTCATGTTTTTGTTTTTTTCTATCATTTATTTAACCAGCCCATCTGAGAGGCTCTACCATGTTTTCACTGGGATCCAATTTCTTTTATCTAGTTTTACACCTACTGTAGGATGGCTGAATCCTAGGAAAACAGTGAACAATTAGGATTTGAACCTGGGATCTCCTGGTTCAGGGTTCCATACTCTTGACTGTTAGACCACACCACCGCCTCATAAGGATTTGTGAATTACTGTCTTTTCTACATTAACTAACCATATCCTGGAGATCCTGTCAGACTCAGGAAACAACTTTAAAAACAAGTGTTTTTGTTTCTAAACTCATAACAGCCTCTAAAACTGAAAATAATTTGAAAAGAATGTTTTATATCAAGCCGCATAAACCAACCTTTTATTTCAAAGCTCTGCTGTCTTATGAGCTGGCTGTCATAAAATGTAAAGTGAGAACCGTATAAAACGTACTGAAGAAGTGAAACTAGATGGTTCAGTCGATTGACAGTTGCTTTATGGTGCCATTCATATCTGTCACTGGTTTCCATGCAGTCAAGGTCAGTCCTAACTAGAAAACATTATCATCTGATGCATATTCAGAGGCCTACTGTGTAAAATGGGATGTCATTGTCCGTCTCCTAGTTGACAAGTGTGCACATCACAAAACCCATCACGGCTGATACCTTCAGTAGCAGTCTCACAGAAAAAGGGACTACACTCACAAGTAAAAAAAATATATCTAGTTTATATCAGCTGAATCACAAGTAAAAACAAAATATATCTAGTTTATATCAGCTGAAGTCACACAGCATTCCAGAATCATTTTACAAACAGAGACAAAGTCACCTCTGAGGACATGATGCTCCATGGCAGAAACAACAGTAGGATGGCACATAGGAAACTGGGGCACTAACTACAACAGAAAGACTCTTTGCAGGCATTTGTGCACTCTTAAAACGTTTCTTTTATTTGGGTGTAGAGACACCAATGTGGGTGCTCAGGACAAGCTAGAGCACTAAGGTCCTATCGTTTCGCTCCCCTTGGAACTTTTCTCAAGGAATGATACATTCCCCTTGAAAGTTCCAAGGGGAGCAAAACATTGGGACCTTAGTGCCCCAGCTTTCTCCAAGGATGCACGTGGTTTATCTGCACCCAAATAAAAGCAACTTTTTAATCATGCACAAGTGGCTGAGTCCTTCTGTTGTGATGAGTGCCCCAGTTTTCTTCGTGTATTCCTAACACATGGAAGTGTCCTCTGTTCTGCTTTTTATTATTAAAGGAAGTCTGTGTTAAAAGCAGATCATTGTCCCTGACATTTCACCTAGAGCTGAGGCTTATTCAGGATCTGAAGTCATAATCCCTTGCTTGTGACATCGAAGTAAGCCAAAACCAAAGTGGACTTAATGGTAATGGCCACATTTAGCCATTTTTTTTCCAGCAAAGTGAGCCTGAAACATTCAAAGGCACTTCAACACTTTGGCAGAATGATGTCGGATGAAGTTAGGCATACTGGGTGAGATTTTCAAACACTTGGATGCAGTGCTTGAGTCCATATTTCAGACACATGCTGTGTCCAGGCAAATGTGTCAGAATGCCTGTGGCTTATCTACAAACATCCCAAACCATTTGTGACACTTGCCACTTTTTCCAGTGGAAAAAAATTACACAAGTGTCTAATTTAGACGCAGGTGTCATTTTCTGGGTGCAAGTTGGGGCAATTGCATCCAGGAGTTAAACCACTTCATAAAACAGATGCAGCCATCTGAAAATCCTGCCCACTCTCTATACTGAACTGGGCACAATTTTTCAGTTTCTGTAATTATACTGACCATTCAGCCCCTACTTAGAAGAATGAGCATGCAGGCCGAATGGCACAGAGGGTTGAGGCACTATGCCTTACCTTGTGCTATGCCGATGACCCAAGTTCAGAAGTGACCTCAGGTTATCAGGGTGCCAGTATGCGGGGGAGTGGGATCGAGCAGCCTATGGCATCTCTCCTTTCCAGGGGAGGTCATCGCCCCCACCCCATAGTTCTACTGCCACATGGTGGAGGGTCAGTGGCCATGTAGCTGGGAGGGTGCAGCAAGTTGGAAGGTCTTGAGATGCAACATGCATGTGCCTCCACACACACACATGCTCACACCTGAGAATGGGGATGGGGCATAAATGGGGATAAAAAGAAGAAGAAGAATGGGCATGAGTGGAGGTCTAAAGAATCCACTAGTTGTTCAGCATACCACTACAGAACTAATCTCATAGTACTCACGCAGCTAAGAGTGCCTATTAGTTCTGTGGTTGTACTATGGGAATTAGTAAATGCATGTGTTGTGCTGTGCTGTGCTACCCTGTGCTACTGTGCTAGCAGTAGTGATTATTGTGGGGTATGGGGGACAAAACTCCATATTGCTAACAAAACCAATTAATATTTAGTTTTGTTTTATGGAGTCTGTGCCCCTTCACCCCACTAAATGAGTAACCAGAGCCTGGGATGGATTGCGGTACGATAATACCGTATTGTGGCATTCATATAATGCCTACAGTGGGGTCCTTATAATTCTCCACTTAGGCAGAAGAATGCACTTTATTTACTCATGAAGACTTGTTTTTTTGGAGAGCACTTGTATTGCATCCATTCCAACAAGTGATACGGGCCCTAGTCAGCAAAATGTTCTTCTATTTCTCACCCTTAGCAGTTGCATTTCTACATGCTCTTGTGAGACTTCAGTAACAGCAGCTCGGCTGGGATTTATTTTATTTATTTGTTCTTGTTTACTAGGTAAGTGCACTAGGCATAAAGATGCATATTTTCAGGCATGAGCAGGATTCTACAAAGCATGCATCCCACAGCAGTATATCGATGCCACAGTTCAGATGTGAGTGTGCATCAGTCTCAGGGGGAGGCCTCTACATTTGATTTCAGAACAGCGTCTCCATTTCTCTCATGGAACAGAAGTGTGCACTGTTCACAGAATCCCCAAGTAATGACCAGTCAGATATGTAAAACATTTATTGCCAGCCTCAGTTCTTATCATGCACCCCAGTTTGTAGACTAATTTACCTCCATGCTACTAGATACACTGTTACTCACAGTGTTTCAACTGAACTCAGTAAGCTGAACCAAACAAAAGGACACCAAACCAAAGCTGAACCGAATTTGCCACTATCCATCTTCTTTCACCCCTATTATGACATCACAGTTTGTTGATGTGAAATTGACAGTGATGTCACAAATGAATGCTGACTATGATTTGTTTGCTAGGGGCCAGGCCCTCTGAGGCCAGAGTCTGAATAGGTATAAAACATAGACAATGACAGCAAAAAATGACTGTCCATCAAGTCTACCCAAGTTATCCTGTCATACCACAGGATCTGTTGTCCCTGTGGAGTCTCCGTTTACTCTCTTCTCCTTATAGTTCTCCGTGTTAGGAAGGCATACCAAACTGCGCTAAGGGAAGCAGGGAAGGCAGTAAGGCAGGCAAAGTCCCAAACTGAGGAAACACTAGCACAAACAGTAAAAGAAGGTGACAAGACTTTCTATAGATACATTAGTGAAAGGAGAAAGTCCAGAGGGGGTATTGCTTAGCTTAATGGAGAAAAGGGAGCATATGAGGAGGAGGACCATGTAAAAGCATCTATCCTAAATAGATACTTTTGCTCAGTATTTACTGAAGAGAAGGTAGGGCAGAGCCCGCAGCTCAGCACCATGGACACAGGGGGAAGGGAGGTGAGCACTACTCTCTTCACAAAAGAAAGGGTCCTACAAGAGCTTGCTAAGCTCAGGGTGGATAAGGCAATGGGACATGATGGCATGCATCCCAGGGTACTTAAGAAGCTAAAGGTGGAACTAGCAGAGCCATTAGCAGAACTGTTTAGTGAGTCTCTGAGCACAGGAGAGGTCCCAGAAGACTGGAGAAGGGCTCATGTGATCCCGCTCCACAAGAGTGGTAGCAGGAGGAGGCAGGGAACTACAGACTAGTCAGTCTTACCTCAGTAGTGGGCAAGATTATGAGGCACTCCTCAAGGAAAGGATCGGCAACACCTGGAATCCATAGGGCACAGGACCCAAGGCAGCAAGGGTTTACAAAGGAAGGTCCTGTTAAACTAATCCCATAGATTTCTTTGACTGGGTAACCAGAGTGGTGGACCAAGGGGAGCAGTTGATGTCGCCTACCTTGACTTCAGCAAAGCTTTTGACACTGTTCACATAGAAGATTGTAAATAAGCTGGGTAGGCTCGTGGTCAGAAGTTGGTCAACTGGGTGGCAAACTGGTTGAGGCAGAAAACAGAGAGTGGTGGTAAATGGTATACAGTCAGAAGAGATGCAAGTCACAAGTGGGACATTCTAGGATCAGTCCTGGGGCCAGTCCTCTTCAACATCTTTATTAGTGACCTTGCAGATGGACTAGAGGGTAAGGCTTGTCTGTTTGCAGATGACACCAAGATCTGCAACAGAGTAGATGATCCAGATGGGTGGGTAGAATGAGAAGAGATCTGGATAAACTAGCAAAATGGTCAGAAGAGTGGCAACTGGGATTTAATGCAAAGAAGTGCAAGATCATGCGCATAGGGAAAAGAAACCCCGAAGCCACCTATAGGCTGGGAGGGGAGTTGCTAGCAGTCACAAAGGAAGAATTAGACTTGGGCATCATCATCACTGATGACCTGAAATCATCCAAGCAGACCTCTAAAGCAGTAGGTAAGGCTAGGGGGGTGTTAGGGTGTATTAGTAGGGGTATCACAAGTCGTAAGAGGGAGGTAATAATCCTCTTTACAAGACACTGGTTAGGCCCCATCTGGAGTACTGCGCAGTATTGGAGGCCACACCTTCACAAGGACATTAACCAAATTGAGGCAGTCCAGAGAAGGGCAACCAAAATGGTGCAGGGACTGCATCAGAAGACATATGAGGACAGATTAACAGAGCTCAATATGTATACCCTTGAGCAAAGGAGGGAGAGAGGATTGATCGAGGCATTCAAACACCTTAAGGGCATTAACAAGGTGAAAGAGTCTAACATGTTTAAATATAAGAAAAATAGCAGGACAAGAGGACACAGCATGAGATTAGAGGGGGGCCGATTAAGGGGGAATGTGAGGAAATTCTTTTTCACAGAAAGGGTGGTGGATGCATGGAATGGCCTACCTCAAGAAGTGGTGGCTATGAATACAGTGCAGGGCTTCAAACAGGCATGGGATAGGCATAAGGGATCAATACAAATGAGTATGAATAGATAGGCCACTGACAGAGCAAAGGCCGATGGCACATTTATAAGGTAGAAAAAGAAATGGGCAGACTGGATGGGCCTTGCAGTCCTTATCTGCAGTCAACTTCTATGTTTCTATGTTTCTATGTGTTTCCACCTCTCTTGCCTCTCTGAGTAGTTAATATTCCATTGACCCTATGCCAGCTGTGTTTGAAGCTGTTTATGGTTTTTGCACCCACTACCTCTGATTTGCTGTATTTTTTGAGGCAGTCCAGAGAAGGGCAACCAAAATGGTGCAGGGACTGCATCAGAAAACATATGAGGACAGATTAATAGAGCTCAGTATGTATACCCTAGAGCAAAGGAGGGAGAGAGGTGATATGATCGAAACATTCAAATATCTTAAGGGCATTAACAAGGTGAAAGAGTCTAACATGTTTCAGTATAAGACAAAATAACAGGACAAGAGGACACAGCATGAGATTAGAGGGAAGCCGATTAAGGGGTAATGTCAGGAAGTTCTTTTTCACAGAAAGGGTGGTGGATGCATGGAGCAGCCTACCTCAGAAAGTGGTGGATATGAATACAGTGCAGGGCTTCAAACAGGCATGGGATAGGCATAAGGGAGCAATACAGCTGAGTATGAATAGGTAGGCCATTGACAGAGCAAAGACCGATGGCACATTCATAAGGTAGAAAATAAAATGGGCAGACTGGATGGGTCTTGCGGTCCTTATCTGCCATCAACTTCTGTGTATCTATGTATCTATGCTTGCAAACCATTCAATGGCTCAACCACTCTCTGTAAAATAATACTTCCTCACATCCTTTTTAGACCTTCCCTCCATTAACCTCCACTCATAACCCGATGTCCTAGCTTCTCTGTTCCTGGTATACAGCTCCTAGATATAGACATAGGATGTGATTTGTCCTCCCACCCTATAGATGTGGTCCCTCAATCCTCCTAAAGCACTTCTACAAGCAATTAGAGAGACTGGTAATGAAGTGACTGCTAAAGTGTAGTGGCATCCTTTCCATTCATCAGCACTCACACTTAGCTATTGACAATAGCCGGAACAGGTTTAATGTGAAGGGAAAATGCTTACCAGGAGTTTGGGGAAAATGCCCTACCATTATAAAAAAAGGGCATCGGGTTCTTCTACTATAACCTCGACACCCATCAGGACAGCACCAGAGATGGGCAGTGGAGATATTAGCTTAATGTGAGCATGGTGTCAGTGGTTCAGTAGGTAGGATGCTCGCCTCTGGAGCCGAAAGATCAGAAAGTTCTTGGTTCTATCCCCACATCAGGTACTTGGGGTAATACCATAACTGACAGTGTAGTGCAGTACAGGGGGGAGTACTGCACACTGAAGTCCTTTGGATGAGACTTTAAACCAAGGTCCCTTCTGCCTATCTCTGGTCACTATCCAGGTGGGAGTAAAAAGATCCAGTGGCACTCTTTGATGAAGACTAGGGGTATTTTAATTAAAAGAAAAAAGAAATCAATAAATCATAATACATATAATGTGAGAACCAAAAAACATAAAGTGCAGTGCAGTACGTGAGAAGGTATTACAACTGATTTTACCCTTCCAAATGGGCTTAATAAAAAACTGGACAATTACATTCACTGTTTTCACCAGAAAATGACTAGTCAGATCCTTAATAGGCAAAAACAGGCCCATTACAACCTCTCTCCATTGGAATGGAGAGCTATACAAACACTGAAATTAAACCACAACATTGTCATAAAAAAAAAAAAGAGCATATAAAGGCTCTCCAGTGGTAATATTAAACCAAGAGGACTATATTAATGAAGCCAACAGACAGCTAACTGACCATACCTACTACAGAGAACTGGAAAGTGACCCCACCTTAGAATATAAAAGAGAACTACAGGACTCAGTTAGATCATTTCCTAACCATGTCCAAGACTAATGGATCTTATCTCTGTTGAACCCAAGCCAAGGACATTCTACATGCTGCCTAAAATACATAAACCGGGCAATCCGGGGAGACCCATAGTCTCTGGCAATGGTATCCTGACTGAGGGGATCTCAGGATTTGTAGAAACCATTTTAAAACCACTGGTTATAGAAAGGGATAGTTACAGCCAGGACACCACACACTTCCTGCGTAAACTTTCTGGTTATAAGGACTTATTACCTAACACCATTTTAGCAGCGATGGATATAACATCCCTCTATACTAATATTCCACACACAGATGGCATTTCAGCTTGCCTTAAGTACCTATATGAGAAAGGATTAGACCAAAACATTGACCCTGAAGTGGTGGGGAAACTTATGGAATTCATTCTGACACATAACAACTTCAGCTTCAATGGTAAACATTATGTTCAAACTATGGGAACAGCAATAGCCACCAGGACGGCTCCACAGTATGCTAGTCTCTTTATGGCAAATTTGGAAGAGGACTTTCTAAGGCACCTTCCCCACAAACCACTCACTTATTTCTGTTACATTGATGATTTGTTTATAATTTGGACAGAGGGCACTGATGCACTTAAAGATTTTCATCAGGAACTTAATGACCTCCACCCTACCATAAAGCTTACTCTGCAATATTCTGCCACCAGTGTTAATTTTCTCGACATCACTGTCACCAACAAGGATGGAACCTTACATTCATGTATTTACAAGAAGCCAACAGACAGGCAGAGATACTTGCACAGGAATAGTAATCACCCGAGCCACAAAAAAAATCTATCATGTACAGTCAAGCACTTCGGTATCACCGTATCTGTTCAAATGAGGAAGACAGAGATACACATTTGGCTATGTTGAAAAACACCTTTATGGAGCAGGGACACTCTTCCAGAGAAATAGAGCAACAGAATGTGCAACACAGGTACCTAAAGAGCAGCTACTTCAGTATAAGGAAAGGACCACTACCAACAGAATACCCTTAGTAGTCACTTATCATCCTGACCTTGAACTTCTACGTAAAATTATTAAGGACCTCCACCCTGTATTTAGTGAGGATGAGACCCTAAATTGTATTTTTCAAGAACTACTCCTACTATCTTTTAAACAACCACCTAATTTAGCCAACCTAATCGTTGGGAGTAAACTTGTACCAGAACAGGATACCATGACACTAAATGATACATGACCCTGTAATCAACCAAGATGTAAGACTTGTGAGCTCATTTCCACTTCGGATTGTGTGGTTACATCACAAAACAGACTATTCAGGATACAAGGGAATTATACCTGTATATCACGTAATGTTGTTTATTTCATTCGATGCAGGAGATGTCCACAAACATGGAATGTTGGAAAGACAAGCCAAGCTCTCCACACTAGAATGAATGCACACAGACATGCCATTAACATGAAGATGACTGACAAACCAGTGGGGTGACACTTCTCTCAGAATGACCACTCAATCTCAGATATGTCAATAATGGTCTTAAAAGGATTTAAAAAAAATACACAACAGAAACGGACTTTCAAGATTAAGCTTATTTTACTTCTTAATATGGTAGCAGATTACATGAATATATTTGGGTTTCATGACACATTACCCCACGTAAACTTACTCACACTTTTACTTGATAGAATGGACATTTAACAGGACTTTAGTGTGTTGTTGTTTTGTTTATATTTTCACTGAGTCCTTTTTACTAGTTATCAATATGTTGGTTTCTCACCTGATATACATGTGTGTGGGGGGGGAGGTTGGGTTGGCTTGGGTGAGTGTGTATTGGAGTTTGCTCTGTGTTGGGGGATTTTTTGGGGAGGTTAAAGGAGTTTTTGTGGGGAGGTGCTGTGGGGAGAGGGGTTGGAGTTGTGCTTACATTTTAGGTAGGCTTATATTCGGGTACATGTCATAACAATACTACAGGGTGTTAAGACTTTTGACTCGTATATATAGTTCATATACACTTATTTTCTTGTTATGTTTTCCCCGGGGTGGGGTCATGAGGGTTTTAAATAGATTCTTAAGACTGTTTTTGCTCATATAGTTAATTGATTATATACTAACTCATTATTGAACTGTGAACATTTTAAGTTGCATGAACTCCTTTTCCAGGTAGTCTCTGAGATTTTTTTTTTATTATTTTTTCATGTGGCAATAATACTGACAATTGATATTATCATGTTATAATATTGTTACAAATCTGTAATTTTTAATGTTTATGGAGTGTGTTAACTGGATGAGAGTATAGTTTAAAAAATATCTCCGGATTAGTTGAAATCTGCATGAATGTTTTAAACAGTTGTTCATACAAGGTATATTTTTCTTATTCCCCTCTTATTTCCATACATATATTACTGTTCTACAGTTTTTAATCATATAACACTATTAAGTTTTTTAACTTGAACATTTGTGGCATTAATCTAAAGATTTTGGTTTTAATTTTGAATGTATTCTGCTAACACACACATTCATTAATGATGTCAATTACAGGCTTTGCCTGCTTCAGTGTTCAGCTTATCTAGGGATTTGTCCTTGAAAGGATCCTCAGTAATAGCAAGCTAAAAAGGGATGTTACTCATTCCATTGAAATCTGTGATTTTTTGAAAAAGGTACTTTAACCAATGAGAATTGTTTCTGTTTTTTTATGTATGATCTGGATTTAATAGATTGTGACTCTAAACTATTGTCATAAGTTTCTGAGGAAGGACTTGGTTTGGTCTGAAAGCTTAGACACTGTTTTCTTTTTGTAACATCTATGTTGGTCTATTAAAAGGTATCAAACCATTTGCTTCTGGATCTGTTCTTACAAGGACCAATACAGCAACTAATCTATTTCTATATCCAATTTGTTAGAGAGGTATATAGCCCACCATCATCTAAAGAGAGAACAGACTAGTAAACCACTGGCTCCCATTCATTAAGTTAACCATAAAACCCCTTCCAGTATTGCCAAAAGAGATCATTAGGTAACACGCTGTACTCTTTACCTCTGATAGCAGTTAAGTTTGACATAACCATTCTCAATAACACTTGTAAGGAAGATTCCTTTTTCTGGAAAACATTTTGGTAGCATGCCTGCCAGATGCTCCGCTTCAGACATGCAAAAACAGTTAGTTCCTGGTCAACCTGGTCTCTTAGTGCTATACTATCAATGTCCCCAAGAATTAGAACTGTGTACCTTATTGTCCAAAAGTTTGGCACTTTCCATATCATCACTAAATATGGCCCAAAGGGGGCAATAAATGGTAGATTACACACCTGGTAAAGGTGATTGCATGAGCATCACCTTACAGCATCCCCCATCCATTACCATCTGGGGGTGACGTCTATCTCAAAGGCTAATGATGCACATGTAACCAGATGTTATAAATCTGATCTGCCTAGGTCCTGCTGTGTCCCCCTGCTCTCCAGTTCAAGTCTTCCAAAGCTGTAAAGGAGTCTAGGAAAAGACTTGGAAAAATGTAGGTTAAGCATGGCCCGTGGGCTGCATTAAACACCCTGAAATAAGCGTTCTCTGAGGCCGGTTGTAGTGTGTGTGTTTAATTCCTATTATTTACATGCTAGAATATGCCAGCCCATATAGCATGCTGGGTCAAGGTGCAGATTTTGCTGTGGTATGTCTGACTGTAGCTGTGTGTGGTGTTCATAAACCTATCTGAGGCATCTTACCAGTTTACCCAGGTTGGGCCGGGGATGCTGTAAGGTGACGCTCATGCAGTCACCTTTAGCAGGTGAGTAAACTGCTATTGCATATTGCATCACCTTACAGCATCCCCCATCCATTACCATCTGGGTGCTAATAAGCAGTAATAATGAGAAGGGGGTGGGGTAGGTGGCCCGGTTAGGTGCCCGAATGTGCTAACAGTACTTTCCTAGCAAAGTTTGACTTTTCAATGTTTGATATGTCTAGTCTGTAATGTCTGGTGAATGTGTGAGTAGAAGACCATGTTGTGGCTGCACAAATGTCCTGTACCGTGGCTCTGTTTTGCTCTGCCCATGAAGTTGATAATGCCCAGGTTGAATGGGTGGTAAAGTGCGGGGACTGTTGTAACCCTTGGAGCCTGTATGCCTCTGTGATGGTCTGTTTAATCCATTGTGCAAGTGTGGACTGTGCAGCTGCCTGGCCTTTTCCTGTGGCCAGAGGTTACCAGAAAGAGTGTGTCGGTTGATCTGAAGTCCTTTGTTCTGTCTAAGTATCTAGAGATGATTCTCTTCGTGTCCCACTGTGGAGTGGGAGTGGTCTGATCGTTAGTGTCTTCTCAGCTCCAAGCCAGTAGTTCTGTTGTTTGCGCCATGTGAAAGGGGTTTGCTACCTTTGGTATGCAGGAGGGAGTCAGTCTCAAGGTGACTCCATCATTGTGAAATAGGAGGAAAGGGGGCTTGCAAGATAGGGCCCTGATTTCGCTTCATCGTCTTGCTGAGCATACTGCCACCAAGAACGCTGTCTTGAGTGACTGACACTTTAGGTCCAGTGGTTTGAATGGTGGCTTTGCTAGTGCATCCAGCACTATGTTAAGATACCATAGAGCCACCGGTTGCATAAGTATGGGGCAAATATTGGTGGTGGCCTTGAGGAATCTGAGCATGTCTGGGTGTGACCCAGGTATGAAGTTGTCTATGGGTCCCAGTGCTGCACTGATTGCTGCCACTTGTACCCTTAATGAGGATACTGATAGCCCTTTGTCCAGTCCTTGTTGTAGAAATGATAGGATGTGTTGCAAGCGTATCATTTGTTCTGTTATGCAGTGGTCCTCTTCTCCACCTCTGGAAGATTTCCCATTGGCAGGTGTAGGTGTTGGTTGTTGACACGCATCTGGACCGAAGCATGGTGTTGACCACCTTCGTGTCGTAGCCTCTACTCAGCAGTCTCTACCTCTCAGCAGCCAGGCTATGAGGTGCAGGGAGTGCAAGTCTGGGTGCTTTATTGGCTCTTGGGTCAGAAGTTCTGAGTGGATCGGAAGTGTCCAGGGAGAGTCTATTGCCATGGATATCAAGGTTGCGAACCAGTGTCATCTGGGCCAGTATGGTGCTATTAAGACAACTGTGGCTTGGGAGAGATGGATCTTGTTCAGGGTCTGTTGGAGGAGTGGGATTCATGGGAAAACATAGGCTCTTTCGAAAGACCAGACTTGTAATAGGGCATCTGTCCCCGAGGCTTGAGACTCATTGAACCTTGAGAAAAAGCTTGGGAGATGGGTGTTTTTTGCTGTTGCCATTAGGTCCATTTGGAACGGACCCCAGCGGTTGTTGAGTTGTTGGAATGTTTTGGGGTGTAAGGCCCATTCCCTGGGGCTATGTTTTGTCTGCTCAGCCAGTCAGCTTGGACATTCAGTTTTCCCGCCAAGTGTATGGTGGTGATGGAGCGTAGGTTGGTCTGAGCCCAGTTTAGGACCTTCCTTGTTTCTTGTAGGAGTTGAATGCTCCTTGTCCCTCCCTGGTTCTTGATGTATGCCACTGTGGACCTGTTGTCCAATCTTATGAGTACCCTTGTGCCTTGCATTTGTTTCTGGAAGTTGTGCAGAGCATGGTATACTGCTCGCATCTCCAGGACATTTATTGATCTCTTCGATTCCAACCATGACCATTTGCCTTGTGCTGGAATGTGGTTCATGGTGGCTCCCCACCCCATGAGGCTTGCATCCATATCAATCTCTACATTGTGGTCAGTGTCTAGTGTTTCCCCTTTGTTGATGTTGCTTCAGTCTTTCCACCATAGTAGGGATTTCTTGGCTGCTGTTGTCAGCATGACCATTCCAGATAGGTCATGGTTGAGCCGTTGACCCTCCTGGATTGCTA
The DNA here is from genome assembly GCA_016271365.2 of Neoceratodus forsteri. Taxonomy (NCBI): domain Eukaryota; kingdom Metazoa; phylum Chordata; order Ceratodontiformes; family Ceratodontidae; genus Neoceratodus; species Neoceratodus forsteri. The sequence continues at coordinate 975,127,095 of CM057452.1, read as the reverse complement.
GGATTTGCAGTGTGCACATGTTCTGTAGTGCCCAGGGCACCAGAGCTATGCAGGAGGCCATGGAGCTGAGAGTCTGGAGAAGGGAGGCCAGGGTGGTGGCCTGGTTGAGGGACAGGGCCTGGGCCTGTGAAATTACTTTGTCTGCTCTATTTTGGGACAGTTTGGCAATGTTGGCTTTGGAGTCTATAATGGCTCCCAGGTGTTCTATGGTGCGACGTGGGGTTAAGGAACTCCTCTCCCAGTTGACCACCCAACTGTGGTTTTGTAGGGCTTTCAGAACTAGAAGTGTGTGTTGATGTGCCAGCTGGGGTGTTCTGGCCCTGATTAGCCAGTCGTCTAGTTAGGGAACTATGTGGATGCCCTTCTGTCTGAGTGAGGCTACCACTGCGATAGAGATCTTGGTGAATACCCTGGGTGCAGATGCAAGGCCGAAGGGGAGAGTCTGGTACTGGTAGTGCTGACCCATTATTTTGAACCGTAGGTACCTGAAGAAGGCCAATCTGATTGGAATGTGTTGATAGGCATCCCTCATGTCTACTGAGGTCAGGTAGTCTCCCTGTCTTATGGAGTGGAGGGTAGTCTTTAGGGTCACCTTTTTGAATATCCGGTATCTTACAAATTGATTTAGGAACTTTAGGTCAAGAACAGGGCCCATGTCTCTGGACTTTTTGTGCACCAGAAAGAAGATAGAATATATACCCTGGTTCCATTCTCCTTGAGGTACCGGGGATATTGTTCTGTTTGCTAGGAGGCTCTGGAGAATTGATTTTATGACTTGCCTCTTTGGTGGTTGCTGTGACACTGGAGAAACTACTGTTCTGTTTTGGAATGGCTTCTGCTCAAATTCTATAGCTTAGCCTTGCGAGACAGCTTACATGACCCACCGGTAGGTTGTGGTTTTGCTCCAGACATGTGCGAATTGGAGGAGCCTTGCTCCAATTGGAGGATGGTTGGCGAGGGTTGTCGGAAGGGGGGGTAGGTGTCCGTCCATGTCAGTTGGAGTGAGACCTGCCTCGGGAGTTGCCAAAGTTGAATCTTCCCCTTTGGGTCCTTCCTCTCAAACTCCGTCTATTGGAGCTTGCGAAGTAGGATGGCTTGAAAGAATATGATTTGTTTTGGGAGTATTGGTTCATTTGGCATCTGTCTTGTTTTCCCCTGTAGGGGTGAAAGCGTCCATGAAAGGTGGGGAGGTATGTCTGTTTGGAGTTCCTATCCTTGTCCAGCCCCTTACCGTCCCCTTTTTGCTTCACATATTTTTCAAGTCCTTCTCCGAATACCAGACCGCCTTTGAACAGTAGCTTATTTAGCATTGCTTTTCTTTTTTTTTTTGTCTGCATTCCAGATCTTCAGCCAGATTAGCCTTCTGGCTCGGTTGGATAGCATGGCCGGTCGAGCAGTCATCTTGAGTGCGTCTATTGATGCATCTGCCGCGTATCTGGCTGCTTTTATGGCATACTCGATAATGTCAGCCTGTTTGGATTTTGGGTCCAGGGTTGATGCCAGTTCCTCCAACCATGTCACTAAGGCTCGGGATGTGTAGGTCACTGCTGTGTTGGCTCAGCTGGCAAGGCCCGTCATCTCGAAACCCTTCTTCATGTATTCCTTGAGTTTCTTATCGGTAGGGTCCCTTAGGGGAGTGTTTGTTTTGGACCGTAGTACTGTTTGCTTACAGAGTCTGGTGACCTGGTGGTCGACCATGGGTGGAGTACACCAGGTTTTGTTAGTGATCTCCTGTATGGGGTAGAACCTGTCAAACGTCTTTCTCTCCAAAATTCTGGAGGGATCTGGTGACTTCCATTCCTTGGTGATGACTTCAGATAGGGATTTGCAGATTGGGAAAAGTTTGTCCTGTTTTTGCTTGCCACTAATGAGGGGGTTTAGTTTCGACTGCTGTTGTGGTTCCTGTAGGTCAAAGCCCAGGGTCTCTTTCACGGCCCGTAGAAGCTCAGGTAAGGATTTGGTCACTGTGAGTGTCTTGGTGAGGGTGAGCTCCTCCTCCATTGGGACATCCTCCCCATCAGAGTCGGGAGGGTCCGCTTTGTCTGAGGTGGTATCGGGCTGGCTTAGGTTGTCATCATTGTTGGATGATGAGGCGGACTGTCCTGTTGTGCCCCTGTGTTTATGCCTTGACTGAATTGTCCCTGCCAGCTTTGAGAGTGCCTCTACTCTCTCAAGGATTTTAAGCATGATGGCTTGCTGAATTTTGAAGAAGTCTTCAGCTGTGGAAGAAAGTCCCTCCAGGCCCTGGTATGCCTGTGTATCCTGCTCGTCTTACGGATCAGGCCCCCCCTGTTGATGGGTGCACGTGAGGAAGCTGGGACCTGGCTGGTTGGGGAGGAGGGCAATTTGGCAGGACTTGCACTTCTTGGTCTTTGCCATGGTGAGATCTGTAATCAGAGGGGAGACAGAAGGGGGCATGAGGGCTCAGCAGGTTGCTGATGAACTGTTCTGTATGATATATATACCTAAACAGATAAATCATATCTGTAATAACCTACATATATATGTGGCCTGAATCCATTCAGCTAGGCTGTGGAATCCCATGCCACACCCCATGAGGCATAGCCGGCATAGTGGAATGGGAGCTGTATCTATCTTCTACATATCACACACAGAACTTTAACATTGTGGCTTACAGGGTAGAGGATAATGGGGCTTCAGTATAAGCCTTCCCCTATGCAGTAATGCATGGCTTGTGGAGCTGTACTATTTTCCCCCCTTGAAATGGTGTCTCTTTTAATGAGATGGTCCGTTGCCGCTTTAAGCCAACTTGCCCTGTAGTAAACCATCGGGGCGCGATCATGGCGTGGCATGAAGTAGTGACTGTTTTAAAAGGAGGGGGTCCCTTTTAAGAGATTGCAACAGTGTTGCCACTTTAAAGTGGCTTGCCCCAATGTAAGACGGCGGGGCGCATGCTACAGTGCATGCACTCTTGCTCCCTAAGATGGTGGCTGGTAGAGAGGGCGAGGAGCCCTAGTGAGTTTTCCTGTTGTGTAGGGCTCTGAAGAGGGGTACTGTTCAGGTGTGCACCGCTGGGGAAGCACTTGTAGCTTGAAGGTGCTAATGAATAGTGCCCTCAGACTCGGTGAGTGTCTCAGGAGCTCTGAGTGGCCATCCGCCATGATGGACTACATGAGGAGGATGCAGCCTGGTGCTCTGGGGCCATCAGAGCCCGCAATGTGTCCCATTCAGGTACTGAGTTTCCCTTTATGCCTCCTATTTTGTCTTTCTCTGGTGATCCCAGTGCATTAGTAGGGTCCGCTCGCTAGGGGACCCTACCCGCGTTGGGGAATCATGGGACCACTCACAAGGGGTCCCAAGTTCACTTCTGGGTGGAGGAGTGAGGAGGAAGGGGGGGGAGGCTGTTGGTGTGTGGTGCCATTTTTAAAATACCTGACCGCCCTGCTGCTTACAGTTGAATGGCAGGAATCTACAGAAAAATTCACATTTCCCTGTTATAAGCATAATATATTGGGGTGCAGTAACCTGAACAATAGCTGCACCAGTATTTAACAGGGGGTGAACTGTCTGGTATGGGAGCCAACCTTAACTAATACAGAGGAGCCTGTGTACAGCTATAGGCATGCGTGATGCTGATTAAACCAGGGAAATCCTGTAAATAGCTTGTAAATTATTAAGATAGGGGATCAGCAAGGCCTCAATATAAACTTGCAGTTCATTTACAGAATTCATCTGCTGACTGTTGCATTATTACAATAACTTTTGGCTACCAAAGAGACCAATTGGCTACTGAGTAACTGCCCTATCTGAATATTCCTTTTGAGCTAAGAACAGCATTTGAATGTACACCTTTTCAACGTATATAGATAGAGCTCGTTAAGATTGAAAAATCTCTTAAACTAGCAGATCCACAAGTACTAGAGTTGAAAACAATATTTATACACTTTTTTCTTGCATCGCAGAGCAGCTACCTGATTCAACAACTGCCTGCTTAGTTATTTATGATTGTCATATCAGTAAAATCAGCTAAATTGTCTTACCTCTGTAAGCTGTTGAAGAGGAGCTAGGCGAAGTGCTTGTATCCTCTGTGATGCACATTAAGGAACTGGAGAGCAGGGGGGGACAGCAGGACCTAGGCAGATCGGATTTCTAACATCTGATCACATGTACATCATTAGCCTTTGAGATGGACGTCAACCCCAGATGGTAATAGATTGGGGATGCTGTAAGGTGATGCAATATGCAATGCTCTGTTTCATCTCCTAGCTATATTCAGGCCTAATGAACATTTTTTCATCTACACTCTTATGCTTCGCATTCCCCTTCATATTCAGTTTACCATAAGCACCTAGCTATACAGCACTCCACATCTTAATAATGGTAGACTCTGGGACACCAAATTGAGATTCAAAAACTGGGGCTTAAAAGAAATACTCCATGAGGCAGAATATCTCTTTTCGCTGATGACATGAAGCTCCATAACAGAGCAGACATGCCAGAAGTTGTAGACAGAATGAGGAGGGACCTGCCAAAGCTTGAAGAATGGTCAAGAGTTTGGCAGTTGAAATTCAATGCAAAGAAGTGCAAGATAATGCATATGGGGCACAAAAACCCTGGAACAACATATCAGTTGGGGGGTGAGGATATAGCATTCACCAAGCAGGAAAGGGACCTTGGGGTTATCATCTCTGATGATCTCAAGATAGGGAAACAGTGCGACAAGGCAGCAGGTAAAGCAAATAGGATGCTGGGATGCATAGGCAGTGACATCACCAGCAGGAAAAGGGAGGTCATAATTCCACTATACAAGACATTGGTGAGGCCCCACCTGTAGTACAGTGTACAGTTCTGGAAACCTTACCTACGTACGGATATAGACAGGGTAGAGAAGGTTCAGAGGAGGGCAACAAAGATGGTACAGGGATTGCATTATGAGTCCTATGAGGACAGGTTGAAGGACTTAAAAATGTACTCCCTGGAGGAGGGAGAGAGGGGATATGATAGAGACATACAAGTACCTTACAAGGAGGAACAGGGTGCAGGAATACACTATTTTCCAGTGAAAAAGATGTTCAAGGACTAGAGGGCATGGGATGAAGTTGGAGGGAGGGAGATCCAGAGGAAACGTGAGGAAGAATTTCTTCAGATAATGGGTGGTGGACAAGTAGAACACCCTGCCAGAGGAAGTGGTGGGGCTGAAACAATCGTAGAATTTAAGAATGCATGTGATAGACATAAGGGAATTCTGGAGTTCAGGTGTAGGTGGCAACAGACTTCTAGAAAAACATAAAGTGAACTTACAAGCTCAAATGGGCAGACTGGATGGGCCATTGGCCCTTATCTGCCAACAGTGTTTATGTATCTATGTATCTATGATTACGTACTTATACAATTATTTCCCTGTATTACCCCTTACTGTACCCACCAATAATTTCCATACCTTTATTTTCCTAAAACAATCCTGGGCATACAAATTGTTAGGAAACAAGGGACCCTTAATATTTCTGAGTTTCTGCTGTTCCCATACAGTGATATAAGGATTACAAACCAGTTTAAACATTCATAGCCCAGAGTTCAAACAGGCAGAAAATAAAAGGTTAACATTAAAACTAAAGAAAGCTCAATAAAATAAACACAACTGGGTTTACCATACCAATCCAACACTTTTTCAAGTCTGATATGTATGGTTTCTTTTGATGGAATTTAAATGACTACCCCATAAAATCCTGAAGAACAGACTATACAGTGAAGCCTCCATCCCTAATTGCAACAGAAAGACAAAACCTGCATATAAAAAGTTGGTATTAAAAAGGTTTGAGTATATGTATTCTTTTCATTTTTGACATAGGCCATTAGCACCATCTGGATACTTTAGCACCTGTCAGTTTTATTCTTTTTCCCCCAATTAAAACTGATCATGTCTAGATCCCTAAATCAAATTCCTAGAATATTCATTGTGTCAGCTGTTAGCTGTATTTCCCCTACCCTGGATACTGCAGACTTTGGAAGTCCTACAGACATGCCTGTGCTCTTCTGTGTGTTTACTTTAGAGCCAGAAGTGGTTGCAAAGCATTTAAAATCATCAATAGTTTTAGTGCCAGATGCCACATCACCCCTAACAAACAAACACCGTCTGCATTGGCAGCTGATTTATATTGCAACCCCCCCTTGGCAGTGAGTATTCCTTTAATATTTACATCATGCTCAGTTGTTCTTAGTATAGGATCCAGATCAAACAAATAGAGAGCCAGGCTCATGGAACACCCTTGGAAGACCCCAGGATGAATAGCAGACACTTTCCCCAATGTCATGGCCAACATTCCCCCATCAATAAAACAGGTCCATGTAATCCACCCCCAGCAGCACCTAGAAACAAGCTGTCACAACTCAGTGCACCTTTGCATGTCAAAAACTACAAATAAATAAATAAAAATAATATCTTATTATAAAGGTGGAATATCAGCCAATATAGTAGGCTCCTAAGTCAAGGTCCTGGTGGGGGACGAGAACCTACAACCTACTGGCCTAGATGCAATGCTCTACCAACTGAGACATGCTGACTGAGCCATGTGGGTGAACTGAGGCTTATAAACAAATATTATATATTACTAAGTTGCATAACAACTACTTTTGTAAATGTATTTATACTTTTATTAAAAGCATTTAAAGAGCTAGAATGTCTTCAAGTAGCAACCTTAACATATGATATATTTTAAAAAGTAGTCACTTGTTACTGTTTCATTCCTGAAATACTCTTTCTTCAAGGACTACTTCCTAGAGCAGCCTGTACAACAGGGGACAATGTCTGAGGCCACCCTTGAACCATCTTCTTAGCAGTAATCTCCAGTGTGAATGTCAAGAGACTGGAGGATGCAATGACTACAACTGGGTTACTCTCTCCCTACTGATACAGAAGCCTAGCAGAGCCTCAGCTAACAGTATCCAGTATTTCACAAAGGTAGACTTTGCCAAGACAAAGCGTCTGGTGTCCAAGGGTCTGAAGCAGCTGCATGAGGCTGTTAACATAGAGTACATGTGGGGTTTTTTTGAAGAGGATTCCCAAAGCTCCTTTAGATGTCTGCATTCCTGTAAGCAACAAATGAAAAGGAAAAAAGTAGTTGCCCACCTGGTTCAATAGGGTTCTAAGACAGCTTATTCTGAACAAAAAAAAAAGTCTATAACAACTAAAAAGAGATGGGTTTCCTCCAGGCCAGAGAGGAGTATAAAGAGTACTGAGGGGCCGCAAGGCTCGAATTAGGAAGCCAAGAAATGCATGGTAGTCTAGATAGAAGCATGAGCTACAAAACAGCACCACAACCTTCTTCCATTACATAAATGGAATGAAAGGTGAAGAAATGGATTGGGCCCTCTCTAAGCAGGGAAATGAGGGGAAGAACCAATCAGTGAACCGAGGTGGGGGGGGGGGCTGGCAAAGAAGCTGAAATTAATTCTTTACTTTGGTGTTCACCAATTGGCCAGAAGAGGAGGGGTATTACTTACTGGGGGAAGCTCATAGAATCAGGAGTACAGTAGCCATGATACAGTCTGCAGATACTACTCCGTTGGTACTTGACTGCCTAGCAAAGCTCAAACCAGATAAATCCTAAGATGCAAATAGGATACATGTCAGGATCATAGCTGAGCAAAGGGAACAGCTGATGGGGCCATTTGCCTTAATTTTTCAGGGGGTCTGTCTATACAGGTGTAGTTCTGGAGGACTGGGAAGTGGCCAATGCTGTCCCCATCTTCTAAATGAGGACAAGTTTAAACAGGATGGGCAGCCTGACATCAGTGCTGGGAGAGGTCCTGGAAGCCAACATCAAGGGCACAATAATGGAGTGTTTGTCTGAGACTGATTTTTTTTTTCACCCTCTCAGCATGGCTTTGTGAGGGGCAGGAGATGTCAAACTAACATGATCATGTGCTTTAAGGGAGTGACCTGGAAGTTGGACTGTGGGAGGGCTGTAGACCCAGTCTACCTGGACTTCAGCAAGGCCTTTGACACTGCGGTGCATGACAAGCTTCAGGGCAAAGTATACCAGTGTGGTATGCATGAGGCATATACAAGGTGGATTGCTAACTAACTTGGGTGCAGAAAGCAGATGGTTGAAGTAGATGGGCACTACAAGTGGGGAGGTGTACTCAGTGGCATCCCTCAAGGATCGGTGCTGATGCCAATGCCATTTAACATTTTCATTAGCGATCTGGAAGGAGGGGTCTCTAGTAGGTTGTTTCAGTTTCCTGACAATGCTAAGATGGCCAGAGTAGTGAGCTCCCCTGAGGAGGGGACAAACTTCAGGAGGGTCTGAAAAACCTGGGTTATTGGTCAGACTCCTGGAGCCTTGGATTTAATGTCACCAAATGGAAAGTGCTACACTTGGGGAGGAAAAACAGTTGTATGACCTACACTGCATAGGGTTCCTTTTCCTGCAGTGGAGGAAGAAAAATAAACTGGGGTTCATTAAAGACAATGGGCTGAAACTGGACAAGCAGTGGGTGACTGCTATCAAGATAGCCAGCAGAATGCTAGGAAGTATTCTAAGGGTGGTGACCAGAAGAGCAGGGGAAGTAACCCTGCCACATTACAATGCCCTGGTCAGGCCTCACCTGGAGTACTGCATTCAGTTCTGTGTTCCTCAATACGAAAGGAATGTAGAAGTAGTCAAGAGTGTGCAAGGCAGAGCCACCAGAATCATCAGGGGGATTAGGAGGGTGTTAGACAAAAGGTATGAGAAGATTCTAGAGGACCTTGTCATGTTCACTCAGAAGGAAAGCAAGCTGAGGAGAGAGGATGTGATCACAGTCTTTTGCACTCATAGGGGTAGCAAAAGGACTAAACATACAGATATGTATAATCTGGTGTCTTTCGGCAGACAGAGGCATGCCCTGAGGCATAAAGGTGGTAAATTCATATGTAACATTAAGAGGTGCGTTTTCTCCCAGAAATTGCTGAATCTGTGGGACTGTACCAGTGGAGACAGTGGATATGAAGTCAGTACAGGCCTTCAGGTTAAGCCTGGACAAATGTCTGCCTACAAAGGGAATCCACAGGTACTGTGCCTTGCATATTAGAGTGGGTAAGGAATACATATAAACTAGTACATATTTGCACAGAATATCATTATGTTTTTTTCATCCCTGCTTATGAATCATGGGAATAGATATGATGGACCCAGTGTCCCTTCAGACCTAAATTACTGTGTTAGTATGTTACTTTTATTACCCCTAGTGCTCCACAGCAGCTCAGCCCTGATTTCAGTTGCAGGGCTCCTAGGCTTCTACAATGACATTTGTTCATTTCTACAGAATTCATTATTCAGTCCTGTGGCAGAATGCAGTCATGTTGTTGGCTAATATCTTGCTGAATTTTATCAATGACACCATATTCTGATTATGAATGAGGGACTTCAGGCTAAACAAGGAGGGGAAGGGAGCCAAGCACTATGGAAAAACTACATTTTAATTAAAAACCGCCATGAACAAAGAATTCCACAGCACTACATATATTCTGTGGCAAGACAAATGTTCCTCAGAAAATTCTGTATCCATGGTACTTCACACTTCCAGGGGCTTAGTTGTGTTACTATGTCACCAGTTCTTTGGCCCACCCCCTTTGCCACTCATAAGGGGCAGCTAGTTAGTGAGGTGCATCCACAAGTGCTCCATGCACCCCTCTCAACAGTCCGCATCATGCTCCCTGCTAAGGAAAAATGTCCTTGGTGCTACAGTAACAGCACAGAAGGAACAGCTTCAATTGATCCAGTCTCTGCAGTCTCTGCCCCCCATACCATTCCTTCGTGTCAAGCAAGTGTGAGGGAAGCATCTGTGAGCTGGCTTCACCCTTGCTGAAGTGACAGAAGGACGAAAAAAATTGGGAGCCAGTCATTTCCTGTCTAGGCAGTCTTTTTTGCCTACCTACTAGTTTGTGGCTATTTTTATTAGGAATCTTCAAATACATACTTGTTTTATGTATTTTTAATTTTATTTATTTATCCAGGATAGCTGTGCTAAGATGCAACATCTCATTCAGTGGTCCTGCATCTACCCATTTCTGTTGCTGGGTAGACTAGAGCACTGTTAAGTAAAGTGAGCTGCATGACATTTGTTCCCCTGACCACTGGTCAGAGACCAGTTTCTGTGCAACCTGGTCTGAGACCAGTTTCAGAGCCACCTGGTCTGGTGCCAGTTTCACTACTGTACAGGAACTTTCTTAGTTTCACTTAGTTTTTTTTTTCCTGCGCCAACTCCCATTAGTGTAGATTTACTATTACCAACTCTACGTCACCATGGATCACCACACCAGTGACATTTGGGGTCATAAGCATTTTAGGTGAAAGTGAGATTCAAATCGAGACTTTCAGGATCACAGCCTAGTACATTAACCACTACACTATGCTGGCTGCTGCCTAGCAAGCCTGTGGTTAGATAGATATGTGACAATAACTGATCCCAGACCAGTTCAGTTGGAAGGAAAAACTGGTCTCAGACCAAGTGGCACGGAAACTGGTTTAAGACCAGGCAGCTCTGAAACTGGTCCCAGACCAGGTTGCTCTGAAACTGGTCTCAAACCTGGCTGGTCCCAGACCAGTCTTCAAGGGAACAATCTTCCTACACCATAAAGTGACTTCCTCAGGTCACACAGTGAGTAATTGGCTCTAGTGGGGTTTGAAACAATGATCTTCTGGTTCCCAAGCTGGTGCTTTAACCATTAGATCACAATGCACCCTAATTTGTTTGATGTTCAGCTGCCTAGTGTGACCCATTCCTACTTTTTTCCTTTTGTATCATCCGTTCCTCTGGTTGAACTGACAGCACCTCATTTGGATCCAGGCTGCACGGCTACCATGCCTTTGTTTCCAGCTCTTTAACAGTGATAGTAAATTATGTTTACATGATTAACTGCCCCAATTTTCTTTTCCTTGCCAGTTACATAGTCTGATATACCTTGGCTAATTTCTGGTAAACAAATAATCTAACTTTGGTGTGCCCTCAGTTCTGCATAGAGTCCAACTCTCTTCACAAGCCAGTTCTCTTTCTTTTTATATTTCAAGGACATCCCATGACATCAGTTATACCACTCCATGCTATTGATCTGAATGGCCTGGAATGGTGTTACTGATGCGATAAAATGTTTACGAGGTATGAAAGAGAAAGCAGCAATTTCTGAGGAGAAAAGATTCAGGGTAGTTACAAAGGCAAAACAATTGTATTGTTTATTTACCAAAAAGGTCATATCAGAATATTGTACAGCAACTTAATTTAGAGGTGTAGAAAACTGTGCCCCCTCACCTTTAAATACAATCTTATTAAGTTGTCCTAAACTACAAAAACTTAAAGTTCCAATAATTACTGGCGACCCCAAATATCAACTGGATTACAAGTACTGTCAAATGCCGTAATAACCTGAAATGTAGTTATTATGGCATTCTGATAATTTAATACACCTGTGCTAAGCCGTGCAAAGCCATGCTAAGCTGCGCAAACGCAAAGCTGTGCAAACCATGCAAAAGACCAGTAATTATAAAAAATAAAAGATAGGCAAGTGCATTTTTATTAATTTGTTTTACACTCCCTCAGTGTGATGACTGCAAAAGCCTCTTGAGGTTTATGGGTCATCACACATCACGAGTGTGTAAAAAAAAAAAAAAAAAAAAAAAACCATAACACACACTTGCTTATCCATTATTCTCTATTTAATATTTCACATTAATTTAACATTTTCCATGATGTTTTTTTATCAATAAAAATAGTCCAACAAACTGCCAGTTCTTAAACTGTGGAGGTGGTCACTAGATTTATCATTATTTTATGTCTTTAGCAAATTTTGGGCTCCCCAAAAAGGTAATTGCTGCTTTTTTTAAGATTATAGCCCATAATTGTCTATACATGAGCTCTATATATATTCAGCACTTAAAAAAAAAATTCAGCACTCACAGAATCAAATATGATTTTGGAATCTGAACACTAGCTGCAGTCCTTTGTGTGCCAGAGCTGCTCAGCTGGGCTTCACAGTTCTCTCCCCCCAAAAGAACTCACGAATGCACTCATAACCATAAGAGACACCGTAACTGTAGCTATAAACATGCAGGATTACAAATCATGTTAAACACCTTTGTTTAAAAAAATAAATTTTAATTTAAAATCAAAATGTTTATTTTGCAGAATGTTAGAGAATCCCCTTTGCTGAAAATGGACTATGCCAACTGAACTTAGAACTTCAGAATTTTAGAACTGTGTGCATAAGACACCCTCTTATGGTTATAAGAGTACCTGGAATGTTTACACATAAATCATCCTGACTGGCTAAGAATGAAGTCATGATTTATAATATCTAACAGAAACATAGAAAAAGAGAATTTTATAGGCTGATTAAAACAATACTGTAGGTCCATCTGGTCTGCGCAATGCCTTTGATTATTTTTATAGGACAATTCCTGAATATGATATTGGTTTTCATTTAAAAGAGTACAGGTCTTAATTATGTTATCCTGATGAGGCTGTACAATGTAATAAGAAAAAAATAAATAAATGCATAATTATGCAAAACAAATTGCCATCACAAGATTATGTTTGTCTTTGCAATGTTTTTGCTAAAAAGATCTTTTTTTCTTTAAATGTACTTTACACTAGCACACTATCCTCTAAAACATCTACAAATGCAAAAGCACCTAAGGGGAGTCTGCTGTGTTTTACAGTGACTGAACATAATGATTGGCTGCTTGAAATCCCTGCCATTAATGGTGCACAATTTGAGGAGATTGTTGGAAAGGAGGGTGAGAGGCGATAATTGGTCTGTGCTCATCATGGTACCTATTGAAGCAGTGACAGGATAATTACAAACTATGTGCAGTGCTGAGTGACAAAGAGAACTTTTTGGAAGAACCTTTTAGGCATTTCTTTTGTAAATGTCAACCTAGAAATAACTACGCATTTCCTTTTCAGTCCATTAGTAGTAGTCAAGTGTGTTCAGCTTATTCTAAGAACTAAATGGGTTCATTCATTTCAGTGTAACTTTCCCTGCTACCTGAACTCTACTCCTTTAATTCTTCATCTATTTTGACAATAATTGGAATGCTAAAAAGAAATAAATGGAACATATATTATATTTGCACGATAGTACAAGTATAGTTATGGTTGGGCAGGGTGTACAATGCTAAAACCAAATTTTTCTACCTTAATAACTTTGGTATCATTTGATGAAATTACGCGGAATTTGGCATGTGCAATCTGGGAGGCAAGTTCTCAAGATAGCGGAAGTTTTGTGATGGATGGTTATCCAGATTCTGAGATGCAGAAACATCAAAAGACATCAAAACACCATTTTTTGGGGCAATTTTCCACTCTTACTGACAGAAAAAGAGTAAAGTTAGAATTGTACTGTATTCTCCCACCCCCCAATGCATCTAGCTGTTACCTGCACAGTATGTCTTTCTGGTGAAACATTTTAAATAAATGAAATACATTTTCTTTGAATGTACCTGGGTTTAGTATATTAAAACTGAGATGAGGTGCCCTTAGTAGTAGCAACAAAACTGGCCTGCATCCATCTGGAAGGGGAACTGCAGACCTCAGTGAACAGTTTAACTGTTACTTCACTGAACATTTAAACTTGCTAAGGGGGTGGCAGAAGGAATCGGGGAGTCAGAAACTGCACCCCCCCAAGAGATGAAGTAGATAGTAAGGATAACTTGAAGGGAGAGGAAATCCCAGGGTGCAAACTAATAAAGGAAGCAGGATGGTGGAGATAAAGTGGGAGAAGTGGGAGAAGAATGGGAGCATTAAAAAGAGAGGCGAGAAGAAGGGAGAGCAAAAAAGAAAAAAGGGGACAACAAGCAGAGTGGAAACAAAATCTGGAAGGCCATGTGTGCAAATGCTAGACGTCTAGGAAATTAGATTCCGAACCTAGAGGGCATCATGGCAGAGGTAAACCTGGATATTGTGACCATTACTGAGTCATGACACACTGATAACCATGACTAGGACATGGCCATACCAGGCTATACTCTATTCAGGAAGGACCAGATGGGAAGGAAAGGAGAAGGTGTGGTGCTTTATGTGAGGGAAAGCATAAAGGCAACAGAGATACAGGGAATACAGGGGGAGGCAAAGGTACTGCGGTTCAGCCTGGAGATGGGGAATGGAACCACTATTCACACTGGAGTGATCTACAGACCTCAAGCACAGGGGGAGGAATTGGATAAGGTACTGGTGGAAGCCACTGGCAAAATGGCAAAAAATGGGCCGGTTCTGCTGGTGGGGGACTTCATCCTGCCAGATTTAGATTGGAGCCTCCCAGCAGCAGCTTCAAGTAAAAGCAGGGACATACTGGACTCTCTGCAGGGGGCATTCCTCAGGGAACTAGTCAGTGAACCCATTCGTGATGGGTCAATACTGAACCTGGTACTGTCTAACAGGGACAGTGTTGCAGATATCAAAGGTGGGAGGCCACTTGGGTACACCAGTGATCACTGTACAGTGTGGTTCAACATAAGCACAGCTGCGGAATCAAACCACACAAGGGCAGGAGTCCTGTACTTCAGAAGGGAAGATTTTGAAAAGATGGATGAATGCCTCAGGGATGACATAGAAGGGGGAGATGACCTGGATGGGGTGGAGGAATAGTGGGTGAAGACAAAAGGGAGCATAGTAAAGGCGGCAAACTTCTGTATCGAACAAGTGAACAAAAGCTAGAGGAAAAAGTGACCACTATGGTTCTCGAAAGAGGTGACTGTAAAGGTGAAGGCTAAAAGAGTAGCATTCAGAAGGTATAAGGAGAGACAGAGGGAGGAGGATAAGGAGGGATATCGAGGGACATGGAGAGAAGCAGGGGCAGCAGTAAGGAGCTGAAAGGTGCAAACTGAAGAGAGAATAATCCAGGAGATAACAAAAAGGGGACAAGGCATTTTTTAGGTACAGTATGTAAGTGAAGAGGAAGACCAGGGGTGGGATTGTAAGGTTAAAAGGCAAGGAAGGGACTGTGCAGAGGGGGGCCAGGAAAAGGCAGACATCCTGAACAAATACTTTTGTTCAGTGTTCACAGAAGAAAGAGATGGAGAAGGGCCACAAAAAGTAACAAATGCTTTGGAAGGAGGGAGGTGGACATTACTCTTTTTTTTTTTTTGGGAGGTGAGAGTCCTGAAGAGACTTGCTAATCTGACATTTGACAAAGCAATGGGTCCAGATGGAATGCATCCAAGGGTATTGAGGGAGCTCAGGGAACTACTGGCAGCACCTCTGACAGTTCTATTTCACAGGTCAGTGGGAATAGGAGTGGTACTGGAGGACACAAGGATGGTGAATGTAGTCCAACTACACATAAGTAGTAGCAGGGAGGAGGCTGGCAATTATAGATCAGTCAGCCTGACATCAGTGGTGGGAAAGTTAATGGAATCACTGCTGAAAGAAAGGATTGTGGATTTTGGCATGAGGCAGAGACTCTCCCGTCGCCCCACCATTCCTACCTTCAAAACCCTAGATGGGACTCCCTTAGACGTTTGCACCTCCTTCAGATATCTTGGGGTCTAACTGGACCAGCACCTTGACTTTTTTGCACATATCAACACTACCCACAACAAACAGCACCCCAGACTGGGTGCCTTATACCGTAACCATGGCTGTATCCCTCTGCCAGCCCGCAAGGCAACTGTGCAGAAAATGATCCTCCCTATTTTTGACTACAGGGACATAGTCTACAGTACCACCCCTAAGTCCACCCTAGCTCAACCGGATCCTCTTTACCACTCCTTCTGCCATTTTGCTCTGGACTGTACACCCTCTACCCATCACTGCAACCTCTACCAGTCCCTTAACCTCCCTTCGCTCTTTGATGGGTGCCAGTTCCACTGTAACAGGCTCACAGCCAAATTCTGGGCCCAGTTATTGCCCCCCTACCTCACTTCTACCCTAGCTGCTCAAACACCCCCTGCATACTCGCTCAGGAATTTTGACTTCCAGCTCCTTCAAGTACCTTACATGGCGACCTCTGCCGGTCAACTGGCCTTTAGAGTTCACATGCCTAAGCAATGGAACTCCCTGCCAGCAGACATTCGGCATGCTACCTCCTCTCGGAAACTCAACTCCCTCCTCAAAGGGTACTTCTCCACCAACTGCACATGCAGCCTAAGCTCACACTAGTCAAGGGCCTAGCTCTCCAACTGGCTCCAGGTATGGCTACTCCCATGTTTTTTTCACTGACCCTGTTAGTTGTCAATTGTACTTTCTGCCACATTGATGCCTTATTTAACTCTGATGTTCTGTTGTGCTTGCTATGTACATATGGTATAAATACCTGTATATATTTTATGTATGTATTCTGTACTATGTATGTGATAATGTATCCTCTTGTCCCCAACACCCCCCAGGACGCAGCTGGAATCGAGCGGTAGTCTGCTCAGTATGCCTTTCCTGGTAAAATTTTTAAATAAATAAATATCTTGAAAGGATTGTGGAATATCTTGAATGCAGCGGGATACAAGAACCAAGGCAGCATGGTTTCACAGGGGGGAGGTCATGCCAAATGAATCTGCTTTGACTTGGTGACCAAGGAACTAGATCAGGATGGAGCAGTGGACATGGCCTACCTAGATTTCAGTAAGGTATTCAACACTGTTCTGCACTGGAGACTAGTAAGCAAACTAGGTAGTTTAGGAGTGGGTCCAAAGGTGGTAAACTGGATAAGAAATTGCTTAGCGGATAGGTTATACAGGGTGGTGGTAAACTGAGTTCACTCCAAGGAAGGAAGGGTGACCAGCAGAGTGTCTCAGGAATCAGTGCTGGGACCAGTCCTCTTTAATGTCTTTATAAGTGACATTGCAGGGGAGCTGTAAGGGAAGGTCTGCCTCTTTGTGGATGACACCAAAATCTGCAATACAGTGGACACTCCAGGTGGATGGAAAAGATGAACAGAGACTTGAGAAAACTAGAGGAGCAGTCAAGGGTATGGCGGCAGCTGGGTTTCAATGTGAAAAAGTGCAAAATAGTGCACTTAAGGCACAGAAACCCAGGGCAAAATGGATGGAGTGGTATTGACAACCACCATGCAGGAAAGAGACCTAGAGTAATCATATCAGATGACCTAAAGGTGGCCAGGCAGTGCAACAAGGGAGTAGGGAGGGCAAGTGGGATGCTGGGGTGCATAGGGTGGGATATCACCAGCAGAAAGAGGGAGGTGGTGTTGCCCTCTGTATAGATCACTGGTCAGACCCCACCTAGAGTGCTGTGTCCAGTTCTGGAGACCACATCTCTGGAAAGACATAGACAGAGTGGAGGCGGTCCAAAGGAAGTCAACTAAAATGGTTTAGGATCTGCATCAAAAGCACTATGAGGAGAAACTAAAGGACCTCAATAAGTATACCCTGAAACAGAGTAGGGAGAGAAGAGATATGATAGAGACCTTTAACATTCGACCTTTCGACATAGATAGGATGGAGGCAGTGCAGAGGAGGGCAACTAAAATGGTGCAGGGTCTACAACAGAAACCATAAGAAGAGAGGCTAAAGGAGCTTAATATGTATACCATCGAGGAAAGGAAGGAGAAAGGGGACATGATAGAAACTTTCAAGTACCTCAAGGGAATGAACAAAGTCCAAGAGGGTAGCATCTTTCAGAAAAAGAGATGTGCAAGAACAAGGGGGCACAATTTGAAGATAGAGGGGGAATGGCTCAGTGGCAACGTGAGAAACTATTTTTTCACAGAGAGGGTGGTGGACACATGGAAAGGCCTTCCTGAGGAGGTTGTGGGGTCAAAAACATTGAGGGAATTCAAGAATGTATCAGACAGACATAAGGCAATTCTGGTGGGGGGTAGGAAGAAGTAGGCTGTTGGTCAACTAGATCTGCAGCTTATCAAACAGGTAGGGAAATGGGCAGACTAGGTGGGCCAAGTGGTCCTTATCTGCTGTCAAAGTCTATGTTTCTATGTTTAAATACCTCACGGGGGTAAATAAGGTACAGATGGGAAGTATTTTTCAGAAGAAAAGGTGCTCAAGAACAAGACATGCTGTGAAGCTGGAGTGGGGTAGATTTAGGAGAGATGTGAGGAACTACTTCTTCACAGAAAGAGCGGAGGATTCCTGGAACAGCTTTCCAGCAGAGGTGGTGGGGGCAAAAACAGTGGTGGTGTTCAAGAATACATGGGATGAGCACAATAAAAACATAGTGGAAAGAAAGGGGGGAGTGAAAAAGCTGTAGATCAAGCATGGTCTGCGGTAATAGTGTAGGTAGGGAGCAATGAGCAGACTGGATGGCCAAATCAGTCATTATCTGCTGTCAAATTCTGTGTTTCTATAAACATAGAAACATAGAATTTGACGGCAGATAAGAACCGCTTGGCCCACCCAGTCTGCCCATTTCCTTACCTAGTGGATAAGCTACAGATCCTAGTTAACCAGCAGCCTACTTCTTCCTACCCCTACCCCCTAGAATTGCCTTATGACTGTCCCATGCATGCTTGAATTCCACCACTGTTTTTGACTCCACAACCTCCTCCAGAAGGCCGTTCCATGCATCCACAACCCTTAAATTACCTCTGAGCGGCCCCCACTTTATCTTCAAATTGTGCCCCCTTGTTCCTGCAAACCTCTTTTTTTGAAAGATGCTACCCTCTTGGACCTTGTTGATTCTCTTGAGGTACTTGAAAGTTTCTATCATGTCCCCCCTCTCCCTCCTTTCCTCGAGGCTATACATATTAAGCTATACATATTAAGCTCCTTAAGTCTCTCTTCATATATTTCTAAATAGATCACAACTTTTTGAACTCTCCCCTGTAAGAGATGATGTCTCACTTCATTTATGCCTATAATGCTGAAGACATTGACCATAGTAGAGCTAATCTTATTCTTGCAAATCTATTCAGTCTGCATTCCAAATATCAGATTCTGTTTTAGACGTGACTTAGAAACTAAAGTGACAAAAGTGGTGAAGAAAAAAGGGTGCATTCAGGAGATATAAGGAATCAAATACAGAGGAGAAGGACAGGGAGGTATGCCTAGTAAAGTACAGGGAAGCAGGCAAGGTGGTGAGGGGAGCAAAGGCATAGACAGAGGAAAGAATCACCAAAGGGGTCAGTAGGGGAGATAAGACATTCTTCAGATACATAAGTGAAAAGAGGAAAGCAAGGGGAAGGACAGTGAGGATTAAAAGGGTGGAGGAGGGAGACTGTGCAGAAGAGGACCAAGAAAAAGCAGACATCTTAAACAGTTGCTTCTGCTCAGTCTTCACAGTGGAGAAGGGGGGTGGGGAGAAACCATTAGGGAGTAGCAGGAACAGGAGTTGGGGGTTGGCACAAGTCCATTTTCAAAGGAAACAGCCTGGAAGCTACTTGCAGCTCTGAAGGCGGACAAAGCTATGGAACTGGACGGGATGCCCCATGAGGTTCTAAAATAACTCAGTTATGTGCTAGCTGCACCACTGACTGCCTTATTCAACAATTCAGTGGAAACATGCATGGTTTTGGAGGACTGGAGAAGAGTTGATGTGGTCCCTCTACAAAACAGCGGCAGCAGGGAGGAGGCTAGCAACAATACACTGGTCAGTCTTACTTCAGTGGTAGGGAAATAATGCTGCTGACAGTATGTGCTCCCATGTAATTTGTCAGTTGGGAGTAGTGCCCAGGATAGGAGCTAAAATAAGTGAGAGCTTACAAAGCTCTCTTAGCAAACATAGGAGCTGTGCTGTAACTGCACAGCAGCTGCTGCTGTATCTTCTATATATTACATACAAGGATTACCTCTTTGTAGCCTCACCTAGCTTACTGGGTAATGAGTAGTAGGAGTACTGTATGTAGGAGGTATTATTTCGCAATAATGTAGTAGAACATTGTTATAGGTAGAACTCTACTTTTTTATAACAACGTTTTACCATCGATGTGACGTCACAATGTTGTTAACCCATCGATGGTACATCACACCGATGGGTTAACAACCGGGAACAGTCTGGGCATGTACGCAGCTGGATCGGACGGTCTTGAAACGGCCACGGCAATGAGGGCAGAGCAGTGAGGACATTAAAAAAAACAGCAGTAAGGAACTGCTTTCTTTTCTAAATAAACAAAATGGTACCATACACTATAAAAGCTAATGTATGGTACATCGATAGGTAACCGGTTTGTTAACCATCGATGACCATACATTATCCTCTATATGTAGCTTTGCTACCTATAGTATGTGTGCAAGCACTGTGTAGCACTCTGCTAGCCATAGTATATCAGGTGCCCTTACACAAAAGAAACTGTAGTAGGTGATTAATAAAAGTATTATACAAATTGTACTTGTATATAATGTATTCATAGGGCATTTAAATAGGATGATTGCCCAAGTAGTGTGATTATTAGCTGGTGTTATTGCCTCATGTACTGCAGGACTCTCCAGATATAGTGTTAAACTGTAAACAAGGAGTTCACTCTTAGAGGGTGACTTTCAGCTTGCCTTATTCGGTTAGATACTGCAGGAATCCTAGAAGTGTTGTTAAATTGTTATTTAATCTGGGCAATCCTCTCATACAGGGTGATTCTTATCAAACTACTGAGCCTGCATGAAACATTGCCTAATTTTCTAAGTAAGCTATACAAAGTATCAAGTACAGTAATTAGACTCCCAAATAGTGTGATCTTTATTTATCTCATTACTAAGAGAATGCTATACTAATTGCATAGTTCCCCTTTCTCAATAAATGTTTTTTTCTGCTCTTACATTTTTCCCCTATAGTGGGTAGGCTTTCATTATGTGAAGACAGCACACCTGATCTAAAATGTGATATCCTGAATAATTTCCCACCCGCCCAGCAGAAGGGGTCGCGAGGGCTCACTAAACAGCAGCCCTCCCCTGCAGCTCACCCAGGTACAGCATCCAGAGCCTGCATTTTGGTGGGCAGAGCCGCACCACATACTTCCCACCCACCTGACCCACCTCCCACCCACCCAGGGTGGTGTCACTTTTATGCTCACCACCGTTTCCTCCAGAACCAATCAACTCACTTTCTACCCCCTCCCTGCAAGTGATACATGAGCTACCTCCCCCCTCACCACAAATTGGATCCTTCCAGCTATGGTCCTTCCCTGCTAAACCCAACTGTTGGTCCCAGTCCATTTCCTCCCTGATTTACACTTGCAGTACATGCTGTATACTGCTCTACCAGTTCTCTTCACACCCCAATTAGGGAGACACTCTGGAAAGCCAACAAGCCTTCAAATCTATTAACTGACTAGCCACTCTTTTTGTTGTCCTCCCTTCAACCTGGCGGCACCCTGCTACTCCCACGCCAACCCACCTCATACAGTCAGCTTAGCTGCTCCCCAATCCCTCAACTTGTTTTTGTTTTTTCTTAGTTTGTGACACTGCTGCCCTCAGCCATGATCCAGCTTACCCTATATGTCCTCCACTTTCTCTTCTCCCTAATATCCTTCCCCCTCCCTCCCTTCCCCACACCTTTCCCCATACCCTTCCCCTGTATGCTTTCTGCCCCCCAGCCTGCACATTCATCAAAGTCCCCTGCTCTCCCTTGTCTCCATCCAACCTCATACTACCCCTGGCCTCCATGTGCATCTCCTCTCCCATCCCCATGCCTCCATGCCTTCCTGCTTCAGCACAAGCTCTTCTTCTCTCCCTCACCCCTCCCACAACCCCCTTCCCCACTCTCAATGCCACGAAAACACCCTTCAATCCCTACCAAGCTTCTTATAACCCTATTGCTACTAACAGCTAGTGACATTGAACTTAACCCTGGCCCAACCCCCTAACTCTTCCCCTCTTCCTCGAGGTTTGAAGTTTGCCCACCTTCTCCCTAAGATTACCCTCCTTCAACCTCTCACCCTTACTACAAAACCAGATGTACTAATTCTGTCCAAATCTTAGCTCAATCCAAAGTTTCCTGATGACAATATCTCCATCTCTGGTTATTCTATTATTCACCAGGATCATTCAAGCAGGAGTGGTGACGTTGCACTATACATCACCTTCTCAATTCAGTTCACCCCTATCCTAGCCACTGACATCCCATCTGCACATGAGCACCTTCTAGTAAAGCTCTTCCTCTCCTTCTCCCTCCCTATTTTTGTTGCAGTCATCTATTGCTGCCCTGGTCTCTCCCCTGCTTCCATCACTGACCTCTTGGCCACCCTCCTACCACATACATCAACTGGTGAACTCCACATACTAGATTGATTTCAACTTGAACTGACTTTCACCTTCTCATTCCAAAACCCACGCAGACATCACAGCCCTCAGTCTATCCCGATAATCATTGAACCCACTCGCCTAATTCCCAATTCCCCTAACCATACTCTCATTGACTGGGATTTAACCTCCCACCTACATCATCTGGTCACTGCTGGTATCTTACCCTAGTCACTAAGCGATCATCATATGATTTATTGTGTATGCAAGATCCACTGCTTCAAAGCCCCTCTGAAATGCTTGCAAATCTGCCCATATAAATCCCTGGATCTTGCCCCCCTACTTGCTGACCAGGCTAACACAGATTGGCACCCCATCTCCACTGCCTCTTCCGTCAACTCAGCTGTTGACTGCTTCAAAACCAAATTCCTTGGTGTCTGGATCCATTATGCTCCCTTTAGACATGTTAGGATGAGCGGCTCCCTCCTCCTCTGGATTACAGGTGAGCTACTGGCATGCATGTGAGCACAGGACAATGCCTGGAATGTTCACAAAACCACTGGCTCCCCTGATGATTACCAAACCCACCACTCTTTCTGGAATGCCTGCACCAGGGCAGTGTGTCTTGCTAAAGCTGAATTCTTCCAGGCCACCTTCCACACTAATATCAGCCACTCATCAAAATTCTGGAAGGTAGTCCACTCCCTTTTCTCTCCACCATCCCAGACCCCAATCCCAGTCCTCAAAGTGGGCACCTCCTCTCTGTCAGACATCCTTGAGGTTGCCTCCAAGTTTAATGCCTACTTCACCTCCTGCACCTCTTCCCTCCTCTCTTCTCTCCCCTCTAACCCTCCGGTCACCCTCATGCGACTGCCAAAGCCCCCCCCCCCATCTCCCTCTTTCTCCATGGTGTCTCCCTTAGACATCCTAAAGGTTTTTTTTGCATTGAATCCCACTAAGGACAAGTGCCCCAATGGACTGGACTCTAAACATCTCCACCTATGTGCTCCAGCTATTGCCTTTCCCCTTGCCTCTATCCTAAACCGTTCCTTCTCTTTCACCTCTGTCCCAGCTGCCTGGATGCACTCCACTATCAACCCCCTCCCTAAAGGCAGTGACCCTTCTGTCCCTGGCAACTACCAGCCTATCTCTCTTCTTCCTAGCCTAGCTAAACTTCAGGAGCACATTCTGCTTTCTCATCTTTCTCCCTTTCTTGACTCCACTTCCTTTTTCACTCCCTTCCAGTCTAGCTTCTAGAAACACCACTCCACCTCAGCCTCCCTCCTAAGCCTCACTGACTCCATTCTCACTGGTATGGACTAGGGCCTCATTATCTCTGCCATCTTTGTAGACTTAGCCAAGGTGTTTGACAGTGTCTCCCATGACCTCCTGCCCTAAACTCTTCACAACGGGGTTGTCTGACAGTGCCACCAGCTGGTAGGGGTAGATGGAAATTGCCATTTCCACCTGAGCTGAATTTTCATGAAATGTGGCAACTTTCGCAGAAGTTTCTGAGTTTCCTCCAGTGGCGGATTGGAAAACTTCTGAACGTTTGGGGCCAAATTTTGCCCCGTACTGCCCAGCCCAAGAACACCGTCCCTTCCTGTGGCTAACTGACCCTCCCCCAACCCAATGTAACCCCCACCATTAGTGCCCCAACCCCCACCTGATCACCCAGCACCCAACGTATTTAATAACCAACTAAACCCTGGTGGCTAGTGGCCCCTATCCCCACCTGACTACCCACCAGCATCCCGCCTAGTATTGTTAGTCTGTTACCCCCCCAGCACAATCTCCATCCCCTGTATATTGATTTTTTTTTCCCCTGGTGGTCTAGTGGCCCCCTGCACCCTTCCTCACCCCAACAGGTAGTCTCCCACCCCACTCCCCCCATCCTGAAATGAAGCAGGCCACCAGCACAGCCCTCCACTCTCCTCCTCGGCTGGTGGCCCACTGAAATGTGAATGAATGAATGAGTGCATGCGTGACTTCATTCATTCACATTTCAGTGGGCTACTGGCCAAGAAGGAGAACAGAAGGCTGTGCCGGTGGCCCTCTCCATTTGGGATGGGGGAGTGGGGTGGGACACTACCTGTTGGGGTGGGAGGGGTGGAGGACATCTAGACCAGCAGGAAATAACCTTATAAAAATAAAATACTGGGATCAGTATTTGGGACTGGGAGGAGGGAGGAATTTACACCACTAGACCACCAGGAAAAAAAATTTAATATAATGGGGATGGGATGGCACCGGTGGGGTAACAGACTAATAATACTGTGCAGGACACTGACAGTTGGTCAGGTGGGGTTAGAGGCCACTAGCCACCAGGGTTTGGTTGGTTATTAAATACATCAGGTGCCCAGTGATCGGGCAGGACTTGGGGCACTGCTAGCTACCAGGGATTTCTTTATTTTGGTCAGTGGGACAACAGAGGATAGCAGGTGGAATTTCCATGAAACATCGGAAATTTAATTTACCAAACTTTTGCAGAAGCTAAAGTCAGACTTTCACTTACATTCCTCCTGCAGAAGATTTTTTTCGCACACCCCTACAAATGGATCCCTTCCTACCTTAAATGTAGGACTCAATTGGTCAAGATTGCTGACTCTCTATTCCCCCCCCATCAACACCAGCATCCCACAAGGCTCTGTCCTTGTGCCGCTATTATTTTCAATCTTCCTCAATGACCTCCCTGTGGTTTGCTCCTTCTCCTCCATCCACATGTATGCGAATGACACTGTCTTGTATACATCTGGTCTCTCCCCCCTGCTGTGAAGTCCAGATTGCAACTTGACTTCGATGAAGTCCAGCTCTGGCTCTGCTCAAATCAGCTATTCCTGAACAGCAAGAAGACACTCTTCATGACCTTTGGCATGAGGCTGAGACTCTCCAGGCTCCCTTCCCCCACCTCTTTCCACACCCTAGATGGGACCATGTTGGAGGATGTTACCTCATTTAGGTATCTCAGGGTTTGCCTGGACCAACACCTCGACTTTTCTGGACATATAGATGCCATCCACAAAAAGCTGCCTCCTAAACTTGGTGCCCTGTATAGGAATCATAGATGTATCCCCTGCCAGTCCACCGGGCACTTGTCCAAAAAAATTATCCTTCCAATATTTGACTACAGAGATGTAATCTACAGTGCTGCTCCCAAAACTTCCCTTGCCAGACTGTACATCCTCTTTCGCGCTTTCTGCCATGTTGCTCTCGACTGCTCCCCCCACAGTTACCACTCCTCCCTCTATCAATCTCTCTCTTTCCCCTCCCTTGAGGACCGTCACCTCTCCCACTGCACAAATTTCATAGTGAAATTTGGGTTTGGTTCCCTTCCTTTGTATCTTTCTTCCTTCCTCCTCCCTCTACCCCTCCCACTTAATCTCTTTGTAACTTTACCCCCCACCCCGCACTCTGGTCATACCCACCAGGACCACCTCCGTTGGCCAAGCCACCTTTTCCCACTGCTTCCCCAAACTCTAGAACTACCTTCCTTCCTCCATCTGAAATGTCACCTCTCTCAGTGCCCTATCATCACTCCTCCACAGCCACACTGCCCCCTCCTGCACATGTCACCATTTCCCCAGTTCCTCCACCCCCCCAGTAATTTCCTCCAACACTGTCACATTGCACTTGTTTACAAATATAATGGATCTGCATTGTCTGGACTTCCTTAATTGTAAATTGTGTTTATTACCTTGTATTCCTTTTCTACATGTATATTATTTGACTGTCACCATGTACTTGCACTATCCTCTCCCCCTTCTCCCCAGGACCCATCTGAAAATGAGCAGCTCTGCTCAGTATGCTTTTCCTGGAGAAACATGTTGGAGTTACTCTGTTTCTTGGCTGTACCTACAATCCCTTGACATTGCCTGTCATTAGTTTGCTAGCTAATCAACTTAATACTGCAGTTCATGTACCCTCACAATGCATACTTAATACTAGATACAGCTAGCGTATATGCAAAAATGACATATTTACGTAAACAATTTCTTTGTCATTACTACTCTGTTCTGGAAATATTGAACTAAATCATGGCCCTCTATGCTTAAATTTTTGCTCCTTCTGACTTTGATATGTCAAATGGGCTAAGATTTATGGTTATCAACATTTGTAGTATGCTAAGCAAATTGGACGCATTAAAAAAATGTTGATTGCCCCATTCAAACATGGATGTGCTTCTACTAACTGAAATGTGGCTTAATTCATCCATTGATACTAATGTGACATCCATCCCAGAGTACAATGTATACAGGCAGGATTGCTCAACACATGGTGGAGGAATTGTTTTTAATGTAAAAAACAAACTGACACCCTCCTTAACTGCTACTGTATCTAAGCCAACTGAATTTGAATGTATTGTAATTTCTACATCCATCTCAAAAGCTGAATCGATTAATGTAATTGGCTGCTATAGACCTCCTACAGGCAGGTATGATATTTTACAGTATCTATCTAAAATTGCTATTGATAATAACAAAGAAACGTTTATTATGGGGGACCTACACTTTGACTGGCTAACTTCAAGGTCAAATGTGCTTAAGAGGTTATGTGATGAATTTTGTTTTTGTACAGCTTGTTTCAGAGCCTACTAGACCCAATCAAAATAATCCCTCCAGTTCGACTGTCTTAGATATTATTCTTACAAACAGTCCTCAGAAGATCAGACTTACAGCAGTTTTTGATAGTGTTTTTAGTGACCTTAATGTGATGGTTTGTGCTAGGGGTTAAAAAGTTATAAAGTTACAAACTCTCATTCACTCATTTCACAGTACTGTCTGGATGCTATAAATTGGGAGGACTTCTGTCTAGCACCTTCAGTACATACTGGGTTCTTATACTGGGTTTAGAATGAAAGAAGGCTTATTTGCCAATTGATTCTGTTCCCCGCATTAGTTCCATCGTAATCTCTTATGTAGTAGTAGGTTATCTAATTCTTTTTTGAAACAGTTCATAGATTCACTTAGGACCACATTGCTTGGTAATGTATTCCAGATTCTTCCAATCCTGTTTATAAATGAGAAGTGCCTATTAATTTTCTTTTCGTATCTATTTTTGTCTGTAATCTATGTGCCCTTAGGTTCTGTGGTTTATTCTGAATTATTATACCTATTTCTTCAATTAGTTCTGGATCTCTCATTGTTTTGAACAATGTTATTAAATCCCCATTTACTCTCCTTTGTTCTGATGAGAATAATCCTAAATGTTTTAATCTGTCCTCATAGCTATATTTCCTTAAGGACCCAGTCATTTTAGTGTACCTATGCTGTGCTTTTTCTACTCTATCTCACCTCTAGAAATGGGACTCCATAACGGAGAGCCATGTTGCATATGAAATTTTTACCCAACAAGTATTGCAATTAATAAATCAGCTTACACCCGTTATAAAACATATAATGAAAAGTTTAAGCTCCCCATGGTTTACTAGTGGAATTAAACAAGCCCTGAGGGATAGAGATCTGTATTAGGGAAAAGCTAGATCCACCAAGGTGCAGCAGGACTAGACAACTTTCCAGTAAGGGAGAAATCATTCTGCAAAGTTAATTCACTTGACCAAAGCAAATTAGTAAGAACAACCCCTCCAAATTCTGGAAAGCCATGAAGGGCATGGAAGAAGGGTCAGTCCCGTCATTGCTACCCAGGCAGCTTCAAATTGGGAATAAATTATGTGCAGACAAACAAATAATCATGGAGGAATTGAACAAGCATTTTCCTGCTGCTGGGAATACTTTTGAAAACTCATCCATGGCTAAGATCCCACTACATTCCCAAAAATGACCAAATCAGACACCCACTGCCTCAGCTCTATTCCAGTTACAGCAGTTCTCCTTTCTGCAGGTGGAACAGCTCCTTCTGAACCTTGACCCCCCCCAAACAAGTGCTGGTGCAGATAACATCGAGCCCCTCTTTCTAAAAATGGGTTTCTCGATCCTAACAGCTCCTATAACCCATCTTTTCAACTTATCGATTGCAAGTTGCGAAATCCACTATTATGGAAAACTGCTCATATAGTATCACTATTTAAATTGTGAGATAAGGCTTCTTTAAGTAATTATCAGCCCAATTGCTTAAAAAACTGGTAAATGAGCAGATTAGAGAATACTTTGATAAATGTAATATCATTACCCCTATGCGATCAGGTTTTCGAGCTCGCCACAGTACAACAGGAAGTTCAAGCCACTTTGCATTATCCAGGGAGAGTTCTTCCCTGGAAAAGTCAGAGTGTCAGGGAGTTTAAGAGCTATGTGAGGAAATATTTCTTCACTAAAAGGGTGGTAGACACCTGGAACAGACTGCCAGCAGAAGTGGTGGAGGAAAACAGTGGGGGTCTTCAAGTATGCATGCAATAGACATGGGAATGTAATAGAAAACAGGCAGGGAGGGTTACCAAAGACCAGTTTGGGTCTGTGAAGACAGAGTAGGCAGGGAACATCTGGACAGAGTGAGTAGGCCAAGTGGTCCTTTTCTGCCAACAAGTTCTGTGTTTCTATATCCAGTCTTTTAACCCTCCCCCCCACTTTTATTTGAGTGGCCATCCCTGTCCCCTCCCCGTGCCTCCCTAACACCTGCCAACCCCCTCCTCTCCCCAAGCCAGGAGATGGAGACAAACTAGTGACCAGAGTGGGGAAGGGGACCCTGTCTCAAGTGGAAGAGGGGAATGTCCTCCAATACCCACTCAGCTGCATTTCTTTGCAGATGTGCAATAACATTTCTTAATTTGAATTTAGTATAATGGTTTCTAATTTTTCCACAAAATAATTTATCACCATTAGTGTAATATGTGCACTGACACATCTGAAATCAAAACAAATATTATGTGTAATATGCAACATATAATCTTATGATGAGAGAAGCATAGTTAACTATTTTAAATGATACAAAAGTATCCCTGGAAGTGAAACCGTTCTTTCACTGCAGACCTGAGCCAGGGATGTGAGTGTTCCTGCCATTTTCAGCTGACTTTATTACTTTTGTCCCTCCTACAGTTAAATTTGTATTCCACAGATAATGATGATATTCGATAATTGGAAGGCTTGCTTGTAGTTTGGAGGGGTAATGGGTGACCAGGCCACCCCCAAATGGTTGAAACCACTCAGGTCCAAGCATCCTTTGGACACTCAGTATATTCATTGCCACTGTGTGGCCATTCTCTCCTGCCGCTCACTCATACCTGTTCTGCCTCATGACTGCTCCAGCATCCCTTCTCCATTTTTCCTTTGTGCTGTCCACCTTGCTTGGCTTCTCACTATAGCTCCCCCTTTCATTCCATTACTGCTATCTGCCTTGTCTGTGTCCCGGTGCACTTTGGTGTCTTCTCCTGCTGACTGTAACACCGCCTCCTGATGCACAGGCAGTGGGTGCCAGAGTTCCAGCTTTCTGCTGCAGACAGTCCCACTCTCCATGCTGGCTCCATTTTCTCAGGAATGTTGAGTTAAGAAACAGAAAACTAAGGCAGCAATTTGGAATCTAGCCTCCCCCAAAGCCTCTAATGGCTCATTTTAGGCTGCTGCCCCAGGGTCCTACAGCGCTCTAGCCAAAAAGGCTTTCACCCTGTCTCTGCAGCTGGGCCCTAGCACCAGGAAGCCCAAGCTCATTCAGTCTGTGGGATCCTCTGAAACCACCAGTCCATTCCATCATGCCATACCTTTGTTTAACTGCTACAGCAGTTGTTGCCCTTTCCTCCCATTACCAGTTACCATGTTTTCTGTTTTTTCATGAGCTCTTGCAACCTACTTGACAAGCACCTTCCACTATGGGACTGGTTGGCATACATCCACCATCACTGCTCCATTCCTCAGTCTCAACAATCACTCAGTCTGAGCCATACTGTCAGCGTCTGTCATACTTCATTGGCTGTCATACCTTTAGTGAGTCATTTAGGCATGCCTTGTTTAGCCTACCCTGCCTGTACTTCTATGGACATCAGGCCTCACACCTTTGGTCCCTACTACATTCCTGCACCAGATGCACACCTCCCATGACCACCCTTGGCTTCCAGGGCTCTTCTTCCCTGAGAGTCAATGGTCTCACTCTGCACCCATGAAGTCCACATCTTGAGGGTGAATCCCTAGCCACTGGTGGGCTCCTTCTCTTCTTCCCTTTGGATGATAATGTCTTACACTTTGGGGGAAACTTTAGTGATGCAGATCAACTTGGTGGCACCTCTTGATCTAGCATTTAAGACTTCAGCTTATTGGAGGGTGGGTCCTCTACATCTCTAGGGACTTTTCAGCTGTGCAGACCACTTTGGCAGCACCTCCAATGGCTATTCCTCCCTATGACTGCCTAAGATTCACATACTTCCCTTTCTCTGCCCCTCAAGGGTGAACATCATACAACTATCACAACTCTGCCCCTTAAGGGCTTGACTTCGATGACTTGCCCCTCAAGGGTTCAACTTCCTCCATAGGCCTCCCTCAATTGGCGGCCAGGTGAGTACCTTTTAGCAATCGTTGCTGTTCTCCTTCCCACCTTGGGGAGGGACTCCTTCATGGTGAAGCTCCTCTAGTTGCAGAGACTGTCTTACAGCACCCTCACAGTGTTCCCATTAGAGGGATAGAGTAAGAGCCTGTCCTCTAAAATCTTCCCTTGAATTGGTTTGCTAAATTTCAGTAGCTGCGTTGTCGCAAATTTTTGTCCCTAGCCTGGAGGGAATGTGATAAATGCCTTGGATTCCCAGAAGTTTCCTCCTTATTACTTTTTTCCCTCTCTCTGTGATGAAGGTCATAACAAAGTTAGGTTGTCTCCACAGGAACTGGAGTCAGTAGGCAGCTATTCTGGGTCTGGTTCTCAATCTAGCTATGTTTCCTACTCTTTAGGGAAAACTGTGCTCGTCTGTTTTCTGTTGTACTTTTGGGCCTTTTTTCTAAGGTGTCTCTGATTCTGGGAGCCCGTCCTTCTGACACCTTGTGGGGTTAGAACCCTTCATCAGAGTTTTTCATCCTTGTGACACCCCAACAAGGTGGTAGTCCCCACAGCAGGGGGCAGAAAGAGCAGAAAGCTACAGTTTATAATTGCACAAGTACTACACATTGTTTAGTCTAAATCAATCCTAACCTACAGTACTCAAGAGATCAATGACCCTCTGAATTACAACATCCCACATTGTTCAGTCTAAATCAGTCCTAACATACAGTACTCAAGAGATCGATGACCCTCTGAAATACAACATCCCAGTAGTGGCTGGCACCATATCTGAAGGTTGTACTATAAAGATCCACCTATAAAGATGCATCAGTACAATGCCTAGTGTCTGCTTGGTCATCAACCCTGCCAAATAA
This sequence comes from Neoceratodus forsteri, assembly GCA_016271365.2. Taxonomy (NCBI): domain Eukaryota; kingdom Metazoa; phylum Chordata; order Ceratodontiformes; family Ceratodontidae; genus Neoceratodus; species Neoceratodus forsteri. The sequence continues at coordinate 975,095,744 of CM057452.1, read as the reverse complement.
TATGAATCATTTAATTCCACTGGTGCTGAAGTGTCAGCAAATTAAACTAGAGTCATAAGCTACAGTAAGGCAATGGCATATCTTTTTGTCTGCTGGCCAAAGCTATTTTAATGCAGTATAAAATAAATATGGAAAGATATAAACAGTATGAGAAAATGTATTTCTGTATTTAGCATATACTATACATATCCAGGTCTCAACTTATGTACCATATTGTTTTGCAGTATAAAATGCTGCATATCCAGGTCTCCGATAACACATCAAATCTTTTTCAGATGTATGAGTCACAGCCTGAGTATGATAATCACATTAGGTACTTATCTTTGATTGGGCATTACACTGCACAGACATGAATTTCCATTTCTTAAGGAAGCATTTTTGCAAATAATGTGTAGGGCCATACACATACAGCACATAATACATAGCATCAGAAAACTCAGCAGTCTCATAAAATTTACTTTGTTTACTAATGATCTGAGGAAAATAAACATAAGGGTCCATCCCTTTAAACAAATCTACTGGCATTACATTACACTGTTTGACATGGCTGACTAGACAGTACCAGTGGTGCCTTTACGGTGATCTAAAAGACTCTGTAAGTGAAATAATAAGCCTGCCTGGCTGATCATATTTGACATTCTCCATATTTCCACTTCATTCTTCGCACAGGTCATAAACTGGTTATCTAATCTATACCAACAGAATGCACTTCCACCTTGAGATCCAGGAAAGAAGACATGTCCCTATTTATCATACATGACTATAGTGTGCAGAAGGAAGTTATTTCTTTAGTCTGTTTTTATCATTTTCAGTGCGAAAACTGTCTCTTGCATTTTACCAGGATATACCCATGCAGTCCGCTGGCTTTCCATTGTAGATATATGGTTGAATAAAAGCATGCATAATTAATACTATAATTACTGGTTGTATTGTTTAGCAACCTGCAAACCAAGTCTGTTAAGTGCCATACTAACAGGCTGATGTGATATCAACTGAGTATCCCACTATTATGGAGTGCTGTAATACCAGGGTAACTGGTTGATATTGCCACAACTAACTTTCACTGAAATATCCCATTTTTAGTAATAAAAAAGCTATTCTGACTGTGTAAACATTAAAGAAATGCCAGCAGTAATATAAAAGATGTATTTCTGTCAAATTGTCATACTGCACACACTGAAAGAACTCTCCCTCACCTTGCACTCCAGCCAGCAGAGCAGTTTACCTCTGCTCTCCAGCAGCACACTGTTCACTAGCCACTTGCACTTCAGCAGGCATTTGTCAGTCCTGTCAAGGTGTGTGTCCATTCTTCACTTTATGTGGTAACCTTGTGATTGTTTACATTGTCAGACCAGTTTTTAGTCAGCATGTAATATTCTTTGCCAGAGTGTTGTTAATCTTTAAATTTGGTTAATAATGTTTAATTGGTTAAAAAAGGTGTGTATCCATTCTTTCTCAAGTTTAAAATGATTTTCCAAGATTCTCCCCACTCACACATTCTTGCAGCTAATGTCTGTGATAGTCATCCCAGCTGCTTTTAATAATTCTATTTGAAGTCCTTATTTTTATGAAAGGGGATCATGCTTTGGCCCTTCAAGATGCCAAGCTGATCCCTTCCACTTTCCAATAGTGCTGACATGCCCCTGCACTCAGGCACGTATTGATGTGTGACCAGAGAGACCGTGGAGGTGCACCTTATTGAAGTGAATGGGGCTCTATTTCAGTGGAACTTTTATGCATAAGAATGGCCAGTTGGAGATTTAAGAAGGCCACCATCTGACTAACAATGCCCATGTTAGTCAAGCAGTGGCCTTCATTAATCTCCAACTGGCTATTCTTGTGCTTAAAAATGCCACTGAAATGGAGCCCCATTCACTTCAATGGGGCGCACCCCATGCTCTCCCTGGTCACACATCATTAACGTGCCTGAGTGCAGGGGCAGGTCAGCGCTATCGGGAAGTGGAAGAAATCAGCTGGCCACCTTGTAGGGCTAAATTATGAGCCCTTCACAAAAATAAGTACTTCAAATAAAATTATTAAAAGTAGCTGGGATGACAATCGCCGACATCAACTACCAGAAAACGTGAGTGTTAGCTAATATAAACAAAGCTGGAAAATCACTTTAAAAAAAAAAAAAAGAAAGAAAAGCAGCTTTAATTTCTACATCATTCCATCAATTGGACCAGTATCAAAATCATTTACAGAGGTAAATTTCCACACAAAGTAAAGCATGAGGTGGGTGGAAGAAAGTTAATTTAGTGTGAGCAGCATGACAGGTTGCCAGAAATGCATCTTTTACACTACCACCGGGCATTTGTCTTACTTTTACACAGTCAAATGAGTTCTTTCATTACTGAAATGGGAGATGAGAGTGACAGTTAATTTAAGTGATATAACGTGTTCTGTTGTTTTGAATGAAACAGCTCTTGCAGTGTTGATAAACACTGCAAACCAGTGAATTATATGAAATAAAACATATGCACAATTGTATCATTTGTTTTTTTCATATACCGCACATGTGTGTAAAAACTCATAATACACATCTGCACATGTAGTGTTCTATATATAAACACAACTGTGGCTAAACTATTTTGCAAATGTAATATTTTCTTATTTTCCCCCTTTTCCCCAGATTAAACTCTCTGAGCTCATGTTCTTAGTAAGTAATTCACATGGTTTGCAATTTCAGCACACATGTGTTTATTCATCATGCAAAATATTGTGTTAATATATATACAGTATATACTGGCAATTGAAGATAATAAGGTAACAGTCAAATTCCACATGACCACATTTCTGGGTACTGGCTCATGTTACGTCTTTATTGGCAAGCTGTAAATCAAGCAATTAAAATTTCATAACCTTATTTTTGGGGACTGGCTCATACTGCATCTTTGCTGGCAAGCTGTAAGTTAATCCATTAAAACTACAGTACACTAAATACCCAGATGGTACCCAGCAACAGTCTAAATGTTATATACACACACATACAATAGGGGTGAGTGGTAAATGAGTGAGATAAAACAGTGTATCATCCACTGCAGTGTGATCTTTTTATCCTCTGCTCTACTGTGATGATATCAGGCATTTACACACACAGGTCACAAAAGGTTATCACTCTAGGCAGCTTTCCCCTCAGCATGCAAGAAACACCTGTGCTGTTACCATAGACACGAATGCAAAACTACTTCAGAGGTCTCACTGCTGCCTACAGCTAACTCAGTGAGCATTACAAAACACACCTATCCCCCGTCCCCACCACCAACTGCCAGCTCATTACTGTGACTGCAGCCAGAATTCTAAACAGCACAGCTTCACAGAACAGTCTAAACTACTGCCTGCAGCTAACTCAACTACCACTGAAACACACTCTCACTTGTTTCTCAAACTCTGATTCTCACCCATTACAATTACTGATACTATCAGCTTGACTACAGCCAGAATCCTAAAGAGCACAATTTCACAGAACACTCTGCACTCTGCCTGTAGCTAACTTAATTACCACTGAAAACAGTATCAGCTGTTCTGACACTCTGCCTCTCAGCTCATTACAATTACTGTGATGCTCTCAGCTTCACTGCAGCCAGATTTCTAAACAATACAGCCTCACAAAAGTATGTTTCTCACTTCTACCTAAAAATAACTCATTTAGCATTGCAAAACAAGCTCATGTGTCTCCAAGAGTTTATAACACTGCCAGCCCATTCAGAAAAGCTCACACACAGAATGGGCAAACACATAAACAGGAACCAAACACAAGAGAGCATAACAAAACTCTAAAACTCTTGGACCTATTGTATATATAGAATACATGATGGTCAGATCGTGTGCTATGGCAAATATTGTCACTCCTGCATCGTGAGCTCTGGATATCTCACTCGTGCCTTCGGCACCCGTGAGATACCAGAGCTCACTCTTCGGGAGTGACAATATTTGCCATGTCACACTCATGCCCATCATGTATACCCTATATATATATGTTGCAAAAAACTTTGTTAATGCTCCAGTTAGGGTCAAAGTGACACAAGTTGGGAAATGAGGCGTTAGGGAAACTCTAACACCCCACCCTCCCAAACCAGGCAGGAGAGCAGGTGTGGCGTGTGCCTTGGAATTCTCTAGCCTAATGCTCACCCCCATTTCCCATGTTGTAAATAAAGTCAGATGTGTAGACTTTATGAGAATGGGGTGAGCATTACAAGATCCAACTGTCTAGACTAGTAGGCCATGGTGCTGCAATGTTTCTGTTACATCTAACTTGCAAGACTCTGTGGCTCTGAAAAAAGTGGATAGTATTGGATTATCTTACCTTCTGTATATTGAGCTTCATTCAATAAAAATGGTATTAAAAAAAGAATGGGGTGAGTGTTAGGCTTGAGAAGTCCAAGGCACACCTCACACCTGCTCTATTGCCTGGTTTGGGATGGTGGAGTGTTAGGGAAACCCTAATGGATCATTTCCCAACTTTTTTCACTTTGCCCCCAACTGGAGCATTAATTAAATTTTTTGCAACTTATTTCCTTACTTTTTGAGATGGTATAATAGTATCCATATTTTACTGTGGGAGTGCATATGCAGCTGTGGAAGCACAGGGCCCTGTGCTTCCATTTATAGGACAACAGTGACCAAATTGTCAGCATAGCCATCTTATTACCCCACCTCATGTATCCAGTACAGAAAATGTTTGAATCCCTGACAAAACATAATTATGTGCAACTGCAACATTATTCTGTGCCACAAATGCAAAAACACACTTTGGCCAGGATTTGAAAAATGATATCTGTGACATACATGAGGTGGGATAATAAGAAGGCTATGCTGAAAATCTGGGGTCAAAACATTTAACTTTCTGAAGTTACTAGTGGGTGTAGTAAAATTGCAACAAATGGTCATAACTTTGGCATTTTTTCATATATTGACCCCAAATTTTCAACATAGTCTTCTTATGATCCCATATCATAAACCCCGTAGGTGATACATTTTCAAATATGTGCCAAAAACACCATTCTGTGCCACAGGTGTGAAAACACGTTTTGGACATGATGTGAAAAATGACAGCTGTACTGTTCATTAGGTTGTGTAAATAAATGGCTATGTTGAATATTTGGTGTCAAAATATTGAAAATTACCAAAGTTATATGTGTGCATAAAAAAATTAAAATGAACACACGTAACTCTGCCATTTTTGGGAAGGAATTTATTCACCAAATTTTCAACATGGCCTTTTTGGGACCCCACCACATGAACACTGGCAGTGACATTTTGTTATTCGGTCCCAAAAGGTAATTTCATGCAGCAACTGCAAAAACAACTTCCGGGCCTGCTTAACAAAATGACAGTTGCAGTTTTCATGAGGTGATGTCCCAAAAAGTCCATGTTGAAAATTTGGTGAAAATATTTCAAAAAATGGCAAAGTTATGAACATAAGTTCAAAATGCCACCGAAATACATTATACAGCACTTAATTGAGTGCAGACATGTCTCAGTCCACAGAAGATGACCGCTTTCGACCTCCGGTAGTAAGAACAGGGGAAGGGGGTGCTCAGTGGGAGGATTGGTGATGGTAGAAACAACAAGTGACCACTTTCTTTTTTTCAGGTTTAAAAAAAAAGACATTGGGGAACTGTTTTCTTTTTATAGTATATCATCATTAAAATATTTTGGGACAATGGGAGTGGGCTCCCCAGTGTCCCAAACTGCTGGGGGGGCTCTAAATGCTGACACAGGGATTGGGCACCCCAGTGTCGGCCAATAAATAAAACAACAGGCCTCTGGGGGGGCAGCATCTGACACCGGGGATGGGCATCCTGATGTCAGATTCTATATAAATAAATAAAGGGACTAGGGGATAGCAATTGGAGGGTGAGGGGTGCCAATAGACACCAGAGAAACATTGGGACAATGATGGGAGGATGGGGGTGCCACTAGACACCAGGGAAACATTGGGGACAGCGATCATAGGGTGGGGGTACCACTAGACACCAGAGAAAGTATTTTTATAACAGACTACCAGGGATATGCATAACAGTATCACATCGTGCAGAACAAAGCACCCTGAGCAAAACCCACCCTCATTTAACTTCCTAGGGCACCCCTGGTCTGAAAAAATAAAGTTTAAAATCTGACTATCTCATCCCTCGCTTGTGATAAACGATCGCGATCAGAGAATTTGCTGGCTCACGATCAAATATCATTAGCGAGCCTCGAATAAAGATTTTCAAACCTTGTAATTCTATTTTTAGACCAATTTGGATCAAACCAAAGGCATGGCTTGATAGACCAGAGTCCCCTGAGTAAAATCCATCCAAGTTTTACTTCAGAAGTGACCCCGAACCGAGATATTTGTGTTTTTACGATCGTAAATTTCAAAACAAGATGGCGGACCTCATGATCAAAGGATTTTGAAAATTCTCAGGGAAAAAGATTCTTGAACCACAAGGCTGCAAATTTTTTGATCACCAGGTGGGACCAGATGGCCAAAACCCCATTCTGTGTTTGAAAAATAGACATATAAATTTTCCCATTGACTTATAATGGGAACTTAAAAGTGGCATAACTTTTGAATGCCTTAATATTTTTTCACCAAATGAAAAGCGGCATGTTCAGCCACCAAAGCTCTTTCAAACAAGCCATCTCACTTAGTGGCACACCACATGATGGCCACACAGGACCATGTCCAAAATCCCCCAAATCTGCCTCCAAAAACTGATAATTTTGCATTTTTCTATGTTTTTATATGCAAAGTCCAACCGAAATGTAATTTGGCAAATCAAGAGATCTACCATGCCCCACTACGCATTCCAAATTTTAGGCAAATCTGTTTATCGGGTCCAAAGTTATTAATGCCCAAACTTTTGACTTTAGTGTGTAAGTGACCGCTGAACCCTAACTATAGTGGTGAGACCGCTCCACTATAATATACACACATACATAATATATATTTATGCATACATATACATACACTCAAACATACGAACATACAAAATTGCTAGCAGAAACAGGCCTCATGGTCTATCAAGTCTGATTGAGTGTGCAGCCAGCCCCTCATCTTGCAACTCCCCTCCCACCCCCCTTCCCAGTATCCCTTACCCTGTCCCAACCCCTCTTGAAACTGCCCACCATCTTACAAGACACTATCTCATCTGGTAAGGTGTTCCATTTGTCCACCACTCTTTCCATGAAAAAATGTCTCATCTCCCACTTGAATCTTCCCCCCTCCAATCTCAGTTCATGCCCTCTCATGTCCCTCCCCCTTCTCATCTGAAAATTCCCTTCTGTGTTGGTCTTGTTTATCCCCTTTGGATGTTGAAAGGTCTCAATCATATTCCCCCATCCCTCCTCTCCTCCAGTGAATACATATTCAGCTCTCCCAGCCTGTCTTCACAGGGCTTGCTCTCCAATCCCTGAATCATCTTTGTGGCTCTTCGCTGCACCCCTCCAACAATCTGATTTCCTTCTTCAGGAATGGGTGCCAGTACTGCATGCAGTACTCCAGGTGGGGCCTGACCAATGACCTGTACAGTGGCAGGATAACCACCCTCCTTCTGGAGGGGATCCTGCTCGCAATACACACCAGCATTTTGTTGGCTTTTGCTGCTGCCTTCCTGCACTGAACAAAGTTGTTTATACTGCCCATATTGATCACTCATAGGTCCTTCCCCTTGGTGGAGCTCCCCAACTGTACCCCATTCAAGTGATAATCTCTCCCCTGGTTCCTGACTCTGAAGTGTAGATCCTTGCACTTCTTGGCATTGAATCCCAACTGCCATGTTTCTGCCCAATCCTGCAGCTTAGTCAGGTCCTCTGCAACCCGTTCCACCCCTCCTTGTCATCAACCACAGCTCCCATATTGGTATCATCTGCAAACAGACTGATCTTGCTCCAGATCCCATGTGAGATATCTGCAATAAAAATCCCAAACAGCACCAGTACCGACCCCTGTGGTACTCCACTCGTCACTGTTCCCGGTGATGAGAGGTCCCCCCATGACCACCACCACCCCTTGCTGCCTTCCCTTTAGCCAGTTTGTGATACATTTCATATACATATATATATATATATATATACATATACACATATACACAAACACACACATTATATATACATACATATACACACATATATATATACATATATACGCATATAGATACACACACAGACTGTATATACACACACATATATACACACATATATACACACATATATATACTGTATATTTGTCATACCTGTGAGGATAAAAAAAGGCAA